>OZ024923.1:22768234-24135734 GCA_964017225.1 Netelia inedita | reverse complement strand
ACGCGTAGTGTTCTTCCGAAATTTCATCTTCCTCGATGACTTCTGCGTTGTCCACCTCTTCAGTTGAAGCAGGCTTCATGAAATTTGATTTCGTTCTGTGAACAAAAATATGTAACATTCAGACATAAATTGATAATTTTGATTATTACACTGATTATGAAAAGTAAACAAACCTTCTATGGGTAATATGTGGAGTTAAAAAACTCAAGCTATCGTACAAATCCCATTTTTTTGTTGGTGCGTAACCCGAGCCAGATGGTTGCGATTTCTGCTTCCTGTGCGCCCTGCTAAACATATCGCGCAATGATGTCCAGCGCTTTTCGATATTTTCAGCTGAAACAAAAATATATAAGTTGAAATTAACTGAGAAAAATGTTTTCTCGCTTCAATTATACAAACGATTTGGAACAAAACTAACCTGTAATTTCGATACCGCTCTCGGATCTGAGTTTTTGGCTTATTACCTGGTACGCATATTTTTTTTTGCCACATTTTTATAATCCGCGTTTGTTTTCGAATAGAGGCACTCGTTTTCGCGCACTAAGTTTATTATTAATTCGGTCACGTCCATAGTTACTTCGCTCATATCTATCGTATCACTGGCTTGTCGTTTGTCGTTAGCCGGAAAAGTTGAGAGTTGGTCAACTCCGGTTACGACAACGTCTTACGTCAACGACAGTTCGTTACGACAACCGTCAACGTGAAAGCGCATGCGCCCGACATCCGACACCGACTAACGACTTATTGTAGAACCAGCCTAACCCGTCAGGAAAGAACGGCCGGCGAGTACGCTCGGAAGATTGATGCAGGTCCGGCTGCAATACCGGCGCCCCGCTGTTAGGTGCATCGTGCATACGGGAAACGGAGGTTTTAGGATTGCGGGCGAGAGCGGGAACCTCTCGCGCCGCCGATGTAAGTGCTCCCCGGTGCACGATGGCCATGGGGATACGATTTTCGGCGTACTCGCAAGATCTCGAGTAACGTCGATAATTGCGATTTCGTTAAGGTAGGTATTGTGTCGAGCGAGAGGGCAGTAGCTCTCGGTGATAGATTTCATATTTCGGCTGATCGAAATATGATTGGCTGAAAATCAGCAGTTACCGTGTCGCGCTCGAGACCAGAGGTGTCTCGCGAAGCATCGTAGAGAGAGCGAGGTGTCTCTGTCTCGCATACGCGTCGCGCGTATGCTGAGTTCTCTCTCTACGTACGCGCTCTAGCAGTATCTCGCTCTCGCTTACGCGTCGTATGTAAGTCGTTCTCGTGTCGCGTTAGAGGCCAGAGGTCTCACAAAGGATCGTAGAGAGAGCGAGGTGTCTCTCTCTCGCTCACGCGATGGGGGACAGTCGCGCTCTCTCTCTCCGAGCGCGCTGCCGTGTTGTCGTTGGTCGTCTCTCGCCGAGGTGAGAGGTGTAAGTTCGCGTACGCGCTATAGGGAGTTCCGTGTCAACCCGGCTCCCTATAGAGGAAATAAATTCGCGTTTTCTCGAGCGCTCTCGTAAAATAACTAGTTCTCGCCATACAAGAATTAGCCCATCGATTACGGTGGTTGCACTTCGCTTTCGTGATTATTATTGATGTTTGGTTTTGTGCTGACGATTTCGTACTCAGGAGTTTTCGGGAGTGAATTGGAACGATTTACGTTCTCGTTTTCCGATCGAGGCTTCGCCTCTCGAAATGAAATTTTCCGAAGTTCGGTGCCATCTCGGACTGACTTACCCCGACCCTCTCTGCCATAATCGACAACCTGAGCGGCCGAGCGTTTCCGGTTTGTCGACCTCGCTGGCGCATCCAGGTGGACCGGATTGTCACCTCCGGCGAAACAAAAGTGACCCGATCCACGCAGGTAAGTCGTGAGCATGGAGGGGCCGGGTCGTTCCCTCCCGACCCCCAGGTTGTGCCGGTTGTCGATACCGGCGGTACAAAAATCGACTGGCGCCCTGCCGGCAAAATTGCGGGTGCGGCAGCGAGAGAGAGACAACCGAAGGTGACGATGGCGGAAGGATTCCGGCAATTCGTCACAATATATAGATCAGTCGACTCTGAAAAATCAGTCAGATTTTGCATATCGTTAGTTCCTGACGAGATTACATATCGCGTCAAATATTTTTTTTAATTGCAAAATTTTTCGTTTTATGAATATTGGAATATTTTCCGACTTTTTAATCAATAAGTAATTACATACCTTCTTTCCTTTAATTTTTTTTTTAATTAATGTTGTGACAAAAGGACTATATTTTATCATAAAAATATTTACAACATTAAAAAAACTATTTGGTACTATTTATTTAACAAATGATTTTTCAATAATTTTTTTAACTGTTAGGGATACGATGAACAATTTAAAAAAAAACCTGTGTGTGTGTGTTCTTCACACATGCAAGAAGTGAATACTTCTGGTATCCGGCCTTTTGCCGGAATGAAAAATTAAAAATATAATCTTTAAAATAATCGTTAAGATTATTAAAAACAATCATTTAAAAAAATTTAAAAAACTATGTTGCGGAGCCTGATGAGGCTAACTCAGAGACCTGCGGAGCCTATTGAAGGCGCTCGGACAGAATACAGAGTCTTTCAGAAACCCTGCGGAGAGACCCCTGCGGAGGAGACCTATATAAGAACAGCAGAAATAATTTTCATGAAAATAATTACAATTACAAAGATTCATTAAAATAACAATTTAAAACAATCATCTAAATAATAATCTATTATATCCGAAGGCCCCCAGCGCTTTCAAAGGACTGCGCAGGGCTGTAGAAGGCCTGCGGAAGCTGTAGGAGCCCTTCTAAAGCCCAGCGCAGTCCTTCGAAAGCACTGTGCAGGGTTGTAGAAGGCCTGCGGAGGCTGTAGGAGGCCTCACAGCACTTTCGAAGGACTGCGCAGGGCTTTAGAAGGCCTCCTACAACCTCCGCAGGCCTTCTGCAACTCTGCACAGCACTTTCGAAGGACTGCGCTGGGCTTTAGAAGGCCTCCTACAGCTCCCGCAGGCCTTCTACAACCCTGTGCAGTCCTTCGAAAGCGCTGCGGGGCCTTCGGATATAATAGATTGTTATTTAGATGATTCTTTTAAATTGTTATTTTAATGAATCTTTGTAATTGTAATTATTTTCATGAAAATTATTTTTGCTGTTCTTATATAGGTCTCCGCAGGGTTTCTGAAAGACTCTGTATTCTGTCCGAGCGCCTTCAATAGGCTCCGCAAGTCTCTGAGTTAGCCTCATCAGGCTCCGCAACCCAGTTTTTTCAATTTTTTAAAATGATTGTTTTTAATAATCTTAACGATTATTTTAATGATTATATTTTTAATTTTTCATTCAAGCGAAAGGCTGGATACCAAAAGCATTCACTTCTCACGTGTGTGAAGAACACACACACACGTTTTTTTTTAAATTGTTCATCGTATCCCTGACAGGTAAAAAAATTATTGAAAAATCATTTGTTATATAAATAATACCAAATAGTTTTTTTAATGTTGTAAATATTTTTATGAAAAAATACAGTCGTTTTGTCACAACTTTAATGAAAAAAATTAAAGGAAAGAAGGTATGTAATTGCTTATTGATTAAAAAGTCGAAAAATGTTCCTATATTCATAAATCGAAAAATTTTGCAATTAAACAAAGATATTTGACACGATACGTTATCTCGTCAGGAACTAACGATATGCAAAATCTGCCAGATTTTTCAGAGTTGACTGATCCATATATATGCGCGCGACGCGTTAGGTTTCCATGCAGAGGCCAACGTGTACACGAGGACTGCGCCTATGCCTTCGACTCTCGTGGCTACCCGTCCTGCCGCGCGGGCCGCCGAACTTGTCGTCGCTAGACCCGCGTTGCATAAAAACTCAAATTGCTATATTTCGGTCATTTTTTTATCAAATGATATAAAACAAAATCCAAAATGTGCATATTTCCATGGAGCACGAAATTTTTACGTCAACGCGACGAGAAACAGCGTGATACTATGAAAAATTTATCGTTTTTATACAAAAAAAGCGGTTCCGCTTTCGCCATTAAAAAAAACGAGTCTCAGGTACCGTGTGCCATCATTCTCTAGCTCATCTCCGAATTTCAATGCGATCGGATAATTAGTGCCGGAGTAATTAGGGATTTCGTTTTCGAGTTGCCGCCGAGTTTTTCGGTCTCGGCGAGCATGGAGCGAACGCTCTACAGTGCGCAGCGAGGGCCTTACCTATTAGGCCGGTCAAACCAGAGGTTCGGATCTCAAACCTCAAATTTTCGGAGCTACAGATTGAAATTTAGAGGGTATACGTAATTTTTAATTCTAAACAAGTTTTTCGTCTTAGTAATTTTCGAGAAAATCGTGCGTTCGCGAGAAAAAAATTAAAAACTGAAAAAAAGAGGGGTTCGGGAGTGGTCTTTGACCTCCCACGGCTGTAATTTTTCGATTTTCCGAAAAATTCAACTGCACGATGTTAGATAATTTAATTTCGCACAAAAAAGTCCGCGGTAGCACTAGTCTATCTGTAAAAGGGGGGTGGTGAAAATTGTTTAAAGTTTTTTTTTCGGCGCGCGGCTTTTTTGTCAAGTCGCGTCTCATTAAAAAATTCATATAAAATCAAATAACTTGAAAATAATTTTTTTAACACGGCAGTTATCTGTAGAATCGTTTGTTTTATAATTTTCGTGAAGAAAAAAAAATTCTATGATTATTTATACCCGTTGTATCACAGTTTCAATATTTGAAACGGCTTTTTTTGGGTCTTCCCATGAACGAAAAAATTTTTTGCCTAAATATTTAATAAACCTACTTTATAACGAAAAATAAAGTTCCTTGAAAGTTTCTCGTCACTATCACCGTTTACGCGGTAATAATTATTTTAATACGCGACGCGAGACACAAAATTTTTAAGCCTGCGCCGCTGTATAGACAGAGAAAGGCTATCACCTATCTCTCTCTTACTCACAGCGCATATGGAGCCTTCGCTGGCTCAGTGCCGGCGCTCACGGACACACGCGCACACATTCGTGCTCTGTACTGTGTCACACGACGAAGCTCGTCGCTATGGCAACCGCGCGGCGTTCCTCGAGTCCGATGCGACAGAGAGAGAGAAGTATAAGGCACCAATGATGTGTGCGACAAAGATGTACTTACCCAACGCTTTAGCAACGTAAGACGTCACATCGCGCTATACGTTTTCGCCGGTCCGGCCTTATTGTTAGACTGACTATGAGTTGGACGTGATTTGACAGGCAGAGAGAAATATACATAAAATAAAACAAGCAAACGCGCCAAACCGCGTTCGCGTGACGCCTACAATGGCTTTAAGTACTTTGTGTGATATTTGCGATGAGAGGTTGGAATGTGATGATAATAAAGTCATTACTCTGGCACGCCGAGAAATGGAAATATTGATTGAGTGGAGTAAAAAAAAAGACAATAAATGGAGAATTTGGGAACAGTCAGATGCAACAAACTTTCACGCGAAGTGTGTGGAAAGTTACGGGCCAGAAAATTGTACGTTTTCGAAAAAAAAAAAAAAAAATAAATCTATTTTCACCGATGACATTCCCTCAACATCAGGCGGCGCAGCTCAAGAGGATTTTAATTTTGAATCGAAGTGTTTTTTTTGCAAGGAAGAATGGAGACGCGGTGGTAATCGCCAAGGGCGATTAATTTCAGCGGATTCAACGAAAGATAAGCTTCTAAAGACTTGCAAGATGCGTGACGATGAGTGGGGAATCGAAATTTTGCGTTTAATTGAAAACATACCTTCGCTTGTCGCTGTAAAATCGCGGTATCACCATGATTGTTACGTAAGATTCACAAAAGTTCGGTCAACGCAAAAATTTAAAGTAAGCGAGACAGCACACAGAGAAGCTACGTTCGAGAAAGCTTGTGAATACATGACCAAGTCTCACTATTCAGTCTTTAAAATATCGGAACTGCAGAAAGTCATGCCGTCTAGGTATTGCACAATTACTTTTTATAAATTTTTGAAAAAAAAATATTCGGACGAGGTGATAATTTTATCAATCGCGGGTAGACAAACTATTATTTGCTTTCGTCAGAAAATAATGGATATATTGACGGATGTTCATCGTGCCGAACGTAAAGACAAAAAATTCGAACCCGACGATACTTTAGACGATATAAAAAAAACAGCTGGAAGACTTTTGAGAGACATCAGAGCGGAAACGTACGACATATCGAGCTATAAAGCGCCAATGTTTTTTCTAGATGACGCGGAAAATGAAATTCCCTATTCGCTACGGTGTTTTCTTAAAATTCTGATGAATTCTTCTGAAGAAGAAGCTGATGAGCTCGATAACAATATGCAATTGAAACAAACCTTCATTGCCCATGCAATTATCTCAGCAATTAAGCCAAGATCTTTCCAATCATCGCTCCAACTTGCTCTCAGTACCTATATCTACAGACGAACCGCGTGCAAGGCACTGATAAATATTTTGTATAAGTTGGGTGCTTGTAGTTCATACTACAGCACTTTATTATTTGAAGCGTCTATCCTTATGAATTCATCAACTAGGATTGAGAGTGAAGCTTGTATTCAGTTTGTGTTTGACAACGCAGACCATGATACGGAGACTTTGGATGGTTCAAACACTTTCCACTGCATGGGCGGCATTTGTTGTGTGACTCCGCGAGATTTTGTTACGCCTTTAATGAAAATTCCTAAACTCAACAAAATGCCAAAAGCCGAGGAAATTGCTTCCCGTAGCTCTGTGCCGATCGTACCTTATTTATCATTGGACAAGTCCGGCTTGGAGACTATTGTTTACGAGGATGTGTCGAGTTTGGACATCGGGGAGTCATGTAGGTTTCCTCCTGAATATTGCTTTTATTTATGGAGCAAAGCACTTGCAATTGAAGGAGTTGCCAGTTGGAAAGGCTTTATGGAGACTCTGACTTTTTCATCTCCATACAGCGTGTCTCGTGTGCTTTTTTTGCCATTTATTCATCTACCTCCATCAATGCTAACAACAATAAATACGTCACTTCACTTGGCCCTCGCGAAATGCCGCGAAATTGGGAAAAAAACATGCTTCGTGACGTTCGATCAGCCGCTTTACATCAAAGCTCGGGCAATTGCCCGTGAAATTCATGGTCCATCGTTGAAAGAGAAGTCTCCGCATTTAGTCATTCGCTTGGGAGGATTCCACATGCTAATGTCGTATATGGGTGCGATAGCGACTACAATGGCCGGGAGTGGACTAGAGGAGCTTTGGTGTACGATTTATGCAGCTGGGTCACTGAAAAACATCTTGACAGGACACTCTTACTCTAGAGCTGTTCGCGCTCACATTTTGACGTACACGGCTCTGGGAATAATCATTGCAGGGAAGGTTGATGGCGTTGACCAAGATCTTTTGCGTCAACATTTCGAGTCATTACTCGGAGATACCTCGGAAAAATTTGAGTTAAATGCATGCAGGCGTAATCCTGCTATCCGAACTCTTTCGGATAAATTCGTAGAGAAATTGATCGCATTAAGTGCAAATGGTCCTACGGCGCAATTGTGGCTGCAATATTTTGATTCCGTCACTGTTCTCTTGCAATTTATCCAAGCCGACAGGCTCGGAGATTGGAAATTACATCTCCAAAGTGTCCGAAAAATGCTGCCAATATTTCATTCGGCCGGGCACATCGCCTACTCTAAAAGTGCACAAATCTACCTGCAAGACATGGCCGGTCTGGAAGAGCACATGAGCTATGATGAATATTGTGCGTTTACTGATGAAGGTTCTTTCACTGTATGTCGCTCAGACAAAAATTTCTGCGGAATATCGACTGATCAGGTTATTGAGCAGACACTTATGCTTGGCCTGAAAGACCGATCAGGTGGTCCAACCCATTTTGGTGGAGTCGACGCTACTAACCTCGCTCGATTTACCATGGGAAAAATCGCTACCGTCGATATCATCGAATCCTTGGAAGAATATTGCAGTACTAACTTTTCTAAATGTGAACAGCATGTCGAGAATAGAGAGTGTCGGAAAAAAATCGATAAGGACCATGTGAAGAAATTGATTGATTGGTTTTCGGAGTTCGATCCATTTAAAGAACGATCTTCATTAGTCTCACTTCCTACAGGACAGGTTGGCGACTCCTCAATCGACTGCTATAAGGCTGTGGCGAAGGGATTGGCCAGTATGGCTGACATGGTTGGAAAAAATGCACGAGAAATTAAACTTTCGCGGTCTTCAAAAGTTAACTCATTGTCTCTTGCTACATCAAAAGTGAAATTGTTCAAGGATCATTCAGTCTCCGTAGACTCTGCCTTGTTATTTCAACGCATTTCCATTTTTCTCAAAAAACCTCAAGTCGTCAAAAAGGCTATGGAATTCGAGCTGGCACCATGGCCACTTGCATTTTTCTCATCCGATGGCTCTATGAGGAAATCTCCAAAGGCAGCGCTCTATTCTCTTTTCTCGTCTGTTAACAATTCGCAAGAATTAACTGCCAATGCATATTACGTCGTTGACGGAGGTTTCGTACTGCACGCACTGGTTTGGCCCAAGGGCCAATCATACAAGGAGATCTGCCAAGCCTACGTAAATTATGTAAGAAAACACTTCGGTCAGAATGTTTGGGTTGTTTTCGATGGGTATGACTCGACAATGGATACCAAATCCTACGAGCGCAATCGCCGAACGCTGAAAAAAATTTCGGCTTAAGTGATATTCGAAGTTAATATGATTCCCACTGTGCCTCAAGCTGCGTTCCTGTCCAATAATGCAAACAAATCGCGATTTGTGAAACTACTGAAGATCCAGCTGGAGAATGCTGGAATTCACACCGAGCAGGCTGAAGAAGATGGTGATAGGCTGATTGTTACGACCGCTATCGCAACCACGAATCGAAATGGGCCGGTTGTGGTCGTTGGGAACGACATTGACCTACTGCTGTTAATCATCGCCTTGACACCACAATGGAAAATCATCTACTTCCTCAAAGTCGTGCCCAATGCCACTAGCTTGTTGTTCAATTTATCTTATTACCGGTACATGCGTGAGTACGTATTATTTGCGCATGCGATGACAGGTTGTGACACGACTTCATCGTTCTTCGACAAGGGCAAAACAACCATCTTTAACATGATCAAAAATGATCCTGCATTGCAAGGAGCTGCCAAGGTGTTTAACAAAAAAGATAGCACTCCGGAAGAGTTGTTTCAGGCTGCCAAAACTGTTACTATTGCGATCTACACACCTAAATCGAAGAACAAAAAAAACGCCGAACTGCTGCCATGTAACTCCTTAGGAGAACTGCGATTCAACCTCTACACGCAGGCGTTAATTGATGCAAAGTCCGCCGTTAAGTTGGAAAAATTGCCACCGACCGACTCAGCACTGCAATGCCACGCGTTGCGTGTATATCAGCAAGTACAGGACTGGTACGGTGTTTACCTCGCCCCCGTACTTTGGGGATGGAACGCAACATCAACGATGCTAGTTCCAGTAAAAATGACTCAGCCACCGGCCCCGCCAGAATTGCTGAAAATCATTCATTGTTCATGCTCTTCGTCTAATTGTGTAAAGAAGCGATGCTCGTGCAAAAGAGTCGGACTGTTGTGCTCGGAACTTTGCAAAAACTGCAGTGGAGGAATGTGTCCAAATTACCCAAGCATCTCTATCATCAACGATGATGAGCTCGAGGATGAAAATATATTGGACACAGAACCCTGGATGGAAAATTCGGTAGATGCTTCTCCAGACGAATCAGGCCAAACAATAAGTCTTATCGACGTCGACAAACCATCAAGAGATACTCAGTGTTCAGTATCCGATGATGAAGCGATATCTGATGGTGAAGAGATTCCTTATGACCCGGACGACCCTGCCTGGACCGAGCAAGTAGACAGGCAAATACGATTAATACACGATCCTCAGGATGTTTTTCTAAATGATAGTCAACAGTCTCTTGAGCAATAAACATTGCAGAACTACAACTGCTATTGTACCTGCGTATTACTGTGATAGGTACGTAAAAGTACTGAGCAAAAAACAAATGCTTTATATAAAAACTACATGTATATTATTTAATATAGAGAAGAAAATATTTCTATAAAAAAAATATATTTGCGCGTTACGATAATAATTATATTTATAAAATTCCGAGTTAAATAAGTTATAAGCATAAACAACGATTTTTACTGTTATTGTCCTGATATTGTACGGAATACTGTGATAGGTACGTAACAGTACTGAGAAAAAAATAAACGCTTCATATAAAAACTACATGTACATTATTTCATATAGAAAAAAAAGATTTCGATAAAAAAAATGTATTTGCGCGTTACGATAATAATTATATTCATAAAATTTCGAGTTGAATAAGCTATATGTATTGAAACGGCAGAGCCTTTTCAATATAATTTATGTTCGGGCTCGAAGAAATCAGGGCTCGATAAACCGTTAATGTAAGGCTAAGCAAAGTTTATTTTATGAAAGTCAGCGGATACATATACGAGAAAATAGTTCCCTGGTATGCCGTCGGTGTCGCCTCCTGACGCCCGCTAGTCTCGTACCGCTGTCCTTAGTTCACCCGCGACTGTGCCGCTCGCAGCGCCGCTGCCCTTATGCTGCCAATATCGCGCTGCCGATCTCCCGTGTAGCGACTCGTCGCTCGCCGCTGTCCCTCTCTCTCTCTCTCTCGCTGCGCCGGGGTTGCTGCTCGGCGAGTGTAGCGTAGTTCACCTCTGAGCGTGCCGCTCGCAGCGCCACGTCTCCCGATCTTGTTGGCAAGTTGCCGGTCTCGTGCTTCGACACCCGGTGTCCGCCTGTCAATCGTTCCAAGATGGCGACGACTGCGCGGGATGTGTTCGCCCAGTGAAACGTTTTAACGGGTATGTGACGAGTTTTCCTTGTGTTCGTTTACCCGTTCTGTGCTACGTGCTGTGTGCGACGGCTCCTAGGTTCGTTGCCAATCTGTGTGTCCGTCGACTGTGTGTCTACCGTGCTTCTAACGTCGTTCTTTTGACGCAGGTACTGACTTTGGATCGCCACACCGTTCGTCTCCGTTTCAGGCCACGTCGCACTCCCGGATTTTCGATGATGACGGTAAGTTTCGTCTCTCACCGAGCCTTCGTTTTTTTATCAAGTGCCACCGTCCGTTATATCCTTCCTTGTTAAGATCTCCAGCCTACCCTCCTATCAGCGCGACTTAACCCTCTTTATCAGAGAGTCCGGTTTTGCCTTCAGAGTGTCTGCCTAAGCTCTTGGTAAGTCTTGATATTTCCGAGATGGTACTTTTTGGAGAAAAAGGGTGGGTGCTTTCTCATCCTCGCAGACCCTCTTTATACCCTTGGCCCTTGTGTTTCTCTTGTGAGAACGTTTCCTGTAATTGTCCATCTATGTGTTTCGAGGGAAACTACCCTCTTCTCATTATTATTATTCTCTTCCAGGTTCCGTGCCCGAGGACGCCCGTGACACCCGTCACATTGTCCCCCAGGATTTTTCGCCGCGAAGACGTTCCCTGCGATGCGTCACAGCGAAGGAAAATCCTCCTTTCTGGCCGCCATGCCGCTTTCTTCCGCCGCCTGTGCTTCAGCGACGCCTATCTATGGCCTGGTTTTTTTTTTTTTCAGGGAAATAGATTTTCTTTTTACACCTTTTTTCTTTTTTTTTCTTTTATTTCGCTTCCTGGCCTGTGTGTATGTTCTAATATACAGTGTGTGTGTTCTAATATAATGTGTGTGTGTTCTAATATAATGTTTTTTTTTTTTTTTTTTTTTTTTTTTTTTTTACAGTGTGTGTGTGTGCGTGTGTGTGTGTGTGCTTACTTCTAACATTCTTTTCTTTTTCTTTTAAATTGATCCTTCTGTATCGCTATTGTCGGTGTCCTCCATTTCCTCCTCCTCGTCCCCTGTCGTCGGCCAGAGTTCTGTGAACCTTTCGTCCGCGTCGATCTCCATTCTCCCTCCGTCTTCCCTATCGTCGTCGTCGTCTTCGTCCATTTCCTCTCCTTCGGCTTCGAAATTCCTCCCTCGGTGCTGCGGTCTCAATTCACCGCTTGGTGCTACTGCTCGAGATTCGACCTGCTGCTCGTGGCTTGGATTTTCGGGTTTCGCGATGGTGTGCCACTTCTCGACCATATCATTGTAGCTGCTCAGATATGGTCCGAGAAGCCGCCACCTGAACGCCCGACCCTGGTTGGTCCAGTCACCGGCGTCGTTGCAGATCACCCACTGGCGGTAATCGTTCCCGGTGTCCTCCTCGTGGAGCGTCCCCCAGATCGCATCCGTGCCCGTGGTCACGTCCGATATCTCGAGGATCCACTTCCTCGAGTGGAGTTGCTCAAGTAGCCGTTCACTCTTCTCTGCATCATAGCGGTTCCCTTCCGGTGGCGCAATACCGTGGATGCCGCACGGTATACTCGTCCACGGGTACCGAAATGTCCACTCCGGGGCCGTAAAACATTCCTCCGCCTCATACACGAACTCCTGCCCGTAGTCTCCAAGCCACGCCACGATGAAGCCGTCCTCTACTTCGACGACTGTCGCACGGGCAAAGAACTCGTCCTCCTTCACCAGGATGCCCTTACCCGGGTACAACTCCTCCTCTAGGCACGGGTGGACTTCCTCGTCGTCTTGCCCGATCTCTCGGACGTTCCTGACGATGTTCCGCCAGTTGATATCAGGTAACTCCATCCTTAACCAGATCTGCGCTGGATTCGCGATGCCGATAATCTTTACGCCCTCCTGCTGTCCGTTTAGAAATTCCACCGGGTAATTCTCGTATTGCTGCTCCATTTCGTCCGTTTCTCTTCGCTGCTGATTTGAAAGTGACGATCTTGCTGCTTCTCGCCGGACTGCCGACCCCTACAAGCCTAACGATTTTCCAGGATACCAGGATCGAATGTTCTGGTCGCTTATGACCGTTAAAACGAACGGATTTTCAATCGTCCGTATCTCGCTTATTTCTCCGTTCCTCCTCTGCTCCCGTCTTTTTATTAATTGTTTAGCTCTTTTTTTTTCTTTCCGTGCTTCTTCTCTCACCTCTTTTGTCATCATTCTCGCGTTTTTTGATTTCTTCTCTTAACTTTTATCGGTTGTCCGTTGCTCCGTTTGTAAATTCGCGTTTTTCTTTTTCGTTTTTCCGCGGTCTTGGGTCTCGTTCGCAAGTCTCGTACTCGCCGTATCCTCTCTGACGTGCGCCGTTCTACTTGTCCCCGCATTATCGTTGTTTCTCTTCCCCTTTTCCGGGCTTTCTGGTCGCGCTTCGTGTTCTGTCTCTCCTACGTATTTTTTTAAGAGGCACCCGTGAAACTTACCCCTTTCTTTTTTCGTTTTCGGGTCCTCCAGGAGATATGTGGCGATCCCGACGCATTTCTTAATGCGATATGGGCCTTCATACAGCGGCATGAACTTAGCCGTTTTCTTCTCTTTCGGGTCTGATACATTTAATGCTCGTACCAGTACTAACTCATCCACGTCGAAGCTCGTAGTTTTGTGCCTCGCATTAAATCGGTCGGCTCGTACCCATCCTTTTTTTCTTATTCTCTCTCTTACTATGGCAATTTTTTTTTCGTGTGCCATGTCGTCTATTTCCTCCTCCTCCAATGCGAGCAACCATTTTTTCCACGCGCGGTACGGCTTTGTTTTTGTTTGCATCTCCGTTGGTGTTTCTTCTGTTGTCTCATGATGCGTATCATTGATACACGTCTCAATAATCGGTAGCCATTTCGCCCAACCCGAGTGGTTTTCCTCCAGAAAGGTTCTCAGGAATCGTGCCAGCTCCCGATTCACCCTCTCTACCATGTTCCCCTGTGGGTGGCGTATCGAGGAAAATACTGCCTTTATTTTCTCCTTCTCGAGTTGTTTCAGCCATTCTTTGGAGGTAAACTGCGTTCCGTGATCGCATTGGATACGCTTCGGTTTTCCGAATTTTGGAATGTAATCGTTGAATATCCTCCTGATTGTCGCCGCTGTGTTCGCTCTTTGTAATGCATATAGCTTAACGTATTTCGTGAACGTATCCAACGTCACTAATATGTGTTTAACCCCCCCGGTTGATGGTGGTAATGGACCAAAAAAGTCAATGGAGAGTAAGTCCCCCGGTCCTTCAGGTACGATTGTTTGCATTTTCGCATAATTCGTGTGTGTAGAGCTTTTATTCCTCTGGCATTCGTCACACCTCGCGATTATTTGTCGCGTTTTCCTGGCCAGATGGGGATACATGAAATCCTCGTCTATGACTCTAAATATCTTGCGAGCCCCTAAATGCCCGTACATCTTATGGCTCTCCTCTATGAGTTTTGTAAGTATTCGTTCTGGGACGATTATCTTCCATTTCCCTGCTCGAGTTCGCTTTTGCAGGCACTCCTCTTTGATTCGATAATTCGTTCCTCCAGGTGCGTCCTTCTTGGTCCGTTCCCATAAGTCCTGCAGTGTCGGGTCTTCTTTTTGTAATGCCCCGAAGTTCCTCAAATCCTCCTCCAGCTCGGGATCCATCTCTTTGGCCAACACCGCCGATATAATAATTCGTTTATTTCTTGCGTCTCCCATCTGTTCGGGTCGGCTGAGCATGTCGGCTACCGTGTTTTCTTTACCCGGGCAATGCTCAATCTCGATATTGTAATCTTGGATCAAGAGGGACCACCGGATTAGCCGATCTCCCGCAAATCGACACGTTTTTAAAAACGTGATTGCTTTGTGATCCGTGATTACTCGTACCCTCGCTCCGAGTATGTAGGTACGAAATTTCTGTAAAGCCCACACGACTGCCAAGAGTTCCTTTTCGGTCGTCATATATCTCAGTTCCGCTCCTTTGAGCGTCCTGCTGGCAAATGAGATAACTCCCGTCTCGCCCCGCTCATCCTCCTGGCTCAATGTCGCACCGATCGCATATTCGCTCGCATCCGTCGTTACTGTATACGGCCGGGTCACATCCGGGTGTCTTAAGATTACACTTTCTGTAAATAATCTTTTAACTCTCTCGAAGGCGGCTTCCCGTCTCTCGTCCCAGCTCCATGGCTCTCCTTTCTTTATCAGTTCCAGTAGCGGCACTGTTTCCTTGGCATGTTTGTTGGTAAACTTCGAATAGAAGTTGATTAGGCCGAGGAATCCTCGGAGTTGCTTCTGGTTCTTTGGCGTTGGGAACTTTTGGATAATTTCCACCTTTTCTGGCTGTTGCTTTATGCCCCTCGTCGTGAGCATATGCCCCAGAAACTCGACCTCCTCTCGGAAGAAGGCTGATTTCTTGAAGTTCAAAGTCATTCCATGTTCATGCATCCTCTGAAACACTCTTCGAACCTGCTCAAGATGTTCCTTCGGGTTTGGTGAAACGATGAGTACATCGTCGACAAAATTGATCACCGATTTTCCCAGGTCTCGTAGGACTACCTCAAGCCCTTTTATTAGACTCGCTGTGCTCGTTTTGAGACCAAATGGCGTCACCGTGAATTGATAGCAGAGGCCTTCGTGCATAAACGCGGTGTATTTCCGTGATTCCGTATGCAGCGGTATCTGCCAGAAACTACTCGTCATGTCGAGACTCGAGATCGTCCCAATTCCTTCGCACTGCTGGAAAATTTCTTCGATTGGCGGAGCCGCGTCATGATCCTCGATCAAATATTCATTCAGTTGTCTCGCATCGAGGCATAATCGAACCGACCCGTCCTTTTTGACGACTGTCACCATCGGATTTATAAATTGGCTGTTAGCTCTTTCTATGACCCCGTGTTGGAGCATCCGTTGGATTTCCTCTCGGACCTTCTCCCTGTATTTCATGGGGACCGGGTATGATCTATTCACGTATGGCTGCGGGTCTTTCATGATCAGTTTGTGCGTATATGCTTTCATTCTTCCGGGCCGTTTCGTGAATATGTGCCTGTATTCCCACAGAATTTCTTTGAACGCGTGTTTTATCTCTCTTCCGACGCCTTTTACCTGTTCGACTTTTTCCTGTATGACCTCCCCGGTGAGACCTTCTTCTTCGTCCCTCCCTAGCCTTATGGTGTCGACTCGTCCCGTTTCTCCCACTTGTCTGGGCTTCATCCATCTCCCGTCATATAGGCGCAGTATTGGGTCCCCTGCTGCGTATATGACGTCATTCTCCGTGTCGAGCTTGATCCTTAGCGCCCTCATCCCATCGATTCCGAGGATCGCCTCTCGTCTCAACTTAGGGATGATCATGAGTTGCAAAGTTGCTCTCCTGTCCCCCAGCCGTACCTCCGCGGCTATATTCTTCTTTATTCGGCTTATATTCCCGCTAAAAGCCCCTTGTAGCTCCCCGCCCGTGACCGGAAGTATCGGACAGGTCTTGAGTTCCTCCGCCATCTGCTCACACCATTCCTCTGACATGCCTGAGATCTCACTCCCGCTATCTATGAGCATTCGGGTTTCTTTACCCTCGATCTCTACCTGCACCTCTGGGCATTTGATTACTACCTCAGGCCTTTCTATCCTACTGTCCTCCATCAAGTAGTCCCTTGGGCTCTCATACGTATTCTCAGCGCCCTCCGCCCCGGCTCTTCCTCCTTCCGTGGCCCCTTTCGCTCCCTTCGCGAGATTTGACACGTGGCCGGTTTTCTCCCCTCTTGCCTTCTCTTTTTTCTCTTTTTTCTTCTGCCGCTTCTTCCTATTTCTCTCCTGCCGTTCCTCCGTTTCCCTCCGGACCTGCTCCAGGACCTCCTCTGTTGTTGCGCCTCGTTTGAGATCTTCCTCTTGAATACTCATGATTTCGGGCGCAACGCCTACTCGTTTCCCGACTGCTGCGTGGCTTCCTCTTTCCTGCTTCTCGTTGTTTCGGGATCGGCTCGGTCCTCTTGGGCAACTGACTTCTCCCAAGGCTTCCCTTCCGGATTCGAGGTCGACCCCTGGGCTCTTTGCGAGTTGTCCCATGGTCGGTAGCGGTTGTCTCTTTCTCCGCCTTGGGGTGCTGACCATCTCGGACGCTCCCGTTGCCATGATCTGTCCTGGTTCGAGTGATTTCTCTCTCGGTTCTCCCGCCCGCCATTATTCGCGTGGTTCCAGTTACGATTGTCCTGATTTCCTTCTCGTTGGTTTTTCGGTCTCTTCTGCGCGTTCAGAGGCCCGGCTCCATCCAATCTTTCTAAGAGCATGAGGAATTCCTCGACGTTTTTCACCGTTCCCAAATGAATGGCTGAGCGGACTGTTTCGGTGAAATGGTTTCCTAGGCATCTGATTATTTCTTCATCCGTCGGTTTCTTATCGAGGTCCTTCGCGTTCCCAAATATGCGAGTCGCATATTCAGCTCGGGTTGCCTTCTGCTCATCCAGATCGTATGCCCCAAACTCCAAATTCCGACTTATCTTGTCTTGCACATCTGGCCCCCAATATCTCAGCCTGAATTTCCTGACGAAATCCTCCATCGTGTGCACGTTGTCTTCTACGACCCTCCACCAGTCTTTGGCCGCGTCTGTCAACGACTGTCCGATGACGTATGAGATGTTTGTGTTGCCGGTTATCTGCCAGAATTGTTCAAATTCTTTTAGAAATCGCATCGGCCTTTGCTCACCGTCCCCCCGGAACATTGGTGGTTTTTGTTTCACAGCGTATGCTTGACTGACGTTCAGAACCCCCTGCGTCACATTCATTGTCTGTGAGAGGCGGTTCCGCAATTCGTCTTCCACAGCGTCGATGCGCTCCTTATTGTTCTTCACCAGGGAGACTGTCTTCTTCGACACCTCCTGTGCTTGTGCGAAGCCGCTCATGGCTTGCTGGAGCTTTTTTTCGAGATCCTCGAAATCCGCTCGTCGATCCCTGTCAATCGCCTCTAAATTTTCTTTTGCCAAACTCTGTGCTATCGTGATTTTACGGTCTGTCTGTGTGACGACGCGATCGAGCTCCTCCCTGAAATCGTGCCGTGCCATTTCTTGCGTCTGCCTGCACCGTAGCACGCATCTCTCGTCCAAATCTCCGATTCGTTCATTTGTCATGAGCCTTTCGCGGCCCTGCTCGACCTTCACCTCCTTTAGCTCTCTTAGGAGTAATTTAATTGACTCATCGATCTCTTTTTGCATTTTTCTCGTGAGATCCATCTCTTCTTCTTCTTCGGTCTCCGGTACAGGAGCTTCCTCCGTTGATGTGCTTACATTGGCGCGAGTCATTGTGTCCTCGGCCAGTATCTCCTCGATTGGCGCGGTTTGTTCAGCCGCCATCTTGGCTTTGCTCGTGACCTTACCCAGGTTAGCACCCAAGTTTCCTCGAGTCCCTGTTCGGGCGCCAAATGAAACGGCAGAGCCTTTTCAATATAATTTATGTTCGGGCTCGAAGAAATCAGGGCTCGATAAACCGTTAATGTAAGGCTAAGCAAAGTTTATTTTATGAAAGTCAGCGGATACATATACGAGAAAATAGTTCCCTGGTATGCCGTCGGTGTCGCCTCCTGACGCCCGCTAGTCTCGTACCGCTGTCCTTAGTTCACCCGCGACTGTGCCGCTCGCAGCGCCGCTGCCCTTATGCTGCCAATATCGCGCTGCCGATCTCCCGTGTAGCGACTCGTCGCTCGCCGCTGTCCCTCTCTCTCTCTCTCGCTGCGCCGGGGTTGCTGCTCGGCGAGTGTAGCGTAGTTCACCTCTGAGCGTGCCGCTCGCAGCGCCACGTCTCCCGATCTTGTTGGCAAGTTGCCGGTCTCGTGCTTCGACACCCGGTGTCCGCCTGTCAATCGTTCCAAGATGGCGACGACTGCGCGGGATGTGTTCGCCCAGTGAAACGTTTTAACGGGTATGTGACGAGTTTTCCTTGTGTTCGTTTACCCGTTCTGTGCTACGTGCTGTGTGCGACGGCTCCTAGGTTCGTTGCCAATCTGTGTGTCCGTCGACTGTGTGTCTACCGTGCTTCTAACGTCGTTCTTTTGACGCAGGTACTGACTTTGGATCGCCACACCGTTCGTCTCCGTTTCAGGCCACGTCGCACTCCCGGATTTTCGATGATGACGGTAAGTTTCGTCTCTCACCGAGCCTTCGTTTTTTTATCAAGTGCCACCGTCCGTTATATCCTTCCTTGTTAAGATCTCCAGCCTACCCTCCTATCAGCGCGACTTAACCCTCTTTATCAGAGAGTCCGGTTTTGCCTTCAGAGTGTCTGCCTAAGCTCTTGGTAAGTCTTGATATTTCCGAGATGGTACTTTTTGGAGAAAAAGGGTGGGTGCTTTCTCATCCTCGCAGACCCTCTTTATACCCTTGGCCCTTGTGTTTCTCTTGTGAGAACGTTTCCTGTAATTGTCCATCTATGTGTTTCGAGGGAAACTACCCTCTTCTCATTATTATTATTCTCTTCCAGGTTCCGTGCCCGAGGACGCCCGTGACACCCGTCACAGTATAAACATCGATTTTTTGAAATTTTTCTACTGTTTGATGCTTTTTATCGGCTGAAAATTAAAATTTACGGCAGCGCGCGAACAGACAACCGAAGTGTCACAGCTGATGCGTGTGTTGATCTTTTCGTTGGGTAAGTACCTCTCTGTCGCATCGGACTCGAGGAACGCCGCGCGGTTGCCATAGCGACGAGCTTCGTCGTGTGACACAGTACAGAGCACGAATGTGTGCGAGTGTGTCCGTGAGCGCCGGCACTGAGCCAGCGAAGGCTCCATATGCGCTGTGAGTAAGAGAGAGATAGGTGATAGCCTTTCTCTGTCTATACAGCGGCGCAGGCTTAAAAATTTTGTGTCTCGCGTCGCGTATTAAAATAAGTATTACCGCGTAAACGGTGATAGTGACGAGAAACTTTCAAGGAACTTTATTTTTCGTTATAAAGTAGGTTTATTAAATATTTAGGCAAAAAATTTTTTCGTTCATGGGAAGACCCAAAAAAAGCCGTTTCAAATATTGAAACTGTGATACAACGGGTATAAATAATCATAGAATTTTTTTTTCTTCACGAAAATTATAAAACAAACGATTCTACAGATAACTGCCGTGTTAAAAAAATTATTTTCAAGTTATTTGATTTTATATGAATTTTTTAATGTGACGCGACTTGGCAAAAAAGCCGCGCGCCGAAAAAAAAACTTTGAACAATTTTCACCACCCCCCTTTTAGAGATAGACTAGTGCTACCGCGGACTTTTTTGTGCGAAATTAAATTATCTAACATCGTGCAGTTGAATTTTTCGGAAAATCGAAAAATTACAGCCGTGGGAGGTCAAAGACTACTCCCGAACCCCTCTTTTTTTCAGTTTTTAATTTTTTTCTCGCGAACGCACGATTTTCTCGAAAATTACTAAGACGAAAAACTTGTTTAGAATTAAAAATTACGTATACCCTCTAAATTTCAATCTGTAGCTCCGAAAATTTGAGGTTTGAGATCCGAACCTCTGGTTTGACCGGCCTATATGCTTCGCACTGTACTCATTTCATATGACCGGTGGCGGCGGAGAGGGCCGGGAGGGGTAGCTACGAGTGTCGAAGGCATAGGCACGAGCCGTGCCTATGCCTCACGCCTAACGCGCGACGCATTAGGTCTCCGTGCAGGGCAAAGTCCAACGGGTACACGAGGCGCGGCTATGCCTTGCTCTCGCGCGGCTGCCCCTTCCGTCGCGCGGGCCACAACACTTACCGACCTCGTGAGAATGTTGCGTCAGCGCTTCGCGCGGAATTTCGTCACACTATTTTCTCGTTACGCTGACAAAAATCTCGCTTTTTTCTTTCATGAAACGGCATCCCTATTTTTGAAGCCAATTTTGCATCAAATTTAATGAAACAAAGCTCAAAATGTGCGTTTGTTGATGCTTTAGTGAGTGAGAGTCGGGAAATTTCGATCGAATCGGTGTACTATGAAGAATTGTCTCATTTCTCCAATGATAAGTCGAATCTGCAAATTTTTTTTCAAAATTTCGAAAAAACGCGACTCTCATGTACCGTGTGCCATAATTATCTATGTACTGGCCAAATTTTAACCCGATCGGTTGCTCAGTGCTCGTATAAATAGGGATGCCGTTTTCGAAGCGCTCGTCGGCTGTTACACTGCCTCTTAAAACTGATTTTTTTAAATTTCGCCGCACTTGTTCACCTTTAAAATGAACTCCCACGACTTCGACACTGTGGACAGAAATGAAGCTCGGGATTTCCGAACATTTTGTTTTACAGCGCCGACCTCGTCGAGGTTATAGTTTAGTACCAATCCACCCCCATCTTCGTTCATCCCCTGAAAAACCCTACGCCCCGATTATTAGGCAAACTTGGATTTTGCACCCGCGGCACCCTACAGCATCACCTGTCAAAAAAATGACTTTCTTATGATTTTTTTCCGATTACGGGCGTTTTCGACGACAGCATGACTGAACTATTAGTAAATGTTGCAGGCGCTTTTTCTTTTCTTTTATTCGAACTCTATATAAATATAAATATACTCTACATATAAGCACGAACAGTATATATATTTTCTTACTTCGTATCCTCTACTTCCAAATCGCAACAGTTATCATTGTATGGTTGGAGAAATATCTTACACTTCAGGATAGGGGTATTCATTAAAAGTTCTTAAACTTTCGAGAACGTTGCCCGAAGGTCGAGTAAACGGTAACTTCGAAGAAAAATAATTGCCCGAACATAGTATTTTCGATATACATAAATGGGCAATGAATATGTTTTGTACTTCTAGTTTGTGCAGAAACCATTTGGGATCTCGGTGTGGATTCCGCCTTTAAATATTACTCCGAGTTGTGGCACTACTCGTTCTGGGTTGTGTTACGATCCTAGGATCGTTACGTAGAAAATTAAAAGTATTCACTCGGGATATCATCTCAAACACAAAGGGAACCCACCATCTGGAACATATATATTCCATATTGTCTCGATCGGGAGCAATAGTTAAAACTATAAGACGCAATACATCTATCACACCATCTGCGACGGATAAACGAAATACACATTTTATAATAGTCGAATATCCATCGCACCATCTGCGGCAGATAACAATAATATATGACTCACATAGTCTTTGCGATTCACCATACCCAGTTCGAGGAAATGACCAGAACTTTGGGATTACCTCTGTACACCATATAAGTATAAATTCATAAAGTAAAGCGATATCCGGCTATCTAGAGGCTAGCACTTATTAACATAAGCAGCTTTTTATAATGGTTTATTAAGAAACAATGTTACTTTATCCACGAAACGATCGACATAAAAATAGGCTTTTCACCCAAGACATGCAGTTACAATTTCGGCTTCAATAGCGACCGACCACGTTCTTACCGTGCATCATAAGAATCCGCGGAGTATTTGTGTGCGTCAGTCTGTTAAAGTATCACCATTGTAAACTCACCCCGAGTACATTTTTGTAAAGGGTATCTGAGTTGGCTTGTGCTGCAAAAATAAACACTTGAAATTAACACTCGAGTGTCCAGCGTACCGTTTTCTTCACCCTTCACCGGGCCTCTAGAAGCACTGCTGCATCCACCGAGCATCTGCAACTCTCTTCGGAACCACACGTCTAAAGGAAAAGTGAGCCAGAACTTTCCTCGATTAATTTTGCATAGCCAAAGCTGACCATCGGACTGTCGAAACCGACGGTGTTATCCTAGTTTAAAACCATCTTCGACGAAACTTGTAGAAGATGTTGTGGCCATGGGGTGATTGCCCGAGGGTAATTACCTCCCGTGGCAACAACGACGTCGCTGACCCTGGGCCCGTGCGCTGTTGAACTCCGAGGAGTCAACGCCCAGGATCAGCGAAATCGAACGACCAGGCCGTGCACGCGCCGCTGACGCTGCACGGACGCCGCGGAGCTTCCTGAAATGCAAAAACGCGAGTTGAGACAAAATTAAAGACGATACCCCACCTGAGGGTGGGATGGAACCGTTTGTTCTACGGGCAGTTCGCTCTCAGATTTTATTCGAGCAGGAAGCTCCGCGGCGTGCCCAACGTTGGGGAAATAAGACCCGAAAACGGCCGTGGTCCTTAAATTAACGCCAAGACAGTTGGTGGGCCCTGGTCCTTCGAGGCTCCCCCTTAAAAGGGTTAAATCGTGCGCGATCGACGGGTTAAATCGTGCGCGATCGACAGAAGTCGAATTTATATTATCAGTAGTCATAACTGTGCATCCGCGGGTTAGTTAACACCCCGGATTAAGGACCTTAAGTGTAGTTTTATTATATCTGTATCGGCGTCATCTCGAGAGGGGCACTACTACGAGTAAGTCTTAATTTTAATATATATCTGTATTGGGAAACATTATCCGGAAGCATCCAACAAAAAGGATGGAATAAACGTGTTCATTTTTGGGTTAAGTGGCGGCGACATTTCTCAACCCGTTCTCCTTCCCAAGTCCCAAGGTGTAGGGAACGGACCCGTACGGGACGAGCGGGCGCTCACGTCCTTCCGACGGCTTCGCACGCTATATCTCTCTTCTCTTAGCATTTTCTATTCAAATACAGAGCGCCGTCCGGGCTCTGTTGGTGGCAGCAAACTTTAAAAACCATGACCGTTGTGGGATTCAGCGACAGCTGATTCATAACAAAGAATAAAGGCGAGATTTCCATCCCTGAGGAAAGGCCTTAATTGTCTTGGCTCGAGAAGAGAAATCGAACCGTGCTACGCACCCTCGTACTCGACCGAGTACACCAGGTCGTAACAGTTTCAATGCTCTTTAAATCGTGTCTTAAATTGGTAAGCGAGGCTAACCAAATGGGCTTCAGTACAACAAACGTGTACTAAGGATATTTCTTAAAGATGTATTATATTACAATCATGGTTCAAATATGTACCATTCGGATTACAAGATCTGAAGAACAGAAGGGAAAAAAGAAAACGCTGCTGCCGAATTCTGAAGAGTAGTCGTGTTAAGCCGACCGTCTAAAATTGCCTTAATTAAAGCAAACTTTTTATTTTCATATCCATAGAATAAAAGTATACATAAGTAATACCATACTCATTTAGCGATAAAAGTAGTTTAGTATACATAAGAAATGCCATACTCGCTTGTTGATAGAATAAAGTATACATAAGAAATTCCATACGCTTTCATAGAACAACGCATGCATAGTCTCCATATATTATAAACACCGAATGTTTAGGCTGCATCGTCTAATCTTATGTCGCTTATGGCGTAAGAAGGTCACTTAGGATACCCGTGAGAAATAAACATAACAACGAGACATAGTTTCACGAACTCATTGTCAGATTAGAATTACGTCAAACGCCCCCCACCATCGCTCGCCAATAATATAATTAAGCATTCACGACTCACAGAGCAACTTTTAGGCAGATTCGTTAATTGTAATTCGTGCAGAGAGGTCATCTCTCTGGAGCCCATCTAACTGGAGCTTAGCATAATTAGTTGCTACGCCAGTTGTACTCCGCGTTTTACAAACGGAATGATAGTTTCTAATTTTTTTAAACCGACGAACTATCATTCGCATCCGCTGGAAGTGATAATTGCTGTAATCAAATTAAAAATAAATCATTACGTGCTAACACTCGCGATCATCTCCTTTGTGTTAACCCGAAGACATCTTGCGATATCTAAACAAGCTCTGATTCTTCGCCTGTGCACATCGTATTTATCAAGGGCCACCCTCATTCTTCGAAGACATCGTCTGCTGCAGCTACGGAAGTCCGAAGAGGGGAAACGCACCTTGTCTACTATTGATCAACATTTCGATAAGTATCCTCACACTCACAATATTCGGTTCACTCCTCATATCGGTTCTGATACTGACTACGAAGGAAGACCAAGCAGTTAATAAAGAAACCGTTGAGCAACAGACCTATTGTTACGCGTATTACCATTCTGACACGTAATACAGTCCTGGAAGGGCTTTACCAAAAAACTCGACCTGGCGATTCGAAAATCATGGGTTCTTTATGAAACGAGATACCTTGTGATGTGTACATTGCACAAGGGGGAGTTAATATCAAACGCCAGTTGGAGGAACTCCGTGTAATATGTTAAGTGAGTTACTGCGCAACTTTAATCATTGGATTAGAGTGTGTAAATGATTAATTGGATAAATATTATACGGAATAGTAATTATTATACTTCAATAGAATTACTAAGGTGATCCTATCTCAGTAACTTGTCAAGTAAGGGTTGCATCGCAAGAATGTTGTTAAATGAATATCGCCAAAAGACAACAAACGTACCATTGTCGGTGAGATGGCTTGATTGCATTTTTTACAAATTCTGAAATACTATTGCAGTATAAGTCGATTAGATATTTTCGACCGGGAGAGAAAAATCTACCCATAAGAATGACAATTACCAATACTTATAGAACTCCGTGTATCTCTATAAGCTCATAATTTACCATCCTAACGAAATTTTTTGAAACACGATTTTAATCCTTGAAATATTGGTTACTAATTATGAATGACGAAGTAGGTTTTAGTATTTTAATTTAATCGAGAACATTTGCTATAGAATCACTAATTTTTACTAATTGTATTCTTCAAATCTAACGTTAGATTCTGATCAGTAAACACGAATATATTTATTTCCGTAAACAAATATTCATCTGCTGATTTAACGTTTGCAGATTGTTGACCAAAATGTCATCAATGATGCTGCCTCCGATATAAAACATATAAATAGATTATTTTTACAGATAGTAATTTATTCTCTTTCTACCTTTTGTCCATATCAGAATAATAAGTTGGATCAATATAGCAAGAAAATTATTGCGTTTACAGAAAAAAGTTCAAAAGCTCAATTGGAAGATTGCTTGCTTGGTTCTCCAAATTCGGTATCTTTTACCGAAAGACTTGCGTGAATAGGTAAAACTGAATTTAAAAAATCTGTCTTCTCACAGTTTTAGTTTTGTGCTTTTTAGTTGGAAACTTTCGTCGCATACAGGACAGCCGAAAATGCAGTGGCGACGTAGGTGCGAGTGGAGCTGAACGATATATTTATGCGAACACGGATACTCTCGCCACAACAGCGATGCGACGATGACGACGTGGTGGTCGCGGTGGTGGTGATGGGCAGCAATCCAGTCTCCGTTACGAAAATAGCGAACGCTCTTTCCACCTCGCTGTCACCCATTCCGTGCCTTCGTGATTTCAGCTCTTCCTATCCTATTGCAGCTCTCTAGCTTTTGTAAAAAAATCAGGCGGGCTTCGGCGTTACGAGCGCAGGCTCAGCGACGGCAGTATTGCGTCGCCGGCTGGATCTCGAGGAAAACGAAAAACGGCGAAGACTAAGACGAGAAAGACCTTCGCGAGGTCCCATGAGTGTGAGTGAATTAAAATCAATTCGTGATTATAACAAACCGACAATAATTATCAAAATTTCTTCATATTACGTTCCATAAGTAATTAAATAATTTTTAAGTCGATTGATAAATAGTAATATCAATAACGGAGTGGGTTCGTCGATCGGTACATCGTATATAGGATGAAAATTGTACGAGAGTATCCATGTCGTGAGTAAAGGAAGCTACGCATCCAGAGATCTATATTTTCTGGCACGCGAAACAACGTTGATCTTTCGTGACTAGAAAAAAAACATTGTCCAGCAGTCATCGACGACTCGGATAATTCCATTCCCACGTTAAAAATGTCGTATTTTTCATTTCATCAGATTTAAGCCCAAAACGCTAACCATCTATAAACATATGTGATCGTGCCAGGAACCTTGGTCACCTCGGCTAAATAAAGCACCCTTAATGATAATTTATTTGTGATTTACCCACCTTGGCCAACCTTATTTGTTGTATTCATTTTCACAAAGATATTTTTTTACTTTACTTCTCTCTCTCTCTCTCTCTCTCTCTCTCTCTCTCTCTCTCTCTCTCTCTCTCTCTCTCTCTCTCTCTCTCTCTCTCTCTCTCTCTCTCTCTCTCTCTCTCTCTCTCTCTCTCTCTCTCTCTCTCTCTCTCTCTCTCTCTCTCTCTCTCTCTCTCTCTCTCTCTCTCTCTCAACATTGGTAACATTCCAATCGTCACGTTTTTTCGGAACATCAGACGTCTTTAGTCCTCAATAAATTTGTTTTCGATCGTAAAAATAAATAGAAGTGATCGTGAAGTGTTACAATATCGTTAACGGTGTTTTGACTCACTCCCGTCATACTCATATATTTTCGTGACTTCGTTATTTGCGTACTTCCGCATCAATACATGCTCAAACACTCGCTACACGGGAGAAACTTTCACGCTTTGAATAGTTTCCAACATGTCGACATGGTTTCAAGAAAGTATTAATTTCCGCATCGCTGCCAAATAGACTTTTTGATACATACTCTAAATCAATTTAATAATTAACAATTTTGTAAAACACTGATGAACACCCTTCACCCTTCTAATTTCTACAGTCCCATTTTGCCTTCGAATTTTATGTGATATATAATTAATAATATCTTTAATTAAAAATAATGAACACGTTACTCACCACCGAAGACAAAACCGAGTCAAAAAGCATGTGGGTAAGCTTGGCATATCCGGTTAGATTGAGAGACGCCTTAAGTTTATTCTTGGATCTTAGGCGTTAGAGAACCACAGGGTGGGAGAGCGAGGCGAAGGAAGATTGAGAGAGAAAGAGAGAGGGAGCGAGAGGGAAAAAGAGTCTGGCATTGCTTTTCCTCAGTTTCACAAATAGATCGTCAGCCGTTGCAGCTACCATCGCAACTATCCACCAAAAATGCTTTGATTCTTTTTTTCTCCAAAATTCAAAAACATTCCATCAATGCGACATCGCATTTTGCCTAACGATTAAATCGGGTCTGTTAGTCGGTAACTTCAATTTTTAATTTGGGCTGTGCTTCACAACGTCAACTCATCACGTCGCAATTTGGTGTTCTTCGATGGGACGTTTTTTGACATGTACCAATAGTTTAACAAAAGATCATATCAACTGATATGACAATTATTGCTTTGTCAACCATTATTTTTTATCCGCGTGACCCACATTCTAGATTGCAATATCATTTCGTACAGTAACACGTGTATTAAGTAGTAACTTTGTGTAGTAACCCCCGTGCAAAGATTATTATAGGAAGAGGAGTAAAGATTAATCACTCCCCCGATCGTAGATGATTATTTTTGCAGGAAACTCTCATTAATATGGGAATATAGGTTTAAGGCGGTATTCCTCTAGACAGTGCTGTTCTGGAGACGAATTTGATGGTAAAATAAATGAAAGAGCTGATTAGATTTATTTGATTCTTGGGATTTGTATACATAGTTATTGATGCATTCAGAAAATGCATTATTCATATCAAATTAAGATGGAGTGCGATCGACAATGAGTCGGGAGAAATACTTCTAGTTGGTAATTAATATTGCGGACATTGTATGTACCCAAGAAGAAAATCAAACATTTTATCGATATTTATCCGTCTAAAAACATTTATTGATACGTAGTAATGAAATATTGTATATTAGTGATGTGCATGATTATTTTAGGCTTTAATGATAGATTTGGCCAAGTAAAATCGTTTATGACAAAATAGTGGTTTGTTAAATATGCTCTATTGACTTTCTCTAGATTTTCTTCTTAGATAACTGTTCTTCAGCAAATGATGCTTTTTTCGAGTAGTCACAATTTATTCACAGAATTATAATTCAGTATATTTTACGAAAGTCACTGAATGGTGTATTACGCATACATTGCAATTAAAAAGAAAATTAGTGTCATCAAACGAAAATAAATTTTCTTTTCAATTCGTCAATATTATAATACTTTTATTAACGAGAAGAATTCGCTTATCATTTCATCGACATCAGTGTATAAATGATAAAAAACTAGAGTCCTCTCGTAGATTATCTGGAGTAGAATGCTACATGAAATTTGGACTAATCAAATGCATCGGACTGCAGGGTTGTGTCGCACTTTAATGATTAATTCTCGTTCTTCTTAATATATATTTAAATGCAACTCTGTCAAGAGCCGTGTTGCGAAGATGGCATCTATCGATAAGGTCGAGATTTTATATTATCGACGCACGGAACAGTTCACATTTGCTCCAACGCCCTCCCACGAATTATTGGGCGAGAGAATGCTAATATCGGTCTTTAATTTATGTGAAACGATGCCCTAGTTCAAGATCTTTCTTATATACAGAGAATTAGTTTTGGATGATGACAAATACTATTTCTAACCGTAACCGACGTTTTTATATATCAATCTTTGTGTATTGGATTGATTGTCCGGAGGTTGTTCTTCGATTATAGGTCATATTTATTATGAAATTATTTCGTTTTTACCGTCCGGAGTTTCATTATAATTTTACGTGATAATCGAATTTTGGTGGACTGGGTATGCTATCGTGCAGTTGATTTGGTCCTCGTGGCATGGAACTTGATCATCTTCCTGTGATTAGCAGATTTCAAAATATTCTTGACGTAAAAAATTACTTTTTTAATTTAAAAATACAATTGATATTGTGGGGACATGAATTTTCACGAAGCGTAAGTCACATTCTAATGTAACCACCGTTTTATTTGTCGAAAAAATGTTCAGAGTTATACTGATCTAAATATTTGAATAGTCTTATGTGAAATAACGCCTTACTCCTGCACCTTACTGAACCTTACTACACACTACGACACATTATCACAGAAATATCATAACGCAGGGTCCAAATGACTCCAATGTAAGTAAAACCCCAAAAGTAAAAAAACATAGACATATCGTTTAAATCTTCTCCAAAGAGTATTAATGCGAGCGTTAATGAGTGAGATATTTGTTTCGTCCCGTGACGATGCCCTAACCTTCGTTTTTCTGAGAGCTAGTTAGTCTGGGAATAAATTTGAAAACAGTCTATTTTAACAAACAAACAACAACTAAAACTATCCTTATTTGCATTGTATCGAAGGGCGGATATGTTTACCCTTCGGAGTTTCTTACGAATATGTTACGAAATTTCCTTAGATCTAACAACAGGGACACATACACCTTCTCTTAAACAAAATACCTCATTGTTGTTGGTAACCGCAGTGGAACCACTAAAACCCAAAAAAGGGGGAGGGCTGAGAATTTTACAAAATATGTTTTATAAAATGCTCACGGGGCCAGCAGCCTTCATCCCCAAACGTACCTACATTTGTAATTTGTTGCCAATACAATAACTAAGAGTCGTGCTACCCTGCTAGCGTGCGTAGCTAGGCCTGGCCCGAAAAGACCCTGCGACTATCAAAGAAAAGGGCAGCGCATCCCTCACGCGTTGCACCAATATTTTTTTGTTATCATATTGATAAAAATAGTAAACAAAATCGGCTAAACATCCAACAAAGTTATTTCATTTACGAAAAAATCGTAAGTTTTATGATTTTACAATACTTTTTACGTAAAAACTTAGATAGATACTCTTGAAATGCTTCATCATAATGGATTTATAGTGGGCGTGCGAAAAACGGTATTTATTTGTTAGAGCGAATATAACCCACGTGGCGCCCTTAAAAGTATGCTATTCCGAACGAGAACTAGCCACTTTAATAACGTTTGGTAATAATTGTATATAAATAAATAATGACAAAAGAAATAAAAATACTAATCGAGGAACTATATTTTATTACAAATTAATGACAAATTCAATTTATCTAACAAAACCATTCTTGGCATCCAGAAAAGCGGACGAGATTTCAAGTACGATATGTAAAGTAGTAAATAATCATAAATGGACATATTAGTAAAAGTTGAATTATGTACATTATGAAAAACATTAATTTTTAATTACATATACGTAATGAATATTAATAAAACGGCAAAGTACATTATATGATAGGACAAAAATTGGCCCTAACCCTTAACAATCATCTAGCGTTAAAATCAACCCCAGTCGTTTTTCGAACTGCCATACTTTCTAGAAATTTAGATTTAAAATGTAGGTAGTTTGAGGTCGTTGCTAGTAGGGAGCCTCGCCGGTTTTATTAGAAAGGGCCAGTTAGTTTTGTTTTGGCAGCCGCTTGAAATAGACAGTGCGAAAATCTGGGGTGCCTACAAACCCATGTGAGCATAGTGTTAAAAAAAAGTTTCGGAGAACGGTTTAAACATTTTTTTTTGTCATAATCTTCAGTGGTAACTTATAACAAAAATAATTGTCAAGTTGGGATTTTTTTAAAATTACATGCTAAATTGACAAACTCAAACGATGTTCTATAATCTGCGGGCGCGAACTCATATACGGCCAGCCGGCGAATAAGCCGATGGCCGATATGTTATCCATCTTTTCGAGGGTCTTAGGACAAGCGAGAGTGGCATCATTATTTGCCGATCACTCGCATCGAAAAGTTCAACGCGGACACGAGACTTGTCAATAAGTGAAGATTTGTGAAAAAGTGTTTAACAGTGAGAAGGTATAAAAAAATAAAAAAAGTATTCAAGTGATCAGTGTAGCGGTGAAAATGTTATTAACCTAGGTTTTTATATACAAAATTATAGCAACGATTCATCGTACGAAAGCCCGTAAAGGGAAGAAATTAATATACCTATCATCTGTATTAAAATACCCGAAGAGCACCAATATTGTCTGGAAACAATCAGCGCGGACGCCAGATGTGGAGTAAGTTTTTTTCACTATTTCTATTTTTTTTTCGAAAGTAACTTGTTCGATGCATCATACTTTGAAGTGAAACTCGTATGGGACGCTGGAAGTAAAAAGAAAGAGAAATGACGGACGTGACACACAAGTTACCGAGATGAAAATCTTGTAACGATATAGAGTCCTATGTTCTTCGTCTCTTCTTTGTGTGGTGCTTCGTAGTTTTCCCACTCTGTTGTCGACCGCTTGCCACTCATAGATGACTGCGGGGTGACCTATATTTATTAGACAGCATAGAGACTATATAAAAATAATTGAATAGAATCCATATTAGAGATTATTTTGGAAGGACAAAAGTTTAAAAATAGTTTTACTTTCTATTGAGTTTCAAATGTTATTTTCGCGTTTGGCTCATTTTTTGCATGTGTGTAAAAATATATTTTTTGTTTAAATTCAATCTATTTAGTTTTTCAATTTTAATTCATGATTATAATTTAATTGTTTAATGTCCGTTATAGGGTACTATGGAATAACTGCCAGGATATTTGTACCCCGCGAATGGCTGATAACTAGTAACTGAGATCAAATGATGAACGCAATCGATGTAACATTGGTCGTTGCCTCGTTGGATCCCCAACGCACGATGGCAATTATTGAGTTAGGAGGAGTGATGGGGAGGTTGGACATTGAAGATGACGGCACCGTCTTCATCGACAAAATATAAGACAATCACCCGTTCTTTTAAGACTCGTAGTAAGTATAATAGAATTTCTTGTGTTTATGACGTTAATTATGACTATAATAAATGTAACAGTTATTTGTTTGTTTCAGAAGAAAAACACATTAGAGGTAGAGTTGTCACCAACCATCGGCCGGAAAAAAACATCTATATACAGTTCATTCCTTTCATTAATAATTTTTACAAAAAAAATTAGAGTTCATTTTTTCCTTATATACCTATATTTTTTTTCTTATGTAGTTCTATATAATTTCTCTTATATATACTTACATATATTTTTTCCTACGTAAAATAAAATGTTGTTGTAAATATCTGCGTTTTTATACAATTTTTTTAATTAAAAAATCGTGGGTCTTTCTATTTGAAAGTTATTACATTTGTACAAATTCAATGTGATTATATACAGTTCCATGAGAGCGTAAACCCAATTCGCCGATTCGCCTGAATCGATGCAGTCATTCTGACTGGTAGAAAAACCGTACAACTTTTTTCCAACTCCATGACGACTCTGTCACCGTACTTGGTTCTTACAATTCTTATATCGGGTATCCGATACACCTTCTGAGCCGATAAGTCGGATAACTTCTTGATTGGGAGGGAACCCATCAAAAGACCCATTTAATTGATTTCACGTAAACTCATGCTGATTTGAAATACATTTTCCATAAAATTTTGCCGCTAACACTCCATTTTATGAGAAGGAATATTTCAAGAGACAAAACGTTCAATACGAACCTGCATTTTTTCACGATGACGTTCCAAAATTACTTTGCTCAAATTTTGTTACTAGCTATTGAGTTCGCGATCGGGCAACAATTTTTTTTTCACGTTGAATATTTCGTAATAATTGTTCAAGGCGAATTAGCAGGTCGCGTCTCTTCAACCGTAATAACTTCGGATGTGATAAGTTTAGACTGTGTACCGCATGAATATTGATATAACGACTGACTAGAACCGTCGTCAGCGAGTATCATTTATACCGAGTTAAATCTTCCATCTCATTTTAGTGACTAATTCTTAATTATTATTATTTTTACGATATGAACGCTATGAAAGTATAAATGTCGAGAAAAGTGGAGACAAGTCGAGACACGTCGAGACAAGTATAGACGTTTCCATAGTCGGGAACCATCCAACAAGATTCAAATCGTTTTCATTTGTATATAGGGCATTGGAAAAATATAAAAAACACACGTGATATAAATATCAAATCTTTTATTTTCGGAGAAAATACACTTAATTCTCGGGGAATTTGGAGAGAATCGAATATTTTAGGGATTCAACGTTTTTGCTGGCGCAATTGAACTTTGGCAAATACTTGTGATACGAACATTCAGTGCGTACGCCGTTCTGCAATATTCATAACAAGGGACACTCGAGATTTTAAAGATTTATTATGAGCTCGGATCGACCATTCAAAAAATTCGCCAACCATTCTCTCTTTTCCGAGCCCTTGACGTAAATTACTCGAGCATCGCACAAAACGTTTTGGAGAGCTCCGTTTATGGTAATAAAGGGTACAGTACCAAAGTTCCATGGTAAGCCGTGATAATTATTTGTCAACCAAGCATTCGTACATCTATAGTTAACTGGTAAATCGATCCATACTCATGGCGGTTCGAAGAAAATCGTTGATGGCGTTAGATTGGAATCCATTAAGGAAATAACAGAAAATTCTTTCAATACAAATTCGTTCGAGGGTTCTTTAAAGCCCTGCAAGTCAACCACGTACTCCATCTCGGATACAACTGATTCGAAAAACTCTCGCAGCTAATTTATTTATAAAAGACGTTCATTGTTCCCCCTATGCAAAAACTTATATACTAATAATAATACAAACTAAAAAAGTAAAAAAATATCTCTACAGGTGAACGCGTTCTTATACTATTTTTTTAACATTACCACTGATGGGATTGTATTCGACAATACGATCCTGTAAATTTAAACAATAAGCCGAGGTTTGAGTGGGAAAGGGATTTACAGATTCAAATTCGAGACGAATATCGAGGGACCTGATTTCAATGATTCATTATGCTTCGAATAATCGATAACAATTAGCGGCGCGTATTTCAAAAAGTCACTTTTGTTTATGAGTGGCTCAGGCTCCTTCTCGCAATAAGAAGACTGAAAATTTGCATACACTTCGTAGAGCAAAGCGTACTAATTACGACTAATGTCGAGATTCAAGTTCCCGCAAGGATAAGTCTGTGAATTTAAAAAGAGTTTAACGTCTAGTTGACTAAAAGTTTTTACAACCCAAACGTGTTTCGACGAAGTCGATAATAGAGGGTAGTCGTACAGTTCACACGTGCGAAAAGTTATTGGGCTGGGTGTATCTTTGGCTATGTAATTTAGAAGCTAAATTTTTCGCTCATCGGAGATCCTGATATACGGTATCATCCATTCAATTTTCGAAAGGGTAGATTTGAATTCTTCTGGCACATCATCCCCTTCCGCTCGCGTCTGTATGACGGCATTCGTGTCGCTGTTGGCTCTTGTTAATATTAGCTCGTGGCATTGATGATAATTTTGCGATAGTCCTCGGCAAAGCTCAATAACATACTCACAATCAGTGGTATGGAGATATTAAAGTAGCCAGGAGCGTCGGTTATTTGCAGCTCTTCCGCACTGGGGGCCCAACCTGTGATATTTTAGATTCAATATTTTATTTCGTTTTATAACTAACAATAAGAACATTTATTCACTCTATTTCTATGTTTGAATTTTACGTCCTCAGTCAATGTAGTTTTGGTATTTTATTTATATTTTTTATAAGACCTGTCGTATATACAATTACTACAATTGCAATTGCAGTTAAGACTCCTCTTTGCCTTCCAATCAGTCGGAAATTTTAGTCATTCGAACGAGATCGTTTCCATTATCGAAGAATTGCGCGAAGCTGAAATTATGTATTAATGTCGATTAACGAGTATTCGAGCGTAACGAGTATTCGAGCGCAGTCTTATCGCAACCCTCAAAATGAGAGTTGATGTGTTTGTGAGTCCCGAGAAAAAGAGTCCCCACCATTCCCCCACCTGTGATCCACCGCGTTCTTCATATTTTCGGAGTAAGTAGAATGGATTTTTTTTAAAGAACTAAAAATTGTTCAACTTAGGGCTACAGGGAAGGGGAATAATATCTAATATTTTTCTGGGAGGGATCGCAATCTCTTCGAACGAGGCTCTACATATAATTGTGATCGAACTTCGGCCGCCTTTGGCGGGCTCGTTTGATCTTTCAATTATATTCCGAGCCTCGTTCTCGAGATTACGAAGTTATCGAGAATATACCATGTAGTTGTTTAGATACAAATGATTTTTATTTCTTTCACTTTTTGTCTGTAATACCATCTAATGTTAATCTTGTGTCACAGATTTCGCGAACATCTGATTGTCTTTTAGTATAGGCCTACTCTGGTAAATATTTGAGAATTTGTTGACCATCCCGCCGTTTTCCGAATAACATTGGGGTCAACTCCTTTCATAAATGCTGCTGATGTGGCGGCATGTCTAGTAAAATGGATTGAATAAGCTGTGGTGTCAATTCCACTTTCCTTTAATACGGTTTTCACCCATCTAGTTATCGTTTGGGTTCCTACTTCATTATGAGGTTTTTGAATACTTAAAAACAACTTCTCTTTGCCGTCTCTAATTTTATCCGTAACCTTAAGATACTGTATTAGAGTTGATGCTACGCATAACCCTGGTTTTTCTGTAAACTTTGGTATAATAAGTAAGGGCTGCTCTTGGTCTGGTCCCGATGTTTTGAATAAATCTATTATTCTTATTTCTACTCCATTATCTCTTATGATTATATGTTTTGTACGAATGTTTGCTAAAGTTTGTGCCCTATGTGCCGTACATAAAGCAAGTAATATAACAGTCTTTTTGGTTAAATCCGTTAAACCTATGTTATCTAAAGAGAACCATTTATCTACATGTTTTAGTACGATTGCAACGTCCCATGTCTGCGAGTATTTCGGTTGCGTAGGTCTCATTTTGAAAACACCTTTTAGAAAACGGCATATCATTGGGCTTTCTCCTATTTTATCTTTTGAAATTAAAGATATTGCCGATCTGTATGTATTTAGGTTTCCATAGGAAGCTCCTTCTTTAAACTTTTGTGATAAGAACTGTAGTAGTCGTTCTTGTTCCGGATTATAGAAATCGGAGTTTACTTCAATACAGAAAAGTGCCCATTGCTTCAATGCCGTCTCGTACGGTTTCATAGTAGCGTCTGACAAAGACGCCATCATAATTTCCACCCCTTCTAATGGTACGCTTTTCTTCACATAGGCTTCCCGGATACTCTGCCTGCCGTTAAAGTTAGATACTTTGCTCTGGGATGTTGTTTTTTCCTACATGAGGATAACAATAATTTAGCATTTAATTTAAATTTTATTTGATCGCCACTTACAATTAATAATGACTGAAATAGTGCCATAATGAAATAATACCAAAGTTGATTTGGCCAATCTGGTACCACGATAACTCCTGACGCTCTGTCTGTTTTAATGTTTGCTAACATTCCGATGCTAAGCTCTCGACACTCGACGGCATGAATCGGAATGAATCTATGAATCTATAATCTATGATCTATAATCCATCACCCTTGACACTCTTCGTGAACGAGCTCCTTATTTACCGGCAAAAGTTTAATCATACCTCCAAATTGGTTGGCAAGAGCTTTGGCACAAAATGACAATGATCGCGATGCTTGGGAGCAAACAGTTTTCCTCACATGTGACAATTTTTCGCAAAAAGGAAGTCTATTTTTTCAGCGTGACTCATCGGATTCATCAGCTTGACTGATTTCAAGCTTGCAGTCAACGGCTTGGCTATTTGTTTCAATTCGTTAACAAACCATTCTATACAATCCTTGAACGACAAATTTTGAATTTTGATAGAGAATTGTGAAAAGTACATTTGAGATAATACACGATACTGTGCGGGATATGTTGCTGATACGCGCTTGTATTTGCATCTTCTTTTGGTGTGATCGGATTCAAGATTCGAGATCGGCGTAAATTACGAACAGAAAATCTATTTCATGCTTATAGTTTTTGAATTTCAGAATTGAATCGCCACCGTTTTCAAGTCCAGTTTCCGTATTAAAATAAGACAAACAACGATCGCAAAGCCATGTGCTATATTTGTGCCTTGAAATTTGCGACCTTACCAGACGCGAAAGATTTTTGATCCAAGCAAAATGATAAACAGTATCAATGTTTTCAAGTTCCTCGTCATAATTTTCGATATTTGTTTCATGCACGAGCACGTGAATGGTTGATCAATCGGATTTGTTGCGGCTAACGTAAACGGGTATTACTTCTTTACGAGGTGTTTTACCTTCATCGCGCTCAAGTCCATATACATTAATTGACAGATAGTTCATTTTTCCAAATTTACCAGTATTTTTCAATCGCATCGGAAAGTCTATGCCCTCATACCTTAATACTATGCTAAAACGAGGGTATGAAGATGTGTGAGTCGTATTAGATGAGCTTGGAAGAAGAGCTGCGGTAACGGTTCACAGGAAACAGTAGGGGTCGTCGTTTTGGACGTTGATGACTGATTTCTTCTTCTGAATGTCGCGTGGAAGTTCGATGAATGTTGATAATCCTCCGCGTAATAGCATATGCTTGTTGATGTTCACCGTTAAATTGATGATCTCCACCATAGCCTAGTTCGAATCTTTTTCTTGAAAGTATTCGATTTTCATCAGTAGTTTTTCCACTAACCCGTTGTACCGCTACTTGAAATTCGTTGCCATGTACATTTCTTCGTTACATGTGTTGAAAAATTTAATCTCCTCGATGGCGTCATCATTTTTGGTGATTAAAAGTTTATGTGCAAGAACACAGTTCACTTTAACATTGCTGTCCCTTAACAGAATGTTTTTAAACCTTCTGATGATCAAATTTTGCGAATCATCGAGAAGACGTTTCGTATCTTTATGCCCAAGATTTATCACTATTCCGGCACGAATATACTTGATCCGAAAGCCTTCACGGAGTCTTCCCACTGAACTCTGTCACTTCTTCGGGAAACACCTATACCGACCTTTTGCAGAGATTTAATCTTCACGTTTATGAACTTGAGAATTCGAATTGTCGCGCAAATACGATTTTTCTCGCCCAGAGTTGAAGCGGTTTTCAACACTTGGCTGGAATGTTTTTTTTAAATCCATTTTTCAGCCATTTTTTAGTGTCGCGGATGGAGAACTTGTCTTTGAGCGATTCGTAGACTCTCTCCATAATTCGAATCAAGTTCTGACACTCGTTTGACTCCATTGTGATATACGCAAGAATTAATTCGATGTGAGATATTATACAGGCGCGGGGATAGCAAACAACGATCTAAACCCTTTCCCTGCGCGCTTATTTATAAGAGATATTATTATTATATGATTGACTGGGTAATGACGCTGCTCTCTCTCTCTCTCACTCTAAGGCTGGTGAAAAAACGGATAGCAAATTGTCGACCGTCGCCTTCATTGTTTATGATAAGGCGTCTTCGATAAGTGTCACTCGATACCTTAGCTACCACGGCTCGCTCTTCCCAATAATGCATATGTTGCCGTACCCTTTTGAAAAATATACGCGTGAACTAACACACGCCGGTCTAGATACATATTCTCATTTTACATCTAGAGGATTTCCTACTGCTCTGGCTGTCACGTCACAGCGACACGTTGTAACACGTCAAACATTAAAAAGATATTGGACGCTCGCGAATCTCGCCCCCCAAGGCGTTCGAGGAGCTGCGCCGGACGAAAATAAAATTTCATTTATTAATCTCATCGTGAGAATTATTTCGATATGCTTGTCTTCGATATGTGCGCACAGCCCCCACCCCCTACCTTCTTAGAAAAAATTATTTGTCTGCTGGTTGGCGGTATCAAAGAATATTTATCTGACAAAATATATCGCATAACACCTCGCAACAAAAAATTATTTATCCATTGGTCAATCGCGCGACACCTCTCCCCGCCTCTCCATCTAATTTATTACATCCTTCGCTGAAAATGTTATTTATCCGACACTCGGTCATCAATCAAACAATACGGTTGCAATTAGATATTGGTTTGCCGTATCGAATAATATTTATCTCGCACTGTAAATAAACAATACGATTAAGAAATATCAGGTAGCACATGCCCTACGCCCCACCCCCACCCCCAGCCCCCCTCCCCCTCTTGCTATGGAACCTGGTGTGTATCTGTGGGTGTGTACGTGTGACTTGTACGTGTTCACTAACGCGCGTCTATCCAGAATCCCCCTCGTGTATCTATTAAAATGCATTGTAGTATTTTTTGTTAATCTTTCAATTATTTATCACTCTCCAAAGTAAGTGGTGTTGATGCCACCCCCAATGACTATTACGTCACAATCTGGAGGTGTGACTGACAAGGGTTAAAAAATCACCCGTTCACCGCACCGCTTATGTAAAATACATCTGGGATTAAAAAGGGAAATTTCGTAGTTTCCGATTTAATTGCCGTCAAATCCCGTTTACCGGGCCGAGAACAGAAACTACGGGGCCGCTTCAAAGTCTAATGTATCTACTTTCAATATACAGCGTTTAATGCGCCGCTAGGTGTACTTTAAGAGCTGAAAATGTTTCGTAATCGGTACACGTTCTATTATTGTTTACAGCATAAAGAAAATATATAATGACAAGTAAAAATCTCTTCAGTTGTGTGTGGAATTATTAGGTTTTCAAAGACCATTGAAATCTTGAAAAAGAAAAAAAAGACAAGAACGGTTTTTCAACGTGTTAGTTCTGAAAATACTATAACAACCGTTATAATGAACCTGGTAGCCCAGGTTCATAAAAGTGACCTTACTCAAAAACGTTCAGATCAATGGATCTACTTCCTATACGATCGGCTCCCATGCTAATCAGAACTTTCAAAATTGGTAAATAGCATTCATTAAACATAATCACAGCTAATATTTGACCAATGTGTACTCTGTCATCGGAGGTCCCAAGTTTCGCCTCAAGTACGGGTGGTACGCAGGATTTTAATTCTGATGCATTTTTGTCTTGAGTACACGGAAAAATATTTTTTTTAAATATAACTTAAATAATTCTTTGCGGCTCTGAAAAAAAAGTTACGATGTACCTACATAAGAAAACTGTGATTTTTTTATATAGAAAAAGGTTTAAATTGATTTATTTTCGATATGCTTGGTGCGTCGAGGCTGGTTAGTCGGTATACAACCAACAAATGTTAGATAGAATTAATAAGTAAAATAATTATCTTTAACGTGGACATAAATTTAAAGCGGTATTAAACCAGAACGTTTCAGAAAAGTTTTAATTCTAAAGTTCTTAGCTCGATAATTGAAATGTATTGACGACTTACAATACTCAAAGATTAATCTGCTGTATTAGCGCTAGAGTCTTTTTGCTTCCGCATTGAACGCGATTTATTCGACTTGGTGAAGTTTCCAATTTGTTCCTACTTCCTTTGTGTCACTCCGCCTGTGGCTTTCATGCTTCACGGCTCGTTGCGAGTCGTAAATGAAGGTAACATTTTTTGTTTTCCCGAGGCCCTACCACGATATCCGGCATGTTCTTTATTTTTTAATTCGTTAATTTTATCTTTGTCTTCCTTTGTTCATTATTTGCAGAATCCGGGAGCAGAAAGATGGCGACCTATGGCCATCGCGAACTCTTCCACTCGCCTGCGCATGGCTCGTACAATGCCTCATTGGGTCATGGTTCGTAATGCAAGACTCAATGAATTATTTAATTTTCATGTATCTCGTTGAGCTTATCCATAATTTATTATAATATTCAAGTAAAGTAAATACATCACATTTGTGCCTATGATGTTCATGAATATCAAAATATTTATTCGGCTGTTCAATCCCTGGACTCGAGTTATTGATCTAATACCGGCTTCAGACTCACGCCGTGTAGCCGCGGCGTGAATTGACGCCGTGAACTCCACGCAACATGAATTCACGCCGTGAACCCGCGCAACGGGAATGACTCTCCACGTGAATCCCGCGAACAGGCGTAAAAACCACCCACGCTCGTGTTTAAGTCCCTTTATGGGACTTGGTGGCTAGAGTCTGGAGCCGGGAAATACTATCGACATAAATGTACTATCGAAATGATACTATATTTAGCATTGTCCGAGGATTGGCGAGGTTCGTTTAAATTGTGCGAGAAATTGGACCGATGGCATTTTTTTTATTAAACAACTAACGGCATGCGTTACAATGCCTTTTCTGTATCATAATTTATTTTACAGCGAAAGTCAGATTTTTAAAAATTATGATTATTCAAGGGCTTTTGGATACACATTCATTCATTTTGTTTTACCATCTTGTGCGTATACGAATAAATTAGGGTTTCCTACACGTGAGCAAGCCACATACAAGCTGTCCATGTGGAAATCTTGGATTTGTTAATGGTCATTGCCAATGCGAGACGCACTGGAAACTGCAAACATTTCGGTTCGAATGGCGTATCTGTTCGGTATCATTTCGATACGTAGCAATAGTACACCTTCGTACATAAAATTTTCCATTTACAATTGTAGCTTCGATGATATTGTTCATCATATTTCTCACTAAAAACTTGGTACCATTGCAAAGTCGTGGTGAATTGATGTTTTGTAAAATAATGATAAGCACACCAATTTTCAATGTTAAAACGTGTGACGGTATGCCTGGCAAATCACGTGGATTCAAAAATTCAGTTGCATAAATAACAACTCTTTCTTGATTCATTAAACTGTCAATCGACTTGTACGTTTTAGCTTCTCCTGGTATTTTGTTTTGTATCGTGAAATTTATATAATTGATATCGTTGTGTTTTGCTGGTAATATATTTAGTACGCTCACTTAACCACTTATGATAGTAGTTAAGCAATGCGGGTTCTGGATACACGCGTGTTAGTGCACACGTACACGGCACACGTACACACCCACACATACACACCGGGTTCCTAGGCGAGGGGGGGGGCATCTCGAATATTCCACGACACCATGGGGGCGAGGGGGGGGCATCTCGAATATTCCACGACACCATAGTGGCGAGGGGGGGGGGGGGCATCAGGCGTGAGGTATGAGTTACCCCATATTTCTTAGTCGGATTGTTTATTTAAAGTGTCTGATAAATATTCTTTGACACCGCCGACTAATATCCGATTTCAACACCAGCAATTGTATTGTTTATTCGATGGCAGAGTGTCGGATAAATAACTTATTCCGCGAAGGTCGTAATAAATTAGATAGGGGTGTCACACGATTGACCAACGGATAAATAATTTTTTGATGCGAGGTGTTATCCGATATATTTTGTCGGATAAATATTCTTTGATACCGCCGACCGGCGGATTTTTTTTCAGAGAACGTAGGGGGTGGGGTTATGGCTATATACCGATGACTGGCATATCGAGACAATTCTCACGATGAGTTCCATAAGCGATGTTTTTTTTTCATCGATAGCTCCGGTGTAGCTGCTCGAACGCTTGAGGGGTGAGGCTCGCGAGCGTCCGATATCTTTTTTAATGTTCGACGTGTTACAACGTGTCGCTGTGACAACCAGAGCAGTAGGAAATCCTCTACATGTAAAATGAGAATATATATCTGAACAGGCGCGTGCTAGTACACGCATATATTTTTCAAAAGGGTACCGCGACATATACAATGCTGGGAGCCGCGGTAGCTAAGGTATCGAGTGACACTTCTCGACGACGTCGTATCATAAACAATGACGGCGACGGTCGAAAATTCGCTATCCTTCTTTTCACAAGCCTTAGAACGAGAGAGAGAGAGAGCATTGCATATTATTTGATCATCTCACATCGCGCGTAGAAATGATTTTATTGTATTGGAGGAAGAGAGCGGAGAAGGATCGGAAGAACGTTAAGTGAGAGCGTTAATAATGGATATACGCGATCGTGATAGAATCGATTTTCTTTGTCAAAATATTATTTTCAAAATACAAATGTGTGCGGTGCTACCAGTTTTAATTGAACTCAAGGTTTTCAATAACGACGATGTAAATTTGTCGATTTGGAGAGTAAGTACAAAAATAATATTCTTCTTTATTTCAAAATTTTGTTTGTTAAATATTATGATTATTTTCAGAGGAGGATACATTGTAAATCCACAGCGCAAGATAACATACTAACGATAAAGACACGTGGACCATACGCATACGACAAATTAATACAAGCATTACGTCAGACGGGTTACAATGATGAAGCCGATCTTCTTGAAAATGCCCGACTTATAGATGATATCAAATCATTGAAATTATTATTACAATTGCTCCCAATCGCAATTAATTGCATCGTGGAAATCATTAGAGATCAGAACGGGTGAGAAACTGTTAAACTGAAATAAATCTTGCAAATTCAATCTATTTCGTTTTTTAATGTTTTCGATCATGAATGTAATTTATCCGTTTTTTTAATGCTAGTTCCAGACTACTATGAAATAATCGCAGAGGTTTTCATTCCATGGAGGTGGATGATGGCACACACCCGAGTCCAAATCATGCGTGCTATTAACACGACGTTGGTTGCAGCAGCTTTGGACCTCGACGGCGCAATGGCGATTATCGAATGAGGATGAATAATGAGGCAACTCAACTTCATTGACGGCTGAACCATCTTAACATGAACGCGAGATGCAGCATAAAATTTGTTTTCTATTTTATAAACCGTTTTCTTTTATAATTCATTTTTTATATACACTTGCATATTTTTTCATGTATTTTTATATGTACTCATTCCAAATATATTTTCTCCCGAATAAAAATAAAAACATGTGTAATACCTATAATACCGACCATCGTACATATCGAATGATCGTGCGAAATTTGACGACGAGAAGGAGAATGGGCAGTCCGTCTTCGACCCTGATCGAGATCAGAAGTGTCTCTATACTTTTGTAAACACCAACGATTCATTTTTGTAATATTAAAATAAATAACCTTACAACATGAGAAGTGGGATCAGGACACACTAAAATTAAAATAGATCAATTTAAACAAAAAGAACAATAATAAAGATACATAAATATTTGAACGTTATCGAGAGAACTATTGGTACGATAATACCGGGTAACATTCCGGGATAAAATAAAATAAAATAAAATAATAATAATAAATTAATTAATTAATAAATTAATGAATAAAATATACGACTATCGGACCTAAGACTCGTGTACGCATACGTCTAATATATTAGAGTATACGACGAAGCACACCTCTAACGGTTTTCGATTTCGGAGCGAAAGCTATATCGAAAACAAGACTTTGTACGAATCTCGGTGTGTAGTCGATTGCCCGTATTATCGTCCTTCGCTGTTTATAGTTCTCTTAATTTCGCGACGGTTAGCAACGCCTAATAGGTATATTATAGAATCGAACAGTTTGTGGTGTTTGCAGAAAGTGTGTGAGAACTGTTACGTTCCTGTATGAGAACAGCTTACGTCTCTGTGTGAGAACATTTTACGTCTCTGTGTGAGAACATTTTACGACTCTGTGTGAGAACTGTTTACATTCCTGTGTGAGAACAGCCTATGTTTCTGTGTGAGAACATTTTACGTCTCTGTGTGAGAACTGTTTACGTTCCTGTATGAGAATAGCTTACGTCTCTGTGTGAGAGCATTTTACGTCTCTGTGTGAGAACACTTTACTTCTCTGTGTGAGAATCATGTATGCCTACGTGTACGCCTCTGCGTAAGAGCGACGCACACCTCTATGTGGGATTCCCCTTTGTATGAGGACAGCGAAAATTAAAATCGGAACATTAACCGGCGCGTTTGTTAAAAAGATGAATCCGAACAATTTGAAAGCTTCAGAGCTCAAAGATAAACTTCGTTCGCTATCGCTTCCGACGAATGGTACGAAGGCGGAACTGATCAGTAGGTTATTCGAAGTGGACCCTACTGGCGATTGGATGAAAAGTGTAGAAAACACGGAAAGTGATGGTGATCTACACGCCGACAGGAGAATTGGGATTGTTGACGAGAATACGTCAAATGCGAGCGAAGTAACGGCGACTCCAGCAACGACGTCAACTAGAATGAACTCCTCACCAACAATTATGACTTCTTCGGCCACACAGACAAAAGAATTCGAACTTCTCATAAGAGAAAGGGAGGTACTACGGAGAGAACTCGAATTATGTAGACGAGAAAACCAAATATTGACAATGAATCAGAACGAACATTGTAAGGCACCGATCCAAATCGATCAAGCACGACAAGTTCAAATGACAGCATCGGACATACGAGTCAACACAAGTGTAAATAAGATCAGCGACTTACTTAGTGATTTCGGAGGCGGACATGACGCGTTCTGGAGGTGGGAACAACAAGTGCGTATATTATCAAGCACTTACGAACTAGACGACAAATTGTCTCGTCTCCTCGCATGTTCCAAATTAAAAGGAAAGGCACTCGATTGGTTTTATTCGAAACCCGAACTCATCGAATTGAGTTTGAACGATCTCCTAACGGAGATGAAAAATATGTTTCATCAACGTCCTCATAAACTGGAGTTGAGGAAAAACTTCGAATCAAGAACGTGGAAGATCGACGAGACTAGAGAGTATTGTCACGATAAGATAATTCTTGGGAATCGTGTGCCGATTGATCAAGCCGAAATAGTGGATTACATAGTTGAGGGAATTCCGGATGCCCAACTACAGAATCAGACACGACTACAAAATTTCACGACCGCCACGGACATGCTCGAGGCATTTGCGAAGATTTCACTGACGGACACAAAAAATCGATCGTCCCGCAGTTCAACTTTCAGACAGGAACCAAACGCAACGAAGGCGAATATGAAGACAGCGGAACGTGGAACAATGTCTATACGATGCTATAACTGCAACAAGACAGGACATCTTTCCAACAATTGTCACAGTCCAAGGCGAGAAAAAGGCGCATGTTTCCAGTGTGGTGAGACTGGGCATCAACTAGCAAGCTGTCCGAAGAAAAAACGGCAAGTCAACATCATCGAAGAAGCGTCGGCCGAAGACGAGTTTCATCGATATATTGAGTATAAGGTTCACGAAAAAAATGATCGATACAAATGTCTGTTAAACACGTTGCTCGATACTGGGAGCGCTGTAAGTCTGATCAAGAAGCGATACGTAAATATTGATGCGATGAATAGCTTAAAAGGAGACCGGGATAGGTTTCAAGGTATCAATAATAGCCCTGTAATTATTCTCGGAACTGTCGATGTCGATATATCGTTGGATTCCCTCGTTAAGCGAAAAGTTTGCCTATTTGTCGTACCTGACTGTACAATGAAGACGTCTGTCCTTTTAGGCAGGGATGTACTGACATTGTTTGGCCTTGGGTTGAAACGTAATACCGATTTTGAAACGGAATCCAACGAGATTCTAAACATCGACGTTCACGAACCAACAGTAGATGCTACTGATTTGATAACGATAAATGCGGAAATTCAGGCACATGAGCGTTTGAGATTAAAAACATTATTTCGAGACAGCTATGTCAAACCCGAGCGCCCAGTTGAACCGAAAACCAAAGCGGAATTAAAATTAGTTTTGCGTGATCATCAGCCATTCCGTTTTTCGCCTCGAAGACTATCTTATTTTGAAAAGGAACAGGTGAGGACAATTATTGACGATCTATTAAAGAAAGGCGTTATCCGACCGAGCGAGTCCGAATATGCATCACCGATCGTACTCACTAAAAAGAAAAACGGCGAAATGAGGATGTGTGTGGACTTCCGAGTTTTGAACAAGCATACCGTAAGCGATAATTACCCCCTACCATTGATCGAGGATCAATTGGATGTGTTGAATGGCAAAAAGTTTTTTAGTTTGCTTGATCTGGAAGATGGTTTTCACCATGTCGTTATGGAGGGAAACTCGATCAAGTTTACGTCTTTCGTCACACCGCTAGGACAATACGAATATATCAAAATGCCTTTTGGTTTAAAAACGGCGCCGTTGAAATTTCAAAAATTTGTTAACGAAGCATTGAGCGATCTCATCAAGTCCGGCGATGTCGTAGCGTATCTTGATGATTTTCTCGTCGCGACAGAAACGTTGGAGAACCATTTCAAGGTCTTGAAACGCATCTTTACATTGCTCGTCGACAATAAACTCGAACTTCAGTTTAGCAAATGCAAGTTTCTATTCACGAAGATTGAATATTTGGGGTACATTATTACACAAGACGGTGTAAGGCCAACTGAAGCCGGAATGGAGGCAGTCGATAAATTCCCGATTCCAAAAAGCGTTCACGATGTTCAACGGTTTTTGGGTTTGTGTGCTTATTTTCGGAAATTTATCGAAGGCTTTTCGACGACAGCAAAACCGCTCTATGATTTGCTTAGGAAAAACATAACTTTCGCATTTGGTGAAGCGGAAGCAGAGAGTTTCGCAACGCTGAAGAAAAAATTGATGGCAGCGCCAATATTAGCGATTTATAATCCACGTGATGAAACCCAACTCCATTGTGATGCGAGCAGCCTCGGTTTTGGTGCGGTTTTGATGCAAAAGAAAGCCGATGCGAAGTTTCACCCGATTTTCTATTTTTCAAAGCTTACAACAAACGCCGAATCGAAATACCACAGTTTCGAACTCGAGACGTTGGCAATAATCTACGCACTCAAGCGTTTTCGGATCTATCTACAAGGGATAAAATTCAAAATCATTACCGATTGTAACTCGCTTACAATGACTCTTAATAAGAAAGAAATTAACCCCCGAATTGCTCGGTGGGCGCTTGAATTGCAAAGTTACGACTATGAGATAGAGCACCGAGCAGGCTCCCGAATGGCGCATGTCGATGCTTTGAGCCGCTCGACGGGAATATTAGTCATTGAAGATAACCCTTTCGAACTCAATTTGTCACTAGTTCAAAATAGAGATACAAAAATAAAAGAGTTGCGTTCTAAGCTCGAGAAAAATGAGGATAGCTCGTTCGAAATGCGTAACGGTTTAATATACCGTAAAAGGGGCAACAACCTATTATTTTATGTACCCGAAAGCATGGAGAATAACGTGATCCGTCAATACCATGACGAGATGGGACATCTGGCCATAGAAAAGACTTGTGGTGTGATCCAACAAACCTATTGGTTTCCAAAACTCAAAGAAAAAGTAGAGACTTATATTAGAAATTGTCTAAAATGTATTTCGTTTTCGCCGTCCGTAGGTAAAGTCGAAGGTCTCCTACATAATATCCCAAAGGGAAATAAACCGTTCGTCACACTACACATAGACCATTATGGCCCGGTTGATAAAGAACACTCGCAAAACCGCTATGTATTTCTGATTGTCGACGCGTTTACGAAATTTGTAAAGCTTTACGCCACGAAAACGACCTCTGGAAGAGAAGCGATTAATTGGCTCCGACAATATTTTATAATGTATAGTCAACCAAAGAACATTGTATCAGACCGTGGAAGCGCGTTCACATCAAAGGAATTTGCAGAATTTATAGCCGAAATGAACATTGATCACATCAAAATTGCTACCGGATCACCCCAAGCGAACGGTCAGGTAGAACGCGTGAATCGCCTCCTTACTCCAATGCTCGCGAAAAGTGTCGATAAAAATAAACGAAAATACTGGTATCACGCACTCGGAGAGATCGAGTATGCCATAAACAATACTATTAACAAAACAACAGGCGAAACCCCGAGCGTGTTATTATTCGGTGTAACACAAAGGGGGAAAAATGTAGATTCAGTACGAGAATTCCTCGAAAAGGAAATTGAAACGACCGAACGAGACCTTGTCTCCCTTAGAGAAAAAGCTGAGGCAAGGATCGAGAAATCGCAATCGTATAATAAAAAGTATTTTGATAAGCGACGAAAGCGACCACATAAGTTCCAAATCGGTGATTACGTAATGCTTCGAAACTATGAAAGTACACCGGGAATTTCGAAAAAACTGATACCGCAGTTCAAAGGACCTTACGAGATTGTACGAGAATTACGTAATGACCGATATGTAGCGTCCGATATTGAAGGTTTCCAAGCTACACAAAAACCGTATACCGGTGTCTGGGAACCAGCCAATCTCCGTCTTTGGCGCGGTAATAAATAATGAGGATATCGACTAATGTAAGATCTTTCGAAATGTATGTAATGCGCTATGTGTTTTGTTACCCTCGTAATTAAGTTTATTTTAATTTAACTAGTACCTCGGTGCCGAATGACCCTCGTACCCATTGTAAAGTGTTCGAGGACGAACAACGGTCAGGCTGGCCGATTGTAATACCTATAATACCGACCATCGTACATATCGAATGATCGTGCGAAATTTGACGACGAGAAGGAGAATGGGCAGTCCGTCTTCGACCCTGATCGAGATCAGAAGTGTCTCTATACTCTTGTAAACACCAACGATTCATTTTTGTAATATTAAAATAAATAACCTTACACATGTTACACATATTTATGGTTTTATACAATTTTTATTCAATATCGTGGTTACTTCTGTTTGGTATTACACTCAGTATTACATTCGTTATTACTTATAAAATTATTACATTTGGACAAATTCAATGTGATTATATGCAGTTCCATGAGCGCGTAAGGCCAATCCGTTTTCATGAGACGCACGAATCATCTCTTTGAACAGATCGTCATTTGCCAGAATCGGTTTGGTCATCCGGGCTGGTAGAAAAACCGTACAAGTTTTTTCCAAATCCATGACGATTCTGTCGCCATACTTAGTTTTCACAACTCTTATATCGGTCACTGGATACGCCTCCTGAGGTGACAATTCGGACAACTTTTTGATCGGGAGAAACCCCATCAACAGACCCACTTTGTTAATTTCGCGTAGATCCATGCTGATCTGAAATACATTATGTATAAAATTTTATCGTTAATACTCAAAATTATGAGAACATATAATTCAAGGGACAACATGTTTAATACGAACCTGCAGTTTTTATTCACGATGATTCTTCAAAAGTTATTTGTCCAAATTTGGGTACCAACGATTGAGTTCGTGATCGTGCGATAATTATTTTTCTTCACGCGTTGAATATTTCGTAATAATTGTTTAAGGCGGATTAGCAGTTCGCGTCTCTTCAACGGTAATAACTTCGAATGCTGTGACTTTTGATTGTGCCGCATGAAGCTTGGTGCAATGACTGATTGGAACAGTCGTCAGCGCGTCTCATTTATACCGAATTAGATCTTCCATCTCATTTTAGTGACTAATTCTTAATTATTATTATTTCACGATGCTATGATGGAATAAAGCTGAGGCAAGTCGAGACAAGTCCAGACAAGTCGAGACGTTTCCATTGTGGGGAACCATCAGACAAAATTTGAATCGTTTTCGTTGGTATATAGGGTTTTCAGAATATAGCAAACACACATGATATGTATTAAATCTTTTATTTTCAAGGAAAAAAATACACTTAATTCTCGGGGAATTTTGGGAGAATCCAATTTTTTAGAGCTAGAACATTTTTGGTGCGCAGTTGAACTTTGGCACATACTTATGATACGAACATTCAGCGCGTGCGCTTTTCTGTAATTTCCGTAACGATGGACACTCGAGATTATCAAGATTGATTATGAGCTCGTATCGACCATTCAAAAAGTTCGCCAACCATTCTCTCTTCTCCGAGCCCTTGACATAAATTTCTCGAGCATCGCGCAAAACGGTTTGGATAACTCCGTTTATAGCATTATAGGGTACAACACCAAAGTTCCATGGTATGCCGTGATAATTATTTGTCAACCACGCATTCGTACATCTATATTTGACAGGCAAATCGATCCATACGCACGGCGGCTCGAAGAAAATCGTCGATGGTGTTACATTGGAATCCATTAAGGTGATGTGATAGCTCTTCTTTACCGTCCCTGCGGCCCATGCATTTTGCGGACAAATGCCATTCCTAAACTAATGAACGGAATGAGCTGAAATTTGAGTATGTTATACAGTTGATAGTCCTACGTAGCCTAAATGTCGCAGAATTTCAAAAATCGCTCAAAAATTCACAGATTTCGTTACCACGTGGTAATTTTGGCTGCAGATTTGCATTTATTGACTTATTAATGGTTCGAATCAAAAAACTGTGGTCTTTACGCACTAGACAATGAAAAATGGGACACAATGAGTATCCGCACGTTTCTACACGTGCAATATTACATAAATGGCATTTGTCCGCAAATAACATGGGGTAGGCCGATAATAGCAATTGGTATAGGAGAGCGGGGTTGTGTACGTAGTTCGTGCATATCCCGCCTCTCCCTCGCGAAACTTCGAGCGCTGATAGCGCTTTTTCGCGCCGAGCGAAACTATAAGAAACATGAGATGCACCACGTGGTCGCAAATTTCACCCCGTATTATTATGTACACGTTTTGACACATGTGCATTTGACTGAAGGGAGGCGCTTCACGAATGCAACTAGCAGAGTCGAAACTCGATCGAGAATTATCGATTCTTAGTCGACCATATGAAACTTAAATTAAAGGGGGCCACGACGTACGGATTACGGATGTTCTTCAAACTTTTTATACATTCAGAAATCCATTAGGACAACATAATGTGCAAGCGATAATGCCTACTTATTGTTAGGCGTTTTCGGAAAAATAGGAAGATAAATCTTACGCGTCCAATATATACCGGTGCGTTGCAAGTTTAAAGCCGGCTCTGCACACTCGCCGAGACATAACGAATGTTGGTCAATACGAGAGTGTGAGGGCTGACTCGTCTCACCTCTCGCCGTCTCGTGTAGTCTCGGTCCGTTGTCGGTTTTTTTGACACGAGTCAAAGGGATCTCGGGTAGTCTCGTGTCCATAGACGAGATCGCCCTCCACACTTATAACGAATAAAAAAAGATGAGGCATCAACTGAGCAACACAAGAGTGCGGAGAGGCATATTTTTCATGTCTCGTGAGAGGCGAGTCCCGCCCGAGACATTCGGCGAGACGTCTCGGCCAATGTGTAGAGCGGGCTTAGATGGTGGTGGTCGAGTTGTTTCGCAATTTTTGGATCGAGCTCCGATCATTTTTTTGCCAATTTTATCTTTTTTTCCACACTGGTCATATTTGTTTATATATATTAAAATTGAAAGGCGATATAATGAAAAAATACGTGTATTTCGAAGCCTGGTTTGGAAGAGATTTCTCATTTTCAAGAAAACTATATGCGTTTGATCGTTTACTTCTCGATAATAATAAATATGATATTTGTTCTAATAATAAAATTTAGTAAACAGCCACATAACAACGGCAATTCAATACATGTTCATACAAATACACATATTTTTTTCATTGAGTTTGAGTCGTAATATTTACGAAATAATATGACCAATGTTGTAAAAATTATATAATTTAAAAAAAAATGAAAACTGGACTCGATCCAGAGACCCAGAGATTACGGAACACGAATGCTAACCACTCGGCCGTCACCACTTATCGACTACCGTTGCAACGCACCGGTATATATTGAACGCGGAAGACTTCTCTTGCGATTTTCTCGAAAACGCTTGAGTAGTACGCCTTACTACTTGCACATTATGTTGTTCTAATGGACGACTAGAAGTGTGCAAAGTTTGGAGAAAATCCATGATCCATCCTGATCCCGTCTATTTCGCGGCGCAATACTTGCATTTGGCTCGAGATTATCGTTTCTTGCCGAGGCTTTGCACTTTGGGCCATGCACTGCCATCTAGCGGTGTTGCGTAGCGCGCAAGTTCACTACTATGCCGACGTCGTCGGAGTTCGTCCGGGCCTTTCACATCACCTTAAGACGCAGTGTTACTGGCGACGTACGCTTCGAAATTTCGATCAGACTTCCTGCGAGCACTAAACAATCAATCAGCTTAAAAATTGGCAGGTACACAGAGAATTATGGCAAAATTATGCTCTTGCTATATTTTTATCGAAATATTAAAAAAAAATTGCAGTTTTATGTTATCACGGGAGTAATCACAGACTTACATATGATGCACGGATCGAATCGTAATGTCTATGGCAAGAGCCGAACCGCAATTAAAAAACACACGTTTCGGGCTTTATTTCATTAGATTTTATGCATAATTGAATGAATAAAGTCTGATCAAAATTTTTGACAAGAAGATATCGACAATTTGACCGACATACGAAAAAAATAGTGTAGCGAAATTCGAAGAGAAGGCGCTGGCGAAATTTTCTCAAGAATCTCGTATGGTAAGCGGTGAAAGCGGAGACAAATGACGGAAAGCTTTGCTGCTATATATATACTTATTTATGTTTAGCCCGCAAGGCCTTGTCTCCTCCGTCACCGACTGTCGCCCGGCCTGACTACATCACGGATCGCGCGTATATATATATATATACACACACATAAAAGCCACGACAGCGCACGCTACATATTAGGCCAACGTCAGGCGCGTATGGGTGAGACTCGCGTGTCTGCTCGGGAACCGATGGCCGCGCGAACAAATGATAGTCATTCATGTCCTCCCCGAATGCAATGAAATAAAATGCAAAATGTGCGTATTTTGATTACGCGTTAGCTGTCTATTCAAGAGCTATGATAATGTCAATACAACTATCGGAAATATTCATCGTATATTTATTTATATATAAGTGTTACAGGCAACGTACGCTTTGAAATTTGGATCAGTAGTCCAGCAAGCAGTAAACAACCGATTGAAAATTTGAAAATACACAGAGCATGATAGCAAAAGTGTATGTTGGTATTTTTTCCCCAAAATTTTTGCTATAATTCTCTAGGTACTCTCAAAACCGCTCAGTGCCGAAGTAAGTGCAGCTGGTGTTTTCGAATCGCTGGTTGCCTGCAACTGCAATGGAACTATCAGGAATATGCATCGTGTATATATATATACATGTGTGTGCATGCGTGCGCGTGCGTGTGTGTGTACAATGAATATTCACGATAGTTGCATTGACGTTGCCATAACATAGACAGCTAGCGCGCGATGCGGCTATGGGTACGCGTGTAGGAGTATATGCCGATTCCAACGGCCGCTCTCGTCGAGAGACGCGAAGCTACAATTCAAACAAACCTTACGCCCGCTATGAGAAACCGATCGAGCTGAAATTTTGACCCTGCATAGACAAAGGTGCCAGAAAGTGAACCTTGGTATTTTTTCCTATAATTTAGAACTAGAAAACCCATTTTTCCGGGCTACTGTTCCGGGCTACCGTTGAGAACAAACATGTATTTTATATATAAATGACTAAATAATCAATAAATGAATATATATATGTATATATACACAATGAATATACCTGATAGTTGCGTACCGTGCGCGTGCCACAACGCTACATATCACCGAATCGATGTGCTATATGTATGCACCAACACATCTGCATATATGTGTTGGTATATTTACGCACCGCGTGATCGAGAGACGGAAGAAAACAAAACATGAGCACGCTGTCATTTTCTGACGCGGCAGCTGAGCAGCGTGATATATTGGGCTCTCATGCCGCTCTCATGTCAGTAAAAAGACGCGTACTATTGTAATTGCGTGCTAATTATATTATTAGAGACGAACAGTAATTTATAATTTACTAGTTCGAAACAGTATATAGTCTATATATAGGGTAAATAATAATAGTATAATCAGTGAGTGAGTGGTGATATACGCAAAATAAGCAATAGAAGACGAAAAAAAGGATAAACGGGCTCATTCTCGTGCAGAAAGGAATATTTTAAAAGGTATATATCACGACACTTATGCAAATAAAATTCTATTTATGCGACAATAAACCTGAGAATAACCTAAGATCTCTCTTTTGAGCTTGTTAGGTTACACATCAAAAAGTTATCGAAAAATATAATTTAGTATTTGTCTCGTGCAGACTATTACGTAAATTACATCTATATTTCAGTAAAGATTGTAAGATTTACTAAAATTTAGTAAAGTGGGTTCGGTAAAGAGCGTATAATTTTGGGAATACAATTTATCTTTATTCGTTTCCCTACCACAAAATATACTCAGGATAGGGGAAATACGTATAAAACGTATAAGATATAAGTCTGAAATATGAATAGTATGTAACGAATGAGTAGATTTGTGTAGATCCTATTTTTCTAGGAATCTGTAGAATTTCAGACTCATAGCATTATGTAGATTTGTTGACGCTTGTATATGCGACTCTCGCTGACGAGAGCCGTCAGTCGCCGAGATCGCACTCTCTCGGCTGACGTTGACCATACGTCATCGACGATGCTTCAGGAGCAAGCATCGTTCGACGAATAAAAATATTCGAGTAAAAAATCGACCGAGAATTCGCGATTCTCGGTTGTCAGTTTCCTACTCGCAATATTCTGTAGATTGCCTGAACATTACATGCCTGCTTCAAAATATTTGAGGCGAAACTCGACCGAGAATTTTCGATTCTTGGTCGCGAATTTTATTGTCAAACTCGGCATTACGTAGATTTGTTGACGCTTGTATATGTGACTCTCGCTGACGAGAGCCGTCGGTCGCCGAGATCGCACTCTCTCGGTTGACGTTGACCATACGTCATCGACGATGCTTCAGGAGCAAGCATCGTTCGACGAATAAAAATATTCGAGTAAAAAATCGACCGAGAATTCGCGATTCTCGGTTGTCATTTTCCTACTCGCAATATTCTGTACATTGCCTGAACATTACATGCCTGCTCCAAAATATTTGAGGCGAAACTCGACCGAGAATTTTCGATTCTTGGTCGCGAATTTTATTGTCAAACTCGGCATCACGTACATTTTTTGTTGACGCTTATATTTGCGACTCTCGCTGACCAGAGTCGTCAGTCACCGATATCGCATTTTCGGCGCAAGAGAGATGTTTGGCGAATGCAACAAGCCGAGTTGAGACAGGATCGAAAATTTCCGATTGCCGTTCGCACATCTGAATCTCGTCAGCATTCGTACATTTTTTACACATATTAGAAAGCATTGCAGCTTTTAAAAAATATTCACAAAATAATATAATTCTTCAAAGAAAGAAATTATCCCATTATACAGACTATATATGTATAGTGTATGTATGTATAGATATATATGTATAGTATATGTATATATAGATACATACATATTTCTGAATGGGTTTATATATGTGGTGGATGATATCAATATATATATATATCAATCATGTGTATACAATATATATATATATATATATATATATATAGAATGGGTTTGTATGTATACCCAGATATCTTTTCCAAGAATCATATTATTTTGTGAACAGTTTTTATAAACAGCAATTCTCATAATATGCATGACCAAAGCTGCGAGATTAGTCGCGCGACTCGATTGTTTTCGCTCCGTGTCATTCCCTCCGCGGCGCGGTGCGGGGGAAACGCGGGCGGCTGGCTATCGCTATGCGGCCTCGGCGCTTGGCCCGTCTTGTCAAGTGTCATACTGGGGCTTCGTAGCATACGCGCGCCATGCCATCTAGCGGTAGGCAGCGGTAGCGCTTAGCGAAATGTTACGAGCTCTGCACTACCGAAGCCGTCTGAAATTTCCGCTGACTAACACTGCCTCTTAAGAGGCAGTGTAACAGCCGACGAGCGCTTCGAAAACGGCATCTCTATTTATACAAGCATTGAGCAACCGATCGGGTTAAAATTTGGCCAGTACATAGATAATTATGGCACACGGTACATGAGAGTCGCGTTTTTTCGAAATTTTGAAAAAAAATTTGCAGATTCGACTTATCATTAGAGAAATGAGACAATTCTTCATAGTACACCGATTCGATCGAAATTTCCCGACTCTCACTCACTAAAGCATCAACAAACGCACATTTTGAGCTTTGTTTCATTAAATTTGATGCAAAATTGGCTTCAAAAATAGGGATGCCGTTTCATGAAAGAAAAAAGCGAGATTTTTGTTAGCGTAACGAGAAAATAGTGTGACGAAATTCCGCGCGAAGCGCTGACGCAACATTCTCACGAGGTCGGTAAGTGCTGTGGCCCGCGCGACGGAAGGGGCAGCCGCGAGAGACCAAGGCATAGCCGCGCCTCGTGTACCCGTTGGACTTTGCCCTGCACGGAGCCTAATGCGTCGCGCGTTAGGCGTGAGGCATAGGCACGAGGCGTGCCTATGCCTTCGACTCTCGTAGCTACCCGTCCCGGCCCCCTCCGTCGCCGCCGGTCACATGAAATGAGTATAGTGCGACGCATAGGTAAGGCCCTCGCTGCGCACTGTAGAGTGTTCGCTCCATGCTCGCCGAGACCGTAAAACTCGGCGGCAACTCGAAAACTAAATCCCTAATTACTCCGGCACTAATCATCCGATCGCATTGAAATTTGGAGGTGAGCTAGAGAATGATGGCACGGGGTACCTGAAACTCGTTATTTTTAATGGCGAAAGCGGAACCGCTTTTTTTAATAAAAATGATACAATTTTCATAGTAGCACGATGTTTCTCGTCGCGTTGATGTTACAATTTCGTGCTCCATGGAAATATGCACATTTTCGACTTTGTTTTATATCATTTGATAAAAAAATGACCGAAATATAGCAATTTGAGTTTTTATGCAACGCGGGTCTAGCGACGGCAAGTTCGGCGGCCCGCGCGGCCGGAGGGGTAGCCACGAGAGTGGAAGGCATAGGCAGTCCTCGTGTACACGTTGGCCTCTGCACGGAAACCTAACGCGTCGCATATATACAGGGCGATTTTCCTAAGGTATAGCACCGTTTATTCTGGGGTAGATGGGACCATTACAAACAAAAGTTGCAAATAAACATTAGGGATATTTTTAATAGTTTACGAGATATGAATATTTAAAGTTGATCGAATCAGAGCGCGCCGAGAAGCGTTGGAGCCGCCCACTCTCCGTCCTGGCCGTAGATATAGCACAGTTTAGGGCGTTACATTTGGGATTGCAAAATTCAGAGCAGTCAATTATTATTATTTTATTCCGCAGTCATTTTTATTTGTCGGGCATTGACTGCTCTGAATTTTGCCGAGCGCGCCAAATAAAAATGACCGCGTAATAAAATAATAATAATTGACTGCTCTGAATTTTGCGATCCCAAATGTAACGCTCTAAACTGTGCTATATCTACGGCTAGGGCGGAGAGTGGGCGGCTCCAACGCTTCTCGGCGCGATCTGATTGGACAAACTTCAAAAATTGATATCTCGTAAACTATAAAAAATATCCCCAATGTTTATTTGCAACTTTTGTTTGTAATGGTCCCATCTACCCCAGAATAAATGGTGCTATACCTTAGGAAAATCGCCCTGTATATATATATATATATAGATCAGTCAGCTCTGAGAAATCAGTCAAATTTTGCATATCGTTAGTTCCTGACGAGATAACATATCGTGTCAAATATTTTTTTTACTTGCAAAATTTTTCGTGTTATGAATATTGGAACTTTTTCCGACTTTTTAATCAATAAGTAATTACATACCTTCGTTCCTTTAATTTTTTTTTAAAATAAAGTTGTGACAAAAGGACTATATTTTATCATAAAAATATTTACAACATTAAAAAAACTATTTGGTATTATTTATATAACAAATATAACAATTTTAAAAAAAACCTGTGTGTGTGTTCTTCACACACGTAAGAAGTGAATACTTCTGGTATCCAGCCTTTCGCCTGAATGAAAAATTAAAAATATAATCATTAAAATAATCTTTAAGATCATTAAAAACAATCATTTAAAAAAATTGAAAAATCTGTGTTGCGGAGCCTGATGAGGCTAACTCAGAGACCTGCGGAGCCTATTGAAGGCGCGCGGATAGCCTACAGAGTCTTTCAGAGGCCCTGCGGAGACCTACACAAGAACAACAAAATTAATTTTCATGGAAATAATTACAATTTCAAAGAATAATTAAAATAACAATTTAAAACAATTATCTAAATAATAATCTATTCTATCCGAAGGCCCCGCAGCGCTTTCGAAGGACTCCGCAGGGTTGTAGAAGGCCTGCAGGAGCTGTAGGAGGCCTTCTAAAGCCCTGCGCAGGGTTGTAGAAGGCCTGCGGAGGGTGTAGGAGGCCTTCGAAAGCACTGCGCAGTGTTGTAGAAGGCTTGCGGAGGCTGTAGGAGGCCTTCTAAGGCCATGCGCAGTCCTTCGAAAGTGCTGCGGGGCCTCCAACAGCCTCCGCAGGCCTTCTAGAACCCTGCGCAGCGCTTTCGAAGGACTGCGCAGGGCTTTAGAAGGCCTCCTACAGCTCCCGCAGGCCTTCTACAGCCCTGCGGAGTCCTTCGGAAGCACTGCTGGGCCTTTGAATAGAATAAATTATTATTTAGATAATTGTTTTAAATTATTATGTTAATTATTCTTTGAAATTGTAATTATTTCCATGAAAATTATTTTTGTTGTTCTTGTGTGGTCTCCGCAGGGTCTCTAAAAGACTCTGTAGGCTATCCGAGCGCCTTCAATAAGCTCCGCAGGTCTTTGAGTTAGTCTCATCAGGCTCCGCAACACAGTTTTTTCAATTTTTTAAAATGATTGTTTTTAATAATCTTAGCGATTATTTTAATGATTATATTTTTAATTTTTCATTCAGGCGAAAGGCTGGATACCAGAAGTATTCACTTCTTACGTGTGTAAAGAACATACACACAGGTTTTTTTAAAATTCGTTCAACGTATCCCTGACAGTTAAAAAAATTATTGAAAAATCATTTGTTAAATAAATAGTACCAAATAATTTCTTTTATGTTGTAAATATTTTTATGATAAAATATAGTCCTTTTATCAAAACTTTAATTAAACAAAAATTAAAGGAAAGAAGGTGTGTAATTACTTATTGATTAAAAAGTCGGAAAATGTTCCAATATTCATAACTCGAAAAATTTGGCAAATAAAAAAAATATTTGACACGATATGTTATCTTGTCAGGAACTAAAGATATGCAAAATTTGACTGATTTCTCAGAGGTGACTGATCTCCTATAATTGTCCGCGCGACGCGTTAGGTTTCCGTACAGAGGCCAACGTGTACACGAGGACTGCCTATGCCTTCGACTCTCGTGGCTACCCCTCCCGCCGCGCAGGCCACCAAACTTGCCGACGCTAGACTCGCGTTGCATAAAAATTCAAATTGCTATATTTCGGTCATTTTTTTATCAAATGATATAAAACAAAGTCCAAAGTGTGCATACTTCTATGGAGCACGAAATTTTAACATCAATGCGACGCGAAACATCGTGCAACTATGAAAATTTTATCATTTTCATAAAAAAAAGCGGTTCCGCTTTCGACGTTAAAAAAAATTGAGTCTCAGGTACCCCGTACCATTATTCTCTAGCTCACCTCCAAATTTCAATCCGATCGGATGATTAGTGCCGGAGAAATTAGGGATTTTATCTTCGACTTGCCGCTGAGTTTTTCGGTCTCGGCGAGCATGGAGCGAACTCTTTACGGCGGGCGGCGAGGGCCATACGCACTATATTATGCCGGCTGTCGACTCTCGTCGAGGGACGGCGAGGCTGGACGAGTGCGAGAGTGTACAGGGTACACTAGCTCCGTCTCGCGATGCCTCGCAGTCATTCGTGTGCTCTCCATTCCGAGTCGGTTTTTGAGCGCGAGTCAAAGGGTCTCGCTTACCCTCGCGAGGCGGCGCAAGTGCATCACTGTACACTCTTGCGTCAGTTGATGGCAAGCTTTCTAACCGTCCATCTTGGCGTTCGCAAAGCGTACTAAATAAACGAGAGTGTACAGGGTCGCGCTCGTCCCTCGACCTCTCGCGCGAGAGCTCTCGACGAGACATCGTGAGAGCACTCGCGCGAGAGTGTACAACCGGCATAAGATTTTCGAAGGGGACGGGTCACGGCTGGCCCTGCTACGACGCCTCGGTCTTCGGCCCGCCACGATGTGCCGGGGCTTCGTAGCAGATGCGCGCCGTGACATCTAGCGGTAGTCCGCAGCGGCTCGTAGTCAAATGTTGCGAGCTCTGCACTACCGCTGGGAAGGCGAATCCGTCGACATTCCTTAGGGTGTTACACTGCCTCTTAAGGTGATGTGATAGCTCTTCTTTACCATCACTGCGGCCCATGTATTTTTCGGATGTATGAAATTTCTAAACTAATTAACAGAATGAGATGAAATTTGAGTATGCTATACAATTAATCGCTGCGCATACGCTAAAGGTCGCAGAATTTTGAAATTCGGTAAAAAATGTATAGATTTCGTTACCATGTGGTAATTTTGATTGCAGATTTACATATTTTGACGAATTAATGACTCGAATCAAAAAACTGCGACCTTCATCGACAAAGTACTAAAAAATCTGACACAATGAGTACCTGGACGTTGCTGAATGTGCAATATTACGGAAATGGCATACATCCGAAAATAACACGTGGAAAGCCGATAATAGCAATTAGTATAGTAGAGCGGGTTTGTGCTCGCAGTTCGCGCATATCCCGCTTCTCCCTCGCGAAGCTTCAGGCGCTACTAGCGCTTGTTCGCGCCGACCGAAACTATGGGATATACATGAGATGCACCACGAGATCGCCCTCCACACTTATAACGAATAAAAAAAGATGAGGCATCAACTGAGCAACACAAGAGTGTGGAGGGGCATATTTTTCATATCTCGTGAGAGGCGAGTCCCGCCCGAGACATTCGGCAAGACGTCTCGGCCAATGTGTAGAGCAGGCTTGGATGGTGGTGGTCGAGTTGTTTCGCAATTGTTGGATCGAGTCCCGATCATTTTTTTGTCAATTTTATCTTTTTTTTCCACACTGGTCTATTTGTTTATATATATTAAAATTCAAAGACGATATAATGAAAAAATACGTGTATTTCGAAGCCTGGTTTGGAAGAGATTTCTCATTTTCAAGAAAACTATATGTGTTTGGTCTTTTACTTCTCGATAATAATAAATATGATATTTGTTCTAATAATAAAATTTAGTAAACAGCCAAATAACAACGGCAATTCAATACATGTTCATACAAATACACATATTTTTTTCATTGTATTACGTTTGAGTCGTAATATATACGAACGAATATGACCAATGTTGTAAAAAATATATAAATAAAAAAAAATAAAAACTGGACTCGATCCAGAGACCCAGTGATTACGGAACACGAATGCTAACCATTCGCCCGTCACCACTTATCAACTGCCGTTGCAACGCACTGGTATATATTGAACGCGGAAGACTTCTTTTGCGATTTTCTCGAAAACGCTTGAGTAGTACGCCTTACTACTTGCACATTATGTTGTTCTAATGGACGACTAAAAGTTTGCAAAGTTTGGAGAAAATCCATGATCCATCCTGATCCCGTCTATTTCGCGGCGCAATACTTGCATTTGGCTCGAGATTATCGTTTCTTGCCAAGGCTTCGCACTTTGGGCCATGCACTGCCATCTAGCGGTGTTGCGTAGCGCGCAAGTTCACTACTATGCCGACGTCGTCGGAGTTCGTCCGGGCCTTTTCACATCACCTTAATAGCTATATCCATCCATCGAGCAGTTAGCTTAAGGAGGTTCGGTGATGACCATGCTAGTAAACTTAAAGTCTATTTTGCGCCGCAATACCGAGACTTTTTATGTATGTGAATATTTCCGATTTTTCGATAAATATTTTTTAAGTGTTGAATTTCGAGTTTCCTATTATTTTTATAATATGGAAAAAACGTATTAATCTACTACTCGACTTGGACTTCCGTTTCCGGCGCGACTGAGAGTGGATGTGTGAAGAGTGAGACAAGGAAAAAGTGAATAAAAGTGAAGAAAGAGATAGGAAAGGAGGAGTACAGGCGGCAGGGAAGCAGGGAGGAGTGACATGAATAAGGGGAAGAGTAGGGAGGAAAGAGAAAGTAGGGACAAAGGCAAAGAACAGGATGGGAAGAAAGGACGCGAGAAAGAGGTTAGGAAATCGGCGGGACAGAGCAAGACGGTGGAGAGAGAGAGAGGGAGAAGGAGGATAGGTGAGAAAGAGAGGAAAGTAGAGCAGCCGCGAGGTAAGTGCTGACATCGGGCGGGCAGAGAGGTAGGCGGCAGAACACAGGAGGTAAGGAAGAAAAGTGGAAGGCGAGAGATAAGGTAGGAGAAAGAAAGAGAGAGAGGCAGAGGAAGGAGATAGCGAGTCAGAGGCGGCAGGAGAGAAGAGCGGGAAAGAGTGAGGCGGAAGAGAAGGGGAAAGTAGAAGAAGAGCGAAGCAGCCATGGAAAGCGGGGTAGAGGGAGTGAAGAGAGGAAGGAAAACAAACGCAGAGAGGCTTGGTAGAGAGAGAAGAGACAGCGCAGGAAGCCTAGGCAGTTTAGGAGACTTGACGGAGATGTGGAAAAGAAAAAGAGAGGAGGGGGAAGAGAGGGACAGAGAAGAAGAGGTAAGAGAAGCAGGGAATAAGAACAGAAGAACGGGAGATCTGAGTGGAGGGGAGGAACAGGAGGAAGGGACGCTGCAAGAGATGATAAGAGGAATGAGAGAAGAGATGAGAAGAGGGAGAGAGGAGGCAAAGAGACAGGGAGAGAGATTAGAAGAGGAAATAAGAAGAATAAAGACAACAAATGAGCAAATAAGGGACCAGCTAGAGAAAGGAGAGGAGAGATGGAAGACGGAGAAAGCAGAGATATGGGGGAAAATAGGGAAGATAGAAGAAAGAATGAAGGAAAAGGAAAGGGAAAAAGAAGAATTAGAAAGAAGGATAGAAAAATTGGAGGTAAAGGAAGGGAAGGGAGAGAAAGGAGAGAGGAGAGACGAAACAGACAGAAGACTGAAAGAGATAGAAAGGAAAATAGAAGCCAGGGAAATGGAAGCGATAAAGAGAAACATAGTAGTGAAAAGAGTAACGGTGGGAAGAGACGAACCAGGAGAAACAGCAAGGAAATTGATAGGGCAATTGGGGGTAAGCGCGAAGATAGAGAAGGCAACGGCGATTGGGAGATGGGAACAAGGGAAAGAAGGGACGATAAAGGCGGAAATGGAGAACATGGAAGGGATAAGAGAGGTAATGGAAAAAAAGAAGAGACTAAACGGAAGAAAAGAGAGAATAGAAAGCGAAATGACAAGGGAGGAAATGAAAAAACAGTGGAAAATAAGAGAGATAGCGGCAGAGGAGGGACGGAAAGGAGAAAGAGTACGAGTAGAGCAAGGGAGGATAATGATGCAGGGGGCGTGATGGAGATGGGACGAAGAGAGCGAGGAATTGAGAGATGAAAGAGGAAGGATAAGATGGAGGCCAAAAGACACGGTGAGGAACAGGAGGGAGGAAGAGGAAACAAATGAAAGGCAGACAGAAGAGAGGGGATGTCAAAAAAACGAGGAGAGGGGGGAAGGAGGAAGGAAGAAAGGATAACAACAGAGAAAGAAGGAATGAAAAAAGAGGGAGAAAGAAAAGACCAAGAAAAAAAGAAAGAAAGGGAGAAGTGGAGGAAGGAGGAAAAAAGGAAGAGAAAAAAGGAAAAGGAAAGAAAGGAGGGAGAGAGGGAATGGAAAATAGCATTCTGGAACGTAGCAGGGATATCAAACAAAGATAAAGAATTCTGGAAGGCGATAGAAGAATGGGATGTCGTGGTGCTAATAGAAACGTGGATGGAAGAAAAAGGATGGGGAAGGATAAGAGAGAGGCTACCGAAAGGATACGTATGGGAAAAACAGTGAGCGAAAAAGGAAAACAAGAGAGGGAGAGCAATGGGGGGGGGGGGTGATAATGGGGGTAAGAGAAGGGATAGAAATAAAAGAAAAGGAGAAAGCGAACGAGATAGAAGGAATAATAGAGAAACGAATAGAAGTAGGAAAAGGAACATGGGAAGTGGTAGGGATATGTATCAAAGGAGACATGGATAAAAAATTAGAAGAGATCAGAGGGTGGACAGAGAAACAAGGTAAGGAGGAAAGGAGGATAATAGGAGGGGACTTTAACGCAAGGACGGGCACGAAAGGAGGGAGAGTAAAGGGAGAGGAGGACGAGGAGGAGGAAGGGAGGAAATCAAAGGATAAAAAGGTAAACAGGGAGGGGAAAAAACTAATAAACATGCTAGAAGAGGTAGGATGGGAAATAATGAACGGGAATATAGAAGGAGATGAACAAGGGGAGTTCACATTCACCGGAGGGGTAGGGGAGACAGTAATAGATTACGTAATAGGAGATGAAAAAACAAGGGAAAGAGTGAAGAAGATGATAGTAGGAGATAAAATAGAATCGGACCACCACCCGATAATAGTGACGATGAGGAGAGGAAAGGTAAAGAGAAAAACAGAGGAAAAAAGAGAAAGAAAGATAGGGAGCGGGCAATGGACGGATAGGATGAAAGAGGAATACAGGAAGGGGATAGAACAAGGGACGAGGGAGGGAGACGAGCAGACAATACAAGAGATAGAGGAATTGATTAAAGGGGCAATGAGGAGAGGAGAGGAAAACAGAGGAAAGGAAGAGGGAAGAAAAAGGGGAGGGTGGTGGGAGAACAAAGAAGGGAGTAAGAAAAAAGGAGAGGTAAGAAGGGAACTAAGGAGATGGAGAAGAGGAAAGGGAACAAGAGAGACGTACAGAGAGAAAAAGAGAGAGTATAAGGAATGGTGTGAAAAGAAAAAAGAAGAAGAACGAGAGAGGATGATAAGAGAGATAGCGGAAGCAAGAACTGAAAACAAGGTATGGGAGATAGTAAATAGGGGGAGAAAAAGCAGAAAGAGGGTGAACGAAAGCATAGAAAAGGAGGAATGGAAGGACCATTTCATGAGGCTGTTAGGAGGAGCAGAAAGAGGAGGGAGGGGCGGGGAGAAAATAGTGAGAAAGGAAGACAACGAAGAAGAGATAAGTAAGGAAGAAGTGAGGAAAATAATTAAGGAAATGAGAGACGAGAAGGCGATGGGGAACGACGAAATACCAAATGAGGCGTGGAAATATGGAGGAGAAAAGACAGTAGAAATGGCGTGGAAGGTATGTAGGAGGGTGTGGAGAGGGGAAGGATGGCCAGAGGGTTGGGAGGAAGGCATAATAGTCCCAATAGTAAAGAAAGGAGAAGGGAGGAAAGCAGACGAGTACCGGGGAGTGACTTTAATGCCATCAATATATAAAATCTACACGTCAATATTAAGGAGGAGATTAGAAGAGGAAACAGAAAAGAAAGGGGTTGTACCGGCAAACCAGGCGGGTTTTAGGAAAGGAGTGGGGACAATAGATAATATATACGTACTAAATTATATAATAGGGAAACAGGTAAATAAAAAGGAAGGAAAGTTAGTAGCGACGTTTATAGACTTCAAGGCAGCATTCGACAGAGTGAACAGACAGGTATTATGGGAGGCGCTACGGGAAAGAGGTGTGAGAGAGGGTCTAAGAAGAAGGATAGAAGAAATATACGAGGGAACAACCAGTAGGGTGAGGGTGAGAGAAGAAGTGGGAGAAAGGTTTTGGACGGAAAAGGGAGTAAGGCAGGGGTGTCCGCTGAGTCCGGCGCTATTTAATATTCTGATAGCGGACATGGAGGAGAGGATGCAGCAAGGATGGCGGGGGGGAGTAAATGTAGCAGGGGAACGAATCTGCACTCTAGCATACGCGGATGACGTGGTAATGCTAGCGGAAGATGAAGAAAGAATGCAAAGTATGATAAGGAGAATGGAAAGGTACGTAGAAGAAAAGAAGATGGAAGTGAACGTAGAAAAGACAAAGGTAATGAGATTCAGGAAAGGGGGAGGGAGACAGAAGAAAACGGTCTGGAAATGGAGAGGAGAAGAGCTAGAAGAAGTAAGGGAGTTCAAGTATCTAGGGTACGTGTTTAAGAAAAATGGGGGGGCAGGAAGCGCAAATAAAAGATAGGGTGAAAAAGGCAAGCGCAGTAATAAAGCAGGTGTGGGGGATAGGAAAAAGAAAATTCGAAAAAAACTGGGCAAGAAGAATATGGTTATTTGATACGTTAGTATGGACAGTGATGGGGTACGGCGCAGAAATATGGGGATGGGAGGAGAGAGAGGAAATGGACAGGGCACAAGAGAGATATATAAGATGGACGATGGGAATAGACTGGAAGACGCCAGGGTATATGGTAAGGGAGGAAGCGAAAAGGGAAAAGATAAAAATAAGGGCAGGAAGGAGGGCATGGAAGTACGAGGTAAAACTGGAGGCGGGGAAAGGAAGCGAGCTGGCAAGGCTGTGCCTGAGGGAGATAAATAAGAGAGAAGAAAAAGGAGATGAAGGAAGAGCGGGATGGGAAAAGGGGAGGGAGGAGGTAAAACAACAGGGCAAAAGGGAAGAAGGACAGGAGGGGAAAGGGGAATACGAAGAAGTAGAAAAGAAAGAAAAGGAAAGACAAGAACAGGAAAGAAGAGACAGAATAGACCAGTCAAGGTACAATAAATGGCACAGGGAGATCAGGGTGAACGAGGTACCAAGGTACCTAAGATCAGGATGGCCGGAGGAGAGATATAGGAGAATAGCAAGGTTCAGATTAGGGAATGAAATGAGAGGAGGACAATACTGGAAAACAGAAGAGGAAAAAGAATGTAGGATATGCGGGGGAGAGGAAGAGACGTGGGAACATATATTAGACAGATGCGGAGGAGAAGGAGAGGAAAGGAGAGGAATAGGGGAAAGAATAAGAGAAATTTTGGATGAGAGAGGAGGAGGAGAAAAATGGATGAAGGAGATAGAGGAAAAAAGGAGAGGGAACGAGATAGAAGGAAACGAGAGAGAAGAGCGGTAGAAAAGAAAGAAAGAAAGATTGGAACGAATGAAGCGAAAACGGAAGTCGACGAAAGGAGGAGAAAGGAATAGAATAAGAACAATAGGATAAGCGGGAAATGTAAGAGAGAAAAATGAGCGAGCAGAGGGACGGATGGCGGAGGGAGAGAGAGAGAGACAGAGAAAATAGAGAATAAGGCAGAATAAGCTAGAATAAGGACAATGTAAACAAATAGAATAAGGAATATGATAAGGAGCGAAAATAGAATACAGAAAAGATGTAAAGGAGACGGAAGGCGTTGTAACCCTTAGGGGAGGCAATAAAGACACATACATACATACTACTCGACTTCAGTAATACGTCATATCGTCGAAGTTTGGAATGGTCGTAATTTCGATAGGTGCCATTTGGCCCGCGCGCCCGGCGAATACTTCGATTTTTCTAGACTTTATTCCTGAATTAATTGCTTATTATTCCGGTGAGCTTTCCAATTCAAGGTGCCCTATTGATCACAAAAAATCAACGAATGCAACCATCAGTTTTTTACGTGTGTTTTGGCTCCAAGTGCTATAAAAAAATCGATATATGCGAGGATCGGCACATTTTGTCATCTACATGTGTTAATTACACTGTCTTTGATAATTAATATGTCGGAAACTGTGCATTAAATCTCGTGGAAACTCCGCTTATGCATGGACGAAGGGTTTGACAACGCTATACAAAAAAATAGACTTTTATCTTGGAGTCGCTCCAATCACCGAACCTCCTTAACTCCCTTTTACCCATCGCCCTCAATCTCTCTTTACTACGCACTTCTGTCTCTGAATTTTACTGACACTCGATGCCCATTGCCCGGACAACATCAGGTACCTTTTCTACCTCCCTGCAATCACTGCACAAGCTTAACAGATTTGGTTTTTAAGTGTCGCCGATTTTTGCTTACACGATGAATACCATTAAATACATGTAGGGTGTTTTTATTTTCATAAATTTTCGTCAATACAACTGTTATGTTAATAACTGTTAATGTTCGGTATATACCCATTTAAACAATCTCAAAAAACAGGATAAATGCTATGTGAAATCACTGCAGACCGACTGGTCTGTAACTTGAAGCTAAGAGTAATCGGCATTGATCCATTTTACAGCAGCAACAACAACCAGGGCGTGGAACACAGAAGGATGTTACGTCCGGTACGGGATCTCGACGTCCACCGACTCCTCCCAAATCACCGCCGCCATCCCTAACCGGAGACTGTGCAGACCCTGATTACGAGGTCATCGAATTTCCATGCCGATCGGAAGCATTCAACACCCCGGAGTCTCAAGCTCATACATCAACGAGTCAGAGACAGCTTTCTATCACTGACAAACGAGGGAATTTGTTAAAGAATGCCAATGGCCAAAAGTGCGCACTTTGTGGCGCGACAAATTTATTTGCCAAATGCGACACGTGCAATGAAACATTCTGCGAGACCTGCGACGACCTTAATCACAAACATCCGAAGAGACGTGGTCATGCGCGTCATAGAATCGTCACACAGCAGCAACAGCCGGTACGTCGAAGTGCTGAAATAAGCCGCAATGCTGGTGACTTGTCGAGCTTTAGAACAAGGCCTCCGTTACCACCAAAGGGCGAGGTACAAGCTAATCCACCGCCTGTTCCACCACCACGAAGAAATCGTAGAAATACTCAGGTAGGCTGCGCTCTTGCTTAATAATGCCGAGCGAGAGAAAACGAAACGACATATTAATACTAAATTAGCGATAAACTAAAAGCAAAGTAGGCCATGCACGAATCGAGCACTGATAGAAAATGGGGTTTAAGTTACCCTGCAGAGAATTGCCGCGAGACGAGGTTAACAAAAAACGTATACTTGAATCTCGTATTTAATTATTTTTTATGTTTATCAATTCGTAGAATTTTCTTTATCTTTCAACTCTTTATTTCGTGAATACCGAGAAAAGAAAGCCCCCTCGTCTCTCGGTAAAACACCCATTCACATGCCTATCGGTATATCTTATATAGATATGAATGCGCCACGCCAAGTTCATGATAGTAAACATTGAATGTACAATTTTTAACACAACGAATTTTTCTAATCATCTTCTATAGCTGAGATTAAAGAAAGCCGAGTACTCATCAATCGAGTTAAGAGATTGTGGATTTTTCTGGTGAGAGTTACTGAGTAACGACATTGATGATATTTATATTTGAAGCAACTATCTCGGATGATGCCTTTTTCGATTTATTATTTTATATTTTTTATTATTTGTTCATACATTTATTTATTTATTTATTTATCGATATGGGTATCGGGCAGTCTCGTCGCTCGGGTAAGGGGAGTAAAACAAAACATAGATTATAAGAACTCAGTTTAATGTTAGCGTTAGACCGATCCAAATGCGTCACATCGAGATCACGACATTAAATATCACATTAATATAACTTATATAATCCGAAAAAAATTCAAATAGAAAATATTCCGCTTGGTACTCGTATATATTACTTCAACTGCTCTGTTTAGTGTGTACTTGTGATTCTGCAAATGTTCGCCTGCGTATATATCTCCACTATGTACAAAATTTGGTGTGTACACGGAAAAGACATGACCTTTTGACAAGATATTTACATCATCACACCTAAACTGAAACTTCACGAAATATCAAATACTTCGATGTGTACGTTGTTAATGAACAATAATTAACGAGATACCATACCTTGTTCACGCACCCTTGCGCTAGCTGCGTAATTCAATATTAATTATAAATTATCGAAATTTATGATCTCTAGCTTGACCTATAAACTCGTACTCTGTCTTACACTAAATCACGAATGGTATTTCAAGATGGGACCTTGGTTCGAGCGTATGGGTGCGCAAACAAGGTTGAAAGAGTGACATAATAATATTCTATGAGAAATTTGTCGACTCGTCGAAGCTTCGCACATCTTTGGTAAATGTATTGTGCGAGATCGCGCCCATCGAAATCCGTCATCATTCAAGTCAACAATTATTCATCACACTCACATAGAAAAATCATAGTTTAAATATTACACATGCATAGTTTTCCGGTAGTACTGGGATATAACGAGGGAAATCGTCGATTAATCAAGAGATTACGAAGCAGGTTTCATTGAACGATAAACTTGGAAGTATGAAAGTAAAGAGCCCAAACTATCAGACGAGACCATTGCCAACGACACCGACTTCATTATCAACCGTCAACGTCACGACACCAACCCAGGCACTCGTAAATCCTCCTCGGCAAGATGCTTCGTCCACGGGGCCAATGGATAAAATGTCAACGCTTCAAGTAATTATGAGATAGTCCCGGGCAGAAATTCATTCTCTCAACATAAATTATATTGGAATCTGTTTTCATGTCCCCGAAGTTCACCTTTTCGAAAAATCCATTGGTACGAATGGGGTGTTCATTGATAACGTTCATATAAAATAACAGCTTTTGGATTAAAAATGACGAAAATATTGCGTTTTTTTCCTTTTACCTACATGTTATATTGCAGTTGCGCACTTGAGAGGTTAGTACAGAACGAGTTTCGCAAATTATTCTCCAACAGTGGCTTCGAGATCGTTCTCATATAAATGATCGAAGAATCCAGTCAAAGTATAAAAATAATTATAAAATATTTAATACCTTTCAATCTTTATTTTTTATTTTTTCGTTATCTCCGGCGATTTTTCTGTTGGGTTCTCATCAACTACGATATTTAACCCGTGTATAAAATGATACAAAGAAAAGAAAATAAAAAAAATTATTAAATCTGCCTTCGGGCAAGCTCAGAATAATTGTGTAAAATCGTCATTCCATACTAACTGGGGCAATACTATCCATACCTTCAGTTTCAATTCATAATCCATGTCAATTACGTTCCTCTCTCAAAAGGGCTGCTATTAAAGAAATTAAAATAACAATTAACGCTTTCGGCCCCAAATATTTTGTGTTGAGCGATGATGTTATGTAATCATTTGACGACGTTGCTGAACTTTAATTTTTTCAGGAAAGGTATCGAAGATATCAGGAAGCTATGAGAGCTCAAGATGCAAATAGAAGAAGATTACCATCTTCCCCGAATCAAGAACCGACGAAGGAGGCGGTGACAAATCCTAGGCCGTTAAGCATGACAACCGCTCGGCACAGTTTCGCTGTACCTTCACCACCAACGCCACCGCCACCTCCTACGAGAAATATAGTCCAGTCTGTGAGTGTCTGCGATTTGTCTTCGCCTCATGGATGGGATCCCTGCATGCAACAAGTAAGAATTTGTTATTCTGGAATATGAGTTTGGCTGCGTTGTCGAATGCTTAGTTAATAATCATAATTTACTGTACGTTAAGAGTGAGCACAAACAATCGTTTACTAAATTCAAAATTCGTATCAGGAAAACGAATCGAGCACACCGTAGATTCCTAGCAGACGTTCGCAATTGTTTATTCGGAATTCAAGCTACCAGTAATAATTGCATTTTTCCTGTTTCAAGAAAAGATACAGAAAAACGAATCTATATTCCGAACGCAAACATATGCTATCGGAACAAATTCCCGTTTCAAAAACCTGATCGCCGTGTATGGTGTGTATAAAACATTTTATTGTATCTTATGCGTTTGGTTTGTCTCACTTGGAAGGTGAATTCGTAAATCGAATGAGGATAACGGACATCTAGGACAGCCTAAAAAGGATTATTCTTCAATCCTTTTTATTGCGATCACTACGAATTGTAACGTGTTTTCCTTTCAACATTTTTTAATCGTATCCATGCAGGTTTTTCTGTTCATTCTGTTGTGACGATAATTGTCGTCGTGATTATGTCGGCTTTTTGTATTTCCCAACAGAACTGTAGAGAAAATCTACAGAAACTCCTAATCAAGTTGATTCTTTCCTCATTACTTTCGGATAATTATCCGTCGTAACTTAAATCCCTTTCCAATAAGCCAAATCTCATATTGTACTCTCTGCCCGTCTCTGAGAAATTTTATATAAAACTTATATGCCCGATCATTCATCTCTAAATAATGTGTAAAAAGCGAACATAACATGTACGCCTACGTTTAGGCTTAGTGGGCTGCTTCATGATAATTTTTCATACAATACTGCATCTTTTCTAGTTGATTAGAAAAGTGAACTTTTACGAACGCATCATTTGATGTGTTCATTGTACAAATTTCAAACTTATCCAGGAAGTTCTCAATAAAAGATACTGAACCTTTATCGCGACCTTGCCTCTGACGATTATAAGCTTACCGCCGAACGGTCTCCCATGAGGCTAATATTTCGTTGCTATGTGATCAAATAACATCGAATAAGACAGCTTTTTGTGGAAATCTCGTTACAGGTGAAGCGTTCAATGATATTGCATATATACAATTCTAGATTTCCGATTATCTGATGCGGTCATTGTTTGATTTTGATAAAACAATGTTCATGTTTTCAAACGAATAACCTGTTCGAATAAAGTAATGAATGATACGATCACTCATCACTTATTGTTAGAATACCACTATAAAGTAGAGTGCCATTGCACTATACTTTAACTAACAAGGGGAACACCAAGGTTGTCCCCGCGGATGTTGCCTTTACCCCAACGCGCCCTAGTTTTTGAGAAAATCGATGTTAATGGTTCCTATTCCGCTTTTTATACTGTTAATTCGAATTGTAATTCATCAAAGCGTGTGTGACATAGTCGATAAGATGCACGGTTACAACGCTGGGGGACAGCTGTTCAAATTCTGCCCGTAAACTTTTTTTTTCAATCTCATTGTCCATAATATTAATAAATATATTTCTTTTCATGCAGAATTATTTTAAAATAATGTTTTTCGTCATGGTAACTTTATTAATGAATAAATTGGAAGTAAATTTTCTTCGATTTTTATCGAAGTATATAATTTGTTATATAATTATACGATTTGTATATGTTGATTCTAGTCAACTTCTATTGTTCTGCTCAATCTAAATTTGGGAGGATCACAGGACGGAATAAATCACTTCTCTCTTCTTGCTGGACTTTATTATAGAAAAAAAACTCCGTGTCCGTCGACACATAAAACTTTATTAATGATAAGCAAAATAACGAATAATAGGAACTGCTATATTTCGAGTGTTCTTGACAGCTGAGGAACCCTTTCCTCACTGAGTTCTCGCAGGGTTGCCAGATGTTCTAGAACTAAAATCGCCACCAGAGGTCCTCAAAGTCGCCAAAAATCGCCAAAACTCCCACCAGAGGTCACTAACCCTGATTACCGCGAATAAAAGGAAAATTCAAAAAACTGTTTAGCGGGAAAAACATAAAAAATCGAATGCTTATTATATTTTTAGTATTAAGGTGCTGCGGTTGAAAAGTATTCCGTAAGGAAATTCTACTTAAAATCTGGTTCATTGATAAGCGTTATAAATTAAAAGATTCAATACTTTTTTGAGGCTAGGAGTTGCAGAGAAATGTTAACCATTGCATGCATTGTAATTAACATTTACTCAATAAGTCATGAACACATGTAACAAATAAATACATATACAGATAATAGAAATGTAACGTAGATTTATTTGCGTTTTACGCGAACCAACAAATAAATTAGATTTCTTCAACTGTATTTACGAAAGGTCGGCGATAATTTCGAGCATTTCACAAAGACCATCTTCCTCGTTTTCTTCGCTAGCAACTATCTTGTGATTAGTTCCGGACGCTTGTCCATACATAATGCTCGATTTAAAGCGCTCGATCATTTCCACTGATGGTTGAAATGTTTTACAGCACGTTTCGTGTGCTTGAAAATGCATACGAATCGTAAGAATACTCTGAAGCATCGAAGTTTTTAATTTGTTCCGAATTCTCGTTTTTATCAGAGTAAGCGCTGAAAAGGTTCGTTCAACCACAGCATTACTCGTGGGAATTGTGAGCATTTTCAAAACCGCTTCTGCTAATTCACGAAAAATAAAACGACCAGAAGCATCAGTGTATTTGTACACATCAGGCCAAAATGATAAAATATTCGTTGGAATATCTCCTTTATAATACATCTGCCAGTCGACGAAGCTAAGTTTCTCCCACTGGTTTCTGTATATAGATGCATCACGATGAGAATCGAGAAAAATTTGCAAAGGAAGATCTTCGAACTTTTCCCGAAGCTGTGAAAGACACCGAGTTGGACTCAACATTTGAATTTTATTGAAAATTTCAAAATTGATCGGCAACCTTTGCGCCATCTCTTTTAAAAAGCGCTTGAGGAAATTGAAGCATCTCTTCTTCATATGGAGTTGTTGTTCTCCAGAGATTTCTGATTTGTCAAGTTCATTTTTGAATTCCCGACCAAAATCTATTTCGGCAATGGGCAAGAAAGCCATGTCATTATTGGCGGCGTCAATTACTTGTTGAACGAGCGAATTATCGCGCACGGGTCTCAAGAAAGTTGGTTTTAAAATTCGTCCAGCAAAAGACAAAAACACGAGAGACATCTCTACGTATAAGCTTCCAACGTCTATTTTTTCGCTCTGAAACGATATATTCAGGTGCTGCACTTCTGATAGAATGGGTTTCAAAAATACCAGATATAATCGGTTGCTATCATCCTCGAGCATATCACGAATCGTTCGTGCAGTATAACACTTTTCAGCTTGGCAAGCTATACGGAAATGGACTTTCAACTCGATCCACTGCTCCAATAGTCGTTTTATAACGTCATGAAACGCAAGCCATCTCGTTTGCGAAAGTTGAATCAACTGCCGAAATTTTCGTGTATCATCACCCGTATTGAGCAAATCGAATGTTTTTTTATAATTTATCCTGCGCAACGAACTGACGCTGAACCAATTGAAAACTTCTCTCGCTAAAAAATCTAATGAACTTGGAAGTTCTTCACTAGCTTTCGACGAACAGAGATGCAGTGAATGGCACGTACATTTCATAAGCTGCAGATTTGGTACGTCTTCTTTTAGGAGAGTAAACACTGAGTGATTGCGCCCACATAGATTACTGGCTCCATCTGTGCCTATTGCGACGAGATTTTTTAACGGGATGCCAATTTCTTGCAAGTAATCCACAATACTTTTATGCAGGTCCTTAGCCGTTGTACGCGCTACTTCTATGATACCCAAAAAATCGGTGAGCATGCGGTTTGCAGTGGTATCGAAGTATTTTATGCATATGCAAAGGTATTTTGTAACCGAAACGTCGGTGCTTTCATCAATAATAATTGAATACCCTTTGTTTCCAACGGCTTCGACTAAATTTTTCTGAAGCACAGGGGCAATGACGTGTTTAATCAAATGAGCGCACTTCGTTCTGTGCAATCTCAAGTTCTCGAGATTGCTTCCCTTCGCTGAAGATGCTAGAAGCTCACCGAGATGATCTATCGAGCGTATGGACGAATGCATTGTTATAAACAATGCCAATTTTATCTCGCTGATTTTCTTCTCGTTAGTCGCCGGAGTCTGATATCCTATAATTAATGAATTTTATAGTTATGCAGAAATGCTGTTGAATTAATATTTCAATACGGCGAAGGAATATTTATAAAAAAAAATAACGATATTCTCTGAATACCCGATAAAAATTATATAATGGAAAAATATATAAATGAATTCGTTCATCTTGACCAAAATCTTAATTAAGAAACGGGAAGAATTAGTATACTCGAAGCCGTGATTTACCGTGATCTATTAAAGATTTATATTTGGCTCTGTTGAGCACGGCGCACTTATCCTGATGCTTTTTCGACCGTGCATGTTTTTGAAGATCTGCAAGGTGACTTCTCAATGATTGGTCGCAAACTTTACAATGGGCTTCGTTTGGGTCATTCGGGCTCTTATGTTTTGCTTGGTCAATATGCTGCAACCACCCTACGATCACATCTCGACACGTTATATACGATACCAAATACAAAATACCGCAAACATGAAAAATTTGTACGTGTCTTCTTTATCACTTTGAAATTCAAATTTTCCCCCATTGGCGAATTAATTTATCAATGCTGGTTTCCTTGTCTAGGGAGTTTTTCGAGCGAATTCAAATTATGTGGAAGCAATGTAAAATTTCCAAATTGGCACAATTTCATTCTAACGATTCCGCACTTTTCGATGACATAAGCATCTATTACACAATTGTAGGTATACCGACGTGCACTTAATAATTTGTAATTTATTTTTTAAAAAGCCTTTCGCAAACAATATAGTAGGATTCAGTATTAAGTTTGAAAATAAAAATAAATAGCATTATTGAATATTACAAGTCTTAAGCATTTTTATACTTAATAATAGTGTATTTTTTTAGACTTTATACCAAATAATGATATTTATTTTCAAAGGCTCTCAAAAAAAAAACAATAAAAGGTATTGAGGATGGGTGTTAGTTAGTAGTAAATTCAATCATAATTGTGTAATGGATTCTTATTTTATGAACTTTGAAATTCTTTAAGAAATAGTTTCAACTATTCCAGTTTTCGCACATTTCGGTATAAATTCAAATTTTGTTATATGTGTGATAAAGAGATAGTTAAGAAAAAAATGCAAATTCGTGATCTTTCCAGCACATTTAAAAAATCTATGAAAAACTATTCAAAAATTCGTATTTATTTTAAAACGTTGTATTTTGGGGGGTATATTGAAAAGGGGCAAGATATTTTTTTCACTATAAATATCTGTTATCTCAGAAAAAAATGTTTCGAGTAATAAAAGGTCTTTCTTTTTCCGTAAATAAATCATAACGTTAGGCTATGCATACATGTAAAAAATGTATATAATTAACACCAGTGAACAAAATATTGGTTAAACTTACCTTTGCCCCATTCGGTTGACTCCCACTCCTTACGATATTTTCGTTTGTCTTTTGCATATTTACCCATATTTTATTTAATAGTTAATTGAATTTTCGATTGAAATTTTCACGAACTTTTTAATTTTGGTTGCGTCAAAAAACGTCTGCAATGTTTCAACTTTTGCCTCGAAATGACTCTTATTCCGTACAATATAATGTATTTCTGTGCTGTTCACAAATTCTAAGTACTGATGAATTTCGCGGAAAAACATCTCCAAGCGAAACGTTAAACAGTATTACTAAACTAAGAACTGTAAAATATCTAGATTTCACTAGGGCTTGATTGACCAGAGTAGCGAACATCTTCTCATGCTTGCGAGCGATAGCGCCACTGTCGATTATTGTTATGTTTCAACGAGTGTCACATGCTGTCGCTAGGTGGCGTCGTTTAATGAAAGATAAACTGAAAAGATCCAAACCCAACATTTGACTGCCTCATCCCTGGCTTCCCGTGAAAAAAGAATAATTTTAAAAAATCCATAAAATACCAGTTTGAAAACTGACTGCTGTCATTAAATATTCTTGAGACAGATAAAAAAGTCGCCAAAATATCGCCAAGTCGCCAATTGCGATTGTTCGGCGCCAAATGATGTTCAAAAATCGCCAATTTGGCGCAAAGTCGCCAAATCTGGCAACCCTGAGTTCTCGTATCTCCCCTGGCCACAGTTAGTTTAGATCGATGAGTCGCTAACAGGGGAAGCTGCTGCCTTTCCATTGGCTGAGTAGCTCCGGCCACTCAGAGCCCTCGCCTTCCATCGTCGCACTAATTTCTTGTATCACACGTGTCGACGGTGTTAGGGCGAATCCGCTCGAACTACTCCAACAGTATATATAATTTGTTCGGATATTAAAATATTCGAACGTACTTGCTTTTCCTGCGTTTCGTTTCGTACTTGCATCGGACATTTTTTGTCCAAATTTCATGACTAACGAATAAATAACAAAAGTAAAAAATAAGAAAAAGGGGACTTCCGGTCGATATAAGACACGAAATAGAAACGTGTTCTCAGAGAACGAGTGTTTGTGTGAAAATATCGTGCTAAGACAAGTGGAAATAGTTAAAAGACTTTGGACGGAGGGCAGACAAACGTGGAAATGTTAGGGGGCAAAGGGTTCGCGAAAATGAAGCAGTTTGAGAAGGAAATTATTGAGAAAAAGAGGAAATAACAGAGGTAACATCAGCAGCAACGAGAAGTGACGGCAAAAGACCAAAGCTGGGGAAGAGGGCTGCCTTACCGGCGAAGAAGATAAGAGCGGCGCAGCTAAAAACAAGTGAGAGAGAGAGAGAGAGAGAGAGAGAGAGAGAGAGAGAGAGAGAGAGAGAGTCTAGGAAGAGATAGTACGGGAAAGAAAGGACATCCGAGCTGACGATGTCCTTTCTTGGTGTATAGTACCCGGAAAAATAAACGTTATTGCAAATTGAAATTTTTTTCATATTTCGTACCGTTAAAACGTTATCGACAAAAACGACAAACACCCGGTTTTTCGAGGGTACCTTCCACCCCTCAAAAATCGGTCTCCGCAGATATACAAAAATACGTGCCGCCTATTTTTGTTCATTCTACAAACATGCAAAATTTCATCGAAATTGGACATTTCGACCTCACAACGTTTCCTTGCAAGGGAGCCGAGGAGAGCGTTACAGAACAAGGAAAGGGGCAGACGAAGAAAGATGGAAGGAGCGATCGGAGATCGGTATGTTGTAGCAAAAACCCAAGCGTTGAGGCCCTTTAGGCCCAGGAAAATGAGGAACAACAGTTGTCAAATAAGGGAAGAGGAATGGATCCAACATTTCAAAGACCTACTGGGAGGCATGGATGACAACAAAGTCTCCACCCATGGATGGCAACAGTCATGGAGGCAAGCATAAAAGAGAAGAGAAAAACTAAGGAGAGCAGGGACGGAGAAATAATGAAAGAAATAGCAAATCGAGATACAAACATGGAAGAAGTGGAGAAGGAATTAAGGTAGTACCTCGGTAAAATGACTTGAGACAGATTTCGCTGAAATTTTAATAGAGTTTCAAACATTATCAAATCTAAAACTCCTCCAAATTTTAGCGTGATTGACTCATACAATTCGGCAATAAATGAAGTTAAAACTCGATCATTTTACACGCAACGCATATCCCATGTCCCCGTGAATGCTACGTTTTTATAAATTTAACTTTTATCTTGAGACAGATTTTTATAAAAAACGAATATGTAATTCTAGAGAATATTAGAATTAGTTACATTTTGGTTTCAAAACGATCGACTCAAACGTTTTCGAGATATTAACGAGCAAAGTTGGGAATTCGTGATAAAATCGTACAACTATCAGACGTGGAGGGGATAACGTGGCAACGCTGTAGGTTAGACACACGCACAGCTGACTCGTTCGCCGGGCGGTGGGTATGCGAATATGCGCGTGCAGGCACAAGCGTACGTATGCATATGTATTAGAAAATGACAAAAATATGTTTTCGCGTCATTTTTAAGATTTTTATTATCAAACCTTCATACAAAAATCATAACTTTCAACGTATACTTTTTATACTTTTTTCATTATACCTATATAAAACTTTTTTTTAAATTTTTATACGCAAAAAAAATCTTTTTACGTTCGTTTTTCACGAGACTTTTAATACTTTTTTTTATTATATTTAACACTTTTTAAAATTTTTATACGCAAGAAAAAATCTTTTTTCATGTCAATCACGTTCGTTTTTCGCGAGACTTTTTATACTTTTTTTACTATATATACTTACTTTTTGTACTTTTTCATTTTTATGCGCAAAAATAAAAACCTTTTTTGGTCTCAATCACATTCGTTTTTCGCGAGAAAGGTGACTATTTTGTCCAGTACCCTTTTGCATTTCGTAACGCAAGGTTTGTTATCGGACCCAGGCTTTGTTAGAAATTTTATAATTCCTTCTTGTCCACTTTCTTTGAAAGCAGTTTTCAAGTGCTCGTACATGATTCCATTTATTGCCATTTTTTTCTAATGCCAATGGAAACTACGTTTTTTAATGGCTCTAAAAATTGCACTCCCCTCGCAGTTTTTTCCAATTCAACACATTCTTTGACCCTTCTAAAAAACGATATACTATTCGTATATAATTCTATTTTTGGTATCATCAGTTGACTAAGTTTTTCTAATATTTCTACGTCAAATAATGCCTCGTGGAACTTTTTATTTGGAGCGACATTCAAAAAGTCTTCTGCGAGTTTTGGTAATGTAAACATTCCAGTGCCTTTCCATTCCGGCAAAAAATGTTTGAATCGCGGCAACGTATCAGAAAATCCGCCAATAACTTCCTGATAGTCTCGAATCATGGATGTTTTCCTCACAGCCGATAATAAGCGCGACGAATCAAACGAGGCATTATGAGCAACGAGTAAACACTTCTTTTCGTGCAATTTCAGATATTCAGAAAAGGCTAATAAAGCGTCATGTAGTTCGATCGAATCTACTCGTTTTCCATACAGAAACAATTCGCATCCAAAGTTTTCAAGCCCCGTGATTGTACTGACTCGCCTATCAATGCTTCGCGTGGGCTTTACATATGTATTAAATATGCGATTCTCACTCTTGGCAGCGATTTGGAGAATATCGGCGGAATGCTCAAATCCCGATGTTTCTAAGTTAAAGTAGACGATCTGACAGTTTTCAGGAGATAGTGGAACGAGTTCTTCATTGCCTGGAAAATTGATATTGCAATCATCGTTGTTATTCGTGTCAAGACCACAGTTTGTTTCATAAGTGATGCCCTCCAATTTCTCCTCCCGTTTTCGAAGAGCATCCCTTTTCTGGCGCAAAATTTTTCGACGGCATTTACTGGTCCGTAACTTTTGACGTATCGCTCGCTCTTTTTTTTCGTCGCGTTTACCAGTATACAATTGTGTATATTTGCCAGGTGATTGCGATAGGGCTTCCTTCAAATGCAATAAATGATTTTCGCCATCATTTTGAGAGGCCACCGAACTAGCGAAACGATAATCTGCTGACGCGCTCAAACTAAAACATTTATTTTTAGGGGCCTTATGAGCCATGATGTTATTCAAGCTTTCATTGGCTTGGCTTGAGGCGCGCACGGAAAATTTAGACGCATTATTGGCATATTTGAGCATGAGCTTCGACAATTGTTCGTATAACTCGGAATCCTTCAATAAAATGCTGTGCTTCCCATTATTCAATTGTAAGCTGCGTTCGCACCATGGTCCACAGTTCTCGTGTCGTCCAAAGACGTGGTCGGGAATACTACGGAAAGATGCTGCGAGTTCAGACGTTCGACTTTTATTTTGCGCCAGAGCATATAGGAAACATTTTTTCAAGTGCGGAATGACTTTTTTTCCTCTCATCTCTTTGAAGTGCATTCGCATTTGATACAATTCCGTCACAAAGTTTTTTTTTAAATGATTTGTGTCGGCGAGTTTGTGAATACGCTCTGGATTCCCTCGACGTATCGATGCTATTGTCGAAGAATCTTCATCGCCGATAACGAAGCGGACTTTGAGCCGTTTTTCTTTCAGGATTTCGCTTTCATTAATGAGCTGAGCGCCTACATTAGCCTCCATGGCTTTCGCACTGCCTTCAAAATTTTTTCTGCAGTCGTGGTCGGTACTCTTCTGTCCCATATCGCATCTTTTACATTTGCGATTCCGAGTCGTAAAATCCAATATTTTGCCGCTCAAAAATCCAATCATCGCACCATAGCCATTGAGGCTATCGTAGCTCCGACCATTGCCTCGCTTGCTCCAGCCCATATCGTAGGAGACAATGATGTTTACAGTGTTACCCAATGCTTGGTCGAAGTTTGATTGTGTTGAAGAACGTAGAATCTCCAGCTCAGGACAGATGTCTTCAATAATTTCCGGAGGCCTATAAAAAAAAGGACAAAGGAAAAAAAGTAATGCATGCACAACATTTTATATATCTTTGAGTTGTATTTATTTGTATTATTAATTGTCATGTTACGTCCTCGATGATGATTCGGAACAGCACGGTCACGCCGTTCTGTTGACTCCGCCGATATAGTTTTATCGGCGCGAACTACGAAGAGTACGCTCAGTTTGATCAGAATGAATGAGATATTCTGATCGAGCGGAAATTCGGAAATTCGGAGATTCGAAGATTCTTTATGAAATTCGACCCCTGCTATGCGCAGTTGAAGAGAACAACACGATGAATAACAGTTAACAATTGAGTTTATTCAAGTTGATTCAAGATTATTGTGTAACTCTTAGTTTGTGTCGGATTAACTTAACTGAACGTAGTGCAAGACGTTTTACAGAAACTGTTCTAACTGACGTCTGAGAGAACTCGAGTTGTGTAATAATTGTCTATGAGTCTAAAAAGACGTAGTCAATATGTGTCGATAGACGGAGTCTAAGAGTGACTGTAAGTGAGTATCTATCTAAGAGAGAGAGATTTTGGGTCAGAGCGTGCCTTTTTATATCAGCTCTGACTTTTTGGTGGAAGGGATTTTTGTTTAGGGTGGAGTTTGGTTCAGGGTGGAGTTTGGGTTTTCCTTTAGGAGAGGGTCGGAAAGTTCTTGTGATAGGCTGGGTTTTCCCTACCGTCTCTAGTATTGAGATAAGTCATACTATTTACTTATCAGCAACGAATTCAGACGACTATAGAAGGAACTTGCTTATGGCGCGAGTGGCACCAAGTTTTTTCCGCCAGAAACTGCCACTTGGCGTCGCAGCGGTCGATCGTGACGTCACTCGAAATTGTATACGCCCCGTAGGCGGAGCCACGAGATCGTGAACGCTCTGCTGTTTGTAAATTGCTAAAAGCTTTGAGGGTCGGACGATCGAAACCCCTTCGAGTGATTGTTTATATTTTCATTTTTTTAAATTTTTTCTTTACTCCAGACTTACAGGGATATTTTATATTCGATAAATGTTAACAAGAAAAAATAAGAAAAGTACTAGGAATTTCAATCTACTTATTCGTGCCCACTCTTATCGTTAGCTAATTTTAGTTCACGCCTTGCAATTAATTTATAATATTGTCCTATAGCGATATTTTAAAATTACTATTGCTATAGGACAATATTATAAATTAATTGCAAGGCGTGAACTAAAATTAGCTAAGAGTGGGCACGAATAAGTAGATTGAAATTCCTAGTATTTTTTCTTGTTAACATTTATCGAATATAAAATATCTCTCCTGTACTATCCTTTTTTTTATTTTCTATGACGTACAAAATGAATTTTTACGGCTTATTACTTTATAATACAAATTCAATTCAAAAGATAATCTATTTTTTACAATTATCTAAACTTATATTATACTATTAGCATTTTTAGGGTCGATATTATATACGTTGGATCAGTGGGGTATGGCAGTAGCAGCTTGGGAAACGAGAGAGTCGGCATGAGTACCCCACTGTATACCTTGCCTTAGAGAAAGCGAGAAGGAGCTACTGCCGCGCCAGTGCAGAAAAAGAGAGAGTCGGCATGCGTACCCCATCGTATACCTCGCATTAGAGAAAGCGAGAAGGAGCTACGACGTGCCAGTGCAGAAAAAGAGAGAGTCGGCATGAGTACCCCACTGGATACCTTACATTAGAGAAAGCGAGAAGACGCGCTTGCTCGTCCGTGATTGGTTAGAGAGGAGGCGGAGCTACGTCTGAAGTTGTGTAAGGTATACGTGAACGCGTCTGTGCGACCTAATACATTCTTGTAGCGACGCCAGCGCCGCCTGTACTTGGGGTACCGAAGCTCGATGGGGTACTGAATTTCTGGGGACAATCCAAGCCTAAGCAAGTGCCTTCTATAGTCGTCTGAATTCGTTGTTATCAGACAGAACTATCTGGTATGTCGGTACTAAGGGTAACTACGCAGAGCGCCCTTTTACCGACTAGAGGACATATGCAACCGACGTTTGGTCATGACTGAATTTTGAAAATTGACTGGGCCTCTAATGTCGGCCAGTACGTAACACTTCCCTCCCTGGAAAAAGAGGGAGCGTCCTCGCTCCGATATAAAATCAAGCACATTGGAATTCGTACTTTGGTAGCATGTGTCCCCTTATGATCTTAGGGTCTATTTGGATTATAATAGTATTACATGGAATTTCTTAAAATGTACTTATCGTTGTATACGAGTTATCTTAAGTTGTTAGTTCGAAGGCGGAGTAATAATTATGATTATTGCATGTTTTACTTATTGTTAATGTTCTCTAAGTTTGTTTGTGAATGATGATTATTTATGTTTTTAACCTATTGTGACGGGATGTCCGGCGGTGATTAGAATAGTGATTTGACTTGTGTTTGCGATGAAGGTTTATATTTTATTGAAGATAGAAAGAGGTTTTGATGCTGAGGAAGTCGGAGGAGAACTGATTTGGTTAAGAGGAAGGTGATGATGAAAGGGTTGAGAGAAAGAGTTTTGAAGTGGAGGGGATAGGTGATAAGGGACCGTGAGACTGTGGAGTCAGCAAGTTAGGGGTTAGCGGGAAAAGAGATTAGGGATAGATGAGAGTGGTGAGAAAGGAATGTGGGACCGTTACACTCCCCTTCTCACAAAAAGAGCGGATGCTCCTGCATCTGATTTACAAAATTTGTTGGTCATGTGATTCTATATAACAAAAAAAAATTTGTTTACAATAAAAAAAAATTAGTTTGTGTGTGATTCTATATAAAAAGTGTTTTGACTGGTTTGTGGTATTTGTGTGTATGTGTGTGTGTTTCTTTTCCTGCTTCCTATTGGTGGTTCTTGCTGGTTTTCGTAGTGGCTTGTAGAGGTTGTTGCTTGTCCTGTAATTTATAAAGACGGGTTACTCTTGGTGTTAGTGGGTGGTGGTGTGTTATGGTGAGGTGGGTAAGGTTGTGTGGTTGTATTGTATGTTTAAGTGTGTATAAATTGGTGATGGTTTCCTGTTTTCCTTTTATTTTATTTTCTTGGTTGTTTGGTCCGAATTATATATTTGTGTTTGGTCCAAGTTATATTTTGTATTTGGTCCTGATTATATATATATATTATTTGTCCTGGTTATATGTTCATGTTTTGGTCCAAGTTATATTTTGTGTCTAGTCCTGGTTTTCTTTTATTATTTTTTTCTCCTGGAGCTGCTGTAACATTCTAAATCTTTTATTAGCTTGTTGGTTAGTAGAAGAGGTATGTTACTTGGGATGTGTTGGTTGGCTTTGTGGGGGTTTGGTTTGTTGGGTCAAATGAATAAAGTTTGAGGCGTAGTTAGAAGTTTTATTGTAAAATGAAGAGCAAAAATAATAATAAGGTTATAAGCATATGTGGATAATTATATGCGCATGAATAAAAGAAACGGGTATAGTTATAGATACGTATAGTTAAAATATTGTAATAATGATAATAATAAGAATGTGTGTGAGTAGATATGATTATATATGTATGATTAAGTTTATGGTTAATTATGTGTGATTAAGAATAAGTATATGTGGTTAGGTATATGGTGAAGTATATATGGTTAAGTATATATGGTTAAGTATGTGTGATTAAATATATGGTTAAGTATATGATTGAGTGTGTGATTAAGTATGCATGGTTAACAATAGATTTGTGGGTGTATGTATGTATGGTTAATGTGCGTTGCGTTTGTGGGTTTTGTTGTTTAGTTGTGTGTTTATTGTAGTTGGAGTCTTTTGAATAGCTCCTCTCCTATTGCTTGGTACATATTTTTTAATGTCTCAGTGGTCATGCGTGGTATGTCTGTTTGTTGTGCAATTAGTGTCGATGTTTCCGATGCTGTTGAGTCTTTGTCGAGGTCTTCGTCGCTGTCAGTGCTTTGTAAGTCCCATATTATTGGTTCGTGTTTAGGTTTTTTCGTGGCTGGGGGGTCAATCGTTCCGTCGAGTCTTGGTAGTGTCGGGTCGTCTGTACTTTTTCGCTTTCGTGATGGTGTTTGGTGGTTTGTGTTTGTGTTGGTTGTATCTAGTGTGCTTGCTGCTGTATGTGTAATTGTTGACAGTTCGGATTCATGTGTGTGTGTTGTCGTTATCGTTGTTGTGTATTTGTCCTTCTGCTGCTTCATTACGAAAGATGAGCACTTTATTATGTGCGCTACTAGTCGCTTGGGAGGGAAGCAGCCATGACAGAGTGGGCAATGCATGTGCTGTTTCTTGGTTTTTGCTGCGGCCCTCGCCAGATTTTTTAAGCAGTCGTTTATATGTTTGGCCACATTGGTTTTTGAGACTGCTGATTTGCATATTGGGCATCCATTTGGTGCGTCCATGGTTGCTAGTGACTTTTTGGTTGCTAGAGATTATTGGAAATAGCGTTGTTGGTAATTGGTGCGGGTGCGATTATATGCATGCTGTTAGGTATGTGAGCGATTAGTACGCATGAGGCTCGTCCCGGTGGAACTCATAGTCGTGTGTCTTGATTATAGTATGATGTAGTCTGGGCTTGTATGCGTTTCATTTCTAGAGGTGTGGTTGCTATAATTGTTATGTTTTCGTTGCGATTTCTTAGAGTAGGGTGGTTATTACTTTCGTTATTCGTTGTTGGCTCGATATAATTTGCGTTTCTTCGTGTTTTCCTTTGGTTTCCTACGCAGGAAATTACTTTGAGTATTCCCGAGATTTTCCCAAATAGAGAAAATTTCCAACAAATTCCTGTTATTGTGAGAACTGATATGATGGATATTCCTGAATATTTGAATATTGATTCTACTGATTTTAGTTGATTGTTCATGTATTGTAGTTTGGTGATTTCTTTGGCTTTGGCCATGACTGTTTTCAGTGCTATCTCATTTTTTGCTAAGTCATTATTTATTGAGTCTGATTCTAGGGAGTATATGAATTTCTCTGTTTCTAGGAGGATTGCGGTGATGTTTAGTAAGTGTTCGTCGTTCTGGATGGATTTTTCTATTATTTTTGTCATGTTGAGTACTAGGGTAGAGGAGAAATTTGTTTGGGTTGCGGATGTTATGTCGATGGACGGTGTTAGTTGAGTCGTACGGGTTTTCGCTTGACATGGTGGAATGATGTTTAAGATGCCGGTGCTTTCTATTGTATAAATAGATGGCTGATGGTTATCGCAGTTGACGTAGAGGTTTTCCGATTTTGGTACTGCGAAAAGCCATGCGTTTGTATCTGGGATTCTGGCCCAATAGGTCTGATGAAGTATTTTCAGCCGAATGTCGCACATTTCTAAACTTCTGAATTGTGGGTTTGATAAGAGTTGAGTTTCGCATTGACTGTTTTCATCTATCTGTTGGACTGGGTTGACCTGGTTGCACACATAGTACGACATCGTGATTTTACAATTTGCTAAAGTTTCTAGATTAAAGTATTTTTCATAGTTTTCTGAGATTGCTGTGTAACTAAAAGCCGGTTTGATGAAAGCAAAACGTGAATTATTGGTTAATGTTGATTGACGAATGGGGGTTGAAAAGTGGCGGTATAGTTTATACTGCGTTAAGTCTAACAGTGGAACTTTGCATATATAAATTAGTCTTCCTTCTGCGTAAAATATTGTGAGATCCGATATAGCAATGAGGTTCGGCATGTACTTAATGTCTAATGGTACAGGGAATTCGGTATTTGATATTGATTTTTGTATTGTTTGTGCGCTTGATAAAATTTGTCTCGTGGTAAGTATTTGACGGTGAATCTGACCGGTTCTTGCAAAAAGAATTGCATTCATAAGTGTGTCTGTATCGAGTTCTAATTCTATTAGATCTTCGTCTGTTTGGGTGACATATTTTATGGCTACTTGATTATATCTAAGAAGATCTGTTTCGTTTTTTAGGTTTATTATTACATGGTTGATTTGTTCCATGTTGTTTGCTACCATTTTTGCGATGTTTTTTATGTGTTTTTGGTCGAGATCAAATTTTGATTTCAGGATATGTGTTTGATTTTTAACAATTTCTGCTAATTCTAGTGAATTGTTTGCCAGCATATTAAGCTCATTGTAGATTCTTTCGCCATCTTCTGAGTCTAGAGTTCCATATAGTGTTTTCTATATTTTTCCTGCGAAATTTAAGAGTCCTCTTTTTTCTCTATGGCTATTGGTATCGTTTCTAGTATATGGTATGAGTTCTTGTAGAATTGTTTCTGTTTTGTGGATTGTTTTCAATCGGGATTCTATTATCTGTAGTTGGGCACTGATTAAGCAGTGTGGGGTAATCATGTCGCAATATCTTTGAATTGCGAATAAGTTGCGGGAAAGTTGCTCCCGTCGTGTTGTGAGTCCATTTGTGTTGACGCCGGTGATGAGGGTCCATGTTGTGTGATATGAGCGTAGTATGCCGTGGTCTTCAGAGTATAGTCCGGGATTTTGTGCGAGTTGTGTAATTTTTATTAAGGGGTTGCCGCTTGAGGCGTGTGCGTGGCATCTGTAACATGTGCCATTTTTATTTTGTCTATGTGTACTATTTTCGTTTTGGCGTCTTTCATTTCTAGCTTAACATTATGTTTATCTAATATTTCTAAAATTTTAAATGGTCCAACATAATGGGGGTCAAATTTTCCTTTTCGTGGTTCCTTTATGAGGAATACTAGTTGTCCTTTTTCGAAATTTGGTTCTGTGATTCTTTTATCGTAATATCGTTTTGTTCGTTCTTTAAATTTGATTTGTTTTTCCCATGCTGCTTGTTGTGTCTTTTTTAGATTGTTCGTGAGGTTTGTCATGTAGTCGTCGTATGTTATTGTTGTTTCTGGAGGTGGAAATTCAGAAGGTGTACGGGCAGTTCTTCCGAAGACGAGTTCGTATGGTGTGAATCCGCTGCTTTCGTGTGTACTTGTGTTATGGGAGAATGTTGCAAGTGTAAGGAGTTCATCCCAATCGCGGTTGTCGTCGATGAAATGTTTTAGGAATTCGGCAAGGCTATGATGGTAACGTTCTATTGCGCCATTTGACTGAGGATGGTATGCTGATGTTTTGTACTGTCGAATTTGAAAGAGTTCAGCGAATTGTTTGAATGTGTCAGACATAAAATTTCTTCCTTGATCGGATAGTATTGCTCGAGGAGCACCGAATGTTGTTATAAGAGCTGTGGTAAGTGCTTTGGCGATATCCGTTGAAGTTTGCTGTTTTAAAGGAATTGCTATGGCGAATTTGCTGAAAAGGTCCAAAATGGTCAGAATATATTCGTGTCCTTGTGTGGTTTTTGGTAAGGGTCCTACGATATCGATTGCGACTTTGTCGAATGGTTCTGCTGGAGAGTCGGTGATGATCATGGGTGCTTTATCTTTCACTCGTACCAGTTTGTTCTTTTGGCAATCGAAGCAATATTTGATGAATTCTTGAATGTCGTTCTTTAGGCCTTTCCAGTAATATTGTGATAGGATACGGTTATATGTTTTTGATATTCCATTATGTCCACCAATCGCTGAATTATGAAATTCCTGGATGATGTTTTTCCTGTTCCGCTGTGGTGGTACTGATAATAAACCATGGCAAAGTGTGATGGTTGTCTGCGAGTTCGCTGACTTTGTTCGTACGAATGATTTGATGTCTGTCCAAATGAATGGATTTAGGATTTTGGGGTCCTTGGAGATTGTGCAAGTTTTTAGCTGTAATTTATTGAATACCTCGAATAGTGTTTCTAAGCAGTTTCGTACTTCCATGATGGTTAGTGAAACTGTTGTTTTTCGTTTGCAGATTATTGCGAAATAGCAGGTGATTCCTCGGCGAGTAATTAGAATGTCACCAACTTTGGGATTACAGTCCAGAAGTGATTGTTGGTTGATTCTGCCTTTTTCTTGCAAAATTTCTGGAATCATGGAGTTTATTGTACAGTCTGTTGATAGGAAGTAAGCAATATTATCTTTTTGTGCTAGGATATTCTTTTGTGTGGTGATGACTCTGTTTTCGATTGTTATATCTTCCGTTGTTTCTGCCGTTCTTGTTGCGGGACGAGATTCTTTATGTGTCATTCTTTTCCTATAATACTGCGATGGTACGAATGGTGTATCACTATCTGCTTCTGTTATATTGTTTTCACTTGAGGTGTTTTTGCCTGATGATGGGTTTGATGGATTGTTTGTTGATTTTCGCTGTGGAGTAGTTTGTCTGGTGATTCGTTCAACATTTCCGGGTGGAGATCGAAATGTTGGCTCGATTGTTGCTCGTGTGTTGTGCAACTGTGGTAATTCTACTGGAAGGTTGATGTTATTTCCAATGTTTCCTTCAGCAGATAGATTTGCTCCGTCGTTGTTATTTTCTGGTGACTTTGCTAATGAATCGAAGTATTCGGGCGTCATTTCCGGTGAGTATGGGCCTATGTTGGTGGTAGTTTTTGACTTCTTTGTGGACGTTTGTAGTGGTGATGGTGATCTGAAGTTCGGCTGCACTTGCGGTTGTGCATTTCGTTGAACATCTTGTGTTTCTGTTGGTTTTGTTGGTGATCGGAAATTTGGTTCGGTGACTGATGTATCCGTTTCCTTGTCAGCGGTCGCTTCTCCGATGTGCGTCGCTGATTCTGAGTCCTGTTGATCCTTGTCATAGTCCTTGAGCGTTGCCTGTTCATCTATTTGGTTTCCCGATTTGCGTTGCATTTCCCGTTTTTGTGGATATGTTTGATTTGCGTCTGTTTGCTGGGCTCGTTGGCCTCTGTGCTTATTTGCGCTTTCGTCTTTATTTTCTCCATTTTTATTGGGATTAATATCTGCAAATCGTTGATTCCTTTCGTTTAATTCGTCGACTTTTTCTTTGCCTTTGTTTTCTTCGTTTTCTTCCTTTTGGTTTTTTGTTGGTGTGTATTTTTCCGTTGTAGTTTCATTTCGTGTCCTTGGTCGTTTGCGCTTGTTTGTCGTATTGAATTCCTTTGCCGTATTATTCCTTGTACGTTTCCTGGTCGTTATATTTTTTGTGAGTTCCTCCTCCGTTGCTTCTGTCTCTGTGATGACGTCTTCGCTATTTTCTTCTATACTTGTTTCCTCTTCTGTTTGTGGGGATTCATCGTCGATTTTTGGATCTGATTTAGGTTGTGTGTTGTTTCCGTGTTCGCTTTCACTTTCTGTTTTTTGTTCGTTTTTTTGTTTCTTTTTGGGTGTTGGGTTGCCTGATTCTTCGTCTGAGTCAGAGCGTTGTCGTGTATTTGGTTGGTGTGAATGTTTTGGTCTTTTTGGGACGTGTTCTTCCTTTGAAGAACTGTCTCTCTGTCTGATAGGCATGACAGCAATGGGGTTTCTAGATAGTGCGTCTGCGACGTGGTTCGATTTTCCCGGTTGATGTTGTATTTTGAAATCGTAATCGTTGAGGGTTATTTGCCAGCGCTGAAGCTGCTGTGGCAAGTCGGATTTGGTGTTTAGATATGTCAAAGCTCTATTATCGGTGATCAATGTAAATTGTCTGCCGTATAAATACGGGCGGAAATGTTCTACTGCGTAAACTACGGCTAGAAGTTCCTTTCTCATTGTATCGTACGCTTGTTGTGGCTTCGAGAGTGTTTTTGAGTAAAATGCTACGGGGTGATCGAATTTATTATGTTTCTGACTTAAGACTGCGCCTATTGCGTAGTCTGATGCGTCTGTAGTGAGCGTGAATGGTTTATCGAAATCGGGATAACGCAAAATTGGACGTTCTATAATTTTGTTTTTGAGTAGTTCGAATGCTTTTTGGCACTCGTCTGTCCATTGAAATGTTACTTCTTTTTTCAGTTGTTTTGTTAGTGGAGATGCGATTTTTGCAAAATTTTTTATGAATCGTCTGTAATAACCTGCGAGTGCTGTAAATTGTTTGATTCCCTTTTTGCTAGTTGGTGTTGTGAATTCTGTTATGGATTTTACTATTGTATTATTGGGTTTTACGCCTTCTTCCGTGATTGTATGTCCCAAATATGTAACCTCTGTTCGCAAGAATTGACATTTGTCGGTTTGCAAAGTTAGGCCTGCTTCGGTTAAGCGTTTCGCTAACCGCCGAAATTTTGTCGCATGTTCCTGCAGAGTATTAGCATAAATGACGATGTCATCCAGGTATACGAACAGGTCGTTACCCTGAAGTCCTGATAATACGACATCCATCAATCGTTGGAATGTTGCAGGAGCATTTTTCAACCCAAATGGCATACGGTTGAACTCGAAATGTCCGTTTGCCGTTGAAAATGCGGTTTTATGTTTGTGTTCAGGGTCCATTTCGATTTGATGGAAGCCAGATGCTAAGTCAAAAATGGAGAAATATCGGGCTTTTCCCAATTGGTCCAGAATATCTATGATACTCGGTAATGGGTACGCGTCGGATATTGTTTCCGCGTTCAATTTACGAAAGTCGATAACCATTCGCCATCTCTTTTTGCCCTGTGAGTCTGCCTTTTTTGGTACGACCCAAACTGGTGAGTTATAGGGGGAGAGGGAAGGTTGGATGATGTTTTTCTCCAGTAAATTATTGACCTGCGTCTGAATTTCTTTTTTGTGTACGCGTGGGAATCGGTACTGCTTTGTGTTAATAGGTTTGTTGTCTGTCGTGGGAATTTTGTGTTGTGTTATTGTCGTGTGACCAAGTTCGTCGTTTGGTAGTAAGAAGAGTTTTGGATATTCAGAGACTAGTTGTAAAATGTGTTCTTTTTCTTCGTTATTCAGGTGATCTAAATGGAGTAATGATTTGAGACGTTGTAGTCGTTCTTCGTTATTTTCGGATATGTTTGCTGTATAAATTGATGCGTTATTGTTTTGCGAATTTTTGTAAAGATCGGTTTCGAGTTTGAATGGTGTTTCTGAAATGATCTCGATCGGTTGCAATTCTACAGTAGGAATTTCCAATTCTATTGATTTTGGTTGACGGTTGATTACTTGTAAGTATGCAATTCCGTTGTTGTTTTTTACTAATGCGCCGCCGTAACGTATGTCTTCTTTGGTTTTATATGGTGGGACGTATCCTTCTGAGATCTCGTTATTTTTAATTCTGATATGCATTATTGTTTTTGATTTCGGGGGGATTGTGATATATTCCCGTTCAAAAAATGGTATAGTATGACTGTTCGTCCCAAGTGGGTAAGATAGTGGAGCTCCGTCGATAATTCGGTGTGCGCGCGATGTTTGAATTGGCTTGCGCTATTCGGCTTGGCATGAGCTCGCCGCCTGGGACTTACTTGTGCTCAATATACCAACTCAACGATTTAGGAGTAAATCGTCGAGGTTTATTCCTCTTCGAAGACGTTCTTTTTGGATGATGTTTCCCAAACTTCTCAGTGTTGATCCATGAAGAATGAATTTCTTGGGAAATTATTAATTTGCAACACCAACAGCTCACGTACACTTAACAAACAACTGTTACTTTATTCGACTTTGAATTTATAAAAGTTTGAAGTTACAACACAAAACTTGTACTTATAATAATTTGTACAGAGACTGGGATTTTACTCCCTTAGGTATGTACTGTTTCGAAGTTGAATAGGTTCTGCCTCTCTTCTCGAAGAAGGTTGACGATTTCGCTTTTTGGTTCGGGCGGAGTTACAAAAATTCGATAAGTCTGATTGGTCTGATTCGTTAGCGAGACTCGCTCGGTTCTATGGTGAGATCATCGCCTCGTGGATGACGCTCGTAAGAAAGGAAGTAGAGATTCAAATTACAATTCGTAGAATGATTACAGAGTTTGTTTATAACTAGGGTTTCGAGCGACGGTATCGGACAAGGCGTCTGTTGGAATGTAATGTGAATAAAGAGAGTACAGAAAAGTTCGTTGATCTGGATATTTATAAATTGAAGCGTGGTCCGTCTTGCGCTTAAGATTAAACAATTTTATTATTGCTAAGACTTTATTGTCGCTGGTTGTATATAAGAGAGATGATTATTCGCTGGGAGAGTGTTTATGAAGATAAGGAACGTTTCTTGTTGCATTGCGCGACTGTTTATGTAAATAGATTGATTTTTGGCGCTCTGAATGTTTAAGAAATAATTTATAAAGTGTTCTGGGAAATCGTAATTTCGTATCTGGAGTGAAAATGTTGGTTGTTTCTTAGGTATAATTTATAAATGCAATAATAAGATGATAATAAGAAAAAAAGTTGTACATAACATTTGAATTTTACCGGTAGGCTACATTGCTTTGAAGGTGAATAAGGTAATGTTCTAACTTATCGACCGGAGGTGCGTATTACCTATGTTGGGACGTAACATGACCATGGAAGGTTATGCATCTTTGTGTATATAGTATGTCGGCTGGTATCTGTTTGAAAAATCCGTCGCCAAGTATCGCGTTTTCCTGGATTGGAAATGCGTCGGTGACAACATGAAATTCTGCTTTTGCTGATTTAATTTGGATTGAGCATTTGCCTCGAGTGTATGTTTTACCGTCAGTTATACCTGTCAGTTCGTAAAATTCCCGTGTGTCGATTTCAGTTGCGTGATTGAGTGCGCTTCGTTTTATCAAGTTTATTTGTGAACCTGTATCAATTAATAATTTCGTTTCTCTGTGCATAAAATGAGGTGAGTTTAATGCAATTGAGGGAGATTTATGATTTTTTGAAATTCCCAATTTGAGCGTTGCTTCTCTGAATTTAATTCCAATTTCTTTTAGTTGTTCGCGATTGAATGTCTTTAGTGCTCTGATAATGAGTCCCGTGTCGCACTTTTCCGCGAGACGTTGTCTTAGTTTTTTAAGTCAACTTTCTCGAAAAGTGTATCAATGTGTTCTGTGCTGTTTGTTCTTGATTTTGTCGGGGTATTTCTACCGGATGAATTATTTTGAGATTTTCGTTGCTCGGTATTTGAGTCTGTGTTAGGTGGTTCTCGATGTTCGTTTTGGTATCTTTCGCGTGAATTGTTTCGGGAGTTATTTCGGTATCTATCGTTTGAGTGATTTCTGTATCTGTTGTTCGAGTGGTCTCTATATCTGTTGTTTGAATAACTTCTGTGTCTATCGTTTGAGTTATCTCTGTATCTGTCGTTTGAATAATTTCGATATCCGTCGTTCGAGTATCTGTCGTTTGAATATCTGTTGTTTGAATATCTGTCGTTAGAACGATTTCTGTATCCGTCGTTAGAGTTATCTCTGTATCTGTCGTTTGAATAATTTCGATATCCGTCGTTCGAGTGTCTGTCGTTTGAATATCTGATGTTTGAATATCTGTCGTTAGAACGTTTTCTCGAATGATTCCTATAATCTCTGTATCTGTCGTTTGAGTTGTTTCTGTATTGGCTTCTAGAATTTCTGGTTTTGTTTTGAGTGTATCTGTCTCGTGAATTATTTCGGTATCTGTTGGATGTTTCTTGTGAGCGTGTCAAAATGTCAGACAATGGTCCATACGCTTGACCCGGGGGGAGGGGGGGGGGGGAACTCGGTCCCTAGGGGGGAGAGTCGAGTGGCCTTTGCAGGTTCCTACTACCGACTTTCTTGTAACCCCTGGGTCGGAGCCAACGGATGGGAGAGAGAGGTGGAAAGGAACTCGGTCCCTAGGGGGGAGAGACGAGTGGCCTTTTCAGGTTCCTACGACCGTCTCTTTGGTAACCCCTGGGTCGGAGCCAACGGATGGGGAAGAGAGGCGGAACGGAACTGCGAACGTTGCGTTGATCCTTGGTCGCTCGGAAAAGAGCGGTTTGGTTTTTGTGTTCCGAGAGGAATCGGTCGGTGCCTAGGTTGGTTCGTGGCGCGGGTGGAGCGGTCCTGGCAGCAAACAAATTCGGTGTCGCGAGTCCGTGGGCGCCCCGATTCGTTGGACCAATTTGGTCAAAGCCCCAGCGTTGACCGCGCCTGCTGGGCGGAAAGGTTTCTTGGGCGAGAGCCGGAACCCTTGCCGCGTTGCCTTCGTGGGGATGGTAGTCGCGGGCCGTGCGGGCCTCGTGGCTCTCCTCTCGAGCGCCCGAGTAACCGTGGCGTCAGTCTGGGCGGCGGCCCGGTGTCTCCCCACCCGTGGGGGAGGAACTCGGGGTTTCGGTGGACAGGCGGCCCCCGTCCCGGTGTTGGAGAGACTCGGAGGCGAGCGTGTTTCAACGTTAGGGTGGACCTGAAAAGGTGCGTTGGTTTGTCTTGCCACCGAGGATTCCTGGGTCGCCTTCCTGGCTTCGGCCCGATGATCCAGACGACGGTAATAAGATGCGGTCCGTTTGCGCTTCTTGGGCATCGATGGATAGGTTGGAGAAATAAATTTTCACCCGGAGAAGCCAATAAATTCGCAACTTGGGTTCTTTATTTAACGAAGGTATAATGAACAAGGTAGTCAAGTCTTTGGATCGAGGGTGAGGCACCTAGTTCGGTGCGCTCCTCCTGATGAGACTGGAGAGACTGTCTTGGAGCTCGCTGCGGAGCTACTTATATACCCCTCGGCGATCAAGCGGCGCACCAATCGGCGCGCCGCTCGCTCCTCGGTCGTGCGCCGAGCCCGCTATAGGTATACTTGGTGCACTGCGGCCGAGGGCGAGCGCTGATTGGCGCGCCGGTTGGTACAGCGGTGGCGCGCGCTATAGGTATACGCGGTGTACTGCGGCCGAGGGTGAGCGCTGATTGGCGCGCCGGTTGGTACATTGGTTATACGCGTTATAGGTAGTTATAATCTTAGAATGAGAAATGTTAGCATGAAATACTTGACGGAAAAAATGAGTAGGCCGAGTAGCGGCGTATGACAAGCGCCAAGAGTTTTTACCTTCGCGCATGTGTTTTATTGTGAAGCAGTCTTTTGTGTCATGTGAGTGTGATTGGTGAAGTTCGCAAAATTTTCCTGGGTTTTTGTATTCTGTAAAATGGACTTTTGCGGTGTTTCTGATATCGAGTATTCCGCGCATTCGCTTTTGTTTCTCGATTTCGTATTCTATTGTTTGAGCTCGATCTATAATGTTATCGAATGTCTCTGCATTATGGAGAATCAAATGGGAACCTATTGCGGGTATTAGTCCTCTGACGTAAGCTCTTTTTGCCCTAGCTGTTACTTCGTCGATTCGTGCGTCTAGAAATGTTCTCTGTGCGGCTGTATTGTATACATCTGATAGTTTGTCTATTATGTTATTTAGGATATCGCGCGTTCTCGCTGCGTATTCCATGACTGTTTCGTCGTAATTTTGTGGGGTTGATTCTATTTCATTTTCTAAGTCGGCTAAATCTTTATTTTTGCTAAATGCTTTTTTTAATGTTTTTAAAAGTGATTCGAGGGAATTTGGAGGGTTTGCGTCGATGACTGAATGTGCGATACCGTTCAGTTTCAGTGGGATCATTTTTAATAATTTTGTTCGTTCGCCATCTGAAAGGCATTCGTTGACGCGTTTAAGTATTTTGGCATAGTCTTCTATTTTAATGTTTTTTCCGTCGTATATGGGGACGACTTTGAACGCGTCTCTAAATGTGAATGTGTTGTTATTTTCGGCCATTGTAATTTGGTGTTCAGTGTTTTGGCGGAAATATAGGGGTCGTCTATTTGTTCTACGGGGTGGTCTGGTCGGTGGATCCGATATTACAGCGCGATAAAATGACATAGAAACATGTTTTTAGAGAATTGTGTAAATTTGCGATAAATGTGTATTTGTTCGTTTATCATTATTTTCGTTAATTTATTTTATTTTAGTTTTATTATTATTATTGATAATAGTTTTCCCCAAATCATATTTGAAGGGTTTTATTTTTACAAATTATGTCCGGAAAGTGAATTTAATTGTTTCCCTAAATTTTTTTTTTTTTTTTTTTAAATGGGGGATGGAAAGAAAAAAAATGTTACGCTCTGTGTGAAATTGTTAATGTGTGTGTGTGATAATCACTTCCACCGTAGACGAAATTGCGATTCTCAAAGTTAACATGCAAAAGATTTTTGAGTGGAGTGTACTTACAGTGCCAGCAGAGCGATGGTGAGCGTAAGCATCAGCTGTTCGCCTATTGCCTTGGTGCGCTGTGGTGGTGACTCACGCGTAGCGGCTGAGATGTTGGTGTGGCTGTGGTCGTGTCGTGTGTGTGTCGGTCTCTCGTTGCTTCGTTGTGTGTGCGATATGCGTGCCTCTCGGTGGTCGTTGTTCCTTTCTTCTTTTGCTGCTTCGTTTCCGTGTGCGTTGTGTAGTGTAGGCTGTGTTATGTGATTTTTCTCTGATGTGTTTCTCCTTTTTTTTCACTTTGTGTTAATTTATTTTTTGATGTCTTCGTTGTGTCGTTTGTGTAATTCGTTTTTATTGAAAAAAATTTTTTTTGTTTTTTTTTTCGATTCGCGTCGGTCGAATCCGACTTCTGACACCATGTGACGGGATGTCCGGCGGTGATTAGAATAGTGATTTGACTTGTGTTTGCGATGAAGGTTTATATTTTATTGAAGATAGAAAGAGGTTTTGATGCTGAGGAAGTCGGAGGAGAACTGATTTGGTTAAGAGGAAGGTGATGATGAAAGGGTTGAGAGAAAGAGTTTTGAAGTGGAGGGGATAGGTGATAAGGGACCGTGAGACTGTGGAGTCAGCAAGTTAGGGGTTAGCGGGAAAAGAGATTAGGGATAGATGAGAGTGGTGAGAAAGGAATGTGGGACCGTTACACTATGTTCTTAATTTATATTCTTATATAGCGTTTCATTTCTTAATATTTTTCTTTCTTATTATAATTCTTCTTTTATTACTCTTTCGTTTCCTTTACTTTCTTTTTCTTTTTTTCTTCGTGTCTCTCAACGGTCGGATAACCTGTTGAGGAAATGTTTACGAGCGAGTAGGGGGAGGCTTCCGTTGGCCCATGTATTCTTAGTTTATTTCCATATCTACTTTTCTTTCTTATTATAATTCTTCCTTTATTACTCTTTCGTTTCCTTTACCTTCTTTCTCTTTTTTTTTCTTGCATAGAGGCTCGCGAGACATGCATATATATGTATATATAGAGGAGAAAAAGAAAAGAAAAATATTCGAGAGTGGTAAAACCTAAAAAGGAAAGAAGGAGGTCTTAACCCTGCGCGGTCCCACTGGGTCGTTTATGACCCGAGCAAAATTTCACTTGGGATTTCCCCGAAATTGAAAAATGGCCGGGGCCTGCCCCCCACCCCTAAAAAAACTTGTCATGGAGAGGGGCCCACAGCGTTAGTTTGGTCGTCCTCAGCCAGTTCGTCTTCAACCTTGAACCGAGCAAAGTTGTTGCTTGGACACGAACGACCCTGTGGGACCGGCGTGTAAGAAAAAGTGGTTTTTAAGGAATCGTGTTTTTTGAGTCCAGGACGTGTCTTAGAGTGTATAAAGGTATGTAAAAATAAAATTCAATTTTTCGGAATTTTTTTTCCAAACAAAAAAAAAATTTGCTCCAAAAATCTGTTTTTTTTTCTAGAATGCCAGAGAAAAAATATTGTATTTTTTTGGATTATTTCTTATACTTTGAACGAAATACAAAAATAAAAATAAATTTCAAAAATCCATTTTGTTTTTTGAAAAATTAATTATTTCTTTTCAAAAATTTGATTTCTTTGTAGAATGGCGGAAAGAACGCAATCGCAATTGCGACGCATTATGCGGGAACGGACTCGGGAGCTAAATTACGAAGAATTGTCAGAAGAGGAGTATGATGCTGAGGAACCGTTCGACGAGGTCGACGACGTGCAAGACGTGGACGATGCCACGAACCCCGATGGTACTCCACAAATGGAAGTGGACGACGGTGACTTGGACGAACCTCGAGCAGGGCGTCGTCGGTCAGTAATAAAGGGAGCAAACGGCTTCCAATGGTCTCGAAACGCTTCAGAAACCAGAGGGCGACGGTCTGTCAAAGTTTATCTTCCCAAAGGAAATGGTGCGGCCAAAAATGTCAAGACACCGTTGGAAGCTTGGAGTCTTTTTTTCCCTCCCCAATTGTTGGAAACCATCGTTCAACACACAAACGAAGAAATCCGTCGGAGAAATGACGATCAACATTATTCTCAAGAGACGAACGTCGATGAGATAAAAGCGCTCCTGGGAATGTTATATTTATGCGGGATGGAAAAACAAAATCATACGTGCACCGAGGATCTGTGGGCGCCACGATACGGGAGCAATTTTTACCGAGCCGTGATGCAAAGACATCGTTTTCATTATTTGCTGGCATGCCTTCGTTTCGACGACAAATCTACAAGGGCAGAACGACGTGCTGTGCACAAATTAGCTCCCATAAAAGAAATTTGGGACAGCTTCATCGCTAATTGCACTGCTAATTACTCTCCATCTCCCTACTGCACGATCGACGAACAGCTGCTGAGCTTCAGAGGACGATTTAGTGCCAAGGTTTATATTCCAAATAAACCAGACAAATATGGCATAAAAATAGTGGCCATGAACGACGTGCAAACGTCGTATTTGATTAGTGCGGAGCCCTACGTAGGACAAGTTAGAACCCTGCAAAACGGCGAATCTGTTCCCAGCTACTACGTTCGAACATTGTCGGAGTCAATTCATCACACGCAGCGAAACATTACGTGTGATAATTGGTTCATGTCCGTCAATCTCATGCGGATAATGAAGAATGACTACGACTTGACGATAGTTGGCACTCTTCGGAAAAATAAGCGCGAGATCCCTGCATCGTTTACTCGAACCGCACCTGCTGGGACCGCTCGCTACGCATACTTCGAAAGGAGCACTTTACTTTCATACAGTCCGAAAAAAAACAAAATCGTTCTGTTGCTTTCAAGTTTCCATGAGAAAGGACGACTGGACAATAATGCCCAGTTACCTGAAATCGTGGCGTTTTACAATCGCACGAAAGGAGCAACAGATACATTCGACCAGATGTGCCACGCGTATACCACCGCTCGCGTAACTGCGAGGTGGCCGCTCAGGCTTTTTTTCGGAATGCTTGATCAGGCAGGGATTAATTCTCTCATTTTGTACAACCTACGCGCTGCAAATGCGGCATTAAACAGGCGCGATTACATCAAAGAATTATCATTTGCGTTGTTCGAGCCACATTTGCGATCGCGGCTACATTCAAGAACGCTACGGACATCCTTGCGCATCGTCATTCGCGAAATTTTAAATAGTGATCCGGAACACGTCGAGCGAACAAGCAAGATGCCGAAAAGGAAACGATGTAACTTTTGTTCAACAGAAAAAAAAACTACGTACTGCTGTGTGCAGTGCGAAAAACCCGTTTGCGAGGAGCACCGCTTCTGCATCTGTACTCCTTGTTTTCAAGAAATGTAATTTTTTTTTACCAACAATTCGATGTAATTGTGTTCATAAACATTCCTTACGATTATTTTTATAATAAAAGTCTTATTTTTTGATGTAAAACACGATCATTAATTTTTTTCCCTCGAATTATTCGATTTTCCTCTCCTTGAAATTGTCCATTTTCATGTGACTGAATAATTATACTTTTTTTGGCAGAACGGATCGGGACTAGGTTTTTCTCAAACCTTAGGGTGTCCATGACAAGAATCCATAATTTTTTTTTTTTTCTATCGCACATTTTTTTTTAAACAATATTTAAGCCAAAGCACATTTTCCATGCATTTTTGCTCAAATAGCTATTTACCGCGTAAACAATAATAACTTTTGGGCTTTAATAATTATTGATTCTAATAGAATAAACATTGAGGAGTATTCAGGATTTTTTTTAGATTTTTTAAGGCGTTTCTACCCGTTGAAAATTGCACGCGGACACAAACGACCCTGTGGGACTGCCGAGCCAGTGAAAATATAGTGGGACCGCGCAGGGTTAACGATCTTTCGTATCCCTTCGTTTTGAATTGCGGTGCGATGTTGCATCACCGAAGGTTGTAAATTACGCTATAGAGAAACCTCTGGCACAGGGGTAATATAATTCTCATTATTGTCATCATTGTTATGTATTTAGACGAGAAGGTAAAAAAAAAAAAAAACAACTGCGGTCGCCTTCGAGGGGTTTCGTCTTTTTTTTTTTTTTTTTTTTTTTTTAAAGACTATTCTACGATTGGATATTGGTTGTTGGTTACTTAGATTCGATGTTTCTACCTCTATTTTTAATTGTTCTGTCGGGTAGATCGGTGCGGTTGCCGCGTCTTGTGTTTCCTGTAGCGGATTAAGGTCTTGTTCGACGGTCGGGGTTTCGTCGGGTAGGCTGTTTTTTAGATGCAATAGTAAATTTGTTACCGAGTCCCACACGGCTCCTACCAGGCAGACGCTCCAACCGTACACTCTATGTAGAGTGTAGCCTTGTACTACGGTATCTATTAAAAATTTCAGTGCTTTTGCCGTAACCCATACACCTACCAGGGTCACGCTGAACGTTCCTACGGTGTTGAAGAAATTATACACCTTTCCCCATGCCTTTTCTAAAGTTTTCCTGATAGCTGTTTCGTCGATGAGCTGGTTGACTGATATTTTTTGGTCATCGAGTACCTGACCTGTCGCTCCTCGTGCTATTGTGTTTAAGATAGCAGGTCTTTCTACGGGGAACATAATACTTTCCCTGAGTCTATCTATATCTTTCCCCGAGTAGATACCTCCTGTTGCTAAATTGGTAGGGGAGATATATTTCCACGATGCTTTCGTTTGGGCTGAGAGCTCTACGGGTTCGGCGGCTCGCGCCAGGGTGGGTAGAGTTTGATACCAATCGTTATTAATGCGGAACATCGGGGCTAGTAAGGAATGACAGTCTATCTGATTTCCGGTTTTTACTATTACGTGGGTTCGTGGTAGCATGAAAAGTGACTCGTTCGCTCTGTTAATGGGTAATTCTTGATAACAAGTCTTTGTTTCTCGCGAGGTTACCTCCGTTGGTATGCACTTTGCAATCCTAATTACTTCGCCCGCTAAATGTGCTATATACCCTGGTTTCTTCATCAGGTGAAAAGCGAATTCGGCAGGTGCGAGTGGTGCTATTGCCAGCGAGTTGTGAAGGACTTTGTTTTCTAATTCACATTGTTGTTTAATAACGTCGTTATACAGGGTTACTATCTGTTCTTTCAGGTGTCTCTCAAGGAATATGAATTTGGTGTTGATATATCCCAGCATGTCCATATTTTTTAACGTGATTCCCTTTTCGATGGGGATTAATGGACTGTCATTGTTGTCAACGATAAAAAGCTTTGGGTGTTCGGTTCTAATAATTTTGTATCCACATTTTGTTGTTACTCCGCGCGTTGTTAGGGCAAAAGTTATCTCTTCAGTCGTTACGGAGTATATTTCTTCTCCGTATTTATTTAGAGAGTTGTCCCTAATTTTTTCTCCTGGGCCTTCATACAATGTTGAGTATGTATCAAAATCGCAACCATTTGTTATCATTAGGTTCCAAAATGTGTTTCCTCCCTCGATATCCAAACAATTCCCTGAGGTGTACGTGCATCTGACACCAGATCTTAATATTATTTCATTTTCGTTGGTTTTTACTGTTGCGGAATAGTCCTGTAACGTGATTTTAATTTGCCCCTGTACTACTACACTTGACCATGACCCGTAGTGGTCCGAGAAAAATTCCCCTTCGCAATTGCCGTCGCTGTTGACTCTACCTGCGAGGGTCAAGGGTCACGAGGATGTGGCATTGGGAAGTATGTCTATGAAGATTTGCCTGTGTGTTTGGGATGATTGTGTGGAGTAAATGCGTTTGCATTCTTCGTAAGTGATTTCTCTTATATACTCCATGTCTGAGTTGGATACTAACGAAATATGTGAATGCATCCCGCAGTAGAATATGGATCTATGAATTTCTATTTTGCATTGAAAGACGCTTATTGATGTAAATTCGGCGGTTTGTAAAAGTTGTACTTTTGTTTTCTTAATTTCGGGCTTACGTATCGGGATTTTGCAATCCTTGATATTTAAAAGCGATAATGTAGTTATGTTCATTGACGGTGCTCCGCAATCGTAAGCTATAAATTCGGTGGTCTCTCTTACCGCCGATACTAACAGGAGCACTCCTAATATCATGACGTAGTCGACGCCCATTTCGTCTGAAAAAAGAATATGTTTTGCGTGTTTATCTTTCTTTATTTATTTTTTCTTATTTGTGTGCTATTTTTAGTCTATCGCAATGAACTATTTTTCTCTTGTTATTGCCCAAATCAATTTCTACGTTGTTTTTATCTGCGATGATATCTGTGATTGTGTATGGTCCCAAATAGTTGTCGTCTAATTTGTTTGTCTTATGATTGTTGGTTAAGTATACTTCTTGTCCTATTGTCAGTTTTATTGGGTTCAATTTTTTATCATAATGTTCTTTGGATTTTTGTTTTGCTTTTTCTAAATTTTCTTTTGCCTTATTTCTGTCTTTTGTGGTTTGTTCTAATTTTTCTTTAATGTAATCATTGAATGTCATTGCGTTATCTAATGGCGATATGGCTGATGGTATTCTTGCTTCTCTACCGAAAACGAGTTTGTATGGTGTAAACTTCGTGCCTTCGTGTACGCTAGTATTGTATGACATCGCTGCGTGTGAGAGCCATTCATCCCAGTCCCTTTTTTGTGTATAGTGTTTCAGGTAGTCTACCAGTACCTGGTGGCTTCTCTCGAGAGAGCCGTTTGACTGAGGGTGAAATGCTGTTGTTTTGATTTGTTGGATTTGATATGCTTTAGCTAATCTCTTCATAACTTGTCCTATAAACGCTGCGCCTTGATCTGTTAGGATTACCTTGGGGCAACCAAATTTATTTATAAACTCTCGGACTAGCGCTTTCGATATTTCCTCTGCTGTTGCGTTTATTAGGGGTATAGCCAAGCTGTATTTTGATAGATCGCCCTGCATTGTGAGAATGTATTTGTAACCGTTCTTCGAGACTTCGAATGGTCCGACTATGTCCATTGCCACTTTATAAAATACATCCGCTGATGTATCTGTAATAATCATTGGTTGTTTTGTCTTTACTCTGACCAGTTTCTTTTTCTGACAGCTCGTGCATTTCTTAATGAATTCTTGAATATCTGTTTTCATGTTGGGCCAGTAATATTTTTGCCTGATTCTGTTATAGGTCTTGGTCACTCCTTTATGGCCTCCTAAGGGGGTCTCGTGACACTCTCGTATTATGCCTTCTTTGAGATCTTCGGATGGAATTACAATTTTGTCTTTGCAAATTGTTATCGTGACATCATTAGGTAGTGTCTCTTCTATAATCTTACTTATTTTGTTCCAGACTGCTGTTCGTAAGTTACTTTCGGCTTGTGAAATGCTGGCTGCTTTGACGTTTATTTCTGCCATAATAAGTTTTAAATTTTGGAAGGCCTTTCTGATGGTTGTTTCTGTTAATTGATCTTCATTAGTCTGCCGAACAATTAACGCGAAAATTTTTCTATTGTTTTTTGTTGAGACTACTACTTCTCCAATTGAGTATTTTTTCAATGGTGTGAGTTTATTTAGCAATCCTTTCTTAATGAGTCTTTTTCCCATTTCGTCTGATACTGTGCCGTCTGCATTGGCAAAGCAAATTATATTGTCATTCCCTATTTCCAGATTATCTCTCGTTTCGATTAATCTTCTGTCTTCTTCTTGGTTGTCGTCATCTAAACTGCTATAAATTTTCTTTGCAATATTTTCTGAAGGAACTTGTTTTTGTTCGCTATTGGTTTTATCGTTGTCTGAGTTGCTATTTATTGCGTTTATAAAATTTCCTGAAAAAGATTGCTCTCTTGTTTCGTTATTGATATTTGAATCAATAGCATCTCTTTCCTCTATCGGTGACGGTAAGGGATATACTTTTATGGTTTCAGATTCGTTTATATTCGGGGGCGTCGCTGTCCGTTCGGTGACCGGCTGTTCCTCTAAATTCTCGGTATCTTGCTTATTTTGAGAGTCTGTCAGTGCGTATTCTGTTTGACGTACTAACGGTGAGAGTTCTACACTTTCATTTATTGTGGGAATCTTAGGGTCGCTCGTTTCTTTCTTATGTTTTTTCTTTGCTACTCGAGGAAACTCAGTTGTCGGTTTATGAGATTTCTCATGTGTTCCTGAGCAGCATGAGCAAGAGGGTTTCTTTATGACCCTACTCGATCGTCTAAGCGGCTGGAAGAGCTCGAGGGTGTTTATATTTTCCCGAGGCTTGTCTTCGTCTAATTTTATGGGCTTTGAGATTTTTTCGAGTGCTGGTCTTTGCATACTTTCAGCCTCTTTGTCGCTCGATTCCTGCTCGACGTCCATGTCGATATCTCTGAGTTTGTTATTTCCGCTGGTGATAGGTTTTACGACCTCGGTTATCTCGGGTGTCTCCGAGGGTGTTTCAGGGCTATCTAGCTTCGTTATCGTTTCGTGAGCGATAGTATGGTCCGTGCCCGATGTGAGGTTTCCTATTTTCCTCCTTGTTCTTATCGCTGGGGACGGAGTGAATTCTGCTGCACACGTGGGCCTCTTTGTTAGTTCTCTAGCTAGCTCGCGTTGAAAATTATTTGGGTTTGAGTGTTTTATTTTTGGCTCTGTGGAATTCTTGAAGTTTCTTGAGATGACGAATTTATTGCTGCATTTTCTCTCTGACAGAATGCTAACGGATTTTTCAGTGGTGGAGTTTTATCTCCCTGCGAAGAGTTTGTTTTTATCGCCGCTACGGCATTTTTCGCATCTGATGTAATTTCTTCATCTCGGTCCACGAATTTTAGATGTACAGGCTTCATATGGTTTTCTTTTCGAATTTTTTGTGGTGACTTGACTGTGTCACTTTTGTTGCCTGACGATACTGACTTTTCTGATTTGCCGCTATTGGATATATATTTTTTACTCTTTGCCCTTTTCACCCTAACTCTCGATCTTAATACTTCTGTATTCCTATTCAGTTTTATCATGTTTATTTCTTCATCGGATGATTCTGGTGGAACTTGAATCTTAGAATCTGATTCGTTTGCCACCGATGACCTACTTTCATTATTCGCTTCCTGTTCTGGTATGATTGTTTCCTTATGTACGTGTTCGAGAACATCATGGCGTTCGGCGGGTTGATCAGACCCCCCGTGGTCGCTAGTTGGACACTGTATCATTGGGTTACATTTTTCTATACATACCTTGTCCGTGCTTTCTTTTCCTTTCAGTGTTCCCTGTTCATCCGATGGTTTCTCTAACTGCCCTATCTGCTGAATATTTTCATCCGTATTTAGAATGCCAATAATTTCTTCTGATTTTGGCTTTGAAATTTTATCACTTTCCTTTTGTGATTTTCCTAATTTTTCAGTATCTCGTGATACTTTTGTTACTGAATTTCTGAAAAAATTTCCCGAGTCTACAATCTCTTTGGATATATTTGATTCACTCCTTGGAGATTTCAGTGATGCTATAGTTTCTGGGAATTTTATTGATTTATAACTTTCTTTTAGTGATGAATCTAACTTCTCAATGCTTTGAGGTATCTCTACTACGGAATTTTTGAAAAAATTTCCCGAATTTACAATCTCTTTGGATATATTTGATTCACTCCTTGGGGATTTTATTGATTCTGGGGATTTTGTTGATTTATCTTCTTCATTGCTCTCGCAAATTTCTTCTAATAATTCGCTTAATTTCGAAAATTCAGGCTCGTTATGCACCCTATCATTATCTGTCGGAGATTTTTTCTCCGCGCAAATTTCTAACTTGTGATCTTTATTCTTATCGCTTTCGTCTTTATTGGGGAATCCTAAAAAATCTGACCCAGAGGATTCTATCTCCATTTGACTGTCTTTTATGTCAGTTTTATTGTTTCTCGGAAAGCCTAAGAAATCTTCGTCCTCGTCATCTGGTACTGCTACCGTTTTACTTTTCTTTTCCGCTCGAATGGTCAGTTTCGACCTTTTGTCTTCTATGCCGTCGCTACCCGGGGGTGAGCGTGGTTCGGCTGTTGCCTGGCGTGCTTCTTCTCCTTCTCGGCGCGCTCTCTTCCGCCACCTAACTTCGACTACGTATACCGTTCCTTTTTTTATTATTGGGTTTCTGGACAGCGCGTCTGCGTTGGTGTTAACACGCCCTGCTTTATATTGAACTGTATACTCAAATTCTCTCAATCGTTCTCTCCATCTCATTACTCGTGATGTTGGGTCGCTTACTGTATTCACCCATACTAGCGGTCTATGATCTGTAACTAGTGTGAATGGTCTACCGTAAAGGTAAGGCCTGAAAGTTTGTAACGCAAATACTACTGCTACCATCTCGCGCTCCGTGGTATGGTATCGGGTTTCTGCGCCATTGAGTACTCTCGATGCGTATGCAACCGGGAGATCCTCACCGATTTTGCCCTGAGACAAAACTGCGCCTATCGCGAAACCTGATGCGTCCGTTGTGACAATAAATGGTTTCGTGAAATCTGGGTATTGCAATATCGGTGCTTCACATAGCATATCGCGTAGAGTTTCGAAGGATATTTGTTCTCTCGATGTCCATTCGAATTTTCTATTTTTGCTAGTGAGGTCCGATAATGGTCTTGCGATTTTCGCGAAATCTTTAATGAAACGTCGGTAATACCCCGCGAGACCTAAAAATTCCTTTATATTCTTTTGCGTTTTTGGTGTCGGAAAAAATTTTACCGCTTCAATTTTCTTCGGGTCCGGTTTTACGCCGTCTGCCGATATCACGTGACCTAGGTATTTTACTTCTGTCCTGAGAAATTCGCATTTATTGGTCTGTAGCGTCAAGTTGGCTTTTCTCAGTCTGTCAGCAAGCTGTCTAAATTTTACGTCGTGTTCTTCTAATGATTTCGAGTAAATGACGATATCGTCGAGATATACGAACAGTTCGTTCCCCTGTAATCCACGTAGGACCATATCCATTAGCCGTTGGAACGTTGCCGGTGCGTTCTTTAAGCCGAAGGACATTCTGTTGAATTCGTAGTGACCATGTGGGGTCGTGAAAGCCGTTTTTGTCTATCTTCCGGGTCCATTTAGATTTGATGGAATCCCGAAGCTAGGTCGAATATCGAAAAATACTTGGCTCCCCCTAGTTGGTCTAGAATATCCGTTATCAATGGCAATGGATATGCGTCGCCTATAGTCTTCTCGTTTATTTTTCTAAAGTCGATTACGAGGCGCCAACGCGGTTTCTCCGATGCGTCTGGCTTTTTGGGTACAATCCACAGAGGTGAATTGTACGGTGAACTTGAAGGTCGTATTATGTTTGATTGTAACAGGTCGTCTATCTGTGTCTGTACTTCTATTTTTTGCGATGGTGTGTGTCTGTACTGTCGGGTATTAACGGGTATATTGTCTGTGGTCAGTATGCGATGGGTGAGCGTGCTCGTTGCTCGCAATTGTTCTCCGGGGATATGAAAGAGGTCAACGTATTCATCCACTAGGGCGTTTACCGCTTTACGCTCTTCTTCATTAAGATTATCGAGTTTCAACAGTTTGATAACTTCTTCGGTACGAGTTCCCTGAGCTCTAGGGATGTACTTGGAGTTGTTATCTCTGTCGAAAGTTTCGTCCTCGTCCATACTTGTATCGAAAGGATACAGAGGCATTACGGGAATGTCGATCTTAATGTCATTCTCCCGGGTATTTATTGCGTATAAGTAGGCTACTCCTTTATTATTCTTGACGATACCCTCTCCTGCGTATATACCTTCGGGTAGGTCAAGACGTGGCAGGTAGCCTTCTTCGAGCGCGTTTATGACTCTCACAAATATACCGGTTTTTGTTCTTGCTGGCAGGACTATGCTCTCTCTTTCTATGAAAGGGATTTGTGTACCATTTAGTATTATCTGTCCCTGTTCGTAGGTTATTATGCTTCCTGCCGCGGATAATAATTCGGATCCTATGATGCCCGAATAATTTAACGGAAAATTATCTGTGATTACATGAAAAATCGTCTGAGTACCGTTCACGTTAATTTCAATTTGTCCTATTGTGCAAGGTTTGTCTGTCTTTGAAATCCCTGTTAATTCGTACTGAATATAATTATTTATGAGATTTGGGTTTTTTAATGAGCTGTATTTGATAAGATTCAATTGAGAACCTGTGTCTATCAAAAATATTGCACGATCAGAAAAAATGTCTTTTGATTCTATTATTATTGCTGGAGAATTGACGCATGGGGAGACGCATGCTGATTTGTAGTCTGCCTGCAAGACTTTTACCCTGTCTAATTTTGTTGGGTGCTCTCTTGACGCTGAGCCGGCACGTGCCCCGTCGGTGCGCCGTGGCCGGGGGCTGCCTGCCCGTTTTCCGAATGATTATTTTGACTACCTGCTCGGGCCGTGTTCTCGTTATACATCCTTTTCCTACAGACTCCGATCGAATGGCCCTGTTTTTTGCAGTAATGGCATGTCATACTCGCGTGGGGGTTCGCTGACTTGTTTGCCTGATTTTTACTTTTTAAAGCCCAGCAATCTTCGATGGTGTGATTCGATTTTTTGCAATATGTGCAGAATTTGCCTGATTGCTGTGAATGATTATTGTTCCTACTTTGGTTTTGACTCGATTGGGTCATTCTATTGTTGTTTCTCTGAGCATTTGTGTGGACTGTGAAACACTCCGTTTCTTTGTCTTTGTCTGATCTAAATCTTTCTTCGATCTTTTCTGCCATTGTTGTGGCATCGGCAAGGGTTGCGAACTCTGATTCTAAGAATGCGGCTATTCTTTGTGAAACTCCCCTTTTGAAAACCCAGATTGCTAACTGTTCTGCTATCAATACCCTTTCCCTTACCGATTTCTTTTTTAAGTCTATCTCCTCCAATGTCTTTTTTAAATGTAGTGAAACTCGGTAGCCGAAATCTAAGACCTTTTCGTTCGTTTGTTGTTTGAGCTTTGCAAATTCCATAAACCATTCTTCGACATCTTTCTTTGGCCTATAGTGTTTTTAAACAAATTCTATGAGCTCGTCTACTGTGGCTACATCCGCTTGACTTGCCCGCCTCAAAGGTTCGCCTTTGCATTTGCTTATCAAAGTTCTTACGACGAGAGATTCGTTAACTCCCTGTGCCAGTTCTTTCGCTAATTTGCAATCACGTAAAAATGAATCTATTGGGTACCCGCCGGTCCCGTTATCGAAATTTGGAATAGTTTTCAAAAATTCTCTAAAATTTTGTTCTGCTCTATATACAGGTGGAGGGTCTATTGACATATCCATTGTTGACGTATTTGTGTTTGCGGTAGCCATGATTTATGCAAGAAAAAAAAATGAAACGCTTACTACTTAAGAAGATCTGTGTTGTCCCGATGTAGCTGTTTGGTCGTTGAACTCCAGTGTCAATGACGAGATTTATGGCGTTGCTGGTCGTTGGCGGGTGTCTTGTTGTGTTGCGCCGGTGACGATGGGTCCTTTACGGTGCGGTTGTACCTGCTGCGGTGATGAATGGTGATGTCCCTCGAGTTGTTGTCGTCCACAGTAGTTGGTTGATTGCCGTTTTATGCGATTCGGTTATCGCGTTGTTGTTCTGACTTTTGATAGGTCAGGACGAAGTAGGAAAAAAAATTTGTTTTCCAGATTTTCGTGTTGTATATGATGTCTTCCGGTCGAATCCCGTTCGCTGCCACCAAATTTATTTATAAACTGAGCTGTTACGTCCTCGATGATGATTCGGAACAGCACGGTCACGCCGTTCTGTTGACTCCGCCGATATAGTTTTATCGGCGCGAACTACGAAGAGTACGCTCAGTTTGATCAGAATGAATGAGATATTCTGATCGAGCGGAAATTCGGAAATTCGGAGATTCGAAGATTCTTTATGAAATTCGACCCCTGCTATGCGCAGTTGAAGAGAACAACACGATGAATAACAGTTAACAATTGAGTTTATTCAAGTTGATTCAAGATTATTGTGTAACTCTTAGTTTGTGTCGGATTAACTTAACTGAACGTAGTGCAAGACGTTTTACAGAAACTGTTCTAAGTGAGGTCTGAGAGAACTCGAGTTGTGTAATAATTGTCTATGAGTCTAAAAAGACGTAGTCAATATGTGTCGATAGACGGAGTCTAAGAGTGACTGTAAGTGAGTATCTATCTAAGAGAGAGAGATTTTGGATCAGAGCGTGTCTTTTTATATCAGCTCTGACTTTTTGGTGGAAGGGATTTTTGTTTAGGGTGGAGTTTGGTTCAGGGTGGAGTTTGGGTTTTCCTTTAGGAGAGGGTCGGAAAGTTCTTGTGATAGGCTGGGTTTTCCCTACCGTCTCTAGTATTGAGATAAATCATACTATTTACTTATCAGACAGAACTATCTGGTATGTCGGTACTAAGGGTAACTACGCAGAGCGCCCTTTTACCGACTAGAGGACATATGCAACCGACGTTTGGTCATGACTGAATTTTGAAAATTGACTGGGCCTCTAATGTCGGCCAGTACGTAACAGTCATTACAATACATTATATTAATTCTCTTGTACAAATTCGTGTTTGACTATTCAGCTACACTGCAGTATTGAATGTAATTTCATTACGTTCTGCAAAATTTCAGAACAATCGTAGGTATCCGGTTTTCGGACATATTTTCCTGATCGATGTTTCTACGACATGTGAAAATAAATAAATTTTATGCAAGCGTGTAAAGCATCCATAAAAATCTTATTTTTACAAGTCGTAAAATACGATAAATATTTACAAATTTAATGTCATTCATTTATGGCATAAACAATACAGAATGTTTAATTATGTTAATCATAATTACAAAGATTAAAATGATAAGTTTTATAATTTTCACGTGAAAATTCGTGATTTCAAAAATCTAGTGTATGTCATAACTTTTTTAGTTTATGTAGAGAATAACAATAATGTGTAGTGTACTCTATTTATGCCATAAACAATATTGGTTATAGCCACAGAAAAAAATAATTACAGTAACTCGCAGTGTTTTTCAATATTTTCGACGACCAAACGACGTTCCTCTTCGGCAGCTCGCTGACAGCTTTCTTTTGCAATTTTTTCTATTGCTTGTCCAACTTTTTTTTCGTAACGCTTGTAGGCTTCTTCGAACATGTTAGGCATATTCAAACACGCTGATATTTTGTCTAATGCCGTGTATCCTATTCCAGAATGTACAGCACCTACAATTTGAGGTTAGAATGTCATAATTGATGCTCATGTTAAAAAAATATTTTTCGTAAATTATAAAGACAAGAAACTATTTGCTATTTGTCTAAAGAAAATAATACTAAAATATACTTACCAAGCACAGCTCTCGTATTTATATCGTGGTAGACTTCATTTTCTGTACTGTGAGATTTACCCGAATGGACGGTATTAACCTCTGAACAATTTTCGCATTTTACAGTCCATATGCAATGAAACCCCATAGTTTTCTCCTGAATTATGCTGCTGAGTGGAAGAACGCTTTTGCATTCAAAGCATATCATCAGTTTGCTCATCTCTTTCAAATCAACAATGCGTAACCCTTCCAGGATGCATGGACTCTTCGTTTCTTTTTTTTTCTGACCTGAAGCCTTTCTCATATTTATAAATTTGAGATGTTTCTCAACCATTTTTTTTCTTCTTAACTTTCCTTTATAACGTACTAAATTTTCCATATTCACATTTGACATTTTCCGAACTATGCCGTCGAAAACCTGTACATGACTGAATAAACGGATGCGAACTCTCCTGCGCATGCTTCGAACAGCTGACGCACCGCGGCGTTGTCACGATCTCTCATGCATCCAAATACGTTAGTGTACACATGTGTGTATACGCGTTTCATTGTGTTGCCTGCCTGTACGCATCCAAAAGTTTACGCGTATCGTGAATATTAAAACTAGTAATAATACATCTTACAAGCAATTCATTATTTTGGGATATTCTTATGAGGATACGTACGTATATGTATTACATCTTCATACATGATGCAACATTAAAACAACGCATTTCAACTGATTTGAAATGTAAGAATCTGGACTATCTTTTGCGTGTTTCGGAACCGAGGTACTACCTTAAGGAATATGAAAAAGGGAAGGGTGGCAGGGCAAGACAGACTGGCGGTAGAATTTTTTCAGGTGTTGCCAAAGAAGAGGAGAGAGAACATTGGTGGCATATTAAATAATCTTTGGAAGGAAGGAAAGTTGGCCAGAGGGTGGGAAACCGGAAGGATTTATTCCAGCCACAAGGCTGACGCCTCAACAAACGCAAGCTATCATAGAGGAATAACACTGATGGATATCGGATATAAAATACTCACCAGAATACTGAACAACCGATTAAGATTTATACTGGCAGCGAAAATACGGATGGGAGTAGAGTAAGCGGGTTTTCAATGGACAGGGAAATTAGCGAGGGCGAGAATACGAGAAAAGTTACTGAAAATGATCAAGAAAATCTACAAGGATACACGGAACGAAATCATAATTGCGGACGAGGTGTCTAGGAAGTTAAGAACAACAAGAAGAGTTAGGCAAGGGTGCGCACTGAGCCCCCCCACTTTTTAACGTATTCATAAAGGACATGTAGACAAGCTAGAAAAGGAGAAGAGAGGGAGGCATGATAATAAGAGCAGAGAAAATGTATGCCTTAAAGTACGGGGATGACGTGACGTTAGTGGCGGACGTGAGAGGGCGACTAATCAGAGATATACTCCGGGATTTGGAGAAGTATGTGAAAAGTAACAAACTGGAGATTAATATGGAAAAATATCAAAATCGCGATCTTCAGAAAAAGGGACAAACAGAAGAAGGAGAGGAGATTGGATATACACGAAAAGAAAGGTAAGCTGGCAAAGGCGTACACATATTTGGGAGTGTACTTTTCGGTCAGAAACACTTGAAAAAAACACATGAAAATGGTAGCGAGTAAGGTAAGTGTTCGATGCTCACACCGAATGAGACATGGACTGTCGGTCCAGCAACGGGATGGGATGGTGTTCACTCGAATAAGCGACAATGTATGCGGCGTTCACACGAATTTTCTTAACATCAATGTTTATGGCGTTGTACTGTATTTATGCGATATTTACAGGATTTACACGGTATAAGATTTAATTGAGCGTACGATGAGCTGTCGACTAGTGAGCGGTCTATGAGTTCGATTTATAATGAGGGCACTGAGTTCTCGAGCTGTACAGAGTTTACCGGTCAGTTATGTCGCACTACCGAAATATCGCCTGTCGTTCGACCAACGAGTTGTAAACTCGTGATCACAATGGCCGACCCGCGCACGTGGTGATCAGTTAGCCGGCAGGGGATTTTGATAGGTGAAATTATGGTTCCGACACTCCCGCAAGGGTGCGAATTATCTCCACAAGAGTTATGATTCCTTCCACACAGGGTGAGCGAGTTATGGTGAGCAAAACTGAGAATAAGTGGAAAATGAGCTACACCAGCGTATAGGCCAACGAGACGAACAAGACGGGTCTAGCGAGAACGTTTCACCACGAGGTACGCGAGAAGACGCTCCGAGAAGAGCCGAAGGTTGAGTGGCGATCCTATTGGTCAACGGACGAACTTTGGGCGCTTATGCGCGACGAGCGCGTCGTGCGGTCGAGCACGCGGGAGATTTGAGTGGTCCTTGCGCGAACAGTAAGGAAGGCAGCAAATGGAGCTTGGAGCATCGCAAAAGGAGCAAGGATTCACAGTCTGACAGACAGACAGAATTGCAGAAGCGATAGCGAGGAGCGGGCTGTTGTATGGAGTCGAAGTGTGATGTTGGACAAGAAGGGCGAGAGTAGAGAAGGTGCAGGCCAGGTATAAGAAGATAGAAACGGTATTGAGGAGAAATATGCTTGAATATATCTGAAAAATAAGGGCGAGCTGCAAAGGAATAGACATTGTGATGGTAAACCGAGCAGGAGACTATAAAGGCAAAAGTTAAAACCATCAAGCTCTGGCTTGGAGACAAGCGTACCCAGCTTCTAAGCCACGATATTGGTTCCATTTTCGGTACTTAATCAATTAATGTCACATTAACTATTCTGACCCATTTTCAACCAAAACCAATAATTAATAAAACAATTAAAATCATTCAGCATGTATAGAACCGGAAACTTAGTTTACCGAACATTATCACCACCACATAAATGAAACGTACTACTCGTCTCTGATGTCCCAGGACATACGAGGTACGCTGCACACGCAAGTTTCTCTCTTCTGTTAGGAACGGCACGGATTCCAACAACACACTGTTCAATCCATTGCAATTGTCATTTTCACTTTTCTTTCGAATAATAAAATGTTTAGGCATACATTCATAAGTAGAGATATCCTATTTTGTAAAATTGCGATGTTCAGTCACGAAAGGGATGATCAACAAACCTTACAATGTAAATAAAAAGTTGTCCATTGTACAATAGTTACGAATGTACAGTTTTTTATTATTTCATCAAGAATCATAAAGCTCATCTTAGTTGATTTTGGATCGTATTCTGCTTTTCCAGGCTCAATCAGCGGCACATCTAGTACCCAGGGGAATGCCTATGATATGGTATCCGCCGATGAATTCGTGGGATGCACCCGTTGGAGGATCTACTATGAGTCTAAATCATCCAATGATGTGGGGTTATCCAATGGGGCATAATATGACCGGGCCTTATTATCCAGGAACGCTATCACGTGGACATAGTCCAGTTAGGAGCATGAAATCAAATCGACGTAGTCGACCTCCGTCACCCTCTCCGAGTCTCAAATCGAAGAAATCCGTTGCTTCGCGATCACGCTTAAGAAGATCGACGGACTCACCGTCAGATGCGAGTTTCGAAGAATCGGACGAATCTTCGGACTTTGATGAACGATTGTCGCGTAGCTCTAGAAATCTTAGAGGAAGCAGCATTTCTAGAAGCAGGCGCAGAATTTATCAGGATGATGATGTAAATAAATCGTTGCTGACAAAGGATCGACATGGGTGAGCATACAATTTTCGTCTTTATTTAATGCGTAATTGCATGCCACATCAAATCTTGAAAAACGAAAACTTGATTAAAAGTGCTTGAGAAAAAAGGCGAAAATCAAGAAACCTTTTTTTATGGGCAGCTAAGAAAATCTTAGAGATGGAAGTACTACAGATAGCGTATCCTCCATTATAATTATCGCATGTAGTTCTACTATCTGCACCTCATCAATGCAGGTGTGAGCCTATCATATCAGATGATTTGAGGCGCTGCCCAATGATGCACAACAACAAACATATCCAATTGAATTTAACTGCAATGGATATTCTCCTTTTATTTTTTATTTTAGTAAATGGGACTATTTGCCGAACTAACAAAACCTAAGGAACATAATATTTCCCGAAAAGGTGTCCGATTAAGTTTTGTGGCCTGAGAACGAAGTGTAAAATTTAATACGGATTACTTTCGCAATTTCTTTGTCAAAACATAATTTTTTTTGTAATTCGATAATTTGTATGCGTAATATTTGAAAATGAAAGATATCGAGTGATATTTGAAGGTCATAATTGAATTTTGTAGATAAATTTAATTCAAATCTGACTAGAGATGGGCGCGTCATCGAAATCACCGATTTCGTTCGGATTCACAGTTTATATAAGGCTTAACTAGAAATGAAAGCGGCGCAAGTGAGAACTCCAGATGGACGAGCATTTATTTTTTATTTAAAAAGTAACATTTTTATTATGCATCGGTCACTGTATGAGTCCCCGAAACTTTTCTAGATCTAAACCAAGTTTGTTTTTCTATGGATAATTTCAAAGAACCGTGTAACTGTAAAAGTGCGGCATTTATAAAATATGCAAGGTGCCGAAACAATAACTGGTTTCCTTGCTTTTACGATGAATATCACCCCAGTACATGTAATTTCCTAACTGTATAATAATAAAGGTAACTAATTTTATATACGGCGTCCTCATGTACGCTTTAATTACATCCATCTTGGAAAATTATTCGCAATTCCAAATTTTCCTCGATTATGTGTCCGTTAAAATAATGACGCCCTATGCCTTTTGTAAATATATTAATAAACTGAAAAAAATGAAAAGAAGCCAAAGAAAAAAAACTTCGACAGGGGTATTCAAACCCACGATCGTCGCGTTACAAATCCGAGCCTTTGCCGCTGCGCCAACCACTGATTTGCAATTGTACTAACATAAAAGATTTATGCAGTGACCTATGCCCAACAAAAATTTTATTTTTTAAATAAAAAATAAATGCTTGGCCATCTGAAGCTCCCACTTACGTAACTTTCGTTTGTAGTGTAGCCCTACATAAGCTGTGAATGCGGGCGGAATCGGTGATTACATCTAATGAACAAATAACTTCGCTACTAGAATTTACTTCGCTAGTTGCAGCACTACTTACCACTTAAAAACGTTTCCCGTTTTCTGACCAGTATGGATTACAGTGCAAGGGATACTTCTCGGAATAATCATTTATAAATGGAACAGGTTGTTCTGTGGAGGGTCATTATTGAAATTAAACGTCGAAGAGAAAGGAGGAGCTACAATTGCGTTTTTCTTTTCCCATCGACTCGACACTTACTTAATTCGTCGAGGGGGTATTTAGAACGTTTTTAACCGCATCATCATTTTTGCAAATGGATACTTTATGTTTTAACGAGGGGACGGTCCCGGAGGGGCATGGAGTTACGGACTCCCGCTTCGCGTGCTTATAGTGTGGGTAGGTACTAACAAAACCCCAAATGATTAGCCGTCAATTCGGCTCCGTTTTCGAAAAATCACCGTTCAAATTTGGGAGTCTGATTGTCGACTGTAGAATTTCTACATAAGAACAACAAGGCGAGCAGCCTAGCGGTAAGCGAGTCAGACTACCGTCCCGGAGGTCTCGGGTTCAAGTCTCGTCTATGCTGCTTTTTTTCATTTTTTTTTCATTTTTTTTTTCAAATTGTTGTTGAAATTTATAGTTTAGGATTAAAAAATTGTAAGAAAGTAAACAAAAAAATTTACACGCCTTTACTGATCAAAACTTACGAATTAAATGTCAATTTTTTTTTTCAAATCTCTTACGATTTATTTAATTTTTAAAAATAAATTAGCCGTAATTTAATAAAAAATATATTTTTTTTGATTATTTGATATTTTTTGCAATTTTTTGATATCTCTTTCGATGGGGAAGGGAGTATTTAAAGAAGTTACCAAGGAATATAGGAATACAAAATCTGTTTTATTAATTAATCGTAAAATCTGCTTCAAGCAATGTTTTTTCAATGTTCACGAGTACAGTGTGACGGGCGATAATCATTATAAAAACAAGCGAAACATTTATATTGTTCACACCACGAACATTGTATGAACGTTTTCCCGTACACGGTCTGGGAACGCTGTCCGAACACCGGTTGTTCCGACAGGTATACAATTTTTATGACCCTGTTGAGAAATTTTCATGAAGTGTTTCTGACTATTTTCACGAAAATATTTCATTAGATTTAAAAATTTTAAGGCAGGCAGGCAGATTATTGTATGTCAAAGTTTAAGGCATCTTCTCACTTTAAGCGCCTCAAAAATAGGCTGTTTTTGCGATTTTTTTTCGAGGATTTTTGCTTAAAATTATGGGATAAAACGGATCCTATGTAATAAACACATCTTTCAAGTACATGAAAAATTTTTTTTTTAATTTTTTTAAACAATTATTATAATACATCAGTAGCATCGAAAAACCCGTGTAAAAATGTTATGGTCGTGGCTTGTTGATGGTATCTCCGAGACGGGTCGTCTGAAACAAAAAAATAAAACTGTTTTAGATTCAGTATGTCAGTGGCTATAGCGCATATCATCAGATTTTTGATATTCGCGAAAATAACAAAATGGCGCACGTTTTTCGAAAAAGTAAAAAAAAACCACGATTTTTTTGCAGTTTTTTGTAAAAAAAAAATTCTTAAAATCAAAATTTCAAAAATCTGATGATATGCGCTATAGCCATAACTATGAAGCATATGTCATTCAAATTTCATGACAATCGGCCGGATAGTTTCCGAAATTTCATCAACAAAGCACCGAAAAACCTTGTTTTGAGATAACTGCGTTTAAAGTTTTGGTTGCAGAAAAATCATGAAAAAACCTTACCTCGGGTTAATCAGCGATGCCTGCTCCATACAATGGACCTTCCGATTCTTCGTAGAAGGTGTGTTCGTCCAAAATAGCTTCCCTTCGTCTCGACCTAGTCTCTTTTGAAGCGTTAGAGCTGCGGCGGTTCCCTACGCGTACGCGATCACTGTCGCGTTTCTCGGCGTATTGAACGGCGATAGGGCCTAGTTTGACACCCATCACCTCCAAAATTTTTAAAACAGGTTGTAGCCCTTCGTTATAAATGCATGCCGCTGTTTGGCAAGCAATTTCCACGGTTTTTCTTCCCGTAAAAACGTGTTTCGGCGCCATTGCCCAGACACAGCTGTTGAAACACTCGTTGTTATTTTGGGTATTTCCTCCGAGGCATCGTTCCAGTAACTCGTCCTTCGTCAGTTCTTCATAGATCGGTTTCAAAACCTCTTGAACATCATCAGCTAGAGCAGGAGGATGTTTAAAAGTTTCTATCTGATTGTTTTTCACTGCTTTCTTGTACTTGCACCATGAGTCTGAACAATACGTATGCTGTGGGTTGCTGTCGGTTGAAATTTTATGATAGTATCCTGCCCAGATCTCCCTGCGCATATCTTCGACAGAATTCAGGTTTCTTCGAATTGCCAATGAGTAATTTGTTGATAATTCTGTCATCAATTTTATTGTTAAATCTTGGGTTTTTACGACAGGAACTTTTTTTATAACAACTTTTTTTTTTTTTACTACAACTTTCTTGGCTGCTTTTTTCTTTGGTGAAGGTTTTCCAGCGTCTTTCTTTGCAGCTTTTCTCTTTTGTGTAAGAATTTTCTTAGCGTCCTTAGCACGCTTGAAAATTCTTTTCGCAACGTGTAATACGCACTCCAACTTCTTAACCACAAAGTCTTCACCATACGGTGCTGTATCGAACAATATTTTAAAAGTTTTAGTGTCGCCATCACCGATGTAAAAACCGTAGCGCACAGCAAATTTTTCGAGTGATCGCAAAAACATCTCACATATACCGTCAACCTCCATTTTTCCAGAACTACCTGAATGATTAGCACTACAAACTAGTTTGTGCTTTTCATACCACTGTGCATATTCGATCGTGTCTTTCATACCTTTTTTCGATTCACAGCTTTTGCAGTGACTCGACTTCACAACGACGTCTGCAATTTTTTTACTGTGTTTATATATTAATGACACGATTCCAATAAGAGAAGAAAATCCTCTTTTCTGCCAGGAACCGTCACCTGAAACGGTTAAAACGTCTTCGGGTTCTCCATGTTGAGCGTTCAACAGTTTTTCTTCTTTGACAGACTTGCTCGTCACTATATCGAACACACTTTGCACTGCGATGGCGATCGAATTGAGTATTTGATAATAAACGGTGGAATTGATTCCATGTCCCAGTTCCATGAGCCCACAAAACGTATTGATACCACTCAATCCAACACCAATCAAACGCATAACGTACACTAAACGACGATTGATTTCGTACCCAGTTGAGATTAATGGGCATGAGTTAATATATTTTTCTCCGCAATCACAAGTCACACAAATTTTGAAACCGAGTCCTCGCTGACCGTACTTTGTAAAAGAAACATCTTTGTTACAAACTTTACACTTCACATATTGTTGTAATGTAGAAAAAACAAGAAAAAACTGAATAATACTATATCCAGCCGTTGGATCGATGTGTACATCGAAACTTGTATCGTCCGATTTTTTTAATTTTGCTGCACTCGCACTAGCATGACTCGTATCTGCTTCAGACTGGTGTGGAAGCACTCCACGAAATTTTCTTTTTTTAGATTTCGAACTTGGACGTCGCCACGTGGCACTTTGTTGCGAAGTCTTTTTATCCATTATAACAATCCTGAGCGCAGAGATGTTGCCGTTACGAAGTTTCAAATTAGACTGATGAAATAACAGTTTAGCATCGTTGCCGAGTGATTTTCTTTTGAAAAATGCACGTGTTAAGGTCTTATTACATGAGTATAGACCCGAAAACAGAATATACCTAAGCAAGGGGTACTACATTAACAAAAGAACACGGCTATTCAATTGTATAGAGTCAGATATACAGGGACCGTCCGAGCGGCGTGAAAGGGATCGCCGGGTACTCTCAGGTAGTCACCTAACGGTCGCCAAAAAATGTAGTTAGACTCGTCCGATCTTTATGAAATTTCGAGATGACATTTTTGAAGATATGTACTTTCAAAATTAAAAAAAAAAAATCGATTTTTTTAAATTTCCAAAGTGAGAAGACGCCTTAAATTACGGCTAATTTATTTTTAAAAATTAAAGAAATCGTAAGAGATTTGAAAAAAAAAATTTGACATTTAATTCGTAAGTTTTGATCAGTAAAGGCGCGTAAATTGTTTTGTTTACTTTCTTACAATTTTGTAATCATAAACTATAAACTTCCACAACAATTTGAAAAAAAATGAAAAAAAAAATGAAAAAAAGCAGCATAGACAAGACTTGAACCAGAGACCTCCGGGACAGTAGTCTGACTCGCTTACCGCTAGGCTGCTCGCCTTGTTGTTCTTATGTAGAAATTCTACAGTCCACAATCAGACTCCCAAATTTGAACGGTGATTTTTCGAAAATGGAGCCGAATTGACGGCTAATCATTTGGGGTTTGGTTGGTACCTACCCACACTATAAGCACGCGAAGCGGGAGTCCGTAACTCCATGCCCCTCCCGGACCGTCCCCTCGTAAGATGCAACGCTGTGAGCTATAATCGTCTTTTGAGTATGACAGAGATAGTTTTGAAATGCCCATCGTAAATCGTAAATATTCTTACACGGTCTAACCGAGTGGGTTGAAAATTAGTTCAGCTACATTTTTCCACTGTTTGGTATTGACTGCGCTAAATGTCATCTCAGTCCGTCGTCCCATGTCGATGAATTTACTAATCGAGTTTTCCGAAACGAACGAAGCGTGCCATGTCAATAACCATAAAACTAAAAACTTTTAAAGTATAAATACGCGAAATTGATCCAAAGATGACGCTGAATCGAATGGTGTTAATAATTTTGCAATCAGCCATCGAGAAAATGTTTTACAGGGGCTTGAATGTTTAAAAATCGTTTAATTTAGAACCGAATAATTTTATTGAAAAATATGTCAAACGAAAGTTATTCGTCACAAAAAGATACATAAAAAGTATTCAAAATAAAATAATTTAGAACCGAACAATTTTATTGAAAAATATGTCAAACGAAAGTTATTCGCCACAAAAAGATACATAAAAAGTATTCAAAATTCATCTTCGCATCGTAAAAAATAAGGGAGGAAAAATGAAAAACCATTTAAAATTGGGAGGCGCAAACCGCGAAGATTTAAAACAAAAACAAAATATCAAATTCGTATATATCTCGGGGTTTTTGGATACATATTGCTTTAGTAAGAGTTAATCTTACGTTCTAGTGAAATTTTTACATTTTACTTATTGTATAAGTATGGAAGAATGACCACTGAACATTGACAAATTACTGGTCGAGGCTCACTGACAGAAAGAGACGCATTTATGGATATGCCGTTCGCACTCTTCTTAGAAGGGTGTTTCTAATGTTCTAGTCTAGTCGGAATGACAAAAATATGACCGACTTCTATTCAAAGATGCAAGAGCAGCGCTATTTTTATGGTAGGTTGTTTGAACCTTCAGTAACGTGCTTTGAAGTTTTCGTAGAAATCCTATATGTTTTTCAGTCACCATGAGTTATTTAATAAAACATTGTTTTTTGAGCAGTTTTTATCTAAACATGTTTCATATAAAAGTTACGCTCTATAATGTCCTCTAAAAACTAATTGTAAGCCCTATGGAAAAATTACGTAACATTGTTAGTTTAGCGGTAAATTGCAATTGAACAAAATTCAGGAGCTTCGTTTCAACATGTACATTCAGGACTAAATTCAAGAAAACAATTTTGTAAAAAGAACTCCGTTTTTCGAGAATATAAAATTTCAGCTCATAAACAAATAGAAATAACGCTTTACATTATGAAGCTAAATAAAAGATGCTTCCAGATTCTGATACGCTTGTGCAAGATATGTAATTTTAAAAAAATATCTTAATATATTCATTTTAAGCCGACATATCAATATGTATGTTCGTTCGGTCTATTATCCTTGTACGCCGGTCCAGCCGCGAGAGAGGAGCCGCGGGCCGATACCCGATACCACACCGCTCGGTCGCGCGACCGACGCTGCTCACAGATCCGTGCTCGGGCAATAGAATTATATAACTATCCGCAATAAAAGGAATACTCTCAAGGCTTTGTATCATATTCTTATGCCTAAAAATGTTGAGTAGGCTCTCGAAGTTGAATATTGCAAAAATCTTGTTTATAATTGTTGAAAAGTAAGCCTTAAGCTTAAAGGTTGTGTCGAGATATGATACGCGAGCGCGACAAGCGCAACAGCCAATCAGAAGGAAGAAGGAGCTGCTCCGAAATAAATTCACGAACACCTGAGCTCAGTCCCTTTCCGGTTATCAGCCATGCGACAGCAACGTGCTATCGCTCCATTATTATATTCTCTTAAATACAGTTTCTCTTTATAATCCCTTCGTCCGGTTCTTCATCCGGTGTAATCCTGCTATAACCATGGAAAATACAACAGGTTATGCGCCCAGAAGCAAGAACCGGTGAATATTTTTCGCTAGAAAAGTGAGTTTACTCCACAAAGTATTTCGGAGTACCGCGTGTGTTAGCGAAAATTGAGAAACTGACCGGGAATGAAAACTGGAATTTGTGGAAATTCGAAGTGCGCGTGTTTATTGTGGCATGAGCATCGATGGGCGTGGTATGATCGTAGTATGATCTACGAAAGAAACCTCGAAAAAAAACTATGGTCAGAGGCAGTAAACACAGCAGTCTATGTACTGAATCGTACGGGAACAAGCGGTAAGAAAAACAAAACCCCTTACGAACTGTGGTCCGAAGAAAAACCAAGTGTAACCGAATATAAAATCTTTCGAACAGAAGTGTGGCTGCACATCCCAAAACAAAAAAGACAAAAGCGGAGTTCCAAAGTGAAGAAAGGATTTTCGTCGGCTATGATGGAAACACAAAGGGTTTTCGCGTGTGGTTGCTAGCGCAAGGGAGAGTCGACGTGCGTCGAGACGTAAAATTTATTTGAGAAAAACAGAAAATCCAAACAGAAAAGGACCCTCAAGACAAATACGCGATCGTTTGCACACCGGTCAATGTGATCCGAGAAGAAGAGGGACATGAAGAAAGCTTCGAGGATAGTTACTGATCGGAGCAAGATTCGTCTAACGATTGCACAACGGAGAAATACGAGGAGATGGACGCTTTACAGGGTACTGGTCCCGAAGACATACCTGCAGGACCAAGCCATCAATTACGCAACAGAGCTGAGTTACGGCCACCAACGAGATGCGGTGAATACGAGTTCGACGTCGAAGATATTTTCGCGGCGAGAACACAAGAGTCGAGAGATTTTTACGAGGCTATCGAAGGACAAAACCGTAGAGATTGGCACGATGCTATGAAAGATGAAATCAAATCCCTCCACGAGAACAACACCTGGACCTTGATACCGCGACCAAGCAACGCAAGCATATTACCGAATCGCTGGGTCTGTCGCTGCAAACCGTCGATAGGCGACCGAGAGGGGCGATTTAAGGCAAGATTGGTCTCGTCAAGGGATTTTCACAGAGAGCAGGAATCGATTACGAGGAAACATTCAGTCCCGTAGTCAAGTTCGCGTCAATTCGAATGATCCATCCGATGTATCCATGCGATAGCAGCAGCTCGTAAAATGGTACTCAAGTAATTTGACATCAAGACAGCGTACCTGCATGGAGATCTGGAAGAAGACACATACATGGAACAGCCTAAAGGTTTCGAGGATGGAACGACAAAAATCTGCAAGCTAAACAAAGCGCTGTGCGGACTCAAACACTCGGCGGGATGTTGGAACCGAACTTTCGTCGAGATATTGAAACGGTTCAACGTTGAAGCAACACAAGAAGACCCATGTGTATTTAGCTCGCGCAATGATGAAGAAACCTTAATTTTAGTTATCTACATTGACGACGGTCTAATTGCTTCAACAAACGCAAATAAAATTAAGAATTTGTTACAGAAACTCAAAGAAGCGTTGCATATTACGGTGTCACCATTGGGAGTTCTTCTGGGCATGGCGATCACGCAAACTGAGGACGGATCTATTTTCGGAAATCAAGAGACGTATGCGAAAAAGGTTCTCGAGCGTTTCCGGATGGAAGACGTAAACTCAGTAACAATAACGGCCGATGTTCACAACAACATGAGCTTGCACGAAGCGAGCCTTGAGGATGAGATCACCAGCGTTCCCTACAAGGAGGCTATAGGGAGCTTGCTTTTTCTGGCGATCGTCACGAGGCCAGAAATTGCCTTCGCAGTAAACGCAGTGAGTCAACACGCCGAGAATCCCAGGAAAATACACTGGCACGCAGTAAAAAGAATCCTAAAATACCTAAAGGGCACGAGAAGCCATGGTATAATGTTCGAGCGCGGAACAAGCCGGATGAAAGTAGACGCATACAGTGATGCGGAGTACGCTGGAGACCAGAAGATAAGGAAATCAACGAGCGGATACATCACAAAAATCGCGGAAGTCTCAGTGGGGAGTGTGGGGATCAGTGAAACAAAAGTGTGTGGCGTCCTCGATGGAATCAGAGTATATCGCAGCTAGTCAAGTGTGCAAAGAACATTTGTCGGCGAATAGACTACTCAAAAACTTTGTAAAAAGCGAAATCGAGACACCAGCCATGTTTATTGATAATCAGAGCGCGATACAATTTCTGAAAAATCCGCAGATATCGGGAAATGCGAAGCACATCGAAGTGCGATATCATTTCGTCAGAGATCATTTCGAGAAAAAAGATCTTATATTAGAATATATAAATGCTAAAGAACAATTAGCCCATATTCTGACAAAGCCTCTAGCAGAGGAATATTCGAGAATCTCAGAGATAAGGTTAATATAATTGATAAAAGTATTATTGTAAATGACCAAAACAACAATGTAATCGACAAAAAAACAGAAAGAGAAGTCAAATATGTCAATATAAAGTGGGAGTGTTGAAAAGTAAGCCTTAAGCTTAAAGGCTGTGTCGACATATGACACGCGAGCGCGACAAGCGCAGCAGCCAATCAGAAAGAAGACGGAGCTGCTCCGAAATAAATTCACGAACTATTGAAGCTATCACCATAGAAAATACAATAATAATAATAATCGATCGAAGGAACATATCAATACCGATATTTCGACTTGTAATGAAATCATAGAGAATTTTTTTTAATCACGTGTCTTGCACAGACGTATCAGAGTTTGGAAGAATATTTCAATTAGCTTCATAATTTAAGGTGTTACTTCTATTTGTTTATAGCGCACTAGAGCGAACAATTATTACGTTTTACATTTTAGCATACATTACAAAAAAAACAAAGAAAGCCCGATGTTATTTTTAATAACTTATGGTGGCTAAAACATATAAGATTTTTACGAAAACTTCAGAGCATGTCTCTGGAGGTCCAAATAACCTACAAAAAATTGACGCTGCTGTTTTATTTATGAATAGAAGTCGGTCATATTTTTGTACATTCCGACTATACTCGAACGATACAAAAAAACTTCTAAAAAGAATGCGAACGCCATAGCCATATAATATATCTCTTTCTGACAGTGAATCCCCACCAGTAATTTGGCAATGTTCAGTTGTCATTGTTCCATACTTATACAATTAATAAAAATAAAAAAGTCTCTAGAACGTTAGATTAACTCTTACTATAGCAATATGTAAATAAAAAGATCAAGCTATATACGAATTTGATTTTTTTGGTATTTTTGATACTTCAAGGTTTTCGCCTCCCAATTACATGGTTTTTCATTTTTTTCTCCTTTAATTTTGTAGGTACAAAGATGAGTGTTTAATACTTCTGTATGTATTTTTTTGAGACAAATAACTTTAGTTTCATATATTTTCCATAAAGTTATTATGCTCCAAGTTAAACGGTTTTTAAACATTTAAACTCTTGTAAAACATTTTCTCAGGGTAAAATTATTATTGCCATTGGCATCAGCGTCATCCAGTTACCCTCGGATCCATTTTGCGTATTTATATATAAAAAGTGTTTACATTCATGCTTTTTCACTGGCCGTGTAGTCCACCGGTGACCAAAACTATATTTTCCGACACTATCCGTTCGGTCCGCGACGGTTCGTTCAAACCGCCTCAAATATCGCGGGCTAAACGGTAAGGTAAACAACAAAGCAGCCTTGGCGTGTAAATTGTTAAGGGAAGATGAACCTTTTCAATACTTAATTCATCCTTTCTTTAATGTTTCCAATGTATCAATTCCCCACTAATTGAAATTCGAGTCTCGTTTCGGGTATCGAAAGTTGAACCTGTCCCCTATACAAATAATTCAGTCACTGTGGCTCTAAAACCGGGTTTGCCTGCGATAATTTAGGTTTTTCGGAAAACGCCTTCATAATAACGTACCTGGACGAGCGAGTATGTATGGAATTGTTAAGCCAGCGAGTTAAAAATCTAAAACTAAGAAAATCGTGAAATTTTTCAAGTTTTATCGGTTATTTAACTATCTCGTTAAATAACCGATTTAAAAAGAAAATAGCTCTGTGAAAGATTGTTCGTGATGAAATTTCTCATAAAAATGAACTATTAAAATTGTCAATAGCATTATTTCTAGCCGCAACACGAGTATTTCTGTACAATAAACATATCATTGTATTCAATTTAAATAATTACTTTTGACGCTTCAGCATCTCGAGATCGTTCGGACATATAATATAATTTTTACCTCGAACGTTCTCGCTGTCGGACAATTAGTTTTGGTATGATAACCTTATACACAAATTAGCAGTTGAGTTCTATATCTTTTTTAATACTTTAACGACCATGGCGGGCGTATACGCCCGCTGTAGCTCTATTCTGTAACTCGTTGATTTCAGAACGCTATCTTAATGATAACGAATTTCACTGCGTGTAAAAAAAATTATTTAACAAGTTTTTCGAAAATTAATTTTTATAGGATAATTGTTAATTAGTACGAAATCGAACTTACTTACTTAGTTGTTATTTCAACCGTCCTAATTATTTGTTAGTTTTTTGAGCGCATATTAAAGGTTAATAATTTACGAGGTTCTGTCATAATGGTCCTTATCGCATATCGAGGGGGTCGCCAAGGCTCGCTATCCGCTCGAGCCATATCGATACCTTACCGACGAATTTGAATATGGAAGTAGTAGGGTGCGCACTATGGCGACCCCCACTCCTATCCCCACTCCTTTTCCCCCACTCCGCGGCCGCCGAGTCCGTGGCTCGGTCGGTCGTGGGTGCGGGGGTGAAGAGGCGCGGGGGGAGAAGGGGGGATGGGTCGAGTCGCTATAGTGCGCACGCCTTTATATATATATATAATTTTTCTGAGCGTGTCGGTATAACGGAGCGCTGTTTTTATTTTTGACATTTTTATTTTTCCGGAGCGTGTCGGTATAGTGACACGCTGCTTTTGTTTCCGCCATTTTTCTTTTATATATATATATATATGTGTGTGTGTGTGTGTGTTTATAAATGTGAATTTTATAATTAAAAAAATTCGATGCCGGCGGTGAGACTCGAACCGTCGACCCTCGGACTACCAGTCTGAGTCGTTGCCTCTGCACCAAAGATCGCTATGCATTTAAATGTACGTGGAAGACTCTTGTAGCGATCGCGAGCACGCGTATCCCCACCCCGTGGTCGCCGAGTACGGCCCGCAGGGTAGTATATATATATGCCTGTTTCTGCCCGATATATATATATATTTTACCGTGTGTGAGCACTATGGCGACACCCACTCCTGGACCCATTGCTATCCCTACTCTGCGGGTCGACCGCGGCCTGCAGAGTATTATATATACACTGTAAAAAATTATATGAAATTTACAAGACTTTTCAGATACAAAAGGAATTGAATTTTACAAACTCAGTAGATGAAATTGAATTTGAGATACTTGTAACGTAAATTTAAAACAAGAACGTAAAGTTCTAACGTGCATATAGAATTTAATAGATGCAACAAGGATTTTCCAAGACGAGTTTGTAAATTTGTGGCAAATATATTGCAGTAACCGGTGTCTTGATTTGAAAATTACAACATTTGTACATTAATTTAACTATGAAAAACAGAGTATTGAAAATACAATACAAGTTTGAAACTTATTTATAGCTGTCTGAAAAATACAATACACGTGAACCTGAATTTTACGATACGTACAATTCGCGATCACAACATATTTATTTAAAACTGCGAAACAGGAATTGAAAAAGAAATTCATAAACGCTGATGAAAATCAGACCAAACGATGGAAAAATTATATGAAATTTACAAGACATTTAAAATACAAAAGGAAATGAATTTTACAAACTGAGTAGATGAAATTGAATTTGGGACACTTGTACGGTAAATTTAAAACAAGAACGTAAAGTTCTAACGTGCATATAGAATTTAATAGATGCAACAAGGAATTTCCAAGACGAGTTTGTAAATTTGTGGCAAATGTATTGCAGTAACCCGTGTCTTGATTTGAAAATTAGAACATTTGTATATTAATTTAACTATAAAAAACAGAGTATTGAAAATACAATACAAGTTTGAAACTTATTGACAGCTGCCTGAAAAATCCAATACATGTGAACCTGAATTTTACGATACGTACAATTCGTGATCACAACATATTTATTTAAAAATGCGAAACAGGAATTGAAAGGACAATCCACGGACGCTGAAGAAAAGTATGCATGAAATGTATGTGATATGTTCAGCATACGCCTCGTTTAAATAAATGTATACAAGTGAAGTACATGACAACAACTATAGATGAATTCGTTAGAAAACGTAAATTCTTCTTATTTCTTTTTATTCTTTTCGTTTGCTTTTTATTTATTAAAAAAATCATACAGCTTTGAAAACAAGGTTTTAATCTACAAATTAAAAAAAAATCGTGTAATCGATTTGTCGTAGAATGGCAGTGCATATGTATGGCAGGATAAAGAATGATGATCGAAGAAGGAGCGCGGTGGCTCGGTGGGTAGGACACTGGCTTCGCACGCAGCGGACCAGGGTTCGATTCCCGTAGCCGACACCAATGGAAAAAAAAAAATTTTCTAAGTGTTTTTCTGTAATCCTGGTGGTTCGGATCCCACCAAAACAAATGCCCAACAAAAACCTCGCTGTGAGGAGTGGGGGTTCGATGTTCGGCTGGGGTGTTCCCGCAAGGCGGTTCTCATCGCGCGGATGGTGACGCCTTGGTCGGACATCGGGTGGCCCATCGTCACAGTTGAGGAGGAGTCGGCCCTAAGCGCCTCTGGTGGACGTGCTTGAGTTTACTCGCATTGACACTGGAGGAGACTAGGGAGGTACCGACCTGTATCGACGGAGGTTTTCTGCAGTTTCCCTCCGTCCGTGGCAAATGCGATACAGGGGGATTAGGGGGAATGCGAAACGGCTGCAGCCGTGTGGTCGCAAATAAGAATGTCGGAGGATAGGTTGAATGGAATGGTTGTAATAGGTGTGTAAAAACCCGCGGAGGGTATACACGGTAAACTCCCACATAAATTTCAAATACATACGTGCAGTGATTTCACTACATTAAAATATCATTATTCAAGTATTCCATATGAATTATAAGATAAAGCTGCGGAAAAATTAGGTACACAAGTACGGATAATTCTCAATTTCTGAATTAAATTTAATACTCGGGTTCAGTGATTTTAATACACACCCGTATGTTGATATTAGCAAATAGTTCTTGATTTCAATATACTTGAATGAGAACATTTCTGTACACGTGCATTATTTTTCAAACGCACAAGTATATTAATATTGCAGGACTGCACTATCATTTTTACAATAACCTGTTTTGAGTTTTCAAAATCATATCAGAAATTTCATGAACGGCGTCCGCATAAAAGCGCCATACACTTGTGTATTAATTTTCATACAGAACCTTGCTACAGTGTATATTAAAGGTTATACTTAGATTCTGTAAAATTAATACATACCCGTATGTTGATATTAGCAAATGGTTCTTGAATTTCATATACGCTCGTATATTGATATCAGCAAATGGTTCTTGATTTCAATATACTCGAATGTGAACATTTCTGTGCACGTGTATTATTTTTCAAACGCACAAGCATATTAATATTACGGAACTACTCTTTGATTTTTAAAATACCCTGTTTTGGGTTTTCAAAAGCATAACTGAAATTTCATAAACGGTATCTGCATAAAAACTTCCTACACTTGTGTATTAATTTTTATACAGATTTTTTTAACAGTGTATATACCTGTTTGTACTCGATATATATATATTTTACCGTGTGTGAGCACTATGGCGACACCCACTCCTTGGCCCATTCCAGCCCCCCACTCTGCGGGACATGCTACGCGAAGAATGACTGAATTCTAACGACCGTTGAGAGCCGTGAACACCCTGCTACCAGCCTGCGGTGCAACTCAGAATCATCCCGAAGCTTACCTCAGCGTTTTTGCACGTGCATATGACGCATTGGTATGAGAAAAATAGCGACACAGAGACAGATAGATCATGCGACGACGGAACGTGCCTATATTATAGCTGCTAACAAAACACTGTCTAGACTTTATAAACAAGAAAAATCGTTTACGCGAAACGTGGTATTGTTATACTATTATACACTAGGACGCGTGTATTATTAAAGTTAAATGTTTCAATGAAGGGTCGACCTTTCGGAAACCCCAAAATTTTGAACCCAAACTCTCAAGTACATCGATTATACAATGTAAAAAACAGCGAGCAATAGTGGCTGCATATAGTATGGTAATTTATTTGAATTAACATGAAAAAACGAGAGAGAAAGAGTTATAGAAATTACTGTAGGTGCAAGAGAGAGCATACCGCGCTCTGTACGAACAGCCGCACAAAGAGGAGACGCCGTTAATAGGGTATATGATCAGCTGTAGAGTCGTAGAGTACGTGCGAGAGAGAGAGAAAGCGAGCGAGCTAACGAACAGCCGCACAAAGAGGAGACGCCGTTAATACCACATACGGTCGGTCGTATACCCCTCTCCCTTTCACCTCCACCTCGCCAATGCTTTGAAACAGAGACCACGTGTTCTCCGTCTCTTTAAACCGCATATATATATATGAGGGAGAATGATCTATAGCAACCTCTCTATCTGTTTCTTTTTATTTTCTGTATATATTAAATAAATATTAAATAAATTACTATTTATATAATATTTTCAATAGTATTTACCGACATTAATCAATTATTTAACAACCTCTGCTACCCGAATATGATACATGCTCGGAAAAAATATTCGATATACGATTTGAAATTTTGCTAAATTAAGACAGGATGCTCGATACAGATTTATTTAAATAATGAATAAACTCGTACACCTATGTATGTATAAAGACGGCTTGGCTAGACGGGTCGCCTTTACGAACGATCTAACGCCTCGTGAAACCGATACCCCTGCATATTTTACACAAGACGTTTGTCTCGCTGCTTTGGTCAAAAATGCATACAAATCAAAATATGAGCATAAGACCATCTTTTATGCTCCTCTTTTGACACAAAAGTTACAGTCTCGATCGAGCAGTGTAACAGTGCGTTATAATTTATTGTGTAACTATGGCAGATCGTGCCCTTCGCAAATGTATTCGCGCTTTTTTACGTTTTGTAAAATTACATAGTGTGCAGATACGACGCCGCTGTGACGCTCAGTGGTGTTATGAGCTAAGACATTTATCGGGCGATAAGCTCGTTAAGCGTTTGAAATATCTTATATGGTGGGCACCCCTGCGCAATATAGTGACAGCTTATAACAGAGGTATACTACAGGGGTGGCGCGTGTTAACATGTGTGTATGAAGAGTTAAAAAGACGAGGTCTTCAAGAATCTCACCCACTCCTATCCCCACTCCTTTTCCCCCACTCCGCGGCCGCCGAGTCCGTGGCTCGGTCGGTCGTGGGTGCGGGGGTGAAGAGGCGCGGGGGGAGAAGGGGGGATGGGTCGAGTCGCTATAGTGCGCACACCTTTATAGATATGTATATTTTTTTTTTTTTTTTTTTTTTTTTTTTTTCGGAGCGTGCCGGTATGGCGGAGCGCTGTTTTTATTTTCGTAATTTTTATTTTTTTCGGAGCGTGTCGGTATGGTGGAGCGCTGCTTACATTACCGCCATTTTTTTTTATTTTTCAGAGCGTGTCGGTATGGTGACACGCTACTTTTATTTTCGTCATTTTTTTCTTTTATAATTAAAAAAATCCGAAGCAAGCGCGGGACTCGAACTCGAGACCCTCGGATTGCCAGCCCGAGCCGCTGTCTCTGCGCCGAGGATCGTTATGGTATTAAGCATATGTGGAAGCCTCTTGTAGCGAGCGCGCGTGTGCACACATTCTCTCTCGCTCTCTCTCTCTCGTACTCCCACAAGTTTACAATAAATATTCAAAATCAAGAATATATATATTATAACCCTTTTTTTTATTAAATCTTATGACCTCATAAAGTAGCATTATAAAGTTTTACGTATCGATATACACATATATATATATATATACATTTACAATAAATAGTGAATATTAGGATTTTTAATCGTTAGCTTCTTTTTCTTCTTCTTCTTCTTCTTCTTTGGGTCCATACTCGTCACAGCTCTCTCTGACCCTCTCTCTCTCTCTCTCATCAGACACTGATTTAACTATGGAGGACAGAGATAAACACATGGTGTGAGAGAGACTCGTATAAATGTGTAGCAACATAAACGTTTTATACAGAGTTTGAAGTACATACCTATTTATAATTATTCCTTAGCAGCTTTGAACTCGATCTTGTTGAATTTCGTGCCGTAGTACTGCATAAGTAAATTTTTACTATTCGCAGCCTGGCTCATTTGTTGAAACAGCTCGTTCGCTTCTTCGAAAGCCTTGACGAACCTCGTTGGTAGATAGCATGTAAACGTACCGTCCACGTCCACGACAATTCGCGCGCCCCATTTCGTTTGGACAATTTTGATGTCGGTGATAAGGTAGTCTTTCTCGAGCTCCAGCTCGGCCAATCTTTTGACAGGGAGAAGCGTCTCGAGACGGCCCACTTGGTTGATTCGTGTGAAGTCCATTGTGCAACTTGAGTTTTTTCAGTTTTAGCGTTAAAGCACGAAATTCTGATATCGCGCGTATTTTTGCTTTAATCGTTGCAATATCTTGCAAAAAGGCGTCTAAACGTACTTTCAGCTGGCGATGCTTACTTCTTTGAAGATTTGAGAACAATGTCTGTCTATCAAGGAGCGCAGAAACAGCGGACCCCCTACCACGTAGACCCATTCCCCCTACTCTGTATGCAGTGAGAAGCATCCTGAATTTAATTGGTGCAACATTTGCTTACTTTGTAAAAAAGCCAGTAAGTCGCCTTGGCGATGTCACCTCAGAATTCTTCGAAAGCTTAGCTCAGCGTTTTTGCACGTGCGTTGAAATTAATATGACATAGTGATAGCGAGAAATAGGGGGATCACGTGAGAATGGAACGTGCCTATATCACGGCTATTTGAGACGGTGTTGAATTTCTCGCTGAAGGAGTCAACAAAGAATACACGTTTTTTGAAAAAAATATATACACTTTATTTTTTAGCTCACAATTACAGTACAATTAGTGGCTGCGTGAACAACAGCCTTGCACGCACGACAAGGCGTTTTTATTACCAAAAGTATTAAGATTATTGTAACGGTACCCACACCCTACATCGGCGCCCTTGTTGAGCACACTCTTCAAAGGAATAGATTCATTACACTTATTCATATACTCATTGTAGTAGTCATACACTATTTTATCGTTTCGTGTTAAATCGGTTGAAAACGCACTCCTAAACATATTAATACCAAGACCTGTAGACAAGAAATGCAAAAACATAACACAATAATGTCCACAAGTCTGTGATTCAGGACCCTGAAGCTGTATAGCGTTGTAGCTAAAGAACCTGCAGTTCTGTCGGAGACGCTGGAGATGCTGCGGGATGATTGGTGGTAGTCCGTAGCTGTCGAAGTACCATCCGCGTCCATTTCGATCGACGTACATGGCGACCCAGTGGGCCCCGGGCTGCTTGTGGCCATCGGTATTGGCGACAATCGCTGCTGGTTTCGTCCACACCTTAGGGATGCGATCTGCTGGGTATACACCTACAGTACGACTCTTTATACCGCGTAGGGCCTGCAGAAGCTGCTCGGTGTTCATAATAGACAACGATTATAGAGACACTAGAGCGCTTTTATATCGGTGGTTCTCCCCTCCTTGCGGCGGTCCACAGCTAGTAGGCCGATGTTCCAGGTTGTCGTGGTTCTATACTCCCACAAGGAGCTGGAACGATCGTTATGAGAAAGCCACTTTTTGATTCTCACAGCGTTGTTGAGGGCACACGTGAACGAGCAATTTTTACGCAGCAAACCATGATATATACAGCGGGTGTTGCTCTCGGGAAGATTACGGAACGACAAATCGTCGTCTTCATCTTCTTCTAGATTTATAACGTAGCAATCCGTTAGCTGTGTCAGATATGCCGCTTTATCAGCTCCACGTGTAAACAGGCGATCAGACTGCACTGCAATGTTTTTCAACGAAGCCTCGACTGTGCGTAAATGCGTTTCGCCCTCGGACCACTCTATACCATGATGATTGGTTTGTAACCAGGTGTTTTGACGTTTTACACTAGGTGGTAGAACGTTATAAGTGTAGGGTGGTGATATAATCCAATGGGCTAGGTACGACGTCTTTATAGAGACCACGGCAACTTCTTTAGGTATAAAATGATTATATTTATCCTTCAGGCCCTGTATATCAATGACGATGTTCATGGTGCTTCTCAATCGTCGTAACACGTCGAGTTTTGAATACAGACTGACTACAAATATTGCACGCTCTGTGGATATATGACACCTCCCCCTCTATAAGCCCTGCGATCTAGCCACTAAAATCCACAATTAATTGTCTGGAAGAGTCGATCTCCAACACATTATCATATTCCGCATACACAATGCAATTAATCGTTGACGTTAGGGCTGTTGCGAAACGTACTTCTATCCTCACACTACCGTGTCTCACAAGATTCCAATGGGTACTACAGTTGGCCGAGAGATCAGGCGTAAGATCAAATGCAAAGAGACAATTACCCTGCGGATAATTTGTACGTGTAATAGAATTGCCCTCGTTGAGAAAATGGATACCTGTACCAGAAAATAGTGTGTGGTACGCATCCACGTACATATCTCCATCTGCGAAGTCTGGTTGTAGAGGTTTTGACGGTATTTGCAAACCATCGGCATACAAAGAAAAATAATTAATATTGTAATTCTGAAAATTGAAGGGATTCATTTTACAATCACCATTAAAGGCCTTATTATCGACAAAACCGACAATTATACGTTTAGGCAGCTGGCCAAGTATGACATTATCAAGAGTATCACCATGCACCCCGGCGTGCAATGATATCGCTTTAACCTCGACTCGTGTCAAAGGGTATTTCGCTGTAGATTTAGACAGAGCTCTTGCATGGGCTAAAAGTATACCCGGTGCTATCTTAACACGTCGTACAAGTAGCGACGCTTCCGTCATACGTATGGTATAATCTTTCGAAGAGCTCATAAGACAAAAAGCGTTATTGGTCCGTACGAGACGCAGACGCATCTCAACACCGTTTAGCAAAAACCTCTCTTGATTGAAGATATCGCAGTGCAAATGGCCGATGAGATCGGTCGTTTTATTCTTACCTAATATGGTCCGACGGTTTGCAAACCCGACATTATTATCTTCTGTATCATCCATTTTACCAGCCGAGTCATTATACCACAAAGTACTCGTGAGATGCGAGGCCTTAGCACCAGACCCGTAGTTCAAGAGGGTTTCAATGTATGCCCTATAGGCATAAACGTTATTAGGAGGTGACACAAGTTTCTGATTTAAAAATACATCGATCTGATTGAACATTGAGTGCAGTAGATTATTGACTGGGGCTACTTTAGGAGCCGTAGTATCCTTCGTGTCTGGACTCTCTATCTTAACACGCATACTCAGCATGGTGTGTGCAAGATCAATGTACTCATCTCCCTGACCAGGTATGACAAACTCTATCGGTGAATCATCCGTCAATGATGAGATTGGCTTGTAACACACTGTATGTGCTCCCTCAATTGTTGTCTGAGTCGGTGGTAATGTGAATAGCTCAAGCTCCGACTTAAGGCACTCACACGAGTGTGCGTGTAAGAAGGCCATTTTTCCAAGATTGTGTTAGGCAAAAATATCCGCCACTGTTCTTGATTTCTTGTAACGATTCTTAGCTGTCTGTTTTGTTGCTCTTCTTCTTTTCACAGTCTTCGTCTTCTTGCCCTGTTTCTTTTTCACAGAGCCCGAACGTTTTCGCGACCTCACAGCCTTCTTTCGTTTTTTCACACCGGTACGTCGTGATGCGCTCCCGGCAAGAGAATGGAGCAGTTTATTAATTTTACCGGCTTTATATCCCGAACCCTTCATGAGCGTGCTAATTTTTTCTTCAGCCTTACGCTTCAGATTCTCCCCCGATTCGCGCAGGCGTGTTTTGAATGCTTCTCGTGGGTGAATACCAGAATCCATGATATCGGTAGCCACGTTGATACCCGACCGAAGTGCCTCTTTACCAACAGCCCGAGCGCCTTGTTTCAAGAGAGGTATTATTCGTCGAAAGAGCCCACCAAGGAAACTCCCAATACCATGACCCTCTTGATTCGGCGAACCTATATACACATGACTGATACCACCATAACCGGTTCGACCACCGCCCGTTTGCACATCAAAGTATTCGTCATAGTAAGCCATTTTAGATTGGTTCAGGTTAATCTGTACGTTTGAACTGTAGCGTCACCGTCAACGTCCCGTACTCGAATGGTATAGGCTTGCCAAACTCATCCCTTATATCAATCGTTATTGTTTGAAAACTAGTGCGTAATAGGGGAATATAGCGTGGTGGTGAGAAGTTTCTTATCTTCACCGATCCATAGTTACGATTATCAGCGGCAACGATTGGCACGACACGTAGCAGCGGCGTATGCACATCTCCGGTGATATAGGACTCGCAGATATCCGTATAAACGTACATCATATTTGGGGTCCCATGGGCTAGATTGGCAGGTCTCTGAGCAGTGTACTCACTCTGAACTACCACATCCTTGGCCTCGGTGAATCCTAAAATCTTGTTCAATACGTCGGAGAAGTAGAACGAGTGTTCCACGTTCTTACACGATTCACAGATACGTGTGACCGTCACATAACCGTTACGGCCATGCTTAAATTTCAAATGATCCGCAACACACGATATCTCGTTAATAGCCTCGATTAATGTGTCTATGCTGAGGTATACACCTGGAGGTACACAAACACGGTCTTCCTTAAAGTCGGTGGTTGTCATACTACCGGGTGCTACTGTGTTTGTTATGACATTCATAAAGTTCCGCTCGCCCTCGGGTGGCACATGCAAAATCGTCGTGGGTATGTGTATTGCAGCTAGAGAAACAGCCCAGCTACCGTGAAGAGACATACATTGGGGCAAATGCGTGGTATACCTTGTTGTCACATTATCAGGATAATAATTCATACTACTATTACTGGGTAAAACCATGTAAAATTCCTCCTTCATTTTGCCGAGTGTTGCTTAGACGCCTTCGTATGCACTCTTGATAACTCAGCCTCATAAAATATGCCGTCGATATCCTCGTCGTGGAGATCACGCAGGGTGTATGTCACCGGACAAATGCTGTGCGATACACGTATGATCTTAAATAACTCGTTGCTCCAACTACCCTCGTAACCTTTTGCAAAGGCTGCCTTCGCGCTACTGATGCGCACGATGTCGCCCACACTGTATTTAGGAGAGCAATTTTCGGTTCTTCTGTACCGCTGTATTAGGTTATTCCGGGCCTTAGCCGCTGTAGCGTGTGTCACCGTGACAGGAGCCATTTTTATACCGCTATGCGAGGTGTGATTGTATGCCGAAACGATGTTCTGCAGAACGTCTAGGTAACGTTTTTTTCTAGAATACGTAAAATACCGCCACATTCTTTCTTTCAGTGTTCTATTGAATCTTTCGACAATAGCCGCTTTTATATCAGGGTTTCTCGCAACACGGAACTGTATGTTCTTTTTCTTTAAGAGAGCCTGGAATGCAGCACCGGTAAATTCTTTACCTCTGTCCGTCTGTAGGTAAACGGGTAGTCGACCGTTACTGTTTTTTTAGATAAAATGAGATCAAACGCGTTAGCCACAGATGCAGCAGAGTTGTCACGTAAAGGCTGAACCCATGCAAATTTACTAAGAACGTCTATAACGACCAGGAGATAAACATAACCATCATTATAATCTTTAATCGAGCGAAGATCCACGAGATCAGCCTCCCAGAAGTCATCAATGTTTCGGACATTATAAAAACGACGTGGATAATGACGGCGCACGGGCCTGCGTTTTGTATACGTATCCTGTGCTTCAAGCCACTGTAACGTCTTTACACGGGAAATTTTTTTCTGACGTGCCAGGTGTAACAATTTGGTAGCACCTGAAAACGATGCTTCATGGACGGGGTTAAAGTACGCGTTTTCTAAGATTTTCATGATTATAATTTCAGGTTAGCCCAAGTTACACGTCTTTTCTTATTATGATAGCCACCACCTCTCTGCTTATCTCCCTGTGTTTGCCGTGCTGGTGATCTGCTCTCAGGACCGCTGAAAAACGCTAACTGGTCCGTATCGGGTGATCCCTCGCTGCTCGTACTACTATCACCAGACTGCGAATGACGCCGTGGTCTATTAACTCTAGACTCTGCCCACAACTCCTCATTACCAATAAATTCCCGAGGGGCCTTGATCGTTCGGAGAACTTTGGCAAAGGCACCGCGTCCAGCCGGATTAGGTATTTTCCTAGCCCTCATAGCATCGTTCACGAGATCAACAATATTTGAATCCTTTATCGGTTTCCCGCTGACCAACACGACACCGTCAGAATCCCAAGAAAAATTAGATCGTGGAGCAGTACGCAAACGGCGAAGCAGTAGTTTCGCTTTCGCGCGAAATTTAGCTGGTACACTCTCAATTATAATGGTATCACTCATACCGTCACCGGTTTCGTCTTCTTCTCTGTTTCTATCACAGTCAGACTCTACAGCGCCTTTATTCTTCATAAGGCCTCGGTACTGCTGAGCGCTCTCATCATCGATGAAGTGGAGATAACGCTGTAGTACAGTCAAGTACGCCGCCCACTTTTCTCGCTCATCCTTGTATGCGCAGGAATGCAAAATTTCATTCATTTCCGCGTCTAAACGAGCCAGCGTAGTGTCAATACCCCGCACTGGCTGTGCTTGAGGTGCATCCACGTTAAAAACAGGCTGCGTATGACTTTGTGTGTTCAGGCGCGTTAGATGCTCCTCCGGCACGAGTACCATTTTTCTTGCGTGCTCCATTATCCACGACCGCCGATCAAACTTGATAGAACAGTACCTAGTATTGGTGCTAATAAGAGAGGTAGAAATCCACCGCTTTGAACAACAAACCGTTTTTTACTCTTCCAACAGCCCTTTTTTGAGGCTAAACGCCGGAGAACCGGTGCGTGTCGGCGTAATTTTTTTCTCTGGTCGGGCTTCAGTGGTACATTACCGCAGAGAACGTTCAACGCACACTCACAAATACAGCGGATAATGCTTGTATCCGCTTTGCGTAAAACAGCCTTGCGCTGCTCCTTATTCAGGTGTTGAAGAGCACGCAATATCGCAACGTGTTTTTTGCAGAGCGGTGAACCACCCTGCGCCATTACGTCTGATGAACTGCCGACCGTCCTGATGTATCACTCCTTTTTAAACCCTTTGCACGACATGTCTTTGGGGCTGTGGTCCCCCTAAGAATGTACCACACACACTGACAAACGGAGTGACTAGCACTTATTAGTTTTTTGTGCGTGGCAGGTGTATTACGCGCTGTGTTGGGTTGTTGAAATACACTCAATATAGCTATACATTTTTCGTGATACGACGATGCTTTAGGCGCCATTACATGCGTTGAACTGGTAATTCGCTTGTACCCGAACTGCTTTTTAACTTTTTCCGCGGTATGTACACAAAATGATGGGTGTCGTCGGGAAAAATACAAGTACGGTATCTACAGTTATCAGGTGTTGATTGTTTCAAATCGAGTAACAAATAGCCATGCGGTTTCGATGTTGCGTCATGATAGGCCTCTTGTAGAAACCGCGGGTTTTCCGGGCATACCTGGCGCGCGAGATGTTGAATTTGAGCACGATCACGAGGATTTTTAAAAATTACGATATAATTGGCGTTCAATGAAATATCGCGTTGACCGTGTCCTTGATGGAACAAGTTTTGGGTAATAAAAATAACACTCAGGTTTTTATGATGGCTACCTTTGGTGAAAAGATCTACAACGTTATTATTCGATGCCTCGCGCATCAAATCGTCGATTATTATGAGTTTTGCACGAGGATCATTCGCGTAATCGGTGCTCTGAGGCAGACCTTCATGAAACTCTATTGATGCACCATACTCTGTGTATGCGGGCTGCCACTCGGAATAATAGAAAATAATTCTCTCGAATGACCCACTATTCATGAGCTCTATGAACTTTAAAAACTTTTTTACGAAGTACGTTTTACCGCAGCCCGTGGGGCCGCAGATCATCGAGGTCCAGGGATGTTTCCACCGCGTATCCATCTGTACGAATGAGCGTATTTTCTACATGACTGCGTAATTTAAAGCTTTCGTTATATGTATACGCCTTTTTATTTTACATTAACATCATAAATATTTTACAATAATAACATAAATATTTTACAATAATAACATAAATATTTTACAATAACAGCATAAATATCTTACAAGAATAACAATATTTTACAATAATAACGCTATTTTACAATATTAAACCCTGTAACCATAAGGGAGCGAGCCATATTCGCCATTACGCCTCCGCTTGACACTCAATGGCATACATGATTTCGTTTCGGGTCGTGTAACAACCTGGTGGAATGGCGTGCGTCGTATTGAAGCAAATCGTAACACAATTGGTTCCTCTCTCTCACCTATTATGAACGAGCGTATCGATCTATAATTTATCAGAGAGGTGTTTGAATAATTAAGTGTAATACCTTTAACTTTACAAACCTCGCTTTCTACACCATCAGGGGTATGAACTATGAACGAATAAAATTTTGGACCACCCGAAACGAAAGATTTAATATAGCTACCAGTACCGTAAGAGCTTAGCTCATCCGTTAGATCCCCCAGGAGCTGCCCTGTAGGCGGCTCGTACTCTTTAACGTCTTTTTTCGTCATGTAAATAACGGAATCGGTGTCCCAATACACGGCACGTTCACCCAACAGCTCGAGATAAGTGTAAAGTTTCAAACGGGCCTGAGCCGTTGTATATGCAGCAATTACGGCATTTGCTATATTAGATGGCACTACGGTATCTTCGGTTTTTGTGTAATTAACGTACAATACTTGATTATTAACAGGTAGTATACCTGTGATATCGTGCTCGGGGCTGTTCAGTAGCTCCATAAGTTTTTTACGTGTTGATACTATTTCAGTTTTGGGTAAATTCTCGCGCTGCCCAAATTTACCCCAAAACGAATTAAGACACAGTTTAGCTACTGAGCGCAGACCAGGGTTTTTTGCTATAGCACTACGACATAGTTCAATTCCCTCGGAAGTCTTGAAAGAAGCAATATAATTGTCTTGCTCTGTCTCGCCATCTAAACAGTTCTCGGGCCAGCCGCTGGCCTCTTGTTTGATTTTAAGAAAAGTGTTGATGTATTCGACAAAAAGACCCCCCTCCTGTGTATCACGGTTATACTGCGTTATCTCATACTGCCAGATTTCACTCACGTTTAAAACTTTATAACCACACATGACGGCTTTTCGCAGTTCATCTACCACCCAGGTACCTGTTAATGACCTCTCCGCAGGGTCTTCGTGGGGGCACGCATCTTGACTCATTGTTTCGCAACAGCTATGACAAAAGCCGAATAATAAACGGTGGTGCATACGCAATGGTAGCACGGGGTGGTAAAGATTTCGCGGGGGTAGTACCGTGCATTTAACAAGACCCTCGATGCGCGAAAGATCCGTATTTTCGGGTCCGGTTAATTCCATACACTCGTCACCGACATACACTGTAGGGTGCCCTATAGGATATTTACCGTATTTGCAGACATACGGATACAATGAGCAGACGTCCACATACCGTATCTGCTCCCCGTCTTTTACGTCGCATAGAGTGACCATGTTTTCTGTGCGTCCACCGAAAAATGCATCGCGTGGGTCGAGAGGATCTAATTTGACTAGAGCATGATCACGCACAAAATTACTCATTTCTGCATCTGCTTTTACCATGCGGTCATACGCGCACTCCCAAATTTCTGTCAGCGTATATCCGCTTGAGCGGATTCTGTGCGATATGGCGTTTGTTCGCTCAAGACGCTCATCCATTGTCGTGCCGTCACTCTGTTTACGGTCCCTATTCACGGCGAAACAAGCGGTGCACCCGTGCCAATAACAACCGTGAAACTGTAACACATGAGTTGCGTCGTTTGTTTCATAGTAACCGTCTACCATTAAATTTTGGGGTAACTTAAATTCACGCGACCGCCCTGCATGAATAATATGATGGCCTAAAGAGTGCTCCATCCACACGAGCCACGAAATCGCTTTTTTTGATTGGTTATGAGCCCACCTGTACCCACCCGTAGGTATAATCCCAATAGTGTTGCTTTTTAAGAAGTTTTTTCGAAAAATTTGAAAACATGCCGACGCTATTGTTGTATTTTCGCTAAACGGACAAACACGACCGCTGTCCATGAACATCTTTCGGAAAACGACACAAGCCTGTCGTAATATTGTGACATCGTTCTTACAGTAGCTTGTAATTTCTTGTGAAAAATCGAACACGTAATCGGCATTCTTTAGATCGTTATACCACACAGAAAAACGCTCGCGTTCTGCCACGCGCATCGTGTCAGGAGAATAGTGGTCTATGGAGGGTAGTGGACCGATATAATTTTGATTTTCAGGTCTGTTAAATAAATGGGGAAAAGACCCTTTGGCAAGAGCGGTCCTCAGGCCGAAGGCTTTTGGTAATGCGCTCAGAGGCATGTGGAAGTAATGCAGACTATCGAGAAATACAACTTTACCAATGCGCATCGTGATAATTTTAGTACCGTTCATTATTAACGAGGGTAACTGTGTTTTTTTCTCTTCTATTAAATAGCGTAGGATGAACTGTGCGTCGAAGCCACCCGCGTTATGAGCTATTAAAAATGTGTGTGAGAAACCGGGGATAGTTTTCATACCTAGCTCTACAAGTTGACACACGGGGTTCGTCCTAAATATAAATTCGTGAACACCGCAATACTCGCACGGGTCGTTGATGGATTCATTGTCGCAGCAGCGTGTGCAAACGCGTTGAGCCACACAGAGATTTGGCTCGTGAATACGTACGGAAGGATCGCCGTTTACAGGTGTACACTGCTGTGTTTCAAAATCATAAAAAATAAATATGTTCTCTTTTGATGTATTAACAGAGCGAACAGGCATCATGAAACACAGATGATTATATGGCTGGCGAGATTTGCACGTTTTACAAAAGCCCACACCGCATATATGATTCTTCTTTTCCAAAGGTCTGATAGAACGGAAACAATTACGACAGCGTTTAAGAGACTCGCAAACAGTATTTACGCTGCGTCTACGCCTGATTGCGACAGCTCTATGATTTTGTAGACACCTCTCGCCAAAGAAATCACGATTACAGATCTCACACCTGATTGTACCGGCCGAGAGTGTTTCGCATGCCGGTGTTTGAAGACAGCGGGGGCATTTCTTTTTTAAACATCTATGGTTATAACGAAAACGAGCATTACAAGCTGCACAAAAGTTTAAACTACCTACAGCGCCCCGCAGGTTTAAAATAGGCTGAAAGTGGTGTGAGCGTTCGTAATACAAAATATATAATGTGTGACGAACCGAGCCAGCGATAGCCGTAACCACCTGTGTCCCGTCGAATAAGGGTGCCTCGCGTCGTCCCAATGTCAAAAATTCAAAAACTATGACTGCAATCCTCTCTTGAGCCAAATAATCCTGATACAAAGCAATTTCACGCAGTGTACAACCAGCGCGTGGTATGTTAATACCGGCATTTCTCGTAAGCTCAAGCGCTGCCTCTTTTTGAGCTAACCCATTAATTTGTCTAATAATTTGCCACCTCTTGTGCAAAGCACCCGTACGTATTTCACCCCTCTCGACTTATGCCAGAGCTGCTGCTAGCGAGCGCGGTAAACACAGATTATCGGTGTTTTTAATCGTTAAAATAGATTTTTTAGCAACACCCTCGTGTGTTAAACCCTTCCGCCCGCGGCCCTCCACACCTTTAACAATACACGTTTTGATATTAAAAGAGTCATCAATATTCATAGTCGCTGTACTTTGAGCAACACTTGTGATTAATTGCCATATATCCTCGAATGTATAGTCGCGAACCGGTCGAAATGAAAGCCAAACAGGGCCGTGTGCTAAACTATTCGCTGCGAACGAAATTCCTGCATAGTCGCAGCCCTCGCAGTATCTCGTGAGATGTGTTAAAAGATCGCGGAACGCTCCTTCGAGCCACGCTGTTACGCCCACTCCTGGGGGCGGCTGACGGATACGCATTGTCGTCTCACGGCCGCGTAGTTTAAAACGTTTAAAATAACGATCTGCGTCGTGTATGATAAGGATCCTATCCCCCGGTGGTTGCACATCTCCAAACCCCTCGGTTCTCGGTGTTCTGCGCTTTCTCCCTGCACCCGTTTGTATATCTGTAATAAAAGAACCGTGTAAGACGTTGGCGTTATATGCCTAAAAATATGTATTGTATTTTTGTACCGGTTGTAAAGTCGTTAATGTACCTTGTTTTAATTTTGGTACCGTAAGAATGAGACGTCTGAAGAATATCCTATGACCAATAGAGCGGGTATCAGGAAGAACCACGTGGTGTGTCTTATACATTCTTACCTGACTCGGAGGAATCCATAAGGTGTTGAAACCAATCGTCATCAGCTCTTCGGATTGGCCGCTCGTCAATACCATTTAGCAAATCGTGCTCTACGTCGTATTCACCAAGCTGATTTTCGTGCTGGGGGAATATTCTGTCTTCTTCTTCTGGTGCCTGTCTGTAGGCGTGATTATTGTTATCAGGAATAACATCGTCTGCGTCGCCCTCGTCGCTGCTATCGGTGTCATTTCCTTTAAGAAATCCGCTACCCGCGGTTCTTAGACATAGGCCTGAAGGGCCTGCAACAGATTCTCTTTCTTCTTCTTCTTCTTCTTCTTCTTCTTCTTCTTCTTCTTCTTCGGTAGGGTATGGTCTTTGACATAGACCTGATGGGCCAGCGAGCTGCTCTCTTCCTCGAGCAGTGTGCGCTGTTTCTAAAAATAATATTTATAAATTTGAGAAAAATAAAAATAAGCTTTCAATTGGGAATTTCAATAAATAGAAATTTTCAATACTTACCATCGACGGCGTTTTCCTCCTGATACTCTACAGCGCGTGTAGCTTCTACGAGAGCGGCTTCTTCATCGCTCGACGCATCCAAAAATTGTTGATAACCTGTTGCATCGTTTTTATTATAAAAAAATATAGCTTTTTTTTAAAACCCTTGCAAAAGAGTACTTACCCCTGATTTCATCTACAATGGCGCGGACGCTCTGAGATTCTTGAAGACCTCGTCTTTTTAACTCTTCATACACACATGTTAACACGCGCCACCCCTGTAGTATACCTCTGTTATAAGCTGTCACTATATTGCGCAGGGGTGCCCACCATATAAGATATTTCAAACGCTTAACGAGCTTATCGCCCGATAAATGTCTTAGCTCATAACACCACTGAGCGTCACAGCGGCGTCGTATCTGCACACTATGTAATTTTACAAAACGTAAAAAAGCGCGAATACATTTGCGAAGGGCACGATCTGCCATAGTTACACAATAAATTATAACGCACTGTTACACTGCTCGATCGAGACTGTAACTTTTGTGTCAAAAGAGGAGCATAAAAGATGGTCTTATGCTCATATTTTGATTTGTATGCATTTTTGACCAAAGCAGCGAGACAAACGTCTTGTGTAAAATATGCAGGGGTATCGGTTTCACGAGGCGTTAGATCGTTCGTAAAGGCGACCCGTCTAGCCAAGCCGTCTTTATACATACATAGGTGTACGAGTTTATTCATTATTTAAATAAATCTGTATCGAGCATCCTGTCTTAATTTAGCAAAATTTCAAATCGTATATCGAATATTTTTTCCGAGCATGTATCATATTCGGGTAGCAGAGGTTGTTAAATAATTGATTAATGTCGGTAAATACTATTGAAAATATTATATAAATAGTAATTTATTTAATATTTATTTAATATATAAAGAAAATAAAAAGAAACAGATAGAGAGGTTGCTATAGATCATTCTCCCTCATATATATATATGCGGTTTAAAGAGACGGAGAACACGTGGTCTCTGTTTCAAAGCATTGGCGAGGTGGAGGTGAAAGGGAGAGGGGTATACGACCGACCGTATGTGGTATTAACGGCGTCTCCTCTTTGTGCGGCTGTTCGTTAGCTCGCTCGCTTTCTCTCTCTCTCGCACGTACTCTACGACTCTACAGCTGATCATATACCCTATTAACGGCGTCTCCTCTTTGTGCGGCTGTTCGTACAGAGCGCGGTATGCTCTCTCTTGCACCTACAGTAATTTCTATAACTCTTTCTCTCTCGTTTTTTCATGTTAATTCAAATAAATTACCATACTATATGCAGCCACTATTGCTCGCTGTTTTTTACATTGTATAATCGATGTACTTGAGAGTTTGGGTTCAAAATTTTGGGGTTTCCGAAAGGTCGACCCTTCATTGAAACATTTAACTTTAATAATACACGCGTCCTAGTGTATAATAGTATAACAATACCACGTTTCGCGTAAACGATTTTTCTTGTTTATAAAGTCTAGACAGTGTTTTGTTAGCAGCTATAATATAGGCACGTTCCGTCGTCGCATGATCTATCTGTCTCTGTGTCGCTATTTTTCTCATACCAATGCGTCATATGCACGTGCAAAAACGCTGAGGTAAGCTTCGGGATGATTCTGAGTTGCACCGCAGGCTGGTAGCAGGGTGTTCACGGCTCTCAACGGTCGTTAGAATTCAGTCATTCTTCGCGTAGCATGTCCCGCAGAGTGGGGGGCTGGAATGGGCCAAGGAGTGGGTGTCGCCATAGTGCTCACACACGGTAAAATATATATATATCGAGTACAAACAGGTATATATATATAATACTCTGCAGGCCGCGGTCGACCCGCAGAGTAGGGATAGCAGCAATGGGTCCAGGAGTGGGTGTCGCCATAGTGCTCACACACGGTAAAATATATATATATCGAGTACAGATAGGTATATAGATATAATACTCTGCGGGCCGCGGTCGACCCGCAGAGTAGGGGTAGCAGTGGGTCCAGGAGTGGGTGTCGCCATAGTGCTCACACACGGTAAAATATATATATATATCGGGCAGAAACAGGCATATATATATACTACCCTGCGGGCCGTACTCGGCGACCACGGGGTGGGGATACGCGTGCTCGCGATCGCTACAAGAGTCTTCCACGTACATTTAAATGCATAGCGATCTTTGGTGCAGAGGCAACGACTCAGACTGGTAGTCCGAGGGTCGACGGTTCGAGTCTCACCGCCGGCATCGAATTTTTTTAATTATAAAATTCACATTTATAAACACACACACACACACACACACACATATATATATATATAAAAGAAAAATGGCGGAAACAAAAGCAGCGTGTCACTATACCGACACGCTCCGGAAAAATAAAAATGTCAAAAATAAAAACAGCGCTCCGCTATACCGACACGCTCAGAAAAATTATATATATATATAAAGGCGTGCGCACTATAGCGACTCGACCCATCCCCCCTTCTCCTCCCGCGCCTCTTCACCCCCGCACCCACGACCGACCGAGCCACGGACTCGGCGGCCGCGGAGTGGGGGAAAAGGAGTGGGGATAGGAGTGGGGGTCGCCATAGTGCGCACCCTACTACTTATGGATAACCAAATAACTCGCTAAACGTAGTGTACAAAATAACAGTTGTCATAATAACGTCTCGGTAAATAACGAAACGAAACTTGTCGTTATAAGTTCATAACGACAGCATAGCGAGTTATACAATATCACGTCGCTTACTATTCGTAGTTGCAGAATCGTACCGCGGTAACGTCGAAGCATCGCTATTCGTAGTTACAGAATCGCACAGTCGTTATGGGAGTGTCATTACACGTAACGAAATTCGTTATCGTAACGATAGCGTTCTGAATCGTTATTCTCACAACGAGTTACAGAATAGAACTACTGGCGTACTTTCTCGTAGGACCGCGGCAGGCGTATACAACTGCTCGTCACAGCGTATATGCGACCGCCGATCCCACACGAAGGTGTTGTGAAATTAGCGTGGTCGTTAAAGCAAACGTGAATCATGCACTGATCTATCATCATTCTTCTGAATCCAAGACACTGCTTTATTAAGAAAAAAAAATGAAAAAAGTATGTTGGCAACTCCTGGATTTTTCTTTGCTTTTAATGCTTATAAAAAATCCATTTTTTCGATCAATTTTTAATTGGCAAATTTTCAATTAAGGTGGAAAGAAAGAACTTTCAACAACGCATATTTTGGCAACACACACATTTTGATAACTTGCTTAGGTTTTCCGTTATTAGCAGGTGAACCTTTCGATTTGAAGCAAGTCACTCTGATTGTGAGATGGTGAGCCGCCGGTCTTTCTTTCCACATCATCCACCTCAACGACTCCGCCCCCAGAAATGCGCCAAACGCACAATTTTCTTTGCACTCAACAATGTGGCTGAATAATTAATACATTTTCAAGGGAGATACTTATTTGAATATAGTTAGTTCTATTTTCAAGAAAACAGTTTGCGTCTTCACTGTTTTGAAAATATCTTTTGTTAATATCTCAGCTATAAATAAGTGTCAATTTCAATTACTAATAACGGGACACCTACGCAATTTATTGAGATACCTGTTCTTCTAAAACATGCGCTATTGAAAGCTCTATCTTTTCAGCTGAATTGAAAATCTGTCTAGTTAATATAGGCTGAGAAAATGAGTCTGTTCCTATGCATGAAAACTAAAAAAACTGTAGGCATCGTAAAACCAATTTTTTCTTATCTTTCTTATTGTTAGAATAATGATGAGTTAATGAGGTTTTTAAAAAGATATAGAACTTAAATGTTAACTTGTTTATAAGACTGTTATGTACAAAGTAATTATTCGACAGCTACCCGCTTCGAAGGAGAAAAATTTCATGCTATTCCCGATCTAGCCCGAGATTTTAGAGCCTAAAAGGTAATTATTTATATTGAATATAAGAACATGTTTATTTTATACAAACAACCGATTTGCGGTGACAAAATAACACTTTTGACCATTTAAACTATGTATTCCTATGAGAAATTCCGTCACAAACAATTATTCATATGGATGTTTTGCTCCAAAGGTATTATTTAACAAAATAATTGGAAACGATTTAAAAAATTTCATGATTTTCTCTATTTTCGATTTTTCGCTCATATGCATAACAATTTCATTGGTACGCATCCCTCTAGTTTCTGTTTATATATTATGACGATGCAAGTTCCACTAACAAACTAAGATGTCAAAAACAAGATCCAAATCTAATCATTTTAGAGCCACAGCGACTAGATTAAATTATTAAATTTAGAACGTGCATTATTTCGAAGACATCCGTATAACCGTTGTTGTAAATTGGGCCTGAAATTTATGATACAACTTTGATAGTGTTTCGCTAGGGACCATCCGTTTTCCAGCAAGATATCATATAAGATGCCATTTTTATTGTTTTGGGTTAATCCGCCAATGCAACGGTCTAGTAAATCGTCCTTACTGATTTTTTTGCATACATGAGTAATACTTGTTAGACTTGCGGTTTATTTTGAGACTCTATTTACTACGAGCCGATGATACAAAAGTGAAAAAATCACAAAGTTAAAACAACGACGTGAAAAGGGTCATAAAGACAAGATGCCATCAATGTTTATTCTCCGAAACGGGGACACATAAAATATAGAAATTATGATAATAAATGAATAATTGAAAATACACCAATACAATACAATTCCATTGTAATTGAACAATACAATTACAATGGAATCACCATTGAAAATATAATGTTTAATAATTCAACCTCTTTGATTTCGCTATGTTCGTTCTCTACCGGTAGTCGGCTCTACTATAGCACACTGATGACACAATTACATATCAAATCTTTTCGTTTTTTATTCTATTGCCACTAAAATTCAGTAATGGGGACTATGTAGTGTAACTCACCTGCTCTACATGTGCCACGTGGCATTCGACAATAACTGAAGCACTCGAGGCGTTATTTCTCACGGGAATAATTGAACGCATTTCGAGACTCTAATATATCCTTTAATGTATAATCGAGAATAACTGTTTTATGTGTCGTGACACCGCACACACACGCAACCTGCAAAAAGGCAAGTATTAATTACGCACTATCATAGAATGTAAGACCTGTGCAAACACTCTATCCGCAAGACTGACCCCCGCCATTGCCATCGCCATCACCACCTGGACAAACGTCGTCGTCACAATCCCAGCAAAAGTAACGTAAAAGGTGAAAAGAAAAGAGGAATCATCCCGAAATTACGAAGAAGAACAATGGAGAATTACTCACCTGGACCGGCCAAAAATCATCCCCGACGAGTCGGCCCCAATGCTCATCGTCGCACACTCCACGATGGAAAATAACAATTCCAAAAATTGCACTACGTTCACAAAGCACACACTCTGCCACCTGTCAAAAATTCACACACGCCAGCCCCCGTCCCGAAGCCATCAATTGGCTGACGGCCGTGAAAAGGATGAAGATGACAGCAGCACATCAAGATCCCCGAAGATTTCCATATCCCGCTGTCCTAGATTCCCATACGCAATAAGCCTGCAATACCGACTGACCTATAATAATGTGGGAGTTTATTGCGCACACCCTTTCTTCTGGGTTTTTACACGCCTATACTTTGCAACCTTTTTCTACCAGATTCCTCCGACATCCTTATTAGCTGTCCCGGCTGCAGCCGATTCGCTTATACCCCTAACTCCTGTATCGCATTTGCCGCGGACGGAGGGAAACTGCAGAAAACGTCCGCCGATACAGGGCGGTACCTACCAAGTCTCCCCCAGTGTCAATACGAGTAAACTCAAGCACGTCCACCAGAGGTTCCTAGGGTCGGTACCTCCTCAGCTGTGACAATGGGCCACCCGATGTCCGACCAAGACGTCACCATCCGCGCGATAAAAACCGCCTTGCGGGAGCACCCCAGCCGAACACCGACTCCCCACTCATCACAGCGAGGTTTTTGTTGGGCATTTGGTTTGGAGGGATCCGAACCGCCAGGATTGCAGAAAAAACACTTAGAAATTTTTTTCCATTGGTGTCGGCTACGGGAATCGAACCCTGGTCCGCTGCGTGCGTAGCCAGAGTCCTATCCACCGAGCCACTGCCCTCCTTATTGTCGACTGACCTAATTACCCACCTTTCCCGAATAGATCCCACTAGTGACAGGCACGAAATAAATCATGCGCCTGATCCTTCTCATATCGACCCGTGACGTTGCTGCCCCATGATTGATTGACCCGTGAGCAATATCGACCAATCAGCGATCGCGAAAATTTCGCAAGCTTCCAGCTGACCACGAGGTTGTCACTTCGTGACGAGCCGGCGATTAGAGAGGAGTAACTAGAAGTAGAATGCGAAGAAGAATTTAGAGAAATTTAATTTAAGAGATTTTAGAGAATTTATATTTGACAAATTAGTTTAGCGCTATCCTTTTAGGTAGGTGCTGTCTTGCTCAGACGGGCTGTTGTGGTCTGTAATCTCATCGGTTGAAGATTTATGTTCCTTGCCGTTTCTATATAAGCTTGACGTATTCACTTTTGTTACTTTTAATATTTTCACCATGAAGACGTGAATTGGGAATACCTTTATAATTTGTGCAATTACGGTATAATATGTCAGATATGGTGCAATTATTGCACTACATCTAAATCATGTCCGCGTACAAGTCAGGTCGTTACCGTTAACTCTCATGCCGCGTGTGTGTGTGTGTGCCAGTCATTACTGTTATGTGTCTCGCATATCGTGCCCGTGTGTGAGTGCCAGTCATTACCGTTATCTTTCGTATTGTGCCAGTATCTTTCTGACTGTCCGTTTGTCTGATTCCGTACGTTCACAATCGCCAGTCGTGACCGTATTCGCACTCTCTCTCAATTCACTACGTTTACTTGCTTGCTCATGTCCACCGCTTCTCTCTTTTCTCGCAGCGTGGCTTCTCTCTTCCGCTCCCCTGTGTCGATTCCCATGATCGGCCTTGGTTGCTTGCCTATTTACCACCGTGTCATTTCGCCATTACACATTGACTGTCGTCGCCGTATTGTCTCCGCTTTTCCAAGAGTACTTCTTATTGGTCGCCCGTCGTCTCCATGGCGTTCTCCTTTTGCGCGCGTGCTTTCAAGGTTCGTGTTGGCCTTAATACGCACATTGAGTCATTTGGAAATATTTTTATTTCTCCAATGGGTCCAATGGAAACGCGACCCTATGGCCAACACATTCTCGCAGCGACGTCGGTGCGTCGCTGCAAGAACCAATTACCGAACTGGGATAGTCAAACCTGTCATTTTGGGTAACCGGTTAAAAAAGACAGTTGAATCAACATAAAAGTTCAACGGTTGAATTTGGACAGCTTCTCAACTGTTCATCTTCGAAAGGCAACCATCCTGCGTTTTCTGTGGATGGTTTGTTATTCGACGACCGTTGAATCAACCATTTGAATTCTTTTTTACGGTTGACTTCACAGTTGTAAAGCTGTCCAAATTCAACAGTTGATATTTTCGATTGACTTTGCAGTTGCCAAAATTGCAAGGGAACTAGCTTCGATTTTTTGGGTCGACAAATAATTTAACCGATACTTACATGTATTTTTCTCCTATAAAATATGGTACTCATTTTTGGGGAAGAAGTGAATTCTTTTTATACACAGTTACATAAAAATTGACAGATACGATAATAGTATTATATATAACATATAAAGCTGTAGAATGTCCTTCCAAACACATTTGATGGAAAATACATAATCCAAAGTTGCCGCAGCTATAAAAGAAGCCGGCTTTAGCATTTACACCGTAATCACATCATTGGAGTGTTTCATTGCTACAGGGACACATTAAAACATTTATGGCCATAGAAATGCCATAGGCCATTATGAATATATAAATGTGCATACACAAAACGAATATCATTTTGGCACACAATTTATTAACATCGTTGGGAATTAGTGTTCGTTCGACCACTACACCTTATAACTGTCTTTGGCAGTTCACTATGGTCCCAGACACAGTTTTTATTCGTATATAGAATAGTTTATACAACTTCCGATCCAAACCACTAAGAATGCTTTGACCCTCGATCAGTTGATCACGCTCGTATTTTCATTTATCAAATATCGTCTGGCGGATTTCCACCGCGCGGACTCCGGTGCAAGCGAACGATCCGTCCGCTGGCATTATGAATTCGTAAGATATACGAAAAATGTCGGGAGTCATATATCAGACACGAGGATCACTCACAGATCAATCATCATCGTAGATCTTGCCGCATTGGTACGATATTATTCACTAAAGTGATCTTACACAAAAGCTAAAACAAATTAACAAACCCACAATTTAAAAACGGACAAAAACAAAACAACCAAAACTAATAATGGCCTAACAGCCAAAGCCAATAAAAGTCCAAATAATAAACCCCATCTCGAGGAGATGTGGAAAATAAACCAACTAAAATAAAAAAACTAAACAAATACAGTGAAAGTAAGAAAAGTGATGAATCCACTGTAGAACATACAAATAGACAGGATACGTTAAAAGAAGGAACAATAGAGTGCACCGATACAGCGACACCAACTATAAACACTAATAATAAAGACAATAACAATAAAATTCCACCTATCTATAATACAAACGGACAAGTCACAAAATAATATTAATACAACCATACTAAAAGAAATTAGAGAAAGCCATAATGGAGCTACTCTAACTTTCACTACCAACTGGATCATCATTAAACCATCAAATTGGGTTTGGGTTTCTCAACTTACATACTTATGCTAACAAAAGTATAAAAGAAAAGAAGTTTGTTATCAAAGGTCTACCAATAATAGACTTAGACGAAATTAAACAAGATGTTGAAAGCCACAGGTTTATTATTATATAATTAAAATATCCGTGATGAAACAATCTAAGGACAAAGAGACCTTTAACCCGTTCTACTTTGTTTCATTTGGTGCTACAGAGGACGTGGGGAAAATTAAAAATATCAAACATATATGTGCAGTAAAAATCAAATGGGAATACTATAAAAACAAAAAGAAAATCACGCAGTGCTATAGGAGCCAGAAATTTGGCATGGCACACAGCGTTGCTAGTGAACCTAAATGTGTAAAGTGCACAAAAGGACATTTAACAGCAAATTGCGATAAAAACGAAGAACTTAAACCTAAATGTGCAAATTGCAAGGGAACACGGCAAATGCAAAAATATGCCCAATCTGTCTGAAAAAATTAGAATATATTAACCATAAAAGACAAATTAACCAGGAACTGATGAAAAACTTCAATCTAAATGAAGAAGAATTCCCAAAACCAACACAACAAGAAAAGCGCAAAAACAAACCTATGGGCAAAGGAACTCCAGTACGCGATCTTCACCAAGCGTCGGAGACCCACCGGAGCAAGAGAGCAGACAAAGGAGAAGGAGAAACAGCACTGAATTACCCATGGAAACACACAACAGAGGAATAATACCGGAGATAACTTACGCTACCGTAAGCAATAGTAGAATAAACAATACAAATAGTTCAAATGAAACTGTAAATTACAACACAAATGAATATCACAATACTCTTCTCAACGTTGTAGACGAAATAAAACAGTTGCATGAGCTATGCGATCTAAATAAAATGCTAGCTATGTTCAAAGAACTTAAAATAATAAAAGTAGTATGGTGCGCACTATGGCCACCCCCACTCCTATCCCCACTCTCATCCCCACTCCTTTCCCCCACTCCTCGGCCACCGAGTGTCGGTCGATCGTGGGCGCGGGGGGTAGAGTTGCGGGGGGGGGGGGATAGAGTGTATGGCCATAGTACGCTTTTTTACCCCCACTCCACGGCCGCCGAGTGTCCTTGGCTCGGTGGGCCTTGGGTGCGGGGAGGGGATGGATAGTGTCGGTATAGTGGAGCTCTTGTTCTTTTTTAATTTTTGGCGTTTCATTAGAGGGGGGTGGGAGTGTCGGTATAGTGGAGAGCTTGTTCTTTTTTTTTATTTTTGGAGTTTTATTAGCGGGGAGGGAATGTGTCGGTATGGTGGAGCGCTGTTTTTTATTTAAATCTTTTTTAAAGAATTAAAAAATTCGATGCAGACAGCGAGATTCGAACTGCCGACCCTCGGATTACCAGTCTGAATAGCTACCGCTACACCAAGACCCGTTATGACATTAAGTTTATGCGGAAGGCTTTTATAGCGACGGGTCTGGAGCGCGTGACCATAGTGTACACGGATTTAAACTTCATTGTTCTTTTTTATTTTTACAATTTTATATTTTTTATCTTTAGATTTTTATTTCTCTCTCTCTCTCTCATCGTCTTTGACTTTAGAATATTACTTAGCTCGAAAATGTGTATGTGTGTGTGTGTGGAGTTTCAGAGCACGTATTTTCTTTTTTCTGTCTTTTCACGTACTGTACAATAAATACTCGAAGAGGGATGATATATATTGTGACCTTTTTTTATTAATTATACGTTATATATATATTTACAATAAATATCCAATAAAGAGGTAATATATATTAGATTGTCAATTGTTAGCATCTTTTTCTTTTCTTCTTCTTCGTCTTCTTCTTCAATGGTTCGGCTATGGAAGACAGAGATAAATATATAGCGTGAGAGAGGCTCGTATATGTGTATCGTAACATAGACACTTTATACATGATTTATAGTACATACCTGTTTATAATTGTTCCTCAGCAGCTTTGAACTCGAGCTTGTTGAACTTCGTGCCGTAGTACTGCATAATTAGATTTTTGTTACTAGCGGCGCTGCTCATTTGTTGAAATAGTTCGTCCGCTTCTTCGAAAGCCTTGACGAATCTCGTTGGTAGATAACACGAAAATTCACAATTTACGTCCACAACAACTCGCGCGCCCCATTTCGTTTGGACGATTTTGATACCGGTAATATTATAGGCTTTTTCGAGCTCCAACTCGGACAATCTTTTGACGGGAAGAAACGTCTCCAAACGACCCACTTGGTTGATTCGTGTGAAATCCATTGTCCAACTTAAGCTTCCTCAGTTTTATTGTTAAAGCACGAAACTCTGATATCGCGTGTATTTTTGCTTTAATCGTTGTAATATCTCGCAAAAAGACGTCTAAACGTACTTTCAATTGACGGTGCTTACTTCTTTGAAGACTCGAGGACAATGTCTGTCTATCAAGGAATGGAGGTACATCAGACCCTCTATCAAGCAGCCCCATTCCCCTACTCTGCATACAGAGAGACGCAGACTGAATTTAATTGGTGCAATATTTGCTTATTTGCAAAAACAGTAAACCATCTTGGCGGCGGCGGCAGTGGTGGTGGTGGTAAAATTAGTTTACCGTATCACCAGGTGTCGCTTACAGACATCAGCATTTTATGAAATCTGTGATACACGAGGATCGAATTCGTGACGGCGCGTGCCGTTGCGCGAATGACCATTTCAAGGATTTCTGAGAAACAGCTCATCACTAAAATATGTGGATTATAATTATTGTCGTGTGAAGTTCAAGAATATTGAGACAAAGAACACACACGTTTGAAAAATATACTTTATTTTTAACCCACGGTTATGGTACAGTTAGCGGGTGCGAGAACAGCAACCTTGTACACAAGGTAGAGTTTTAACACTAAATGTATTGAGATTATTATAATGGTAACCACCGCCCACACAGGCACCCTTGTTGAGTGCATTATTCATGGGTTTAGATTTATTACACTTATTCATATACTCATTGTAGTAGTCATACACTATTTTATCGTTCCGTGTTAAATCGGTTGAAAATGCACTCCTAAACATATTAATACCAAGGCCTGTAGACAAGAAATGAAGAAACATAACACAATAATGTCCACAAGTCTGTGATTCAGGACCCTGAAGCTGTATAGTGTTGTAGCTAAAGAATCTGCTGTTCTGCCGGAGACGTTGGAGATGCTGCGGGATGATTGGTGGTAGGCCGTAGCTGTCGAAGTACCATCCTCGTCCATCTCGATCGACGTACATTGCGACCCAGTGGGCTCCGGGCTGCTTGTGGCCATCGGTATTGGCGACAATCGCTGCTGGTTTCGCCCACACCTTAGGGATGCGGTCTGCCGGGTATACGCCTACAGTGCGGCTCTTTATACCGCGTAGGGCCTGCATAAGCTGCTCGGTGTTCATAATAGACAACAATTATAGGGACACTAGAGCTGTTTAATATCGGCTGTCTTCCCCTCGTCGCGGCGCTCCACAGCTAGTAAGCTAATGTTCCAGGCTGTGGTGGTTCTGTACTCCCACAAGGAGCTGGAGCGGTCATTATGAGAAAGCCACTTTTTGATTCTTACAGCATTGTTGAGGGCACACGTGAACGAGCAGTTTTTACGCAGTAAACCGTGATACACACAACGAGTATTGCTCTCAGGAAGATTACGAAACGACGAATCGTCGTCTTCTTCTTCTTCTAGATTTATAACGTAGCAATCCGTTAGCTGCGTCAAATAAGCCGCTTTATCAGCTCCTCTTGTGAACAGCCGATCAGACCGCGCTGCAATTTTCTTCAATGAAGATTCGACTGCTCGTAACTGCGTCTCGCCCTCGGACCACTCGATACCATGATGATTGGTTTGTAACCAGGTGTTTTGACGTTTTACACTGGGTGGTAGAATATTATAAGCGTAGGGCGACGCTACAATCCAGTGGGCCATGTATGATATCTTTACAGAGACCACGGCAACTTCTTTAGGTATAAAATGATTATATTTATCCTTCAAACCCTGTATATCAATGACGATATTCATGGTGCTTCTCGATCGTCGTAACACAGCGACTTTTGAATACAGACTAACGATAAATATTGCACGTTCTATGGATATATGACACTCCCCCCTCTACAAGTCTTGCGACCTAGCCGCTAAAATCCACAGTTACTTGTCTGGAGGAGTCGATCTCCAACACATTATCATATTCGGCATACACAAGGCAATTAACCGTTGATGTTAGGGCAGACGCGAAACGTACTTCTATTCTCACACTACCATGCCTCACAAGATTCCAATGAGTGCTGCTATTGGCCGAGAGATCGGGTGTAAGATCAAATGCAAAGAGACAATAGCCATGAGGGTAGGTTGTACGTGTGATACAATTACCCTCATTGAGAAAGTGTATGCCTGTACCGGAGAATAGTGTGTGGTATGCATCAACATACATACCAGCATCTGCGAAGTCTGGCTGAAGGGGCTTTGACGGTATTTGCAATCCATCGGCGTACAAAGAAAAATAATTTATATTGTAATTTTGAAAATTGAAAGGATTCATTTTACGGTCACCATTAAAAGCCTTATTATCAACAAAACCGACGATTATACGTTTAGGCAGCTGGCCGAGTATGACATTATCAAGCGTCTCACCGTGTATCCCCGCATGTAGCGATATCGCTTTAACCTCGACTCGCGTCAAAGGATATTTCGCTGTACATTTAGACAAAGCTCTTGCATGGGCCAAAAGCATACCCGGTGCTACCTTAACACGTCGTATAAGTAGCGATGCCTCCGTAATACGGATGGTACAATCTTTCGAGGAACTCATGAGACAAAAAGCGTTATTAGATCGTACGAGACGTAAGCGCATGTCAACACCGTTTAGCAAAAACCTCTCTTGATTGAAGATATCGCAGTGTAAATGACCAAGGAGATCAACCGTTCGCTTTTTACCTAATATGGTTCGTCTGTTTACAAGCCCACTATTATTATCTTCTGTATCATCCATATGACCAGGCATATCATTATACCATAGAGTACTCGTGAGATGTGAGTTCTTAGCACCAGATCCATAATTCAAGAGGTTTTCAATGTATGCCCTATACGCATAAACATTGTTAGGAGGTGATACCAGTTTCTGATTCAAAAACACATCGATCTGATTGAACATTGAGTGTAATAGGTTATTGATCGGGGCTACTTTAGGAGACGGTGTATCCGCTTTGTCAGGGGTTTCTATCTTAACACGCATGCTGAGCATGGTGTGTGTAAGATCAATGTACTCATCACCCTGGCCCGGTATGACAAATTCTATCGGTGAATCATCCGTCAATGATGAGATCGGCTTGTAACACACTGTATGCGTTCCCTCGATTGTTGTCTGGGTCGGTGGTAGTGTAAATAGCTCAAGCTCCGACTTAAGGCACTCACATGAGTGTGCGTGTAAGAAAGCCATTTTTCCAAGATTGTGTTAGGCGAAAATATCCGCCACTGTTCTTGATTTCTTATAACGATTCGTAGTTGTCCGTTTTGTTGCTCTTCTTTTCACAGTTTTCTTTTTCTTCTTCTGTCTCTTGTTCACAGAGCCCGAACGTTTTCGCGACTTCACGGTCTTCTTCCGTTTTTTCACACCAGTACGTCGTGATACGTTCCCGGCAAGATAATGGATCAGTTTATTAATTTTACCGGCTTTATACCCCGAACCTTTCATGAGCGTACTAATTTTTTCTTCAGCCTTACGCTTCAGATTCTCCCCTGATTCGTGCAGACGTGTTTTGAACGCTTCTCGCGGGTGAATACCAGAATCCATGATATCCGTAGCCATGTTCATACCTGAGCGAAGCGCCTCTTTACCAACCGCTCGAGCACGTTGTTTCAAGAGAGGTATTATTCGTCGGAAGAGACCTCCGAGGAAACTTCCAATACCATGACCCCTTTGATTCGGTGACCCTATATACACATGACTAATACCACCATAACCGGTTCGCCCCCACCCCCACCCGTTTGCATATCAAAGTATTCGTCATAATAAGCCATTTTAGACTGGTTCAGGCTAATCTGTACGTTTGAACTGTAACGTCACTGTCAACGTCCCATACTCGAATGGTATCGGTTCGCCAAACTCATCCCTTATATCAATCATTATTGTTTGAAAACTAGTACGTAATAGAGGAATATAGCGTGGTGGTGAGAAACTTCTTATCTTCACCGACCCGTAATTGCGATTATCAGCGGCAACAATTGGTACGACTCGCAGCAGCGGTGTATGCACATCTCCTGTGATATAGGGCTTGCAGATATCCGTATAAACGTACATCATATTTGGGGTCCCATGGGCCAGGTTGGCAGGTCTCTGAGCAGTGTACTCGCTCTGGACCACCACATCCTTAGACTCGGTGAATCCTAAAATCTTGTTCAACACATCGGAGAAGTAGAATGAGTGTTCGACATTCTTACACGATTCACAGATACGCGTGACCGCCACATATCCGTTGCGACAATGCTTAAATTTCAGATGACCCGCAACACACGGCGCCTCGTTAATAGCCTCGAGTAATGTGTCTATGCTGAGGTACACACCAGGCGGTACGCAGACGCGTTCTTCCTTAAAGTCGGTGCTTGCCATGCTACCGGGTGTTACTGTGTTCGTTATGACATTCATAAAGTTCCGCTCACCATCGGGCGGTACATGCAAAATTGTCGTCGTTATGTGTATTTCAGCTAAAGAAACAGACCAGTTGCCGTGAAGAGAGATACATTGGGGTAAACGCGTGGTATACCTTGTTGTCACATTATCGGGATAATAATTCATACTACTATTACTAGGTAAAACCATGTAAAACTCCTCCTTCATTTTGCTGACGACTGTTTAGACTCCTTCGCTTGTACTCTCGATAACTCAGGCTCATAAAATATACCATCAATATCCTCGCCGTGGAGATCACGCAGTATGTATATCACAGGACAAATACTGTGCGATACACGGACAATCTTAAATAACTCGCTGCTCCAGCCACGCTCGTAACCTTTTACGAAGGCAGCCTTCGCGCTACTGATGCGCACGATGTCACCCACACTGTATTTGGGCGAACAATTCTCGGTTCTTTTGTACCGCTGTATCAGATTATTACGGGCTCTAGCTGCTGTAGCGTGTGTCACCGTGACAGGAGCCATTTTTATACCGCTATGCGTGGAGTGATTGTATGCCGAAACGATGTTCTGCAGAACGTCTAGGTAACGTTTTTTTCTAGAATACGTAAAATACCTCCACATTTTTTCTTTCAGTGTTCTATTGAATCTCTCGACAACAGCCGCTTTTATATCAGGGTTTCGCGCAACACGGAACTGTATGTTCTTTTTCTTTAAGAGAGCCTGGAATACAACACCGGTAAATTCTTTACCCCTGTCCGTCTGTAGGTAAAGCGGTGATCGACCGTTACTATTTTTCTTAGATAAAATGAGATCAAACGCGCTGGCTACAGAAGCAGCAGACTTGTCACGTAAAGGCTGAACCCATGCAAATTTACTAAGAACGTCTATAACGACCAAGAGATAAACATAACCATCATTATAATCTTTAATCGAGCGAAGATCCACGAGATCAGCCTCCCAGAAGTCATCTATATTTCGGACGTTATAAAAACGACGCGGATAATGTCGCCGCACGACTCTGTGTTTTGTATAAGTATCCTGTGCTTCAAGCCACTGTACAGCCTTCACACGGGCAATTTTTTTCTGACGTGCCAAACGTAACAATTTGGTAGCACCTGAAAACGATGCTTCATGGGCTGGATTAAAGTACGCGTTTTCTAAGACTTTCATGATTATAATTTCAAGTTAGTCCAAATTACACGTCTTTTCTTATTATGATAGCCGCCACCTCTCTGCTTATCTCCCTGTGTCCGCCGTGTTGGTGATCTGCTCTCAACACCGCTGAAAAATGCTGATTGGTCCGTATCGGGTGATCCCTCGTTGCTTGTACTACCATCATCAGCCTGCGATTGACGCTGTGGCGTGTTAACTCTAGACTCCGCCCACAACTCCTCATTACCAATAAATTCCCGAGGTGTCTTGACCGCTCGTAGAACTCTGGCAAAGGCACTGCGTCCAGCAGGGTTAGGTATTTTCCTAGCCCTCATAGCATCGTTCACGAGATCAACAATATTTGAATCTTTTATTGGTGTACCGCTGACCGACACGACGCCGTCAGAATCCCAAGAAACATTAGATCGTGGAGCGCCTCGCAGGCGACAAAGAAGAAGTCTCGCTTTAACATGAAATTTAGCTGGTATACTCTCAAGTATGGCGGTATCGCTCATACCGTAACAGGTTTCGCCTTCTTCTTCTTTTTTTCTTTCATAATCAGCCTCTACATAGTGTTTATTATGCATAAGTTCGCGGTACTGCAGAGCTCTCTCATCATCAACGAAGTGGAGATAACGTTGTAATACAGTCAAGTTCGCCGTCCATTTTTCCCTCTCATCCTTGTATGCGCTGGAGTGCAAAATTTCATTCATCTCCGTGTCTAATCGAGCTAGCGTAGCGTCAATACCTCGCACTGGGTGTGTTTGAGGCGCACCCGCATTAAAAAATGGCGGTGTATGACTTTGTGTGCTCAACCGTGTTAGATGCTCCTCCGGCACGAGTACCATTTTTCTTGCGTGCTCCATCATCCACGGCCGCCAATCAAGCTCGATAGAACAGTACCTAGTATTGGTGCTAATAGGAGCGGTAGAAACCCACCGTTTTGAACAACAAACCGTTTCTTACTCTTCCAGCAGCCTTTTTTTGAGGCTAAACGACGGAGAACCGGTGCGTATCGACGTAATTTTTTTCTCTGGTCGATCTTCAGTGGTATATTCCCACAGAGAACATTCAGTGCACACTCACAAATACACCGGATAATACTTGGATCTGCTTTGCGTAAAACAGCCTCCCGCTGCTCCTTATTTAAGTGTTGAAGAGCACGCAGTATCGCAACGTGCTTTTTGCAGAGCGGTGAACCACCCCGCGCCATTACGTCTGATGAACTGCCGGCTATCCTGGTGTATCACTCTTTTTAAACCCCTTTGCGCTACATGTCTTTGGGGTTGTACTACCCCTAAGAATGTAAATCACACATTGACAAACGGCGTGACTAGCACTTGTTTGCTTTTTGTGCGCGTCAGATGCACGATGCGTTGTATTGCATTGCTGAAGGGCGCTCAATATAGATATACATTTTTCGTGACGCGGCGATGCTTTAGTCGCCATTACACGCGTTGAACTGGTAATTCACATGTACCGTTACTGCTTTTTAACTTTTTCCGTGGTATGTACACAATATTATGGGTATCGTCGGGGAAAATACAAGTACGGTATCTACAGTTATCAGGTGTTGATTGTTTCAAATCGAGTAATAAATAACCATGCGGTTTGGATGTTGCATCGTGATAGGCCTCTTGTAGAAATCGTGGGTTTTCCGGATATACCTGACGCGCGAGATGCTGAATTTGAGCTCGATCACGAGGATTTTTGAAAATTACAATATAATTGGCGTTCAATGAAATATCGCGCTGACCGTGTCCTTGATGGAACAAGTTTTGAGTAATAAAAATATCACTCAGGTTTTTATGATGACTACCTTTGGTGAAAAGATCTACAACGCTATTGTTTGACGCCTCGCGCATCAAATCGTCGATTATTATGAGCTTTGCACGCGGATCGTTCGCATAATTGGCACTCTGAGGCAGACCTTCATGAAATTCTATCGATTTACCATACTCTGTGTATGCTGGTTGCCATTCGGAATAATAGAAAATAATTCTCTCGAACGGCTCACTATTCATCTGCGAAATGAATTTCAAAAACTTTTTTACAAAATAAGTTTTACCACAGCCCGTGGGGCCACAGATCATGGAGGCCCAGGGATGCTTCCACCGTGTATCCATCTCTACGAATGAGTGTATTTTCTATACAACAGTGTATATAAAGCACACGTCATGTGTATACGGATTTTTATTTTGCAATAACACCATAAATATTCTACAATAATAACAATGTGTTACAATAATAACAATATTTTACAATAACAACAATATTTTATGATATTAAACTCTGTAGCCATAAGGGAGCGAACCGTATTCACCATTACGCCTCCGCTTGACGCTCAAAGGCATACATGATTTCGTTTCGGGTCGTGTAACAACCTGGTGGAACGGCGTGCGTCGTATTGAAGCAAATCTTAACACAATAGGATCCTCTCTCTCGCCTATTATGAATGAACGTATCGATCTGTAGTTTATCAGAGAGGTATTTGCATAATTAAGAGTTATTCCTTTAACTTTACAAACCTCGCTTTCTACACCACCAGGTGTATGAACTATGAAAGAATAAAATTTTGGACCGCCCGAAACGAAAGATCTAATATAGCTACCGGTACCGTACGAGCTTAGCTCATCCGTTAGATCACCGAGAAGCTGACCAGTAGGCGGCTCGTACTCTTTAGGATCGTTTTTCGTTGTGTAAATAACGGAATCGGTGTCACAATACAATGCGCGTTCACCCAACAGTTCGAGATAAGAGTAAAGCTTCAGCCGAGCCTGAGCTGTTGTATATGCAGCAATTACAGCGTTTGCTATATTAGACGGTACTACAGCATCTTCGGTTTTTGTGTAATTAACATACAATACGCTATTATTAACAGGTAGTATGCCCGTGATATCGTGCTCAGAGCTGTTCAGTAGCTCCATAAGTTTTTTACGGGTCGACACTATTTCGGTTTTAGGTAAATTTTCACGCTGCCCAAATTTACCCCAAAACGAATTAAGACACAGTTTAGCTACCGAGCGCAGACCTGGGTTTTTTGCTATAGCTGTGCGACATAGATCAATTCCTTCGGAGGCCTTGAAAGAAGCTATATAATTGTCTTGAGCTGTCTCGTCTTCTACACAGTTCTCGGGCCAGCCGCTGGCCTCTTGTTTGATTTTAAGAAACGTGTTGATGTATTCAACAAAAAGACCGCCTTCCTGTGTATCGCGGTTATACTGTGTTATCTCATACTGCCAGATTTCACTCACGTTTAATACTTTATAACCACACATGATGGCTTTCCGAACCTCATCTACTACCCAGGTACCTGTGAATGACCTCTCAGCAGGGTCTTCATGGGGGCACGCGTCTTGATTCATTGTTTCGCAGCAGCTACGACACAGTCCGAATAATAAACGGTGATGCATACGTAACGGTAGCACGGGATGGTAAAGATTTCGCGGGGGTAGCACCGTACATTTAACAAGATCCTCGATGCGGGAAAGATCCGTGTTTTCGGGTCCTGTTAATTCCATACACTCGTCACCGACGTACACTATAGGGTGTCCTATAGGGTATTTGCCGTATTTGCAGACATACGGATACAACGAGCAGACGTCAACATACCGTATCTGCTCCCCGTCTTTTACGTCGTACAGAGTGACCATATTTTCTGTGCGACCGCCGAAAAATGCATCACGCGGGTCGAGTGAATCTAATTTGACTAGAGCATGATCACGCACAAAATTACTCATTTCTATATCTGTTTTTACCAAACGGTCATACGCGCACTCCCAAATTTCTGTTAAGGTATATCCACTTGAGCGGATTCTGTGCGCTGTGGTGCTTGTTCGCTCGAGACGCTCATCCATTGTCGTACCGTCGGTCTGTTTACGATCCCTATTTACGGCGAAACAAGTGGTGCACCCGTGCCAATAACAACCGTGAAACTGTAATACATGAGGCGCGTCGTCGGTTTCGTAGTAACCGTCTACCATTAAATTTTGGGGTAATTTAAATTCGCGCGAGCGCCCTGCATGAATAATATGATGGCCTAAAGAGTGCTCCATCCACACAAGCCACGAAACGGCTTTTTTTGATTGATTATGAGCCCATCTATAACCGCCTGTCGGTATAATTCCAATAGTATTACTTTTCAAGAAGTTTTTTCGAAAAATTTGAAAACACGCTGACGCTATTGTTGTAGTTTCGCTAAATGGACAGACGCGTCCACTGTTCATGAACATCTTTCGAAAAACGACACAAGCCTGTCTTAATATAGTGACATCGTTCTTGCAATAGCTTGTAATTTCTTTTGAAAAATCGAACACGTAATCAGCACTCTTTAGATCATTATACCATGCAGAAAAACGCTCGCGTTCCGCCACACGCATCGTGTCAGGAGAATAGTGATCTATAGAGGGTAGTGGACCGATATAATTTTGATTTTCAGGTCTGTTAAATAAATGGGTAAAAGACCCTTTGGCAAGAGCGTTCCTCAGACCGAAGGCTTTTGGTAATGCGCTGAGAGGCATGTGGAAGTAATGTAGGCTATCGAGAAATACAACTTTTTCAATACGCATCGTGATAATTTTAGTACCATTCATTATTAAAGTGGGTAGTTGCGTTTTTTTCTCTTCAATTAAATAACGTAGAATGAACTGCGCGTCGAAACCGCCCGCGTTATGGGCTATCAAAAATGTATGAGAGAAACCTGGAATACTTTTCATACCTAGCTCTACAAGCTGACACACGGGGTTCGTTCTAAATATAAATTCGTGAACGCCGCAATACTCGCAAGGCTCGTCGATGGTCTCGTTATCCCAGCACCGCGTGCAGACGCGCTGGGCCACACGGAGATTAGGCTCGTGAATACGTACGGAGGGATCGCCTTTTACAGATGTACACTGTTGTGTCTCAAAATCATAAAAAATAAATATATTCTCTTTGGAGGCGTTAACAGAGCAAATAGGTCTCATGAAACATAGATGGTTATAGGGTTGACGAGCTTTGCAGGATTTACAAAAACCCGTGCCGCATGTATGGTTTTTCCCGTCCAGAGGTCTGATAGAGCAGAAACAAGTACGGCAACGTTTAAGAGATTCGCAAACAGTATTTACCCGGCGTCTACGACGGATTGTCACAACTCTATGATTTTGCAGGCACCTCTCCCCAAAGAAATCACGATAACAGTTCTCGCACCTGATTGTACCGATCGAAATCGACTCGCATGCCGGTGTTTGAAGACAGCGGGGACATTTCTTTTTTAAGCACCTATGGTTATACCGAAAACGGGCATTACAAGTTACACAGAAGTTTAAGCTACCCACTGCACCTCGCAGATTTAAAATAGGTTGAAAGTGGTGTGATCGTTCGTAATACAAAATATATAATGTTTGTTGGATTGAGCCAGCGATAGCCGTAACCATCTGTGTACCGTCAAATAAAGGTGCCTCGCGTCGGCCCAATGTCAAAAATTCAAAAACTATGATCGCAATCCCTGTTTGAGCCAAATAATTTTGATACAAAGCAATTTCACGCGTTGTACAACCATTGCGCGGTATAGTAATACAGGCTTTTCTCGTAAGCTCAAGCGCTGCTTCTTTTTGGACCGACCCATTAATGCGTCTAATAAGCTGCCATTTGTTGTGTAAGGCCCCCGTACGTATTTCACCCCTCTCGGCGTATGCCAGCGCTGCTACTAGCGAACGTGGTAAGCACAAATTATCAGTGTTTCGAATCGTTAAAATAGATTTCTTAGCGACACCCTCGTGTGTTAAACCTTTTCGCCCGCGTCCCTCTACACCTTTAACAATACACATTTTCATATTAAAGGAATCATCAATGTTCATAGACGTTGTACTTTGAGCAACGCTTGTTATTAATTGCCAAACATCCTCGAATGTATAGTCGCGAACGGGTCGAAATGAAAGCCAAACAGGACCGTGTGCTAGGCTATTCGCTGTGAACGAGATTCCTGCATAGTCACCACCCTCACAACATCTCGTGAGATGCGTTAAAAGGTCGCGGAATGCTCCCTCGAGCCATGCTGTCACACCCACTCCTGGGGGTGGCTGACGGATACGCATCGTCGTCTCACGACCGCGTAGTTGAAAGCGCCTAAAGTAACGATCTGTGTCGTGTATGATAATGATTCTATCACCAGGCGGTAGCACATCCCCAAACACCTGGGCCCCCGGTGTCTTACGCTTTCGTCCCGCACCGGTTTGTATATCTGTAATAAAAGAACTGTGTAAGAGGTTTGAAGTTTAGACGGTCTAGAAGTATATATATTACGACTTTAATGTACCTTGTTCTTCTTCTTCTTCTTCTTGCTCGTGTCTGTAGTTTTGATTGCCGTTATCAGGAGTAACGGCGTATGGATCGTCCTCGTCGATACTATCGGTGTCATTTTCTTTAATAACGTCGCGATCTTCGGTTCTTAGACACAGGCCTGAAGGTCCTGCAATCGGTTCTCTTTCTTCTTCAGCAGGGTGTGGTGTCTCATCCCCACTACCGGTGTCGGACTTTTGAATTATTTTGCTGCTTTTTGGTCTTTGACATAGGCCCGGCGGACCGGCGAGCTGTTCTATTTCTCGAGCAGCGTATGTTAATTCTAAACAATAATCATTATAAATTTTAGAAAAATAAGCTTTTAAATTGGAATTTTAAATAAATAGAAATTTTCAATACCTACCATCGGCGGTAGTTCCCTCCTGATATTCTACAATGCGTGTAGCTTCTATGAGAGAGGCTTCTTCATCGCTCGATGCGTCCAAAAATTGTTGATAACCTATTGCACCATTTTTATTATAAAAATATAGTTCTTTTTAAAACCATGTAAAAGAATACTTACTCCTAATTTCATCTACAATAGCGCGGACGCTCTGAGATCCTTGAAGACCGCGCCTCTGTAGCTCTTCATACACACATGTTAAGAGGCAGTGTTAGTCAGCGGAAATTTCAGACGGCTTCGGTAGTGCAGAGCTCGTAACATTTCGCTAAGCGCTACCGCTGCCTACCGCTAGATGGCATGGCGCGCGTATGCTACGAAGCCCCAGTATGACACTTGACAAGACGGGCCAAGCGCCGAGGCCTCGTAGCGATAGCCAGCCGCCCGCGTTTCCCCCGCACCACCCCGCGGAGGGAATGACACGGAGCGAAAACAATCGAGTCGCGCGACTAATCTCGCAGCTTTGGTCATGCATATTATGAGAATTGCTGTTTATAAAAACTGTTCACAAAATAATATGATTCTTGGAAAAGATATCTGGGTATACATACAAACCCATTCTATATATATATATATATATTGTGACGAGCTCGCTTACCTAAAAATTTCGCGAAACAAGGCGCGAGCTGCCAGTCGACATTCTCTGATGACGCCCAAATTATTTTCTGCCTCTTGTTCTAACGTTGCCGGTTAGGCGCCAGGTGTTTGTACCTACCCCTTAACACCAAGGGTATCTCGTCCTCAACAATTTTTTCCTTTCGCACGGCTAGTATCAGGGAATGTCGGGATTCGAAGGGCACGCATTGACAATTATTACCACTATACCGAAATAACGGGTGAGCACCGGTAATGATCGAAATCGCATACCAAGACAATTTATTATCGGACTTCTTGATACAATATTACGTTCGCTCTCGACACACACTCTTTCATTGCGACCTCCGGAGACGCCGGAGGGCACAGCCTTTTCTTAAGGGGCGAGGGGACGAGCCTAAGACGCACCCTACTGCGTCGCGGTACAATCGAAGAGATGCACCACGTGCGCCTACCTTTTCTCGCCGTTCCCGCTCGCTCTTGTTCCCCCGTCCTCGGACCTCGCTCTCGCTCGCTCTCGTTCCTCTGTCCTCGGACCTCCTCGGACCTCGCTCTCGCTCGCTCTCGTTCGCTCGCCGTATCCGCTCTCTCTCTCTCACTCACACGCTATACCACACTATTCTCTCACACGTCTCAACTTTCTCGCTGCCGAAATCGGACTGTCTTTACTTCTCTCGTACAGTTTTCTCTTAGCCTAATGTCGGGGGTAAAGGGGAGAGTTAGGGGTACTCCTCACGGCGATCGCTGTCCGATCACCGGCACAGCCATCCCTCTCTCTCTCGCTCCCGGGCGTCGTCCGTCGCTCGACCGGCACTGCCTTTCTCTCTTGCTCTTGCGCGCCGTCCGTTCGTCCTCGACCGGCAATGTTTACAGCTCGACCCCCATGTCTCTGTAATGTAACGAAGTTTTCGCCGACAGTCGCCGTTCTCGAACGCCAATTTCCTTCACCACGGGTGCGAGACGACGCAACTCTGCTCTCGCTATCTCTGTCTAATATTACTTAGAATATTTCGTTCCGACACGATTGCGAGGAGGGTACCGCCTCGTCACATCCCCCCACTAGGCTTTTGTCTACCCCGCAAGGAGGCAGGCACACGCCGATACACCCCTCATCGCGTCGCAGCAGAGTCGCGGCTCATCTCGCCCCCGATCGATCCCATCACCGATCACTCAAAAACTTAAACACTATTCCCTAAATAGTTTCCTAACTAAGAGCACAATAATCCTAGTTATCCTAAGAAATCAATATCAACTCGACGTCAGTTTTTTCCCACAACCATATTTATTAGGGACTCTCCCACCGACAATCCTGGTCGCATTGAGTCCCGTTCTAACCACAAAAAGACGTCTTCACATTGGAAGACCTACAACAATTTTTTTTTTTTTTTTTTTTTTTTTTTCTTTTTATCCTCCTCTTCCTGGCCCCTTGCTCCTCCCGCTTGTCTACCGTCGGGCCCGGCGCGGTCGGCAATCCGGGCAGGTGTCCCTCGTGTAGCCGACCCGGTAGCAGGTGATGCAGTAGGGCCTGCTTGGGTCCCACGGTAGTGGGCAGTCCCTCGGGCCATGGCCATCCTCGAAGCACCGAGGGCACGCCATGGCACATGAGTACTGGGGCGCCGGCCGCCTGGCTCGGTCCCTCCTGCTTCTCTCCGCCCGGTTGTGTGCCGCACGCTCCAATCCGTGTGGCCCCGGGCACTCGGCGGTGGTCACTCCGTCGCGGTGGCACAGCCGACAGAAGTTTGGCCTCAGCCTCTGCGTGCACCGCTTCCACGGATGGTCGAGGGCCCGACAATTGAGGCACCCTCGGGGCACAGCCATCCTGGCCTGGGCGATCGCCCTCCAGTGCTCCAGGTCCTCCCGGGCCTCTCGCGCAGCGTTCCGTCGGGGATACATGCCCGCTGGCTGCAACCCTGGTCCTTCGCCCTCGCCTGCCCGCTGGTCCTCGCGCGGGGGTGGCGGTCGGGGGACGTCGTCCTCCTCGATGGTCAGGCCCGCGATGACCTCTTCCACCGGGTCTCTCCAGCCGACGTGTCGTTCCTCTGCGGGCAGGGTCCACCGTGGCCTCAGAGGTGGAGCACGCCGCGCGGAGGTCGAGGGCCCTGGCGTGGGTTCCTCCGTCTCGCCCTCTGGCCTCTCGGTCGAGCCCCTTTTGGCGCACCCTGCCGGTGGCGCCGCCGTCGTCACGACCCCCTCCGTCGTTGGCACAGCCCTCTCGACGGTCTCACCCTCGGCGGCCTTCGCCTCGGCATACTTTTGCGCCGCTCTTCTTCGGGCTGCGGCGATCTGCTCCTCCGCGGACAGCGTCGCTTCTCTCGCCGGGGGGTTTGGCGCAGCCTCTTCCTCCCCGTAATACCGTCGGCGGGCCTCTTCCCTGACCCGTCGTAGCTGGTCGTTGGCCGACATGTCGCACAGCGCTCTTGGTCGGGTTCTAATCGATCACACCCAAAAAGGAGTGATTACCTGTTAGATTACCTGTGGTTTCGGCTGGTTACGCCGAGCTCTCCGCAGCTCGTTTATTACCTGTAATCTTTAAGTCTTTGACATGCCAGGTCCCCGCAGGTCGACCAGCATTATCGGACAACTCGACTACATTCGGCGATTTCATTCTAGTTATGACGAACGGTCCGGCGTACTTCTTCGCGAACTTCGAGGTTAAATTGTTCGCGGCGCTCGATAGTACGCGGTATCGCCGATATACGTGGTCGCCGACGTGCAACGGAACATTTTTCCTACTCCGATTATAGTTTTCAGCTTGCTTGGCTGAGGCTTCGCGAATATTACGCGTCACGAGGTCTCTCAACTCGACCAATTTACTCATTCTCGCGACCCATTTGTCGCGATCGGGTACGTTCGGAACGTCTTCTTCCGAAATTCGAGCCCAGTATTGAGCTGGTCGAGGTTCTCTACCGAGGTTCAAGAACGCTGGGCTTACGCCCAGGGACGAATGCACAGCCGTGTTATACGCGAACTGGAGTTCGGCTACGCGCATGTCCCATTCGCGGTGATCGGCGGAAATGTAGCTCGAGATCATGGTCTTAAGATTCCGGTTGACTCTCTCTACGGGATTGGCTTGGGCGTGGTACGGTGGGGTCGTCACTCGTTCAATGCCGTATTCGTCCGTCAGTTTCTGTACCGTCTGATTTACGTACTCGGTCCCGTTATCGGTCAAAAGTCTACGCGGTGTTCCCCAACGACAGAGTACTCGCGCGCGGAACGCGTCCATGATGGTTTTCCCCGTGGCTGCCGCCGCGGGTACACACTCAATCCAGCGTGTGAACATGTCTTCGAATACAATCAAGTATCGATTTCCCGCCTTAGATCTCGGGTACGGTCCCATCACATCGGATGCAACCGTATCCCACGGTTGTGCAACAACACGCGGTCCCATTATCCCCATGGGCCTAGCTTGATTCGCCTTATGCAACGCACAGGTGACACACTTCCCTACGTATCGCTTCACGTCCCGGTACATCCCTGGCCAATAATAATCGTTAGCTAGTCTACGGTACGTTCGGTCGACCCCTGGATGACCAGATTGCTCCGCGTCATGTGCGCGCCTCAACACTTCCTCCTGCTCTTCAGAGGGTACCACTAGCTTCCACGCGTCAACATCCTCACCTATCGCGCTTTTGATCGCGTTCTGCCGGTAGAAATAAATGGAACGGCCTTCTACTTGCCAATCCGGAAACTCGCGAGGGTTTCGACGAATCGCGTTCAGCCTTTCCTGATACCAACCGATCTCGAAACAATCTCCTAGAGAATCGACTTGAGCATCAACATTCAATTCCACGTCCTCGAACATCCGCGATAGTGCGTCCGCCGCTTCGTTCTCGGTACCTTTTCTATACTCGATTGTCATCTTGTACCCCGATAGTTCAAAAGACCAACGCGCGAGCCTACCAATCGGGTCCGCGAGGTTATACAACCATCTCAAGCTACTATGGTCGGTCACAACGGTGAACTCGTACCCTTCCAAGTATGGCCTGAATTTCCGTACGGCCCAAATTACTGCGAGACACTCTTTTTCGGTTACGGTGTATCGCGTTTCCGGTCCAACCATCGCTCGACTTGCGCATTCGATCAATCGTTCCGACTCACCATCCCTCTGTGTTAGCACAGCCCCGATCCCACGATCGCTCGCGTCCGTGTACACGATGAATGGCAATTCGTAATTCGGGTACGTCAGTATCGCAGCGTTCACAATTTCGTCCTTGACCGCTCGGAACGCAGCCTCTTCGACGTCTGTCCAATCCCAAGTCACAGTCTTACTCGTCAGTCTGTTCAATGGTCCGGCGACTCTCGAAATATTTTTCAAATGGCGATGGTACCAATTCACCATCCCATTGAATCGCCGTAACTCTGTCGCGTTTCGCGGTCGCGGATATTCGATTATAGGCCGAATTTTCTCAGGGTCTGGGCGCAGCCCTTCGCTGTTCACCAAAAACCCGAGATAGCGTACCTCGTTTCGACAAAATTCGCTCTTCTCATAGTTTATTATAAGACCGGCCTCTCGAATTATCGCGAATATTTTCTCGATCCACTCGAGGTGTTTTCGGAACGTCCTATTTACGATGATAATATCGTCTAGGTATGCAAACGCGTGTGGTTCAAGTGCTGGACCGATCAGCCGATCCATCAGCCTTTGAAACGTAGCTGGCGCGTTGCACAGCCCGTAGGGCATTCTACGAAGTTCGAACAAACCCTTTCCTTCTACAACGAACGCGGTGAAATGCTTGCTAGCCTCCGCCATCATGATCTGATGGTAGGCCGCACTCATATCTAACGTTGTGATATACACGGCTTCCTGGAGCTTACTCAGAATCGTGTCCATTCGCGGTAGAGGATACGCGTCTTTTCGCGTTACTTTATTCAGCTCGCGATAATCCACGCAGAATCTCCACGTACCGTTCGGTTTCGCGACCATCACCGGCGGACTAGCCCATTCGCTTTGCGACGGTTCGACGATGTTACCGGTTAACATCCTATCTACTTCGGCATGCAATGCGTCTACTACGACCGGCGAGCGTCGGTACATCCGTTGTTTCACGGCGCGGTTTGTCGTCACCTCGATCACGTGTTGCGTGAGTGACACAGCAACATTAAAATCTTTCGGCATTGTCGGGATCACTCCCGAGAGCATCTCCTCCAAATGCTTCTGCTCGTCGCGTCTTAGTTCCTGAAGTCCGCAACATAACCCGATCGCGGCAAGTTCATCGTTCGGCTTTATTATCGGGTGCTCTATTCCGACCTCGTCCAACGACCAGACTCCCCGCCCGGCGCAAACATTTACTCCGAACGCGTGCATGAAGTCCATGCCTAATAGACAGTCTGATTTTAGATTACGCACGATTATAGCGGGGAACCACTTTTGGACCCCATCCAACGAAATCGGGAATAACGCTTCCCCGACTACCCTTTCTACTGTACCGTTCGCCATCGTCACGCAGTCGAGTCTTGTTGTCGGGTATGGTCGGTAGGGTATCCCTAGCTCATCGACGATGTGGCTACCTATTCGTCTAAACACGGAAGTTGTCGCACCGCTGTCTGCCAACGCCTCGAGATGCCTTCCACCGATCTCCAGCGACACGAAAACCCTCTGTCGTCCCGGTTCGCGCTTCCACTCTTTCGGTGGAGCGGGAAATGCAAAAGGAAACCCCGTGTTTACTTCGACCGGAATTTCTTGTTCAACCGGTTGGTCGCGCGCCCCGTTGTCGCGATTTTCGCTACTCTTATTACCGTCTTTATCGCGGCCGGCTTCGTTGGCTTCGCCAATTACGCGCGTCTCGGGCACTTCTTCGTCCGACTCTTCCGAATCGTCGAGTGTCCAAATGCCAATCGGCCCGTAGGGTGACTCACCTGTGTCGACTTTCTCTACCCTCGCCGATGCATTTGCGCACGGAGAGCTCGCTGCACCTGTAAGTACCTGTTTCCCTACCTCAGTGCTCACCCGCTCTATCCTATCACTACTCGACTGGTCGGGAATTGGGGGAAGGGGGAGGGGATTTGCTCCCAACCCTTCGCCTCTGCTTGGCGGGTCTTTTACGGGGAGCGCTGGCTGTCCCGCCGTGGCCAGGCTCGATTCTCGTTTTTTGAGAAGGCACAGCCACAGTTCTCGGCCGTTACCTCTTTCCTGCCGCAGCCTAGGCACAGCTGTACCTTCGTTTTGTCACAATCGCGGCTGAAGTGACCTGCGTCCCCGCAGTTGAAACAAAACAGTGGCGTTCTCCTTGCTGGAATCGGTGAACCTCTTTGAGCCGCATTTCCGGAGACTCGATTCCCCGGATTCGGTCTACCGCCACCGTTGTTCCCCCCACCAGACTGCTGTTGCGTCTGGTGATTATTGGCTGAACTCGCCGGAGGTCTCGCTGCAGCGTTAGCATACGACGTCGACGGCGTCGTGGCTTCCGTCGTTGCAGCCTGTGCGCCGTTGCCCTCGCTCTTCCTCCTTCGGCGTCTCTTCGGCGCAGCCTCTGGCTCAGCACTTCCTCGTTTTGCTTGTCTGTCCGACACAGCGTTCACCTCGTATGTGCGATATCGTTGGTTCGACGATTTCTTCGGATCCATTGACGTCGTCGCAGCCTTTCCCTTGGCGACCCATGCAAACTCTTTGACATGGCACTCACTCCTTGCTGGTGGTGGTCGGCGTGTCTTCGCCCGAGCCCACCGTCGTTCGATCCGGGATGCTCGCTCGACGAGTTGTGCATACGTGCGTACTTCGCCTCGGTCCAGCTTGTCCCAGTACTCCGGCCTCAAGCCCGCGTACACTCGATCGAGCTGGCTCTCCAGGCTCTTCTTCCGGCGCAGCCGATTGTACAATCCTTGGATGCAGATTAGGTAATCCTTGGCCGATTCATCCGAACCCTGCGTTCTAGCTCGGATGTCATCCTTCAGTCCTTGTTGGTCATAATCGGCTCCGAACCAGGCACGAAAATCGTGTAGGAAGTCACGCCATTCTTCCCACTCGCACCGATTCGATCGGTACCACCGAACGGCACGGCCCTTCAATACCTCAGGCAACACTTGAAGACGTTCGTGGTATCGAATATCCGACGCACTGATTTTTTCGTAGAGTTGCTCGATAAACTCTTCGCATCCGAAATCATCATCTCCTGTGAACCGCAGTTGCCATTTTCGCGCAACTTCCCCGGTATCACGTGCGTGTCTTCGTGATCTCGGTCGTTCCCAACTCTCATCGTCCTCCGAGCTCCTTCGATCGGGGTGTCTTCGTCGTGGCCTCTCACCACCGCCCCTTCCGTACGATCGGTTGTTCGGTACAACCACTGAATCGAGCGATGATGACGACGAATCACTCGAATATCCTTCATGATCTCTCGAATTTTTCGTTACTGGCCCGCAACTCTTCCCCTGAGCTCTCGCGCGGCGCTTCGAAGTTCGCTCAAAATCCGTTGCTTCCTCAGACGACTGTATTCGCGGCGTCTTCTTGCTCCTTGTCGGCGGTTGTTGTCCACCGCGCTCGCTGGTATCGCTGTCGGTTTGCACGCCGATCTCTCGGTATTTTGGCGCAGGCCTTTCCCTCGGCGTCAACGCGGCACGCCTCTCATCACCATCCTGCATCCCCCCTGGCCCGTCACCGTGGACTCTTCTCGGGGCCTTGCTCGGTTGACGAGATTTGCGCGCGTCTTGGTCCGATGTCCATAAGTCCTCCACCATGCGCTGATCCTCGGCGCTTGGTGCAACCGACCTCCTACCGCGAGTTCCTCTCGGCGTCGCGGCCGCTCTAGCGTCGGCGAGCATGCCTGTTTTCCGTCCCATATTTAGTTTCGCGCTCCGTGATCCATCCGCGGGGCTCACTGGTCTCGAGCCGCCATCTTGACTCGTTGCTCGCGACGCGCTCGATACCCCCTCTCGCAATCGGTTGCGAGTCACTGCTGACACACCAGTGGGGTCGATGAATAGCGCTCGGAGAATCTCGCGAATTTTCCCAATATCGAATTTGTCTATTTGCGCGAGCTCCTTCTCGAGACCATCCTCGGGAATCTGGTCACACGATCCCCACGTGATGCTAGAGTATCCCTTCTCGCGGAGCTTGCACCTTCGAAGTCTATCGCGAAGCACGTCACTCGTTCCTTCGACACTCGCGCCCGCCGCGCGTAATAATTGTCTAACATCGCTGTCCGGCATAGCGTCTGTCCATTGTAATGCATCCGGCGCACGTGTTCCGCGTCCGCGCGTGTTCACTTTTGATACGTCGACATCGACATTGGTGGCCAGACCCGCACTACTTTCTTCCCCGACCGAAGCGTCAACATCGACACGCGCCCGGTCTTCGGCCATGGTCGATTCCGTCCGTTACTAAATTATCGAATTACTCGAGCGATTTAATGTTCGCGAATATTCTCTATATATTTTTCCCGAATGATTGCTCGCTACTGTCACCCGCGTTTGATTTTCACGCGAGATGATTGGTCGCGAACTTTGGAGATTATTTATTTGCGGGGCGAATTATTCGTTGTGCGTGTCAGAACGAGCTTTATCGCGCTATTTATTTTTTTCGCGATCACAATTATTACGTCCGTCACAGAGCGAATTACTGTTTCGTTCTCTTTTTTTTTTTGCACACCGAAAATTATTTAATTCCGACGCCAATGTTATGTATTGTGCCCTCAGGAACTATTTATTCACGATGCGAATTATTTATGGCCACATCGAAAGTCATTCACTCAGTTGTCGAAAATTACTTATTGGCGCGTAACTCATTTTTCGTGAATTTTAATTTATTTATTTACCGTGCCAATTATTATTCGCGGATTTCAAAAATGATGTATTCTCTTTGCGAATTATTTTTGTCGGGTTGAGTCCTCTCACTTAACCGAGCGCGCACTGTACCATACAGTTAAAGTTCGCGGTGGTTGAGTACCTCGACGCCCTGGAAATCCCGAATATAATTTTCGTACAACGATTCCTGAAATATTCAAAATAATACTTCGTACAACGCTTCGACAATATCTTGCCGTGGTCCGCACAGCGTATCTCTTGAAATATTAGTCGCACTATTTTTCTCGATGTCCGTTCGACCGTGAGAGCGAGCGCCGTGTTTACATCGCGCGCGACGCTCTCGCTCTCGTTGCTCACGCGAAATCTCGTTCTCGGCTTGTAGCACAGCCGCTCGAGTACACGTGCACTCGCTACGAAATTTTATTTGCCACGGCCCCACGTTGGGCGCCAGAAATTGTGACGAGCTCGCTTACCTAAAAATTTCGCGAAACAAGGCGCGAGCTGCCAGTCGACATTCTCTGATGACGCCCAAATTATTTTCTGCCTCTTGTTCTAACGTTGCCGGTTAGGCGCCAGGTGTTTGTACCTACCCCTTAACACCAAGGGTATCTCGTCCTCAACAATTTTTTCCTTTCGCACGGCTAGTATCAGGGAATGTCGGGATTCGAAGGGCACGCATTGACAATTATTACCACTATACCGAAATAACGGGTGAGCACCGGTAATGATCGAAATCGCATACCAAGACAATTTATTATCGGACTTCTTGATACAATATTACGTTCGCTCTCGACAGACACTCTTTCATTGCGACCTCCGGAGACGCCGGAGGGCACAGCCTTTTCTTAAGGGGCGAGGGGACGAGCCTAAGACGCACCCTACTGCGTCGCGGTACAATCGAAGAGATGCACCACGTGCGCCTACCTTTTCTCGCCGTTCCCGCTCGCTCTCGTTCCCCCGTCCTCGGACCTCGCTCTCGCTCGCTCTCGTTCCTCTGTCCTCGGACCTCCTCGGACCTCGCTCTCGCTCGCTCTCGTTCGCTCGCCGTATCCGCTCTCTCTCTCTCACTCACACGCTATACCACACTATTCTCTCACACGTCTCAACTTTCTCGCTGCCGAAATCGGACTGTCTTTACTTCTCTCGTACAGTTTTCTCTTAGCCTAATGTCGGGGGAAAAGGGGAGAGTTAGGGGTACTCCTCGCGGCGATCGCTGTCCGATCACCGGCACAGCCATCCCTCTCTCTCTCGCTCCCGGGCGTCGTCCGTCGCTCGACCGGCACTGCCTTTCTCTCTTGCTCTTGCGCGCCGTCCGTTCGTCCTCGACCGGCAATGTTTACAGCTCGACCCCCATGTCTCTGTAATGTAACGAAGTTTTCGCCGACAGTCGCCGTTCTCGAACGCCAATTTCCTTCACCACGGGTGCGAGACGACGCAACTCTGCGCTCGCTATCTCTGTCTAATATTACTTAGAATATTTCGTTCCGACGCGATTGCGAGGAGGGTACCGCCTCGTCACAATATAATGAATATTTGTATATATATATATATATATATATATATTGATATCATCCACCATATATATAAACCCATTCAGAAATATGTATGTATCTATATATACATATACTATACATATATATCTATACATACATACACTATACATATATAGTCTGTATAATGGGATAATTTCTTTCATTGAAGAATTATATTATTTTGTGAATATTTTTTAAAAGCTGCAATGCTTTCTAATATGTGTAAAAAATGTACGAATGCTGACGAGATTCAGATGTGCGAACGGCAATCGGAAATTTTCGATCCTGTCTCAACTCGGCTTGTTGCATTCGCCAAACATCTCTCTTGCGCCGAAAATGCGATATCGGTGACTGACGACTCTGGTCAGCGAGAGTCGCAAATATAAGCGTCAACAAAAAATGTACGTGATGCCGAGTTTGACAATAAAATTCGCGACCAAGAATCGAAAATTCTCGGTCGAGTTTCGCCTCAAATATTTTGGAGCAGGCATGTAATGTTCAGGCAATCTACAGAATATTGCGAGTAGGAAAATGACAACCGAGAATCGCGAATTCTCGGTCGATTTTTTACTCGAATATTTTTATTCGTCGAACGATGCTTGCTCCTGAAGCATCGTCGATGACGTATGGTCAACGTCAGCCGAGAGAGTGCGATCTCGGCGACCGACGGCTCTCGTCAGCGAGAGTCACATATACAAGCGTCAACAAATCTACGTAATGCCGAGTTTGACAATAAAATTCGTGACCGAGAAACGAAAATTCTCGGTCGTGTTTCGCCTCAAATATTTTGGAGCAGGCATGTAATGTTCAGGCAATCTACAGAATATTGCGAGTAGGAAACTGACAACCGAGAATCGCGAATTCTCGGTCGATTTTTTACTCGAATATTGTTATTCGTCGAACGATGCTTGCTCCTGAAGCATCGTCGATGACGTATGGTCAACGTCAGCCGAGAGAGTGCGATCTCGGCGACCGACGGCTCTCGTCAGCGAGAGTCACATATACAAGCGTCAACAAATCTACGTAATGCCGAGTTTGACAATAAAATTCGCGACCAAGAATCGAAAATTCTCGGTCGAGTTTCGCCTCAAATATTTTGAAGCAGGCATGTAATGTTCAGGCAATCTACAGAATATTGCGAGTAGGAAACTGACAACCGAGAATCGCGAATTCTCGGTCGATTTTTTACTCGAATATTTTTATTCGTCGAACGATGCTTGCTCCTGAAGCATCGTCGATGACGTATGGTCAACGTCAGCCGAGAGAGTGCGATCTCGGCGACTGACGGCTCTCGTCAGCGAGAGTCGCATATACAAGCGTCAACAAATCTACATAATGCTATGAGTTTGAAATTCTACAGATTCCTAGAAAAATAGGATCTACACAAATCTACTCATTCGTTACATACTATTCATATTTCAGACTTATATCTTATACGTTTTATACGTATTTCCCCTATCCTGAGTATATTTTGTGGTAGGGAAACGAATAAAGATAAATTGTATTCCCAAAATTATACGCTCTTTACCGAACCCACTTTACTAAATTTTAGTAAATCTTACAATCTTTACTGAAATATAGATGTAATTTACGTAATAGTCTGCACGAGACAAATACTAAATTATATTTTTCGATAACTTTTTGATGTGTAACCTAACAAGCTCAAAAGAGAGATCTTAGGTTATTCTCAGGTTTATTGTCGCATAAATAGAATTTTATTTGCATAAGTGTCGTGATATATACCTTTTAAAATATTCCTTTCTGCACGAGAATGAGCCCGTTTATCCTTTTTTTCGTCTTCTATTGCTTATTTTGCGTATATCACCACTCACTCACTGATTATACTATTATTATTTACACTATATATAGACTATATACTGTTTCGAACTAGTAAATTATAAATTACTGTTCGTCTCTAATAATATAATTAGCACGTAATTACAATAGTACGCGTCTTTTTACTGACATGAGAGCGGCATGAGAGCCCAATATATCACGCTGCTCAGCTGCCGCGTCAGAAAATGACAGCGTGCTCATGTTTTGTTTTCTTCCGTCTCTCGATCACGCGGTGCGTAAATATACCAACACATATATGCAGATGTGTTGGTGCATACATATAGCACATCGATTCGGTGATATGTAGCGTTGTGGCACGCGCACGGTTCGCAACTATCAGGTATATTCATTGTGTATATACATATATACATATATATATATTCATTTATTGATTATTTAGGGCGGGTTGTTCCAACCTCTAGGTAAAGTGTCAGGTAGCCTACGCGGCGGATAAACTCCTAACTGGCGAATTTCCAACTTCCAGGTAACGTTACCCAGCGGTTAAATGTCTTTAACTGGAAGGTAATTTATACGATCCGTAAAGTACCGAGTAGGCTGCGTAACCTCTCGGTAAACGTGTAAAAAGTAATGGTGGGGATAGAAACATGGTGTAACTAATGCTTTAACATAACCAAAGAAGTTGCATCTGCATCGCTGCGAATCGTGTACCGTGTTTGGGAGCAGCCAAACAAAATTGAAACGACAATGAACGATAATTTGTGCGAAAATCCATTAGTATTTAGTGAAGATGATGACGATGATGTGGAAATTGAAGTAATATTGCGAATTCGGAAACCATATACGATACGACCACGTCCAGATTTGTTTAACACGTACGACGACGAAGAATTTTTGCGACGGTTTCGATTTCGGAAAAGATCGTTCCACACAATACTCAACACGATCGAAGAAAGGATTAAAAACAGGACTGATAAGTAAGTACGAAATTTTGTAGATTGTAAAGTGTACTTTTTACGAGGATATATTCATCTTTTAGAAATCATAGTGTGCCACCAAACCTGCAATTATTATTGACTCTGCGATATTATGCCACTGGTACGTTTCAAGCGGTCATCGGCGATTTGGGTGGTATTCACAAGTCGACGACTTGTCGAATAATAAAAAAAGTAACTGAAGCCATAGCATCTCTGCTACCATTTCACGTTCAATTTCCAAATACTTGCAATTGTCGAAAACGCGTCCAATTAGATTTTTATCGAATCGCGCGTTTTCCAAGAGTCATGGGTGCAATTGATTGTACACATGTTCGGCTCAAATCACCAGGTATGCTACATACATTAAGAATAAATTAGTTCAAGAATACGATTCAAAATAAACAGTATTTCTGATCACATATGTTCATAGGAGGTCAACATGCTGAGATATTCAGAAATCGGAAAGGAATATTTTCTATCAACGTTCAAGCAATTTGTGACAGTGACATGAAATTTATGGACATTGTCGCACGCTGGCCGGGTTCCTGTCACGATTCAACCATTTTCAATGCCAGTCGAGTACGAGGGCGATTCCTTGACGGACAAATGGAGCGTGGAGTATTGCTTGGTGACAGTGGATACGCATGTTCGAATATTCTATTGACTCCATTGCTACAAACCCAAACTCGGGCGAAAGAATTGTACAATGAATCGCACATTCGCACACGAAACATCATCGAAAGGGCTTTTGGAGTGTGGAAACGGAGATTTCCAGTTTTAGCGTTCGGATTAAGAATGCAGCCCGTATTCGCTCAAGCGGTAATAGTCGCAACAGCAGTACTTCATAATATTGCACTGGGTATGGCAGAACCGGAACCAGCCATTGACATGGAAGTTGCAAATGCTATCGAAGTTTTGGAGCTACATGGAGAAAACAATCGTCATGCAGTTGAGAATGTTAATGTGCGCTCTTCATTAATTGAAACTCATTTTTCGAGGTAACGTTTTATCTCTATTAAAAAGTAAAGTGCATCCTACATTTGTCTGATAAACATTCCTTTTGGTATTCTTTTACAGGCTGGTTCGATAGTACTTGTCTAGCAGCCAAGTAAAAACTGATACTTTACAATCTACTTCAAATTTCGTGATTTCAACATCATCGTCATCATAGTCACTAAATATTAATGGATTGTCGTAAAAAGTGTCTATGTACATGAAAAAATGGTAAAATTTTGACATCTTAATAAATTTTTATTTATTGGAATGTAGACTTGGTATATAGAATAAAAATATTAATACAGTAAATTAATAATGTGATATAATACTATATAATACTAAACAATACAATACAATACTAGTAATACAATAAATTAAATATGATATTAAGATATTCTTATTGTAATAGAGTTTTCAGACGCCCCATTTCAATATTTTTTTGTATCTCTTTAATTTCGACATCAAGCCGAGCAGCTATCAAACGGGTGTCGTTGACTTCCAGCTCCTTGCGAAGTATCTCCATGCGCAAGGCATGAAGTTCTTCTTTTCGACTTGCTTCGCTGTCGGTTTCTTGAGCTGCTCGGAACCTTTTGTTTTTAATGATTGGCCTTATTTCAGGCGCTGTAGGTCTTTTTAAGACGTGAGTTCCTTTTTTAGACCTGCTCGCAGTCATATCAAACGCTTTTTTTCGGATGATGCTTCGACGTTTTCAGAGTCTTCGAGAAATTCTACATCTTCGAAGAGGTCCAATGGAGTCAAGTCATCCTGTTCAACTGAGTACAATTTTCTTCATGTGATTTCTAAGGATTCATTATGTTCTGTGGATTTTCATTTATTTTATACATACCTGCATCTCCTGATTTTGGTGATCTAACATAAGTTATATCCCCATGTTCAATCTCTGAAGCGTTTTCCACCGTCAACTGAGATATTTCAACTGTGAAAAATTTACAACAGATTCAAAATATTTCAAAAATTTTGTAAAATTTCACTTACCCGGCATTTTGTCGCTATCCCAAATAGATGGTTGCCCATCTAAAGTCGACCCCATAAGTTCGGCGATTAGTCCTTCATTGGCTGTTAGGGTTTGTATATCGGAAACCCCACCGCCGGTTTTAAAAATCTCCATTTTATTGTGAGCCGTCTTTTGACGGATTTTTTTTTTCATGTCCTCATATTTCGTCCTTAATGCTTTTGCAGAGCGAGGAATTGCAGAGCATGAATTAAACGATTCGGCGACAACATTCCATGCCTCACCTTTCATACGCCACGTTGTGGCATCGGTTTTTTTGCATTCAATAATGCCTTTGTTTTCGGAAATTATTGCAATCAGCGCGTTTGTCTCCTCAAGCGAAAAATTGGCGCCTCTTTCCCTTTTGGAATTACTAGCTATCTATTTACAATACAATAAAGCAATTATGACATATTTCACCTATGTTTGAATTATAAAAAATACAATACTTGCCGTTATCTATAGAAAAAACACTTTCAATCGTCGTCAATGATGTTCAATGAAACAAAATTTTCTTTTTTTTTTAGTATAGGTGTATATTAATGTACACAAATTTCGCTGTTTCATAAAATCTGATTACATTTGAACATAGTCATGAATATTTCCGGAAGTTAGAATCGATATATATCGCCGGGTAACTAACAGTAGGATAAGGAACGGTGGAACAACGCTCACATATTTAACTGACGGGTAAATTTTATCCGACAGTTAGTTACCGAACACTTTACCTAGAGGTTGGAACAATCCGCCCTTAGTCATTTATATATAAAATACATGTTTGTTCTCAACGGTAGCCCGGAACGGTAGCCCGGAAAAATGGGTTTTCTAGTTCTAAATTATAGGAAAAAATACCAAGGTTCACTTTCTGGCACCTTTGTCTATGCAGGGTCAAAATTTCAGCTCGATCGGTTTCTCATAGCGGGCATAAGGTTTGTTTGAATTGTAGCTTCGCGTCTCTCGACGAGAGCGGCCGTTGGAATCGGCATATACTCCTACACGCGTACCCATAGCCGCATCGCGCGCTAGCTGTCTATGTTATGGCAACGTCAATGCAACTATCGTGAATATTCATTGTACACACACACGCACGCGCACGCACGCACACACATGTATATACAGGGTGAATTCTGTAAGGGTTCTCAAACGGGATTTTGGTGCAGATGGGATCATTACAAACAAAAGTTGCAAATATACATTAGGGATATTTTTAATAGTTTACGAGATATGAATATTTAAAGTTTATTCAATCACAGCGCGCCGAGAAGCGTTGGAGCCGCCCACTCTCCGCCCTATCCGTAGATATAGCACAGTTTAGGGCGCTACATTTGGGATGGCAAAAATCAGAGCGGTCAATTATTATTATTTTATTAGGCAGTCATTTTTATTTGTCGGGCATTGACTGCTCTGAATTTTGCCGAGCCCGCTAAATAAAAATGACTGCGTAATAAAATAATAATAATTGACTGCTCTGAATTTTGCGATCCCAAATGTAACGCTCTAAACTGTGCTATATGTACGGCTAGGGCGGAGAGTGGGCGGCTCCAACGCTTCTCGGCGCGCTCTGATTCGATCAACTTTAAATATTCATATCTCGTAAACTATTAAAAATATCCCCAATGTATATTTGCAACTTTTGTTTGTAATGATCCCATCTGCACCAAAATCCCGTTTGAGAAACCTTACAGAATTTACCCTGTATATATACACGATGCATATTCCTGATAGTTCCATTGCAGTTGCAGGCAACCAGCGATTCGAAAACACCAGTTGCACTTACTTCGGCACTGAGCGGTTTTGAGAGTACCTAGAGAATTATAGCAAAAATTTTGGGGAAAAAATACCAACATACACTTTTGCTATCATGCTCTGTGTATTTTCAAATTTTCAATCGGTTGTTTACTGCTTGCTGGACTACTGATCCAAATTTCAAAGCGTACGTTGCCTGTAACACTTATATATAAATAAATATACGATGAATATTTCCGATAGTTGTATTGACATTATCATAGCTCTTGAATAGACAGCTAACGCGTAATCAAAATACGCACATTTTGCATTTTATTTCATTGCATTCGGGGAGGACATGAATGACTATCATTTGTTCGCGCGGCCATCGGTTCCCGAGCAGACACGCGAGTCTCACCCATACGCGCCTGACGTTGGCCTAATATGTAGCGTGCGCTGTCGTGGCTTTTATGTGTATATATATATACGCGCGATCCGTGATGTAGTCAGGCCGGGCGACAGTCGGTGACGGAGGAGGCAAGGCCTTGCGGGCTAAACATAAATAAGTATATATATAGCAGCAAAGCTTTCCGTCATTTGTCTCCGCTTTCACCGCTTACCATACGAGTTTCTTGAGAAAATTTCGCCAGCGCCTTCTCTTCGAATTTCGCTACACTATTTTTTTCGTATGTCGGTCAAATTGTCGATATCTTCTTGTCAAAAATTTCGATCAGACTTTATTCATTCAATTTTGCATAAAATCTAATGAAATAAAGCCCGAAACGTGTGTTTTTTAATTGCGGTTCGGCTCTTGCCATAGACATTACGATTCGATCCGTGCATCATATGTAAGTCTGTGATTACTCCCGTGATAACATAAAACTGCAATTTTTTTTTTAATATTTCGATAAAAATATAGCAAGAGCATAATTTTGCCATAATTCTCTGTGTACCTGCCAATTTTTAAGCTGATTGATTGTTTAGTGCTCGCAGGAAGTCTGATCGAAATTTCGAAGCGTACGTCGCCAGTAACACTGCGTCTTAACACACCCGGCCCTGCAGTATACCCCTGTTATAAGCTATCACTATATTGCGCCGGGGCGCCCACCATATAAGATATTTCAAGCGGTTAACGAGTCTATCGCCCGATAAATGTCTTAGCTCATAGCACCACTGAGCGTCACAGCGACGACGTATCTGGACACTGTGTAATTTTACAAAACGTAAAAAAACGCGGATACATTTGCGAAGAGCACGATCTGCCATCATTACACAATAAAATATAACGCTCTGTTACACCGCTCGGTTGAGACTGTAACTTCTATATCAAAAGAGAAGTATAAAAGACAGTCTTATACCCATATTTGATGTGTATGCAATTTTGACCAAAGTAGCGAGTCTTGTGTAAATCGTGCAGGGGTATCGGTTTCACGAGCCGTTAGATCACTCGCAAAGACGCCTAGTCTAACCAGGGCATCTTTATACATATATCGGTTTATGGATTTATGCATTATTTAAATAAATCTGTACAGCTGTTTATTTTTAATACTTCCGGGTGTACAGAAATACGTATAGAGCATCCTGTCTTAATTTTCAAAAAGAGATGTTTTTGCAAACCCGATGTCTTTTGAGCGGGTAATTAAAAACCTCACAATTCACCACAAAGAATTTTTCGATTTGTACCGAAAAGAATCAAAAGTGTGAAAATAAAAAATTCTGGTAGTTACCCTAGTAGATAAACAAGGGGGTTTCTGGACCAACGTGTGTTAGTGCACACGTACACGTCACACGTACACACCCACACATACACACCGACTTCCATGGCGAGGGGGGGGGCATCTCGAATATTCCACAGCACCATGGAGGATTGGGGGGGGGGGTACGCACCGACTTCCAAGACAGCGGGGGAGGGGGGGCATCCGAATATCCCACAACACCATGGCGGGGGGGGGGGGGCATCAAGAATATTCCACGGCACCATGGCGACAGGGGGGGGGGGGCATCAACCGCGAGTTACCCCATATTTCTTAGCCGAATGATTTATTTTAATTGTTTATTTAATTGTGTCTAATAAATATTCTTGATATGAGATATGAGGTGTGAGTTATCCGGTCGTGCTTAGCCATACTGTTTATTTAAAAAGTGTAGGATAAATATTCTTTCACATCGCTGACCAATATCGGATATCAACTACAGCGGCCATATTGTTTATTCAACAGCCAAGTGTTAGATAAATAATGCTTTGACCCTATGTGTCACGCGATATATTTCGTCGCATAAATATTCTTAGATACCGCCGAACAGCAGATTTTTATCAAAGAAGGGGGGGTGGGGTTTATGGCTACATACCGATGATGGGGGGTATATCGAGATAATTCTCACGACGAGTTTTCATAAAGAGAATTTTTGTTCTCATCGATAGCTCCGGTGCAGCTGCATATGAGTATCCTATATCTTTTAATGCTCGACGTGTTAGAACGTGTCGCGGTGACGTCACAGCCAGAGCAAAGCGTTTGCCACAACGAGCGAGCTGCGATATCTAGGATATCGGTTGACACTTCGCCAAGTGTTTATTCAAAATGCACTCGAACGTTTTGGGGGTGGTGTTCGATGACGATGGCCTAAAAATTAGCTATCCCTCTCTTTCACAAACCTTAAAATGAGAGAGAGAGAGAGAGAGAGAGAGCAACGAGCTAGCCACGATATCTAGGATATCGGGCGACACTTCTTCAAGACGTTTTATGATAAACAATGACGACGGTCCAAAGAATTAGCTATCCTTCTCTTTCACAAACCTTAGAATGAGAGAGAGAGCATTACATATTATTTGATCATCTTACATCGCGCGTAGAAATGATTTTATTGTATTGGAGGAAGAGAGCGGAGAAGGATCGGAAGAACGTTAAGTGAGAGCGTTAATAATGGATATACGCGATCGTGATAGAATCGATTTTCTTTGTCAAAATATTATTTTCAAAATACAAATGTGTGCGGTGTTACCAGTTTTAATTGAACTCCGGGTTTTCAATGACGACGATGTAAATTTGCCGATTTGGAGAGTAAGTACAAAAATAATATTCTTCTTTATTTCAAAGTTTTCTTTGTTAAATATTATGATTATTTTCAGAGGAGGATACATTGTAAATCCACAGCGCAAGATATCGTACTAACGATAAAGACACGAGGACCATACGCATAAGACAAATTTATACAAGCATTACGTCAGACGGGTTACAATGATGAAGCCGATCTTCTTGAAAACGCCCGACTTATAGATGATATCAAATCATTTAAATTATTATTACAATTGCTCCCAATCGCAATTAATCGCATCGTGGAAATCATTAGAGATGGGAACAGGTGAGAAACTGTTAAACTGAAATATATCCTGCAAATTCAATCTATTTAGTTTTTTAATGTTTTCGATCATGAATGTAATTTATCCGTTTTTTTAATGCTAGTTCCAGACTACTATGAAATAATCGCAGAGGTTTTCATTCCATGGGGATGTGGCTGATGACACACACCCGAGTCCAAAATCATGCGTGCTATTAACACGACGTTGGCTGCAGCAGCTTTGAACCTCGACGGCGCAATGGTGATTATCGAATGAGGATGAATAATGAGCGAACTCAACTTCATTGATGGCTGAACCATCTTAACATGAACGCGAGATGCAGCATAAAATTTGTTTTCTTTTTTATAAACCATTTTCTTTTATAATTCATTTTTTATATATACTTGCATATTTTTTCATGTATTTTTATATGTACTCATTCGAAATATATTTTCTCCCGAATAAAAACATGTTACACATATTTATGGTTTTATACGATTTTTATTCAATATCGTGGTTACTTCTGTTTTGGTATTACACTCAGTATTACATTCGTTATTACTTATAAAATTATTACATTTGGATAAATTCAATGTGATTATATGCAGTCCCATGAGAGCGTAATGCCAATCCATTTTCATGAGATGCACGAACCATCTCCTTGAACAGATCGTCATTTGACAGAATTGGTGTGGTCATCCGGGCTGGCAGAAAAACCGTACAAGTTTTTTCCAAATCCATGACGATTCTGTCGCCATACTTGGTTTTCACGACTCTTATATCGGTTACTGGATATGCCTCCTGAGGTGACAATTCGGACAGCTTTTTCATTGGGAGAAAGTCAGCCAACAGACCCACTTTGTTGATTTCGCGTAAATCCATACTGATCTGAAATACATTATGCATAGCATTTTATCGTTAATACTCAAAATTATGAGAACATATAATTCAGGGGACAAAATTTTTAATACGAACCTGCAGTTTTTTCTTTCACGATGATGCGTCAAAAATGTATTTGTCGAAATTTGGCTACCTACGATCGAATTCGTGATCGTGCGATAATTATTTTTTTCACTCGTTGAATATTTCGTAATAATTGTTTAATGCGGATTAGCAATTCACGTCTCTTCAACAGTAATAACTTCGGATGTGATGACTTTTGACTGTACCGCATGAAGACTGGTGCAATGACTGATTGGAACAGCCGTGAGCGCGCCTCATTTATACTGAATTTGATCTTCCATCTCATTTTAGTGACTAACCTTAATTATTATTATTATTTCACTATGTGAATGCTATGAGGGAATGAAGCTGCGACAAGTTGAGACGAGTCGAGACGAGTCGAAACACGTCGAGACGGTTCCATTGTGGGGAACCATCGAACATTATTTTGAATCGTTTTCGTTGGTGTATAGGGTATTCAAAATATAGCAAACAAACACACATGATATTTAATTAAATTTTTTTATTTTCAAGAAAAAATACACTTAATTCTCGGGGAATTTCGGGCGAAGCCAATATTTTAGAGCTAGAACATTTTTGCTGGCGCAATTGAACTTTGATGAATACTTGTGATATGAACAATCAGTGCGTACGCTTTTCTGCAGTTTTTGTAACGATGGACACTCGAGATTATCAAGATTGATTATGAGTTCCGACCAAGCATTCAAAAAATTCGTCAACCATTCTCTCTTCTCCGGACCTTTAACGTAAATTACTCGTGCATCGCGCAAAATGTTTTGAAGAATTCTATTTATAGCATTATAGGGTGTAGCACCATAGTTCCATGGTAAGCCATGATGATTATTTATCAACCAAGCATTTGTACATCTATATTTGATGGGCAAATCAATCCATAAGCATGGTGGTTCGAAGAAAATCGTTGACGGTGTTCAATTGGAATCCGTTAAAGAAATAACAGAAAATTCTTTCAACACAAATTCGTTCGAGGGTTTTTTGAAACCTTGCAAGTCAACCACGTAGTCCATCTTGGGTACAACTGATTCTAATAACTCACGCCTCTGATTTATAACAAACATTCAATATACCCCCCCCCCCCCCCCAACTTATGAATATATAGTAATAATAAAAACTATAAAAGTAAAAAGAAAAATATATAACTCTACAGACGAATGTGTTCTTACACTATTTTTTTAACATTACCACTAATGGGATTATATTCGACAATACGGTCGTGTAAAATTAAACAATAAGCCGAGGTTTGAGCGGGAAAGGGATTTACAGATTCGAATTCGAGGCGAATATCGACGGGGCCTGATTTCAACGATTCATTCTGCTTTGAACAATCGATAACAATTAGCGACGCGTATTTCAAAAAGTCACCTTTGTTTATGAGTGGTTCGGGCTCCTTCTCGTAATAAGAAGACTGGAAATTTACATACATTTCATAGAGCAAAGCGTTTTGATTGCGACCAATGTCGAGATTCAAGTTCCCATATGGATAACTCTGTGAAAAAATCCACAAATGATTTTCAAAAAAATTTCGACAAACTCATGAATAACGCCGTTTTTGGTAAAACTATGGAAAATGTAAGAAACCATCGCGATGTACGACTCATTACTAAATGGGATGGCAGGTACGGAGCTCGAGCTCTCATAGCAAAACCAACGTTTCATAGCTGCACCATACTCGACGAGGAGACTGTTATTATTGAATTGACACGTGCTCAAGTAAAGTTTAACAAACCTATATATACTGGTTTTTGTATTCTCGATATAGCAAAAACATACATCTATGACTTTCATTACAATTATATAAAACAAACTTTTGACGATCGTGCCAAATTAATGTACACCGATACAGATAGTTTACTGTATTACATCGAGACTCCCGATATATATGAAATTATGAAACGTGACATTCACAAGTTTGACACATCCGATTATTCGACAGTATGAATTTGAAAAAAGTCTTTTTTCGTTTCGGATGTTTTCAAACGTTCTTAACTTTTTTAAAAAAATTGGTTAATCGAGACGTTTTTTTAAATTTCTTGTTTTTAATCGCTCTTTTCAGAAAAAAGTACAAAAAATAATATTCTAGTCGAAATCTATGAAATTTGTCATTTTTTTATAGAAAAATCTCAATATCTCAAAAACTCATTTTTCATTTTTGATTGTTAATCTCGAATCCGTGAAAGGAGTGAAATATTTTCCTTTCGCCGATCACGAGCAAGTCATCAAACCCGAGGAGGCAGGATCGAATTCAATCATGATTTTCGACGATATTGCCTATGAAAAACAGGATAATGTGAGGGCATTTTTCTGCATGGGACGACACAGAGACGTGGACTGCTTTTACCTCTGCCAAACGTACGCGCGTATTCCGAAACATCTCGTGCGCGATAATACCAATCTACTGGTACTCTTTAAGCAGGATGAAATGAATTTGAAGCATGTATATATGACGATCATGTAAACACCGACATGACGTACACGAAATTCAAAAGTTTATGCTCAAAGTGCTGGAATGACGATAAATATGGGTTTGTGGTAATAGACAAGGATAGAGAACTGAACAAGGGTCGTTACAGAAAGGGATTCGATTGCTTTATAAATTTGTAGTTTTCAACATTATCGCGCAGTTGGGCTCCAACCTTAAAAGTGTCAATATGCATAGAGCTGAACTGAATAAAGAGAAAAATATTTTGCGTCAAATCGCGAGCGCGAGCGATGCGATTCGTCGGAAGCATAGACTGTTGAAATTGGGCAAAATGACTGCTGAGAGAAAAATGGAGGAAGTTTTTAGGCCGGTGGTAACTCCTTTGCAAAAACTAGTTGATCGATCATCGTCGATAAAACAAGAATCAACTATCAAGGAAGAGCCGAATGTCGAATCATCTGTGAAAAAAGAGGATGAAAATATTGATAGCGAGGATGATGAAGAATTCGAACGTACGTTTGAAACGGCCCCTGGAGATATCTCGGAAGAGAATATTAGTATCGAAGATGACATTCATGATGATTTGTCTCAAAATTACTTGAAAATGTTCGATACGATGGCTAAGAAAGAATTGGATACGTCGTATGGAGTGCGGAAATTACAGGGAGATCGTTTAATGATTGGGAATTCACCAATTACGTTTGAGCAAAATATTATTCGTGTCGGTGACAAGACTTACGATCAAAGCGATGGTTTACTGGAATTGATATTTAAAAAATTACCCGATGAATCACTCGTAACGACAAATGATATGGAAAATTATCGTGAAATCCTCAACTCAACAAACGCTTATAGAAAACATTACGTTAGCGATCACGCCATTCGCGAGGATAAAAGCGCGAAATTCAAAAACATAATTGCGCAATTTATCTCGTCGCCGTTGAAAAAATCTGCACCAAAGAGAGCCTCGGAACGATTGGGTAAAGGCTTACCGCAAACCAAAATTGTTAAAAGGAACAGTAGCCTGGACTATGTTTATTGGGACGACCCCAACGAATTAGTCGATAGGTTAAGACTTCTCTTTGCATCCCAATCAGCCGGAAATTTTAGTCATTCGAACGAGATCATCTCCATTATCGAGGAACTACGAGAAGCTGGAATCATTTATTAATGTGGACCAATGGGTATTCGAGCGCAGTCTTATCGCAACCGTCAAAATGAGTGTTGATGTATTTGGTCATCATTTGCGAAGGAGTGGAAATACTGATACCGGTGGCAGTCGAGGTCCTCCCGGAGAAGGCTTTAAAATCACCGCTGATGGTCAATACGATATGGACAATCGAAGTTTGTGTAATTTAGGCGCCCCCACTGGAGAACACGATGCTGTTTCTGTTCGAGTGATGCATGCTGCTATTGAGGAGGAATTTAGACTTATTTACGGAATTACGTCAGCTTTGCGAAATAGTATCGATGAATCTGAAACGATGCTTCAAGTCCTCGAATCGAAATTTCAAGAACACGTGAAACACGAGCGAGCGAATGACGAATCAGTACAAGAACTCGTTACACGCGATTCCGAGCTTATTACTCGTTTGGACGAGCAACTGAGATCACACGAATTCAGTGTGACGTACGCTCTACAAAATCTGATAACGCGGATCGAGACTCTCGAAAAATCAACTTTACGTAATTCACAAATTTTGTCTGACCGTCTTGGACTAATTGCGTCGGAGCATGGAAAAACAGACGATAGCGGATGAAGTCCATAAGCCAGCACGGAAAAATTATCTGCGTCGTCACGTTGATATACGAGGGTTGGACGAGACGTGGCAAGCTGATCTCGTTGATGTATCAGCATACGCGCGGTACAATAATGGCTACAAATACCTACTAACAATTATCGATATTTTTTCAAAGTATGCTTGGATCGTACCGACGAAAACGAAAAGTGGCAAGGATGTATCGAGTGCCATGGCATCGGTTCTGAAACTTGGTCGCATCCCAAAAAAATTGCACGTCGATCGCGGTAAAGAATTTTATAACAGCGAATTCAAGACTCTGCTCCAACGTTACGGAATCACCCTGTACTCCACATTCATTAACATGAAAGCATCGATATGCAAACGTTTCAATCGCACAATCAAGGATAAAATGTGGAAACAATTTTCCCTACGTGGATCATACAAGTGGATCGATATACTCAATGATTTGATCACCAATTACAATAATTCCAAGCACCGTACGATAAAGATGAGGCCTCGCGACGTTACTGCTCAAAATGAAAAAAATATCTTGCTACACGTTTATCGAAAATCAAAAGTTAATAGAACGCAAAAGATAAAATTCAAAATTGGTGATAAAGTACGAATAAGCAAGTATAAGCACGTTTTCGAAAAAGGTTATACACCAAACTGGACAACGGAAATATTCGTCATAAGCAAAGTCATACATACCGTTCCTGTAACGTACAAGTTGACAGATTATCAGGACCAACCGATCGAAGGCGGCTTCTACCAAGAAGAACTCGCACCAGTCAAATATCCAAATACTTACCTTGTGGAAAAAGTTATTCGGAAACGTGGAAATAAATTGTTTGTAAAATGGTTAGGATTCGATAATTCTCACAATAGTTGGATAAACAAATCTGATTTGTAATTTTTTATTTATATCATAAGTATATATCATAATCAACTGAAATAATAAAAGGTTTTTGAAAAATGGTTTTATAATTTTTTCTCCTACATGATTAGTAATGTAAAAATATAACTTTTATTTACATTATGTGGTGGACCTATTTTTCTGTATTTACATTGTTTCTCCGGTCACTTTTTTTTCGCAATACACCTCTTCAACAATGATTACTACTACATGATTAAATTTACAAACTTCTTTTACACTGTTATATATACACTTCTATAATACGTTTTATAATTGTATGCCCCATGGAAGGGTATCGGTCATATTTGGATATATTATCCGTTTATCATCGTTCCAACTTAGAGCTATTTTTTTCTGACTCACAGTTTCGACATTGTGATTTTTGCTGCGAATTAAATTTTGATTTTTCATTATAATTTCATGATCAAAGAGGCATCGTTTATAATCGTCAAATGTTATCGTTTTCAGTGTAGCTCTCTTCACACCTTTCGCACGCATTTTCGTCGAGTCTTGCACTCTAAAACTATACATTTTGGCACTTAATCCGACAAATTCTTGCATAATTTGACCATTATTCTCATCCTTCATAAGACCCAAAACTTTCTTATTAACTAACGGCATACCATACGCATTGTCTGCTGAATAATCGGATGTGTCAAACCTATGAATGTCGCGTTTCATAATTTCATATATATCGGGAGTCTCTATGTGATAGATTAAACTGTCGGTATCGGTGTACATTAGTTTAACTCGATCGTCAAAAGTTTGTTTTATATAATTGTAATGAAAGTCATAGATGTATGTTTTTGCTATATCGAGAATACAAAAACCAGTATATATAGGTTTGTTAAATTTTACTTGAGCACGTGTCAATTCAATAATAACAGTCTCCTCGTCGAGTATGGTGCAACTATGAAACGTTGGTTTTGCTATGAGAGCTCGAGCTCCATACCTGCCATCCCATTTAGTAATGAGTCGTACATCGCGATGGTTTCTTACATTTTCCATAGTTTTACCAAAAACGGCGTTATTCATGAGTTTGTAGAAATTTTTTTGAAAATCATTTGTGGATTTTTTTCTCAAGTTGTTATTCAAATCAATGTATTTTTGTAGCCAGGGGTGTTGTCGAAATTTAAGAGTTCTGTAAACTTTAACGAGTTTCAAGCCCAAATTCATATATTGCTTCAAGTTTTGATAGTGCAAGATGTATCGATTTTTCGGATGTAGGGTTGTCATTAATTTTGCTTGCTTACTGCCAGGCGGTACATAGGGTTCAGGCGCCAGGGGTAAGTCTTTGTGTAGTGCGTGTAATTCTTGCGGATACTCTAAATCGACTTCGAAAATATATCCTATGGCATTGTCATCCGGAATATCGCGTGGATCTATCGACTCTTCCTCTTCCCCCACCCACTCGAAAGACCCAGTAGGAAGATATTGGCTCATTGCTGCACCATACAAATTATTTACATCGTAATACATAAGATATGTTTCAGGCTTGTTTGGATTGAATTCTGCTCCCATATAACGATTATTAGCTTTTGCATATCGATTCGAACACTGTGACAATCCGCCGCGAATACCTCTTTCTATAAACATGAGCATATCCACATCCGTCAAGAGCTCGAGCTTCACACCCGTACATTTTAGCGCAGCATCGAAAGCCAACCCAGGAGCAGTGTAATAGTGCAGTGGATCAAGATCATATGTCATTTTACATTTCATTCGGAAATTTTCGAAAATGTCTGCCAAAAGAAGGACATCAGTTTTTAGATAGAGATCCGAGTATTCTCCCAAGGTTTTCACATTGAAAACTTCCCACACTGTGCATGCGTGAGAATACTCGGCGTCTGATATGCATTCGCTCTTTAATTGTGAATAAAAATTTTGTTTCGTCGGTAATTCAGTCTCGTCGAGTCTTTCCCAACTGTCCACGTAATCATAAGGAAAAACACCTTTTCTCGTTAATAAATCGAATTCTTGCACATAATTACAATGCTTCCTCGTGATTAGTTTTTCATCGTTACTAAGATAGGATGCTAAGCTCTCGATACTCGATGGCATGAATCTGAATGAATCTATGAATCGATAATCTATGATGGTACCCTTGACACTCTTCGTGAAGGATATGTAATTTTCCTTATTTACAGGCAAAAGCTTGATCGAACCCTCAAATTGGTTGGCAAGCGCTTTAATTAAAAAGTGTGAGTCGTAGCCTGATAAATTGTGAAAAACTACTGGAATGGTATGTGCGTTTTTAAAATTCAAATTACACCCTTCGTGCGCTGCACCGCGATATTTACCCGAAAAATGACAATGATCGCGATGCTTGATATCTTCGGGTGTGAACGGTTTTTGACAAATGTGACAATTTTTTGCAAAAAGGAAGTCCATTCTTTCATCGTGACTCATCAGATTCATCGGTTTGATTGATTTCAAGGTTGCGCTCAACGGTTCAGCTAGTTCTTTTAATTCATTGACAAACCATTCAATACAATCCTTGTTACGATAAAGTTTGAATTTTGATAGAGAATCATCGAAGCTACATTTGAAATAATATGCAATACTGTGTGGGATATGTCTCTGATATGCTATTGTATTTGTACTGTCTTTTGGTGTGATCGGATTCAAGATACATTCAAGATCGGCGTAAATTGTGAACGGAACGTCTATTTTATGTTTATAATTCTTGAATTTCAGAATTGAATCCTCACCGCTTGGCATAATAATTCTCGTCTTATTTAAAACTGTGCAATCAACGCCGTGTTTTTCAAGTCCACTCTTCGTATTAAAATGAGACAAACAGCGATCGCAGAGCCATGTACTACATTTGTGTCTTGAAATTTGTGATTTTACCAGACGAGAAAGATTTTTGATCAAAGCAAAATGATAAACAGTATTAATGTTTTTTCCTAATTCCTCATTACAATCTTCGGTATTTGCCTCGTGCACGAGCAAGTGAATCGTAGGCGTATCGGATTTGTTACGGCTAACGTGAATGGGTATTACTTCATTACGACGCTTTTTACCCTCATCGCGCTCAAGTCCATACACATTTATTGTCAAATTGTTCATTTTTTCAAATTTCGCAATATTTTTCAATCGCATGGGAAAGTCTATACCTTCATACTTTAATACTGTGCTGAAGTGAGGATATGAAATCGGACGAGTCGTATGTGATGAGCACGGATGAAGAGCAGCGGTGATGGCCCACAGGAAACAGTAGGGGTCGTCGTTTTGGATGTTGACCACTGCTTTCTTGTTTTGAATGTCACGTGGGAGCTCGATGAATGTAGACAGTCCTCCGCGTAGCGGCATATGCTTATTGATGTTCACCGTTAAATTGACGATCTCCACCATAGACCAACCTGAATCTTTTACCTGAAAATCTTCGATTTTCACCAGTAGTTTTTGCACTAACTCGGTGTACCACTGCTTAAAGTTCGTTGCCATGTACATTTCTTCGTTTCGCGTGTTGAAAAACTTAATCTCCTCGATGACGTCATCATTTTTGGTGATTGAAAATTTACACGCAAGAACACAGTTCACTTTAACACTGTTGTCCTTTAACAGAATATTTTTCAACCGTCGGATGATCAAATTTTGCGAATCATCGAGAAAACTTTTCACATCTTTATGTCCAAGATTGATCACTATTCTGGTACGAATGCTTGATGCGAAAGCCGTCACGGAATCTTCCCACTGAACTCTGTCACTTCGTCGTGAAACACCTGCACCAACTTTTCGCAAAGATTTAATTTTCGCGTTTATGGATTTGAGAATTCCAATTGTCGCGGAAAAACGATTTTTCTCGCCCAGAGTTGTGGCTGTTTTCAATAGGTTGCTCAAAAGTTTAATATTTGTGTGTCCATTTTTTAGCCATTGTTCACAGTCGCGCACCGAGAACTTATCTTTGAGCGATTCATACGCTCTCTCCACAATTCGAATCAATTTTTGACACTCTTTTGACTGCATTATGGTATACGCAAAATAATTAGATGAGGGATATTATTCAGGCTCGGTGATAGAACACAGAATGGTCTAAGCCCTTTGCTTGCATAGTTCTTTATAAGAGAGAGACTCAAAAAATGGGGTAATGCTGCAGCTCTCTCTCTCATTTTGAGAAAGAGATGGATAGCTAATTCTTTGGACCGTCGTCATTGTTTATCATAAAACGTCTTGAAGAAGTGTCGCCCGATATCCTAGATATCGTGGCTAGCTCGTTACTCTCTCTCTCTCTCATTTTAAGGTTTGTGAAAGAGAGGAATAGCTAATTATTAGGCCGTCGTCATCGAACGCCACCCCAAAACGTTCGAGTGCATTTTGAATAAACACTTGGCGAAGTGTCAACCGATATCCTAGATATCGCAGCTCGCTCGTTGTGGCAAACGCTTTGCTCTGGCTGTGACGTCACCGCGACACGTTCTAACACGTCGAACATTAAAAGATATAGGATACTCATATGCAGCTGCACCGGAGCTATCAATGAGAACAAAAATTCTCTTTATGAAAACTCGTCGTGAGAATTGTCTCGATATACCCAATCATCGGTATGTAGCCATAACCCCCCCCCCCCTACCTTCTTTGATAAAAATCTGCTGTTCGGTGGTATCTAAGAATATTTATGCGACGAAATATATCGCGTAACACATAGGGTCAAAGCATTATTTATCTAACACTTGGCTGTTGAATAAACAATATGGCCGCTGTAGTTGATATCCGATATTGGTCAGCGATGTGAAAGAATATTTATCCCACACTTTTTAAATAAACAGTATGGCTAAGCAAGATCGGATAACTCACACCTCATATCTCATATCAAGAATATTTATTAGACACAATTAAATAAACAATAAAAGTAAAACATTTGGCTAAGAAATATGGGGTAACTCGCGGTTGATGCCCCCCCCCCCTGTCACCATGGTGCCGTGGAATATTCGAGATGCCCCCCCCCCTCGCCACCATGGTGTCGTGGGGTATTCGAGATGCCCCCCCCCTCCCCCACTGGCTTGGAAGTCGGTGCGTACCCCCCCCCCCCCTCTCCACCATGGTGCTGTGGAATATTCGAGATGCCCCCCCCCGCCCCTCGCCATGGAAGTCGGTGTGTATGTGTGGGTGTGTACGTGTGACGTGTACGTGTGCACTAACACACGTTGGTCCAGAAACCCCCTTGTTTATCTACTTACCCTGTTTGATGTGCGGCGGCCCATATATATATATTATTCATAATAACCGAAAAGATTACGCAGTTGTTCGGCTTGGTTAAAACGATATTTATTCGTGAATAAAGAAAATAAAAAGAAGCAGCCTGTAGCACGGTCTCTGTTTTAATAGAGAGACCTCTATAGCTCTTTCTCTCTCATACATACAGCACATTTAAGAGATAGAGAGAGAGACAGAGCGCGAGCCTTCTGATCTACAGTATAGGCGAGGTGGTGGTGAACGGTACGGGGCGAGGTACGCCACGAGTCGTATATGCTGTCAGCGGTCTCTCCTCTTCGCTACCTCGCGCGCTCTCTCTCTCTCTCTCGTTCTTACCTGAGAGCGTATGCCTTCATGAGCTCTCTCTCTCTTTATATATATATATACAAACATATTTACGCATAATAGCGTAAGATCCTAATAATTAAAAATACAATTATTAAATTAACTCCCATCATGTTATAGCATACGGTACGCGCGAACGAGCTCTGTCATATCTATGCAATATTTTGACATTAGTCATAAGTACGTGATGATTCGAGCGCTCGTCCCGAGCAATCATACGTATATGACGCATCGTTGCGGTATGTAGGATATCGTATATTCTGCAAAAATGCTGAATCGTCTTTGTGTCAACAATACCATAATAAACTTTAGGATAGTTCAGAAAGAGACCTGGGGATCTGTTGAATAATTTCGTTGTTAGCTAGAGTTTAGTTATTTTCCAACAGTCGCGCGTGAAACATAAAAATGTAATATCTCGTATTTTTAACAAATAATTTATTACGCGCGGTAGTTATTCATGCCGGGGGACGATCGATAATTCAATATTTATTCTGGATACTATAATAAATTTTTTCTTCATTCTCACGAGCACTATCTCCGTGCGGGCTATTCATTTCAACCGTCTATGTCTCGATCTCAATTGTTTTCTCTCTCGCGACGATGAGTTATACACACGTGCAAAAGTGCTGATCTTGGGGTTTGGGGAGCAGCGCAACAGGGTGCTGCTGCTCCTCATTAGCCTCTAGAAATCAGTTCAAGTCGAGGAAGCGTCGCGAGTTGTTGTGACAAATTAAAAAATGAGCAAACGCTCTATGTAGTCGGTGATGCAGGCGCGATGGTTCGATCGCCTATTTAGCCCGGGTGTGAAAGTGCGCGAAAAAACAGGTGTGTGTGTGTGTGTATGTGTGTTGAGCGGAAGAAAACGGATATGGATGATCAGCTGCGCAATAAAAGGAGGGTAGCATAGCAACTGGTAAGTGCTAGGTTTAATTACAGATTTAAAACTTCAAGAAACGCGTACTACGGTGACATACTCCATCCCCTCTCCTTCAGAGAGTACAGCGATCCTCTTTACTGATATTAAAGATTTTGACCGGTTGCTATAAAAGCCTTCCGCATAAACTTAATGTCATAACGGGTCTTGGTGTAGCGGTAGCTATTCAGACTGGTAATCCGAGGGTCGGCAGTTCGAATCTCGCTGTCTGCATCGAATTTTTTAATTCTTTAAAAAAGATTTAAATAAAAAACAGCGCTCCACCATACCGACACATTCCCTCCCCGCTAATAAAACTCCAAAAATAAAAAAAAAGAACAAGCTCTCCACTATACCGACACTCCCACCCCCCTCTAATGAAACGCCAAAAATTAAAAAAGAACAAGAGCTCCACTATACCGACACTATCCATCCCCTCCCCGCACCCAAGGCCCGCCGAGCCAAGGACACTCGGCGGCCGTGGAGTGGGGGTAAAAAAGCGTACTATGGCCACACACTCTATCCCCCCCTCTCCTCCCCCCCGCAACTCTACCCCCCGCGCCCACGACCGACCGACACTCGGTGGCCGAGGAGTGGGGGAAAGGAGTGGGGATAGGAGTGGGGGTGGCCATAGTGCGCACCATACTACTAATAAATTAAAAGTGTTTTGTGCACAGCTACGGTGCGCCGCGAGTTGACATGCGCGGCAGCCAGGGTCGTAAATCCGGATACCAAATTTTTAAGGAAATTTGACACCGTTGCTTTTTTAATGTTCACGCACTCCCGCACCGCAAATTAATGAGATGAGGGTCGTTAGAATCAATCACACAAATTGTAGGCATACACTGAGTTTTCTAACTAAATAAATAATTCGTTTATTTTCAATGTACAAAAAAGTGTGAATGTGGAAATGAATATAAGTTGTATGGTGTTGTTCACAGTGAGTCTTGGGTCACGTGAATGAAAGTCTCGTATAGAGAGAGCTTCGCGTACTCGGAAGATGCATTCCGGACGGAGTTCAAATTATTACGCCCTTACAATATTTCGCTGAGAATGGATCAAGATTTTTGGGCATTTCGTGGGTGTGTCGTTGGGCTATAATTGTGAAAATTGATTGGCTGAGAGTTTTGGAAAATACTTGTCTGGTTAAAAGATGGTGGGGTGAAAGGTCTTGCAAAAAAGACAGAGCGCTGAACCGATGACCGATCGAGCACACGTGCAAACAATTATGTCATAAAGTTGAACTGCCCCGCGTGCTCGGTTGGCGCGGTAAAAGATTAAGAATTATTGAAATTAAAAAATGTGCATTGCAGCTGAAGGAGTAATAAACACGAAGGGAAATATTAGAATTGGCTGCAATGTATCGGTTTTTCCGCAGGGTTTTTATGAAGGTAGCTAATTGGAAAAAACGCTTTGTCAGTCACTGAAACGCGAATAAGCGAGAAATATGTTTTCGGAACTCTAACGAATAATTCTTAGCCTCACAATATAATATAAAAATGAATAGTATTAAGAAATTATTCGAATCCTTAAAAGATATGGTTCCTTGCGTCGTTCTTAGAAATATGCAAATAAAGGAATATGGCTACGCGACGGAACATACTCCCCCCTTCAGAGGGTACCGATCAAGAGAATTAACCGAATGATATATTGAAACGGCAGAACGTTTCACTAAATTTATTTGGTTGCGATGGCTCGACGATTATCTAGTTTGTGAAGGTTATTGGTGAGGGAAAGTAGTTTTTCTTCGAGACCTGACTTTTGTCTTGATAATACTAGTTCATTTATTTGTGTTTACGAGCTTGAGAAGACTTTATGGTGGCGACTTAGCCTTTATTTTCTTTATAAATTTAATTAAGCGTAAAATATAAAATGACATTCGTCGTGTACGAGTTCCGTATTTAAGGCGATTAAGTTTCGGGTCAATATTCCCGCTCTGCTTTGCCGTCTCAGTAGGTCGCAGTGTATCGCAACAGTGTCGATCGTAGTCGCAACAGTGTCGATCGTAGTCGCAACGGTTGGTGTCGCTCTTCTCTCGACGCCGTTGCCTTGTGTCGCGTCAGCTGGGCCAACGATGTAAACACCGGTGTGCTCTCCTCTCCGCGCCTGGCCGCTGCTCGTTCGGGATACTTTGTTTTTATTGTCGATCACTGCTCCTAGGCAGAACCTTTAATGTGTGGTCGACGTAGGTTTCGTCGAACACGAATTCTTTTTCAAAATTTTAGTTACGTAGCCGTTGACTCTTACTCAGAGTTCGACGCCGCTTACCAGGTGTCGTCTTTTCTCCAGAGCACCCACCCGGATAAGTGACCAGCTAATAACTGATGTCTTGGCGTGATTTTTGCGACCTTTTATACTCATTAGGCTGCCCGCCTATAGGTCGAAGGATTTTTCCCCGGACCAATCAGCTGATTTGGCGATGGTGCCGTGTCGATCTACGTGCCGTGTGGACTGGCGCCGTTAGATCTCTCGATGGTGGGGGGTTCTGCCCGGGTATATAAGATAATATCGTCTCAATATATACATGCATATACAGTATTAATTATTTTAGCAATTCGTCTTGTTGCTTGTCGCTCGGTTGTGTTGACTTGGCCGCCACTGTATTTTCATGGGTTGGTATGGGCAATGGTGCAAGCTTGCGGATGTTCCTGTCGAGGATGCCTCTTGTCGTTTTCACTCGTGCTACTCTGATGATGCCATCGGCCCCTGGTCGTGTCTCGATAACCCTACCCATGAGCCATCGGAGTGGTGGTAAGTTGTCCTCCTTGATGAGAACGAGAGATCCTTCCTTGATTTGGTGGGATCCTCGAGACCACTTATGACGAATATTTAATTCATTTAAATATTCCTTGTGCCACCTGGCCCAGAAGTCACGCTTCATTTCTTGAATGTGTTGCCATAATGACAACCGATTGGATGACGTGCTGCGAAAATCTACCTCGGGTATGCTCGTTAAAGAATTGCCAATCAAGTAATAACCAGGTGTAAGGACAAGAGGCTCATTTGGACAGATGATACAGGAGTCAGAGGACGCGAATCAAGAATTGCTTCAATTTCGATTATGAAGGTGTTAAACTACTCAAAGGTGAGCAGTTGTACACCGACCACACGTCTCAAATGGTGTTTAAACGATTTCACCGCCACCTCCCATATCCCGCCAAAGTTTGGAGATTGAGGGGGGATGAAATGCCATTTGATATCGTTGCCTGTGCAGAAATGCAGTATTTTCTCGTTTTGCTCCTCGGATCGTAGATACTTAAGAATTTCCTTTAAATCGTTGTTAGCGCCAACAAAATTCGTGCCATTGTCGGAATATATTCGTATGTTGGCGCATCTTCCTCTTCTTGCAAAAAATCGTTTGAGAGCAGCGAGGAAGGCTTCGGTCGTCATATCGCTAACCAGTTCGAGATGCACGGCCTTGACCACGAGGCAGATGAAAACTGCCACGTATACCTTAACGCTACCTCTATTACGATTTTTCTTTTCTTTTATAAAAAACGGCCCGCACTAATCTACTCCAACGTTAAAAAATGGTCGCGCTTCAGTTACTCGAACTCCTGGCAGATTTCCTATAATGTAACTGGCGGGTGGTGAATTTGCCTTGGCACATACAACACAATCACGAATTGCCTTGCGGATCTGGTTTCTACCATCGATTACCCAATATTTTTTCCGCAGTGAATAAAGTGTTGTTAGAACTCCGATGTGATAATTGCGAACGTGCTCGTATCGAATGATCATGCTCGTGATGTGATGTGATCGCGGCAAGATAATCGGATGTTTTTTCGAAAATGGGCATTGGGAATTTGTGAGTCGACCGCCGACTCGAATTATACCCAATTCATCCCGAAATGGAGATACTGAGACGAGTTTGCTCTTCGGACCGACGACTCCGTCGTCTCTTAAGGGAGTTCATCTGATGATCGAATTAACAAACAGATATTGATAAAACAATTCGAGTACACTTATGAGTATCTAAAAAGTCACCTGTGCAAATTTCAAATCTTCCGGATTTTTCGTTCGTGAGCAATTAATAAATAAATGTTTTCTTAATTAACATGGTCTCTTATGGATTGTCGTGTTTTTCCCATTTATAAACCTGAAATTTGCAACCATTGACAAATGATTTCGAATGAAACTTTTATAATGGATACAAAAATATATAGAGAACCCTTGGATAGCTTTCTTAAATCAATAAGATTCTTGTGAGCTTTAGAATTAATTAATTTGTCTCGAAAAATACTGATTTTTTAGATGTTAGCCTCCATATTACTCCAGCCGCATGTCATAGCGGCAACGTCGCAACCGCGCGCTTTTTGAAATCAACACTTTTCCCACTTCCACCTGTCGCGCTCGTGAATTGTACACTTTTTCAGTGACACGTTTGCCTTTCCAGAAAAACGTTTTCTTTTTCGAATTTTCTTCCATGGTCAAACGCGGTCGAAGCAGGTCGACGTGAATCATGGAATGAAAAATTCTAACCTAACATATGCCAGCTGTACAGGGTACGCTGTCGCGCCTGGTTGCAGCGTTGCCAAACTTATTGAACGGACTACGCTAGTCATAACAATTTTTGTTTTGACTAACTCGGTACCAGATGAACTTCCTTAAGTCTCGCACTTCGTTGGGAAAGCTACTTAATTGAGCGATCTTGATTATTGTTATGTCTGCTCTTTTTAATTCCTCGGAGGTGAAATAACCCCTTGAACTCCTTGGTAATTTGAATCGCAAGGCGTACGCGACAAATCTTGGCAATTTCACGATCGGCGAGTATTTGGCGATTATGTCACTGTGAATGGGCGTTGCAAGACATTTAATTTTGCGTAACCCTGGTACTTGGACCATCATTGGTACTTCAAATTAAGGCCACGTGTGCTCTTCTTGTGTGAGCCATGCAGGGCCATTTTTTCATTTCAGATCTGAAATATATGCTGCTGGAAATTGACCTCGGGAGATGAGATCCGCTGGATTGTCGAGTGATCGAATATGACGCCAGTCACCTGTGTGCGTTTTCTCCTGAATAATGGACACACGATTGGCCATGAATGTCAAGAGTTGATATGGAGGTGTGTGAATCCAGTTGAGAACTGCTGTGTTATCGCACCAAAAGGCCGTTTTTTCTACTTGCATCTCCAATGCTTGATGAACCGTGGAATAGAGCGTGGCTAGAAGAGCGGCTCCACAACCCTCTAGCTTGGGGATTGTCATGGGTGGAATAGTTTCTATTTCTTCTTCGGCTGCTGATGATTCAGAGCCTTTCCTCTGTGCGACTCCCCCCGTCTTGAGCGGTGCCACGCGAGATTTTGCGCACAGAAGAGTCGTAGAAACTTTGCCGCTGTCATTGCTGGCTCTGATGTATATGCAGGCTCCATACGCTCTTTCACTGGTATCGCAGAAACCGTGCAACTGTATTTTTCGACCGTCAGAGGGTACGATTCTTCGGTCGAATTGCAGGTTGTTGAGACGGCTCAATTGAGACGCATACTTGGTCCACTCGGTGTGTATTTCGGCTGGAATGGATTCATCCCACTCGATTGCTTCTCTCCAAAGTCGTTGCATGATTAACTTCGCATATGTTACCACTGGACCAAGAAGTACGAGCGGATCGAAAATTCTCGCAATGTGCGATAGAATTGTTCTTTTGGTGATGCGATTGTCTCCTCCGATGGGATGGATGGTATAGATGATTGCATCTTGTTCTGAATTTCAGTGCACACCGAGCGTTTTAATTGTATGGTCATCTCAAATTTGCAGTTGCAGATTAATGCTGACAGATGACAGCCCTTCGAGAAGACAGGGGTCGTTCGATGCCCATTGTCGCAAATTCAGCCCACCCCTTTTCAGAAGTGCATTGATCTCGTTTCGGAGCTTTATCGCATCTTCGAATATCGCTGTTCCTGTTAGAAGATCATCGACGTAGAGATCACGTTTAATAACGCGAGCAGCAATCGGATAATCGGCCAATTGATGGAGGCAACATGTTGCTAGAAATGGCGCTGAAGCTAATCCGAAAGTCACGGTGTTTAGTTCGTAAGTGGTTATGGAGCCCGAAGCATTGCGCCAAAGAATTCTCTGATATTTGAGATCTTCCTCACGCACTTGAAACTGTCGGTACACCTTCTCGATGTCTCCTGTGAGAACGTACCGGTGGTTGCGGAAACACAGTAGGAGCGAGAAGATGTCATCCTGTATGGTAGGTCCCACCATAAGAGTGTCGTTCAAGGATAATCCGGTGCTGGTTTTGGCTGATCCGTCGAAGACTACTCGTAGTTTGGCGGTGAGACTGCTACTTTTTATTACTGCATGATGTGGGAGGTAGAATCCCTCTCCCTCCTCTGTGGAATTGTCTTGTACCGCGAACATGTGGCCGAGAGTGAGGTATTCCTCAAACACAGCATCGTACTGTGCCTTAAGGTTGAGGTCCTTTTGCAGTTTTCTTTCGATCCTAATGAGGCGTCTTATGGCCATTGATCGAGATTCTCCTAGGTGCTCCTTTTTGTTGTTGAATGGGAGTGCGACGATGTAACGCCCAGTCTCGTCCCGACTCACCGTTCGTTTGAAGTTAGTCTCAAACAGCTAGTCTCTTCTGAAGAGTTGTGTGTCGCAATGTGCGAATTTCTTCTATCTCCCAGAAGCGTTTCATACTGTTCTCCATTGTGGAGGCGTAGCATTGTCGGTTGTAAGGCGACAAGCTGTGTGTGGGAATCGCTCCTCCGATGATTCATCCTAATCGCGTTTTTTGCATGTATAGATCTGGACCACCGGACTTGCCGAGATTAATTTGTCCTACACAAAGAGTAGCGAGCGTGGTTCCAGAACCGATCAGCATGTCGACCTCGGCTGGTCGATCGAATTCTGGATCGCCGAGTGGAGTGTTGCGTGGCAATGAAAATAAATTGCGCGAAAGTCGTTCATCGGGCACTAATCCCGCGATGTCGTAGAGCGTCAGAAATTTAAGAGTCCTTTCAAAATTATATATCCGTGATCTTATTCTCGTAGTCACCAGATTGTTCGTAACAGTCCGAATTTTATTCATAGCTCCGATTGGCATTGCAAGCTTGGTCTTTGGTAAATTGAGACGCGTTGCGCATGACTCGGACATGAAATTTGCGTTGGAGCATGTATCGAGCAAAACTCTACATGGTATAATTTTTCCTGCTGCGTTGTATGCGTTAATCCTTGCTGTTATTAATAAATCCTTTGCTGGCATGGTGGCTACGAGGCTGATGAATACAGGCTTGTGTGGGACGAATCGCGGTATGCGTAGTCATGCCTGAGCTTTTTTTGTTTGCGTCGTTTCGCTGTTATCGAGCGATGGCGGAGATGGTTCTGCAAAATGTAGCCACGTGTGATGCCCTTTGTGGCATGTTTTACACGTGAATGTCGACGTACATTGTTTGGCACCGCGCTCTGGACGCAGACAGTTAACGCAAAGTAATGCACGAGAGATCACTTGATATCTCTCCTTCGGTGAGAGCGCCTTAAATTCGGGACATTGCAGCAGATTGTGCTGGTTTTTGCATACAGGGCAATTATTGCTTGCGGTGGTCACGAAACACCGGCTTGGCTTTGTCGCCTTGCCCTTAGGATTATTGTGAGCCCCGTTGTGATTTTTGCTCTGCCCGTGCGAGCGGTCATCTTTAAACGAGCTGCATGAATCGTCTGACGATATGACTATTCGTCGAAGAAAGGCCATTAAATCGTTATAATCTGGCAGCTGTCCCTCTCTCAAAGACATCTTCCAATGTTTTTTCGTGGTTTTGTCAATTTTTGACAGCACGATACACAACATTATAGTGCTGAAGGTATCTTCTGGGAGTGCTTTGAGCGCTGTGCGATGTAATTCCGCGGTATTAATCAATTCGCTGAGCTCGTGAGCTGATTCTCTCTGCATGGTCGGTATATTAAAAATCTCCGTCACGTGACGCTCGCGAATCCTGCCCTTGTCTTCGAACACTTTCTTTAAAAGGGTCCACGCGCTTCGAGATCCTTCGTAGGTTGTCTCGAATTGTCGAACAAGACGTTCGGGTTCTCCGCTCAAACAGGATCGCAGATATTTTAATTTCTCGGTTTCGCCGAGGCCCGGTCGTTGTCCAATGGTCGATTGAAAATCAGCTTGGAAACTGAGCCATTCCTCATATTCCCCGCTAAATTTTGGCAGAGCTTGTTCTGGCAATCGATCAGGAGTGATTCATTTATCAGGATTCGGTATTCATTCATTCGAGATAGGCCCGAGAGAATACGACGATAAGGACAAGACAGCAAATCAGTGCATACGTACATCACGAAAGTGCGAAAGTGCTAAGCAAATTCAAGTGTCTAAGACAATAAAATAAAAAAAGTGATAAGTCAAGAAGCTAAATACTTAGAAAGGAGAAATGTAGTTCCCACTGAAATGCCCAAAAAGACTAAAAAGCCTAGGGAGTTGAGCACCCACAGTGATACTAATACAAACGAACCAAAAAATAAAAAACAAAAACACCCAAACTACAAAGCAAGTACAAGTGATAACACCAACATAAATATTAACACTCTAAACAAAACTAAGAATACCCAATCCATAGAAAACACGGATATTGAAAGTGAAACTAAAAATACCTGAAAATACATAGGCCCTGTCAAATGAAGGGCCAAGTCAAACAATTAAAATCTCCAAAAATAAACCACCGCCTATAGTCATCAAAAGTGATAAACTTATCGATATAATTAAAAATGATATACAGTGCGTGTAGAAAGTATTCGTACACCAGCACTTTTGCTGTTTTTATCCCAAATGATAAATGATAAATGATCCCGTTCTACGTTGATTTTTCAATGTGTTCCGTGCTCCAAATCGATCAATTATTGATTGTATTGTCGAGCGAGGTCTTTCAACGATCGTCAATATTTCACTGAGGGTTTTGCATTCATTATGCAAGTTTATAATAATTTGTCTTTCTTCTTCAGAAGTTTCTTTGCCTTTTCGACCCATTATCGTTGATAATTCAATGCAAACTGCTGGTTTACAATTGGTAGGAAAACTCATACGGAGTATCCGAATGTAAACAAAGTCGATCTGCTTTGTTTTCATTTTGAATCTTGAATTCTCCCAGTTCAAGAATAAATTTTAACCGCTAAGAGTCAAGTGTACAAATACTTTTCACACGCCCAAAACAGTAGATTTTTCGATTGTTATCGTTAAAAAAAACAAGTAACGTTATTAATTGCTTTTTTTGTATAATTATGGTTAATAAATGGATGGTTTATTATGACCAGTGGGTTTCCAGTTGTTATCTTTTATCATTTGAGATAAAAACAGCAACAGTGCTGGTGTATGAATACTTTCTACACTCATTGTATTTGCGGAAATAAGAAACAAAAACAAAGGTGCAACAATAAGTTTTAATCAAAATATCACAATTAAAGCACTAAAATGCACGAAACAATAAAAAAATACTTAATAAATAAAGGAACAAATTTCCATACGTACGCCATAAAAGGCGAAAATAATAAAAAATACGTATTAAAAAGTTTACCTAACCTAGGTATAAATGATATTAAGGATACCATTAAAATAGCGATTATGATACAGAAGGGTGGCACAGTAAGCTTCAACCCATTCTACTTCATATCAACTATGTCGGGGACACAATTGAGTGGACACCATCTGGTATAGAGTGCCGCAACGGTTTTTTATGCCATTTCGGCGGTAGTTGGCCTAGGCTAATTTAACCAACATCATTTTGAACAGGGGCAATTTACCTTCATTTTGGTTATTTTAACAAAAATTTATGATTTTTTTGCCAATTGGCACCCAATTTTTAAACGAAAAATTTTCGTTCATTTTTTTGTTCTTCTTTGAGTGGATACCTTTTGTAGTGAAATTGTTTCAACACATTTCTTTGACTGCTATCATAAAGGGGGAAGTGCAAGCTTCAATTTCTTTTTTATAAAGCTTTGTACGATTTTTTTGTCCAAAGATATTTCGTTTTTTGAGAAAAAATAGACGATTAGAAAATTGCTCCGCAGGACGAAAACGATGAGGTGTACAATAAAACCTCAAGATGGTAAAAAGTTGTATCATTTTCTGATGGGATCACGAGAATTTTTTTAGATTTTTTTTTTCGATATTTGTTTTCCATCTATTTCCGGTCGAAGATCGATTGACCTGCATACCATGCTATTTTCGTATCACCGGAAATAGATGGAAAAATCGAAAATCTGAAATCAGCGTACGTCGTCTGTAAAGGTTGTTACATATTATCCGGCACAGACCGGCACGGTCCCGCACCGACAGGCATCCGTCGCGTAACGGATGCAATGTGAACATCTTAAGTATGGAACCATACAAATATGAGATGAAATAAAGAAAAATCTGATAGTAAGCGCCAATAATAAGAGCGCAGGTATGTCTGAAACCCAACCAATCAATATAAATGTAAAAAAAATACTATGTCAAAAATAATGAATAAAGAACTATTAAAACCAAAAACCAAAAAATGTCGTACACAAACAAACACAAACAGCAATTATAGGCACGCAAACCTAAACATAGAAACAGAAACTGAATACAATACCTTCGCTAACATAGTAAACGAACTAAAAGAGATACACGAGAAATGTGATCTTAGGAAAATGTTAGCAATGCTAAGAGAGTTAAACAATAGATTATCCAATTGCTCAGATCATATCTCAAAATGCAAAGGATTCTATTCAATCGTACTCAAACCCGCATACTAATAAGAACTGTAAAAATAATGACAAATGAAACATTGCCTACTGGAATGCAAATAGTCTAAAACCCAAAATATCCGAAGTCACGAATTTTCTTGGAAATCACAATATACACATTTTTCTAGTCAGAGAAACGAAACTCAAAGACAACATTAGATGTAATATACAAGACTACAATTGTCTCAGGAAAGATAGAAATAGTAGAAACGCCGCAGACGGAGTAGCAATCTACTGCAAAAATAATATCCAGTACAGAGAGACAAACTTTAGCTTCAATACAGTAGAATCAATTGGCATTAAATTAAAAAACAACCTAGTAATTGCTGTAGTATATGCTCCTCCGCTTTCAATGCTAAACACAAAAGAATTAAATCAAATAATAAACAGCGCAAAAAAAGTAATCATGGCCGGAGACCTGAACGCCAAATACCCACTTTGAAATTGCAAAAGGGCAAATAAAAAAGGAAAGGAACTTTACGAATATATCATAAAGAAAAATTTATCAGTACTAATACCAGAAGGACACACACTCTTCCCGTACAATGGTGCTGCACCTAGCATTGTAGACCTAGCAATAGTCTAAAACATAGCAAACACTTATAGAAGCTTATAATAAACAAAACTCACGTCAGACCATGGCCCAGTTAAACTCACCATAGGGGAAAAAGCTGAAATAAGGAAAAACGAATTCAAAGTTAACTACAAAAAAGTAAATTGAAAAAAATTCAGGACACATATAAACAAAAATATGGAAACAAACGAACGACTCCATACCATAGAGGATATTAACAGAAACATCGAATATTTAACGAAAAATATAAATAAAGCAATTGAAACACCCATCCCGAAAATAAATAATAAAAACAAGAATAATAATCTACCAGAACATGTTAAAATATGAATAAGACTGAAAAACAATGAAAAATCAAAATTAACAAAAATAAGACTGAATTAATACACTTTACACGAAAAGGAAAAGAGAAAAAATACCAACATGCAATATAGAAAGCGCAATCATAGTTCCTAAAAAAACATGTAAAATATCTTGGAGTCATACTAGACGAGAAACTTACCTTTACAAAAAACACTGAAGAGCTAAGGAAAAAGGCCATGAAAATCAAAGGAGCACTATACCACCTACTATGTAGTAAAAGCGTCCTAAAATTCAAGTACAAATTAACTATTCTAAAAATGATATTATAATTAAACCTATAATGACTTACGCAGCTCCAGTCTGGTGCAATACTACAAAACGTAACATAACCAGACCAGAAGGTCTTTTTAATAAAACACTAAAAATGAGGAGAGACACAAAGGAGAGCTATATGAAAGCGTGGAACTATTCTATGACACGCAAGTAAATGACATACCATTACTCTCAGACCTAAAAATTAAAAACTCAAAAGACTTACCGTACAAAATAAAATACAAACTGCCTCAACAATTAACAATGAAATAAATTAACAGTGCCAAATGTATATAATGTAAATAAGTTAAAATAGGTTAAGTAGACATAAGGCAAACATACTCACACAGGTTTTTTTTTAATATTTGCAAAAGCCTAGCAAAAGTCAAACGGATAACAAAAACATAAATGTTGAGATAAGAAATATAGAGAAAATAGGGCTAGTGAAGTATATAATACAGGAATGAACTAATGACATAAGAAAAAGTTATGTAAAATGCCGTATGAAAATAAAAATAAAAACCTTCCAAACAAACAAAAAATGTCGATCATCAGATCAGATATTCATTAGATCAGATCAGATCAGAGCTCATCTCATCAGATCAGAGAGAGTGTTTAGTCGCTGTGATAAACCTATACATAACGAAGCACAATCAAGTATCGACCAAATTATTGCTATACAAGTGATTAATTAAAAACACGGAAACTTCAAACACGATAAATGACAATGGCTCAAAAGCCAACTTATCTAAAATTCTAAAAAGACAAAACAATAGTATGGCAAAAAATAAACAAGATAATCAAAGTCGGCCAATGGCCATCTCGGCCATGGGCTGCTGCGCTACGCCCTTCCACTAAATGTGCGGTAACCCCGTCATTTATGTAATGTCTAAAAAAAAATTTGGTAAACATAATTTTACATTTTCATACTACGAAAAAATGCAAAAAACGATTTTTTGAAGCACCGTGGTGTTCCCACTTAAGTTCGAAAATGAGTGCTAACGGGTTTTTCCGATAAGTGATAATTAAGATTGGACGAACAAAATTGCATGATTTTTTTGCATTACCTTTTAACATGCAACTTTGCAGGATTGTAATGAAAAAAACCTCCCACAACATTATAAAGAAGACACTTCGTGTTTCAAATTGCAGTTTTTAATCCTCATATGATGAATGCAACCAAAGTTAGGAGCTGTGTAAAATTGAAAATTGTATTAGGGATGACTAAAACACTTACCTTTTTGCCCCATGTACTTTCACGATTAAGCTCAATGTAATCGAATAACTCTTTTGACCAAGAATAATTGAAGGATGAATTATTGCAATACATATTGTGTGCATTAGTTCAATTCGAAACTAGTTGATGGAATCGAATGTTTTATCTGTTCAACAGATATGGCGATGAACAGTTAGTTTTTCATCTCCTTTTAGCGAATAGATTTCTCATACGTGTACTCAACATATAATAACTGTAAGATTTTAATCGCTTATCTGAATAACTGGCGGAAAGCGCGGTCCAAATTGATCGACAACGATCATGCCGTTGGTCGAATCATCAGATTTGTCAAGATGTATTATCATTCTTTGTCTACCCACAATTCTTTGTATTTAACCACTATATGATTCTCGGGTTGACCTTTTCTCCATACTTACACTTGAGGTTAATCAGAAAGATTGAGCTTAAATATATCGTATAGCCTTTGCCACTTTTTCGATACGTTGCGTTTCGAATATAATTTATTTAAAAAAACTCTTCTCAAACATTCTTCAGAAAATGGAGATCCGAGGGCAGGATAAACGGAACCGCTTCAGACGTCAAAAGATGGTCCGGGAGTTCGATCGACAAGCGAAGAGACTCGAGCTTATCATCGAGAAACTGCGATTACGAGGATCTCGGTTCTCGTACGTTATCACCGCGCCAACAGTCCGACAATGATGAGAACCGGAGGTCGAGAAGTAGGGCGCCGTCCTTTGACGAGGATAGCAGATCCCCATCACGAAAGGATTCTTTGGATTTCGTTGATCCTCGTAAATATTCCGAGAAAGTCGTTTCACGCTCCGGCAGATCAAGAGATAGTCGTGGTTCGAAGCACCGATCGAAAAATGACGAAGAACGCGATACTGTAGCATCTCGTGTCATCAACGACCGATCGGACAATTTATCCAATCGAAGAATTTCAAGTTACAAGAGTGGGGATGCTGATACGAGAGATGGAAGAAGAAGAAACATAGATGATGATTCATCAGATCGTAGATCTGATATTTTGCCACGTCAGAGGGCCAATAGTTCTTCCGAGGATTACATTGGTAGATCTTCATTGCCGCGCAGCACTCGTAAGATCGATCCGAGTTCCACGCCAAACCGAAGAAACGCAGGGCTAAGGAGAGATTCTTCAAACAACTCCCAGCACGAGGAAACGATAAGTGTGAGAAAATCTCTCAATATGCCGACCCCCGCAAGAAAACCGTCCTCCTCGGACGAGCCTAAACACGAATTAACTCCGAAACCCATTGCCGCCAGGCGTCATCAAATATCACCGGCTGATCCATCCGGAATATTGAACGATCGCGATGTCGATACAAAACACAATAGAGGATCAAACGATTCCTCTAGTCATGCAATAGCTACAACCTCACAACGTTCTTTGACCACTAAGTCAACAAAAGATGGAACGAACGTTACGAGCTCGACCAACACGTCGCAAGATATTCGTCATCCTGCGGCAGACGACGGTGTGGTTCTGATAGGAAATAACGACGAAAAACAGACCAATCCCCGAGAAGTTGGACAAGAATGGCCGTGCGAGCATTGTACGTTTATCAATGACGCTAAAGAAAAAGTATGCGTCGTTTGTTGTAAAACTCGGACCAGCGCATTATCGACAACGTCGATGAACGAGGTGGATTCGAAGTCGACAACGTCGAGTCCGAACGACGATACTGGTACGGAAGTTGCTCGCGACACGAGAGCCAGAAGACTCAAGATCTCGAATGGCGAGGAGAGCGGCGACAGTACTAATACGGGACATAGCCAAGGTAGAATGAGGCGAAAAATAAGTTTTTCATTTGGCACGAAAATTGCCAAATAAATGTTGGCATAATCTCGACCAATTGGCTCGCGTGGTTTCAAACTTTCCTACGTTTTATCCTATTGATTATTGATGACGACAGCAAAAAAATCCTTTTGATGCTTGAATGATTGATTTAATCTAGATGATGGTTCCAGTTGCTGATCATACCCGAATCCTAACCACTTAGATACGATATATCGACTGTAGTACTAAAATCACTGTGCTCACAGTGATTTGACGCTCCTTGTTTTTTGTTTGCCAGCTTTTCTTATAAGCGAACATCCACGCCGTGTCGGAGAAGGAACTGATTATAATAAAATATTTAGAAAGACAAGAATGATTATCGAGAATTCGTTTACCTTTTTTAATCTCATTAGCTATCTTTGAAATTTTTACATGAAAGAAACATTGTCTAATCTGTGAAACACAATAGTTAATATCAAAGAAGTACTGTGTAGAATTAGCCACGATACACAAATATTTTGCACCGATTCGTTTTTCGTCAAGGTGTCTAGTAACGAATTGGAAAAATCCATCAACATAAAATCGAATGTTTGAATTCATAACATGATCAGCTTCAAGTAATTGGTACGTTGTGTTATGACCACGGGTCTCCTCTTCTATTTGGTTTGAAATTATTGTTTCTTTTAGATTTATTCTAAAATCGGCTCTTATTTCTACAGCCCGAAAAACCTATTAATCGTTGTGTCGATCTACACACTTGGTAAATAAAGTTATATCTATCACTCACCTATAAGGAATTGAAATATGCGAACAATTCTACTACTGCAATCCTTATTTTCATCCCTTTGAATATTATAACGAAGTCATCGAACTGTCGACGCAGTGTTACTATCAGTGTACAGTGATACGTGTATATATTTTAAAAAATCATGACATTTCCAAGTATTCCGGATTCCTGGTTCAAAATGATTAAATAAATTTGCATCTTATCAAAATAATGATGCTGATATTCTGGATAAAGTTAATATTTAATCGTATTTAGTTTCAGTTTTGATAATGCAGTGTGCATTATTGCATTGAGAATGCAAGAAATCGCCGCATATAAATATATAAATGTGTCCTTACGTAGTACGATTTCCAAAAATTCTTACACTTCAGGTTAAATATAAGATTCGTGTCAAAAATAAACATCAACAGTGGTCAGGAAGTGGAATACTTATAATTATGCGTGGTTTACTAATAAATGGTAGCTATAATTGTTTTTCATAAATTATTATGATTTTATTATAATGAGAGTTTGTTCTGTATAAAAATACACTTAAAACATATAAATGATCTGCAAAGGTTACAAGCTCTGTAGAAAGTCAAAAACCGGATCTCATGTTCCCAAAAGCAATCTTCTCAGGCACACGCATTTTTCGCAACTTTCCACCTCGTGTACTCGTGCGCGCTGGTAGTGAGCTTTACATTCTCATTTCGTTCTACATGCAATTTTTGTAAGTGAATACATACGCTACCTGAATATATGAAAGAAACTTTCTATTTTCCTCTCTCAGTGTAGCCGTTAATGAATAAATAATAGAGAGACAAATAACAAATATGATCAATCATCTGGTTACATCTACGATAATCCATTGTTGTGAAATCATAATGATGTATTAAGCTAAATCGAACGACCGCTCATTATTATTCATTCGAGCCTTTCGTTACTTCAATTCCTACTCGGAGTGTGGTTCCTGAAAAATAATCATATCACGAATAAAAATGAGCCGGAATGACGGAATCTGTATCAGCGTCGTGCAGTAAAAATCAATCGAAAAAACAATAGGTTTAAAAACTGATAGACGTAGCATCTATCCGACCTTGATGGCCCTGGCACTGCATTTTGTTTAGCAGCTGAACTTTACTAATTCATCGTTGATCACTCCTAATATTGTTCATCGATCCCATCTTTATTTTTCAATAAAATCATCTCTTCTAATTGCGTTTCTGAACAAATTATGTTACGGGGCGAATTCGATACTACAATATAATTGCCCCACGATAATTTTCCGGGCATATTTCCCTCCGACCAAATACTCACTCCCAAAATAAGTTAACCCCCAGAACATTAGCGTATACTTAAATATATTCATAACATATAATGAAAAGATTATATAAATTGGAAGCGCTAGTGAAAAGTTATCAGTCACTCACTTGATATAAAAAAAGTCTCCCACACCCAGAAACTAATTATTTGTCACAAGTTGAAACACACACTGGGTGGATGTATGCCGAAGAGCCGACGTCATGGAAGATAATTCTACACAGACATTTTATACCGAGCTAACTTTATTCCAAATAAAATAAACAGTCATTTATTACGGTGGAGTTAACCCTTTGACTGCGGCGCGATCTGGGACGAATCCATCACTACGGACGGCGCGTTATTCGCATGTCTTGTCGCAGTGACTATCTGCGACAGTCACTGACTAGTGACCAAAACAGTACCCGGAGAATTGATAGCATTTTTAAGATTTTTAAAGATAATAACTGCAAACAAATTAACAACATCCATTTATTTATTTATTTTGAGTAGCATCTAAAGCTATTTTAATTTCCTCAGCTTAATTCGTACATTATTTAAATAATAATCGGTAATTAAATATAAAGAAGAAAATCCAAAATTGATAATGAGGAACAGATTTATTAAAAAAATTTTAACATGATGATAAATAAGATAATAAAATGACAATGAAACGATAATGAACTGACAAAGGTATAATAATAAAAAGATAATATAAACAATTTCGGGATTTACGACCTTTGTTGGTAAATTCTATATCGTCGTCGTTGCTGAGTGCACAGATCAATATTGAAACAGTTGCCTAATGATACTGAAACATAGGACGATAAATTCCACGTTGACTCAATTGGTAAATCAGTAAAAGTGTTATAGCAACAAAATGCAAAGGGCGTATACTGCGCTTTCGAAAAGCAACGGACCCACCCCCTATCTCAGAATCTATGTATCATGGGGCAAAATGACATTCAAATGAAGGATGTGTCGAGCAGTTTTTTCGAAAAAAACGATTCAGATTTAGACATTAGACTGGTCAAAATTCTTTTAAAAATTCAAAATGAGGCCGAAAAATTCTGAAACAAACTATCGAAAAAATCGGCTAGTCACAGTGTTTATAACATTTTAATATACACACACAACACGAATGGTAAAAATCGAACGTATGGTTCCTGAGAAAAGGTACATAGAAGTAGGTAGTAGAAAGTTGGGGTTTTTCGATCTAATTTTTTTCGACTTTAAATTGGTCCCCAAACTTTTTTAATTTGAATATCCTCTCAAACCATATATAGCCATATATAACCATATATAACCATATACAGAGGTGGGCAAAAGTTCCGTAACGGTCAAATATCATGAAAAATAATGATTATGGAAGAAAATGTTCAATACAAAAGTTTTAGTATATCAAGTGGTCTATTACATGGTTACATTGAAATGACCTCCATGTAACCTTGAAGGGCACCGTGAAGGTCAACTTTAATTTCTTAAATGGGAATCCCCATTTTTCAATGCATATTCTTGTAGCTTACCTCGAGACCTTTCCAAAACACTACAAGAAAGTTTATTTTCGTTGAGTACTTTCCGAGTTGTGAGGGTTGAAAGTTACGGTACCGCCGGCATTAGCATTACCCAAGGTGTACCGCGTGGAGATTGCACGGTCGGATTTACACCTCTGGTGTGTGTGTGTCTGTGTGTGTGTGTGTGTGTGTGTGTGTGTGTGTGTGTGTGTGTGTGTGTGTTCGAATACAGTCAGAGATAAGGACTCCGAGGTTCGTCAGTCCCCCGGTATTTTACGACTCCAAACCCTCCCTGCTGTGTGTGTGTGTGTGTGTGTGTGTGTGTGTGTGTTCGAATACAGTCAGAGATAAGGACTCCGAGGTTCGTCAGTCCCCTGGTATTTTACGACTCCAAACCCTCCCTGCTATGTGTGTGTGTGTGTGTGTGTGTGTGTGTGTGTGTGTTCGAATACAGTCAGAGATAAGGACTCCGAGGTTCGTCAACACACACACACACACACACACACCCACAGCAGGGAGGGTTTGGAGTCGTAAAATACCGGGGGACTGACGAACCTCGGAGTCCTTATTTCTGACTGTATTCGAACACACACACACACACACACACACACACACACACACACACACACACCAGAGGTGTAAATCCGACCGTGCAACCTCCACGCGGTACACCTTGGGTAATGCTAATGCCGGCGGTACCGTAACTTTCAACCCTCACAACTCGGAAAGTACTCAACGAAAATAAACTTTCTTGTAGTGTTTGGGAAAGGTCTCGAGGTAAGCTACAAGAATATGCATTGAAAAATGGGGGTTCCCATTTAAGAAATTAAAGTTGACCTTCACGGTGCCCTTCAAGGTTACATGGAGGTCATTTCAATGTAACCATGTAATAGACCACTTGATATACTAAAACTTTTGTATTGAACATTTTCTTCCATAATCATTATTTTTCGTGATATTTGACCGTTACGGAACTTTTGCCCACCTCTGTATATATATCAACAACGTCCTTGTAAGCAAGATTGTTTAAAAATTGTCCAAAAATGTTGAATATTCAATAATGTTTTTTAAAATTATAATTAATAAATTGTTTATCTAGTGTATATGATTATTTCTTCATTTATCATAAGTCATATTCATATATATTTATATACATGTACATATTTTTTCTGTAGATGAAGAGTAAGTTCGGAAAACTTGTGAATTTCTGTCAAAATGCTTGAAGTTATTTCAAACACTTACTTCAAAAATTTTGTTAACTAACCTCCATTGCTCGAAATTGCATGTGGTTTGCACCACATATCAAGAAATACTTGTACTTTGAGAAAACAAATTTTAAAAAAATGCATATTTTGACTCTGTAATATGTCGAATTTCCTTAATCAAGAACCCCTAATGGAAACAGAATTCTACTACGTCTCCGTGGTTGTTCCTGGCTAGCGCTAAAAGTAGGATAACCGTAAGATTTGAATGTCATTTTTACCATCACAAGATTACATATCTGAACGTAAAATTTCCCGCTCTTTCCAAATCCGGGGTCAAAAATAGCAATTCCCATTTAAAATACGCAAATTACACTTCAAAAAATCTTCAAGGTCAAGATCAAGGGCAAATTTGAGGTCATAAAAAACAGAACATTATGCACCATAAAACTTTTGTTCGGGTCATTTTGACCCATGATACATAGATTATGACATAGGGGGTGGGTCCGTTACTTTTCGAAGGCCCGGTATATATGCCCGTTCGATATATTGATAGACTCGCGAGAGCATATATATACGTCTTTAACAGTCAAAGGGTTTTTTTGCATACAGTAATCGTTCTTATTATTTTATATTTGCATCGGTGGACAGTGTTCAGTCGACGTTCAATTCAACGTCATTAATATCAACACTTACCGTTCAATAATCGTGTAACACACTTTTAAAATCCGAGTGACGAACTAATCAGAATAAATCGTCAAGGAAGATTAACGACCTATGAGTTATGCACACATTTCGAGAAATATTCGCTTCAAAAAGTTCCATCGTCTAGTTCAAAGCGATTACATATGCCTTTATAATTATAGTAAATACAGAAAATAGAATTAACGATTAGGTCTGTCCATTGGTACAAAGTACGATTTTTCATATTTTTCTTGTAAGGTACGAGAATATTGTACCGAGTGTAAAGTGGATCTCGCAAAGACTAACAAAAACCATGAAATCAATAATTTGATGGATCCCTGACGTACCAATGATAATTTAAACATTTTCACCGCATTTAGCCTACAGTCGATATACGAGTTATTCTCGATTTACAGAGGACCTCGCAGTAGAAAATGACGAACAAGGAATCGATGAGATTCCCTATTATGATGACAAAAGCGCTTCGAGTGCGGTAACGACGCGAGTTATCGAATCACTTTCAGCCATGCCCGAACCGTCGAAGAAATCGTTCTTCGGGACAAAGACCACATCTACTTCAACATCACCGACAAGGGAAATTGCAGTCTCAACGATCGATGGATCATCAAAGTCTACCATGTCTTCGACCACCATTTCGCCGCTTCCAGATATCTCGAAAAAAATAAATGAGCCCCTGACACAATCGTCCGTTCCGAAAGCCTCGAAGGGAATCGAACCATCGCAGGAACTTGCGGCCTCGAGAACTCCTACACTTTCCATTGAAAAAGGAACTTCGCCACCACCACAAAGCATCTCGACGCAAGTTAGTACCACATGATCGGAAATGGACACTCTTAGTAGGACTTAATAATCAGTTTGTTCTTTCGAAACAGTCTTATCTTTAGAAAACTTGCTTATCTGTTTCTCATTATTTGACGGATTTTTTAAAAGTTCGATCAGATAGTCTTACATTCACCGGTGCTCTTATGTGAGAGATAAATAAGAAATATTATAAGGAAGCTATGCGAAATTCTTAATGCCTAGCGTTTCTATTCAATGATTAGAAATTTTTAGCAGACATATTTAACACAGTCGATCTATATTTGCCTAATTTAACGTATTTATGGGTCGTGTTTTCTATTTGATCGATTGCGGATACGGAGAAGCTGAATTAAATGTACGAATATTGTAATTCGCATGATTTTATTCTTTGCCGTGAAAAATGATAATCTGTAGTCACAATGGCTTGGTTCCCAAACTGCGTTGAATTCGGTCGTGTAAGTTAGACAGTTGATTTCAGAACCGGGACCATAGCATTACTAAATAGGGATAGTAGCATTAACTTGGAGAATCACGTGTAAACGGAGAGTAAGCTATATTTCCACTCTAGTTTTCGTTCGATAAAAAATTATAGTACGTTCCTAGGTTTTAAGTTGAAGTCTGATCTCATTTGTTTGGATATCCGTTGGACGTACATCGTACAAACTAATTTTTTTCATACAGCACACGTGTTAAAAATTGTTCCTTAGGGTTTTTTTAACTGTACATTATCATGCAAGCAAAATTGGCACAGAGTACAAATAAGATGTGCTATACCTACCGTAACGACACACTTTTATCCTAGTCACTGATTTATTAGTCAATGGGTTATTTCCTCAACAAATAGGAACTATTGTTAACACATGCGATGAAGATACAAGCTCAAACATATGTATGTTCAGCGGGAATCATATTCAAAATAAGTATCTGCTCGATAGGGGTAGAACGTATAATTTCAGCAGTAAAAAATAAAGCAACGTGAGACGGTAGAGGATCAGGAACATCAATGAACCTTACGTATTTTGACCCACACTTTTACATCCATGCACAGTAGTGAGAAATGAAAATATTAATATCAGTCGGCTTTTAAAAGCCGTATATTGATTTCCGTCAAGTTCGAGTTAAGCACGCTTGGCAATTTGAACTTCGCACAGGTCGTTTTTGAAACAGATAGAAATTTTATTTCTTCTACATTATAGTATCTCGAACAACTTTAATTTTCTTGATATGTGATTTTCTGATTTAATAAAAAACTAAATAAAACTGGAGGCTGGCCGTGAGGAAGAACTTTCGAAAGCCATTGTTTTCATCATAGCGATATCCACACATTCTTCATTTGAATATCTTCTTATTACTATATATCTTTCAGATGATTATTTTAACAGCAATCATGAAATTATATTCGTTCAAAAAAGCTAGGATGCAACTTGATATGTTTTTTCCAGACCTACGATGTGCTGCCAGTGAAAAGCAACAGAAACACCAAGCCATCTAGTCTATTTCTCAATAACGACGACAGCGACTCCGAGGTATTTTTGTAGAAAGAAAAATTTCCTACTCTTATGCAATAAATACTAAAAACCCTATCGAGAATTTATTTTTCTCAGGAAGTCAGTAGATACGCAAACAGTCCGGATCTTTATCCCTCGACTATGAAACATCAACTTCACCTCCAACAGCATCAGTATTTGGCACAGCCAAACTCGTCGCATTGCACGAGAAGAAATTCTATTGACTCGATGTCGCAGCTCTATTCATATCATTCTAGGGTAAAATAAAAATAAAAAAAGCCAATCCTGCGTCAACGATATTCGTTATTGCTTATGTTGTGAAATTTCTTTGTTAATACTGTTACGTTATTTTGATCATTTATCGGCTTTATCGTCGTTTCGTCGTTATTCAATATATCTAACGCTTGTTTGATCATACTATTCGGATTTTACGTAGTCTCGGTGTGAACGTATATGTACTTTAGATAGGTGTTAATAATTCTAATAATTAGAATTACAATTACGTGAAAAACTTAAGCCTGTAGCGAATCGAGAGAACAAAAATTCTTCTTGGTTCGGTTGCATGTATTTAAAATATGTAGTACTTTGCAGGCCGGCAAAGCTTCTTTGTCTGATTTTCGGATGGAACAATTGTTCCGAACTTTTATTTTTCCTCCAATTACCCAATTGCCTTTAATGCTCCTCGTATAAACAATCGACTTGGTGCCATTTTCATTTACTTACTAACAAATCGCGTTACGGCCTTCGATATTGGTGTTATATCCTACTCCGAGTCATGTATATTTGTACAGATGAGTCTATTAAAAAAATTACACGATGAAAAGAAGATGCTAACGTGTTGATATAAATAATTTGATTTTAATAATATTATTGATTTGCACGTTCCTCCATATATTCATATTTTTATAAAGTCGTAGCGTAATCGCATTTATTATTGATAATATCAGGGATATGAATTATCGAAACGAGTTGTTTCGTCGGATAGAAAGAAATTTGAAAATTTGTTAAATGTAAAACTACAGTCCGTTGGTACTCATGCGTATTATGCGTATACTCATGGTATTGTGCTATGTAATCTACGAAATACCTGCTACAGAGTTAAATCGAACGGAGAAACTAAAACGCGATTGACCAATCGTTCGATTTGTCGGTATTACATCTCATTGAACAATTTTCAGTACTCATTCTCAAACGTCGTAACGTACTCATTGTTTAAGTATTATTTGATTGTTGACTTAAGCTAATGCTTTAAGAAAACATGGTTGTGACAACATCCATTGAAGCTATAAAATGTGTAGCACTCTTGAGAATTGCAAACTTTGAAAAAAACTGGCTTTGCACGACCATTTAGGTCTTATATTTATTTCCGATATTTCTTGTTCCAGGAACCTGGCCACCTTCAATACGTTCCTGACCATCTACTCTCCAACCATCCTCAGCCGAGTCTATCAACTTTGACTCGTCAGGGTCTTGAACTCGTCGAACTCTTACGCGACGCTGAAAAATATGGCTTTTCTGCGGATGATATTCAAGTTGCACTTGCACAGGGCGCTACGGATCCTGTCGATTGGTTAAACAGACAGTGGCCACATCTCATAGAAACCGTTCAGATTTTGGCAGCAACGCGTATAAAAGAAATTCCAGATGGCAAATATGACGTGGGCCTACTCACACCTGGAGAAGCAAAAGAAGCTTTGAGAATTTCAAAGGGCGATGTGTGGTCATCTGTCACCCGAGCTATTCAACAGAGACAACAAAAAGTGAGTACACTTAAATGGAGACTCCGAATTTGAGATACACGTTGGTTCTATTTATGTAACATCGCTCGTTAACGTTCAATAACTTTCACAATTTAATTGAGCGGGCGAGTAATTCAGTTGGATTCATTATTCACTTTGGAATCAATACTGAATCCAACTGGATTCATTATTCATTTTGAAACGAATACCGAATCGAGGTGGATTTATTATCGAAAAAAATGAATATCCATCTGACATGTATTCGGTATTATTTTCCTACTCGATTACTAAAAGTATGCCCATCTCTGATATACATACATGTTCTTGGTCGATATGAAGTATTCAAAATTTCACTATATCACTATTGAATATGCTGTATAATCACATAAAAATCACTGCTCTACTGTTGAACATCATAAGACCATTCCAAAAAGTATATACAAAACTAAATAAATAGAAATATATGATTGATATCGTTATCGGACAAAATATGAGCTCTGAAGCTGTTTTTCATCATGGTCTATAGCGATTATTTATTAATTATTTTTAAGCACCAACAAATTTTTAAGTACCAAATGTAAACTAATTTTTCTTAGAAATTCGAATCGTCCTCTAATGACAGTGCAGATTATATTTTGATGGAAACAAAACTTGAACAAACAAACTTCAATAAGACTCTACCTTTATTTATACAGTTTAGTTATGTTTCATATTTGTTTCAGTGCGCACGTATAATGGCCAAAGGTAATTTCACAATGATGGAAGTCGTCAAAGCTCTTAACGACAATGCCGGTAACGAAGAAGCCGCGTTGCTAGAACTTCAAAAGAATCAGTTAAAACCGTTCTTGATGAGAATTTGGGGTCCACCTTCTGGGGTGGAGAATGAAGAGGCTGCACCTCCCATGGGTGAGTAATATGCATGTATGTATTTATTAAGCGTGTATCTAGAAATCCCCATAGTACGAGACGTGCAGAGATAATAATAAACAGAATTGCGGCGTTGTAATTAATAGTCATTGAATAATAGAGAACAAGACTCAAAGTCACTCATATATTGGAATAAAGCATTAGTAATAAAATATCATCGCACTCCATGCGCCTCGCGCTCGCCACTCTCGACAAATGGCATATGAATTGCGTAACTATCGCTGTAAGTGCGCACTGCGAATCTCGCGCGTGTCATCTTCGGCGACGTGACATTGACAGTGCCGAAACAGCCACGTTGATAAAAGTCGGCAGTATGCATACTCACTTAGGGATGTGAAAAGCGACGAATATCGCAAAAAAATAAAAAAAATAAACTAATTTCAAGAATTGCGCTGTAATTTAAATGTAGCGCAAGAAAAATTGAAAGAAAAATACGACAAAAATATTCTAGGATATCCAGGGTTGTTTTTCTTTTTTTACTTTTGCCAGCAGTTGTTTTTCTTCTTTTACTTTTTCCATTTTCTTTAAAAATTTGTAGTGCACCTATCATTGCTGCAGCGATTTGCTGCTTGTTCGAAGGCATTACGAATACTACTGATGTGATGCGTCGTTCGCGAACTATCGACGATTCATTTTGTGTTCAGACGATTAATTTCGAGTGAAAGATGCCGAATAAAAAGCAGAAATAAAACAAAAATGACTCGTCGGATATAAGCTTAACATAAACGTACTCACTTCTGTTAAAGTCTAAGAGAAGGGTAGGTTGTAGGCTGAAGGCAACATTTTGATCGAGGGCGGGTTGGAAAAGCTCGCAAGCGAGGGTTGAAATCGAGAGCGGGCTCCTGATATTTGTAATTTTCGAATTTCAAATCGAGAGCGGGTTGGGGTCCGTCCTTGATAACACCAAATCCAACCCGTGCGAGAGGCAAGGGGGAGTGGCGTGCTAGCATCGAGCGAAGGGTAGCCGCTTGATCGTTACAAAGAAAATAGACTCTAGGAGATTTAGAGGGGTGGTACAAATTTCGCCTCAAAAAAAGTACGTGATATTATTACAGATGATAATACGTCTTAAATAATTAAAGTCGAAATCGATGCATAACGCATGCATACTATAAAAATAATCCATAAATGTGAGTCAAACCATGAGATGGGAAAGATTTCTACTGACGGTATTGGACTTTGTCCAAATTCGGGTATGTTATGCAGCTTATGATGGCAAATCTTTGACGCGTCTTTATGATAACATCAATTTTATGTTCATGGCGCTGCTGACAGGTCATTTTTTTGTATTGAGATTTTCGTTTGGTTCTGCTTCTATTTCAGTTTATTGTACTAAATTATAAATAATGTTACAAACTTGATGAAATGGGTGGATTTACTGAGAAAATAATAATGACAATGAAGAAGAAGGCCTGCCAAATGGCCATCACGATAACAAGAAAAGCGAACATGTAAAAAAGGATTCGTCTGAGTTCGCACGATGATGTATAATATGTTTACATATTAATTTATCAAGATACAATCTCGCCAATAAAAATCATAGGCTCATTCTAAAAGGCACATCCATGTTCGAGGCTGACATCGCTCCGGAATAACATATAGAACAATATTGAAGGGGCGCGCGTATGAATTTTTTAAGTAAATTGTTGAAAAATAATTTTCTGAATAACACCGGTGTTTTTTCAGTTTTTCTACCGCAGCTCGGTAAATAATGGTTTTACAACAAAAGTGTTTATGAGATAGTTGTTCGCAACTAAATTCTTTACAGAACGATTGCTGTTAAAATCGAAAAAATTTATAGATAACGTTGTTAAGTGTAAGCGAAGAAAAGAATGTTTGATGTTTAATGGTGACTATAATTATGACTTTTCAGACTCAAATTTTTTCGTATATATAGGCAATGTTATAGAAATATACCGTACAAAACTCGCTCGCTGTCCGATAAATAGTTTTTGCAAAAGAGTCGAACAAACAAGTTAGCTTTCCCCTCTTGTATCTGTTGGACAATAGATGATTTTTTAGCATTGATGTTTTTGCATTATTTGAGATATGTATTACGATAGCATATGAAAAAACTTAATGTTTATCAATTTTTAATATCCTTTAGACGGTTTTGAAATTTTTGCGTTACAAACGAATTAAGGTTTTGAGCTACCGTTCGGCGTTAGAACTTTAATAAGAGGTCTCGATAAAACGGGCGGGAAAAGGCACTTCCTTAATAAACGTCAGTATATCAATTGAGTCATTAGTTATTTCACATTGAAGCTAACAGAACTTTTACAGTAAACGCCAATATACGAAAAAAACGCAAGGAAAATAAAAATTTCACTCACCTTCAATGTCGTCTCACAAAGCTGTCTTGATGGTGGGGGAAGCAGCGAGCGTTTATCTTGATTTTCTGGCTGGCCTGCTTCAAAATGAAGGGTACTTACCGAACAGTGATTATGTCCTCAACCATTCGTCCCGTCGTGGTGATTTAAACAAAAATTGATATGGCGGGTCGAACTACTTGTGGGTGTATATTAAAGTGTTATAAACATTGTGTCGAGCCGTTTTTTTTTCGAAAAACGATTCAGACCCGAGAAAAAAATATTTGAAGGTAAAAAAACGTGATCAAAGATTTTTTTAAATTTCAAAACGACATAAAAAAATTTTGAAACAAAATATCGAAAAAATGGCTCGACAGAATGTTTATAACACTTTAATATATACTCACAACAAAAATGGTGAAAATCGACCGTATGGTTACTGAGAAAAGGTGCATTGAAAATGAGCATTTTTCGAACCAACGTTTTTCGACTTTGAATTGGTCCCAAAACTTTTCTAATTTGAATTTCTTCTAAAACCACATATAGAATTATTAATAAAGTATTTCTGAACAAAACTAAAAAAAGATCGTCGGAAAATGTTGGATAGTTTAGGAGATATCTTAATTTGAAGCAAAGAAGGTCGGATAGTGGCTTCCGAATATGTCGAACCTCCTTAAGGTGATGTGAAAGACACAGACGAACTTCGACGGGGTCGACAGAGTAGAGACGGTGCAGGCTACGCCTCACCGTTAAATGGCAGCGTGCAGTGACGGCTCGACCACCAGCGTAGCCAATGCCAACCGAAAGCATGCAATCTCGGCCGAGAAATAGATGTAACGATTTCATAGTTTTTGTGAGAATGTTTATTGACCTATATACAGGGTGAATTCTGTAAGGTTTCTCAAACGGTATTTTTGTGCAGATGCGATTGTTGTACCCCACAGTACAACGAAGGAATATTCCAATGGAATATTCCAGTAGAATCGAATGAAATACAAAACGCAAACTTAGCATTTATAAAAATAAAGCGTGAGAATCACGCCACCAAAAATTCACAGAACAAGTAAGTTCAAAGAACCTAAACTGCGCGATGATCAGTTTAAAGGAAAAGGCCAATCACGCCATCGAACGCATCGTTACGACCATATATGGCCATAACGACCAAAATGCCGAATTGGCACTTTTCGCATAGCGACTCGCGGGAGCGACCCGCGATCGCCACGATAATTAATTCAGTCTTAATTGACGAGCGGAGCTAATCAGTTAGTCTTTGATTAAAGCTCGTATCCTATAACTTTGCCTAACTTTGTAATTTGTTGAACTAAATCTTACAATAAACTGCTATCTCTTTTTACTTCGTAAACTCGAGTTCTACTCCTTATTGGCTAATATCCCAAAATAATATCTTATCGCGCAATACTAACGTTTTGCCGATATAACAGGAGCATTACAAGCAAAAGTTGCAAATATACATTGGGAATATTTTTAATAGTTTACGAGATATGAATATTTAAAGTTGATCAAATCAGAGCGCGCCGAGAAGCGTTGGAGCCGCCCACTCTCCGCCCCAGCCGTAGATATAGCACAGTTTAGGGCACTGCATTTGGGATCGCACAATTCAGAGCAGTCAATTATTATTATTATATTACGCAGTCATTTTTATTTGGCGGGCATTGACTGCTCTGAATTTTGCCAAGCGCGCCAAATACAAATGACTGCGTAATAAAATAATAATAATTGACTGCTCTTAATTGTGCGATCCCAAATGTACCGCTCTAAACTGTGCTATATCTACGGCTAGGGCGGAGAGTGGGCGGCTCCAACGCTTCTCGGCGCGCTCTGATTGGATGAACTTTAAATATTCATATCTCGTAAACTATTAAAAATATCCCTAATGTATATTTGCAACTTTTGTTTGTAATGATCCCATCTGCACCAAAATCCCGTTTGAGAAACCTTACGGAATTCACCCTGTATATATGATGTATACATATGAGGCATTTCGCATGAAGTCATCCACACTGAAAAGTGAAAGTCGGCCAATCGGCTTGAAATTTTTATGGTCGATAGTCCTATGGATAGTGAAGCTTCAGCAAAAAATTTAAGGCTCTAGCTCAAATAGTTGCCTAGCAATAGGGGCACAAATTTGTACCATGTTGGCCGTCATGGCAACATTCCCAGGTTTTTATCTTCCCGAGAAATATAGCGATTTTAAAAAGTCAGGAGTGATTTTTAAAACATTTTCTGCGTACTTTAAGAATATATTTTTTATTTTTAATAAAATTAATAAGTTCATAAATTTTTGTTAAGGTTAATGGTAAAAATGACTTTTTCTCAAAGATCGAACCCTTCGATTTTTATAATTTTTTTTATAAAATAGTAGCGTTCTTTCTGAACAAAAAAGTATACAATGTCCAAGATGGGCCGGAGCTTAGTTTCGGAGATACAGTAGGATTTATCAGCGAGCGGGCGCTCCGCTCAAATGTAACCGGGAAGGTCCCCGCGCGACGCTGCGCGGAGCGGCCGCTCATTTGATAAATCGTTCCGTATCTCGAAAACTAAGGCTCGGCCCATCTTGGTCGTTCTATACTTTTTTGTTCATAAAGATCCCTACTATTTTATAAAAAAAATTTATAAACATCAAAGGGGTCGATCTCTGGGGAAAAGTCGTTTTTAACATTAATCTTAAAAATTGTTTATGAACTTATTAATTTTGTTAAAAATTAATAAAATATTCTTAAAGTGCACAGTAAATGCTTTCAAAATCAGTCCTGAATTTTTTAAATTGGAATATTTCTCGACTACATTCGAGCTCAAGCGCGAACGTAGCCTGGAGGGTTGCCGCGCGACACTGCGCGGAGCGCCCGCTCGCTGATAAATCCTACTGTATCTCCGAAACTAAGGTCCGGCCCATCTTGGACATTCTATACTTTTTTGTTCAGAAAGAACCTTACTATTTTATAAAAAAAAATTATAAAAATCAAAGGGGTCGATCTTTGACAAAAAGTCATTTTTAACATTAACCTTAAAAATTTTTTATGAACTTATTAATTTTATTAAAAATAAAAAATATATTCTTAAAGCACGCAAAAAATGCTTTAAGGTAGTCCTATCGTTACAACGTTTCCGTTAGATTTCACTGAAAATTTGCAGAAGCGTTCTTTGATGTCATATGTGCATATGTGTAAAATTTCAGGGGCCTTTATCGACTCAAAAATCAAGATATTTATTCTTGAAAATCGTCATTTTTCGTAACCTCCCATAAGAGCCCGTGGTAAATATCGCAATATTATACAACGAGTATCTCGATTTTTTGGTTGGTGAAGCCTGTTGAAAATTTACACACATTTTTATATGACATCAAAGAAGCTTCAAGTAGTTTTTTATAACAATCTTATGGAAAAAAATGTCATGATTTCGTTTATTATATAACAAGTAAACTTTACGGAGGATCAGTTTGAATTTTGAGTATGTTGTTCTTTAGTCGATTTGCAACAACTTTTCTAAATGAATTTAAACGCTCAGTCCACTTGGTATTTGAGAAAAAACGTGAATAAAATTGTACTTCCCCCACCCACGATAGGACTACCTTAAAAATCACTCCTAACTTTCTTAAATCGCTATATTTCTCGGGAAGATAAAAACCTGGGAATGTTGCCACGACGGCCAACATAGTACAAATTTGAGCCCCTATTGCTAGCCAACTATTTGAGCTAGAGCCTTAAATTTTTTGCTGAAGCTTCACTATCAATAGGACTATCGACCATAAAAATTTCAAGATGATTGGCCGACATTCACTTTTCAGGGTGGATGACTTCATGCGAAATGCCTCATACGAGTATATGAAAGATGTATATTCTCGATAGTTTCGACTTTGAATTGGTCCCAAAACTTTTCTAATTTGAATATCTTCTAAAATTACATATAGAATTATCAATAAAGTTATTTTGAACAAAACTAAAAAAATCGTCTAAAAATGTTGAATAGTTTTGGAGAAATCTTAATTTAAAGCAAAGAAGGTCGGATAGGGGTTTCCGAATATGTCGAACCCCGTTAAGCGGTAACGCGACGTTTTTCTTCGTCGGAACTAATTTTCCTTTGCTTTTACTCCACATTATAAATTTCGAACAATATAAAGGAGACACATATTATTCACTAAAAATTATTGCGACGAATGACAAGTTGAAGGAATAAAACGAAAGATTCGGCACCGGTCATGAGAAAGGCGGCGTTTATCAACGGCGATCGCGGCACGTGTAAGGCTACGGCCTGAGTGCGAGTGTCCAGCGGATCGAGGCGTGTGGGGTTCTTTTTGAACACATGCAAACGCGCCTGAATGCTCTGAATACCGGCTGAGTGGCGCGGCAGGAGAAGCTAGCTTGTTTTGTGTCGAGAGAGCGTTGCATGCAAATTCAAACCAGTTTGGGATTTGCAGCGGTGGTAGAAGCGTCGTACCATGTCGTTCGAAGACATTATTAGAGATATGCAGAATCAACCCGAATTATGGTTATCTTCTCATTATCTTTACAAGTATAGAATAGTTAAAACGAAAGTGCGGAAGAAATTGGAAACAGAAAGGTTTCATACAACGTAAAAAATTCTCCACACTGCCTTCTTTGTTTAATAATCTCACGTGGACCTTGTCTCGACTAATAAAAATATTTCAACCCCACATTTTCTTCTATGGTAAATACATGTCAATAACATCGTCCAACACCGGCACCATGATGAAAACGTGACCGCCCGAGTAAAAATGATTGTATATAAACATATATATAATTGTATATTAATTGATCATATACAATTTTATATAAAAATTGGCCCGATAGAATTTTATATATTTGTATATAAACGTATAGAATTGTATATACCAATAATGTCCATTTCCATAAATTAGGGAAAAAACCGCTCTTCCGGGGACTTGAACACGGGACGCACGGGTGGTAGACCGGCGCGCTAACCGCTCGGCTTCGCGCTTCCACATTTTTAACTTACACGTCAAAGCTTATGTGCGGCGGCAAAACCTTTCAAACCGGGTATCTCAAGAACGGCTGCGTATCTACACGTAGCCCTTTAGGGTTTTCTTAGTTTCAGGCACCCCTACAACCCTACGAAGTCCCATCGCTAAACTCGGTTGGCCTCTGCTGGACTCGCCTTGTAAGACCGATAGTTCAGTACTAGACGAATGACAACGAAAGTGTTCCCATATATGGAACAAACCGTCTTTTCTTTTCATTTGAAAATACTTTATATTTTATAATTCAACGTTTCAATGTAAAATACGTTGATATGTATGTTAAAATGCAATATATATATATATATATATATATATATATATATATATATATATATATATATATATATATATATATATATATATATATATATATATATATTGCATTTTAATACATAATTTATTAACTTTTAGTGAACAATCTTTTGATTTACCTGCTTCCATACGCGAATAAACCCAAAGAAAACTGTTTCTATATTTTATCATATATGAGTAGGTAAACAAGGCGGATTCTGGATCAACGTGTGTTAGTGCACACATACACGTCACACGTACACACCCACACATACACACCGACTTCCATGGCGAGGGGCGGGGGGGGGGCATCTCGAATATTCCACAGCACCATAGCGGCGAGGGGGGGGGGGGGGGGGGTACGCACCGACTTCCAAGACAGTGGGGGAGGGGGCGGCATCTCGAATACCCCACGACACCATGGCGGCGAGGGGGGGGGGGCATCTCGAATATTCAACGGCACCATGGCGACAGGGGGGGGGGGGGGGGGGCATCAGCCGCGAGTTACCCCATATTTCTTAGCCAAATGATTTATTTTAATTGTGTCTAATAAATATTCTTGATATGAGATATGAGGTGTGAGTTATCCGATCTTGCTTAGCCATACTGTTTATTTAAAAAGTGTAGGATAAATATTCTTTAGCATCGCTGACCAATATCGGATATCAACTACAGCGGCCATATTGTTTATTCAACAGCCAAGTGTTAGATAAATAATGTTTTGACCCTATGTGTCATGTGATATATTTCGTCGCATAAATATTCTTAGATACCGCCGAACAGCAGATTTTTATCAAAGAAGGGGGGGGGGGGTTATGGCTACATACCGATGATGGGGGGTATATCGAGACAATTCTCACGACGAGTTTTCATAAAGAGAATTTTTGTTCTCATCGATAGCTCCGGTGCAGCTGCATATGAGTATCCTATATCTTTTAATGTTCAACGTGTTAGAACGTGTCGCGGTGACGTCACAGCCAGAGCAAAGCGTTTGCCACAACGAGCGAGCTGCGATATCTAGGATATCGGTTGACACTTCGCCAAGTGTTTATTCAAAATGCACTCGAACGTTTTGGGGTGGCGTTCGATGACGACGGCCTAAAAATTAGCTATCCCTCTCTTTCACAAACCTTGAAATGAGAGAGAGAGAGCAACGAGCTAGCCACGATATCTAGGATATCGGGCGACACTTCTTCAAGACGTTTTATGATAAACAATGACGACGGTCCAAAGAATTAGCTATCCTTCTCTTTCACAAACCTTAGAATGAGAGAGAGAGCTGCAGCATTACCCCATTTTTGAGTCTCTCTCTTATAAAGAACTATGCAAGCAAAGGGCTTAGATCATTCTGTGTTCTATCACCGAGCCTGAATAATATCCCTCATCTAATTATTCTTGCGTATACCATAATGGAGTCAAAAGAATGTCAGAAGTTGATTCGAATTATGGGGAGAGCGTATGAATCGCTCAAAGACAAGTTCTCGGTGCGCGACAGTGAACAATGGTTAAAAAATGGGTTCACAAATATTAGACTTTTGAGCAACCTATTGAAAACAGCCACAACTCTGGGCGAGAAAACTCGTATTTCCGCGACAATTGGAATTCTCAAATCCATAGACGCAAAAATTAAATCTTTGCGAAAAGTTGGTGCAGGTGTTTCGCGGCGAAGTGACAGAGTTCAGTGGGAAGATTCCGTGACGGCTTTCAGATCAAGCATTCGTACCGGAATAGTGATAAATCTTGGACATAAAGATGTGAAAAGTTTTCTCGATGATTCGCAAAATTTGATCATCCAGCGGTTGAAAAATATTCTGTTAAAGGACAACAGTGTTAAAGTGAACTGTGTTCTTGCGTGTAAATTTTCAATCACCAAAAATGATGACGTCATCGAGGAGATTAAGTTTTTCAACACACGAAACGAAGAAATGTACATGGCAACGAACTTTAAGCAGTGGTACACCGAGTTAGTGCAAAAACTACTGGTGAAAATCGAAGATTTTCAGGAAAAAGATTCAGGTTGGTCCATGGTGGAGATTGTCAATTTAACGGTGAACATCAATAAGCATATACCGTTGCGCGGAGGATTGTCTACATTCATCGAGCTCCCACGTGACATTCAAAACAAGAAAGCAGTCATCAACATCCAAAACGACGACCCCTACTGTTTCCTGTGGGCCGTCACCGCTGCTCTTCATCCGTGCTCATCTAATGCGATTCGTCCGACTTCATATCCTCACTTCAGCACAGTATTAAAGTATGAAGGTATAGACTTTCCTATGCGATTGAAAGATATTGCGAAATTTGAAAAAATGAACAGGTTGACAATAAATGTGTATGGACTTGATCGCGATGAGGGTAAAAAGCGTCGTAATGAAGTAATACCCATTCACGTTAGCCGTAACAAATCCGATACACCTACGATTCACTTGCTCGTGCACGAGGCAAATACCGAAGATTGTAATGAGGAATTAGAACATAACATTAAAACACTTTATCATTTTGCTTTAATCAAAAATCTCTCACGTCTCGTCAGCTCACAAATTTCACGGCACAAATACCGCACGTGGCTCTGCGATCGTTGTTTGTCTCATTTTAATACGGAAAGTGGACTTGAAAAACACGGCGTTGATTGCACAGTTTTAAATAAGACGAGAATCATTATGCCAAGCGGTGAGGATTCAATTCTGAAATTCCAAAACTATAAACATAAAATAGATGTTCCGTTCGCAATTTACGCAGATCTCGAATGTATCTTGAATCCAATCTCACCAAGAGACGATGCAAATACTAGCGCCTATCAGAAGCATACCCCCCACAGTATCGCGTATTATTTCAAATGTAGTTTTGACGATTCTCAATCAAAATTCAAAGTTTATCGTAACAAGGATTGTATTGAATGGTTTGTCAATAAATTAAAAGAAATAGCCGAGCCGTTGAGTGCAAGTTTAAAATCGATCAAGCCGATGAATCCGATGAGTCACGCCGAAAAAATGGACTTTCTTTTTGCAAAGAATTGTCATATTTGTGGAAAACCATTTGCCCCCGAAGATATCAAACATCGTGATCATTGCCATTTTTCTGGTAAATATCGAGGTGCAGCGCATGAAGGGTGTAATTTGAATTTTAAAAACTCACATACCATTCCAGTAGTGTTTCATAATTTATCGGGCTATGACTCACACTTTTTAATCAAAGCTCTTGCCAACCAATTTGAAGGGTCGATCAAACTTTTGCCTGTGAATAAGGAAAATTACATATCCTTCACGAAGAGCGTCAAGGGTACCGCCATAGATTATCGATTCATAGATTCATTCAGATTCATGCCATCGAGTATCGAGAGCTTAGCATCGTATCTTAGTAACGACGAAAAGCTAATCACGAAGAAGCATTGTAATTATGTACAAGAATTCGATTTATTAACGAGAAAAGGTGTTTTTCCTTATGATTACGTGAACAGTTGGGAAAAACTCGACGAGACTGAATTACCGACGAAACAAAATTGTTATTCACAATTAAAGAGCGAAGGCATATCAGACGCCGAGTATTCTCACGCACGCACAGTGTGGGAAGTTTTTAATGTGAAAACCTTGGGAGAATACTCAGATCTCTATCTAAAAACTGATGTCCTTCTTTTGGCAGACATTTTCGAAAATTTCCGAATGAAATGTAAAATGACATATGATCTTGATCCACTGCACTATTACACTGCTTCTGGGTTGGCTTTCGATGCCGCGCTAAAATGTACGGGTGTGAAGCTCGAGCTCTTGACGGATGTGGATATGCTCATGTTTATAGAAAGAGGTATTCGAGGCGGATTGTCACAGTGTTCGAATCGATATGCAAAAGCTAATAATCGTTATATGGGGGCAGAATTCGATCCAAACAAGCCTGAAACATATCTTATGTATTACGATGTAAATAATTTGTATGGTGCAGCAATGAGCCAATATCTTCCTACTGGGTCTTTCGAGTGGGTGGGGGAAGAGGAAGAGTCGATAGATCCACGCAATATTCCGGATGACAATGCCATAGGATATATTTTCGAAGTCGATTTAGAGTATCCGCAAGAATTACACGCACTACACAAAGATTTACCCCTGGCGCCTGAAACCTATGTACCGCCTGTCAGTAAGCAAGCAAAATTAATGACAACGCTATATCCGAAAAATCGATACATCTTGCACTATCAAAACTTGAAGCAATATATGAATTTGGGCTTGAAACTCGTTAAAGTTTACAGAACTCTTAAATTTCGACAACACCCCTGGCTACAAAAATACATTGATTTGAATAACAACTTGAGAAAAAAATCCACAAATGATTTTCAAAAAAATTTCTACAAACTCATGAATAACGCCGTTTTTGGTAAAACTATGGAAAATGTAAGAAACCATCGCGATGTACGACTCATTACTAAATGGGATGGCAGGTATGGAGCTCGAGCTCTCATAGCAAAACCAACGTTTCATAGCTGCACCATACTCGACGAGGAGACTGTTATTATTGAATTGACACGTGCTCAAGTAAAATTTAACAAACCTATATATACTGGTTTTTGTATTCTCGATATAGCAAAAACATACATCTATGACTTTCATTACAATTATATAAAACAAACTTTTGACGATCGAGTTAAACTAATGTACACCGATACCGACAGTTTAATCTATCACATAGAGACTCCCGATATATATGAAATTATGAAACGCGACATTCATAGGTTTGACACATCCGATTATTCAGCAGACAATGCGTATGGTATGCCGTTAGTTAATAAGAAAGTTTTGGGTCTTATGAAGCATGAGAATAATGGTCAAATTATGCAAGAATTTGTCGGATTAAGAGCCAAAATGTATAGTTTTAGAGTGCAAGACTCGACGAAAATGCGTGCGAAAGGTGTGAAGAGAGCTACACTGAAAACGATAACATTTGACGATTATAAACGATGCATCTTTGAACATCAAATTTTAATGAAAAACCAAAATTTAATTCGAAGCAAAAATCATAATGTCGAAACTGTGAGTCAGAAAAAAATAGCTCTAAGTTGGAACGACGACAAACGAATAATATATCCAAATATGACCGATACTCTTCCATGGGGCATACAATTATAATACGTATTATAGAAGTGTATATATAACAGTGTAAAAGAAGTTTGTAAATTTAATCATGTAGTAGTAATAATTGTCGAAGAGGTGTATTGCGAAAAAAAAGTGGCCGGAGAAACAATGTAAATACAGAAAAATAGGTCCACCACATAATGTAAATAAAAGTTATATTTTGACATTACTAATCATGTAGGAGAAAAAATTATAAAACCATTTTTCAAAAACCTTTTATTATTTCAGCTGATTATGATATATACTTATGATATAAATAAAAAATTACAAATCAGATTTGTTTATCCAACTATTGTGAGAATTATCGAATCCTAACCATTTTACAAACAATTTATTTCCACGTTTCCGAATAACTTTTTCCACAAGGTAAGTATTTGGATATTTGACTGGTGCGAGTTCTTCTTGGTAGAAGCCGCCTTCGATCGGTTGGTCCTGATAATCTGTCAACTTGTACGTTACAGGAACAGTATGTATGACTTTGCTTATGATGAATATTTCCGTTGTCCAGTTTGGTGTATAACCTTTTTCGAAAACGTGCTTATACTTGCTTATTCGTACTTTATCACCAATTTTGAATTTTATCTTTTGCGTTCTATTAACTTTTGATTTTCGATAAACGTGTAGCAAGATATTTTTTTCATTTTGAGCAGTAACGTCGCGAGGCCTCATCTTTATCGTACGGTGCTTGGAATTATTGTAATTGGTGATCAAATCATTGAGTATATCGATCCACTTGTATGATCCACGTAGGGAAAATTGTTTCCACATTTTATCCTTGATTATGCGATTGAAACGTTCGCATATCGATGCTTTCATGTTACTGAATGTGGAGTACAGGGTGATTCCGTAACGTTGGAGCAGAGTCTTGAATTCGCTGTTATAAAATTCTTTACCGCGATCGACGTGCAATTCTTTTGGGATGCGACCAAGTTTCAGAACCGATGCCATGGCACTCGATACATCCTTGCCACTTTTCGTTTTCGTCGGTACGATCCAAGCATACTTTGAAAAAATATCGATAATTGTTAGTAGGTATTTGTAGCCATTATTGTACCGCGCGTATGCTTATACATCAACGAGATCAGCTTGCCACGTCTCGTCCAACCCTCGTATATCAACGTGACGACGCAGATAATTTTTCCGTGCTGGCTTATGGAGTTCATCCCCTATCGTCTGTTTTTCAGATCAGACAAAATTTGTGAATTACGTAAAGTTGATTTTTCGAGAGTCTCGATCCGCATTATCAGATTTTGTAGAGCGTACGTCACACTGAATTCGTGTGATCTCAGTTGCTCGTCCAAACGAGTAATAAGGTCGGAATCGCGTGTAACGAGTTCTTGTACTGATTCGTCATTCGCTCGCTCGTGTTTCACGTGTTCTTGAAATTTCGATTCGAGGACTTGAAGCATCGTTTCAGATTCATCGATACTATTTCGCAAAGCTGACGTAATTCCGTAAATAAGTCTAAATTCCTCCGCAATAGCAGCATGCATCACTCGAACAGAAACAGCATCGTGTTCTCCAGTGGGGGCGCCTAAATTACACAATCTTCGATTGTCCATATCGTATTGACCATCAGCGGTGATTTTAAAGCCTTCTCCGGGAGGACCTCGACTGCCACCGGTATCAGTATTTCCACTCCTTCGCAAATGATGACCAAATACATCAACACTCATTTTGACGGTTGCGATAAGACTGCGCTCGAATACTCATTGGTCCACATTAATAAATGATTCCAGCTTCTCGTAGTTCCTCGATAATGGAGATGATCTCGTTCGAATGACTAAAATTTCCGGCTGATTGGGATGCAAAGAGAAGTCTTAATCTATCGACTAATTCGTTGGGGTCGTCCCAATAAACATAGTCCAGGCTACTGTTCCTTTTAACAATTTTGGTTTGCGGTAAGCCTTTACCCAATCGTTCCGAGGCTCTCTTTGGTGCAGATTTTTTCAACGGCGACGAGATAAATTGCGCAATTATGTTTTTGAATTTCGCGCTTTTATCCTCGCGAATGGCGTGATCGCTAACGTAATGTTTTCTATAAGCGTTTGTTGAGTTGAGGATTTCACGATAATTTTCCATATCATTTGTCGTTACGAGTGATTCATCGGGTAATTTTTTAAATATCAATTCCAGTAAACCATCGCTTTGATCGTAAGTCTTGTCACCGACACGAATAATATTTTGCTCAAACGTAATTGGTGAATTCCCAATCATTAAACGATCTCCCTGTAATTTCCGCACTCCATACGACGTATCCAATTCTTTCTTAGCCATCGTATCGAACATTTTCAAGTAATTTTGAGACAAATCATCATGAATGTCATCTTCGATACTAATATTCTCTTCCGAGATATCTCCAGGGGCCGTGTCAAACGTACGTTCGAATTCTTCATCATCCTCGCTATCAATATTTTCATCCTCTTTTTTCACAGATGATTCGACATTCGGCTCTTCCTTGATAGTTGATTCTTGTTTTATCGACGATGATCGATCAACTAGTTTTTGCAAAGGAGTTACCACCGGCCTAAAAACTTCCTCCATTTTTCTCTCAGCAGTCATTTTGCCCAATTTCAACATTCTATGCTTCCGACGAATCGCATCGCTCGCGCTCGCGATTTGACGCAAAATATTTTTCTCTTTATTCAGTTCAGCTCTATGCATATTGACACTTTTAAGGTTGGAGCCCAACTGCGCGATAATGTTGAAAACTACAAATTTATAAAGCAATCGAATCCCTTTCTGTAACGACCCTTGTTCAGTTCTCTATCCTTGTCTATTACCACAAACCCATATTTATCGTCATTCCAGCACTTTGAGCATAAACTTTTGAATTTCGTGTACGTCATGTCGGTGTTTACATGATCGTCATATACATGCTTCAAATTCATTTCATCCTGCTTAAAGAGTACCAGTAGATTGGTATTATCGCGCACGAGATGTTTCGGAATACGCGCGTACGTTTGGCAGAGGTAAAAGCAGTCCACGTCTCTGTGTCGTCCCATGCAGAAAAATGCCCTCACATTATCCTGTTTTTCACAGGCAATATCGTCGAAAATCATGATTGAATTCGATCCTGCCTCCTCGGGTTTGATGACTTGCTCGTGATCGGCGAAAGGAAAATGTTTCACTCCTTTCACGGATTCGAGCAAACGCTTGAGAAATGTGTACTTTGGTTGATTCAAAGATTTTGAATACACGTACACGTTCTCAAATCTCAAACCATTCGGATGTGTAATGAGGGTAAGAAGCGCGTTAGTCTTTCCACAATTGGATGGGCCGCAAAATACGGCACGCACACTACTCGGCAACAATTCTCCATGACGCAGGCACCCTCCCCTCTTCGCCTCGTCTTGCACGAGATCGTCAAAAATTTTCGTAGGTAATTTGATCGATTGGTTATGGAACCTCATCTCGTCAATAACTGACGTCTCGAGACACGAGTGAACCCTTTTATAACTCTAATGGATTGGCGGGTAATGTTATAAATATGAGAAGCATCGCTGAAAAACTAATTCGATTCTGAAAAACTGAGAAAGCGGATAAATAAGCTCTTCGAATAAAAAAATTCTCAGTCTGTGACGATTCTTCGTTGAGTAATGATCGTACACGGAAAAGGACTGGTTAACAATCTCATCAATAGGCTTCCTATTGAACTGCATGTGCCTGGTTATCAATATTGCGGTCCCGGCACGAAATTGAAAAAGAGACTTGAACGTGGTGATTCGGGGATTAACGCGCTCGACTCTGCCTGTAAAGAGCACGACATCGCGTATTCTGAGAGTCGAGAAAACATCGAGGCTCGACACGCGGCTGACAGAGTACTCGAGGACAAGGCGTGGAAACGTGTTTTTGCAAAAGACGCAGATTTTAGTGAAAAAGCTACAGCTTGGGGTGTTGCGAATCTGATGAAAGCTAAAACTAAACTCGGTATGGGTATTAAGGAGAAGAGGAGGAGGAAGAAGAAGGAGTCTAGAGCGAAAAAAGTCTCGATAAAGAGTATTATCAGAGCAGCAAAAACATCGATGATCCCTGGCGCGAACGCCGTGAAATCTGCTCTCACGGGCGCACGCGCAGCTGTAAAAAATGCCGGTGGCAAGAGAAACATCCAATCATCGCGCATTCTTCCTGTACCTCCAAAAATTGGTGGTTTTTTGCCCTTTCTCATACCCCTTTTCGCGGGTTTGAGTGCCACTGGAGCTCTCGCTGGTGGCGCAGCGGGTATTGCTAAAGTTGTCAACGATGCCGAGGCGGCGAAACGAGCTCTCGAGGAGATCAAACGTCACAACAAGACCATGGAGAGTATCGCGTTGGGAAAGGGACTTTATCTTAAACCATACAAAAGCGGTATGGGTCTTCATGTTAAAAAAAACGACTAAGGCTACCACACCGAGCGCTCACCGACGCTGATTTATCAAAGTTCGCCCGAGTCATGCAAATTCCACATTTTCGTGGTGTTTACATGAGAAATGCATTACCAAAAGATGGACCCCGAAAATACGAATCAGCTATTGTCAATCTTGACGATAAAGACGGTCCAGGCACGCATTGGGTCGCATATGCGAAAAAGAACAAGAAAGTATTGTACTTCGACAGTTTCGGTGATCTTCAACCACCGTCCGATTTAATAAAATACCTCGGTGTTGGTAGCATTGTGAATTACAATTATCAGAAATATCAAGACTATGATACAGTAGTGTGTGGACACTTGTGTCTCAAATTTCTCAGCGGAGAATTATAAAATGGACCGTTATATGAGTCGTAGCATCAGTCGAGTGCTAGACGCGATGGATGAATCTTTTACACTGACATTGTCCGGCAAATCGTCTATACTCGAAGCTCATTATTTTCCCCCGATCGAATTGTAGCAGCATAAAAATTATACTCTGGGCCTCCTCGAACTGCTAACCTTCAATTCAATTCCCAATATAGACGAGAGCAATAACAACTTTTACGTGGGTATGGAGATTGTCACGATACCGACTGGGAGCTATGAAATTGAGGATATTGAGAGCTATCTGCAAAAAGTACTCTCTGATAGTAATATCGCCATCGTTCTCAAGCCCAACAATAATACTCTGTGCAGTGAAATTAAAAGCAATCGTGAGATAAATTTCGAGCCGAGTGATTCTATCGGTCGACTGCTGGGTTTCACACCACGCATCCTTCCAGCTAATATTACCCATAAATCCGATTTACCTGTTACTATTCTGAAGATAAATTCTTTGCGAGTCGAGTGTAACATAACCTCGGGAGCATACATCAACGGACAACGAGTTCATACGATTCACGAATTTTTTCCCTCTGTGCCACCGGGGTATAAGATTATTGAAATACCCTCGCACATCGCTTATCTCCCAGTTACCGTTAAATCGATATAAAATCTTCAGTTGAAAATTGTCGATCAAGACGGTGAGTTGGTGAATTTTCGTGGCGAGCTAATAACGATTCGACTACACATAAAATCCTAAAAAAAAATGGGAATTGTTTTTGAGTCAAAGAGTGGTCAAGGGTATAAATTTCAACGACCATGCCTCGAACGAAACATTCGCCGAGCACCTCGCAAGGAGCGAACCTCAGAACATTCGATATCTGAAGAGTCTGGGTCTGAAACTTCGAAAGAAATAAAAATAAATTCTTGTTGTATTACAATTACTTGCTTCATACCATGGCGGAAATCTTAAAAATTCAAAAACCCGTGATGTTTGATGATGCTATTGCGCATTACGAGATACATGGACATCAGCCATTCGCCTCGGCAACCTTCAATAACAACGATGAAATTCGTATCGCCGTGCAGCATCAGGATTTGTGTCTGCTGCCGAGCAAGAGTTCGCTGCACGTTAGCGGTAGATTAACGAGAGCCGATGGACAAACTCCCACCACGAGCACAAAGTTGGTCACCAATGCCATCTGCCACTTATTCGAGGACATACGCTACGAGCTGAACGCTGTTGAGATTGACCGATGTAAAAATGTTGGTCACACGAGCGTGATGAAAAATTATGTGTCTCAGAATCCTAGTCAGACGTCGATAATGGAGAACGCTGGTTGGGCCCCCAGTGTGGAAGAGGTGCAAATAATCGACGCTTCTGGCTACTTTGATATCTCGATACCGCTGATTATGTTGTTGGGTTTTGCCGAGGACTATCGCAAAATTATCATCAATGCCAAGCACGAGCTAATATTGACAAGAGCAAACACCGACACGAATGCCATCATACAGACTCGAGCGGCTGGGGATGCTGCACCGGAAGAATTCAAAATTACTCTTTCGAAAATTGAATGGATGATACCGTATATCAAGGTCTCCGATGCGCAAAAAATTCAGCTACTAAATTACATAACCAAAGATACACCCATCCCAATAAGTTTTCGCACGTGGGAACTGTACGAGTATCCTCTATTACCGACTTCGTCGAAACACGTTTGGGTTGTGAAAACTTCTACTCAACTGGAAAAACCTCGATACGTAATCGTGGGATTCCAAACAGCACGGAAAAATAATGCTCTTAAGAATGCGAGTCATTTTGATCATTGTCATATTCGAGATGTTAAACTCTTTTCAAATTCACAGAGTTATCCATATGGGAACTTGAATCTCGACATTGGTCGCAATCAATACGCTTTGCTCGATGAAATGTATGTAAATTTCCAGTCTTCTTATTACGAGAAGGAGCCCGAGCCACTCATAAACAAAGGTGACTTTTTGAAATACGCGCCGCTAATTGTTATCGATTGTTCAAAGCAGAATGAATCGTTGAAATCAGGCCCCGTCGATATTCGCCTCGAATTCGAATCTGTAAATCCCTTCCCCGCTCAAACCTCGGCTTATTGTTTAATTTTACACGACCGTATTGTCGAATATAATCCCATTAGTGGTAATGTTAAAAAAATAGTGTAAGAACACATTCGTCTGTAGAGTTATATATTTTTCTTTTTTACTTTTTATAGTTTTTATTATTACTATATATTCATAAGTTGAGGGGGGGGGGGGGGTATATTGAATGTTTGTTATAAATCAGAGGCGTGAGTTATTAGAATCAGTTGTACCCGAGATGGAGTACGTGGTTGACTTGCAAGGTTTCAAAAATCCCTCGAACGAATTTGTGTTGAAAGAATTTTCTGTTATTTCTTTAACGGATTCCATCGAACACCGTCAACGATTTTCTTCGAACCACCATGCTTATGGATTGATTTGCCCATCAAATATAGATGTACAAATGCTTGGTTGATAAATAATCATCATGGCTTACCATGGAACTATGGTGCTACACCCTATAATGCTATAAATAGAATTCTTCAAAACATTTTGCGCGATGCACGAGTAATTTACGTTAAAGGTCCGGAGAAGAGAGAATGGTTGACGAATTTTTTGAATGCTTGGTCGGAACTCATAATCAATCTTGATAATCTCGAGTGTCCATCGTTACAAAAACTGCAGAAAAGCGTACGCACTGATTGTTCATATCATAAGTATTCATCAAAGTTCAATTGCGCCAGCAAAAATGTTCTAGCTCTAAAATATTGGCTTCGCCCAAAATTCCCCGAGAATTAAGTGTATTTTTTTTCCTGAAAATAAAAAAATTTTTAATAAATATCATGTGTGTTTGTTTGCTATATTTTGAATACCCTATACACCAACGAAAAAACGATTCAAAATAATGTTCGATGGTTCCCCACAATGGAACCGTCTCGACGTGTTTCGACTCGTCTTAACTTGTCACAGCTTCATTCCCTCATAGCATTCACATAGTGAAATAATAATAATAATTAAGATTAGTCACTAAAATGAGATGGAAGATCAAATTCAGTATAAATGAGACGCGCTCACGGCTGTTCCAATCAGTCGTTGCACCAGTCTTCATGCGGTACAGTCAAAAGTCATCACATCCGAAGTTATTACTGTTGAAGAGACGTGAATTGCTAATCCGCATTAAACAATTATTACGAAATATTCAACGAGTGAAAAAAAATAATTATCGCACGATAACGAACTCAATCGTTGGTAGCCAAATTTCGACAAATACATTTTTGACGCATCATCGTGAAGGAAAAAACTGCAGGTTCGTATTAAAAATTTTGTCCCCTGAATTATATGTTCTCATAATTTTGAGTATTAACGATAAAATGCTATGCATAATGTATTTCAGATCAGTATGGATTTACGCGAAATCAACAAAGTGGGTCTGTTAGCTGACTTTCTCCCAATGAAAAAGCTGTCCGAATTGTCACCTCAGGAGGCATATCCAGTAACCGATATAAGAGTTGTGAAAACCAAGTATGGCGAGAGAATCGTCATGGATTTGGAAAAAACTTGTACGGTTTTTCTGCCAGCCCGGATGACCAAACCGATCCTGGCAAATGAAGATCTGTTCAAAGAAATGATTCGTGCGTCTCATGAAAACGGATTGGCTTTGCGCGCTCATGGGACTGCATATAATCACATTGAATTTATCCAAATGTAATAATTTTATAAGTAATAACGAATGTAATACTGAGTGTAATACCAAAACAGAAGTAACCACGATATTGAATAAAAATCGTATAAAACCATAAATATGTGTAACATGTTTTTATTTTTATTCGGGAGAAAATATATTTCGAATGAGTACATATAAAAATACATGAAAAAATATGCAAGTATATGTAAAAAATGAATTATAAAAGAAAATGGTTTATAAAAAAGAAAACAACGTCGTGTTAATAGCACGCATGATTTTGGACTCGGGTGTGTGTCATCACCCACACCCCCATGGAATGAAAACCTCTGCGATTATTTCATAGTAGTCTGGAACTAGCATGAAAAAAAACGGATAAATTACATTCATGATCAAAAACATTAAAAAAACTAAATAGATTGAATTTGCAGGATATATTTCAGTTTAACAGTTTCTCACCTGTTCTGATCGCTAATGATTTCCACGATGCGATTAATTGCGATTGGGAGCAATTGTAATAATAATTTAAATGATTTGATATCATCTATAAGTCGAGCATTTTCAAGAAGATTGGCTTCATCATTGTAACCCGTCTGACGTAATGCTTGTATAAATTTGTCGTATGCGTATGGTCCTCGTGTCTTTATCGTTAGTACGATATCTTGCGCTGTGGATTTACAATGTATCCTCCTCTGAAAATAATCATAATATTTAACAAAGAAAACTTTGAAATAAAGAAGAATATTATTTTTGTACTTACTCTCCAAATCGGCAAATTTACATCGTCGTCATTGAAAACCCTGAGTTCAATTAAAACTGGCAACACCGCACACATTTGTATTTTGAAAATAATATTTTGACAAAGAAAATCGATTCTATCACGATCGCGTATATCCATTATTAACGCTCTCACTTAAGAGGCAGTGTAACACCCTAAGGAATGTCGACGGCTTCGCCTTCCCAGCGGTAGTGCAGAGCTCGCAACATTTGACTACGAGCCGCTGCGGACTACCGCTAGATGTCACGGCGCCCATCTGCTACGAAGCCCCGGCACATCGTGGTGGGCCGAAGACCGAGGCGTCGTAGCAGGGCCAGCCGTGACCCGTCCCCTTTGAAAATCTTATGCCGGTTGTACACTCTCGCGCGAGTGCTCTCACGATGTCTCGTCGAGAGCTCTCGCGCGAGAGGTCGAGGGACGAGCCCGACCCTGTACACTCTCGTTTATTTAGTACGCTTTGCGAACGCCAAGATGGACGGTTAGAAAGCTTGCCATCAACTGAATGACGCAAGAGTGTACAGTGATGCACTTGCGCCGCCTCGCGAGGGTAAGCGAGACCCTTTGACTCGCGCTCAAAAACCGGCTCGGAATGGAGAGCACACGAGTGACTGCGAGGCATCGCGAGACGGAGCTAGTGTACCCTGTACACTCTCGTACTCGTCCAGCCTCGCCGTCCCTCGACGAGAGTCGACAGCCGGCATAATATAGTGCGTATGGCCCTCGCCGACCGCCGTAAAGCGTTCGCTCCATGCTCGCCGAGATCGAAAAACACAGCGGCAAGTCGAAGACAAAATCCCTAATTTCTCCGGCACTAATCATCCGATCGGATTGAAATTTGGAGGTGAGCTAGAGAATGATGGTACGGGGTACCTGAGACTCAATTTTTTTAATGTCGAAAGCGGAACCACTTTTTTTTGTGAAAATGATAAAATTTTCATAGTTGCACGATGTTTCGCGTCGCATTGATGTTAAAATTTCGTGCTCCATAGAAGTATGCACACTTTGGACTTTGTTTTATATCATTTGATAAAAGAATGACTGAAATATAGCCATTTGAGTTTTTATGCAACGCGAGTCTAGCGTCGGCAAGTTTGGCGGCCTGCGCGGCGGGAGGGGTAGCCGCGAAAGTCGAAGGCATAGGCAGTCCTCGTGTACCTACACGTTGGCCTCTGTACGGAAACCTAACGCGTCGCGCGGACAATTATAGGAGATCAGTCACCTCTGAGAAATCAGTCAAATTTTGCATATCGTTAGTTCCTGACGAGATAACATATCGTGTCAAATATTTTTTTTATTTGCCAAATTTTTCGAGTTATGAATATTGGAACATTGTCCGACTTTTTAATCAATAAGTAATTACATACCTTCTTTCCTTTAATTTTTGTTTAATTAAAGTTTTGACAAAAGGACTATATTTTATCATAAAAATATTTACAACATAAAAGAAATTATTTGGTACTATTTATTTAACAAATGATTTTTCAATAATTTTTTTAACTGTCAGGGATACGTTGAACGAATTTAAAAAAAACCTGTGTGTGTGTTCTTCACACATGTAAGAAGTGAATACTTCTGGTATCCAGCCTTTCGCCTGAATGAAAAATAAAAAATATAATCATTAAAATAATCGTTAAGATTATTAAAAACAATCATTTAAAAAATTTTTTAAAACTGTGTTGCGGAGCCTGATGAGACTAACTCAAAGACCTGCGGAGCTTATTGAAGGCGCTCGGATAGCCTACAGAGTCTTTTAGAGACCCTGCGGAGACCACACAAGAACACCAAAAATAATTTTCATGGAAATAATTACAATTTCAAAGAATAATTAACATAATAATTTAAAACAATTATCTAAATAATAATTTATTCTATTCGAAGGCCCAGCAGTGCTTTCGAAGGACGCCGCAGGGCTGTAGAAGGCCTGCGGGAGCTGTAGGAGGCCTTCTAAAGCCCTGCGCAGTCCTTCGAAAGCGCTGCGCAGGGTTCTAGAAGGCCTGCGGAGGCTGTTGGAGGCCCCGCAGCACTTTCGAAGGACTGCGCATGGCCTTAGGAGGCCTTCTACAACCCTGCGCAGGGCTTTAGAAGGCCTCCTACAGCTCCCGCAGGCCTTCTACAGCCCTGCGGAGTCCTTCGAAAGCACTGCTGGGCCTTCGAATAGAATAAATTATTATTTAGATAATTGTTTTAAATTATTATGTTAATTATTCTTTGAAATTGTAATTATTTCCATGAAAGTTATTTTTGTTCTTGTGTGGTCTCCGCAGGGTCTCTAAAAGACTCTGTAGGCTATCCGAGCGCCTTCAATAAGCTCCGCAGGTCTTTGAGTTAATCTCATCAGGCTCCGCAACACAGTTTTAAAAATTTTTTTAAATGATTGTTTTTAATGATCTTAAAGATTATTTTAATGATTATATTCTTAATTTTTCATTCAGGCGAAAGGCTGGATACCAAAAGTATTCACTTCTTACGTGTGTGAAGAACACACACACAGGTTTTTTTTTAAATTGTTATATTTGTTATATAAATAATACCAAATAGTTTTTTTAATGTTGTAAATATTTTTATGATAAAATATAGTCCTTTTGTCACAACTTTAATTTAATCAAAAATTAAAGGAACGAAGGTATGTAATTACTTATTGATTAAAAAGTCCGAAAAAGTTCCAATATTCATAACACGAAAAATTTTGCAAATAAAAAAAATATTTGACACGATATGTTATCTCGTCAGGAACTAACGATATGCAAAATTTGACTGATTTCTCAGAGCTGACTGATCTATATATATATACGAGTATGCGCGACGCGTTAGGTTTCCGTGCAGAGGCCAACGTGTACACGAGGACTGCCTATGCCTTCGACTCTCGTGGCTACCCCTCCCGCCGCGCGGGCCGGCGAACTTGCCGTCGCTGGACCCGCGTTGCATAAAAACTCAAATTGCTATATTTCGGTCATTTTTTAATCAAATGATATAAAACAAAGTCCAAAATGTGCATATTTCCATGGAGTACGAAATTGTAACATCAACGCGACGAGAAACATCGTGCTACTATGAAAAATTTATCGTTTTTATAAAAAAAAAGCGGTTCCGCTTTCGCCATTAAAAAAAAACGAGTCTCAGGTACCCCGTGCCATCATTCTCTAGCTCACCTCCAAATTTCAATGCGATCGGATGATTAGTGCCGGAGTAATTAGGGATTTCGTTTTTGAGTTGCCGCCGAGTTTTTCGGTCTCGGCGAGCATGGAGCGAACACTCTACAGTGCGCAGCGAGGGCCTTACCTATGCTTCGCACTGTACTCATTTCATGTGGCCGATGGCGACGGAGAGGGCCGGGAGGGGTAGCTACGAGAGTCGAAGGCATAGGCACGCCTCGTGCCTATGCCTCACGCCTAACGCGCGACGCATTAGGTCTCTGTGCAGGGCAAAGTCCAACGGGTACACGAGGCGCGGCTATGCCTTGGTCTCTCGCGGCTGCCTCTTCCGTCGCGCGGGCCACAGCACTTACCGACCTCGTGAGAATGTTGCGTCAGCGCTTCGCGCGGAATTTCGTCACACTATTTTCTCGTTACGCTGACAAAAATCTCGCTTTTTTCTTTCATGAAACGGCATCCCTATTTCTGAAGCCAATTTTGCATCAAATATAATAAAACAAAGCTCAAAATGTGCGTTTGTTGATGCTTTAGTGAGTGAGAGTCGGGAAATTTCGATCGAATCGGTGTACTATGAAGAATTGTCTCATTTCTCCAATGATAAGTCGAATCTGCAAAATTTTTTTCAAAATTTTGAAAAAACGCGACTCTCATGTACCGTCTGCCATAATTATCTATGTACTGGCCAAATTTAAACCCGATCGGTTGCTCAGTGCTCGTATAAATAGGGATGCCGTTTTCGAAGCGCTCGTCGGCTGTTACACTGCCTCTTAAGAGGCAGTGTTAGTCAGCGGAAATTTCAGACGGCTTCGGTAGTGCAGAGCTCGTAACATTTCGCTAAGCGCTACCGCTGCCTACCGCTAGATGGCATGGCGCGCGTATGCTACGAAGCCCCAGTATGACACTTGACAAGACGGGCCAAGCGCCGAGGCCTCGTAGCGATAGCCAGCCGCCCGCGTTTCCCCCGCACCGCCCCGCGGAGGGAATGACACGGAGCGAAAACAATCGAGTCGCGCGACTAATCTCGCAGCTTTGGTCATGCATATTATGAGAATTGCTGTTTATAAAAACTGTTCACAAAATAATATGATTCTTGGAAAAGATATCTGGGTATACATACAAACCCATTCTATATATATATATATATATTGTATACACATGATTGATATATATATATATTGATATCATCCACCACATATATAAACCCATTCAGAAATATGTATGTATCTATATATACATATACTATACATATATATCTATACATACATACACTATACATATATAGTCTGTATAATGGGATAATTTCTTTCTTTGAAGAATTATATTATTTTGTGAATATTTTTTAAAAGCTGCAATGCTTTCTAATATGTGTAAAAAATGTACGAATGCTGACGAGATTCAGATGTGCGAACGGCAATCGGAAATTTTCGATCCTGTCTCAACTCGGCTTGTTGCATTCGCCAAACATCTCTCTTGCGCCGAAAATGCGATCTCGGTGACTGACGACTCTGGTCAGCGAGAGTCGCAAATATAAGCGTCAACAAAAAATGTACGTGATGCCGAGTTTGACAATAAAATTCGCGACCAAGAATCGAAAATTCTCGGTCGAGTTTCGCCTCAAATATTTTGGAGCAGGCATGTAATGTTCAGGCAATCTACAGAATATTGCGAGTAGGAAAATGACAACCGAGAATCGCGAATTCTCGGTCGATTTTTTACTCGAATATTTTTATTCGTCGAACGATGCTTGCTCCTGAAGCATCGTCGATGACGTATGGTCAACGTCAGCCGAGAGAGTGCGATCTCGGCGACCGACGGCTCTCGTCAGCGAGAGTCACATATACAAGCGTCAACAAATCTACGTAATGCCGAGTTTGACAATAAAATTCGTGACCGAGAAACGAAAATTCTCGGTCGTGTTTCGCCTCAAATATTTTGGAGCAGGCATGTAATGTTCAGGCAATCTACAGAATATTGCGAGTAGGAAACTGACAACCGAGAATCGCGAATTCTCGGTCGATTTTTTACTCGAATATTGTTATTCGTCGAACGATGCTTGCTCCTGAAGCATCGTCGATGACGTATGGTCAACGTCAGCCGAGAGAGTGCGATCTCGGGGACTGACGGCTCTCGTCAGCGAGAGTCACATATACAAGCGTCAACAAATCTACGTAATGCCGAGTTTGACAATAAAATTCGCGACCCAGAATCGAAAATTCTCGGTCGAGTTTCGCCTGAAATATTTTGGAGCAGGCATGTAATGTTCAGGCAATCTATAGAATATTGCGAGTAGGAAAATGACAACCGAGAATCGCGAATTCTCGGTCGATTTTTTACTCGAATATTTTTATTCGTCCAACGATGCTTGCTCCTGAAGCATCGTCGATGACGTATGGTCAACGTCAGCCGAGAGAGTGCGATCTCGGCGACCGACGGCTCTCGTCAGCGAGAGTCACATATACAAGCGTCAACAAATCTACGTAATGCCGAGTTTGACAATAAAATTCGTGACCGAGAAACGAAAATTCTCGGTCGTGTTTCGCCTCAAATATTTTGGAGCAGGCATGTAATGTTCAGGCAATCTACAGAATATTGCGAGTAGGAAACTGACAACCGAGAATCGCGAATTCTCGGTCGATTTTTTACTCGAATATTTTTATTCGTCGAACGATGCTTGCTCCTGAAGTATCGTCGATGACGTATGGTCAACGTCAGCCGAGAGAGTGCGATCTCGGCGACCGACGGCTCTCGTCAGCGAGAGTCACATATACAAGCGTCAACAAATCTACGTAATGCCGAGTTTGACAATAAAATTCGTGACCGAGAAACGAAAATTCTCGGTCGTGTTTCGCCTCAAATATTTTGGAGCAGGCATGTAATGTTCAGGCAATCTACAAAATATTGCGAGTAGGAAACTGACAACCGAGAATCGCGAATTCTCGGTCGATTTTTTACTCGAATATTTTTATTCGTCGAACGATGCTTGCTCCTGAAGTATCGTCGATGACGTATGGTCAACGTCAGCCGAGAGAGTGCGATCTCGGCGACCGACGGCTCTCGTCAGCGAGAGTCACATATACAAGCGTCAACAAATCTACGTAATGCCGAGTTTGACAATAAAATTCGTGACCGAGAAACGAAAATTCTCGGTCGTGTTTCGCCTCAAATATTTTGGAGCAGGCATGTAATGTTCAGGCAATCTACAGAATATTGCGAGTAGGAAACTGACAACCGAGAATCGCGAATTCTCGGTCGATTTTTTACTCGAATATTTTTATTCGTCGAACGATGCTTGCTCCTGAAGTATCGTCGATGACGTATGGTCAACGTCAGCCGAGAGAGTGCGATCTCGGCGACCGACGGCTCTCGTCAGCGAGAGTCACATATGCAAGCGTCAACAAATCTACGTAATGCCGAGTTTGACAATAAAATTCGTGACCGAGAAACGAAAATTCTCGGTCGTGTTTCGCCTCAAATATTTTGGAGCAGGCATGTAATGTTCAGGCAATCTACAAAATATTGCGAGTAGGAAACTGACAACCGAGAATCGCGAATTCTCGGTCGATTTTTTACTCGAATATTTTTATTCGTCGAACGATGCTTGCTCCTGAAGCATCGTCGATGACGTATGGTCAACGTCAGCCGAGAGAGTACGATCTCGGCGACTGACGGCTCTCGTCAGCGAGAGTCGCATATACAAGCGTCAACAAATCTACCTAATGCTACGAGTCTGAAATTCTACAGATTCCTAGAAAAATAGGATCTACACAAATCTACTCATTCGTTACATACTATTCATATTTCAGACTTATATCTTATACGTTTTATACGTATTTCCCCTATCCTGAGTATATTTTGTGGTAGGGAAACGAATAAAGATAAATTGTATTCACAAAATTATACGCTCTTTACCGAACCCACTTTACTAAATTTTAGTAAATCTTACAATCTTTACTGAAATATAGATGTAATTTACGTAATAGTCTGCACGAGACAAATACTAAATTATATTTTTCGATAACTTTTTGATGTGTAACCTAACAAGCTCAAAAGAGAGATCTTAGGTTATTCTCAGGTTTATTGTCGCATAAATAGAATTTTATTTGCATAAGTGTCGTGATATATACCTTTTAAAATATTCCTTTCTGCACGAGAATGAGCCCATTTATCCTTTTTTTCGTCTTCTATTGCTTATTTTGCGTATATCACCACTCACTCACTGATTATACTATTATTATTTACACTATATATAGACTATATACTGTTTCGAACTAGTAAATTATAAATTACTGTTCGTCTCTAATAATATAATTAGCACGTAATTACAATAGTACGCGTCTTTTTACTGACACGAGAGCGGCATGAGAGCCCAATATATCACGCTGTTCAGCTGCCGCGTCAGAAAATGACAGCGTGCTCATGTTTTGTTTTCTTCCGTCTCTCGATCACGCGGTGCGTAAATATACCAACACATATATGCAGATGTGTTGGTGCATACATATAGCACATCGATTCGGTGATATGTAGCGTTGTGGCACGCGCACGGTACGCGACTGCCCGTGTCTTCCTCTCGCCGCACACCGAAAACAGCGACAGGCCCGTGAACCGATCTCAACGCTTCGTCTACATATGTATACAGGGTGGTCCAAGCAACTTGCGCAACGTCATAATTCTCAAAGTATGGGTGGCACAGAAAAATGGTATATACAAAAGTTACATGATTTAGAAGGATGCACTACATAGCGGATAAATTTTTTTTATAGGTCGAGACATTTTGAAGATTTGAAGGACAACTCTGTTTTTTTATGTGAAGAAAAATTTCAAATAATAAAGTGAAATTACTCGCTAGGTATTACGTTTAGGTCTAATAAAGGCCAATGCTTTTTCACTCGGAATTCGATTCTCTACCATATTTTGCTATAAAACATATTGTTTTAAAAAAACGAAGTTGTCCTCCAAAATTTCGAAACGCTTCGACCTATAAAAAAATTGATGCAGTACGTACTCTTTTGTGTATAACATTTTTTTGGGCAACGAATACTTCGGAAATTATAGCGATATAGTGTCCGGTTTGGCCTGGAATACTCCGTATATATACACGCTCATACCAATAAGTATACGTACACCCAAATATATACGAACACATGTGCAAAAAAGATATTTTTTATTTCGAGAAGTATATTATTTTATGAAAATCTTTCATAAACTGCAACTCACTCAGTCGATTTTAGCCGGCGCAAGTTCTCAGCGACTAGCGTTGTCTTCTCCTCCCCTAACGTGAAAACACGGTACATACATAATTTTCAATAATCTGTATTGTAAAAATATATAAAATAAAATAAAATACAAACATAATTATTGCATGTCAAAATTTATAACATTTTGCCAACACAATAAATCGTTTAATGATATGTTTTGAGTCGTGAGTGTGAAATCAATAACATTTTACAACACACATGGAACGGAATTTCAGTTACTGAATAAAAAAAATGAACGAACGTAATTCTGAAGACAAACATATATGCCGAGAATAAAAGATTGACGAAATAAAATTTTTAATATAACGAAAATCAAAGCAAGAAAACCGTTGAAAAAAACAATTTATTTACGACAAAGCATTCAGAAACGATACTTTTTTATTTTCAATCGAAATTGTGTTTTTTACTACTTTATTTTTCGTTCGACAATTTCTCTTCAGATTCTTTTATGTTCAAACGGAATATTTGTATTTTTTTCGTTCGTTATTTATCTTGCAAAAATTATTTTTCCACAATCCGGGAGTGGTGTAAAATTCATTCCTTGCATCTTCGACGGATTACGAATAATAAAACATCGTTTACATTGTAAGTATTCGCTGAACTGCATAGCGATTCTGCGAACCGAAAAAAAACGGAGCGCGGGGTACCTACCCCGCGCACCGCGCCAGCGGCCCGTGCGACAAACGACACTGCTCCTGCTCATCAGTCTTTGGATAAACGTCGACCGTGCATCATGGGCCCAAAAAAAAATAGTGAGTGTCTCATCCATAGCGAAATATTGTGTGCGCTTTGATTTACCGTTTTGTGTCGAACAGTGTTGTGAATTGTGTTTTTTTCATAAAAGAAAATTTTGGGTGTATTGTTTTATGACCACGATTTCGTTTTGTTTGAGTGTTGTGCTTCGCTATCGCGATAAATATGGTGTACGCGTGAAGAATCGGTACTCGGCGCAACGGTCACGGTTATTTGTCGTCATCGCACCGCACGTTTTGCGCATAGGTATCAATCCAATTTAATTTTCTTAAAAAAGGGATAAATAGCTCAAAAAAGGGAGTTCTTAAATTTTTTGTTGTATCATTCATTTAATGCGGGAGCAGGGAGTAAGATATCTCAAACATTATTTGAGGGTAGACGGTATAATTCCAAACAAAAGTTGCAAATATACATTACACATATTTTCTATAGTTTACGAGATATAAATTTTCAAAGTTGGTCTAATCAGAGCGCGCCAAGAAGCGTTGGAGCCGCCCGTTTCCCGCCATACCTGTAGAGACAGCGCAGTGTATCAAGCATCGGCCGGTGGCGCGGGTGCGAGGAAGGAGGACGAGCCCGTCGCTGCCCGTGCTCCCCGCGCCATAAGCCGATGCTTGATACACTACGCTATCTCTACGGCTAGGGCGGGGAGCGGACGGCTCCAACGCTTCTTGGCGCGCTCTGATTAGACCAACTTTGAAAATTTATATCTCGTAAACTGTTGAAAATATGTGTAATGTATATTTGCAACTTTTGTTTGGAATTATACCGTCTACCTTCAAATAAAGTTTGAGATATCTTACGCCCTGCTTCGGCATTGAATAAATAATACAACACAAAATCAGACAATATTGAGTAATTTTTTTAACAATTGTATGCATTATAAAAAAATTAAGAATTCCCTTTTTTGAGATATTTATCCCTTTTTGAGAAAATTAAATTGGATTGATACCTATACGCATAACGTGCGGTGCGATGAAGAAAAATACCCGTCGCCGTTGCACCAAGTACCGATTCTTCAAGCGTAGACCATTATTATCGCGATAGCGAAACACAACACTCAAACAAAACGAAACCGCTGTCATAAAAAATATAAAACATAACATTTTTTAAAATGAAAAATACAAAATACTACACAATTGTTTTTCCAAACAAAATATATATGGGGCATGCCACGACAAACGGGACAGTTCCAAAATCTTTTTTTTCTTTTTTCAATTTTTTGATATTGTTTAGTGCCCATCGAAAAATTGTTCGTCGTAAATTTTGAGATTTTTTTGATTACCCGTTCAAAGATATCGGATTTTCCCCCCCAAAAAAAGATTTAACACATTCAAAAAGACCAAATAATAATAATAATAATAATTTTTCTATATTTTTTGCAAAGCACATTCAGAAACGGAAATTAAAAATAAATGTTCAATTTGGATTATTGTTATGAGCAAACGGTAAAAAAAAAGTAAATTTTTGGAAAATCCGATAGCGATATCTTTTCAACGTGCAATAAAAAAATCTCAAAATTTACTACTAACAATTTTTCGATGGACACTAAAAAATGTCGAGAACTTGAGAAAATAAAAATAAGGTTTCTAATTTTTGTTGCAGCCAATTATACGTCGGTGAAACAGGGCAAACGGGCTGCGCCGGCTGCGAAAAACCAGCATCCACCGAAATTTGTAAGTTGGTATTGAATAGTATTTTATAGAAACGCCGATTATCTAATATAACATGGATTTATGTTTTCAGACCACAAAAAAAGCCGCAGAATGGCCTGTACTGGCAACTCCGCTGCAACAACAACAGCCGAAACAGCGACAACAACAACAGGCGCAGCAATGGCAACAACAACAACAGCCGCAGCAACAACAACAACAACAACAACAACAGCCGCAACAACAACAACAGCCGCAGCAACAACAGCAACAGCCGCAGCAACAACAACAACAGCCGCAGCAACAACAACAACAGCCGCAGCAACAACAACAACAGCCGCAGCAACAACAGCAACAGCCGCAGGAAAAACAACAACAGCCGCAGCAACAACAACAGCCGCAGCAACAACAACAACAGCCACAGCAACAACAACAACAGCCGCAGCGGCAACAACAAAAGCCGCAGCAACAACAACAACAGCCGCAGCAACAACAACAACAGCCGCAACAGCAACAAAAACAGCCGCAGGAACAACAACAACAGACACAGCAACAACAACAACAGCCGCAGCAACAACGACAACCGACAGAAGTACCCGAACTCGACGCAGACAATGGACAATTAGAAATTTTACATTTACAGACGATAATTGACGAACAGAGACAACACATTCAAAATTTAGAGCGTCTCGTCCACGACCAAATCCAAAAAAAAAAAATGAAAGACAAGGTCGTGGACGAGAACAAGGACGAAGACGAGGACAAGGACGAGGACGAGGACAAGGGCGACGACAAGGACAAGGACAACAAGGACACGGACGAGGGCAACAAGGACAAGGCCACGGCCTACCGCATAATGCAGAACGCATCGTAAGTTCTGTATAAAGTTTACTTTTTTTACAATGAGATAAATAATATTTGTTTTTATTTATTTCAGAACATCGAGAATGCCGTCGCGGAAACACTAAGGAGGCTTTTGCCGGCGGTACCAGCAGCAGCAGCAGCACCACCACCACCACCACCATATAGAGTGCCATATGCATGGCCACCGACGCACGCATATATGCCGGGGTCATATTACGGGCGACCACCGTATTTATAAGATTATTTTTACACAATTACTTACTTTATAGAAAATTTTGTAAAAAAATATGGAAACTAAATAAACAATAACAATGTTATTATATTTCCTTTTTGTTTGATTTGTAATGGTGTGTGTGTGTGTGTGCGTGTGCGTGTGTGTGTGCGTGTGCGTGTGGGTGTGCGTGCGTGCCTGCGTGTGTCTGTGTGGCTGTGTCTGTGTGTCTGTGTCTGTGTGTCTGTGTCTGTGTGTCTGTGTTTGTGTGTCTGTGTCTGTGTGTCTGTGTCTGTGTGTCTGTGTCTGTGTGTATGTGTCTGTGTCTGTGTGTCTGTGTGTCTGTGTCTGTGTCTGTGTGTCTGTGTGTCTGTGTCTGTGTCTGTGTGTCTCTGTGACTGTGTGTCTCTGTGACTGTGTGTCTGTGTGTCTGCGTGCGTGTGCGTGCGTGTGCGTGCGTGCGTGTGTGTGCGTGCGTGTGTGTGTGTGCGTGTGTGTGCGTGGGTGTGCGTGTGTGTGCGTGTGTATGCGTACGCAAAAATAGCGGTCTTGGAAGAATTGGTTTGGTTTTCTCTGAAAAATTGAAACATTTCATAGAGTATGAATGTGAATATTTTTCTAAAAAGTGCGTGCTGTTCAGCAATTGTTAGAAAAATTTATGAGCGTTCCAAAAAATAAATGTAAATTTTTACAATAAATTCATATCTTTTGTTGCGGTTGAGTAAAAAATGTGAAAAATTCACAAACGCATTTTTGTGCGGTATATATCATATACAAATTTCAGACGCAGGGATCGGATTCAAAAGTAGTCGATTTTACGTGAAACGACTCATAATTTTTTTTTTTTTTTTTTTTTTTTCGAGGTGGAAAGCACTTCCTGCCAACCCTGCTAGATTTGTCTAGCAGGAGTGTGGAGCTCCCATCCACTAAAACCACCTCCTCTGGTACCCATCACGGGAACCGCCGCATTGTATTTGCGGAAATATATAAATATATATATGTATGTATGTGCGTGTGAGTGTCTTTTACATGAAGACATTTGTAAAACCATTTATATAGTACAGCAATTTATTTCTTGTAAGCCAATTATTTTCTGCACAATTCTTAGAAACTAAGATTCGGCTCATTGCACTCGTCAAACGGCACTCTTCAGCCAAATGCCCATATGCGTCAAAAATTATAAAGATTGCTTCGAGTCTCAAACTCGCGACCGAGAATCGGAAGTTCTCGGTCGAATTTAGACTCGAATATTTTTATTCGTCGAACGATGCAAGACATCGTTGATGAAGCATGGTCAACGTCAGGCGAGAACGTGGGATCTCGGCGACGGATGACTCTCGTCAGCGAGAGTATGCAGGCATACATGCATAAACTAATCTACAAAATGACGCGAATTTGGAATTCGCGATCGAGAATAGGGAATTCTCGGTCGAGTTTCGACTCGAATATTTTCAAGCAGGCATATATGCGGCAAACAATCTACGAAATATTGGGAGCCTGAAATTGGCGACCGAGAATCGGAAATTCTCGGTCGAATTTAGACTCGAATATTTTTATTCGTCGAACGATGCAAGACATCGTTGATGAAGCATGGTCAACGTCAGGCGAGAACGTGCGATCTCGGTGACGGACGACTCTCGTCAGCGAGAGGCAGGCATACATGCATAAACTAATCTACAAAATGACGCGAATTTGGAATTCGCGATCGAGAATAGGAAATTCTCGGTCGAGTTTCGACTCGAATATTTTTATTCGTCGAACGATGTTTCAAGAACATTGTCGATCAGGCATGGTCAACGTCAGGCAAAAAAGTGCGATCTCGGTGACGGACGACTCTCGTCATCGAGACATAGGCATATATGCGACAACAAATGTGTAGAATGCCATGAATATTTGTTGGTAATTTGTTTGGACAGCAATAGGTAGTATCAAAGGTGGCTAGAACCTCACTCTTCCAGAGAGGGATATATGATGCCCATAAGTGCGTTCGAAAATGCAATTATAAGCCATATATCGGTATCAACGAGCACATGCGCGTATCGTCGCATCTGTGTCGATTAATCACAGGGGAACAACGATAATATGCGGGACCTGAGCATATCAGCCAAGTGGCGACGCATTTTTGATGCATCTTGGGAATACATGCGATTGACCGGATTATCGTTTAGTGCAATCGCCGTCGAAAAAGCAATCGCGTAGACTCCACAACTGAACGAATCAGGCTGCTTAGTCACTGGCTGAAAAATAATATCATCGTTACCGATATAGGGGTATCGTTTTACTATGTATCTCTTTTCATCCGGGCTCAAGCGCTCGTACTCCGAGCGGAGAAGACTATCGTAGACGAATAAGTTCGTTCCATCATAATGAAGGCAACACCAATGCCTTGACTCATTACCGCCAATTATTTGTAAGTCAGAGGTATCAAAATCGTTGGGCTCTATAAACGTATGATATCCCGTGTAACAGGCAGGATGGCAATGGAATTGTGTATTTTGTTCCAAAATGTTTTGAAACAAATCTATACAACTATCAGTTAAAAAACTGTTAGCCTTCAAAATTAGGGGAACGACCTCGTGTACGGAAATGTCTTTTTTTAATATGTCGATCAACTCCCGATTTTGATTGAAAGATTCGATATGGTCGTCGCTTTCGATCGTGACCCAATTATCGGTGCGATTGCATGCATCTCTCTGTACACTGAGAGAGGACGAGATATTGTCTCGTTTTGTGCTCGTGACTGGAGCGCTAATGTGTAAGGATGAAGCATTTTTTTTCGGAGTGCTTCTTCCCGGGCTTGTACGATATAGTCAGGATCGCGGATCGGCATATTCCTGCTACGACGACTATCGACGATTTCTGGGAGTAAGCAATTAACGTAGAATTTGCATAACTTTGATTTCATCTGCAACTCCCAGAAATTATCGTCTCTGAGAACTGTTACCAGTTTCAGATCTGTGGAATTCCACAGTGCGAAGATACAATAGTCGCGCCTCGTTATGTGCAATTGACCTTGCACCTGATAAAAATATGCGTGAGTTCTTCTCTGGACTTGCTTATTTTTTTTATCGAATATGCCTCTTAGGGCGGGTTTATCTTCGATGGCGCTTTCTAAATCGCCATTTTGTGCCGAGAATGGACACTTGATTTCAACGATACCATCGTCATCGATCAATCCATCTGGAGATGCTCCTAGATAAGGAATCTCTTGATCGATGAAGAGACCGCAGGCAACAATTTGTTTCCCCAGTTTTTTCTCAATTGCCTGTCGTGCTGCATCTTCGTTTGTAATGCCGTATTGTATGGCTGCTGAGTCCAGTATCTTAGGATACCGAATACTCGCAACCATATTTCCGCACGATGTCGTGGGTAACATACGGCATATTTGTCCGAATTGCGACGCGGTGATCATGTCGGTTCGCAACTGATGCCACAATTCGCAATTGCGTTGCGAAACTGTGTCTCGTTCGATCTGTCGCCAACTTTGTTGGTTCGATCGCAACTTTGACATGTGGTCGTCAACAAAAATCTTGAATACATCCTCATCGACATCTGGCTTTTTAGCCGATGGACCGTAATCTTTGTCGGTCCCCTTAAATTGGCGCACCCGACCACTGCACTCTCGCTGCTTATATACGCGGTCACGTATATTTTTGCGTTTCCTTAAGCTTTCCATTCTTTGGACAGCTCTGGGAATTGCGCAGCGTTTACCGAGGTATACTTTCGACAACACTGATTGCGTGTTGTGTTGTATGAAAGCTCCATAGCACCTCATTTGATATGAGTTCCTCATGCAATGGTTTATTCGCTTGCCGGAATTCAATTTATTAACAATTGAATTGCATTCTTCTGCCACGTTATTCGTAACATTTATTAATAAACGTTTAGCGTGGCTGCTTAAATAACGAACCGCTTCATAAATAGCGGGGTACATACCAATAGCATGCAAAATTGGTAATAAGTTTTCTGCCCCCTCTGTCGGTTCACAACTGAAAGGGAGAGCAGAACAATTGGTATGGTCACCGAAAACATGACTTGGCAGAGCCAGTATATCTTTGCAGAGTGCCTTTGCTTTCTCTGCCTCCGATATGACTTCTGCGTTGCGGAGATCTCTCGCATGCTCAACCAATTTTCGAAGTTTAAGGCCACTCGACAAGACGCACTGACGAATTTTCGTCACGTTCACCCTTTCTTTCCCGGAAACATTTGTAAATTTGGTTTTCGAAGCAAGCCTCAATTTTTTACACATGTTCCGGAACAAGTGGTTATTACACTCGACTTTGTCGACAATAATACCGTATTTTATATACGGATTTGCATCTCGTATGGCCTGATATACGCTGCTGTCGCCATCCGCAATCAGGGTACGATAAATTAGGCCATTGGACGCGATACTATTGTTGAAGCCTTCGAGAACTATGTCCGTTTCCATAGCCGTAGAGCTTCGATCTCGACCCCAGTTTTTATAGCAAACATGTGGCGGTGGCTCTTTACTGAGCACCTGAGCTCTCTCACATATTGCGCAGTACTTATTGCGTACAGCAATAAACAGAGCCAATTTAGTTTCCTGGCCAAAAATAATAGCTGTGCCGGATAAAGCGTCATGCTTACCACCGGCATACGAGCGTTTCGCCCAACAGCCATCTGCAATTACATTGATGTACGGGATACCATCAATGACATGGCCTTTTTTTATTGCAATCGATTTTTCTATCGATGCTGCACGTTCCCGTTCTGCTTCGGCAACTTCATGGAAGTTGTCGTACAATTTGTCACGGTATCTACGATAAGTATTGGCGTTCATGGATGGAACAGCCATTGCCGCGAGTTGTTCCTCCATCGTGCTGTAGCCGGTACCTGAAGTGATGGTACCGCATACAGCACTTTCGTTGACGCTCATATCGTCACCGTGATTGGGGTCAGTCCAAATGTTAAATGTGTAATTACACATTTGACATTTGAAAAATATCTGCGTTCGCAAGCCACGGTCGAGCGACTTAAACAATTTAAGATCGCTAAATGGACATTGCAGTGCGGTATTGTGATTATCAAATTTCTCATGTAATTGATTCCAGAAGAAATTTAAATCAACAATCCGCCGACCAACGATGGCGGTCTCTACAATGCGACCCTTGTCTGTAGAACCATGCTCAACTACGAAAGATTCTACATTCTGCAAGCTACTTGCAGCTAACCTTTTCATCTGAGGACCAGATGAATCCCGCTCGCAACGCTCGTCAGCTTTTCGCTTACTAACGTGCGTTATGTTTTCCCGGTTTCCATCGGAGAAACGAATTATCTCTTCCTTGCAGAGATCAGCATCTACATCGGCAACCCGATCTTGTAACTTATCTACAATTTCGTTTCGACGAGATTTCGGGAAATTAAAATTTTCCCGAGTTTCGCATAACGGTTCTGCGATGCTCTTAGGCTTACCTAGTATGCTTTCCTCCTGCGCGGAAGCTTCTGATGCAGCCTGTGTCGCAACAGTATGAATATCGTTAGCCTTGCAGATCGGAGTAGACACCTCCTTTGGAGCGAGCTCCGGCAATTTGCAAGCAAGGCGCCTAAAAAAACAATAACATGATACTATTGTAAAGTGCGAGGTGTTTATTTGTGCTGCAACGGCCATAGGGCTATACGGATACTGAATCTAACCCTAACAGATATTTGCGAACGCCCTGAACCGATCTTCTTTGCTTCGAATTGAAATTTCTTAAAAACTATTCAACATTTCTCGATGATTTTGTTTAGGTTTGTTCGAAAAGACTGTATTGACAATTCTGTGTAGGGGTTTTCAGGATAGTCAAAATAGAAAAGTTTTACGAGCAGTTGAAAGTCGAAAAATATTGTTCGAAAAAATGCCTATTTTCAATTTACCTTTTCTCAGGAAATGTACAACCGATTTTTACCATTTTTGTTGTGCGTTTATAAAAGTGTTATAAATATTGTGTCGAGCCATTTTTTCGATATTTTGTTTCAGAATTTTTTGACATCGTTTTGAAATTTTATTACAATTTTTTACCACGTTTTTTGACCTTCAAATACATTATTCTCGGGTCTGAATCGTTTTTTCAAAAAATGGTTCCATACATCCTTCATTTGGATGTACTGATTACGTCAAAAAATATACCGATACGATGAGTAGATTTCGAGAAAAGGTACATTGAAGGTGAAAAAACATAACTTTTCAGGAGACACGATTTTCAGAAAAAGTGTGAATTTCTAATGAATTTCGGGGTGTTTGTTGCATCGATCGAAGTAACTATCGATTGTTAGATTATGTAAACAGAATCTTTTTACCTTCATGTATGGGGGAGGGGGCTCGGCATATTCTAAAGTAAAAAATGCATTTCTAATTTTTTTTTCCTGAAAGTACAATTTTTTTTATCGTTTGGTGCAAACTACATGCAATTATGAATACCAACCGCCTCAAAGGGGTTAAATAATTATAACGCACATATAAATATATATGAAAATGATGTATCGATCGATGCCACGAATACCTTGGAATTCATTACAAATAGAGACTTTTTCCGAAAATCGTGTTTCTTGAATAGTTATGTTTTGTCAGTTGCAATGTACCTTTTGTCGAAATCTACTCATCGTATCGGCATATTTTTTTTGACGTAATAAGTACATCCACACGAAGGATGTGTCGAGCCATTTTGTTGAAAAAACGATTCAGACCCGAGAAAATGTATTTAAAGGTAAAAAACGTGGTCTAAAATTTTAGCAACAGTTCAAAACGATGTTAAAAAATTCTGAAACAAAATATCGAAAAAATGGCTGGACACAATGTTTATAACACTTTGATATATACACACAACACAAACTGTCAAAATCGGACGTACGGTTTCTGAGAAAAGATATAGTGAAAATAGGTATTTTTCGAACCAATGTTGTTCGGCTTTCAATTGGTCCCAAAATTTTTCTAAGAATGAGTCGAATATCCTCTAAAACCCTATATAGAATTACTTATCAATAAAGTATTTCTGAACAAAACTAAAAAAAAAAGTCGAAAAATGTTCAATATTCAATAATGTATTTTTTAGTTATAATTAATAAATTGTTAATGCAGTTCAAATGAGTATTTATTTATTATAAATTATGTTCTAATATATGTGTACAAATATGCGCACATATATATTTATATGTGAATACATATTTTGTCTGTAGAAGAACAGTAAGTTCGGAAAAGGGCCTAGGGGGATAAGCACATGAAATCTGCCCCCGCACATAATAAATCTAGATTGACACCATAGATTGACATCTACATAACAAAAATTCCTGTAAATATCAACCTTGTGTTTTTGTAGGAGTTATGGAGGGGGAAAGCAAAACAAACAAAATTATTTTTATCGAAAACGGCTTGGCCGATTTTGATGAATAAAAAATATGTTACACTCGTCAATAAAACCATTAAGAAATTTTTTTTTGTACAGAGGCGAGGTAGTAATAAATAGTGAATTGAAAACATCACAGGTTAGGATAATGTCTTTATTATAATTGAGAACAAAAATGAAGTGACACGCTCGATCAGTGGCTTAGGCAGAACTGACGCTTTGTCGCGTTAATTGGTCGGTCACGAAGATAGACAAAGAAATCAGTGTGCGGCAGTCGCCGCATGTGGCGACGTGTTTGGGCCTGTATCGCATAACGCTATATACAAAAGAAGGATAGCGCTAACAGAGCGCGACTTACAACATTTTTTAATTCTGAAAAAAAATACGGGTAGAAAAAAATTTTTGAATTCTTGAAAATTTTTTTTTAAGTTTATATTTCAGAGTTACACCTCCAATTTTGTTTAGAAAGAAAACGTTAAAATGTCTACTTTAACATATATTTTTTTCAAATTTTTCATAAAGGTACTTCATGGCGAAAAATGATGAAAATCATGCAAGCGGCGCGGCATCACGCTGTCGCTCTAACCGCGCACGCATACTAGAGCGTGTCCACTCAATTTCGTCACCGACTGTAGATATTCAGTACTGACAGTATACATATCGGAACGCGACCAATATACATATATAATTCCCTTCTTTTTGCCAGATATTTATCAATTTAAACCAGCCGAAATTCAGGAATCTAGCATAAAAATCAGGCTAGTATACGTGCGCGGCTAGAGCGAGAGCGCCGCTTACATGATTATCATCATTTTCGCGTTGAACTACCTCTACGAAAATTTTGAAAAAAATATATGTTAAAGTAGACATTTTAAGGTTTTCTTTGGAAACAAAATTGGAGATGTAACTTTAACATAACCTAAACAAAATTTTTTGAAGAATTAGAAAATTTTTTTCTGCCCGTATTTTTTTTTTCAGAATACAAATTTGTTTTTTCTTCATGGTTTTATTGACGAGTGTAACATATTTTTTATTCATTAAAATCGGTCAAGCCGTTTTCAAGAAAAATGATTTTTTTTATTTTGCTTTACCCCTCCATAACTCCTAGAAAAAGGCAATTTAAAGTTTGATATTTATAGGACTTTTTAGTTATGTAGATGCCAATCTATGGTGTCAATCTACATTTATTATGTGCGGTGGCAGAATTCATGTGCTTATCCCCCTAGGCCGTTTGCGAATTTCTGTCAAATCGCTTGAAATGGTTTCAAGCGCTAACTTCAAAATATAATTTATCATACTTCCACTGGTCAGAATTTTATGAAATTTGAACCACATATGGAGAAAGATATGTACGTACAGAAACAAAAAAATTTTAAACCGTATTTTTTGACCATGTCATATTTTGAACCCCACGTTGGTCTAATCAAAGCGCGCCGAGAAGCGTCGGAGCTTCCCGCGCGGAGCACGTGCAGTGGCGGGCTCACCGTCCTTCCGCGCCCCTCCGCCCCATGCTAGCAACAGATTCTTACTACGCGGTCATTACGGCTAACTCGGCTACGGAATGCACATAATAGATTGTAATTTTACAGCGTGAGCCAAATGTACTTACCGAGCAACCCAAACTCGTCGCAGTGAATGTTTACGCCGTTTGTTACGATGATTACCCATCGCAACACTTTACTTTCAACACTCACTCACTAAATTCTAATTCGCGCACTGAAAATCTACATACTGTATATACGATACAGTAGATAATAATTGTAAAAAAATTTATGTGAAATGACGCGGGATTCGTTTTTCCCGTGCCAGTTTCAGTGAGCGACTGATCTCGCGTCAAATCCGCCGACAACGATGGAGTGCGGCGGTGAAACAATCGACGATCGCGAGCGTCATCGCCCGCGATCGTCGACTGTTTCGCCGGATTTTGTTTTCAGCGACTCGTCGTTCTGAGAAGTATGCACTTCTCACAGCTAGAGAAGAACATAGTAAAAAAAAATTGCCAAGATTGATTTTGAAGGCGTGAAATGCACCCTCGAAAATAGGGGTTTTTATTCTTCTTTATCGATAACTATTGAACAGTCCAAGATGTGAATAAGTTACAAACTGCAACAAAATCTATTTTTTCCGTATTATATATACTGGAAATGAGAATGATGCAGATCAACAAATTTCATATTGTTTATTGCAGAAATGACCATTTTTCATGCGTATCTTCGAGAATTTTCAACATATTGGGATGTAAATTTGTATACACATAGATGATGGAAAATTAGCGGATACGTATTTTTTGTTTTTCCGATATCTCATAATGAAGGGGTTCAAACTGTTCTTTGGTATTTTAGTCAAGTGCATCGCACGATCGGCTAGCCCTTTGCACATTCCGGGCTAAAATCACGTTCATATAAGTCTGTTCCAACCGTGTTCTTACCGTGAATTATCGACGCAACCTCGTAAAAATGGATTGCAATGCAAGTATAATTAGTGGAACGAGTCGATACAATTTTTTTAATTTTGGTGGAGCGTCATTTAGGGGTGAACGCACACTAAAAACCGTGTTCATTCGTGAACGGGCCAAGATAAAAAGAAAGGTTCCAAGGGATAAAATGTTGCATTCTTCGACTAATACATATTCATAATGATGATGTCGAATACAACAACAAATGGCGTATGTTTATTGCAATTGGTCGAGAATAACTGGTGGAAATCACTCTTCAATTTTCCGCCAATATCGACATAAAAGTACGAAATGCTTTTGCTATTACAGAATAATTTCGTGCTTCGAAAAGTGACTGGATTGCTATCGTATTTTTGTGGAGACATTGGCATCGGCGCGTACTGCTTTTGAAGTACAATAGGGTCGGGAACTTTAATAATCATATTACAATAAAGATAGTCGCGATAAAAATCTTTGAAACGTAGAGCTTTTTTACACCACGCACAAGTACGAGTCAATGTTATACGTGACGTGCGCTTCGCAATTTCGATCAGTAAACATACGTGCAATAGACAACCGACCAGGATAAAAATTGGCAGGTAGACAGAACATTCTGGCAAAAAGACGGTCTTGGTATTTGTTTTCAAAATTTTTGCCATAATTCTCTAAATACCCTCAAACCCCCCCAGGACGGGAAAAGGTACGAACGATGTTTTTGAATCGTTCGGGACCTGCAATACCATTTCCAAAATTATGAAAATTTTTTACCAAGAGTCACTGTCTGCTATAATTTTTTGTGTATCTGTCAATTTCATCGGTTGTTCAGTGCTTGCTGGAGTACTAATTGAAACTTCAAAGCACACGTCACATGTAACAGTAACCAAAAAAAATATTATATATATTTATATATAAGATGAATATTTTCGATAGTTGCATCGACTTTATCATAGTGGCTGAATAGACAACTAACTTGCATTCGGCATTGCATGCACTAACGATTGCATTCGGTGGAAAAATGCGCGCTAGCAAACTATTCAACGGCTGTGGCAACGTCAATGCAACTATCAGGTATATTCATTGTGTATATACATATATACATATATATATTCATTTATTGATTATTTAGTCATTTATATATAAAATACATGTTTGTTCTCAACGGTAGCCCGGAACGGTAGCCCGGAAAAATAGGTTTTCTAGTTCTATATTATAGGAAAAAATAGCAAGGTTCACTTGCTGGCACCTTTGTCTATGCAGTGTCAAAATTTCAGCTCGATCGGTTTCTCATAGCGGGCGTAAAGTTTGTTTGAATTGTAGCTTCGCGTCTCTCGACGAGAGCGGCCGTTGGAATCGGCATATACTCCTACACGCGTACCCATAGCCGCATCGCGCGCTAGCTGTCTATGTTATGGCAACGTCAATGCAACTATCGTGAATATTCATTGTACACACACACGCACGCGCACGCACGCACACACATGTATATATATATATACACGATGCATATTCCTGATAGTTCCATTGCAGTTGCAGGCAACCAGCGATTCGAAAACACCAGCTGCACTTACTTCGGCACTGAGCGGTTTTGAGAGTACCTAGAGAATTATAGCAAAAATTTTGGGGAAAAAATACCAACATACACTTTTGCTATCATGCTCTGTGTATTTTCAAATTTTTAATCGGTTGTTTACTGCTTGCTGGACTACTGATCCAAATTTCAAAGCGTACGTTGCCTGTAACACTTATATATAAATAAATATACGATGAATATTTCCGATAGTTGTATTGACATTATCATAGCTCTTGAATAGACAGCTAACGCGTAATCAAAATACGCACATTTTGCATTTTATTTCATTGCATTCGGTGGAAAAATGCGCGCTAGCAAACTATTCAACGGCTGTGGCAACGTCAATGCAACTATCAGGTATATTCATTGTGTATATACATATATACATATATATATTCATTTATTGATTATTTAGTCATTTATATATAAAATACATGTTTGTTCTCAACGGTAGCCCGGAACGGTAGCCCGGAAAAATAGGTTTTCTAGTTCTAAATTATAGGAAAAAATAGCAAGGTTCACTTGCTGGCACCTTTGTCTATGCAGTGTCAAAATTTCAGCTCGATCGGTTTCTCATAGCGGGCGTAAAGTTTGTTTGAATTGTAGCTTCGCGTCTCTCGACGAGAGCGGCCGTTGGAATCGGCATATACTCCTACACGCGTACCCATAGCCGCATCGCGCGCTAGCTGTCTATGTTATGGCAACGTCAATGCAACTATCGTGAATATTCATTGTACACACACACGCACGCGCACGCACGCACACACATGTATATATATATATACACGATGCATATTCCTGATAGTTCCATTGCAGTTGCAGGCAACCAGCGATTCGAAAACACCAGCTGCACTTACTTCGGCACTGAGCGGTTTTGAGAGTACCTAGAGAATTATAGCAAAAATTTTGGGGAAAAAATACCAACATACACTTTTGCTATCATGCTCTGTGTATTTTCAAATTTTCAATCGGTTGTTTACTGCTTGCTGGACTACTGATCCAAATTTCAAAGCGTACGTTGCCTGTAACACTTATATATAAATAAATATACGATGAATATTTCCGATAGTTGTATTGACATTATCATAGCTCTTGAATAGACAGCTAACGCGTAATCAAAATACGCACATTTTGCATTTTATTTCATTGCATTCGGGGAGGACATGAATGACTATCATTTGTTCGCGCGGCCATCGGTTCCCGAGCAGACACGCGAGTCTCACCCATACGCGCCTGACGTTGGCCTAATATGTAGCGTGCGCTGTCGTGGCTTTTATGTGTATATATATATACGCGCGATCCGTGATGTAGTCAGGCCGGGCGACAGTCGGTGACGGAGGAGGCAAGGCCTTGCGGGCTAAACATAAATAAGTATATATATAGCAGCAAAGCTTTCCGTCATTTGTCTCCGCTTTCACCGCTTACCATACGAGTTTCTTGAGAAAATTTCGCCAGCGCCTTCTCTTCGAATTTCGCTACACTATTTTTTTCGTATGTCGGTCAAATTGTCGATATCTTCTTGTCAAAAATTTCGATCAGACTTTATTCATTCAATTTTGCATAAAATCTAATGAAATAAAGCCCGAAACGTGTGTTTTTTAATTGCGGTTCGGCTCTTGCCATAGACATTACGATTCGATCCGTGCATCATATGTAAGTCTGTGATTACTCCCGTGATAACATAAAACTGCAATTTTTTTTTTAATATTTCGATAAAAATATAGCAAGAGCATATTTTTGCCATAATTCTCTGTGTACCTGCCAATTTTTAAGCTGATTGATTGTTTAGTGCTCGCAGGAAGTTTGATCGAAATTTCGAAGCGTACGTCGCCAGTAACACTGCCTCTTAACGTTCTTCCGATCCTTCCCCGCTCTCTTCCTCCAATACAATAAAATCATTTCTACGCGCGATGTGAGATTATCAAATAATATGTAATGCTCTCTCTCATTTTAAGGTTTGTGAAAGAGAGGGATAGCTAATTATTAGGCCGTCGTCATCGAACGCCACCCCCCAAAACGTTCGAGTGCATTTTGAATAAACACATGGCGAAGTGTCAACCGATATCCTAGATATCGCAGCTCGCTCGTTGTGGCAAACGCTTTGCTCTGGCTGTGACGTCACCGCGACACGTTCTAACACGTCGAACATTAAAAGACATAGGATACTCATATGCAGCTGCACCGGAGCTATCGATGAGAACAAAAATTCTCTTTATGAAAACTCGTCGTGAGAATTGTCTCGATATACCCCCCCATCATCGGTATGTAGCCATAACCCCCCCCCCCCCCTTCTTTGATAAAAATCTGCTGTTCGGCGGTATCTAAGAATATTTATGCGATGAAATATATCACATGACACATAGGGTCAAAGCATTATTTATCTAACACTTGGCTGTTGAATAAACAATATGGCCGCTGTAGTTGATATCCGATATTGGTCAGCGATGTGAAAGAATATTTATCCCACACTTTTTAAATAAACAGTATGGCTAAGCACGACCGGATAACTCACACCTCATATCTCATATCAAGAATATTTATTAGACACAATTAAATAAACAATTAAAATAAATCATTTGGCTAAGAAATATGGGGTAACTCGCGGCTGATGCCCCCCCCCCCCCCTGTCACCATGGTGCCGTGGAATATTCGAGATGCCCCCCCCCCTCGCCGCCATGGTGGTGTGGGGTATTCGAGATGCCCCCCCTCCCCCACTGTCTTGGAAGTCGGTGCGTACCCCCCCCCCTCCGCCATGGTGCTGTGGAATATTCGAGATGCCCCCCCCGCCCCTCGCCATGGAAGTCGGTGTGTATGTGTGGGTGTGTACGTGTGACGTGTACGTGTGCACTAAAACACGTTGATCCAGAATCCGTCTTGTTTACCTACTTATATGAGTAGCAATATAATTATATTAATGTCAAAAGAAAAGAAAAGTACTCATATACAGTTATATACAATTTTATATACCGGAAATAAATTTTTCACGTATATATATATAATTGTATACAACACTATATTGAATTATATATAACTGTATATGATGGAAGTACATTTATATCGGATTATATATACGAATGTATAGAGTTATATACAATTATATATAAACCTATATATAAATATATATGATTGTATTTCATTTTTATATAATTATATACAATCGTTTTCACTCGATATCGGATTATATATACGAATGTATAGAGTTATATACAATTATATATAAACCTATATATAAATATATATGATTGTATATCATTTTTATATAATTATATATGAGTATATACAATCATTTTTACTCGGGCGGTTCACACGAATGTTGAGCATGCGCTAAGGTCACTCGGCGGAACACTCCTTATCGTCGGTTCCCCCCTTCGCTGACGGCTGCGAGGGGCGTGCGGCGTGCGGCGTTCTTTTTTGTTGCCTAAATCGTTAGTTCTACTATCCAAGAATACGATGTCAAAATTTCAAAGCGAAATTCGCATTCGTTTAGATTTGATGAGCATAGAACCGAGTGCACATCGGGTACAGCCTCGAGCGCAGATAGGGCAGAGCACTACCTCAGATAGTCTTGACCGGTTCAATCTCACATTCGCTTTGTATACTAACGTACCCTTGAAACGGAACCCCGCCTTTGTATCTTTCTTTTCAAATAACGGTACAGAAGGTACTAGAAGCATCAACGCAATGGATTATTTCGGTTATATTACGTTGGAGCGTCGCTGTACCTTACTTGGAGTCAGTTCTGACTCAGCCTTCTACGAGTGTGTTTGTAATTGTGACTGAGAAATATCTTCGCATCCGAAAGGCAACCATTAGTTTAAAGAACGCCGCAGTAAGCCGCGTAAAAGAAAGTTCCACGGGAACCAGCACGACGATAAACAGAGTGATAACAAAGAAGCTCAAAGTGCCAGTGCTAAAAAACTCGAGAGTTCGACGAGTGAAAATGTGACTGTGAATCCATTGCATTTTGATCGGGTCTTCGAATTTTACACTTTGTTTACAGCATTATCGGACATATTAATTTGTCGAAATTGCAAGCAAAATGTTAAATTCGAAGAAATTGGAATCCGAGGCCTTGGTTTCAAACTCGTTGTCAAGTGTAAGTGTGGATCTAAACATATCAATTGAAGTCCTCTAATAAATACTGGATTCGAGATAAATCGCAGAATAGTGTCCTATACTCACAATCTTCAGCGGATATCACAGCGTGACTTTGTTATTTTTATCTGAAATTACTCCAAAAAATCACAAAAATTGTTCAAAATATGAATTAAATGATGCCAAAATGTGATTAAATTCTAATTAATTCTTCCGACCCAAAAAAGAATCCCAAAAACCAGTGTCAAATAGCCTGCTAATGTGCTTTCCCTCCTTAAATATATGCAAATGGAAATAAGTATCCTGAGTGCCGGCCTAGCGTTTACTGTGTTAAAAACGAACGCTCCGCCGGACGCTGGTTCTCAGGCCGTAACCTAGCGCGGCGGCAGCAACTTTTGTCAAAGAACTTTCGGTTTAACGACAATAAGATTCGTTTGTAAATACCTATTTGTTTGTTTTGGCAGATAACTGGTAAATAAATACATATTATTTGAAAAATACAATATGTATTAAAACTGTATCGGCGGAGGTTTTCTGCAGTTTCCCTCCGTCCGCGGTAAATGCGATACAGTAGTTAGGGGGATAAGCGAACCGGCTGCAGCCGGGACAGATAATAAGCATGTCGGAGAAATATGGTCAAACAGGTTGCAAAGTATAGGCGTGTAAAAACCCAGAAGAAAGGGTGTGCACAATAAACTCCCACATTATACAATATGTATTGCTAGTTTTGGATCTGCAAATAAAGAAATTTTCAGTCGCGAATAGAAGAAGAAGTGGTCGCAATTTTTTAATCCGCGAATACTGAAAATGCGATTAACGAAAACGTGGATTAGAAGCTTTGACTGTATATATAATTTGTATTGCAGAGCCCCAATAAGGCGTGAAGGGTTGTCCGTCGCAGTCTATATAACGTACACGAATTCTAACAGAAACTCTTCAACCTCACTTGATTCGATCCATATACATCTATACTTCTAACATTTTTCTGACGAATATTATTTAGTTTCTAATCGTTTTTGACTGCTGAGAGTTTGCAAGAAATGGCAAAGATTGTAGAAGTTGTCATATTAACCTTCTACATATCACTATTTTGAACTGCTGGAAATCTCCACCAGTAGATTGCTGAAAATTGTGAGAACTCTGTAGTAGTGAAACACAGAAAAGTATTGGAGATTCCCAGCAGTCATAATGAAAATATTCATGAGCAAAGTTTCATAGTTCTCACGTCATTGCAACTTTTAGTATGTTACTTTACAAACATTTAAGTGGCGGGTGCTGTCGGTGGGTTTTTAGAGTACTTCTACATATTTGTTTTTGCTGAAGTCTCGTTGCTTCAATTTTATTTATGCTGTGTATCGGATGACTATAAAATGTTAATGCATACGTTTAAATATTTTCTTTAGATGCAGCTGGTACGGTCGGTGATGTATCGGAAAGTAATGAACATACGCCAGACGGAACGGATAAGGAAGTGAAGAAGCAGGTAATGTCTCTTGTAATTCATGATTTCCTGGCGTTGCAGGCCGACTTTGAACCGCATACGGAGAATTCGAGCGACAAGGTATACCGGTTGGCACAGAAAGAAGAAATATCATCGCCGATTGTCGATAATAAAACGAACAAGTTATTCATCGGTTCTGATGTGGACAAAACTCCCAAGACAAATCGTTTTTTGAGCTCAGGGTCGAGCGATGAAAATTTGTCTGCACATGAGACTAGCACGAAAAATGTATCTGTTACCGTTAAAACTCAGAAGAAATCAAACGGAATGCCCGATGACACTGATCAATGTTCGTTAACGGTATCAAATGTCAGTACCGATATTACAGTAATACCTGACAGTGTGGCACGAGTCGAATCGTTATTACCTGACACAAAATTGGATATGGTGGAGACGCAAAATGCAACGAGAGATCAGATTGTAGAAACTAATTCTGGAGATCAACTAATTGGGATTTCTGGACCGAATAAAGGGAAATCCGAAGTTGATATTTCAATGACTGCAACTTCCTCTTTTACTCGAACGAATGATCATACGGAACCTAATGACGATTTGGCGAACATTAAGCAATTGTTATTAGCTGTCAAAGAGTTACCAGTACAGCTCAGAGGATCCTTGACTGCGGCGTTGACGGAATTGGTAACCACAAATGAGGCATCATCATCTGTATCGAGTCAACTCAAAGTGACCGAACAGGATCTGAACCTTGCTGCGGAGTTAGATACTGCAAAGATTTCGGTAGAGAAACATCACGTTTATGACAATAAAGCCGATGTTCATAGAAGGACTGCGACGAATGAGTCTGATTCACCGATAAATTGCAAGATTCGGGAACATTTGTCGAGGAGTGAATTAAAAAACGAAGATTATATAGCAGACGACACAGTATGTAAAATTGGGTCTGATCAAATCATCAAAACTCACGTAAATTTAGCAGATAACAATCGTCAGACTGAAATAGAGTCAGCTACGCCAGAGATTAATGAATTAGAGCTAGAAGAGCCAGTTACTGGATCGTGTGATAACCCATGTATTGGGGCAATTGCCCAATTCACGGGAGAAGCAATTCCGTCGATATCCATGCCATGTGAAGATAAACAAAATGTTAATGATTGCCTTATAGAAAAGCAAATTTCGGCCCCAGAAATTCCGCAGTCCCGCTTAAACTTACGATCTCTGAAAAATAAATTTACGACGATGATGGCAAAGTTACCACTGTCAAGAGCAAGCACAACTTCGCTAAAGACGAACGCACCATCTAATGTGCACAATGAAACTTTCGAAGCTCCTATAAACATAAAAAAATCAGCAATTCCAGAGACGACGGTAAAAACATTGAATATCCACGAACCTCATTTGAACAATGCCCTAACTGATGATAAACCTTCACCCGTGATCACCCACGACTTATCGATTTTAGGCTCGAGTGAGAGTGGTTCGCTCACTGCTAACGATGATGTACCAAAAAACGATCAATTTTCGAATCAGCCGATAGATATTACTGAAGCACACGACTCGTCTAAGCTGATTGAAACAGCTACAATAATCAACGCACATGATAACACCGTAGATAAAAAATGTTTCGATAATCAAATATCGGAATCAAAAGCAATGACCATTTCTTTGCAAACAAATTCACTGATTTCTGAGGCAACAGCCAATACGAAAGATAATGAGATCTTCATTGATCCAGTCATTCCACGAATCAATGTAACTTCTTTGGTTCGAACAGACTTTGAAACAATACCAGTAGCTCCTGAAATTGATAAAACAATCTCAGGAATTGGCTCGAACGACCTTTTCGAAGCCAACACAATGTGTTCACCACTGGATACACCATTGTGCATATCGTCCATAATCTCGAAAGAGAAGCTTGTAGTCGGCGATCCGGATGAAAAACGCATAACGCAAATTCAAATCCTGGAACACGAAATCACTAATAACACGACAAAATATGAATCAGAAATCGACTTGGTCGTTGACATCCCAATGAATACCGACAAAATTAGTGACAGCAAGGAACAATTTAAAATGCCAATTTCAATGATGGTGCATAATCAAATTCGCGGTGAAGAAAACAGCGACAGCGATAAACAGTCCGAATTTTCAAATCAAATGCCTTCTCATATTGATAAAGTCGAGAATACATTCGATATTGAAGCTTCGAGCAAAGACATGGAGCCATCGATTCCTTTATTAGGGGACAAGGATATAACAGTCAATGGAAGCACCTCCGTGCAAGAACCCGCAGAATCTAATGTGGACGACCCAACCAATCAGCCTCTAATGTCTATTGATACAGTTAAAGCTCCAATGTTCATTGACGCCGTTGAAGCTCCAATATCCATTAATATCATAGATACTTTAAGCTCACCCGAGTCTGACAAATTGCCGCATTTAATCCACGAATTCGATGTGACCCCGAAAAGGCATTTGTTAATTAAGAAATTAGCAGCGGAACAAATTCGGAAAAATGTAGTTTCCGTGGCCATGGTCCATACGAGAACAAGACCGCGTTCACCGATCAAGAGATCTTTCGGCAAGAGAGCGCCGATAAAATGTATAAAAAAATGTTCTCCCGTATCGAGAAAAGTTGGTGTTATATTCAGCAGTGAGTCAAAAAACACATCGATATCACAAGCCAAAGAGGTTCCTAAAAATGTAGGTAAAAACTCTCCAGTTACGATCAAACCAAACAAAGAAAAAAAGCTTGTTCGAAAAAATGATCCACCATTGGAGATGACAAAAAGTTTGAAATTGGCGAAGGGGAAAGAAGCAGTTAAATCTGTGAATTACAGATCAACCATTAAGAGGCGGCCAGTGAACATTATACCACAGATCAAACCGATAGAATCGAACAGCATGAAGCAGAAAGCTCCGGTACTCAATGGCAAAGAAACAACAAATATTCTTACAAAGATTAGTAAGAAAACGATGATCCCTAATATGAACAATACAATGTCATCTACTGAAAAAATAAAAAATACAATTCCAGTACCATTAACACCGAAAGTTGTAACACCATCGAAAATTCCAATTTTCAAGGGGATGTCCCGACTTTTACCTCGGAGTGTATCTCTTTCAAGACAAAACCCTATTGAGGTTAAAGATTCGAACCGGTCAGTAGTTACTACGCCTGAAGTCCAAATTGCAAAAAATACCGAAGCGTCAAGAAAACCGCCGATAGCGCCACCAGCAATTCGTCAGGTAATAATTCATCAAAATGTTAATGGTGTAGAAAAAATAGAAACTCTAGGAGTACAAATTGGTGAGGATCGACTACTTGGCGATGGTAATGCTCTTCGGGACACTGCCAACGGCAGGTCAAAAAATTCAAAGTTCTATGAGATGAAGAGTGAGGAGACACCATTGTCATCGGTACTAATTAACCCCATGAGGGAGCTTCATAAAATTGATAAAGCACAGGATACAATATGTTTTGAACAAAGAGCTCATATCGAAGAGAGTACGGACTTTGAACGATTTTCATCATCGGATCACTCAGAATCTGGAACAAATTCCAAGAATGATGCAGCACATTCCGTTCACTCGGAACCCGAAGACATTTCACAGAATGATGAAACGGAAAAAAGTGATGAATCCGACAATTCGTATAATATCAATACAAGATCTGAAACTTCTCAAATATCAGAATATCAGGATTTTAGAGACGATATGACAAATGCTGAGATTATGTTGCAAAATACATTAGATGGTATTAAAATGGTGTTGTCGGACAGCGAGTTTCAAGGATATGTTGAAGATGATGAAGAATCGGAGAGCAGTGCGAATTCGGAAGAGACTGAGGATTATTCGAAACATTTCGAAACTGAAGCGAAATGCGATGAACAGAGCTCGGATAGTGCATTTGAAATAGAAGACGATGAAGAAGAAATTAAAGATAAAGAGAGCCAGTGTACAGAAGACGAGGAAAAAGAACAGGTATCGGTGATAGATGTATTAATTGCACATCGTGATACAGAACAAATGGAAATCAAGTCTGACATTGATGTCAATGAAAGCAATAATAATAGCTACAATGATGCCGCTACGATAAGTCTCGTTAATAGAACGAGAGAGGATCATGCGGGCGAAGAATTGTTACAATCGACCTTTTGGACGGGTAAAAGTATCGAAACTCCCGCCAACACTAATATCGTGAAAACCAATACGGAAAATGCGGGATCTAAAGTTCTGTTGCGACACAAGTCAAAACTGAAACGTAACAGGGAAATCGCGACCGAATTACAGACCGTCAGAGAAACGAAGCCTTCCGAGCCGAAATTTATCACCGGAAAGAAATTATCGAACAAACGTTTCTCGGTGGTAGCGAGTTACGTAGAGCAATTTAAGGGCGACATCCCACGTGTAAAGGAAACGAGCTCGATCAAGATTGTCGCTGCTGAGGACAAAACGGATAACTTTCCCAAAAATGAGAGGGAGGTCAGTAACCAACGAAAACGATGAAATTCTCCAATTATCCGCAATGTAGACTGTCAATTTCCCGTGCAACCAATGTCTACAAACGCAGCTTGAAAAACAAAACCCGTATTCTGTACCAAACAGAATGGAACGAATTTTTCGCCCACCATTTTGTTAATAAAATGACATCATCTGCATTTATTAGGATTTGGGTGTATTACAATCGTGTAATTGCAAAACGTCTTTAATAATACAGAAACGAAGAATATTTTTCAGTAATTATATTTGTATTGCCTGCTAACAAACTTGTGGACACATATATTTCACCCATTTTCATTATCTAATCTTATGTACAGTTAAGGAATTGCGTTATTTCGTCATTTGTATAACGCGCTGTCGAGGGAGCTCGTTTCTAGACGTTGGTGTCATCAAGTAACGTTTTTCATACCACACATAATCATTATTGTTATTGCTTTTACGATTCTCCTTATATTTCTCGTTATGTGCGCTCTATAAAAATGTAAACCCTTTATACATACGTATAGGTCAAACCACTTTTCGTTCCATGCACACTCATACATTTAAAATAAATAATGTTCAACCGATATTAACAATAGCTTAATTCAAATAGTAAATAGGAACTTCGTATATTTCGTATAACGTATATACGTAACCGTATATTGGTTATTGATCGGTCAATACTAATAATTAGTTGTTGGAATTGGTGATTTCACATCGACCCTAAAAAAGGAATGGGAATGAAGGGTTGGCAGTATCGCAGCTTCAATGTGACAAATTTTGTTGCTCAGAATCTACATCAGTGATCTGAAATATATCGTTTGTTCAAAGGCAACGATATATACAGGGTATCCCATTTTAAAGTCCCCAGTCGAATATCTTTCAATAGTAGCATTTTTTTAAATATTTTATATACAACTTTCAAGATTTGAAATGTGATGAAAATGGCATTGCTTATTTGACCTTATGGTTAGATGAAGGTTTTCTAAGAAATTACAAGACCATCTTCTTTTTTTTGAACGCGAACCAATATGTTTTTTGGCAAATTCGTATTATATATATAAAAAAGGAAGAAGCTCGCGTTCGAACATTTTTTTTCTCAAAAATACAAATTCAGTAAGATAATTAGCATACTTTGCAGTTTTGGTATTTTCATAAATTTCTAACTTTAAAACCAAAGCTCTTTAAGAGAAGCCGAAAGAAGTAAAAAATGATTAAGATTAGGTAAAGATTATTAGAAAATATTCCAAAAAACTTTTTATTACTTTATAAAAAATAATGTTTTATATTTTTTTTAACTGTTAAATTTATTTTCTAAACAAATTTTTTGTTTTGTAAATATTTTTTAATAGAAACTACTATATCCTAGGTAGTCCTGCTGTATCCAGTATATACAGGACTACTTCTAGGGCCAGCCCTTCGTACCTTCCTCGTGGAACTCCATTCTGAATAATATAATCTAAATATGACGCATTTCGCATGAAGTCATCCACCCTGAACAGTGAAAGTCTTTCAATCTTCTGAAATTTTTATGATCGATAGTCCCACTTATAGTGAAGCCTCAGTAGAAATTTGAAGACTCTAGCTGAAGTGGTTGCCTAACAAAAGGGGTTTATATTTCTACTGTGTTGGCCGTCGTGACTACATTCCCAGGTTTTTATCTTGCCCAGAAATACACCGATTTTAAAAAGTCAGCAGTGATTTTGGAAGCATTTTCTGCGTACTTTAACAATATATTATTTATTTTTCAAAAAATTAATAAGTTCATAAACAATTTAAAAATTGTATGTTATAAACGACATTGTCTCAAAGAACGAACCCTTCGATTTTTATAAAAAAAATTATAAAATAGTAGGATTGCTTTTGAACAAAATAATATAGGATGACCAAGATGGGCCATAGTTTTCGAGATAAAACGCGATTTATCAGTGAGCGAATCTTTACGCTTCTCACTGCCTAGCTCAGTTCCAAAAGATGGCATATTATGCAGATCTTGCAGAAGCGTTAAGCAATGTTTTGATTTTCGGACCTGATGTTCTGAAGCATGAAATTCTGTTGCCACTTTTTTCCGGCCCACGATTTTGGTGCGAGAGTGAGTAATAATAACTTCTCTGAAGTGCTAGTGGAATTTCGAAATTTCCCTTTAATTTGCTCCAGAACTTCAATGCCAGCATGATGGTATCCATCATTACACTTCAAAGCCATCATTTTGCAGGACCAAGTACGTAATCATCATCGCCATCATCATCATCATACCCTGCAGACGTTCCTTCAGAAAGATCGTTAACATCTTCAGATGTTAACGATCCTTCTGAATTCTATCGGATATTTCCACAGATTTTGGCATTAATAAGGAATGCATTCCTTTTAATCCCTTTAATGCAGTCGCTCGTGCAAGATCTGCTGCTTGCTAATAAATTGTGTTGTATCTCGAAAACTATGGCTCGACCCTTCTTGGTCGTCCCAAACATTTTTGTTTAGAAAGAATCCTACTATTTTATAATTTTTAAAAATTAAAGTCTAAGGGCTTTTTCAAATCTATGAAAAACGTCGTTTTTAACATTAATCTTAAAACTTTCTACTAAAATCTTAAATCTTAAAACTTTTTTTGAACTAATTAATTTTGTTAAAACATATTCTTAAAGTACGTAGAAAATGTTTTCAAAATCGGTCCTCATTTTTATAGTTGGTGTTTTTATCGGCTACGTTCACCGCGCGACGCGGCGTGAAGCGGCCACTCGTTCATAAATCGTACTGTATCTCGAAAACTAAGGCCCGGCCCATCTTGGTCATTCTATACTTTTTTGTTTAGAAAGAATTCTACTACTTTATAATTTTTTTTATAAAAATCGAAGGGCTCGACCTTTGTAAACAAGTCGTTTTTCATATTAACCTTAAAAATTGTTTATGAACTTATTAATTATATTAAAAATAAATAACATATTCTTAAAGTACCCAGAAAACACTTTCAAAATCACCCCTGACTTTTGAAAATCGATGTATTTATCGGGAAGATAAAGACCTGGGAATGTAGTCACGATGGCCAACATGGTAAAAATTTGAACCCCTATAGTCTTCAAATTTTCACTAACAATCATACAAATTTCAAGACGATTGACAGACTTTCACTTTTCAGGGTGGACGACTTCATGCGAAATGACTCATATATAATTATCTACACGAAGGCGACAATTTCGATAATTCCGGCAATTTCGTATTTTCTTTGGCGTATTTGGATTTTTCTGTCATTTAAGTAGGATTTTAGTAGTCGAATGCCTGCTGTGTGTGAATGCAGATTACAGGCCAGTGCATCTTTTCTTCCATTAAATTTGAGACGACATAAAACATCTCTTCACTTGTGCGACGGTTGCGTGGTTGCTGCTAAAGTCGAATGGGTCATCAAAAATAGGATTTTCCTCGTTTATTGGAACCTCTAATCTTACTCCTAGCTTATTGAGCTGTTTCGCGATGACAGGAAGTAGGCTTACAGCCCGATAGGATGTGTCCTTGTTCGGTAGGTTTCTTGACTTCGCGATCATAATGACCTGTGCTGCTTTAGAATGATTGGGAAATGCGCGACGTGCATTCATTAATGATGTTATGTAAATGATGGTTCTTTTGGTTAGCTGCTCGAGGACCTTTCCAGTAATTGGATGATAGCCGGGAGATTTTCTAGAGCTAATTCCTCTACTAATTGTTCATCTGATTGTGAGTTCGGTTGCATTTAAGCGTTTGATAGGTAGCATTTGTTACCGTAGCCGTTAATTTTTTCCGTCGGCCGACTTTACTTTTATGCTTGTTTACAATTTGTTGTTGTTTCGCAAGGAGAGTAGTTCGTACTGCCCGTGTTAGTCGAGGTTTAGTAGATTTTTCTGTGTGATGTTGTAAAAGTCTAAGCTTTTTTAACTCGCAAATAGATCTATATGTGGTTGTCTTATTTTATATGTCTCGTCCACACAAGAAAGAGTCCTGCCAAGGTTGTAAGGCTTCGTAGAGCATTAATTGTGGATTAATACATCACACGACTTCCGTTCGAGGGTTTATGCTCAATTGGGATAATTTTTGATAGAGATTATTTGTGGGATCACATAACAGAATACTGACTTTATTTTACTTCAACTTCTCACCTTACAACAAAGATAGGATAATTCTTAACACTGGCAATTTACTGGATATATAAGGTGATATGAGCATGAGATGATGATTGTTGGAGAAGCGACAATTTTTTTTTCGTATGCTACATCAAGCATGCAAAGGGTATGAGAAGGGTTGGAATTTGAGAGGATGTTGATTGGGCGAAAAGATTGAATAGGAAAACATGATCCGCGATTGCTGGGAAACTATTTAGAGAGGGAGACACTTGTAAGGCCACTCTACCATGAACTGTTTTACTGGCGCTACAGGGTGACGATATATTATAGTTGGTTTTTCCAGGGAATGTATTTTAAAAGCATAAGGAATGGAAAAACTTTATTTTCTAATTCGGATCAAATGTACAAAGATTAAGAAACATTTGATAATAATAAAAAAAACGTTTGTAATAAATGTTTTTAGTACTCCATGAATGTTGAAAACAAAAAATGTGGAGGAAACATAATTTGACTAAAAGTTGAGATCGCTAACAATTCATCTTTCTCTTTCACGTAATGGTACAGAACAAATTTTGTTGACGTCAGTTTTTTCGATGAGGTTCCTACTCACTTGCCACGATCTTCTTGGTCTTCTGTTTTTGATTAGATTTTTTCTTTTATTTATTTACATAGTTGTTGGTTATTGCCCTTTGGTTAATTCCTGTCGTAACTGCCCTGGCTGCCTTTGGTATTAATTTAACTATATATTCAGTTGTGCCATCTTTTTCTTTCTTGTTATTTGGTGGTATTGTCAAGTTTATGCATTTATCTAGTTTACCTCTGACGGAAGCACACTCATTGTCAGTGTTTTTGTTGTGTGAACGCGGAGTCTTTGGCTTGTTGATGACATCACTGCTTAGCGTTAATAACACTAAAGCGTGGTCTGACGATAAATCTAAGCGAAATTCAATGTCTGTGTAGCCTTTGGCTATTTCTATTATTGGCGAAAATTCGAATGCATAAAGAATTCTGGGTATGCAGCTGGGTCAATAAATAGGTTGTTTAGTCCAGGAATTTTAGCACCAAAAATGAGTTCGTAAAGCATCAAATAGAGCTACTTTTTCTTTCTATTGGATTATGTCAGGGGGTGTCTCCTAAGTATAAATTCAAGTTTCTGCCCTCCCAAACCCTCCGCGTTAGCCGCCATCTTGAAAAGCGCCTATTGGTGAATATCTGGGAAACGGTGAGCTTTACGTGAAAAATCGTAAGGACCTTTTTTGTAGAGGATAACATTTCCCATCTTTTATTATTTAATACTTTTTTCATTATTGTTAATATTTGCCGAGATATAGTCGATTAAAAAAACAAATTTTGTTGTTGTGAACAATATCTCGATAATTTTTGCAAATACGAAAAAGAATGTGATAATCAAAGTTGTAGAGGATGAAATTTTTGACAATTTTCGTATAAAACTTTTTTTTTGTAAAATCAATAGTTGCTGAGTTCTAGCGCACTGAAAGTTGCCGTCAGGTAAAGAACAACAGCGATTAGCGGTAATACATTAAGAGGCAGTGTTAGTCAGCGGAAATTTCAGACGGCTTCGGTAGTGCAGAGCTCGTAACATTTCGCTAAGCGCTACCGCTGCCTACCGCTAGATGGCATGGCGCGCGTATGCTACGAAGCCCCAGTATGACACTTGACAAGACGGGCCAAGCGCCGAGGCCTCGTAGCGATAGCCAGCCGCCCGCGTTTCCCCCGCACCGCCCCGCGGAGGGAATGACACGGAGCGAAAACAATCGAGTCGCGCGACTATCTCGCAGCTTTGGTCATGCATATTATGAGAATTGCTGTTTATAAAAACTGTTCACAAAATAATATGATTCTTGGAAAAGATATCTGGGTATACATACAAACCCATTCTATATATATATATATATATATATATATATATATATATATATATATATATATTGTATACACATGATTGATATATATATATATTGATATCATCCACCACATATATAAACCCATTCAGAAATATGTATGTATCTATATATACATATACTATACATATATATCTATACATACATACACTATACATATATAGTCTGTATAATGGGATAATTTCTTTCTTTGAAGAATTATATTATTTTGTGAATATTTTTTAAAAGCTGCAATGCTTTCTAATATGTGTAAAAAATGTACGAATGCTGACGAGATTCAGATGTGCGAACGGCAATCGGAAATTTTCGATCCTGTCTCAACTCGGCTTGTTGCATTCGCCAAACATCTCTCTTGCGCCGAAAATGCGATATCGGTGACTGACGACTCTGGTCAGCGAGAGTCGCAAATATAAGCGTCAACAAAAAATGTACGTGATGCCGAGTTTGACAATAAAATTCGCGACCAAGAATCGAAAATTCTCGGTCGAGTTTCGCCTCAAATATTTTGGAGCAGGCATGTAATGTTCAGGCAATCTACAGAATATTGCGAGTAGGAAAATGACAACCGAGAATCGCGAATTCTCGGTCGATTTTTTACTCGAATATTTTTATTCGTCGAACGATGCTTGCTCCTGAAGCATCGTCGATGACGTATGGTCAACGTCAGCCGAGAGAGTGCGATCTCGGCGACCGACGGCTCTCGTCAGCGAGAGTCACATATACAAGCGTCAACAAATCTACGTAATGCCGAGTTTGACAATAAAATTCGTGACCGAGAAACGAAAATTCTCGGTCGTGTTTCGCCTCAAATATTTTGGAGCAGGCATGTAATGTTCAGGCAATCTACAGAATATTGCGAGTAGGAAACTGACAACCGAGAATCGCGAATTCTCGGTCGATTTTTTACTCGAATATTGTTATTCGTCGAACGATGCTTGCTCCTGAAGCATCGTCGATGACGTATGGTCAACGTCAGCCGAGAGAGTGCGATCTCGGGACTGACGGCTCTCGTCAGCGAGAGTCACATATACAAGCGTCAACAAATCTACGTAATGCCGAGTTTGACAATAAAATTCGCGACCCAGAATCGAAAATGCTCGGTCGAGTTTCGCCTGAAATATTTTGGAGCAGGCATGTAATGTTCAGGCAATCTACAGAATATTGCGAGTAGGAAAATGACAACCGAGAATCGCGAATTCTCGGTCGATTTTTTACTCGAATATTTTTATTCGTCGAACGATGCTTGCTCCTGAAGCATCGTCGATGACGTATGGTCAACGTCAGCCGAGAGAGTGCGATCTCGGCGAACGACGGCTCTCGGCAGCGAGAGTCACATATACAAGCGTCAACAAATCTACGGAATGCCGAGTTTGACAATAAAATTCGTGACCGAGAAACGAAAATTCTCGGTCGTGTTTCGCCTCAAATATTTTGGAGCAGGCATGTAATGTTCAGGCAATCTACAGAATATTGCGAGTAGGAAACTGACAACCGAGAATCGCGAATTCTCGGTCGATTTTTTACTCGAATATTGTTATTCGTCGAACGATGCTTGCTCCTGAAGCATCGTCGATGACGTATGGTCAACGTCAGCCGAGAGAGTGCGATCTCGGCGACCGACGGCTCTCGTCAGCGAGAGTCACATATACAAGCGTCAACAAATCTACGTAATGCCGAGTTTGACAATAAAATTCGCGACCAAGAATCGAAAATTCTCGGTCGAGTTTCGCCTCAAATATTTTGAAGCAGGCATGTAATGTTCAGGCAATCTACAGAATATTGCGAGTAGGAAACTGACAACCGAGAATCGCGAATTCTCGGTCGATTTTTTACTCGAATATTTTTATTCGTCGAACGATGCTTGCTCCTGAAGCATCGTCGATGACGTATGGTCAACGTCAGCCGAGAGAGTGCGATCTCGGCGACTGACGGCTCTCGTCAGCGAGAGTCGCATATACAAGCGTCAACAAATCTACATAATGCTATGAGTCTGAAATTCTACAGATTCCTAGAAAAATAGGATCTACACAAATCTACTCATTCGTTACATACTATTCATATTTCAGACTTATATCTTATACGTTTTATACGTATTTCCCCTATCCTGAGTATATTTTGTGGTAGGGAAACGAATAAAGATAAATTGTATTCCCAAAATTATACGCTCTTTACCGAACCCACTTTACTAAATTTTAGTAAATCTTACAATCTTTACTGAAATATAGATGTAATTTACGTAATAGTCTGCACGAGACAAATACTAAATTATATTTTTCGATAACTTTTTGATGTGTAACCTAACAAGCTCAAAAGAGAGATCTTAGGTTATTCTCAGGTTTATTGTCGCATAAATAGAATTTTATTTGCATAAGTGTCGTGATATATACCTTTTAAAATATTCCTTTCTGCACGAGAATGAGCCCGTTTATCCTTTTTTTCGTCTTCTATTGCTTATTTTGCGTATATCACCACTCACTCACTGATTATACTATTATTATTTGCACTATATATAGACTATATACTGTTTCGAACTAGTAAATTATAAATTACTGTTCGTCTCTAATAATATAATTAGCACGTAATTACAATAGTACGCGTCTTTTTACTGACATGAGAGCGGCATGAGAGCCCAATATATCACGCTGCTCAGCTGCCGCGTCAGAAAATGACAGCGTGCTCATGTTTTGTTTTCTTCCGTCTCTCGATCACGCGGTGCGTAAATATACCAACACATATATGCAGATGTGTTGGTGCATACATATAGCACATCGATTCGGTGATATGTAGCGTTGTGGCACGCGCACGGTACGCAACTATCAGGTATATTCATTGTGTATATACATATATACATATATATATTCATTTATTGATTATTTAGTCATTTATATATAAAATACATGTTTGTTCTCAACGGTAGCCCGGAACGGTAGCCCGGAAAAATGGGTTTTCTAGTTCTAAATTATAGGAAAAAATACCAAGGTTCACTTTCTGGCACCTTTGTCTATGCAGGGTCAAAATTTCAGCTCGATCGGTTTCTCATAGCGGGCGTAAGGTTTGTTTGAATTGTAGCTTCGCGTCTCTCGACGAGAGCGGCCGTTGGAATCGGCATATACTCCTACACGCGTACCCATAGCCGCATCGCGCGCTAGCTGTCTATGTTATGGCAACGTCAATGCAACTATCGTGAATATTCATTGTACACACACACGCACGCGCACGCACGCACACACATGTATATACAGGGTGAATTCTGTAAGGGTTCTCAAACGGGATTTTGGTGCAGATGGGATCATTACAAACAAAAGTTGCAAATATACATTAGGGATATTTTTAATAGTTTACGAGATATGAATATTTAAAGTTTATTCAATCACAGCGCGCCGAGAAGCGTTGGAGCCGCCCACTCTCCGCCCTATCCGTAGATATAGCACAGTTTAGGGCGCTACATTTGGGATGGCAAAATTCAGAGCGGTCAATTATTATTATTTTATTAGGCAGTCATTTTTATTTGTCGGGCATTGACTGCTCTGAATTTTGCCGAGCCCGCTAAATAAAAATGACTGCGTAATAAAATAATAATAATTGACTGCTCTGAATTTTGCGATCCCAAATGTAACGCTCTAAACTGTGCTATATGTACAGCTAGGGCGGAGAGTGGGCGGCTCCAACGCTTCTCGGCGCGCTCTGATTCGATCAACTTTAAATATTCATATCTCGTAAACTATTAAAAATATCCCCAATGTATATTTGCAACTTTTGTTTGTAATGATCCCATCTGCACCAAAATCCCGTTTGAGAAACCTTACAGAATTTACCCTGTATATATACACGATGCATATTCCTGATAGTTCCATTGCAGTTGCAGGCAACCAGCGATTCGAAAACACCAGTTGCACTTACTTCGGCACTGAGCGGTTTTGAGAGTACCTAGAGAATTATAGCAAAAATTTTGGGGAAAAAATACCAACATACACTTTTGCTATCATGCTCTGTGTATTTTCAAATTTTCAATCGGTTGTTTACTGCTTGCTGGACTACTGATCCAAATTTCAAAGCGTACGTTGCCTGTAACACTTATATATAAATAAATATACGATGAATATTTCCGATAGTTGTATTGACATTATCATAGCTCTTGAATAGACAGCTAACGCGTAATCAAAATACGCACATTTTGCATTTTATTTCATTGCATTCGGGGAGGACATGAATGACTATCATTTGTTCGCGCGGCCATCGGTTCCCGAGCAGACACGCGAGTCTCACCCATACGCGCCTGACGTTGGCCTAATATGTAGCGTGCGCTGTCGTGGCTTTTATGTGTATATATATATACGCGCGATCCGTGATGTAGTCAGGCCGGGCGACAGTCGGTGACGGAGGAGGCAAGGCCTTGCGGGCTAAACATAAATAAGTATATATATAGCAGCAAAGCTTTCCGTCATTTGTCTCCGCTTTCACCGCTTACCATACGAGTTTCTTGAGAAAATTTCGCCAGCGCCTTCTCTTCGAATTTCGCTACACTATTTTTTTCGTATGTCGGTCAAATTGTCGATATCTTCTTGTCAAAAATTTCGATCAGACTTTATTCATTCAATTTTGCATAAAATCTAATGAAATAAAGCCCGAAACGTGTGTTTTTTAATTGCGGTTCGGCTCTTGCCATAGACATTACGATTCGATCCGTGCATCATATGTAAGTCTGTGATTACTCCCGTGATAACATAAAACTGCAATTTTTTTTTTAATATTTCGATAAAAATATAGCAAGAGCATAATTTTGCCATAATTCTCTGTGTACCTGCCAATTTTTAAGCTGATTGATTGTTTAGTGCTCGCAGGAAGTCTGATCGAAATTTCGAAGCGTACGTCGCCAGTAACACTGCGTCTTAACGGGGTTCGACATATTCGGAAGCGCCTATCCGACCTCTTTTGCTTCAATTTAAGATATCTCCAAAACTACACAACATTTTCCGACGATTTTTTTTAGTTTTGTTCAGAAATACTTTATTAATAATTCTATATGTGGTTTTAGAAGATATTCAAATTAGAAAAGTTTTGGGACCAATTCAAAGTCGAAAAACATTGGTTCGAAAAATGCTCATTTTCAATGAACCTTTTCTCAGGAACCATACGGTCGATTTTCACTATTTTTATTGTGGTATTAAAGTATTATAAACATTGTGTCCAGCCGTTTTGTTCGAAAAAACGATTCATACGCGAGAAAAAAATATTAGAAGGTAAAAAAACATGGTAAAAATTTTAAAAAAATTTTAAAACGACTGTTTTCGGAGATTACGTAAGAGTCCAGTGTGAGATTCACCAGAGCAGGAATATGGACAGAGGATGAAATAAGTCGATTCGTTCGTACGGCGAGAATGTTTGGGTTTAAAATGAGAGTTTAATTTCCGATGTTGTGTCGCGGATAGCCGTTACAGTACTGCTCGCTTTTTCATCGTTTACATTCTTCTTACCATCGACTGTGCGCAAGTACCTTCGTGCGTTTATATCTGAGGTCGATGACACCGCCGATGCCGAGTTTCGGCGGCCCTGCCGGTGCGAGACACCGGCTGATCGCTCGACTGTTTAGCCGCAGACACGCTTCGGGAATACTTTTAATTTTCTCGGAAGGAATTCCCTACGCTCTATAGATTTACTTATTTCTATAAAATCAAGTTCGGCTTGTCTCCTTTCATTTGAAATTTGCCGTAACAACGACATAAAAACATTTTGAAACAGAATATCGAAAAAATGGCTTGATACAATGTTTATAACAGCTTAATATATACTCACAACAAAAATGGTGAAACTCTACCGTATGGTTCCTGAGAAAAGGTTCATTGAAAATGAGCATTTTTCGAACCATTGTTTTTCGAATTTGAATTGGTCCCAAAACTTTTCTAATTTGAATATCTTCTAAAAACATATATAGAATTATTAATAAAGTATTTCTGAACAAAACTAAAAAAAATCGTCGGAAAATGTTGTGTAGTTTTGGAGATATCTTAATTTGAAGCAAAAAAGGTCGGATAGGCGCTTCCGAATATGTCGAACCCCGTTAATGTATTACCGCTAATCGCTGTTGTTCTTTACCTGACGGCAACTTTCAGTGCACTAGAACTCAGCAACTATTGATTTTACAAAAAAAAGTTTTATACGAAAATTGTCAAAAATTTCATCCTCTACAACTTTGATTATCACATTCTTTTTCGTATTTGCAAAAATTATCGAGATATTGTTCACAACAACAAAATTTGTTTTTTTAATCGACTATATCTCGGCAAATATTAACAATAAAGAAAAAAGTATTAAATAATAAAAGATGGGAAATGTTATCCTCTACAAAAAAGGTCCTTACGATTTTTCACGTAACGCTCACCGTTTCCGAGATATTCACCAATAGGCGTTTTTCAAGATGGCGGCTAACGCGGAGGGTTTGGGAGGGCAGAAACTTGGATTTATACTTAGGAGACAACCCCTGACATAATTCAATAGAAAGAAAAAGTAGCTCTATTTGATGCTTTGCAAATATCTAAAAATCCTGGACTAGTTCTGTCCATAGCTGATCGCACTTTTTTCGTTGATGCTCTTTAAAGTTCTCGGCCTCTAGGGGTAGCGGCGTTGTCGTCTCCTCCAGCGATAAATCGAAGGTTTGGCAGTATTCAGAGAATTTATTTGCTTTAATTGAGTGCTTACATGGGCAGTAGGTAGCTGATGAGACTATAGCGTATGCAGCTTGCAATCTTCTTGTTCCATGCCCAATCGGAGTATAAGAGCGGTTCATTTTTCCGAGAAATTTGTTAACTTATCTCTTATCATTCTCTGAATATTATTAAATTCTTTGAAAAAATAACAGTGATTATCAACACTAGAAATAGGTTTTGACTTCATGTTTGGGGACTATAGTGTACCAAGAAACCCTCAAGACTTTTAGAATTCTATACGGGAGCTTGGTTGAGATCTCAGTCCAGATAGGTGGGGATAAAACGAGATCGAAAAATGACGTAAACACCTCAACGGAAGAGAAGAATACGAGAATATCCCGGCCGATCTATGGTGCACTGTTCTCGTTGGTATTCAACGAGATTCCTACCTAAACTATTCATTTTAATATTCTTTTGCTCTCCTACTCGATTATATCAGAGACTTATCCATGTTATATTCGTAAGCTTTATTATGAGGTAATTTGCTTTATCTGAGGTATTCGCAAATTTTGCAACCGTGAACAACGTCATCGAGCCTCCCGAGGTTCAGTGATAACACTAAAAATTTTGTCGTGTCGACAGAGCGGTGTCGACAAGTTGTTTATCATTGTAATAGTTATTCTTTCAAGATCTACCAAAAAGGAACAATCTACAAAAAAAAATGTTGTGCTTGTACCGACGCCAGTTACCTAGGTGTATTCGATGTCCAGACAGTTGACTAACACCATGTATATCTTGAAGGGGGTTTTTACAGCGAGTGCGAGTATTCAAAAAATATAGAACGATGCTTTACTTGAATGAATCACTTTATGGCTATCATAGTTGGTAGGCGCATCAGTTGCACCATGTTGACCTTTCGAAGCCATTCGGCTGTGAATTATTTGGGGTATCATTTCTTCTTAGATACACTAGATGACTATCAATGATCTTAAAAAGGAAATATCATGCATAAGAATTTCGTTTACAGAAAATAATTACGTGTTAGAGTTAATTTATACATATGATGTTTCGATTAATAATATTGCTGATAAAAATCACAGAAAGTACGATTGCGACCGATAGTTGTCTTCGTAACTTAAGAGAGTTCAAACTTTTTCGTTATTTGACGATGTTCTCGATCTAAACTGTATAGCTAAATATCTAAATTTTATATGAGCCTATTGTCCTGTACGTTTGAGAACCAGACATTCCCAAAATAACCGGATTAAAATTTTTTTAATAGAACATTTCTAACTTGTATTGAAAACCAGTTGAAGTTGATTTATTCTTACTAGGAACACTCCTCTTCACGTTACTGACCTAATTCGTCTGAAACGGTCGATATTTAAGAAGAACCCACACGAACGTACCTTCTTAAAGATCAACGCCGATCGATATATAAGTGATCGGCTGCATGTCATCACAAAGCTCATAGAATCTATTTATATTTGGTGCAGAGAACGGCCAGACGTTTACTCGCCGAAGGACTCGTCTTGAGCTATGACGAAGCGGAAATTGCAGCGAGTTTGCTAGCCCTAAACTTCAAAGATGCCGAGGCAGTTCATGCAGCTAAACAGTGCACAAGCGTCGAGTCGGCCATCGCATTTTTGCAACAGGAGTGTGAGCTCTGCACCGGACGTTTTCCTGTCAGTCAGGTTGGATATATTTCTTTTTTGATCTTTGATTAAATCCATAGCAATGCTTTCCCTTATTCTCCTTCTTCTCAGCCTATTTCTTAGTTCTTAGCCAAACTATTAGGAGAAAACCATTATTGATGCACGCCCCACTGATCATTTTAAAAATGCTTGTTCAAATAATATTCTGCATATTTGAAGTGGAATCCATTCCTGAAACCCGGCGATGGCAACGCAAATTTTTATACGATGCAGAATTCAGTCGGGCATTTTGTCACAATGACCCAATATCACTAACAAGGAAACGACTATTTTATCACGACTATCATTATTGTAATACGTATAATCCATAACAAATTTACTGTTAAAATGGTTATTAAAGTGTTCCGATTATATTTTAATCTTCAAAGGCAGTATGTGCCCAATAGACTTTTTTCGTAAAAATACTATAGTAATCCAGTTACTTTCCGAAGCAGGTAATTATTCCGTAATAGCGAAAGACTTACCTATTTCTGTACCGATATGAACGAACAATTAAAGAGTGATTTTGATCCAATTATTCACGAATTATTGCAATAAATACTATGCCATTTATTGTTATATTCATCATTATTATCACGAACGTCTAGTAGTCGAAGAGCAGAACGTTTCGTCCCTATAAACTTTTTTTTTATCTCCGCCCGTTCACGAATGAATAAAGTTTTTGAGTTGCCCCCTTAAGGGTAATGTTAAGCCAAAACAGGGAAATTTGTATCGATTATTTTGATTGATTGAACTTCGAGTCTAACCCATTTTATTTCTACAAATTTTCATCCATGCCGCGCGGTAAGAACTTTGAACTGTTGGGAGGGGGATAATTGGGGGTAGGGGGGTGAGTGGGATTTACAAATATGTACTCGAGTATTCAAACGAATTTATATTACCGTGAATTTAACCCGGAATGGCAAAAGGCCAGCTGATTATACGATACAGTTGAGTAAAAAATCGAAGGGTAGTTTTAACCCCTTAATTATGAGATATCGGAAAAACAAGAAAACACCCCAACTTTATTTTGTTACCCTCTACCCGTATGCAAATTTGCATCCCAATCGGTTAAGAACTCTCTGAGATACATACGAAAAATTGCAAATTTGCAATAAACAATATGAAATTTGTTGTTATTTGCACCATTCTCATATCCAGTGTATAGTACGCGAAAAAATAAATATTGTTGCAATTTGAAATTTTTTCGTATCTCCTATTGTTCAAACGTTATCGCGGAAAAACGAAAAATACCCCTATTTTCGAGGGTGCGTTTCACCCCTTCAAAATCAATCGTGGCACGAAAAAAAAAAGCGACGCCTATTTTTGTCCGTTCTATGACCATGCCAAATTTCATCAAAATCGGCGAGATACACCTGACAGAGTTTCCTTGTAAGAATCATTCGGCATCCAAGAGAACAAAAGCGATTGATACCGTCTGAGTTTGTTTCACTTCGCGTCGAAATAATGTGATATACTCACAGAGCGGCCGAGATTTTAAGGTTAATTTAAGATAGGTGCCGTATTTTCGGAAAATGGGCTTTTACTCATAAGGATTCGTCTAAAGGATGCTTTTGAAGTTCGCTACAAGAAACGAGTTTAGAATTTGGACGGTTATAGAAACCCATTTCCTAAACTTACGGCCAAGTCAAATTTTCAGCGACGGAAACTCTCGCCCGAGAGCTGTACCGTTCACATCGCGAATTGAGAGATTCTATTGGGAGTTGTGAATCCCGAACCGCGAGCCGATGGGACGATGTATCGTTGGCAGGTTCCTCTTTAAATTAATAAAATGAAACTGTTTTCGGATATAGTGTTGGATAAAAGGTGTTTTTATTTTATTAATGTTTCAACAGAAATTAGAACGAAAGAATACACTGATATGTTCTACACGCGAATTAAATTTCTCGTCGACTGATGATTGACACGGTGCGTTCTCGGTAAACGCAATTACACAACTGAATTTATGCATTCTCGGCGAATATTAGTGTCCAATTTAACTTTTGCGTTCTCGGCGAGCGTTAATGTACAACCGTACTTATGCGCTCTCGGCAAACGTTAGTGTCGAACTGACTATGCGCTCTAGGCGAACGTTAGTGTAAACTAAAATCTCGAAATCGGGGAAAAGACAGCATTTAATCTTAGCAATTCGAATCCGGGTGCTGCAAGAGCACTCAATTTATGATATTTTCAGCGCCTCGACAAATAAGAAAAATTTAATAAAAAATAGTTGAGAATAGAGTCTCTGTTCGCAAACGTAAAGAGTAGTGGAGGCGCAGCGCTGGGGTAGGTGGCGAAATAATAGCCGAGTCGAGGAGATGCGGTGAAAACACGTATTTTATTTATTGTTATTATTCGCGTCGGTGTGGTACAATGGTTGTGCATGTGGAGCTTCTCTCCAGTAGAGTCCCGGTAAGGTGACAGTGGTCCGGCCTCCCGGCAGAAAATGTAACGGTGGCGTGAGTGACGGAGAGTTACCGAGGGCCTTTGTTGTGGACCGGTCGGGCGACCACGGTTTCCACTCGTTGCCTGATGAAGTCTGAGTCTCGGCGTTGGCGCTCAGTTTGGTGCTGTCGAAGTCGACAGGCGATGATTGGGTACCTCGGTGAACTCTGATTACCGCCGTCTGCGTAGCAGTCGTGCTGTAGCGTGGTGGAATGGCTGCGGTCGGCGAGAGGAGTGGAGGAACGTTCTTACTCCTTGGAGAAGTCCAGCGTCGTATTCGGACGTCCCATGTCCACAGGGTAGCTCGAGGTGGTCGAGTAAGGCACCCTGGATAGGAATTAAGCGGCCTGGTGATTTCCCCTTGACGAGCGGGATTGATAGCTTCAGCTGTGGATTATGCTTTCGTTTGTGGCCCCGACGCATGTCACAGCAATCGTGGGCAGGAAAAACGGAACAGAGTATTGCAATGTCTGACGGAGAGATTCTGCCTTGGTAGCTGCTGGCTGTGCTCTGCCATTTCGGAGCTCGAAGCTGTCTCTTATGTAGCGGTTGTGGGTGCTGACTATTGACGAGAAAAGTCTCACTCGTATCCCTCTAGCGGTGGATCGCGGGAACTGCGGCGAGCCGCCGCAGCGATGCGTGTACGTAGCGAGCAGCATGAAGTCAGGCGCACTCGCGTGTATATCGGGCAGAGTTAGTCGCGAACGCTTCTCATGGAGTCTCGCACAATCTCCTTTTGGGCATTTCTGCACAGTTCCGTTGACGGGGTAGTATGTGTTTTTCCTTAATTTTAGGAGCTTAAAAATATCGAATATTTTTTCGTTATCATATATCGAAAGGTTTCAAATAGTGAGGATGGCTTATATGAAAAAAATCTCGTACCGAGTAGAAATGTACAGCAGAGTATGCAATAGATGGTTTATTGTCACTTCCGGTTTTACCAGTGGGCAGCCACTTTGGAGCGTCGACTGAGACGCTATAGGCAATATTTATCATTATTTTAGTTATTTTTCTTTAATTTTTAAGAGACGTGTAGAAATTATATATTCAACGTCGTACCGTATACAATCATGTATTTTCAAAGAAACCTTTTCGCAGGTAATCCGTTCAGTTACAAAAAAAGGCAAAGGGCAGTACGTGACCAGCGTCTGTTAACCAAATGTTTTAATACTGGAAAATCCCCACGAATCAGCATATGGGAACTAAATATTTTTAATGCGAAAAAACCCATGAATCCCGCTCTGATCGCCAAATGTTTTACGACGGGTTGACCCGTTGGGATTCTATGTACCCCACACCAACCGCGGGTTGAAGATGTTCCCCCACGTGTGCGACAATTCAATCCGCGAGCCAATGAGAATACATGATTGATTGCAAAAACGTTCCTCCCTCCATTTGGAAATGGAAAACAAAAATTTAAGGGTTACTTAGACTTCTCTAAAAAGTCAGTCTCAAGCGAGAAGTCGTCGAGTCAAGACACAGCGAATCAAGAGTTAGTCGCCGAGACACTTCTGAAATTCAGTTTATTTTTTCACACATCTATCACCGTATCCTCTTCAGTGTAAATTTATAAATAAAGTTTGTCACAGTTCATTAATGTGTTGGATCCAGTCATTTTATCTAACGCAAAACCAGTTGTAGCCGATTAATTTTGTCTACAACCGCACGCACGAACCCGTCGCAGTATGGCGTACGAAATCTTACAACTCTCGTAGAAATTCAAAATAAAGGGAATCGCGAGATCGTCGATGCGAAACACACTTCTTTAGACTGTCAACGCTGTTTTACGATCCCTTTACTGGTACGAAATAAAAATATTAAGCTGTAGTCATCATTACTTTAACTCGGGATCTTCTACGCCCAGAAGTTTTCGACCTATGCAATTTAAAAAATAATAAATTTTGCTTTAGTTGTGCGACAGGAAAAACTTCAACCTCGGGCTTCTCAAGCTAACGATAAATTGTTACTGTTTAATCATTACATTCTTATGAAAATAAATCAGTTTAAATTCGTTACCGTTGCTCGCGAAAAACATTCGTTCGCACTCTCTGAAGTTTCCTAATCAATAACGACGCTGGTGAAAATATGCTAGCCTGTGATTCGTCGGCACCCAACGACGCGCACCGTCGTTGAAAGTTGACGTAGAAATGAATACCTCGAATGTGTATTCGGTCGCTCGTGTTGGCATAACCACACGAATGTTTCACCGAACATTTCGAGTGAAGACGCGAGGTGAGTAGCAAGGCGATTAGCAAGGAGAGTTACGAGTCGATCGGCGAGGCGAGTGGGGAGGATGCATGTGTAATCGAGGCTTTAGATCAAGTCGCGATAGATACTCGCATGTCAAAATACGAAAGGGTGTTCGCAGACTTCGAAAAATTAATGAGTGCGTTGGACGAATTGGGCCCGGAAGGAATGCATCATAATATAGTCGACCGATACAATATCCAATCGATTTGTTATAATGCATTGGCCGAAACAGAAGGAATTCTGAACGGTCAACCGGATTCAATAGTGGATGGATCGAAGTACTCGAATCGAAACTTCCTATCTTCGACGGAGCCCATACCTTATGGCTTTCCGTCGGAGTTCGATTCAATGATCGGTAATCAGTCCGATCTAAGCGAATCCGATAAATTGCACTATTTGAGGTCAGCTCTTAAAAACCATGCGATGCGTAAGGTTCAAATGTTATCGATCACCGAGGAAAATTATCGTAAGATCTGGGAAGTATTAGAATTGGCGTACTTGGACAATAGAATAATAGCGTCACGGCATATATGCTTCCTAATTCACTTACCAAGGCAGACTAAGCAGGAAGTGGATTATACCAAACAACATATAGAATTATTAAAATCAATGAACGCGATGTTAGAAGACATGGTTGTTGCCTTGATAGAAGACAAAATGCACCCAACCACCGCAGATACGTGGGACGATAAGCAGGTCAGAGGTGAATTCCCGAAATTGGAGGTTGTTGAATCTTTCTTATTGTGCGAGAAAAAGGAACGGATAAGGTCTAGGTCGAATAAATTTAACCAGTAGGTTGACAAAAACACGACGCTGTCGCAGGATTATTTATTTTATTCAACTTCACCGTAGTATATCGTATGACGTGATGAGATCAACTGAACCGACTGAACAGTCGGTTCGCCAACGCATGCGCATTAGGTAAGATGTCGGTAGGTAAAATGAAACTAAACCTTTTCTTAACAGTAGCTCTATTCTGTAACTCGTTGTAAGAATAACGATTCAGAACGCTATCGTTACGATAACGAATTTTGTTACGTGTAATGACACTCCCCTAACGACGGTGCGATTCTGTAACTACGAATAGCGATGCTTCGACGTTACCGCGGTACGATTCTGCAACTACGAATAGTAAACGACGTGATATTGTATAACTCGTTATGCTGTCGTTATGAACTTATAACGACAAGTTTCGTTTCGTTATTTACCGAGACGTTATTATGACAACTGTCATTTTGTACACTACGTTTAGCGAGTTATTTGGTTATCCATATTCAAATTCGTCGGTAAGGTATCGATATGGCTCGAGCGGATAGCGAGCCTTGGCGACCCCCTCGATATGCGATAAGGACCATTATGACAGAACCTCGTAAATTATTAACCTTTAATATGCGCTCAAAAAAGTAACAAATAATTAGGAGCGCGGTGGCTCGGTGAGTAGGGCTCTGGCTTCGCACGCAGCGGGCCAGGGTTCGATTCCCGTAGCCGACACCAATGGAAAAAAGAAATTTGTTCTAAGTGTTTTTCTGCAATCCTGGCGGTTCGGATCCCTCCAAAAGAAATGTACAACAAAAACCTCGCTGTGAGGAGTGGGGGGTCGATGTTCGGCTGGGGTGCTCCCGCAAGGCGGTTCTCATCGCGCGGATGGTGACGCCTTGGTCGGACATCGGGTGGCCCATCGTCACAGTTGAGGAGGTGCCGACCCTAGGCGACTCTGGTGGACGTGCTTGAGTTTACTCGCATTGACACTGGGGGAGACTAGGTAGGTACCGACCTGTACCGGCGGAGGTTTTCTGCAGTTTCCCTCCGTCCGCGGCAAATGCGGTACAGGGAGATTAGGGGGAATGCGAAACGGCTGCAGCCGTGTGGTCGCAAAAATAAGAATGTCGGAGGATATAGGTTGGATGAGAATGGTAGAATATAGGTGTGTAAAAACCCGACGAGGGTGTGCACAATAAACGCCAACATATAAGTAACAAATAATTAGGACGGTTGAAATAACAACTAAGCAAGTAAGTTCGATTTCGTAGTAATTAACGATTATCCTATAAAAATGAATTTTCGAAAAATTTATTAAATAATTTTTTTTACACGCAGTGAAATTCGTTATCATTAAGATAGCGTTCTGAATCGTTATTCTCACAACGAGTTACAGAATAGAGCTACAGAGGGCATATTAGAATTTATGTCCAGAAGGGCGACCCGACTAATAAATCGCGAAAAGGAAAAAACGTCGCCCGTCTCAGGTAATGGGAATCAAAAATACAGAGGCAAGCCACAGCGACAGCTACCAAAAGCATTGGTCACGTCCTATACATACGCATGCAGATATTGCGGGGAGGCGCCCAATCCTTTGTATAGATGCAAACAATACTTGTAATTGAATGTTGCTAACAGATGGAATGCAACAACCGATATTCAGGCGTGCTCGAGGTTCTTACAAACCGGCCACAAAGTTGGTGACTGCAATTTCAAGGCTTGTAAGACGCGCGGAGAGATGCATAATAATCTTCTTCACCCGTTCTCTGTAAACGGAGAAACTCGAGTCGAGCTACCAGGGTAGGTATAAACGAATTGGCTAGCATCAGCTGGTTCGGGGAAGAATGTAACGTTAGCCACGAGAACTATACAAAATTAGGTGACAACGACCGCCATCATCAACGCATTGAATAATCGATGTCGATCCCACAGTTGCAGAGCTATACTAAATACAGAGTCAACGACACATTTTATATCCGAGAAGCTAGCGGCTACATTACATATAAATAAATGACCATGCTCCGTTGCGATAGGAGGCTTGACCGTTATAGTCACTCGCACACGCCATATGGCAACCGTAAAGATCCAATGAACCATCGGACGGTACAATAACACTGTGGACTTCCGTATGATCCCCAAAAGTACGGGCCTGATGCCGAGCGACTGTTAGTCGCTGGACCGACACCGGCGGTTTTGACCATTGGGAAATACAACCGGCCACCCCATGGAGGACCAGACTTATTGGCACAAAAAACGCATTTAGGATGGATTATAGATGGGCCAGTACAGGCACCCAAAAAGCTACAGCAGTAAATAAACAGGGCCGGTTCAGTACCAACGCGTGTTAGTACACACACGTACACGGCACACGAACACACCCGCACATACGCATCGAGGTCCACGGTGAGGGAGGGGAGGGGCGTCTCGAATATTCCACGTCGTCATGGGGGGGGGGGTGAGGAGTGAGGTACGAGGTGTGAGGTATGGGCTATCCGATATTTCTTAATCATATTGATTATTTAAAGTGCGGGATAAATATTCTTTGATACCGCCGAGCAATATCGAATTTCAACACCGCAACCACATCGTTTATTTAATATCCGAGTGATGGATAAATAAATTTTTCAGCGAAGGATGTAATAAATTAGAAGGAGGGGTGGGAGGAGATGTCGCGCGATTGACCAACGGATAAATAATTTTTGGTGCGGCGTGTTATGCGATATATTATGTTGGATAAATGTTGTTTACAATACTCGTGAGCATCCGACGTTTTTAATGTTCGACGTGTTAGAACGTGTCGCTATAACGTCACAGCCAGAGCAGTGGGAATTCTACGAGTTACCCGATATTTCTTAATCGTATTTTTATCAATTTCAGATTCGAATGCCCCTCGCGTCTGATTTATTTATAACAAACGTTCATTACTCCCCCTATACAGAAACTTATTATAGTAATAATAATGCAAACTAAAAAGAAAGACAAAAAATATCTCTACGGATGAACCCGTTCTTACACTGTTTTTCTAACATTTTTTTTATCGTGGTAAATAGGGAAAATCTTGTATAGCCCGTAGGCGTTTATGCTACGCCCGGAGTTAGGGGTGGCCCTCTATCTCCAGGAGAAGCGTCCACGCCCGTGTGCTGGACTCTCATCCCGCTTCACTGGGCAGAGCGAGGGATGGTAGCCCCCTCTCGACCCGGTGAGGCAGGATGTCTACCAGCTAAACCCTCCCTCCCCTGACCGTAAGGTGGAGGCCCTCCGATCAGGCGGGGGAAACCCCACTTCTGTCCGCTGCCCGTCCGTGAACTGCGTTAGCATTACGTCCCTCCGGGTAGTCCTGTCTAAGTTAACTTGCCAGTTATGTAGCTGTTCGTCAGGTCTAGGTTGCTGAAAGCCATCCTCTCATTTATTCAGTCCCCCAGGCACCCATCTTCATTTTTCCCCCTAAGGACAGTTTCGATGTAAGTGGACACGAGGGTCCACCATTCGTCATTTTGGATCATCACGCTGACGATGTCGTCTGGCATGATGACTCCTACTGTCGCCTCTAGTCTTCGTCTCGTCAGTGTCCATCGGTCACATGTAAAGAACGTGTGCTCCACGTCGTCTTGGTCATGTCCACAGTACTTATAGTCTGCAGTCCGTACCCTCCCCATGTTATGTAAGTAGCGTCTAAAGTATCCGTGTCCTGTCAGAAACTGCGTGAGGTAAACATTCACCTCTCCGCCGCTCCTTTCAATCCACGGTTTCAGTTCCGGTATCAGTCGTCTTGTCCATATCCCGGTCGTTTCGTTTGTCCATCTTGTCTGCCATTCTTGTATGGTTATTTCCCTTTCCTTTACTGCCGCGCCCATGCGTCTGTCCGTCGTGCTCCGAACATAGATCCTCTTGCGCTCGTGTGCGAGAATATCTATCGGGATCACCACGTCTCTGTACCGTCGTAATTGCGGTTTTGTAATTTTTTACTAAAAGTGCATCCGCCCATATTTCAGCGCCGTATAGGAGGATCGAGTGGGTCGTCGACATTAGTAGTCTGCGTTTACTCGGTCTCGGTCCAGTTGTGTTTGCCATCAGGCGGCTCAAAGCTGCTACCCTTTCAGCCGCCCTCTCGGCCGTCCGTCTGATGTGAGGCCAGAACGTCATCTTCGTATCCAGGGTGACCCCTGAATACTTGATTTCCACCCTGGTCGTCTTTGTTTCTGTCCCAACTGTCATAGGTATACTCGTCGGTATTCGTTTCCTCGACAGTATCATCAGTTCCGTTTTGTGTGTCGCCAGTCGAAGTCGATGCTTCGTCATCCATCCGTCCACCCGTCTCATCACTTGGTTCAGTCGAAGCTGAGCCAGAGATGCGTCGCTTTCGACGATCACAGCTCCCACGTCGTCGGCGTAAGCAACTAAGAAAGTACCCGGCGGTATCTCCAGCTGCAGCAGGCTGTCATACATTCCGTTCCAGAAGTCCGGTCCCAGTATTGATCCCTGGGCAACCCCTGCCGTGATCCTCCGAGTGTTTGGCCCTTCTGTCGTCTCGTATGTGAGGCGTCTGTCTCGTAGGTAGCCGGTCATCACTCTCATCAGATACTTCGGCACCGCGAAGTCTCCTTTGAGTGCTTGTAGGATGTCGTCCCACCTCGCCGAGTTGAAGGCGTTCTGTACGTCCAGTGTCACCAGTAGTACGATCGAGCGAGCCCCGTGGAATTGGCTTCCAAGCTGGTTGAAGGCCGCCACCACGTCTTGTATCGCACCGATCGTCGATCGTCCTTTTCGGAAGCCATACTATCTGTCCGATAGTCCTCCAGCGTCTGCGATTGCGCTCGTCAGTCTCGGTCTCAGTAGCTGTTCGTACAGTTTTCCTGTCGTGCCAAGTAGGCTAAGCGGGCGGTAGGCCGATGGCGAGTGAGGATCCCCCTTCCCTTTGGGAATGAGGACCAGCCCAGCCTCCTTCCACCGCTCGCCGAAAGTCCCTGTCGTCAGACATGTATTATACATGTCTAGGAGAATCTGCGGCCTCAGGTTGCCCATCAACCATAAGATTTCTCCTGGCGTACCGTCTAGTCCCGGAGCCTTCCCGACCTTCATCGAGGCAGCTGCCCTTGCGAGCTCGGCCTCGGTGAACAGGGGTATCTCCGCTGGGTGCTCTTCGTCCTCTGTCTCCGTCCTATTCTTGTACATCGGGAAAAGTCCGTCAATGATTTTTTGTGCTATCGAAGGGTCCATTACGCCAGGTGGCGTTCGGGACCCAAGTCTACTGGTCACAATCTTGTATCCGGTACCCCATGGGTCTCTGTCCACCTCGTCGCAAAGCATCCTCCAGCACTTTCGCTTACTGTCTTTGATTGTCGTCGTCATTTTCTTCCTTGCCGTCTTGTAGGCTGTTCTGAGCGTCTCTGTTTCAGGTCCTCCCCTTGCCCGAGTAAGGTTCCTTCTACAGGCAAAGCAGGCCTTCCTCAGATCTGCTATCTCGTCAGTCCACCAGTATTGTTGTTGTCGTTTTCGTCCGTAGCGTTTCTGTGGCATTGTGTCTTTGCACAGCCGCTGGACCAGTTTTGTCGTCTCGTCGATTAGCCTTTCGGCTTTTTGTCGTCCAGTGAGTTCGTCAGGTATGGCTCTCAGCGGAGCTGGTGCTGCCATCAGCTCCGCCGCGAACCTGTCCTCGTCGAGTTTTTGGAGGTTCCACCGCGGGGGCCGCCGGGTCCGTTGCGGTTGCGTTTTTGTCTTCTCCCCCACTTCAAAGGCAATGTACTGATGGTCGCTAGCGTTGTCGTCCTCGGCCACCCGCCACCGCCTCATCCGTGGGAGGAATCCTTCGGACGTCATCGTTACGTCTGGGATAGAGTCCCCAAAGCCCGGTCTTCTGTACGTCGGCGTGTTTCCTATATTGGCGACTGCTAGGTCAAGCCTTGCGGCCATCTCCAGCAGCAACCGTCCTCGTTTGTTCGTCGTGGTCATTCCCCACTCGATCGCTCTAGCGTTGAAATCCCCCGCGACGACTAGGTGCCCTGTCATGTGTCTTACGTGGTCCTCGAGGGTGGAAAGCTTCCGCCCGTACTCCCCCACGGTGCAGTTTGGCGTCAGGTAGACGCTGACATAAGTGACATCGTCCACCCTAGCCCAAGCAAAGTCGTCTGCCCCCCCCGCTGGTTGATATCCGGGAAGCGGCCTCCCCCCTGATCCAGATGGCAGAAGTGCCCAGGTTGTTTGCGAGCCACGTCGGGGTTGTCATGTTTCTGTATTGTTCGGACAGTATCAGTATCGTAGCGTCAAGTTCGTCCGCTACTTGGGGTAGTAGCATCTGTGCCGTTTGACTCCGGTTCAGGTTTCCCTGTAAAACCTTTGTCATGTTTTGGTCCGTTTCCTGGCCTCCTCCAATGCCTCTCTGAATACGGCGCATAGACCGGTGCCCGGTCTGTGCGCCGCGTCCGGCTTTTCAGCCGCCACGCACAGGAAGCAAGTCAGTCGGCTGTTGCACGTCTTGCCGACGTGGCCCGCGTGGCCGCATTTCCAGCAAGAGTTCGTTCTGTCTGGTCCCTTGCAGTCTCGCCTCGTGTGTCCGTAGCCAAGGCATCGATAACACCTTGTAACCGTCGTCCTCGGTCTGACGCGGCAGTTAACCCACCCTATCTTTATCCGTCCTTTGTCCAGTAATGCGATGGCCTTGTGTGCGTCCAGTTCACACACTGCCATGCACTGTCCTGTCCTGTTAGGGCCGAAGACGTGCACCTTCATGTCCCCTTTCTTTCCAGTCTCTTGTTCGAGAGCAGCCGAAATCTCCTCGGCAGTCGTGATGCAGTCCAGATCCATGATTTCCAGTGAAGTGCTGGGTATCAGGGCCCGGACGCACCCTTCCTGTCCGACATCACTCTGGAGGGAGCGCTGGAAGCTCCGGCTCTCCTCGGGTCCCGTCTTGAGTTGGAGCAGCAGTCCTCCGTCCTTTGTCTTGCAGTATCCCCTGATCGTCACGTTGTCCGTCGCGGGGTCTACCTTCGTCTTCATCTGTCGTACTAAGTCGACGTACGTCTTTCCTTGTTGAGGTTTGACGAGGACAGCCGTCCCCCGAGGCGTGGGGCGCAGTCTGTCTCGTTTCGCCTGGCGCCTGTTTTCGTTTGTCTGTTTCGCCGTTTCTGTCTGTTGTTTCCTTTGTCTCTGTTTCTTTTTGTTCGCCTGCGTTTGCCAGCCACCCTCTTGCTGCTGCGTGTCTGTCCGTTTCGCGTTGTCCGTCGCTGTCGGTCTTTTTACCGCCTGCTGCGGAGGGCTAGTACTGGTCGCGTCGCGTTTACGTTTCGAGGTCTGATCCGTCGATGTCTTTCCGTTCTGTCCGACTGTCCTTAGGTTCCTGAGCTTTTCACAATTACCCAGGGCAACCTCGGCAACCTCCGTAATTATTTTTATCCCATCCTTTGTTTCTTTGTTTGCGTTTTTCTGTATTGCTGTCTTTCCGTGCATCAGCTTGACGTGCTCGAGGATGGTCGTTAGCTGCTTCCTGAGTTCGTCGATGATCTGTATGTCCGTTTGTGTCGGTTTCGTGGTCGCGTCCGTGGGTTGTCCGTTGCCAGTAGCGGTCTTAAAACTGACGAAGCTCGTTTTGCTTGGAGCGCTATTGAGCCTCGCCCTCCCCGCGCTAGCCTGCTGCCTCGCTTGTTCCCCGAACGTCTTTTGTCCAATCGCCTTCTCAAAATTAAAAATATGGCATGTACCGCAGCCCCCAGAATCCGTGCTGCTGCCTTGAGCCACCGGGGCGCGCACCTGATCGGAACTCAGGGTGGATTCCCCCCGTGTAGGGGTTACCACCTGGGGTAGTTTGTTTTGTCCATGTCCGTCCATTTTGGTTTCGTTTCTTCGTTCGCCTAGGTGGGCGTCCATCGGGTTCATAACCGACTTCAGTCCACCTAGACTTACTGGGTGTCCGCGGGGTCGTCACGTCCCGAGAGAGAGAGCTTTTTACACCCTCCCGCCACTTGCGGTTTGTAGCCCCCCTGTGTGTAGTGTTCCCCGTTTGTGCTGTGTGCGTGAATATGAGTGCCCATGTAAGAGACCGGTACATTCGTTCATCGGGAGAGCCCGTTTATAGGGATCCCAGCAAGACACTCTTCGGTGGGCCCCGTTTATAGAGGCACCGATCATTCGCTTTCTCAGGGCCCCGTTTATAGGGTTCCTGATCATTCGCATCCCCGGTGTCTCCCAGGCGTGTTTGTGTGATTGTTTGTGTCTGTGTGTGTGTAGCGTGTTTTTGGTCCACCCCGAGATTCTCGGTACCATCCATATCTGGAAGGCATCCCCCTATCCGCCACCTGGGGAGGCGCCCGATGCGGGATCCAGCAACCCGACACACCCACACACACGGTTTTTTAACATTACCACTGATGGGATTGTATTCGACAATGCGATCGTGTAAAATTAAACAATAAGCTGAGGTTTGAGCGATAGGATTTACAGATTCGAATTCGAGACGAACATCGACGGGACCTGATTTCAATGATTCATTCTGCTTCGAACAATCGATATTATTACGAGTGGCTCAGGCTCCTTCTCGTAATAAGAAGACTGGAAATTCGCATACATTTCGTAAAGCAACGCGTATTGATTACGACCAATATAAAGATTCAATTTCCTGTTATAATCCGCTCAACTCTCCCGAGTATGGGGATGCGTAACACGATCCGATTTCTTTTTTCGAGGCAAGGCAATTAAGCCATTTCCCTCAGGGATGGCAATCACGCCCATTCTTTACTACAAATTCGTGTTCTTTGACTAGTCCGACGGTTAATCTTGATTTATAATAAACAGCGTATGAGGAACGTTCGACTCACTCTTTCGTTGGTCGTGTAGTGCTGGTGATCTGATGAAGCTCGATACGATACGACGGTGGTTCTGGAAGACTCGGTGAGAATTGAGAAGACTACGTTCGATGTGAGTTCGGTTGTCAGATTTTTATTTTCACAAGCAAATTACTATTGACTATTGATTCCCGTTACAATATACAAGCTTGGTCTCGGTGAGTTTACAACTTTATACTCAAATGGACAACGAGCTAGAATGCTCCGCAGATTCTTGTTGCGCAAGGTGATTGCGTTGCCGGTCCCCGTTGATGTTGTAACTGACTCCTTAGCGGAAAGATGGCCCTTTTATACTAATTTTTAGCGGTTGCTTAGGGCTACCAAATCTTCTGATTGGCTGGTTACATTTTCTATTCGTCCTATGATTGGTCATTTGCAATAATTTGGCGACGTAATTAATAAGTAGGGGATTCTTGGAAAGAGCATTAGTGTAGAATTAAACATTGGTAGATGGATAGGTAATCCTAGTCATTTTTATTTGGGATCATCGGCGAGATAGGAAGCAATGGTGGTGAAAACGTTTGTTCACTTTATTAATAAAAACAATAGAAAATATGAAACACAAAAACTCTTGAACACACATTTGTTCTTCTCGCTCACTACATATTTGCGGATTTATTGAGTACTCTTCGCCAGACCGCATGCTACTAACTACCCGTACGATCTCGTCGCTCTACTGGACGCCCGGCTCGATACCCCGCCGGACTGTGTCCGCCATTATCGACGTCCGATCATACGTACCTTACGCTATACATATCTTATACTCTACATTAGGCTCGCTTCGGTTTGGACAGTTCGTGAATTAATGTTTCGTCTTAAAAAGGGTGATTTGTACAGGTATTGCGGATGCTCATCTCACCCTTGGGTCACGGTTCGTGTGTCAATCGGAAGTGGCTTCTCAACAAAGTGTCAAGGCGTCAGCTAATGAGTTTATTTGAGCGTGGTGACTCCGATATTTCTTCTCGTGCATGTGGGCGAGGAATGTCGGTTAACAAAATCAATATCGAATGGTCATATGTGCATTAGATGGGTACGTACGGGAGGTGGTGTGTCGTTTGAAAACTTTCGTTTTGTGCGGTTTTCTCGAATTGTACAAAGTACGTTAGGCGACGATACTTGGGTTGTGGCAGGTAGTGAATAAGGCTTGCTAGATTCTGCGAGGTTCTAGATGAGGATTGCACTTGTTTCAAATTCTTTTAAGTAAGGATCCTCGGATCGTAACATTCCCATAAGGATAATTCTGTGAATTCAAAAAGAGTTTAACGTCTCGGACATGACAATGATCAAAATGATTCGCATTCTTAAGAGCATTATTTTTTCGTGCCGTTTGGAATTCCACGATTACGTATCAGGGTTTTTCGAGTTGAATAGAAGTTTTTACAATCCAAACGTGGATAGGTGGATCTTTGGCTATGTAATTTAGGAGCTGAGTTTTTCGCTTATCGAAGACCTTGATATACGGTATCATCCATTCAATTTTCGAAAGACTAATTTTGAATTCTTCCGGCGAATCATCCCCTTTCGGTCGAGTCTGCATGATGGCGTTGGTGTCGGCGTTTGCTCTTATCGATATTAGCTCTTGCTGGGCATTGATGATAATTTTGCGATAGTCCGCGGCAAAGCCCAATAGCATACTCAGTGGTATCGAGATATCAAAGTAGCCAGAAGCGTCGATTATTTGCAACTCTTCCGCACTGGGGGCCCAACCAGCCTTTTCCATTATCGACGTCTGACTAGGATGCTGAGACACGTAATTTTTCATCACGCTCGTGTGACCAACATTTTTACATCGGTCAATCTCAACAGCGTTCAGCTCGTAGCGTATCTCCTCGAATAAGTGACAGATTGCATTGGTCACCAACTTTTTGCTCGTGGTGGGAGTTTGTTCATCGGCTCTGGCTAATCTACCGCTAACGTGAAGCGATCTCTTGCTCGGCAACAGGCACACATCCTGCTGTTGCACGGCGATACGAATTTCATTGTTGTTATTGAAGGTTGCCGAAACGAATGGTTGATGTCCGTGTATCTCGTAATGCGCAATGGCATCATCAAACATCACGGGTTTTTGTATTTTTAAGATTTCCGCCACGGTATGAAGCATATGATTATAATACAACAAGAATTTATTTTTATTTTTTTCGAAGTTTCAGACCCAGACTTTTCAGATATCGAATATTCTGAGGTGTTAGCTCCTGGCGAGGTGTTCGACGAATGTTTGGTTCGAGGCATGGTCGTTGAAATTTATACCCTTGACCACTATTTGACTCAAAAACTATTCCCATTTTTTTAGGATATTATATGTAGTCGAATCGTTATTTGCTCGCTACGAAAATTCACCAACTCGCTGGCTTGATCGATAATTTTCAACTGTAGATTGTGTATTGATTTAACGGTAACTGGGAGATAAGTTATGTGCGAGGGTATTTCAATAAGCTTATACCCCGGTGGTACAGAGGGGGAAAAATCGCAAATCGTATGAACTGGTTGTCCGTTGATGTATGCTCCCGAGGTTGTGTTACACACGACTCGCAAAGAATCTATCTTCAGAATAGTAACAGGTAAATCGGATTTATGGGTATTATCAGCTGGAAGGATGCGTGGTGTGAAATCCAGCAGTCGACCGATAGAATCCGATAGTATTATTCGGCTTGAAAACGATATTATAATACTATCAGAGAGTACTTTTTGCAGATAGCTCCCAATATCCTTAATTTCGTAGCTCCCGGTCGGTATCGTGAAACACTCCGTGTCCACGTAAAATTTGTTATTTCTTTCGTCTATATTGGGAATTGAATTGAATGTTAGCAGTTCAAGGAGATCCATAGTATAATTTTTATCCGATGACAATTCGATCGGCGGAAAATAATGAGCTTTGAGTGTAGATAATTTACCAGACAATGTCAAAGAAAAAAAGTCATCCATCGCGTCTAGCACTCGACTGATGCTACGACTTGTATACCGGTCTATTTTGTAATTTTCCGTTGAGAAATTTGAGACACAAACGTCCACACACTACTGTATCATAGTCTTCATATTTTTGATAATTGTTATTCACAATGCTACCAACACTGAGGTATTTTATTAAATCGAGCAGTGGTTGAAGATCACCGAAACTGTCGAAGTACGATAGTTTCTTGTTCTTTTTCGCATAAGCAACCCAATATAGCGTCTATATCGTTAAGATTGATAATAGCTGATTCGTATTTTCGGGGTCCAACTTTTGGTAATGCATTTCTCATGTAAACACCGCGAAAATGTGGAATTTGAATGACTCTGGCGAACTTTGATAAATCAGCATCGGTGGGCACTCGGTGTGGTAGCCTTAGTCGTTTTTTACAAGAAGAACCATACCGCTGTTGTAAGGTTTAAGATAAAGTCCCTTTCCCAACGATATACTCTCCATAGCCTTGTTGTGACGTTTACTCTCCTCCAGAGCACGTTTCGCCGCCTCGGCATCGTTGACAGCTTTAGCAATGCCCGCTGCGCCACCAGCGAGAGCTCCAGTGGCACTCAATCCCGCGAAAAGGGGTATGAGAAAGGGCAAGAAGAGGCAACTAGAGGGCAATTAGAGGTACAGGAAGAATGCGCGGTGATTGGATATTTCTCTTGTCACCGGCATTTTTACAGCTGCGCGTGCCCCCGTGGGAGTTGATTTCACAGCGTTCGCGCCTGTGATCATCGACGTTTTCGCTGCTCTGATAATACTCTTTATAGAGACTTTTTTGCGCGAGACTCCATCTTTCTCGTCCTCCTCCTCCTCTTCTCCCTGATACCCATGCCGAGCTTAGTTTTATCTTTCATCAGATTCGCAACACTCCAAGCTGTAGCTTTTTCACTAAAATTTGTGTCTTTTGCAAAAACACGTTTCCAAGCTTTGTCCTCGAGTACTCTGTCATCCGCGTGTTGAGCGTCGATGTTTTCTCGATTTTCAGAATACGCAATGTCGTGCTCTTTACAGGCAGCGTCGAGCGTGTTAATCCCCGAGTCACCTCGTTCAAGTCTCTTTTTCAATTTGGTGCCAGGGCCGCGATATTCATAACCAGGAACATGTACTTCGACGGGAAGACTATTGATGAAATTGTTAACGAGTCTTTTCTGCGTCCGATCATTACTCAACGAAGAATCGTCATAGACTGTGAAATGTTTTATTCGAAAGCTTATTTATCGGGATTCTGCTTCCTCAGATTTTCAGAATCGAATTATTTATTCAGCGATGTGCTTTCAATTTGTTTCGGGGTGAGTGACTCATCGGATTTATAGGCTTGACTGATTTCAAGCTTGCAGCCAACGGCTCGGCTATTTCTTTTAATTCGTTGGCAAACCATTCTATACAATCCTTGTTACGGCAAATTTTGAATTTTAATAGAGTAGTTAAGCAATGCGGGTTCTGGACCAACGCGTGTTAGTGCACACGTACACGGCACACGTACACACCCACACATACACACCGGGTTCCAAGGCGAGGGGGTGGGGGGGGCATCTCGAATATTCCATATCGTCATGGGGGGGGGGCATCTCGAATATTCCACGACACCATGGTGGCGAGGGGGGGGCATCTCGAATATTCCACGACACCGCAGAGGAGAGGGGGGGGGGCATCAGGCGTGAGGTATGAGTTACCCCATATTTCTTAGTCGGATTGTTTATTTAAAGTGTCTGATAAATATTCTTTGACACCGCCGACTAATATCCGATTTCAACACCAGCAATTGTATTGTTTGTTCGATGGCAGAGTGTCGGATAAATAACTTATTCCGCGAAGGACGTAATAAATTAGATAGGGGTGTCACACGATTGACCAACGGATAAATAATTTTTTGATGCGAGGTGTTATCCGATATATTTTGTCGGATAAATATTCTTTGATACCGCCGATCTGCGGATTTTTTTTCAGAGAACGTAGGGGGTGGGGTTATGGCTATATACCGATGACTGGCATATCGAGACAATTCTCACGATGAGTTCCATAAGCGATGTTTTTTTTTTCATCGATAGCTCCGGTGTAGCTGCTCGAACGCTTGGGGGGCGAGGCTCGCGAGCGTCCGATATCTTTTTTAATGTTCGACGTGTTCCAACGTGTCGCTGTGACGTCACAGCCAGAGCAGTTTGGTATGGAAACAATTCTCACGATACGATTAATAAAAATGAAATTTTTTCGGCTATAGTTTCTTTCATGCCTTTGGTGCAGCTCCTCGAACGCTTTGGTGATCTACATGTGTGTGTGTGTGTGTGTGTGTGTGTATTGGTGAGGGTCGCGAGTGCTCCATGTACACATTTTTCGGTGGCTCTTGTGATCAGCATAGTACAATGCATCGCTGTTACGCCACACAGTTAGCGCAGAAAGAAATCCTCTAGATGTAAATGAGAATATAGTGCAGGTCAACGTGTGTTAGTAGACGCGTATATTTTTCAAAGTGTACCGCGACATATTCTTTGTTGACAAGAGCGAACCGCGAGCGAGCAGTGATAGCTAAGGGTATCGAGTAACACTTCTCGAGGACGTCGTATCATAAACAATGACTACGACAGTGGCCGAAAACTCACCGTCACCCTTTTCACGAATCTTAGGACGATCGAGAGCTGCGGTATTACTCGCCGATCAGTCGCATCGAAAAGTTCAACGCGCTCAAGACTTGTGAAAAAAGTGAAGATTTTGTGAAAAAGTGTCTAACAGTGAGAAGGTATAAAAACGAAAAAAAGTATTCAAGTTATCAGTGTAGTGATGAAACTTATATTAATCTACGTTTTTTTTCTTTAAAAAATTATAGCAACGTTTACGCGTACGAGAGCCTATACAGAGAGGAAATTAATATACCAATATTGACACTATAAAAATACCGAGGTACAACAATGTCGGCTAATCAACAAGAACGCGAGATGTGGCGTAAGTTTTTTTCATTATTTCTATTTTTTCTAAAAAATAACTCGTTTTGGTACACACCGTTTTTTTATGACGAGCGTCCGAATATTTTCACATTTTTCTACATCAGAGATTATTTTTCGGATGAAACAAATATAAAATTTTTTTATCTTTTCGAGTTTTGGATGATGTTTGCACATGTGCAAAAAATAGATAGATATATATTTTTTCAAAAATTCAATCTATTTAGTTTTTTAACTTTTCAAAAATTCAATCTACTTAATTTTAAACTTTTTCATTCATGATTGTTAGTCGTTTAATCTCGATTATAGGATACTGTGAAATAAGCCCGAGCGTATTTGTACCTCGAGAATGGGCGATAACGAACAATCTCGCTCAAATCATGGATGCCATCGAGGCAACATTGCTTGTCATCGCCTTGGACCCTCAACGCACGTTGGCAATTATCGATTTGGGAGGAGTCATGGGGATAGTGAATCGCCTGGATGACGGAACCATCTTTGCCGACTAAATATAAGTCACATATTATTATTATTATTAACAATAACGCGCGATGCAGCGGAATATTTTATTTCTTAATTTTTTAAAACCATTTTTTAATCTTTTTATACTCTTACATACTTACATATATATATACTTTCTCTCAATTAAAAAAATTAAAACGTGTTGAAAAAATCTGTGAATTTATACAATTTTTTTATGTGAAAATCATAGTTAAATCCATAATAAAGTTATTACATTTGAACAAATTCAATATGATTATATACAGTTCTATGCGCGCGCAACGCCAATCCGTTTTCATGAGACGCACGAATCATATCCTTGAACAGATCTTCATTCGCCAGAATCGGTTTGGTCATGCGCGCTGGTAGAAAAACCGTACAAGTTTTTTACAAATCCATGACGATTCTGTCGCCATACTTGGTTTTTGCAACTCGTATATCAGTTATTGGATACGTCTCCTGAGGTGACAATTCTGACAGCTTTTTGATTGGGAGAAAACCAGTCAACAGACCCACTTTGTTGATTTCGCGTAAATTCATGCTGATCTAAAAAATACATTTTTCCATACAATTTTATCGTTAATATTCGAAATTATGAGAGCATATAACTCAAGAGACAAACATGTTTAATACGAACCTGCAGTTTTTTCACGATGATGCTTCAAAAGTTATTTCTCCAAATTTGGCTACCAACAATTGAGTTCGTGATCGTGCGATAATTATTTTTTCACTCGTCGAATATTTTGTGATAATTGTTTAATGCGCATTAACAATTCGCGTCTCTTCAACGATAATAACTTTGGATGCGATGAGTTTGACTGTGCCGCACGAAGACTGATGCAACGACTGATTGGAACAGTCGTGAGCGCGTCTCATTTATACTGAATTAGATCTTCTATCTCATTTTAGTGACTAATTCTTAATTATTATTATTTCTGTATATGAATGCTGTGAGGGAATAAAGCTGCGACAAGTTGAGACGAGTCGAGGCAAGTCGAGACAAGTCGAGACGTTTCCATTGTGGCGAATCATCGAACATTATTTCAATCGTTTTTTTATCGGTGTATAGGATATTCAAAATACAGCAAACACACATGATATGCATTAAATCTTTTATTTTCAAGGAAAAAATACACTTAATTCTCGGGGAAGTTTGGGAGAATCCAATTTTTTAGAGCTAGAACATTTTTGCCAGCGCAATTGAACTTTGATAAATACTTGTGATACGAACATTCAGTGCGTGCGCTTTTCTGCAATTTCTGTAACGATGGACACTCGAGATTATCAAGATTGATTGTGAGCTCGGATCGACCATTCAAAAAATTCGCCAACCATTGTCTCTTCTCCGAGCCCTTGATGTAAATTACTCTAGCATCGCGCAAAACGTTTTGGAGACTTCCGTTCACAGAATTATAGGATACAGTACCAAAGTTCCATGGTATGCCGTGATAATGATTTGTCAACCAAGCATTCATACATCTGTATTTAACGGGTAAATCGATCCATACGCACGGTGGCTCGAAGAAAATCGTTGACGCTGTTACATTGCAGTCAGTTAAGGAAATAACAGAAAATTATTTCAATACAAATTCGTTTGAGGGTCTTTTAAAACCCTGCAAATCAACCACGTACTCCATCTCGGATACAACTGATTCTAATAACCCTCGCGTCTGAATTATAGTAATCGTTTATTACCCCCTCTACCCCTATGCAAAAAACTTATATATATATATATTAATAATAAAACTAAAAAAAACAAATCTCTATGGATAAAAGTGTTCTTACACTATTGTTTGAACATTACCACTGATGGGGTTATATTCGACAATGCGATCGTGTAAAATTAAACAATAAGCCGAGGTTTGAGCGGGAAAGGGATTTACAGATTCGAATTCGAATCGACGCGAATATCGACGGGGCCTGATTTCAACGATTCATTCTGCTTTGAACAATCGATAACAATTAACGGCGCGTATTTCAAAAAGTCACCTTTGTTTATGAGTGGTTCGGGCTCCTTCTCGTAATAAGAAGATTGAAAATTTACATACATTTCGTAGAGCAAAGCATACTGATTGCGACTAATGTCGAGATTCAAGTTTCCATAAGGATAACTCTGTGAATTTAAAAAGAGTTTAATGTCTCGAACATGACAATGATCAAAATGACTCGCATTCTTAAGAGCATTATTTTTTCGCGCTGTTTGAAAACGAACGATTACGTATCGAGGTTTTTCGAGTTGAGTAGAAGTTTTTACTACCCAAACGTGTTTCGAAGAAGCCGGCAATAAAGGGTACTCGTACAGTTCCCACGTGCGAAATCTTATTGGGATGGGTGTATCTTTAGCTATGTAATTTAGCAGCTGAATTTTTCGTTCATCGGAGACCTTGATATACGGTATCATCCATTCAATTTTCGATAAAATAATCTTAAATTCTTCCGGGGCAGCAGCCCCTTCCGGTCGAGTCCGTTTACTGCGTTCGTGTCGGTGTTTGCTCTCGTCAATATCAGCTCGTGCTTAGCATTGATGATAATTTTGCGATAGTCCTCGGCAAAACCCAATAACATACTCAGCGGTATCGAGATATCGAAGTATCCAGAAGCGTCGGTTATTTGTAGCTCTTCTTCGCTGGATACCCAACTAGCGTTTTCCATTATCGATGTCTGACTAGGATTCTGAGACACATAATTTTTCATCACGCTCGTAAGACCAACATTTTTACATCGGTCAATCTCAACAGCGTTCAGCTCGTAGCGTATGTCTTCGAATAAGTGACAGATGGCATTGGTGACCAACGTTGTGCTCGTGGTCGGAGTTTGTCCATCGGCTCTCGTCAATCTGCTGTTACGTACTGGCCGACATTAGAGGCGCAGCCAATTTTCAAAACTAAGTAATGACCAAACGTCGGTAGCATATGTCCTCTAGTCGGTAAAAGGACGCTCTGCGTAGTTACCTCTAATATCGACATAGTAGAGTACAACTAATTTTCCTTTCCAATAGCTAGATAGTAAGATGATAGGGAAAACCCAGCCTATCACAAAAACGTCCGACCCTCCCCAAAGGGAAAACCAAACTCCACCCCAAACTAACTCCCCTCCACCCAAAACTAGAGCAACTATAAAAAGACATGCTCCTACCCAATTTCCAGCTTTTTGCCTTTGACATAACTCGAGTTAACAGATACAGAAACTTAGTTACAGCGTCTATGTAATATGTTAGTTGTATATTCTAACATTATCTTTTCATAAGTAATCATCCAAGTTATTTTAATAGAAGTGTTTAAACGACAACCACTTACAAACTTTGTACACCGACGCTAAGTTCAGACCATCTCAAAAGTCCGAACTAATCTGTAACTCATTATCAAACAATATCTACGAATAAACTCATCATTGAATAACTATTCATCGTGTTGATCTCTTCAACTGCGCATAGCAGGGGTCGAATTTCATAACGAATCTCCGAACCTCCGAATCTCCGAACCTCCGAATCTCCGAATTTCCGAATCTCAGAACAACCAGAATATCTAATCATTCTGATCAAACTGAGCGTACTCTTCGTAGTTCGCGCCGATAAAACTATATCGGCGGAGTCAACAGAACGGCGTGACCGTGCTGTTCCGAATCATCATCGAGGACGTAACACTGCCGCTAACGTGCAGCGAGCTCTTGCTGGGCAACAGACACAAATCCTGATGCTGCACGGCGATACGAATTTCATCGTTGTTATTGAAGGTTGCCGAGGCGAATGGCTGATGTCCGTATATCTCGTAATACGCAATGGCACCATCAAACATCACGGGTTTTTGAATTTTTAAGATTTCCGCCATGGTATGAAGCAAGTAATTGTAATACAACAAGAATTTATTTTTATTTTTTTCGTAGTTTCAGACCCAGCCTCTTGAGATATCGAATATTCTGAGGTGTTAGCTCCTTGCGAGGTGCTCGACGAATGTTTCGTTCGAGGCATGGTCGTTGAAACTTATATCCTTGACCACTCTTTGACTCAAAAACAATTCCCATTTTTTAGGATTTTATGTGTAGTCGAATCGTTATTAGCTCGCCACGAAAATTCACCAACTCACCGTCTTGATCAACAATTTTCAACTGTAGATTATGTATCGATTTAACGGTAACTGGGAGATAAGCTATGTGCGAAGGTATTTCAATAATCTTATACCCCGGTGGAACAGAGGGAAAAAATTCGTGAATCGTGTGAACTCGTTGTCCGTTGATGTATGCTCCCGAGGTTATGTTACACTCGACTCGCAAAGAATTTATCTTCAGAATAGTAACAGGTAAATCGGATTTATGGGTAATATTAGCTGGAAGAATGCGTGGTGTGAAACCCAGCAGTCGACCGATAGAACCACTCGGTTCGAAATTTATATCACGATTGCTTTTAACTTCACTGCACAGAGTATTATTGTTGGGCTTGAGAACGATGTCGATATTACTATCAGAGAGTACTTTTTGCAGATAGCTCTCAATATCCTCAATTTCATAGGACCCAGTCGGTATGGTGACAATCTCCGTACCCACGTAAAATTTGTTATTTGTCTCGTCTACATTGGGGATTGAATTAAAGGTCAGCAGTTCAAGAAGACCCAGAGTATAATGTTTGTGCGGTGTCAATTCGATGGGGGGAAAATAATGAGCTTCGAGTATGGAAGATGTGCCTGACAATGTCAATGTAAAAGATTCATCCATCGCGTCTAGCACTCGACTGATACCACGATTCGTATACCAGGCCATTTTATAACTCTCTGTTGAGGAACTTGAGACACAGATGTCCGCATACTACTGTATCATAGTCTTGATATTTTTGATAATTGTAATTTACAATGCTACCAACACCGAGGTATTTTATTAAATCGGGGGGTGGTTGAAGATCACCGAAACTATCGAAGTACATTACTTTTTTGTTCTTTTTCGCGTATGCGACCCAATGCGTGCCTGGACCATCTTTATCATCAAGATTGACAATAGCTGATTCGTATTTTCGAGGTCCATCCTCGGGTAGCGCATTTCTCATGTAAACGCCACGAAAATGTGGAATTTTCATGACTCCGGCGAACTTTTGATAAATCAGCGTCGGTGAGCGCTCGGTGTGGTAGCCTTAGTCGTTTTTTACATGAAGACCCATACCGCTTTTGTACGGTTTAAGATAAAGTCCCTTTCCCAACGCGATACTCTCCATCGCCTTGTTGTGACGCTTACTCTCCTCGAGAGCATATTTCGCGGCCTCGGCATCATTCACAGCTTTAGCAATGCCCGCTGCGCCACCAGCGATAGCTCCGGTGGCACTCAATCCCGCGAAAATGGGTATGAGAAAGGGCAAAAAAACCCCAATTTTTGGAGGTACCGGCAAAATACGTGGTGATTGGATGTTTCTCTTGCCACCAGCATTTTTTACAGCTGCACGTGCGCCTGTGAGAGCTGATTTCACTGCGTTCGCGCCGGGAATCATCGACGTTTTCGCTGCTCGGATAATAGTCTTTAACGAGACTTTTTTCACTCGAGGCTCCCTCTTCCTTTTTCTCCTCTCCCCCGCACCCATACCGAGCTTAGTTTTAGCTTTCATCAGATTCGCAATACCCCAAGCTGTAGCTTTTTCACTAAAATTTACGTCTTTTGCAAAAACACGTTTCCAAGCTTTGTCCTCGAGTACTCTGTCAGCCGCGTGTCGGGCGTCGATGTTTTCGCGATTTTCAGAATACGCAATATCGTGCTCTTTACAAGCAGCATCGAGCGCGTTTATCCCCGAATCGCCTCGTTCGAGTCTCTTTTTCAATTTAGTGCCAGGACCACAATATTGATAACCAGGTACATGCAGTTCAATCGGAAGCTTATTGATGAGATTGTTGACGAGCCCTTCTCCGTGCACGATCATTACACGATGAAGAATAGTCGTAGACTGAGAAATTTCGTTTCAAACAGCTTATTTATCGGTATTGTGCTTCCGCAAATTTTCAGAATCGAATTTTATTCAGCAATGTAGTCATTCCCATAAAACATACAAACTGATACTAAGATAATCGTTCTCGATATCCCTCATATTTATAAAAGGGTTCACTCGCGTCTCGAGACGTCAGTTATTCTCGAGATGAGGTTCCACAACCAATCGATCAAATTGCCAACAAAAATTTTTGATGATCTCGTGCAAGATGGGGCTAGGAGGGGAGGGAGGGGACGTCACGGGGAATTGTTGCCGAGTAGTGTACGGGCGGTATTTTGCGGTCCATCCAATTGCGGAAAGACTAACGCGCTCCTTACCCTCATTACCCATCCGAACGGTTTGAGATTTGAGAATGTCTACGTGTATTCAAAATCTTTGAACCAACCAAAGTACACATTTCTCAAGCGTCTGCTCGAATCTGTCAAAGGGGTGAAATATTTTCCTTTCGCCGATCACGAGCAAGTTATCAAACCCGAGGAGGCTGGATCGAATTCGATCATGATTTTCGATGATATTGCCTGTGAAAAACAGGACAACGTGAGAGCATTTTTCTGCATGGGCCGACACAGAGATGTGGACTGCTTTTACTTGTGTCAAACGTATGCACGTATTCCGAAACATCTCGTGCGCGATAATACTAATCTACTGGTACTCTTTAAGCAGGATGAAATGAAATTGAAACACGTATATGACGACCACGTAAATACCGATATGTTGTATACACAATTCAAAACTTTATGTTCAAAGTGTTGGAACGATGGTAAATATGGGTTCGTGGTAATAGACAAGGATAGAGAATTGAACAAGGGTCGTTACAGAAAGGGATTCGATTGCTTTATAAATTTGTAGTTTTCAACTTTATCGCGCAGTTGTAATTTAGCCTTAAAAGTGTCAATATGCATACAGCAGAGCTAAATAAGGAGAGACATATTTTGCGTCAAATCGCGAGCGCGAGCGATGCGATTCGTCGAAAGCATAGAATGTTAAAATTGGGAAAAATGACGGCTGAGAGAAAAATGGACGAAGTTTTTAGACCGGTGGTAGTTCCGTTGCAAAAACTAGTCGATCAGTCGTCGTCGGTAAAACAAGAATCAACTATCAAGGAAGAGCCGAATGTCGAATCATCTGTGAAAAAAGAGAATGAAAATATGGATAGCGAGGATGATGAATTCGAACGTACGTTTGAAACGGCCCCCGGAGATATTTCGGAAGAGAATATTAGTATCGAAGACGACATTAATGATGATTTGTCTCAAAATTACTTGAAAATGTTCGATACGAAGACTAAGAAAGAATTGGATACGTCGTATGGAGTGCGAAAATTACAGGGAAATCGTTTAATGATCGGGAATTCACCAATCATGTTTGAACAAAATATTATTCGTGTCGGTGACAAGACTTACTATCAAAGCGATGGTTTACTGGAATTGATATTTAAAAAATTACCCGATGAATCACTCGTAACGGCAAATGATATGGAAAATTATCGTGAAATCCTCAACTCGACAAACGCTTATAGAAAACATTATGTCAGCGATCACGCCATTCGCGAGGATAAAAGCGCGAAATTCAAAAATATAATTGCACAATTTATCTCGTCGCCGTTGAAAAAATCCGCACCAAAGAGAGTCTCGGAACGATTGGGTAAAGGCTTACCGCGATCCAAAATTGTTAAAAGAAATAGTAGCCTGGACTATGTTTATTGGGACGACCCCAACGAATTAGTCGATAGGTTAAGACTTCTCTTTGCATCCCAATCAGCCGGAAATTTTAGTCATTCGAACGAGATCATCTCCATTATCGAGGAACTACGCGAAGCTGGAATCATTTATTAATGTGGACCAATGAGTATTCGAGCGCAGTCTTATCGCAACCGTCAAAATGAGCGTTGATGTATTTGGTCATCATTTGCGAAGGAATGGGAATACTGATACCGGTGGCAGTCGAGGTCCTCCCGGAGAAGGCTTTAAAATCACCGCTGATGGTCAATACGATATGGACAATCGAAGATTGTGTAATTTAGGCGCCTCCACTGGAGAACACGATGCTGTTTCTGTTCGAGTGATGCATGCTGCTATTGATGAAGAATTTAGACTGATTTACAGCATTACATCGGCCTTGCGAAATAGTATCGACGATTCTGAAACAATGTTTCAAGTCCTCGAATCGAAATTTCAAGAACACGTGAAACACGAGCGAGCGAATGACGAATCAGTACAAGAACTCGTTACACGCGATACCGAGCTTATTACTCGTTTGGACGAGCAACTGAGATCACACGAATTCAGTGTGACGTACGCTCTACAAAATCTGATAACGCGGATCGAGACTCTCGAAAAATCAGCTTTACGTAATTCACAAATTTTGTCTGATCGTCTTGGACTAATTGCGTCGGAGCATGGAAAAACAGAAGATAGCGGATGAACTCCATAAGCCAGCACGGCAAAATTATCTGCGTCGTCACGTTGATATACGAGGGTTGGACGAGACGTGGCAAGCTGATCTCGTTGATGTGTAAGCGTACGCCCGGTACAATAATGGCTACAAATACCTACTAACAAGTATCGATAGTTTTTCAAAGTATGCTTGGATCGTACCGACAAAAACGAAAAGTGGCAAGGATGTATCGAGTGCCATGGCATCGGTTCTTAAACTTGGTCGCATCCCAAAAAAATGCACGTCGATCGCGGTAAAGAATTTTATAACAGCGAATTCAAGATTCTGCTCCAACGTTACGGAATCACCCTGTACTCCACATTCAGTAACATGAAAGCATCGATATGCGAACGTTTTAATCGCACAATCAAGGATAAAATGTGGAAACAATTTTCCCTACGTGGACCGTATAAGTGGATCGATATACTCAATGATTTGATCACCAATTACAATAATTCCAAGCATCGTACGATAAAGATGAGGCCTCGCGACGTTACTGCTCAAAATGAAAAAAACATTTTGCTACACGTTTATCGAAGATCAAAAGTTAATAGAACGCAAAAGATAAAATTCAAAATTGGCGATAAAGTACGAATAAGCAAGTATAAGCATGTTTTCGAAAAAGGTTCTACACCAAACTGGACGACGGAAATATTCGTCATAGGCAAAGTTGTAAATACCGATCCTGTGACGTACAAGTTGCGAGATTATCAGGACCAGCCGATAGAGGGCGGCTTCTATCAAGAAGAACTCGCCTCCGTCAGATATCCAAATACATACCTTGTGGAGAAAGTCGTTCGGAAACGTGGAAATAAATTGTTTGTAAAATGGTTAGGTTTTGACAGTTCGCACAATAGTTGGATAAACAAATCTGATTTGTAATATTTTTCGTTTATATCATAAGTATATATCATAATCAACTGAAATAAAAAAAGATTTTTGAAAAATGGTTTTATAATTTATTCTCCTACATGATTAGTAACGTATAACATATAACATTTATTTACATTATGCGGTAGACCTATGTTTCTGTATTTACATTGTTTCTCCGGCTATTTTTTTTCGCAATTCACCTCTTCGATAACTATTACTACTACATGATACAATTTTTATAAACTTTTTTTTACACTTCTACAATACGTTTTGTAGTTGAATACCCCATGGAAGAGTATCGATCATATTTGAACATATTATCCTTTTGTCGTCATTCCAACTTAGAGCTACTTTTTTCTGCCTCACAGTCTCGACCCTGTGGTTTTTGCTTCGAATTAAATTTTGATTTTTTATTAGAATTTGATGGTCAAAGAGACATTGTTTGTAATCGTCAAACGTTATCGTATTCAACGTAGCTCTCTTTACACCTTTCGCTCGCATTTTAACTGAGTTTTGCACTCTGAAGCTATACATTTTGGCTCTTAATCCAACGAATTCTTGCATAATTTGGCCATTATTTTCATCCTTCATTAGGCCTAAAACTTTTTTATTAGCTAGCGGTATACCATACACATTGTCCGGCGAATAATCGGATGTATCGAACTTGTAAATGTCACGTTTCATAATTTCGTATATATCAGGGGTTCTATGCAATAGAGTAAGCTATCTGTATCGGTGTACATTAGTTTAGCTCGTGTGTTAAAATTTTGTTTTATATAATTATAATGAAAGTCGTAGATGTACGTTTTTGCCAAATCAAGAATATAAAAACCTGTGTATATAGGTTTGTTAAATTTAACTTGAGCACGAGTCAATTCGATGATTACAGTGTTCTCGTCGAGTATGGTACAACTATGAAACGTCGGTTTTGCGATAAGAGCTCGAGCTCCGTACCTTCCATCCCATTTTGTGACGAGTCGTACATCACGATGTTTTCTGACATTTTCCATGGTTTTGTTAAGCCAACCGCCTAAAATTGTCTTAATTAGAGCAAAGCCTTTATTTTCATATTCATAGAATAAATATATTTATAAGAAATACCGAACTCGTTTGTCAATAGAATAACAGTATATATAAGAAATGCCAGACTCGTCTATCGATAGTATAAAAGCATACAAAGAAATGCCATGCGCCCTTACAGAACAACGCCTGCATAGTCTCCAAATATTAGAAACCCCGAATGTCTAGACTGCGTAACCTGACCTCGTGTCGCCCAGGCTGCAACGCCACCACTTCAGATACTTCTAAGAAATAAACATAACGACGACCCTTAGTTTAACAAACTCCAGATCTACATATGGCACACCCGCTTTCCCACCATCGCTTTCCCACAAAAATTGAGCATCGACGATTCTTAGAGCGACTTCGAAGGCAGATTCGTTAATTGTACTTCGTGCAGAGAGGTCCTCTCTCTGGAGCCCATCTGACTGGAGCTCGGTATAATTAGTTGCTACGCCAGTTGTACTCCACGTTTTACAAACGGGATGATAGTTTAAAACTTTGTTAAATTAAAAACACATCATTCGCATCCGCTTGAAGTGAAAATCATTGTAATCGAATATCAAATAAATCATTACGTGTTAACACTCGCGGTCATCTCCTTTGTGTTAACCCGAAGACATCTTGTGATACCTAAACAAGCTCTGATTCTTCGCCTGTGCACATCGTATTCATCAAGGGTTATCCTCCATCTTCGAAGACATCGACGGCTGCAGCTACGAAAGTCCATAGAAGGGAAACACACCTTGACTGCCATTGATCAACATTTCGATAAGTATCCTCACACACACAATATTCATTTCACTTCTCATATTGGTCCTGATACTGACTACGAAGGAAGACTGCGCGGTCTATAAAGACACCGTTGGGCAACGGACCTATTGTTACGCGTATTACTATTCTGACACGTAATACAGCCCTGGCAAGGCTTTACCAAAAAACTTAACCTGGCGATTCGAAAACCATGGGTTCTTTATGAGACGAGATACCTTGTGATGTGTACATTGCACAAGAGCAGAGTTAATATTGAATGCCAGTTGGATTCGAGTCATTTTTGAGCCATTTGCGTAACATAAAATTGGCGATCCTGCCAGGATTGTGAAAAATCGTAATACCAGAATTTAATATTCAACTCGGTTACCGAAACTCCACAAAAGGAGGGTGTAAAACTACGAACACAAAATATGTGCACGAGTGAACGTTGAACGAACATTCAACTTAGTTAATTTTGTGTTAACGGGAAAGACATTGCCACACTGAATTTCCCGTGAGTGAACAACGAATATTCGTGTGAGAAGGAACTTATACGTACCACGCATCGATAAGACTTCGCCGCAGGAGCACGAGCTTGGGAAGGATTGAACTAAAACTGGGGGAGACACGCCTTCAGAAAATAACCTCAACTCCGACGGTATGCTGGATCATCAATCGACGCAGAGGGTCTACAACCAATCGTCGTAACAGCGCCCGCCACTTCAAGACCATCGAAAACATCATTCGACTGGTACTACATACGAGATAGCGGCCGCCACCCCAGGAACATCGAAGACATCATTCGACTAGTACTATATGCGAGTAAAAGTAAGTTCCAAGATACAAGGAAACTATAAACTCGTTAAGTAATTTTGTGCGTTTAACTTAGAAATAACCACTAGCATTGGAAGCTATGTCCAGTCCAATGTAGTAAAGAGACATACGGCAAAATAATAGAGTCTTGTTACTACAGTAAACTCAGTGGTGCTGAGTATATATAATATCACTTGCGATGTACAATTAGATCAGTGACACAGATATATCGACATAAAAAAAAAGTAATGTCCACGTTAGGGAAAAGTATATCTGGAAGAAGTATTATAATTGAGGAAATCCCTGACCATGTAAAAAACTTGAAGAAAGATACTTCACGTATTCTATTCAGTTATTTTTTCTATTATAAACATAACCCTGAATGGAAACCTAAAGAGGATTTAAGTGTTCTAAGAGAAACTGAGCAAATACAACAAGTAACTTGGAAATTTCATAAAAATCCCAAGAATCACCCACATTTATTAGCGTACCACGGTGTACCTCATTCATTGGATTACATTTTAGTAATCACAGGAAAAAAGAACATTGAAGAAATATCTGAACAAAACCTTGCTATTTCATTATTACCGGAAGATCAGATTGCTATCCCTGTAGACACCAGATAACTACAATCAGTAACATCAAGTTCCACAGAGTTCAGACCGCCTCACAAAAAACAATCAGTAATCAACCCTACGACCATAAGAGAGCTTGAGCAAGAGAAGTTAATTAACTCCCAACTCACCGCCCTAGTAAATAAATATTTTGACGAAGGACTTACGCTAAAAGACAGAGCTATAGAAGAAGTACAGTTACGAGACGCAGGAATTGACCAGTTACGAGACGCACTTCAGGAATCAGAAAATAAAATAAGACAATTAACGGAAAAAATCAGACTGCAAGAGGAACAAATCTCCCGATTCAATACCGAGAAACTTGTACTCGAAAAAACCCAACTCGAATTACGAACAGAATTAGCTTACTCACAAAAAAACAACGATAGTAGTCTTGAATTTGCTGAACGTGCAGGCCAAGCAAACCTTGCACAAAAAGACCTCATTCAAATTCTAGAGACTCGGAATTCGCATCTCGAGAATCAATTCACGAAAGCCGTACAAGAAAAACAAGCAGAAATCTCGAAACAGCACGACGAAATACATAAGCTAAGACATAATATACAAGAGGTTCAGATAGAAAAACAGATTTTAGAAAGAGAAAAATCGGAACAAATAATTGAACAAAAATACTTACAAGAGCAAATAGAAAAACTTAAAGACGCGGTCCAAACTTACCAGCAACAGAAAAAAATTCTCGAAGATACAAATTTCACATTACAATCCCAAATTATAACCCAAAAGGAATACCTTGAAAAAGAATCCATTGAAACTCAAGATCAATTTAGGGTCTTGCAAGAGCAAAACGCTCAACGACAGGAACGATTAATTAACGAAATAAAAGCGACTTACGACGTTCAGTTCGATAAACAATTAGACGAGAAAATACAGGAATTTAAAAGAACAGAAGAAAGGCTAATAAAAGAAAAACAGCAATTCGAAGAACAAGTAAGGTTAGAATTTCAACAAGGTAGAGAAAACTGTTTACAAACCCATAACAAGGAAAAAGAACATTTAGAACACATTATTGCAGAAACACAAAGTACACTTATACACAAAAATCAACAAATTGAAAATTTGAACTCCCAAATAAACAACTTAAAACAAGTGCACCAACAAGAACTGGCTACTCTAACTATCACGAAAAGCAAAATGAATAAAGATAAAACACAAACATTAGAAGAAGAAAACAGTCGGCTTCGCCAAGATTTTCAAAGAATAAACGATCATGTGCGAAACCTCGAGACCAGAATACGACAACTCACGCAGACACGAGCTTCTTTACTCAATTCTTCTAAACAAAACAAGAAGCCACATGATGAACGGTATCAATATCAAACGAAAGCACCGCCATTCGGAGATCCGGATGATGATGACCCTGACGATAATTCTGATAATGACGAAGATCAACCGAATCACCGAGGAAATTATGCGGGTAGACCATACAGAGTCCCAATACCTGACGACTTGCTACCAAATCAAGACGCCCCAGCAAAGGAAACTATCGATATAGTACCTATCTTCACTGGAGATACTGCGGAAGGAGCCGTCAACATCTCAGAATGGATAAACAAAGTTGACAGAGCACGACATTGGACAGTACCAAACCAACACGGATTACTGTTGGAAAAAATATTAACAATGAAAATCAAAGGAAGAGCACAAAATTGCATATCAAATGTTGATATTTACACATACGACCAATTGAAGGACGTATTGATAAAACGAGTTAACCCGATGAAATCATCATTGCTACTCATGAATGAGATGACAGCGTGTATTCACACTCAAGGAACAATCCAAGAGCACAACACCAGATTTCGCAGGATTTACACCTCTTGGCTGAACGCAAAACGACTGGAATTAAAACAAGCTCACCAAACTGATGAAGCAATCACCACTTATCTGCAGATATCTGACAAGGATATCATTCAGACATATTTACAAAACCTTAAAGAAGATACACGAGCGTATCTCAGAACTAAAGACATATATTCACTCGCACAAGCAGAAGCTACTGCCCGAGAACACGAAGATTTCAAAAGAAGCATCCAAAGACAACGAGGAATGTTTCATGAAAGTCAACACCGGCAAAGATCAGAAAATCCTGGATTCAACTCAGGAAGATCATTCAGCAAGAGACCACAAGAGAAGAAGAAATTTTTCTCCATACACAAACCAAACGTTCATAACACCGAATATAATGAATATGAATCCCACGAAGAAGAGGAAGAGGAACAAGAATTTAGGACGGAGAAAGAACGACAATATCACAACGACATCCGACATTTTGATCTTGACTCCATAAACACAACCGATCAATTGAAGGAAGCCCTCGAATATATCATGGTAATGAACCACCCCGACCGACAATGCTCTTATTGCAAACGGCGTGGACATACCGAACTGTATTGCAATCAAAAGAAAAAGGATAAAGGCATACCAAGCCCATTCAACAAAAACAATAATCAAAGAAAGGAACCCCTTCGAAAAGGAAATCAAAATTTTCGGAAGGCTCTAAACCAGAAGAGACCTCCTCAACAGGAAGTGAACGCGACGAAAGAAGAGCAAGAAAACACAAGCGACGACGACAGCGCTCGCGAAGAGAGCACATCTCAACAATAGATAAGGGACATCTATTTACGGCAAAGTTCGAATTTAAAGAAACAAAAATTAAAAATTTGACGACATTAATTGATACCGGAGCATCAATTAACATCATCAAAGAACACCTGGTAAAAACAAAAAACATTGTCAAAAAACCAATTCTCTTTAACACCGGAAAAAAGACGAACAAGACGCTTGGATACACATATATCACGTGTGAAGGAAACATAAACAACCGACGCGACAAATTTCACATAGTTCCAGCTGATTATCCAATTAGGGAAGACGGTTTAATAGGAACACCTTTTATATTAAACAATGATATAATGATCGACTTACCTAAAGAAAGAATAAGAGTCAACAAAAGATATAAACAAATAGAATCATCTCAATTTACTGTGCCTGCCGGACAGTTCATAACTATTCCAGTGGAAGTAACAAAGCAAAGAGGAACCGTATTAGTAACAACACCTCAAGGAGAAAGCCTCCATCACATAAAGGAAGGAATTGTAAATATCCCATTAGCTAATGAAGGAAAAAGAAACATAAATTTCCAAACAAGAAATATTCAAATCTTCGAAGTAAAACCGAGATTGATAACTACCAAAACGAACCAAAATAAAAGGATTCAAGAACTCAAAAAGAAGACCAGATTAGATCATATAAAGAGTGATAGAGAAAGGTACGAAATGTGGAAAATTATACAAAACTATTCCGACCTATTTCAATTAGACGACGATAAACCACCGAGCACTGACTTAGCTGAACATGTAATCGTACTTGACGAATCCACAAAACCCATCAATATAAAATCCTATAGACCACCTAAAACTCACCAAGAGGAAGTTGACAAACAAGTACAAGAATTATTACAGAAAAAAATTATTCAGCACTCTCAATCCCCATTTAATGCACCTGTTTGGATAGTGCCAAAAAAGAAAGACGCATCAGGTAAAACAAAATGGAGAATGGTAATCGATTACAGGAAATTAAATGAAAAAACAGCTCAAGATTCATATCCTTTACCCGTTATAGAAGACATTCTAGACGACTTGGGAAAAGCATCAGTTTTCTCCGCATTTGATTTGAGTGCAGGATTTCACCAAATACCCATGGAAGAAAAATCAAGAAAGTATACAGCTTTTAGTACCAACCAAGGACATTTTGAATTCTTACAAATGCCTTTTGGGTTGAAGAATGCACCTGCCACCTTTCAAAGAATGATGAACACCGCATTAAGAGGATTGATAGGGAAAATTTGTTTTGTATATCTGGACGATATAATAGTTTTTGGTAAAACAATGGAGGAACATAACAAAAACTTAATAATACTATTCAATCGATTGAGAGACACTAATTTGAAACTACAACCAGATAAATGTGAATATGTAAAACCCGAACTCGAATACTTAGGACACATTATTACACCTAACGGAGTAAAGCCCAACGCAGAAAAATGTAAGGCTGTAAAGGAATTCCCAATACCGAAAACACCTAAACAAGTTAAATCTTTTTTAGGACTTGCAGGATACTATAGAAAGTTTATCCCGAAATTTTCAGCCATAGCTAAACCCCTGACTGATCTAACAAAAAATTATCAAGAAGATAAAAGTAAACCGATTACATGGACAGATAAATGTCAAATCGCATTTGAAACACTAAAAAATATCCTTACCAATGACCCTGTATTAATCTACCCAGATTATACAAAGAAATTTGTATTAACAACTGACGCATCAAATCAAGGACTAGGAGCCGTTTTATCACAAGAAGAACGCCCTTGTGTTTATATATCAAGAACATTGAATAAAGCTGAACTAAATTACACAACGACAGAAAAAGAACTACTTGCTATAGTTTGGGCGATTAAACGATTCAGACAATATCTTCTAGGAAGGCGGTTTACAATAAAAACTGACCACCAAGCATTAAAATGGTTAGCAAACAAACCAGACCCTGCATCCAGACTATTGCGATGGAGACTCAAACTCGAGGAGTATGAATTCGATATCGAATACGTAAAAGGAAAGCATAACGTTGTAGCCGACGCATTATCTAGAGAAGCATTTATGGAACTACCGGAAGACTATAACACAGATAAGACGTTTGATAATGAACTTGTCCATCATATTGAAAGGGACTCTCATGGAAACGATCAATATATAATAACCAGTGACGCTAATCGAACGGAATTCAAAATTAAACGGATAGCCAAAACAAACACCTATGAACAAAGTAAAACAATTCCTAATAAACTCAAACTAATGACAGACGACTTTCAAGAAGATCTCGAGACTCTAAACACACTAAGCGATAAAGAGAATCACGTTGATAATCATCAAAATACCTTAACCAGCCATAATCAAATTAATTATAATTTGAGATCAAGAGACTCAAACATCAACAAAAATTCTGAACCTCTCAACGAGAAAAAAAACGATCCAGATAAAAGCTTAGATCAACTCCAAACTGACTCAGACATAGAGCTACCATATGATTACTATCAATATTCATCATACAAGTTATATAATCCAAACAACTTAGGCCATCTTTTAAGAGAAAGACCTAATGTAAAAGGAAAACATTGGATAAAAATTAATACACCTACCGATAATAAACCCCAGAGTTTGTATTATCAGATACTCAACAAAGTCAGAACTAAATTAACCATTAATAAGGTTAAAGGAACTAAACATATTAAGATTTTCACAGACGATTTAATGACGAAAGCTGACAAGGAAGAAATTCTGTCGATATTAAGATTCTTCAGTTGTAAAGACCCCGAAACTCAATACGAATATTGTTTTTCAACATTTAAAGAACCCGACTACATAGACAAAAAGAAAATTATAGCAGAAAGTCATGGAACTAACCTAAGTTCGCATTTTGGAGAACATAAGACTATACACCGAGTAAAGGAACACAGAGAGTGGGAACATCTTGAGGAAGACGTAAAAAATTATATCAAAAATTGTAAAATATGTCAAAAATTCAAAGCTGTGAGAAATCGTGAAATAGCCCCAGCTATCGTACCCGAACTACCAGACAAACCATTTGAAAAAGTTGCCTTAGACATATTCGGCCCACTACAACGATCACGATCAGGGCATGAGTACATTCTCAGTATACAGGATTGCTTAACGAAATACATCGTATTATGCCCTCTAGAAACAAAGTCGAGTTCAGAAATTATTCAGACACTAAACGATGATTTTATAATGATTCATGGAACCCCCGACACCTTTTTAACAGACCAAGGACAAGAATTTAATTCCAAACTAATGAAAGACTTCGAACAATTACACGGTATTTCGCATATTAGAACCACTGCATTTCATCCGCAGAGTAATGGAAGTATAGAAAGAATGCATTCCCTACTTAAAGAATCAATAAAGACCATGTGTGAAGGCCAAGTAGATAACTGGAAGGATATACTGAAATTAGTAGCTTTCGCCTACAACAGTTCAATACACAGTGCAACCGGATATCGACCTGATGAGTTGGCATTCAATAGAAAACTTAGGAAACCATCAAGCCTGCCTCATAAAAAATCATTAACATATGACGATTTATTGAAGAAATGGACACAGACGCATGACACCATACTCTTAGAAGCACGAGAACGCTTACAACTAAGACAGGATCAAACAGCTAAACGACTAAACGAAAACAAAAATAAAAAAGATTTCGACAAAATTAAGGTAGGACAGAAAGTTTACCTTCACAACGAAAGTAAAAAACATAAGTTAGACCTCGAATGGTTAGGACCATACGAAATAATAGAAATCTACAAGGATAAATCGAACGTTAAGATAAATATCAATGATAAAGAAAAAACAGTTCATTTGAATCGAATAAAGTTATTCTTTTCAGACGGCGAACACGATGAAGATGTTGTTGATAACGACAATTGTATTAACCGCAATTAACAGCGCTCGTACCATTGAACAGGTAACCTTTGCGAACACTTCATTCCTAGAAGAATATTCGAATTGACAATCCCTAAATTAGAAAATGATAAATGGAGTTTGTACAACATTATACCTATTCCAAAGATTTATAATAAGACATACATTGTAACCACGCCAAAGTATTCCCACCTGTTAAGACAAGGAGACAATTATATGATAGCTAGCGAAACCGAAATTATGCACATGAAAAGAGTCGACAATTATTACATTACGCACTATACTCACCCGATTTATAATAGAATCAACAGACCAACCTGTCAAGACGATATTAAGCAATGCAAGCTAAGTAAAATTAAGGTAACCAAGATGAGTTATATGTCCTTGTATAATAACCATGGAATTTTGTTAATCCCGGAAATTGGGAGGCCTGTTCCAATACTTATACAATGTAAAGACTACACGAGCGAGGTTTACATCAAAGAAGTTACACTTCTAAAAACTACCGACAAATGTATATTAACCCAAGATAATGCTAAAGTAATCCTTAATGGACTTCCAAAAGAATATCGTTTAATAAACCCAAGTCAAACGTACTTAACAACAAACTTTTCAGATCTTACTATACGCGTAAGAGATGTATCGAACCAAATAGATACCATGTACCTGAAAGATATTGGTCAAGACTTAGACGACATCAATAGAGATCTAGAAAAAGCAAACATTGTACTTAAACACGATGAATTTTGGAACAACATGAATGGAGTACTCGATAAAAGTATAAAAGTAGGTTTGCCACTACTCGGAATAACAGGTATATTATTTGCCTTATGGCGATTTGGAGCATTAATGCCCATCCTCAAATCCATCGGAAACGGACTATTTCGATGCTGTTGTCCGAGAACCAACAAGAAAATTAAAAAATATGAAAATAAAGCAAATATAGAGTTACAAAAACTTCAAAAACAATTAGAATCCATAGCAGAACAACAAAAAGAAAAAAGATCTGATCTCCCAGAGGTCCCAAATAAGATAAAAAACCTAGAAGGGATAAGACCTTCAACATCAAAATCAACTATCGCAGAAGTTCAATCTAACTTGGGGGGTGTTAAGCCAACCGCCTAAAATTGTCTTAATTAGAGCAAAGCCTTTATTTTCATATTCATAGAATAAATATATTTATAAGAAATACCGAACTCGTTTGTCAATAGAATAACAGTATATATAAGAAATGCCAGACTCGTCTATCGATAGTATAAAAGCATACAAAGAAATGCCATGCGCCCTTACAGAACAACGCCTGCATAGTCTCCAAATATTAGAAACCCCGAATGTCTAGACTGCGTAACCTGACCTCGTGTCGCCCAGGCTGCAACGCCACCACTTCAGATACTTCTAAGAAATAAACATAACGACGACCCTTAGTTTAACAAACTCCAGATCTACATATGGCACACCCGCTTTCCCACCATCGCTTTCCCACAAAAATTGAGCATCGACGATTGTTAGAGCGACTTCGAAGGCAGATTCGTTAATTGTACTTCGTGCAGAGAGGTCCTCTCTCTGGAGCCCATCTGACTGGAGCTCGGTATAATTAGTTGCTACGCCAGTTGTACTCCACGTTTTACAAACGGGATGATAGTTTAAAACTTTGTTAAATTAAAAACACATCATTCGCATCCGCTTGAAGTGAAAATCATTGTAATCGAATATCAAATAAATCATTACGTGTTAACACTCGCGGTCATCTCCTTTGTGTTAACCCGAAGACATCTTGTGATACCTAAACAAGCTCTGATTCTTCGCCTGTGCACATCGTATTCATCAAGGGTTATCCTCCATCTTCGAAGACATCGACGGCTGCAGCTACGAAAGTCCATAGAAGGGAAACACACCTTGACTGCCATTGATCAACATTTCGATAAGTATCCTCACACACACAATATTCATTTCACTTCTCATATTGGTCCTGATACTGACTACGAAGGAAGACTGCGCGGTCTATAAAGACACCGTTGGGCAACGGACCTATTGTTACGCGTATTACTATTCTGACACGTAATACAGCCCTGGAAAGGCTTTACCAAAAAACTTAACCTGGCGATTCGAAAACCATGGGTTCTTTATGAGACGAGATACCTTGTGATGTGTACATTGCACAAGAGCAGAGTTAATATTGAATGCCAGTTGGATTCGAGTCATTTTTGAGCCATTTGCGTAACAGTTTTACCGAAAACGGCGTTATTCATGAGTTTATAGAATTTTTTTTGAAAGTCGATGGTGAATTTTTTTCTCAAGTTGTTATTCAAATCAATATATTTTTGCAGCCAGGGATGTTGTCGAAATTTCAGAGTTCTATGAACTTTAACGGGTTTTAGGCCCAAATTCATGTATTGCTTCAAATTTTGATAATGCAAGATATATCGATTTTTTTGGTGTAGCGTTGTCATTAATTTTTGTTGTTTACTGCCTGGTGGTACATAAGGTTCCGTGCCAGGGGTAAGTCTTTATGTAATTCATGTAACTCTTGCGGATATTCTAGGTCGACTTCGAATATGTATCCTATTTCGTTGTCATCAGGAATGGCACACGTATCTATCGAGTCTTCCTCTTCTCCCACCCACTCGAAAGAGCCAGTAGGCAAATATTGACTCATTGCCGCACCATACAAATTATTTACATCAAAATATATGAGATATGTTTCGGGCTTGCTTGGATCGAATTCCGCGCCCATGTAACGATTATTGGCTTTTGCGTATCGATTCGAACACAGTGACAATCCACCTCGAATCCCACTCTCTATAAACATTAGCATATCTACGTCCGTCAAGAGCTCGAGCTCGACACCCGTAGATTTTAACGCCGCATCGAACGCTAGCCCGGGTGCGGTGTAATAATGCAATGGATCCAGATCATACGTCATTTTACATTTTTGTCGGAAATTTTCGAAAATGTCCACCAAAAGAAGAACATCAGTTTTTAGATAGAGATCCGAGTATTCACCCAAGGTTTTCACATTGAAAACTTGCCAAACTGTGTGTGCATGGGAGTACTCAGCATCCGATATGTCTTCATCCTTTAATGGCGAATAAAATTTTTGTTTGGTTGGTAATTCAGTCTCGTCGAGTCTGTCCCAACTGTCCACGTAATCGTATGGAAAAACACCTTTTCTCGTCAAGAACTGAAACTCTTGAGCATTATTACAGTGCATCCTCGTGACTAGCTTTTCATCATTATTAAGATACGCTGCTACGCTCTCGATACTCGAAGACATGAATCTGAATGAATCTATGAATCTATAATCTATGAATGTGCCTTTGTCACTCTTCGTGAATGAGATGTAATTTTCCTTATTTACAGGCAAGAGTTTGGCTGAACCTTCAAATTGGTTAGCGAGAGCTTTTATTAAAAAGTGTGAGTCATAACCTGATAGATTGTGTAACACGATTGGAATGGTATGTGAGTTTTTAAAATTCAAATTACACCCTTCGTGTGCGGCGCCGCGATATTTTCCCGAAAAATGACAATGATCGCGATGCTTGGTATCTTCGGGTGCAAACGGTTTTCCACAAATCAGGATGGATCATGGATTTTCTCCAAACTTTGCACACTTTTAGTCGTCCATTAGAACAACATAATGTGCAAGTAGTAAGGCGTACTACTCAAGCGTTTTCGAGAAAATCGCAAGAGAAGTCTTCCGCGTTCAATATATACCAGTGCGTTGCAACGGCAGTTGATAAGTGGTGACGGGCGAATGGTTAGCATTCGTGTTCCGTAATCACTGGGTCTCTGGATCGAGTCCAGTTTTTATTTTTTTTTATTTACATATTTTTTACAACATTGGTCATATTCGTTCGTATATATTACGACTCAAACGTAATACAATGAAAAAAATATGTGTATTTGTATGAACATGTATTGAATTGCCGTTGTTATTTGGCTGTTTACTAAATTTTATTATTAGAACAAATATCATATTTATTATTATCGATAAGTAAAAGACCAAACACATATAGTTTTCTTGAAAATGAGAAATCTCTTCCAAACCAGGCTTCGAAATACACGTATTTTTTCATTATATCGTCTTTGAATTTTAATATATATAAACAAATAGACCAGTGTGGAAAAAAAGATAAAATTGACAAAAAAATTATCGGAACTCGATCCAACAATTGCGAAACAACTCGACCACCACCATCCAAGCCTGCTCTACACATTGGCCAAGACGTCTTGCCGAATGTCTCGGGCGGGGCTCGCCTCTCACGAGATATGAAAAATATGGCCCTCCACACTCTTGTGTTGCTCAGTTGATGCCTCATCTTTTTTTATTCGTTATAAGTGTGGAGGGCGATCTCGTCTATGGACACGAGACTACCCGAGATCCCTTTGATTCGTGTCAAAAAAACCGACAACGGACCGAGACGACACGAGACGGCGAGAGGCGAGACGAGACAGCCCTCACACTCTCGTATTGGCCAACATTCGTTATGTCTCGGCGAGTGTCCAGAGCCGGCTTTACACTTGCAACGCGCCGGTATATATTAGACGCGTAAGATTTCTCTTGCTATTTTTCCGAAAACGCCTAACAATAAGTACGCATTACCGCTTGCACATTATATTGTCCTAATGGACTTCTGAATGTATAAAAAGTTTGAAGAACATCCGTAATCGGTCCGTCGTGGCCCCCTTTAATTTAAGTTTCATATGGTCGACTAAGAATCGATAATTCTCGATCGAGTTTCGACTCTGCTAGTTGCATTCGTGAAGCGCCTCCCTTCAGTCAAATGCACATGTGTCAAAACGTGTACATAATAATACGGGGTGAAATTTGCGACCACGTGGTGCATCTCATGTTTCCCATAGTTTCGCCCGGCGCGAAAAAGCGCTATCAGCGCTCGAAGTTTCGTGAGGGAGAGGCGGGATATGCACGAACTACGTACACAACCCCGCTCTCCTATACCAATTGCTATTATCGGCCTACCCCATATTATTTGCGGACAAATGCCATTTATGTAATATTGCATGTGTAGAAACGTGCGGGTACTCATTGTGTCCCATTTTTCATCGTCTAGTGCGTAAAGACCACAGTTTTTTGATTCGAACCATTAATAAGTCAATAAATGCAAATCTGCAGCCAAAATTACCGCGTGGTAACGAAATCTGTGAATTTTTGAGCGATTTTCGAAATTCTGTGACCTTTAGGCTACGTAGGACTATCAACTGTATAACATACTCAAATTTCAGCTCATTCCGTTCATTAGTTTAGGAATGGCATTTGTCCGCAAAATGCATGGGCCGCAGGGACGGTAAAGAAGAGCTATCACATCACCTTAAGAGTCAGTATCACATGCGACGAGCGCTTCGAAAACGCGATCCGTAAATTCTTCGGCACTGAGCAAGCAACCGCATTAAAATTTGGAGGGCATATAGAGAATTATGGCACAAAGTGGATGACTGTCTTATTTTTCCAAAATTTTGAAAAAAAATTTGCAGATTTAGTTATCACTGGAGAAATTAGATAATTTTTTATGGTTGGACGAATGCTATCGAAATTTCCTGATAGTCATCCAATGGAGCATGAAAAAACACACATTTTGAGCTTTGTTTCATTTAATTTGATGCAAAATCAGCTGAGAATTTACGGATTTGCGTTACTGAAAAAAAACATTGAAATTTTTATCGGCTTTACGAGAAAATAGTGTGACGAAATTCCGTGCGGAGCGCTGACGCAATATTCTCACGAGATGGTACGCGGGTCTATCGTCGGTAAGTGTGGTGGCCCGCGCGACGGAAGGGGCAGCCGCGAGAGAGCAAAGCATAGTCGCGCCTCGTGTACCCGTTGGACTTTGCCCTGCACGGAGACCTAATGCGTCGCGCGTTAGGCGTGGGGCATAGGCACGAGGCGTGCCTATGCCTTCGACTCTCGTAGCTACTCCTCCTGGCCCTCTCCGCCGCCGCCGGTCACATGAAATGAGTACAGTGCGAAGCATAGGTAAGGCCCTCGCTGCGCACTGTAGAGTGTTCGCTCCATGCTCGCCGCGACCGAAAAACTCGGCGGCAACTCGAAAACGAAATCCCTAATTCCTCCGGCACTAATCATCCGATCGCATTGAAATTTGGAGATGAGCTAGAGAATGATGGCACGGGGTAACTGAGACTCGTTTTTTTTTAAATGGCGAAAGCGGAACCGCTTTTTCTTTATAAAAACGATAAAATTATCATAGTAGCACGATGTTTCTCGTCGCGTTGATATTACAATTTCGTGCTCCATGGAAATATGCACATTTTGGATTTTGTTTTATATCATTTGATAAAAAAATGACCGAAATATAGCAATTTGAGTTTTTATGCAACGCGGGTCTAGCGACGACAAGTTCGGTGGCCCGCGCGGCAGGAGGGGTAGCCACGAGAGTCGAAGGCATAGGCGCAGTCCTCGTGTGCACGTTGTATTGGCCTCTGCACGGAAACCTAAAGCATCGCGCGTATATATATAGCTCAGTCGACTCTGAAAAATCAGTCAGATTTTGCATATCGTTAGTTCCTGACGAGATTACATATCGCGTCAAATATTTTTTTTAATTGCAAAATTTTTCGTTTTATGAATATTGGAATATTTTCCGACTTTTTAATCAATAAGTAATTACATACCTTCTTTCCTTTAATTTTTTTTAAATTAAAGTTGTGACAAAAGGACTATATTTTATCATAAAAATATTTACCACATAAAAAAAATTATTTGGTACTATTTATTTAACAAATGATTTTTCAATCATTTTTTTAACTGTCAGGGATACGATGAACAAATTAAAAAATAAAACCTGTGTGTGTGTTCTTCACACACGTAAGAAATGAGTACTTCTGGTACCCAGCCTTTCGCGTGAACCAAAAATTAAAAATATAATCATTAAAATAATCGTTAAGATAATTAAAAACAATGATTTAAAAAAATTGAAAAAACTGTGTTGCGGGGCCTGATGAGGCTAACTCAGAGACTTGCGGAGCCTATTGAAGGCGCTCGGATAGCCTACAGAGTCTTTTAGAGACCCCGCGGAGACCACACAAGAACAACAAAAATAATTATCATGGACATAATTACAATTTCAAAGAATTATTAAAATAACAATTTAAACAATTATCTAAATAATAATTTATTTTATCCGAAGGACTGCGCAGGGCTTCTACAACTCTGCGCAGCGCTTTCGAAGGCCTCCTACAGCCTCCGCAGGCCTTCTACAACCCTGCGCAGCACTTTCGAAGGACTGCGCAGGGCTGTAGAAGGCCTGCGGGAGCTGTAGGAAGCCTTCTAAAGCTCTGCGCAGTCCTTCGAAAGCGCTGTGCAGGGTTGTAGAAGGCCTGCGGAGGCTGTAGGAGGCCTTCTAAAGCCCAGCGCAGTTCTTCGAAAGTGCTGCGCAGAGTTGCAGAAGATCTGCGGAGGCTGTAGGAGGCGTTCTAAAGCCCAGCGCAGTCCTTCGAAAGTGCTGGGCAGAGTTGCAGAAGGTCTGCGGAGGCTGTAGGAGGCCTTCTAAAGCCCTGCGCAATCCTTCGAAAGTGCTGCGGGTCCTCCTACAGCCTCCGCAGTCCTTCTACAACCCTGCACAGCGCTTTCGAAGGATTGCGCTGGGCTTTAGAAGGCTACCTATAGCCTCCGCAGCACTTTCGAAGGACTGTGCAGGGCTTTAGAAGGCCTCCTACAGCCTCGGCAGGCCTTCTGCAACTCTGCGCAGCACTTTCGAAGGACTGCGCTGGGCTTTAGAAGGCCTCCTACAGCCTCCGCAGGCCTTCTACAACCCTGCACAGTGCTTTCGAGGGACTGCGCTGGGCTTTAGAAGGCGTCCTACAGCTCCCGCAGGCCTTCTACAACCCTGCGCAGTCCTTCGAAAGCGCTGCGGGGCCTTTGGATATACTAGATTATTATTTAGATGATTGTTTTAAATTGTTATTTTAATGAATCTTTGTAGATGTAATTATTTTCATGAAAATTATTTTTGCTGTTCTTATATAGGTCTCCGCAGGGTTTCTGAAAGACTGTATTCTGTCCGAGCGCATTCAATAGGCTCCGCAAGTCTCTGAGTTAGCCTCATCAGGCTCCACAACCCAGTTTTTTTAATTTTTTTAAATGATTGTTTTTAATAATCTTAACGATTATTTTAATGATTATATTTTTAATTTTTCATTCAAGCGAAAGGCTGGATACCAAAAGCATTCACTTCTTACGTGTGTGAAGAACACACACACACGTTTTTTTTAAATTGTTCATCGTATCCCCGACAGGTAAAAAAATTATTGAAAAATCATTTGTTATATAAATAGTACGTACCAAATAGTTTTTTTAATGTTGTAAATATTTTTAATACGAGTAGCCGCATATCGTGCGCGCGTCACGAGGCCCGGATCATTCACGGGACTCGAGGGATATGGCAACTTGCCATAAATTAATTTTTACAAACATTTTATTTTCAGCAAATATTTGTACAATTATTATAAGGGTAATTATAAGATATATTAGTTAATAAACTCGCTCTGTCAAAGAGCGAGGTGCCAGCGACGCCTGTCGCTGTGAGTCTGTCCACACAATGGACAGAGATAATTTTAATTATTATAAATAATTAATTAACAAATATGTTAATTAATAAACTCGCTCTGCCAAAGAGCGAGATGCCACGACGTTTGTCGTGTATTATCTCCGTTCGCGAAAATGAACGGAGATAATTTCAATTGTTAATAAATGTTAATTAATAAACTCGCTCTGCCAAAGAGCGAGATGCCACGACGTTTGTCGTGTATTATCTCCGTTCGCGAAAATGAACGGAGATAATTTTAATTGTTAATAATTGTTAATTAACAAATATGTTAATTAATAAACTCGCTCTGCCAAAGAGCGAGATGCCACGACGTTTGTCGTGGATTATCTCCGTTCGCGAAAATGAACGGAGATCGTTTTAATTGTTAATAAATATTAATTAACAAATATGGAGATAATATTAATTGTTAATTAACAAATTGTGTTAATTAATAAACTCGCTCTGCAAAAGAGCGAGATGCCAACGACTTTTGTCGTTGCATACTCAGAATTATTATAATTCTGTTGCTCGTATTGTAGCAAAACCAAACTTGAATGTTTGGCATGCTCGGCTGTATACTGTAGCGAGAAATAAATGCTCGCAGTGCACGTACCCTCGTGCACGTCACATATACATGGCCTAGCGTTAGCATAAGATTTTCGAGAGGGGCGGGTCACGGCTGGCCCTGCTACGACGCCTCGGCCTTCGGCCCGCGTCGATGTGCCGGCGCTTCGTAGCAGACGCGCGCCGTGACATCTAGCGGTAGTCCGCAGCGGCTCGTAGTGAAATGCTGCGAGCTCTGCACTACCGCGGAGAGAGCGAAGCCGTCGAAATTTTCCTGCGTGTTACACTGCCTCTTAAGAGGCAGTGATACCCAGCGGAAAATTCGGACGGCTTCGCTTTCGTCGCGGTAGTGCAGAGCTCGCAAAATTTGGCTAAGAGCCACTGCTGACTACCGCTAGATGGCATGGCGCGCGTATACTACGGAGGCCCGGTACGACGAGACAAGCCAAGCGCCGAGGCCTCGTAGCGATATGCGATCCCCCCAGCCCGCCGCCCGCTTGGCCGTGGAGAGAAATAGATGAAATAAAAACAACAGAGTCGCGCAAACAAATCTTACAGCTTCGGCCATATCTTATCCATATAATATGTATGTATGTATATATACAGGGTGAATCTCTTAAAGTATAGCACAATTTATTCTGGGGTAGATGGGACCATTACAAACAAAAGTTGCAAATATACATTAGGGATATGTCTAATAGTTTACGAGATATGAATTTTTTAAGTTCGTCAAATTAGAGCGCGACAAGGAGCGTTGGAGCCGCCCACTCTCCACCCTATCCGTAGATATAGCACAGTGTAGGTCGCTATATTTGGAATCGCAAAATTCAGAGCAGTCAATTATTATTATTTTATTAGGCAGTCATTTTTATTTGTCGGTCATTGACTGCTCTGAATTTTGCCGAGAAGCGTTGGAGCCGCCCACTCTCCGCCCTAGCCGTAGCCTAGCCAGTCAATGCCCGACAAATAAAAATGACTGCCTAATAAAATAATAATAATTGACTGCTCTGAATTTTGCGATCTCAAATGTAACGCCCTACACTGTGCTATATCTACGGATAGGGCGGGGAGTGGGTCGCTCCAACGCTTCTCGCCGCGCTGATTGGATAAACTTCAAAAATTGATATCTTGTAAACTATTAAAAATATCCCTAATGTTTATTTGCAACTTTTGTTTGTAATGGTCCCGTCTACCCCAGAATAAAGGGTGCTATACTTTAAGAGATTCACCCTGTATATATATACAGGGTGTCCCATTTTAATCTTACACCTGATTTTTCTCGGAAAATACTGCTCCGATCAAAAATTGTGTATAATGAAACTTTTAGGGTTCGAAGGGGGACGTTCAAAAAAATTTTTTTTTTGTATCATAATTCAAAATGGCGGCTGTAAGATGGCCGACATCTTTTTTTTAAATAGAAACCGGCTATTTCTTTGTTACTAAAAAATTTGTCGGATCAAAACTAACAACTTTTATAGGAACATTTTTTTGATAAAATCCATAATTTTTGGAGTAGAACACCATTTTTGACTATTTTAGCGTTATCCAGGATGTACCACGAGGAGGTAAAGTCTTTAACATCCCAAGTGTAAGTGTGTGTGTGTGTGTGTGTATGTGTGTGTTTGCGCGCGTGTGAGTGTGAGTGTGAGTGTGAGTAAGTGTGTGAAACACTCAGAAGGATTAGGTCTCTGCGACTCGTCACTTCCGCAGTATTTACCGACTCCAAACCCTCCTTGTGAGTGTGAGTGTGAGTGAGAGTGTGAGTGTGAGTGTGAGTGTGAGTGTGAGTGTGAGAAACACTCACAAGGATTAGGTCTCTGCGGCTCGTCACATCCGCAGTATTTTTCGACTTCAAAACCACCTCCTTATGAGTGTTCTCTGAACTCTTAAAGGTGTTCGAAGATTCCCCCATTCATGTTTAAGCATGCCCGAACTCTCCTCTCAAAACCATCGACTGTTCGCAAGAGAACAACTCTCGGGATTGCACGGCAGGCAGCTCTTATCCGCACCCTCATATCCTCTTGTGTGGTTGGAGCTTGACGGTAGACAGCGTCTTTAAGATAACCCCACAAGAAAAAGTCGGGAGAGGTAAGATCAGGTGATCTTGGAGGCCAATGGACAGGTCCATCTCGTCCGATCCACCTTTGACCGAATGTTGCGTCCAGGTGATTTCGAACAACACGAGCCCAGTGAGCGGGTGCACCGTCTTGCTGAAACCACATCTGTTGACGTGTAACCAAATCAATGTCTTCCATCAAAAGCGGCAATTAATTTTGCAGAAAGTCAAAATAACGGGCTCCCGTCACAGTTCCCTCGAAGAAGTGAGGACCTATTAATTGCCCGTTAATGATTCCACACCAAACATTCAAACTCCACCGATGCTGGTGATCGATCTGTCGCACCCATCGTGGATTCTGATCAGTCCAATGCCGAAAGTTCCATCGATTTACCTGACCTCGGTTGTTGAATGTGGATTCATCACTGAACATAACAAACCTAAAAAAATCTGGGAATTGCTCGATTCGTCTCAATGCCCACCGACAAAACTCCATCCTTCGCAACGGATCAGGATTAGGCGTATCTTGGTGGAATTGTATCCTGTACGGGTGGAGCCTTGCACCTCTCAGTACTCGGTGCACTGTGGATCCGGGAAACCCCAGTCGCTCCGAGATCACTCGAACACTCAAATGAGGATCGATTGCTATCATCGCTAAAATAGCCATGTTTCGAGCCTCATGCGGGCCACCAAAATCATTGTTCACGTTTTGGCGACGTTGGCGGTGGCGGGTTATTCGGCCTGCCCTCGCTCTCCTCTCGAGGGTTCGGATTGTCTGCCGCGATGGATGACGACGATCAGGATATTCGCGTCGATACAAATTTTCTGCTCGTAAATAATTGCCCCGGCATCTCCCTAAAATAAGGAGCATATCAACGATTTCGTTGGGACTGAAATCAGCCATTGTTGAATTGCCGTCAGTAAACGGTTAACAAATCCGCGTCTATTGTAGGCGTTCAACGTGAGATTTCGTTTTCTTATTTCGATCAGAAGCGAAGCGAACTTGAAACGCTCAAATGATATGGGGTACCATGAAAATTCGTATTGTCCTGCCGTATCCAGTTAACAGAAAAATTTCAACAGCGACACATTCCAGAGAAAATTTTCATGGTACCCCATATCATTTGAGCTGCCTGCCGTGCAATCTCGAGAGTTGTTCTCTTGCGAACAGTCGATGGTTTTGAGAGGAGAGTTCGGGCATGCTTAAACATGAATGGGGGAATCTTCGAACACCTTTAAGAGTTCAGAGAACACTCATAAGGAGGTGGTTTTGGAGTCGGTAAATACTGCGGAAGTGACGAGCCGCAGAGACCTAATCCTTGTGAGTGTTTCACACACTCACACTCACACTCACACGCGCGCAAACACACACATACACACACACACACACACACACACTTACACTTGGGATGTTAAAGACTTTACCTCCTCGTGGTACATCCTGGATAGCGCTAAAATAGTCAAAAATGGTGTTCTACTCCAAAAATTATGGACTTTATCAAAAAAATGTTCCTATAAAAGTTGTTAGTTTTGATCCGACAAATTTTTTAGTAACAAAGAAATGGCCGGTTTCTATTTAAAAAAAATATGTCGGCCATCTTGCAGCCGCCATTTTGAATTATGATACAAAAAAAAATTTTTTTTGAACGTCCCCCTTCGAACCCTAGAAGTTTTATTATACACAATTTTTGATCGGAGCAGTATTTTCCGAGAAAAATCAGGTGTAAGATTAAAATGGGACACCCTGTATAAATGGAATTTAATTTTCTCAAAACAGGAATAAAGAGCATTGTTCTTAATTTTTTATAATGCATATAATGGTTAAAAAATGGAAGATAGTATTGTTTGAATTTATTATAAATTGTATCATCGACGTGAATGATGTGGGTCTTATTGTTGGTCGTGTTAGTTCGAGAGTAATCGGTAAATATTATAGTTTTATCAGTCGGTATTTTGCCATTTTCGTAGCAAAAATGTATGAAATTGTTAACACGAAAAAAAAAATTGACGTAGTTGATGAATCGAACCACCGATTCCACTGATGACCGGACGAGCTTATAACGCCTTAGCCCTCTCAACCGCCGCCGTTCATTTGAAAGGAGTACAGTGCGAATCGTAGGTAAGGCTCTCGCTGCGCACTGTACAGCGTTCGCTCCATGCTCGCCGAGACCGAAAAACTCGGTGGACGTTCAAAAACGCCATCCGAGTTTACGCCGGCTCTAATCATCCGATCGGATTGAAATTTGGAGGTGAGCTAAAGCATAATGGCACGGGGTACCTGAGACTCGTCTTTTTTTAATATCAAAAGCGGAACCCCTTTTTTAAAATAAAAACGATAAAATTTTCATAGTAGCACGATGTTTCTCGTCGCGTTGATATTACAATTTCGTGCTCCATGGAAATATGCACATTTTGGATTTTGTTTTATATCATTTGATAAAAAAATGACCGAAATATAGCAATTTGAGTTTTTATGCAACGCGGGTCTAGCATCGACAAGTTCGGTGGCCCGCGCGGCAGGAGGGGTAGCCACGAGAGTCGAAGGCATAGGCACAGTGCTCGTGTACACGTTGGCCTCTGCACGGAAACCTAGAAACCTGGGTACCAGAAGTACTCATTTCTTACGTGTGTGAAGAACACACACACAGGTTTTATTTTTTAATTTGTTCATCGTATCCCTGACAGTTAAAAAAATGATTGAAAAATCATTTGTTAAATAAATAGTACCAAATAATTTTTTTTATGTGGTAAATATTTTTATGATAAAATATAGTGCTTTTGCCACAACTTTAATTTAAAAAAATTAAAGGAAAGAAGGTATGTAATTACTTATTGATTAAAAATTCGGAAAATGTTCCAATATTCATCACTCGAAAAATTTTGCAATTAAAAAAATATATTTGACACGATATGTTATCTCGTCAGAAACTAAGGATACGCAAAATTCGACTAATTTCTCAGAGATGACTGATCTATATATATACGTGCGACGCGTTAGGTTTCCGTGCAGAGGCCATCGTGTATACGAGGACTGCCTATGCGTTCGACTCTCGTGGCTACCCCTCCCGCCGCGCGGGCCGGCGAACTTGCCGGGAAATTTCGATCGAATCGGTGTACTATGAAGAATTGTCTCATTTCTCCAATGATAAGTCGAATCTGCAATTTTTTTTTCAAAATTTCGAAAAAACGCGACTCTCATGTACCGTGTGCCATAATTATCTATGTACTGGCCAAATTTTAACCCGATCATTTGCTCAGTGCTCGTACAAATAGGGATGCCGTTTTCGAAGCGCCCGTCGGCTGTTACACTGCCTCTTAAAGGCGTTGCATGTATTAGAGAGAAAGAGCTCTAGAGGTCTCCTTAGGAAGACAGAGACCATTCTATCGCCTGCTTGTTTTATTTTAAAAAACATAGCACGCACACTTTTTTTTACCGTCTTTTACTTCAGAATATTATTAATGTTATTATACCCGAGGAACCGTGTATGAGAGAGAGAGAGTAGCATGCCCCTCTTTCTCTTTAGGAAGGCATGCTATAGCCTGTATACATTGCACGTTCAGCCCTTGAAACCTCTGCATGTGTGTGAGAGAAAGCGCTACAGTGAGCTCTGAAAAATTATTTTCACCTAGCACAATTTTTAATATCCAACACCAAAAAAGTGTCTTACGTTATAGCACTCTATTAAAAAAAAAATGATTCATCCTTATCGAGAGAAAAATTATTTTTATTTATAGAAAACTTTTCTTAAGCGAAATAATTTCAACGTTCTGACTTTTTATTCAACTAATATTTTAGTACAATTTTTCACTCCGGCCCGTTAAACAATCTGATGTTAAAAAATAAATTGTAAAAACTTTTGTCCAACGAAATAATTTCAAAACCTACCATTTCTCTTCCGAGGCTATCATAATCGCGATGACTTACTACGAATTGAGCTTCGGTGAGGAATTTATATAAGAAAGTGAAGGTAAATTGAATACATCACTGATCTTTTACTCTTATTTAATGATCATTATTGAATAAATATTCAAATTCTTTAAATAAATATCAATTTTCGTTCATATATATATTTCGTTATTTGCTCATAATTTCTTTAATAGTAGCCCGAAATGAACCGAAATTTTTTCGTTCTTCAATGCGCTTTTCAAAAAACAGCGAAAAATTATTTGAGGTGAATAGAGGCCTCTCTAGGAACACAGAGACAGTGCTACAGCATGCTTCTTTTTATTTTTTTTACACCCGAATAAATATCGTCAAGATTTTTCATCTAACAGTGATGTATGAAAAAGCGCACGATAGCGCTTTGTAAAAAGATACGAGAGAGAGAGAGAGAGAGAGAGAGTATACAGATCGCCCTGCTCAAGAGAGAGAGAGAGAGAACTATAGGTAGTGCATAAGAGCGAAAGAGATAGAGTTAGTTAGTTATTAGTAAGAGCGAAAGAGATAAGTTTCGAAATTATTTCGTTTAAGAAAAGTTTTTCACAATTTACTTTTTAACATTAGACACCTTAAGACAGAGACCATGCTATCGCCTGCTTCTTTTTATTTCAAACAAGATTGGCGCATACTTTTCTTTCTCACCGTCTTTAACTTCAGAATATTATTAATGTTATTATTTTTAGCATAGTACGTGCGTTTTTTTAAATATTATACCCGAGAAACCGCGGGAGAGACAGAGAGAAAGAGAGAGAGAGTACCAAGCGTCTCTTTCTCTCGAGGAAGCCATGCTATAGACTGTATACCATGCACACTCTGCTTCCTACGAAGAAAAAATGTAGAAAAAAAATGGTAAGTTTCGAAATTATTTCGTTTAAGAAAAGTTTTGCATAATTTACTTTTTAACATTAGACACCTTAACGACTCGCGGAGAAAAAATTGTACCAAAGCAATAGTTGAATAAAAAAGTTTCAACGTTCTGACTTTCTAATCAACTAATATTTTGACACAATATTTCTCCCCAGCCTGTTAAACAATCCAATGTTAAAAATTAAATTATCAAAAACTTTTACTTAAACGCAATAATTCCAAGCCTCTTCTTCTTCTTCATCGGCCACATAATTGCATCGGCTTATCGTAAGCTCTCTGATGAGCGAGGACAAACATGCACAGAGTGAGAGTTTTTTCGTATCGCCGAATGAGAGAGAGCGAGAGAGAAAAGGTTTTGCTTTTTTAGCTTTAATAATCTCAAAACTTACCATTTTCCATAATTTGTGTTTACGGTTAAAAATAATTTGTCTTTCTTCATCGTTTTCTATTTTTCCAGCCTCGATTCTAGAGTCAACATTTGTTTATTCGTATCATCGAATGAGAGAGAAGAGAGAAGGTTTTACTTTTCATCTTCCTCCAAAGAAAAAATAGTAGAACAAACTGGTAAATTTCGAACTTATTTCGTTTAAGAAAAGTTTTTGACAATTTATTTTTTCACATTAGATTCCTAACTTAAAATTGTACCAAAGTATTCGTTGAATAAAAAAGTCAGAATTTCAACGTTCTGACTTTCCAATCAGCTAATATTATGGCATAATTTTTCTTCCCAACCCGTTGAACAATCTGATGTTAAAAATGGAATTATCAAAAACTTTTCTTAAACGCAATAATTTCAAACCATTTTTTTCTTCATGGACCACATAATTGCGTCGGCTTATCGTTAGTTCTCTGCTGAGCGACAAACCCGTGAGGGCATACACGGAAATAAAGTCGTTATCTATCTATCTATTTTATCTATTTTTTTCTTCAGGGGCTACAAAATCGCGATGATTTATCGTTAGCTCTCTGATGAACGAGGACAAACATGCACAGAGTGAGAGAGAGTTTTTCTTTTTCATCTCTCGTCAAAGAATCATTTCACCTAAGACAATTATTAATAAGCGACATCAGGTTTTCTTTATTTCCAAAACTAATAACAATTTTATACACAAAGAATAAATATCCAATCAAGTGGTACTATATATTAGAATTTTAATCGTTAGCATCTTCTTCTTCTTCTTCTTCTTCTTCCTCTTCTTCTTCTTCGACGTTTCAGCTATAGAAGACAGAGACATATGGCGTGAGAGAATATCGTATATACGTATCGTAACATAGGTACTTTATACATGATTTTTAGTACACACCGGTTTATCATTAAGCTTTAAATTCGAGCTTATTGGACCTCGTGCCGTAATACTGCATAATTAGATTTTTGTTGTTTGAGGCCTTGCACATTTGTTGAAATTGCTCGGCCGCTTCTTCGAAAGCCTTGACGAACCTCGTTGGTAGGTAGCACGTAAATTCATTATCCACGTCCACGGCAATACGCGCGCCCCATTTAGTTTGTACGATTTTGATACCGATTATATAGTAATCTTTTTTGGAGCTCCAACTCGGCTAGTCTTTTGACAGGGAGAAGCGTCTCCAGGCGGCCTACTTAGTTGATGCGTGATCGGTGGTTTCGAAATGGCGGGCCACAACGACATCTTCACTAACTATCAAATGGATCGCGCCTTGTCCCTCGCGACTAACAACTGTCGCTGTAAAGTAGCGGTTCTCAAGGAAATACCACGCATCCATGCTCAGGGGTGAATCATCGATGCACTCCCCCTCCACACCGTGTACCATACAAGCCACTACTAAGGCTGGTGGTGTTTTAAACGACGGCGTAATTTCATAAATTTGTGTCGCCTTCACAACTGTATCAAAACCCTCGTCGATAACACACACCCCCGTTAACCCATTACACGACGTTTGTTGAACAACGGCACGACACACGCGGGAGCTCAGCCGAACAACACACTCTAACCCCACCTTAATATCGGAGAATGCCACTATCACACCGTGCTGCTCGTCGATATAATATTTTTCTAACGCAGCGCGCAGCTGCGTATACGCCTCTGTAATTAGAGGTGTACGAATGTACACCTCATCAAACCCGAAACAACCGACCACCTCACACAGGAATGTGTCTGGTAAAACCGATGGGGTATAAATGTCCTTCATGTTCGCGGCTGCTCTGTAGAATGATAACTGGTTTCTAAAGGCAGCGAGAGATCATCATCACCCCTGCATTTTACACGCATATAACGCAGCGATGCAAGAGAAAAAGCAACGGTGATTGTCACGGCCTTATGTCTCAGCATTTTTGCAGAAGCATTTGACCCCTCGTTATGAGAAATAAACACGAGGGCTACAGCGCGTGTATATATTATGGCAAAACATTGTCTAGACATCTACAAAAGATGCGAGAAGACTCGCTGGCGCATAGCGCAGTTTTTTATTACTTTAGCAACGATGAGGGTGATTAAGAACTTTCAACACCGTGTCAGATTTGGAAAACTCGGGATGCTTATAACAAAAAAATAAAAAAATATAATATACATAAAAAGTTGATCGATCGATATCGCGAGCGGCGGGTCTCAAACCCAAACCGAGTTGGAGAGTAAGTATAAATAAAATTCTCCTTTATTTCAAGATTTTCTTTAAAAATTATATCCTCTGCTCTCCGTCCGTTATTAACGCTCTCCTCCAATCTTCTTGCGATGCTTCCCCACACACTGCTTCCGATACAATAAAATTATTTCTAAGTGGAAGTTGCTCCTACGTTTAGTATTTCTGAAGAAAAAACATTCGTCAAATGTATTTATACTCTCTCCCCTTCCATCATCATTTTTCTTTAGTAAGCGAGAAGTTGCTCCTGCATTTAGTATTTCTAAAGAAAAACCCTCCGTCAAATGTGTTGATACTCTCTCCCCTCCATCATCATTTTTTCTTTAGGAATACTAAATGCAGGAGCAGCGCCCTACTTAGAAATAATTTTATTGTATTGGGAGAAGTGCGTGGGGAAACATCGCAAGAAGATCGAAGGAGAGCATTAATAATGGATATGCGCGATCGTAATATAATTGATGTTTTTTGTCAAAATATTATTTTTAAAATACAAATGTGTGCAGTGTTACCAGTTTTAATTAAACTGAAGGTTTTCAATGACGATGATGTCAACTTACCGAGTTGGAGGGTAAGTGTAAATAATATTCTCCTTTATTTCAAGATTTTCTTTGTTAAATATTATATTTGTTTTTCAGAGGAGAATACATTGTAAAGATATAGCGCAAGATATCGTACTAACGATAAAGACACGAGGACCGTACGCATACGAAAAATTTATACAGGCATTACGTCAAACAAGTCACAATGATGAAGCTGATCTTATTGAATATGCAAGATTCATAGATGATATCAAATCAGTTAATATTATTGATACAATTGCTACCAGTCGCAAGTAATTAATTGGGTTATAAATACAATCAGTGCACAGAAAGTGTGAGACCATAAATCTGACCATATGTGTGAAATACTCTGTGTGACATTGAATCTTCAAGAAATTCACCATCTGAATTTCAAAAGATTCCACACTACAATCGAATCGGTCATGAAGAGTTTACGGTAAAATATCACAACCATCGCAGAATACCTTCAGGGAGATCAAGAAGTAGAAATGGATTTCGATTTGTAAGCGTAGAAGAGCTCATTACATTATCCTTGCTGGCGCGTCTTTGCCGCGTCTGCGGGGAGGTAGAGATATGTAGAGAGTTTCTCTTAACATCAATATCATCAGCAGTACCGAAATTATCCATAAACAGTGTACGTCGTGTCGTTCCAACGAAACGTCGTAAAATATGCGCGGATGTACAACAACAACTAGGCAAAGTGTACCCACTGGGTGTTAACAGACTTCGCTCACGGTTTGCTCATCAGAGAACTAATTATAAGACATCGTGATTATATAATTAAAAAAATAGCACTTTGTGTATAAAATTGTTATTAGTTTTGGAAATAAAGAAAACCTGATGTCGCTTATTAATAATTGTCTTAGGTGAAATGATTCTTTGACGAGAGATGAAAAAGAAAAACTCTCTCTCACTCTGTGCATGTTTGTCCTCGTTCATCAGAGAGCTAACGATAAATCATCGCGATTTTGTAGCCCCTGAAGAAAAAAATAGATAAAATAGATAGATAGATAACGACTTTATTTCCGTGTATGCCCTCACGGGTTTGTCGCTCAGCAGAGAACTAACGATAAGCCGACGCAATTATGTGGTCCATGAAGAAAAAAATGGTTTGAAATTATTGCGTTTAAGAAAAGTTTTTGATAATTCCATTTTTAACATCAGATTGTTCAACGGGTTGGGAAGAAAAATTATGCCATAATATTAGCTGATTGGAAAGTCAGAACGTTGAAATTCTGACTTTTTTATTCAACGAATACTTTGGTACAATTTTAAGTTAGGAATCTAATGTGAAAAAATAAATTGTCAAAAACTTTTCTTAAACGAAATAAGTTCGAAATTTACCAGTTTGTTCTACTATTTTTTCTTCGGAGGAAGATGAAAAGTAAAACCTTCTCTCTTCTCTCTCATTCGATGATACGAATAAACAAATGTTGACTCTAGAATCGAGGCTGGAAAAATAGAAAACGATGAAGAAAGACAAATTATTTTTAACCGTAAACACAAATTATGGAAAATGGTAGGTTTTGAAATTATTAAAGCTAAAAAAGCAAAACCTTTTCTCTCTCGCTCTCTCTCATTCGGCGATACGAAAAAACTCTCACTCTGTGCATGTTTGTCCTCGCTCATCAGAGAGCTTACGATAAGCCGATGCAATTATGTGGCCGATGAAGAAGAAGAAGAGGCTTGGAATTATTGCGTTTAAGTAAAAGTTTTTGATAATTTAATTTTTAACATTGGATTGTTTAACAGGCTGGGGAGAAATATTGTGTCAAAATAGTAGTTGATTAGAAAGTCAGAACGTTGAAACTTTTTTATTCAACTATTGCTTTGGTACAATTTTTTCTCCGCGAGTCGTTAAGGTGTCTAATGTTAAAAAGTAAATTATGAAAAACTTTTCTTAAACGAAATAATTTCGAAACTTACCATTTTTTTTCTACATTTTTTCTTCGGAGGAAGCAGAGTGTGCATGGTATACAGTCTATAGCATGGCTTCCTCGAGAGAAAGAGACGCTTGGTACTCTCTCTCTCTTTCTCTCTGTCTCTCCCGCGGTTTCTCGGGTATAATATTTAAAAAAACGCACGTACTATGCTAAAAATAATAACATTAATAATATTCTGAAGTTAAAGACGGTGAGAAAGAAAAGTATGCGCCAATCTTGTTTGAAATAAAAAGAAGCAGGCGATAGCATGGTCTCTGTCTTAAGGTGTCTAATGTTAAAAAGTAAATTGTGAAAAACTTTTCTTAAACGAAATAATTTCGAAACTTATCTCTTTCGCTCTTACTAATAACTAACTAACTCTATCTCTTTCGCTCTTATGCACTACCTATAGTTCTCTCTCTCTCTCTCTTGAGCAGGGCGATCTGTATACTCTCTCTCTCTCTCTCTCTCTCTCGTATCTTTTTACAAAGCGCTATCGTGCGCTTTTTCATACATCACTGTTAGATGAAAAATCTTGACGATATTTATTCGGGTGTAAAAAAAATAAAAAGAAGCATGCTGTAGCACTGTCTCTGTGTTCCTAGAGAGGCCTCTATTCACCTCAAATAATTTTTCGCTGTTTTTTGAAAAGCGCATTGAAGAACGAAAAAATTTCGATTCATTTCGGGCTACTATTAAAGAAATTATGAGCAAATAACGAAATATATATATGAACGAAAATTGATATTTATTTAAAGAATTTGAATATTTATTCAATAATGATCATTAAATAAGAGTAAAAGATCAGTGATGTATTCAATTTACCTTGACTTTCTTATATAAATTCCTCACCGAAGCTCAATTCGTAGTAAGTCATCGCGATTATGATAGCCTCGGAAGAGAAATGGTAGGTTTTGAAATTATTTCGTTTGACAAAAGTTTTTACAATTTATTTTTTAACATCAGATTGTTTAACGGGCCGGAGTGAAAAATTGTACTAAAATATTAGTTGAATAAAAAGTCAGAACGTTGAAATTATTTCGCTTAAGAAAAGTTTTCTATAAATAAAAATAATTTTTCTCTCGATAAGGATGAATCATTTTTTTTTTAATAGAGTGCTATAACGTAAGACACTTTTTTGGTGTTGGATATTAAAAATTGTGCTAGGTGAAAATAATTTTTCAGAGCTCACTGTAGCGCTTTCTCTCACACACATGCAGAGGTTTCAAGGGCTGAACGTGCAATGTATACAGGCTATAGCATGCCTTCCTAAAGAGAAAGAGGGGCATGCTACTCTCTCTCTCTCATACACGGTTCCTCGGGTATAATAACATTAATAATATTCTGAAGTAAAAGACGGTAAAAAAAAGTGTGCGTGCTATGTTTTTTAAAATAAAACAAGCAGGCGATAGAATGGTCTCTGTCTTCCTAAGGAGACCTCTAGAGCTCTTTCTCTCTAATACATGCAACGCCTTTAAGAGATAGAGCGAGCGCGCTCATTCTGATCTAGAGTATAGACGAGATGGCGGTGAACGGTACGGGGAAGGGTACGCTGCGGGACGTATATGCCGCGCCGTCTTCGCAAGCTCGCCCCTCTGTCTCTTTCGCTCTTATGCATCGCCTATAGTTCGCTCTCTTGAGCAGAGCGAGCTGTATACTCTCTCTCGTATTATGTGCATGTAAAACGCTGAGATAAACTTTTATATGATTCAGAGATGTACCAGCTAAAATTTAAATTCGAAAAACGCCGCGCGCTCTTTTAGACATAAGACCATCGATGTATTTAAAATTTTACAGGTAGTAAATATTAGTTGAATAAAAGGTCAGAGCGTTGAAATTATTTCGGCTTAAGAAAAGTTCCGATAAATATTTTTGCCTTGATAAGGGCGAATCGTTTTTAAATAAAGAGTGATAACGTAAGAAAAATAAAATAAAAGAAATCGACTGTAGCCACACCCTCACCCTTACAGAAAATTTCCTTTTGTGTAATCATCTCGCACAGATTGTTGAAATTATTTCGCTGCTGGAAAGTTTTTCTGACAATTTAATTTTAAACGCCGAGCTGTTTAACGGGCCAAGGAGAACATTTGTTAACTACTGGCGATTAAAATTTTAACGATGTTGACTGAACAATTTTAGACTTTTCAAATTATAGCGTTGAAGGAAAATTTTATATCATTCGAAAATGGAAGAAGCGGCCTGTAGCACTGAAAATCGAATCGAGTTTGGAAAAAAATAGAAAACAATAAAGAAAGAAATTTTTTATTATCGTTAAAAGTAAAATTATGAAAAAATATAAAAACTGTCCTATTGTTAAGGAAGCTCTCTCTCTCTCTCTCTCTCTCTCTCTCTCTCTCTATCTATCTATCTATCTATCTATCTTTCTCGATAGACAGCTATAGCTCTTTCTCTCTCTTGCGCATACAGCGATTTAAAAAGGCAGAGAGCACATGGTCTCTGATTCAAAGTATAGACGAGGTGGTGGTGAACGGTAAGAGGGGTATGCTACAGACCATATATGCCATTAGCGGGCTCTCCTCTTTGTGCGGATCTTCGTGAACACACTCGATCTCTCTCTCTCTCTCTCTCTCTCTCTCTCTCTTACGCGGGACCTATGGACCTACAACTGCTGTGTTCTATATGCTATTAACGGTGTCCCCTCTTTGTGCGGCTGTTCGTATAGAGCGCTCTTTCTTACAAGGGGAAGATCAGACGGGCGGGTTTTAGTTTTTTATATTTATACCAGGTGAGGGTGACCACCCACATATTCATTTGCCAATGTAGTAGCGCGCAACTCTTAAGAATTTTTGAAAAAATCCACATTGAAAATTGCCTATCCGTGGAAAAGGAGCTCGCGCTTAATACTTATCGCTCTTTTAACATAGTAAGTTATCGGCAGGCTCTCGGGGTTGGCACGCTCTGAAAAATAAAAAATTGTGGCAATGTAAGCAGCGCTCCACCATACCGACATGCTCCGAAAAAAAATTACGAAAATAAAAAGAGAATAAAAAGCAGCCTGTAGCAGGCGTTCTATCTTTCTAGAGAGGCTACTATAGCTCTTTCTCGCTCGTACACACAGCTGATTAAAAAACAGAGAACGCACGACCATTGCTTTAAAGCGTAGGCGCGGAGGTGGCGAAAGGGAGAGGGGCGCACTACAGGCCGCGCGTGCTATTCACGGCATCTCCTCTTTGTGCGGCTGTTCGTTAGCTCGCTCGCTTTCTCTCTCTCTCTCGCACGTGCTCTACGACTCTACAGCTGATCATATACCCTATTAACGGCGTCTCCTCTTTGTGCGGCTGTTCGTACAGAGCGCGGTATGCTCTCTCTTGCACCTACAGTAATTTCTATAACTCTTTCTCTCTCGTTTTTTCATGTTAATTCAAATAAATTACCATACTATATGCAGCCACTATTGCTCGCTGTTTTTTACATTGTATAATCGATGTACTTGAGAGTTTGGGTTCAAAATTTTGGGGTTTCCGAAAGGTCGACCCTTCATTGAAACATTTAACTTTAATAATACACGCGTCCTAGTGTATAATAGTATAACAATATCACGTTTCGCGTAAACGATTTTTCTCGTTTATAATGTCTAGACAGTGTTTTGTTAGCAGCTATAATATAGGCACGTTCCGCCGTCGCATGATCTATCTGTCTCTGTGTCGCTATTTTTCTCATACCAATGCGTCATATGCACGTGCAAAAACGCTGAGGTAAGCTTCGGGATGATTCTGGTAGCAGGGTGTTCACGGCTCTCAACGGTCGTTAGAATTCAGTCATTCTTCGCGTAGCATGTCCCGCAGAGTGGGGGGCTGGAATGGGCCAAGGAGTGGGTGTCGCCATAGTGCTCACACACGGTAAAATATATATATATCGAGTACAAACAGGTATATATATATAATACTCTGCAGGCCGCGGTCGACCCGCAGAGTAGGGATAGCAATGGGTCCAGGAGTGGGTGTCGCCATAGTGCTCACACACGGTAAAATATATATATATCGAGTACAGATAGGTATATAGATATAATACTCTGCGGGCCGCGGTCGACCCGCAGAGTAGGGGTAGCAGTGGGTCCAGGAGTGGGTGTCGCCATAGTGCTCACACACGGTAAAATATATATATATATATCGGGCAGAAACAGGCATATATATATACTACCCTGCGGGCCGTACTCGGCGACCACGGGGTGGGGATACGCGTGCTCGCGATCGCTACAAGAGTCTTCCACGTACATTTAAATGCATAGCGATCTTTGGTGCAGAGGCAACGATTCAGACTGGTAGTCCGAGGGTCGACGGTTCGAGTCTCACCGCCGGTATCGAATTTTTTTAATTATAAAATTCACATTTATAAACACACACACACACACACATATATATATATATAAAAGAAAAATGGCGGAAACAAAAGCAGCGTGTCTCTATACCGACACGCTCCGGAAAAATAAAAATGTCAAAAATAAAAACAGCGCTCCGCTATACCGACACGCTCAGAAAAATTATATATATATATAAAGGCGTGCGCACTATAGCGACTCGACCCATCCCCCCTTCTCCCCCCGCGCCTCTTCACCCCCGCACCCACGACCGACCGAGCCACGGACTCGGCGGCCGCGGAGTGGGGGAAAAGGAGTGGGGATAGGAGTGGGGGTCGCCATAGTGCGCACCCTACTACTATCGTCATAAACCTAATAGTTTCCGAGATATTGTTATGAACGCGTTTTGCAAGATGGCGGCCACTGCTGACCATCGTAGACGGTCTCATTTTTTAACTTAAGCTTTTTAAGCTCCAAATTAACATTTGGTAAAAAAATTAGAAGTAGGCAAAATTATGTTTTGCGGAATGTCTCTATTGACTGGACTATAATGTGTAGTGCGCTCCGCGGCTATACATGTGTGTTCACGCTCGCCGGCATCGAGAAACGCAAGCCTAATTTCGAAACGTTCTCAAGCGCGCTGTGAGCAACCGATCGAGTTGAAATTTTTACACGACATAGAGAATACTAGCCGAATTGGGCTCTTGGCATTTTTTCTGAAAAATTCGAAAAATAAAGCCGACTTTTCGTTGCAATCATTGCAAAAAATATATATATTATCCAAGCATATACAGAGCGATTTTCCTAAGGTATAGCACCATTTATTCTGGGGTAGATGGGACCATTACAAACAAAAGTTGCAAATAAACATTAGGGATATTTTTTATAGTTTACGAGATATCAATTTTTGAAGTTTGTCCAATCAGATCGCGCCGAGAAGCGTTGGAGCCGCCCACTCTCCGCCCTAGCCGTAGATATAGCACAGTTTAGAGCGTTACATTTGGGATCGCAAAATTCAGAGCAGTCAATTATTATTATTTTATTACGCAGTCATTTTTATTTGGCGCGCTCGGCAAAATTCAGAGCAGTCAATGCCCGACAAATAAAAATGACTGCGGAATAAAATAATAATAATTGACTGCTCTGAATTTTGCAATCCCAAATGTAACGCCCTAAACTGTGCTATATCTACGGCTAGGACGGAGAGTGGGCGGCTCCAACGCTTCTCGGCGCGCTCTGATTCGATCAACTTTAAATATTCATATCTCGTAAACTATTAAAAATATCCCTAATGTTTATTTGCAACTTTTGTTTGTAATGGTCCCATCTACCCCAGAATAAACGGTGCTATACCTTAGGAAAATCGCCCTGTATATAAAACATGCAGATTCCCGACAGTCGCATGGAGGTTATGATAACTTATGAATAGACAGGTAGCACCCAATCATAATCTGCACTTCTTTCCGTTTATTTCATTTCATTCGGTGGAAAAATGTACGAGCATCATTGGCAATTCGCAATGTCGATAAGACAGGGTGCGTGCGAGTCTTTATTTCACGAGTCCCGCGCTCGCCGACGACGACACCACGAGAGCCGCGCACATAGCCGTTCTTGTATAGCATCCAGCTCCGCCTGTCGTACAGCTAATGTGTAGTGCGCTCGGCGGCTATACGTGTGTGTTCACGCTCGCCGGCATCGAGAAACGCAAGCCTAATTTCGAAACGTTCTCAAGCGCGCTGTGAGCAACCGATCGAGTTGAAATTTTTACACGACATAGAGAATACTAGCCGAATTGGGCTCTTGGCATTTTTTCTGAAAAATTCGAAAAATAAAGCACACTTTTCGTTATAACCATCGCAAAATATATATCCATTATCTATAAATATATATAAAACTTGCATATTCCCGATAGTTGCATGAAGTTTATGATGATTTATAAATATACAGGTAGCACGCAATGAAAATACGCACTTTTTGCCGTTTATTTATTTCATTCGGTGCAAAAATGTACGAGCATCATTGACAATTCGCATTGTCGATAAAACAGGGTACGAGACTTTATTTCACGAGGCCCGCGCCGTCGCCGGCGACGAAACAGCCACGAGAGCCGCACACATAGCCGTTCTTATATAGCATCTAGGTCCGCCTGACGTAGGGCTAATGTGTAGCGCGCGGTATCGCACTCGCAGTGTATATATGTATACATGCACGAGGCGTAGCGGTAGCAGGCCGGGCGACAGTTGACGACGACGGAGGAGGCTAGGCCTCGCGGTCTAACATATATAAATATATAGCGGCAATGCTTTCCGGCATATGGCTTCGCCTTCGTCTGTTATCGTACGAGTCTCGTGAGAAAATTTCGACAGCGCACTCACGCGGAATTTTGGTACACTTTTTTTTTATATGTCGGTACAATTTTCTAGCCGTTGTCGTTATCTTCTTGTGAAAAATTTTGATTCGCCAATTCTCATTCATTTTTGCATAAAATCAAATGAAATAAAGCTCAAAATGTGTGTTTTTTAATTGCGGTTCGGCTCTTGCCATAGACATTACGATTCGATCCGTGCACCCATACAAAATTCTTTCATTTCTCCAATGATAAGTAAAACTGCAAATTTTTTTTAAATATTTCGATAAAAAAATACCAAGAGCCCAATTTTGCCATAATTCTCTGTGTACCTGCCAATTTTTAAGCTGATTGATTGTTTAGTGCTCGCAGGACTACTGATCGAAATTTCGAAGCGTACGTCGCCAGTAACACTGTCTCTTAACTCTGTCACTTCTTCGCAAAACACCTGTACCGACCTTTTGCAAAGATTTAATTTTCGCGTTTATGGACTTGAGAATTCCAATTGTCGCGGAAATACGATTTTTCTCGCCCAGAGTTGTGGCGGTTTTCAACACTTTGCTCAAAAGCTTAATGTTGATAAATCCATTTTTCAACCATTTTTCAGTGTCGCGCATGGAGAACTTGTCTTTGAGCGATTCATAGGCTCTCTCCATAATGCGAATCAATTTCTTACACTCTCGAAAGTCCATTGTGATATACGCAAAAATAATTCGATGTTAGATATTATTCCGATGGATAGATAGCAAACAGTGATCTAAACCCTTTCGCTGCACGCTTATTTATAGGAGATACTATTATAATGTGATAGACGGTGTAATGCTACTGTTCTCTCTCATTCTAAGGCTTGTGAAAAGAAGGATATCGAATTTTCGACCGTCGCCGTCATTGTTTATGATGCGACGTCGTCGAGAAGTGTCACTCGATACCCTAGCTACCGCGGCTCCCAGCATTGTATATGTCGCGGTACCCTTTTGAAAAATATATGTGTGTACTAGCACGCGCCTGTCTCATTTTACATGTAGAGGATTTCCTACTGCTCTGGTTGTCATAGCGACACGTTGTAACACGTCGAACATTAAAAAAGATATCGGACGCTCGCGAGCCTCACCCCCCAAGCGTTCGAGCAGCTACACCGGAGCTATCGATGAAAAAAAAACATCGCTTATGGAACTCATCGTGAGAATTGTCTCGATATGCCAGTCATCGGTATATAGCCATAACCCCACCCCCCTACGTTCTCTGAAAAAAATCCGCCGGTCGGCGGTATCAAAGAATATTTATCCGACAAAATATATCGGATAACACCTCGCATCAAAAAATTATTTATCCGTTGGTCAATCGTGTGACACCCCTATCTAATTTATTACGTCCTTCGCGGAATAAGTTATTTATCCGACACTCTGCCATCGAATAAACAATACAATTGCTGGTGTTGAAATCGGATATTAGTCGGCGGTGTCAAAGAATATTTATCAGACACTTTAAATAAACAATCCGACTAAGAAATATGGGGTAACTCATACCTCACGCCTGATGCCTCCCCCCCCCCCCCTCGCCTCTATGGTGTCGTGGAATATTCGAGATGCCCCCCCCCCCTCGCCGCCATGGTGTCGTGGAATATTCGAGATACCCCCCCCCCCCCATGACGATATGGAATATTCGAGATGCCCCCCCACCCCCCTCGCCTCGGAACCCGGTGTGTATGTGTGGGTGTGTACGTGTGCCGTGTACGTGTGCACTAACACGCGTTGGTCCAGAACCCGCATTGCTTAACTACTTAATAGATACATTCAAGATCTGCGTAAATTACGAATGGAACGTCTATTTTATGCTTATAATTTTTTTATTTCAGAATCGAATCCTCACCGCTTGGCATAATAATTTTCGTATTATTGAAAACTGCGCAATCAACGCCGTGGTTTGTAAGTCCACTTTGCGTATAAAAATGAGACAAACATCGATCACAAATCTATGTGCTACCTTTGTGTCTCGAAATTTGTGAGCTTACGAGACGTGAAAGATTTTTTATCAAAGCAAAATAATAAATCGTATTAATGTTTTTTTCTACTTCTTCATCACAATCTTCGGTATTTGTTTCTTGCACAAGCAGGTGAATCGTCGATCTATCGGGTTTGTTACGGCTAACATAAACGGGTATTACTTCGTTACGGTGTTTCCTCATTGCGCTCGAGTCCATACACATTATTTGTCAAATTATTCATTTTTTCGAATTTCCCAATATTTTTCAATCATTTGAATTTGAATCAAATCAATTCATTTGATGAGGTTGGATGAAGCGCGGCGGTAACGGTCCATAGGAAGCACTAAGGATCATTATTTCGGATGTTGATTTCTTATTTTAAATATCACGCGGAAGCTCGACGAATGTAGACACTCCTCCACGTAACAGTGTATGCTTGTTGATGGTGATGGTTAAATCGGTAATCTCTACCATGGACCAGCCTGAGCCTTTTTCTTGAAAGTCTTCGACTTTTACCAGTAGTTTTTGCACTAACTCGGCGTACCACTACTTGAAATTCATTGCCATGTACATTCCTTCGTTTCGGGTATATATTGAAAAATTTAATGTCCTCGATGGCGTCATCATTTTTGATGATTGATAATTTACATGCAAGAACACAGTTCACTTTAACACTGCTGTCCTTTAACAGAATGTTTGTTAACCGGCTGATGATCAAGCTTTGCGAATCATCGAGGAAACGTTTCACATCGTTATGTCCAAGATTTACCACTATTCCGGGACGAATGCTTGATTCGAAAGCCGTTACGGAATCTTTCCACTTAACTCTGTAACTTCTTCACGAAACACCTGCACCGACCTTTTGCGAAGATTTAATTTTCGCGCTTGTGGATTTGAAAATTCCAATCGTCGCGGAAATATGATTTTGCTCGCCTAGAGTTGTGGCGGTTTTCAACACTTTGCTCAAAAGCTGAGTTTGTAAATCCATTGTTCAGCCATTGTTCAGCGTCGCAGACGGAGAACTTGTCTTTGAGCGATTCGTAGGCTCTCTCCATGATTCGAATCAATTTCTGACACTCTTTTGACTCCATTGTGATATACGCAAAAAATAATTCGCTGCACGCTTATTTATAACAGATACTATTCTAATATGATCGACGGGGTAATACCACTGCTCTCTCTCTCTCTCTCTCTCGTTCTAAGGCTTGTGAAAAGAAGGATAGCTAATTTTCGACCGTCGCCGTCATTGTTTATGATAAGGCGTCTTCGAGAAGTGTCACTCGATACAACACCTCGCATAAAAAAATTATTTACCCGTTGGTCAATCACGTGACACACGTCCCCATCTAATTTATTACATCCTTCGCCGAAAACGGTGTTTATCCGACACTCGGCCATCGAATAAACAATACGAAAATCGATATGGGTCGGCGGTATTAAAGAATATTTATCCCGCGCTTTAAATAAACAATATGATTAAGAAATATCAAATTGCCCATACCTCACACCTCGTACCTCACGCCCCCCCCACCCCCATGACGACGTGGTACTCGATGTCAATGTGTGGGTGTGTACGTGTGCTGTGTACGTGTGCGTGCTGACACGCGTTGATCGAGAACCCGCATTGCTTATCTACCACCTAATATTATAACAAAAAATTGTAATATAATAACCTGTTAATTAGATATAACATAGATATAAGATAGACATAAGCAAGAGAGATGTCATTCTTTTCAGGATGTGGATTGACTCGAGCTTTTCATCACGGTCGAGAGACTGATTCGTTCGTCAAAGCGCTGGCGTTTATAATCCCAGCGAGGCGTCACTTCGCTCGCGACAAACGCGAGATGGCCATGCGCTACCTGTCGCCGCGAGTGGGCTACAAAAAGCATGTGACAAACGCATTTCGAGTCAACTTTTTTCAACGCCGTGATCAAGCTCATTGGATTTAAGACAATACGAACCACGGCCTATTACCCAGAATCCAACGGAATTATTGAAATATGTCATAGATCCCTGAAAACCGCAATAATGTGTTTCATGAGAAACGTTTCTGTCACTCGTTTTGAAATAATCACGATACAAATTACTTACGCTAATCGGTTATGAAAATCGCCACCTTTTCGCGATGATCGGTTATATTTTGTGGTAAAGGATAGTGGTGTATGAAATTATAATCCGACGAAACGTAACTGTTTGAATCAACTTCATGTTTAACACACATTGTGTTATTATTTTTATATTTCGTCATGTAAAAGAAATACACAAACATTTTTGGAAAATATATATTAAGGTGAAAGGATGCAGAGTGAGGTACCATGAAAAAATTATGTTCCCTATTTCTCCAGAATAGATAACATTTTAGAAATCTGAAAATAGCCCATGCAACTTCCCGGTAATTCTATACACAAATTAAGTTTTGTTTCGTTGCAAATCTTCGAGACAATAGGGAATGCATTTACAGATTATACTACGCGTCACGTTCTCGATGATAATGTGTAGTAATGCTTGTCATACGTCAAACTCACAACTTTTTAGCGTATATATATAGGGACTTTTGAAAGCCCCGCCTACTGCGCCCCTTTTCCGTGTCCACGGTGATGCTGCGCTGTTTCTTAACTTCATTATGTTTCATTGTGCAACGAACTCAACATACAGCGTAAAACAAAAAATTATTTATTCCAAACAATTCTTCCGTTTTATCGAAGGAATATGTCAAAGGACAGGAAAAGAAAACGCTCCCGCTCTAGATCTAGAGAAAATAAACGAGAGTACAGAGGGTCAGGGCAGAGAATCGAAAACCTCGAAAAGAAAATGGATAACCTGCAAACTATGATGTCCCAATTCCTGAGGGATCGATCGAATGAAACCAAGGCGATATCGACGCCAGAACGATCGATTCAAGATGAAGTTAAGTTATTGTTTGTGAAAAATCTCCATACAAGTTTACAGTAAAAAAGGTTTCACGGTCCACACGAACGTGAAACCGTCCCTCGCGAAAAAGTCCACACGACTGAACGAGGAGAAAAACACAACGAGATTCAACAGGAATCTGTTGGTAGTTTGTTTCTGATGACTAACTCCCATTCTGTTTCCAAAAAATAGGAAACGATACAGAATGGGAGGAAGAGAAAGAAGTTTCACAAGACAAGGCCAACAAGGTCACCGCCAAAGAGGCACTCGCCAATAAGGCACTCGCCAACAAGGCATCCACCAGTGAGGAACCGGCCAATAAGCCACACGAAATTGTTTCAATAGACGAAACAGATCTGGAAGAAGAAGAGATTCAAAAAAGAAGTGACATCCTGGAAGCTCTTATAAATGATCCCACGGAGGTAGAGGAGACATCGACACCCGTTAACGCCGAGTTATATAAAAAATGGAGCCAGTGGATGGCAAATGGACTGTCAGAGGAAAGCCGGAAGGAAGTCCTTAAAAAATATTCGAGAAAAGGCGAATTTCATACCGAAGTTCCTCAAATAAATTTGGAAATCGCCCACGCTCTCACCGACATCGCAAAAAAGAGAGACAAACACTTTGTGGATACACAAAAGTGTGTAGGATCTGCGTTGATTTCTCTAGGCTCAGCGCTTACAATGATGATCGAACCGCCTAAAGAGGGCATCGAGGAAGGAACATTCCTAAAGCTGCTCTGTGATACTGGAAAATTGCTAACTGACGTATTTCATCAGCATCGGTCGCTCGGAAGTCCTTCATAACTCCGTTACTGAATAAATCCGTAAAACCAACGCTTGAAGCTACAATATCTGACAAGTGGCTCTACGGTGAGAGATTCAACGATCAGGTGAAAGATGCCAAGGCCGTAGAGAAGGCCTGTGCTAATATAAAAGAAAAGCCTGCTCCCAAATTCTCGATGCAAAAGGCACAGGGAAACTCCAGATACCCACCTGCAGGGAGCAGGCAGGTGGGCACGCAGAGACGCTCAACATTTCGATTCAGGCGCAATTTTCAGGCGTACAACTCGACCAAACCATCGACAGGATCGTCCAAGACGATCAAGAAAAAGTAGTTCAGGTAAAAACCTTAACTGGACGTCTAAAAAATTTTATCAGCGAATGGGAAAAAATCACCATGGATAAATTTATCTTACAATGCGTGAGAGGTTACCGTATTCCGTTCGAGGAATTCCCAGGTTCAAATAATGAATCGTATGCCCAAGAATGGAGTAACAGTGAACCTATAAATATTCGGGTCGAGATTGAGGCATTATTAACTAAAAAAGCGATAGAAAAATGTGAAGATAGCCCATCTCACTTCCTCTCCCCCTTTTTCGTCGTAGACAAATCAAATGGGTCTAAAAGATTTATTCTAAATCTAAAAAGATTGAACGGTTTTATCAGACCGGTTCACTTCAAGATGGAAGACATTCGGTCAGCGAAGGGGCTCTTGTCAAAAGACTGTTTCATGGGGACAATTGACTTAAAAGACGCATATTACGCGATTCCGGTTGACCAAGTATATAGAAAATATCTTAGATTCCGATTCGAGGACGAACTTTATCAGTTCACATGTTTGCCGTTCGGCCTGTGTACAAGCCCGTTTGTATTTACAAAATTGATGAAGCCTGTTTTGAGCTTATTAAGATCACAAGGGATTACCTTAATTATTTATATCGATGACATTCTAGTCATGAGCAGAACTCAAAAGACATGTGCCGAAAATATCACAAAAACGTGTGATCTTCTTAAAAATCTAGGCTTCAGTATAAACTGGGAGAAAAGCTCACTTATTCCTAGCAAAAGATGTACATACCTAGGATTCATTATCGATTCAAAGAGTTTTAGATTGGAGTTAACCGAACAAAAAAGAGTTCGGATCAAGGACATGATTGAAAAATTTCAAAGCAAAAATAGAAATAGTATACGCGATTTTGCCAAGCTGCTTGGTACGCTTGCCGCAGCTACACCAGCGATGGCTTATGGATCGATATATTGTAAGAGATTAGAAAGACAAAAATTTCTTGCGCTTGAACTCAACGACGGAAACTACGATAAGACACTAATTTTCAAAAATAGTCTCATAGAGGATCTGTCCTGGTGGATAAAAAATCTAAGCTCAGGTTTTAACCCCATTCGCACTTTCAATTTTGCGCTAGAAATCGAGACAGATGCTTCCTTAACAGGGTGGGGAGCACATTGCGAGGGTAGGAGCACTTACGGGTTTTGGAGCCCGATAGAAAGAAAGTGTAGTATTAATTACCTTGAACTTCTCGCAGCATTTCTAGCTCTAAAAAGCTTCGCAAAAAATCGATCAAATCAAGAAATATTATTGCGAGTGGATAATACGTCGGCTATCTCCTACATAAATCGATCGGGGGGTGTGCAATTCCTTCATTTGAGCGAATTAGCAAGAGCTATTTGGCAATGGGGAGAAGAACGGAAACTTTGGTTTTTTGCGGCATATATTTCAACAAAACAAAATGTATTTGCGGACGCGGCATCCCGAATTACAAACATTGACACAGAATGGGAGTTGTCGAAAAAGAATTTTGAGATAATTAATAAGAAATTGGGTCCGTTTTCAATTCATTCGCATCGAGACTGAACAAAAAATGTAAACGATTTTGGGCTAGATTCCCACAGCCAGATGTTACGGCAGTGGACGCGTTTACAATTCCTTGGACCAGTGAAAATTCTTATGCATTTCCACCTTTTGCGTTGGTTCTGCGATACCTACAAAAAATCTCAAACGATCAGGCAGTTGGTGCAATAATTGTTCCGTACTGGCCAACACAGCCATGGTTCCCGTTGTTTTTGTCACTACTTACCTCACCTCCCGTTATTTTAAAACCTAATAAGAATCTATTATTATCTCCGTGCAGGAAGATAACACATCCTCTAGCGCACAAACTTTCGCTGGTGGCAGGGAGTGTATCAGGCAGGCCTTCCAAAGGAGAGGCATCGAAGACAAAGCAGCGGAAGTAATGGTGAACGCCATATCATCAAATACAATAAAACAATATCAATCGTCTTTGAAACGTTGGTGGGAATTCAGAGCAAACCAACAGGGAGATAGATTCAAAGCTGAGACAACGGACGTCATTGCGTTTCTATCAAAAAGATACGAGGAAGGTGCAAATTATGGTAGTTTATGCGCAGACAGATCTGCGATTGCACTCATTCTTGGAAAAAATTTCGGAAAAGATGATATGGTATCACGGTTTTTGAAAGGAGTATATAAACAGAAACCACCGCGGCCAAAGTATGATAGTACATGGGATACAGAACAAGTATTGCAATTTCTTAAGAAGGTTTCAATGGACAAAGCTCCGCTGGGAGAAATAGGAGAAAAAGTTGCAACGTTACTGATTATGGCAACAGCGCAGAGACTCCAAACCCTTGCTCTGATTCGAATCAAAAATATAGAAGTCGAAAGCGAAAGGATAAAGACAAAAATTTCGGATCTTACAAAAACATCGAAACCAGGAAAAGTGCAACCAGAATTAGTTCTTCTTTTCTTCACAGAAGCCGGAGAATTATGCGTAGCATCGGCAATACTAACGTATATTAAAAGAACCGAAACCTTGCGACCGGATAATAATGAGATGTTGTTCATTAGTACGATTAAACCACACAAGGAAGTGTCAGCGTAGACGTTAGGCCATTGGGTAAAAGCTTTGTTAAGAAAAGCTGGAATAGATACGGAAAAGTTCTCAGCGTACAGTACAAAACATGCAGCTGTGAGTGCAGCGTTCAGAAAAGGCGTAGATATCGATACGATACGTAAAACAGCTGGTTGGTCCGAGCGTTCAGAAGTTTTTGCCAGATTTTACAATAGGCCTATCCATAAAGAGAAATTGTCATTCGCGCAAGCTTTGCTAGTATAGCCAACGGTTGAGAAACAATAAAGAGTTATCACTTTTTTCGCTGAAAGTCTACACATTATCATCGAGAACGAGACGCGTAGTATAATTGAACGATCAAACGAGCCCGCCGAAGGCGGGCGAAGTTCGATCGTAATTATACGAAGCGTCTCGTTCGAAGATGATCCGTTCCCACCCACGATTACCCAGGAAACCCAAAAAAAATAAAAAAAATTAAAAAAGTGATAACCCCTCTCAGAAAAATCTCTAAACGAAATGAAGTTAAGAAACAGCGCAGCATCACCGTGGACACGGAAAAGGGGCGCAGTAGGCGAGGCTTTCAAAAGTCCCTATATATATACGTTAAAAAGTTGTGAGTTTGACGTATGACAAGCATTACTACACATTATCATCTTCGAACGAGACACTTCGTATAATTACGATCGAACTTCGCCCGCCTTCGGCGGGCTCGTTTGATCGTTCAAATATCGCAGTCATGATGGCGGTATATTATATTTATTCAACACAATACAACGACGGTTTATATTCTGTTTCATTGCACTCGGCCAAATTTGTAAAATTTAATTTGATTATGTTGCTTATTTAATTAATTAATCAGCAGTTCAATCGTTTTTTTTCAGATGATCTGTATGCTGAAATGCATTCATCGATGCTGCAGTGGCTGTGCGAAAAATTACTTTACGATCCAGATAAGTGATCGTAATATTATGGACGCAGTTTGTCCATTCTGCAAAGAGCCTGATTTTAAGGATGGTAACGAAGACGAGGTACTGGAATATTTCAGTATTCTTGATATTCAGCTTAAGTCTCTTCTCGATCCACCGATTCACGAGCTATTTCAAAGAAAATTGCGCGACAGAACTCTCATGCAGGATCCAAACTTCAAGTGGTGTGCTCAGGTAATTATTTAACTCGTTTGGTCCGTTTTTACGATGAAACTTTAATGTATCGGATGAGCTTAAGTCGGTTGTTATTTTTATTTTATTTCTTCCTTTAGTGCTCCAGTGGATTTTATGCAAATCCAGATCAGCAGCGCTTAATCTGCCCGGATTGCCAATCTGTGACATGTGCGTTCTGCAGAAGACCGGTATGTGAGGAGTATTCAGTAAAAAAGCAAAAAATCGTTAACCGCCTAAAGACTGCCATATACAGGGTGAATCATAATGGGTGGACACCACTTTTTGATGGTATTTACCATGCGTCGTAAATTACCGACTACCTACAACTGGATTGCTTGACCGCTCCAGAGATGGCAGCTGCTTAGTGACAGGCAACTACATTCATACATCTTCGCCGATTTCGGTGACATTTGGTATGCTTGTAGAATGGATAAAAATACAAGATATGAAAAAACTTCAAATTGCAACAACGTTTATTTTTTCGCGTACTATACACTGGATATCAGAATGGTGCAAATAGCAACAAATCTCTTATTATTTATTGCAAATTTGTAATTTTTTCATACGTATCTCCGAGAGTTTTTAACCGATTGGGATGCAAATTAACATAAAGGTAGAGGATGAAAAAATAAAGTTGACGGGTTTGTTATTTTTTCGATATCTCATAATTAAGGGGTTGAAACTGCCCCTCGATTTTTTAGTCAATTGCATCGTATGATCGGGTAGCCTTTTGCCATTCCGGGTTAAATTTACGTTAATATAAGTTCGTTTGAATACACGAATACATATTTGTAAATTCCACTCACCCCCTCCCCCAACCATCCCCCTCGCGAACGTTCGAAGTTCTTACCGTGTGGCATGGACGAAAATTTGTAGATATAAAAATGGGATGAAATGAAAATGCAATGAGTCGAAATAGTCTGTACAAATTAATCCGACCATACGATACAATTGACTAAAAAATCGAGGGGCAGTTTCAACCCCTTAATTATGAGATAGCGAAAAGATAACAAACCCGGTGTTACGTTCGGATTCCGTGGGTCTTACGTACGGGTTCCGTCGTAATTACGTTTTAGATTTATAATTATTATTGTTATTTGTCGAGTTTGTCAGGAGACTCAACGCGTGGATTCTGTCCGTTTTAAAGCGGCGTAACGCACCTCACCTTATTCCGTGTGTATAATGTGTGTGTGTGTCTCGTTCGTCGACCTGCTGACGTTGGCGAATTCCTGGAGTCGTCGGGAAGGTCGGTCGAGACGGCTGTCTAGGCCGTAGAGATAGGTCGTGCAAGATGGGTGTTCAGTATTTATTTGGGTGTGTGTAGTGGAGACCGTAGTGGCTTACATATACGCGCTGGTTACGACGCTGCCACTACGATGTCGCGAATTAGCTGAGTCGGCAAGAAGGGGCGAGCGTTCGGAACGCGATACGACTCGCTGGACTCTTGCTCTCTTGCACTAATGAAGAAATGTATTTGAGAGATGTTTTATACTCGAAATATTCCGACGCGTAATGCCGCTAAGGTAATTATCGCGGTACAAAAATATTACGAGAGACGTGAAGCGCCGCTAGGGTTTGCTGGCACGTATAGAGTTCTTAATCGTTGTACTCGGTTTGATTTCCCGAACTCGAAGTTACACTCGCGAGACTCTAAGTACGCGAGATGTACTTGCCGCTAGGGTATGAGTACCGATCGACCGAGGGCTATGTCTGTCAGGACAGAGCAATCAATTAAGACTGATGAGAATTTGGTCGATCGGTATCCTCGTTACCCTGGGACGAAGGTATTGGAAGAGTCTCGTGGGGGCAACTAGGAAGTGTCGGGTTACCGATTGGGAAATCGATTGGGAAATCGCTTGTCGATTCCTGCGTAGGTATTACTTTTGCGCCGGGGTCGTTGACATGCCATCGTTGATCATGCAGCGCGTGGCCGGGGTCGTTGACATGCCAGTGCTGAGCATGCAGCGCGTGGCATCACGGTGCATTGGAGGTTTCCGTCGTGGGTCGAAGTCTTTTAGGGAATCTGATGACGAGGCTACGCGTGCACCGATGGATTGTCCAGCCTCGTTGTCGTTAGGCTGATCGGTCCGTAACACCGGCAACGTTATTTTTTCATCCTCTACCTTTATGCTAATTTGCATCCCAATCGGTTAAAAACTCTCGGAGATACGTATGAAAAAATTACAAATTTGCAATAAATCACAAGAGATTTGTTGCTATCTGCACCATTCTGATATCCAGTGTATAGTACGCGAAAAAATAAACGTTGTTGCAATTTGAAGTTTTTTCATATCTTGTATTTTTATCCATTCTACAAGCATACCAAATGTCATCGAAATCGCGCGAAGATGCATGAATGTAGTTGCCTGTCACTAAGTAGCTGCCATCTCTGGAGCGGTCAAGCAATCCAGTTGTAGGTAGTCGTTAATTTACGACGCATGGTAAATACCATCAAAAAGTGGTGTCCACCCATTATGATTCACCCTGTATATATATTGAAACGGCGTAACGTTTCATAAAAATTTATTTGAGTGCGATGGCTCGACGATTATATAGTGTGTGAAGGTTTTTGGGTGAGGAAAGTAATTTCGCGTTGAGACCTAGTTTTCGTAGGGGTAGATAAATCGTTTATTTTCTCTGTTTCTGCGTTTTGAATCTTTTGTTGGCGCACTTTCCCCTTTATTTTCTTGATATATTTAATGTAAACAGAATTCAAACGTATTGGATATAGTCCGTATTTAATTTCATAACTCCCCGCTCGATGTTCCCGCTCCTCTCGGCCGTCTTACAATTAGTAGATCATCCGTGTGCCGTCACAACACCGCTCACGATCTCGAGCGCCGTCTCACCTCTCCGCTCTCGTCAGCTGGGCCGGCGACGTAAACACAGGTGTTCGCTCCTCTCCCCGCCTGTCCGTTGACCATGCGTGCTGTTGTGTTGTGCGTTACAGGTCGATGCTCTTAGGCAGGACCTTGATTGCGCGTTCAACGTCTTTTTCGTCGAGCAAGAATTCTTTTTCAGAATTCGTGCGTTAAATCGCCGATTCGCTCTTATTCAGAGTTCAATGCCGCTCACCGGGTTTCGTCTCTTCTTCAGAGCACTCACCCGGGGAAGCGACCAGCTATTAACTGATGCTTTATCGTGATTTTTCCGGCCTTTTATAGTGATTAGGCTGCTTGCCTATAGGTCGAAGGATTTTCACACGGGCCAATCAGCTGTTCTGGGCGTTGGTGCCGTGTGAATCGAAGTGCCGTGTGCACTGGCGGCGTTTGATCCTTCGATGGTGGGGGATTTTGCTCGGGTGTATGAGACAATATCGTCTCAATATATAAATAATGAAAAGTACCGGGTTTTCTCTAATAAAATGAAAAACGTCCATTCCTTGTCAGAAATTATCTAAATATCATCTGTCATGCAAAATTTACATTTTTTAACTTATTACTCTGTAAATAATTCGTTGTTACCGATTGTATGAAAAGTTACTTACGCTGCTTATAACAGCTTTTTATTTGATATAATCTAGATAATTATTTTTTCTACCTCATTTTTTGGAAAAAGCCTTATGAAATGAAATTCATAAAATGTATTTACCGCATGATGGCGCATGATCGCACGGTAAAAAGTAATATTTTGGACAAAGTTTGGACACGTAATGCTAACAAGTATAAAGTGCCAAACTGTGCTATAATTAATGATCGAGCTATATTTCTTCATTATAAATCAAACTGTAAATCAAAACATGTTTTCTTGAAATGATCTTCCAAACTTCTACTGTTATAATGGTGTCTACTACTATGAAAGTTGGTGAAACGAATCCGTCAACCCTTTCATACCCCCAAAGCCTTTTAATTATTTTAAAGTACAATTTTTTGGAAAGCGATCTTCATCCTTTCAAATAGAACAAATAGCTCATAATAAGTCTGCATGAGACTGTCCATTTTAAATGCATTAATTAAAAGAAATAGTCACTTTTACCAAGACTACACGGTATAATTAATATGCGATACATTACGAGAAAACTAAATTCCTGTGAGTTTTGAACATTTTCTGAGCACCGAGAAATCCGAATATCCATAGAAGGTTAATTCTCTGCGCGTGGAAAAAATTGCGGGGAAGAATTGTGCAATTTTCAATTAGCTATTATTTCATCATGCATGTAACATTATTGAGAATCTTATCAGTGGTATTGTTTGACTCTGGAATCTGGAGTTAATTCTATGATAAAACGATTCTACAATCGTTATTTCATTATTTGAAAACGATGAATGAATAATGAGAACAACTAACACGCCTCTACATTTATAACTACTAAACAAAAACTTGTTTAATACTTTGTTTATAAAATATTGAACCCTTTGCCGTACAATCACGTATAAGACTCGTGGTCAAGTATTTGGGCCAAAACTGATTATCACGAGCCTGACCCGTACTTCAGCCGGGCCAAATGTAAACATCACGTGCTACGCTCGTGGTGTATTTGTGTGCCCCACCTCAAACAGCACAGGACAGACTCATGGTAGATTGACATATTATTGTAATTGATTAACTTAAACCTAACTACAGTTTTAATGCTCGAAATTTTACAACAGTATGCTCCATAAAGAAATAAACGCTTTTCTCGAATTATATTTTCCTAATAAGCACAATACCTTTCTTGTTGTCGATGATTTGTTTGTAATTATTTATAAAATATCTTACAAAATTGAACCAGTCGTACCTTACACATGTATTTACACACATACATTCCGTATGTCATGTGTGATTGATACAACGGAGGACCGATTTGCCAAATCGTAGAATGGCTAGAAGGCTGGGTGTTGTGAGCGTTGGACGTGAGGGTTTTCAGGAAGAAGTAAGCGAGAAAACTAACGATAAGTGAATTATGCGGGATTGTGTTTGTTGCGAAGCTGATTTATTTTCCGCGTGAGAGAACAGCGAGGAAATTGATCTGTGCGTGCCGACGGAACGCTGATCATCGACTGACGAGTATCCTTGCTTAAATTTCGGTAACGGTTTGAAGGTACGGTCTTGTTTTGATTTGTTACTGTGAGAGAATTCGAGTGTATTGAAATTTGAGCGCGGACTCGCCGTTCGAGAACCTTCGATACCGTTACTTAGAATATTCCGTTGTAGTGATGATTTGGCGAAATCTGTCGTTTGTCGCAACATTCCGCCCGCCTTGACAATCTGAACCAGATTTGTCAACATTCCCCCCCCCCCCTTTTTTTTACCAAAAACGAGAATTTTTACATTTTACATAATACATAGAATTTTCGTATCATTTTCCTAGAGTTGAATCTGGGCTTTTCAATTGTTTGAGAGCGAAACAGGCAACACACACAATTTCACGATCGGTCTCTTCAAAATTGAATTTTGTGTTCGCACGGTGACTACGCGCACAAGTTTGTCGTTGCCAGGGTGTAGCTCGGTGATGCGGCCGAGAGCCCACTTGGAGGGGGGATTCCGCTCGTCCTTTACGAGAACGAGAGCCCCAATGTTGAAGTTTTCCTGTGGGTTCTGCCATTTTCCTGACGCTTGCAACTGCTGTACGTATTCTGAGCTCCAACGATTCCAAAAATGTTCAAGCATTTGTCGAAGAAGCTTCCATCGAGACAAATGAGAACTCGACAGATCGATGATTGAGGGCTCGGGAATCGTGTTGAGCGCCGTTCCGATGATAAAATGACCCGGAGTCAGAGCCGATAGATCGGATGGATCATCCGAGATCGCGTACAACGGTCGAGAATTGAGCACAGCTTCGATTTGTGCGAGGAGAGTCGAATATTCTTCGTAAGTGAGTCCTGTGTCTCCGATAACGCGTTTGAGGTGAAATTTCACCGATTTAACGGCGACCTCCCATTTTCCCCCGAAATGAGGAGCACTCGGCGGATTAAATTTCCAACGAGTTCCATCGTTGGCTAGAGCATTTCGGAGATGTGAAGATTCGTTCGAAGCAGCGTTGAAAAGTTCCCGAAGCTCTCGAGCAGCTCCCACTAAATTCGTTCCACAATCGCTCGTCACTGTTTCAGAGATTCCTCGCCGACTCGTGAACCGTTTGAATGCCGCTAGAAAGGCGTCGGTAGAGTAGTCTGTGACAAGCTCGAGATGCACAGCAGAGGTCGAGAAGCAGATGAAAACGACGATGTAACCCTTGTATGTCTTTGCTCCTCTTCCTCGAAATGTCCGGAGCGTGATCGGACCCGCGAGATCTACTCCAGTGTGAAGGAAAGGTCGCCCTTTTGCAAACCGAGAGACCGGTAGCTGACCCATTTTTTGCTGACCGAGGGTAGCGCGTTGGCGAACACACGTCACACAGCGTCGAATGTGAGAGCTGATCGGGACGCGCCCTCCCACGATCCAAAACCGATGCCGAAGTGTGAGGAGCGTGAGTTGCGTTCCTCCATGAAGCGTTTGACGGTGTATCTGGTCGATGATGAGTGTCGTGAGCTCGGATTCTCGCGGGAGGATTAGCGGGTGTTTTTCGTCGTACGAGCAATTTGAATTTTGAATGCGCCCGCCGACTCGTAGTAATCCCTGGTCGTCGACAAAGGGAGTTAACCGAGCTAGGGGACTCTCTTTCGAGACCATCTAATTTTTTTTGAGTTGCGTATACTCCGATTTAAAATGCGCTTCCTGAAAGATTTTCATCCAAAGGAAGAGAGCTTGATTGAGTTCTGATGGCGAGAGCGGAGTTGTGAGACCGAGATCCCTTCCTTGCTTCCGAAACCGATGTGACGCACGTTGACACCACGTCGTTACTCGAAGAAGCTTAGTTAAACTGGAGTAACGCCCAACAAGATCCCATATTTCCGCTTCCGTTCGTCGATGGCTGAGATTCGAGTGCGTTTTCCGAATTTCGAAGGCGAAATTTGGATCGACAGGTGGGGTGATTGACGGCCAAGAAGTTGAATGTTGAGATAGCCACTTCGGGCCCTCCCACCACAATGTTTCCGATGCGAGTTGACGAGGAGAGACTCCGCGCGAGGCGAGATCCGCTGGATTTTCGTGTCCAGGAACGTGTTGCCATCGCGTGTTTTTTATTTCCCTGATCGCAGTTACTCTATTTTGTACGAACTCCGCCCAGCGGTGCGCGTCTCCTCGGATGTATGCGAGCGTTACGCTCGAATCGGTCCACATGTACGTCGGAGAGTTCGCGAGATTTAACTCTTCTCTTACGTGAGCGACATGCCGCGCAAGAAGCACTGCAGCACAAAGTTCGAGACGGGGTATTGTTACTTTCTTGATCGGGGCGACCTTCGTCTTTGCCGAAACGAGAGCGACGCAAATATTTTCAAATTCCGAAAACACGCGCAAATAAATGACGGCACCAAGGGCAGATTGCGAAGCATCTGAGAACCCGTGTATTTCGACACTCGTTTCTTTATTTTGATAACCAACCCAACGAGGCACTGATATTAGAGAGGTGTCCTTGAGGTTGTCTTCATAAGTTTTCCATTTTTTTTCGAAGTCTTCGGGTAGCGGCTCATCCCACTCGAGTTTTATTTTCCACAGCTCTTGTATAAAGATTTTTCCGCGAACTACCACAGGCGCGATTAATCCGAGAGGGTCAAACAATTGCGCGATCCTCGAGAGCACTAAGCGTTTCGTCACGCGTGACGGGTTAACGAACAACGGTGACGAAAACCCAAACGTGTCCGAATTCGGATTCCAATACAATCCGAGAGTACGAAGCGACGAAGCGTCTTCGATCGCTACAACAGTTGCCTCGTCTTTTTTTTCAGATGAGATCTCTGAGAGAATAGCTTCCTCATTTGAAGCCCATTTTTGGAGCGGAAATCCGCCCGCCTTGAGACACTCCGAGATTTGCCGTACCTTCTCCTTTGCTTCCGAGATGTCGTGTGGTCCCGAGAGCACATCGTCGACATACATTTCCCTCTGTATGACTTCCATCGCGAGAGGGTACCGATCCCTTTCGTCCAATGCAAGTTGCCTAAGCGTACGAATCGCTAAGTACGGCGCACATGTTAATCCGTACGTCACTGTGCACAGTTGATAGTCTGACGGAAGCACAGAGGGATCGTTCCGCCAGAGTATTCGTTGTAGGTCTCGATCGTCCGGATGCACGAGAACTTGGCGATACATTTTTTCAATGTCGGCGATAAAAACGTAACAATACGTACGCCAGCGTGTGATGATGTTCTCGAGATCCCGTTGTAGCTTTGGCCCAGCATATTGAAAATCGTTAATTGAACACCCTCGATTCGTTCTAGAGGAGCCGTTAAACACAACGCGCACTTTCGTCGTTGCACTATTCTCGCGGAAAACAGCATGATGAGGAAGGTAAAACACACGGCGCGGGTGTTTTAAATTTGGTGCGACGAGTGCCATGTGGCCGAGCTTTTTATATTCAGTCAGAAAATTCGAATAGGCGTCCTTGAGCGTTGGATTGGCGATGAATCTTTTCTCCTGACGAGTAAGAGCGAGATAGGCTGGATTTCGAGAGTCTCCAAGGTCGTCCGGAATCGCTTTCAGTGGCAACCGGACAACGTATCGCCCGTCCGAGCGACGAGAGTGCGTTTCCGCAAATTGGCGCTCACACTCTTCTTCTTCTTCGGAGAATGTGATTTTTTGAGAGTGACTTGTTTCTTCTTGCAACCAAAACCGTTGAAGAAGAGTTAAGAGTTCGTTATCTACGGAGCACTGCAGTCCTTGAACGCCTGGATGAGAACTGTCGAACTCAGTTTGCGAGGCGACGGGCCCAGAGAGAATCCATCCGAGAGCCGTCTTCTGTAGAACAGGACTGCCGGGTTCCCCTTTTATGAGGCCGTCCTCGAGAATTGCACTGTAGATTTCGGCACCGAGCACGAGATCAATCGGAGTCGATTCCGCATAACTTGGGTCAGCGAGAGCGATACCGTGAAGATGCGACCAGGATGAGACAGCCGTTTGAGCTGGCGGTACGTAAGACGTCAGCTTTGTGAGGATGAACGCGTTTACCGATAGCGAAAAGTCAGTTCGCGTTCGCGATGCGATGATAATGGACACACGTCCGCGACATATGGCTGAGGACTTTCCTCCGATACCGTGTATCGGAAGAGACACTCGTTGTTGCGGAAAATTGACCCGTTTCGCGAAGGACTCAGTGATAAACGAAACTTCTGAACCTTGATCTAGGAGAGCACGAACTTGATAAGTAACGCCGTAAAATGACTGTACGTTGACGATTACAGTGGCAAGAAGCACCGGGTTGCTTATCGTAAACCGAGAGAGCGCGACGTTGCTTGAAACTTGCGCGTCTTGAGTGTTTGTGGACGGAACAGCGGTTACCAGCTGACCGTTCGAACGAGTCACAGGCGCGAATTGTTGATCAGCTGACGCGACGACTTGAGTTTTCGGAACACTATTCCCGTCTCGATGAATCGTCGTGTGGTGAGGTCCCGCACATAATTGGCACCTTTTCGCGGATTTACAATTTCGAAACTGATGCGGACCGAGACAATTAAAACACAGTTTTTTCTCGACGAGAACGACTCGTCGTTCCTCATTTGTTTTGTTGCGGTACGTCGGACATGCCGAAATGTAATGTGCGGCATTACAAAGCGCACAGGCCGAACTAAACTTCCTTTGTGCCGACGATCCAGTCCCTTGAGAGTTCCCGAGATTCGCTTGATGAGATTTCACTGTTCCCGATGCTGACCCTTTTGAAGAATTCGACTGCTTGGTGCGTCGCGTGTCAGATCTTTGTTCGATGGCCTCGAGAGCTCGTATTCGACTCGTTAAGAATAGTTTGAGTCTTGCGAACGTAGGTGGCTTGGCCTCAGCTCCGATGTGTAGCTCCCAGCATTTAAAAGTTTCCGCATTGAGTTGACGAGTAGTTGTAAAAACGAGAGCGTGTTCCCAAGATTGTTCGGGGTCGCACAGCGTCATAAGCGCCCCAATAGCATTTTCCGTCTCATTTAAAAGGGTGTTTAGATCAGCTGCTGAGTCGATTACACCGCGACGAGGACGAAACAACAACGAGAGATGTGTGTCGATGAGAATGCGTTTGTTATGATAACGTTCGACGAGAATGTTCCACGCGCGCTCGAAATTCTCACTGGTAACCGAAATATTTCGAATTAGTAACGATGCTTCGCCGGAGATACTCATTTTCAAATATTGGAGTTTTTCTACATTTGACAGTTCGCTATTCTTCCCAACGATCGAAGTAAACAGATCGAAGAACTCTGTCCACTCGCTTGATGACCCTGAGAAATTCGGAAGGTTGATTCGCGGTAACTGTCTAGCATTTGGAGCCTGGGTCGAAGCGAGGGGTGAGGAAGCGTAGGCGGACGTTTTTGGAGTCGAACTCTCTATTAGCGTGAGCATACCTGCTTTGTTATCGCAGTAGGCTTCTTCACATTTTGAATACATATTATCCGTAAAATATGTGAGTTGTTGTTTATCCTCTTCCGCAAGCGAGCTGAGACGATCATGATGAGTTTGGAATTTTTTCCAATTCGAATCGAGTGCCTCTACTCGCATTCGACCATGTATAGAAGTCCGTTTTTTTGTTTCTAATTTTTCGAGATTCGAGCAAGCACGGCTAATGTATCCGAACAGTTCCATTTGTGTTGCGACGATGGTGTTGATTTTATCGGCCATTGTTTCATGAACTGAGAACGTAATTCACGGGAAAAACTTCAAAGAATACGCGCGATTACTTGTTTCGATCGAGGATTTTCCGGATTTTTGCAATATTTCTCCGCCACGGAATGCTTACTTCATCGCTGAATCCGGCTCGAAGGACGAGAATGTTGTGAGCGTTGGACGTGAGGGTTTTCTGGAAGAAGTAAGCGAGAAAACTAACGATAAGTGAATTATGCGGGATTGTGTTTGTTGCGAAGCTGATTTATTTTCCGCGTGAGAGAACAGCGAGGAAATTGATCTGTGCGTGCCGACGGAACGCTGATCATCGACTGACGAGTATCCTTGCTTAAATTTCGGTAACGGTTTGAAGGTACGGTCTTGTTTTGATTTGTCACTGTGAGAGAATTCGAGTGTATTGAAATTTGAGCGCGGACTCGCCGTTCGAGAACCTTCGATACCGTTACTTAGAATATTCCGTTGTAGTGATGATTTGGCGAAATCTGTCGTTTGTCGCAACACTGGGCGAACTTGTTTTCGTTTCTGGTCCACGTTATTGGAACTCAAATCGTAGGGCAAGGGGTTAATAATACTCGTATATTGAAATATTATTATTGTTTTCAATATTATTTATTTAATTCTTTGGGACGATTCCGAGGAAAGTATGGATGTGGTACGTGGTTTCTGGTGAGCCATCGAGATTTCCACGAAGTTCTTTATTCCATCTTACGCCTTATCGTTATGTTTAACTTCTTCCGTTTTTAAGAGTTGCATGCAATTGGCACGCCGGTGATTTAAATTCATCGTCGCATCGACAAGCTCCTTTCCCCTTCCTTCAGGCCCCGCCAGCTGTGTGGACTGGTCGTTAGCCGTCGAGGTCATTGACCTGAGACGCCGATCCTTCTCCTCGACGTCGACCGATTATCCGGTGTCCGGAAATGCTTCGATTAAGCTTCGATTAAGATTATTATATCATTGTACGATATTGATGATAAATGGATGACGTTAAGGTCAACAAGATTGTTGTGATTTGAAAATAAAGTTTATGTTCGCAACATAAAAACTTAAGATGTGGGATTCTAGATTCTATCAGCATCGCGTTTTCTCATTCGAACCCTCCAACTTTTATATAAACTTGTTGTTTCTTGCTTCCCTCAAGAGTTATTCAGTCGTACTCTTTTAAATGGGATACGCTGTATATACTTGCTTTTGGCCCGTTTGAGCATCCCGTAATCCAGCATTCTTTGAATCTCGGCTTGGACCTTGTCCCGGTATCTAATAGGTACCGGAAATAATTTATGGAAATAGGTTTTTCGTTTTCTTAGTTTTAATCTGTATTCATAATCCCGCACCCTCCCGGGCATTTTCGTCGTCGATCCGACACACTCCTGCAATTTCTATACTACCTCGTATGGCTGTAGCTCTACAAATGCAATCGGGTCTGCTTCCTCCATCATACAGAGGTCCCTTGGTGGTTCTTTGATTACGCTTGGATCCCCTTCAGACCATCGCATGTTCATCATATGAGCCACGGTCTTTTCTCCCACTTTAATCTGTTTTTGGATCGCATCGATAGAAATCCCCAGATCCATCATTCCGTTAAAGCCGTTCATTACGTTTTTGCTTAGCTACAGTACCACCATCTGCATGTCGTCCTTTTTTTCTTGGACCTCCACATCCTCAGTTATTTATTTTATTACACTATTGGCTGTCCCTCCGAAGATACTCACCACCTTCGTGCCCGTGACCGGTAACGTAGGTAGCTGTTTTAAGTTTTCTGCCTGTGCTTCGTAAAAATCGTCTGACACGGAACAGACCTCACTGCCGCTATCAATCATTTCGTCTTTTCTTCTTGGTCCTGTTCCAGATAATCCCTAAAGGATTCAAAGATGTTTCCATTTTTTGGTTATCATTTTCCTTTCTTTTGGTTTTATCGCATTTCCATTCTTCTGCCTTGCTACTTGTTCTCGTTCTTTTCTCTGCTCTTGCGTCGTGTTTGTTATGGCCGTTGCGCCTTGCCCTAAGACCGCTCCTATTGACTGCTCCTTATGGAGTCACGCAATGCCTACGCGTTTTCCATCGGTGGAATCTCTGTTACCCTTGCTGTCTCTTCTGAACAGTATTGTGGAGTTTGCCATGACACAGCTCGAGTCCCATGCTGACTCCGCCACCTTTCGGCAAGTCGCAGTAATTTCCATTTGGTCAGAACTCGCTAGCCATGTTATATTTACTGTTACTGGAAGTCCCTGACTTCTTAATTCTACCTCCTCTACTCTTGCATGCGACGTGGGAATGACCGATAGCTGTTGAATTTCACGACAGTCTCTGCGTCGTCATTGATCCAGCAGGTAATTCGCGGTGGTCGATCCCTACATCAAAGTCCGCTTCCCATGTTCATCGCCGGAGTTCCATATTTCCCGGTGTCGATCTTCTCTCTCGGTGAGGATGTCTAATTCCACATGCGATCGATCCATATACTGTCAATCTTCGTTACCTCGCCGGTCCTCTATATTTTTTCGCACCCGAAGTTATGCGCCAAATCAAACATCCTTATTGTTTTCAATAATATTTATTTAATTCCTTGGGACGGTTTCGAGGAATTCATGGATGTGGTAGGTGCTTTTTGGTCAATAATTGAGATTTCCACGATATTCTTTATTCAATCTTACACGTTAAGTTTAAATTCATTCGCTCGTTAAGGTAGCATGCTATTAGCACGCCATGCAACATGCAACGATAAATGCATTCTGCCTTAACTTATTAATTCTCACTGGGCATTGTGTCCTTCTACTTATGGGAAATTATTTAAATAGTTTGAAGCGATCTGTAGGAAATATGTTTATTTTTTACTTATGAAATTATAAAAATGGGAACAATATATCTGACTTCGGTGTTCGATCATTATATAGTTTATACTATATTAGGCGTATGAACTACCCTTATATATGTGTAATATACTTTTGGATAATTATAACTTGTTAATAATTTATAATTGTCCATTTAGTGGGAAAAACAGCACGAGGGCTTACCGTGCGATCAATTTGCTGCATGGAAGGACGAAAACGATCCTGACAATCAAGCAGCTGGTCTTGCCAAGCATATGGCCGATAATGGGATCGATTGCCCCAAGTGCAAGTTCCGTTATTCTCTATCCCGTGGTGGTAAGTTTTCATTGAAGATATAGAACTTTCTTGTTAGATTAGAATATGCATACTTGAGGTTTATTTGGCAAATTCTGGAAATGCCAGTAGCTTGATTTAATCAATTCCATATCTTTTCGCTTGTTGTGAATTGAGAATAGAAACTATAATGCGCAGAAAGCTTGATGAAAAAGGCTTCCGAGGAATCCGAGAGAAGTCTAATTTTGTGCAACAATAGGCGTATAAATTTTTTTTTAATCTTTTCTCTTTTATAACTAAAGTTTGGAGGTTAATTGACCCCGGGAAATGCTTGTCTATTCGGCGCTTACAATTAGGCGAGGAAAACGTATATACTACGTATATTGAAAATGTGAGGTGATACATGAAAGATTATATAATCAATGTTATTTGAAAGTTATCATATCACGCTTTTTCTGCGTTGTAGAATCTTAAATTGTTCTAAAAAAGAGACTTGGACAGTTAGGGGCGGAGTTGAGCATTCAATACATCATCAATATATAAAACAATTTTTTGCGGAAAAGTGCCACTTTATACCTTTAATTTAAGTTTAAGTTGAATATAGGGCTAGGGATTGAAGCTTTAACGAAGGGGGGTGATGTTCGTCTTGCACGGTGAGCAAATCTGCAATCTCTAAACTGGCTTGTGGGTTTTGCCACATTGTGCGGCTTTGGAAAGTGTGGAGGTACTCTGTCGCCTACCACTTCCAAAAATTGCTATGAAATTTCTGGATCATCCCTCTAGTGGCGTAGTCAGGGGGGTGCGGTGGGTGCGGGCCGTACTGGGTGACATCCATCAGAGGGATGACACCCGACCCAACTGTAATGAGTCAACTATAAATGACTTATTTAAAAAAAGTACAGCAAGTCTGTATCCCTACCAAAAATATTCTTAAAAAGAGGGATGATACTCAATGCAACTGTGAAATGCTCATTCGGCTGACCTATTTTGAAAAAAAAGGAAAGCTATCTGCATTATTTTTACCCCTCTCTGTCCGCCGATCCCGACAGTGCCGGCACCCGGCGCGTCCAAATGTCCCACGCAGATGCAGGCCGGAGCTAGAGTGAGGGTAACTCGTAGAGGCGGCAGCCGCACTGTGTGTGCCTCTACGAATTACTCCCACTCCACTCCCACCACGGCCGCGGCCTGCAGCCCCGTGGGACAACTAAGCGCACTGCCGGCACCCGCTAAGCGACAGCACACTCCCACGCTGTGTGTATGTCTGGAGCGCACAGCAGCACAGGCATTGTGCTTTTGTTTCCCTCACATTTTTCATTCAAGTTTCAATGAGGGAAGACGTATGATTGTATCATTAGGATTTTGGTTCTATTTCAGTTAGCAATCGTTTATCGTTGGTCATTTCTTTGTTCATTTTATTTTATTGGTTACTGCTTCAAGTTCAAGCAGCCTACCTGCTGGAATTTTGTCCCTTTGGCTTTTGGGGTTGGTTTTCGCTATTCCAATTCGAAATATTTTTTCATCTCTGATTACGTTTGTTCTCATTGTTCATTTTGTTTTATTGGTTGCTGGTTGATTGGTTGTTGGAGTTTTTGACGTGTCTTTTAGTCTCTATCGATCTATCTGAATTCAGAATCCAAGATATTACCAGTGTTATTGATTTTTATGTCGTTGTGACTATTCAAGTACGGCATTTCACCCGTACCTATAGTTTTGGGGTATCTAGTTTGTCATCCCAATTTACAATGGCCCGTGGACAGCATACATCAAAAAGGCCAAGTGGTAGCCAACAAAGGAAAGCTGCACGGAAAAAGAGTAAATCTCTCCAAAAAATTGCTAGGTCCATGTGTAAATACCTCATAAAACCAAGTCAGGAGGGTGGTCAAGGCTCATTGGACACTGCTACTCCTTCTACATCTCGTGCTCATGCCCATTCTCTGACTGATGCTTCTGGTGCATCAAACGCGAATCAGTAAGCAATCGAAGTAGGCGTACGCGCCATGGCAGACTCAGAACGATTAGAAAAATCTGATTCTAAACCAAATGTAGATGGAAACTCAGAAAAGATTGCAGACGATACTGATTCTAGCCATGATGATACAGATATTGGACACGAGGCAAGTGATTCTGGTTCACCAGTGGCAGCGGGAGGATATCTTGAAATGTTTAATGATGTTTCTGCCTTACCAGTTAGAGCTTATGATTGGATTGAAATAATCAAAAAGGGAAATGCTTCTTTTCAAATCAAAGATGGACCTGTTAATGTTACAATTAGGCAAACTACAAAAGCAAAGGGAGATGTGCGAAAGTTATCGAACCAGTGGTTTTATATGGAGATGCCAAATGGAGATAAAATTCTTCACTCGTGGATGGTTTACTCTCCATTCAGCAAGAGTTTATATTGCTTTTGCTGTCGACTGTTTGCGGTTACGAGTACAGAAGGGGCATCGGCATTTGTGACTGGATTTCAGAATTGGCGATCACTTGCGTTGCTTTGAGCAATGGAAAACATTAGAAGCATGATTGAGACTAGATAAAACCATTGATGCCGAGAACACTGCTTTGATGGATACCCATAAGAGGCAGTGGAGGGACACCTTGCACCGATTACTCAATATCACATTGTATCTTATGAAACAAACTCTGGCATTTTTTGGCCACAAAGAAGATGAATGTTCAGTGAATAAAGGGAATTTTCGGGAAATGGTTAAGTTGCTTTCGAAGTATGATCCAGTCCTGAAAGAGCATTTACTGAGAGTAAAGCAGAGTGCATCTAAACTGAGAGTCTCATATGTGTCACCACAAACTCAGAATGCATTTATCGGTGTCCTGGTGAATTATATAAAAGAGAAACTTGTGAAGGACATACAATGTTCCAAGTACTTTGGGATCATGTTTGACAGCACACCAGATATATCACATACCGATCAGATGTCCGATGTGATCAGATATGTCACAATCGAGAACACAGAAGTTGAAGCAAAAGAAGTATTCCTGCGACTTTTCCCTTTGAATGGGAAAAAGGCTGAAGACCTCAGTGTTAATATACTTGAAAAACTTAAAACTGATGGACTAGATATAATTATATGCCGCGCTCAAGGTTGTGATAATGCTGCCACTATGTCTGGTATTCATGGCGGTGTTTAAGCAATCATTAAGGAAAATTAATATTTATACTTCAGACACGGAACTACGGTTTCTTAGAATACCCCTAAAATTATTTTCCAAACATTCGAAACTCTGAACTCGATCCTTTTCTTATGTAAACAATCACGCAACGCGACAAGGAATGTTTTCTACCTTCACAAAAACTTCTCCAATGAACAAACATTCCTCTTATATACATTCTAGTAATAATAAACCCTTAGTTAAAATAGTATTTACTCTTAGTCTCAAAGCGGACCACACACTAATTCACAAATACCCAGTCCGAGAAACTTTCCTTTTCCACCCTTACTCACATCTCATTTCTACTAACGCCACGTGCGACATCCCCACTTGAAAATCTAGCTACAAGCAAACTCTGTAAAATTCTCCGAACTATAAATTGAAAACACTTTTTCTTTCTCACGAAAATTCGTCCACAAAGCGACGATCTCGACTCACCCCCGCGTCTTAAAAACAACCACCACAGAAAAACGAGCGAGTCTCGCTAAGAATTAGACCAATCAAATCCATCGAAATTAAGTAACTCCTCCCGAACCACGACGAAATAGTTTATTCTCTCGAAGAACAGAATCAGAATCTACCCAACTTCGAAACAGAAAGTATCTACTCAGAATTGTTTCATCGAATTATCGACGGAGTTACACTCTCTCCCCACCTTGTGACGTACTGTGACTCATGTGGTTACCCCTAAATAAACATTGTTGGGACCTTACATTATTACCTTAACCAAACCTCAGATAGCCCTGTCAAAACGTTATAAGGACGTTATCGGTACTTCCCATCGCAGGATACTATCTTTATCAGGACCTTGAGAGGGGTCCCTATTTAGGGTTAACCTAAAGAGGTCCTTATGCCATACTGGGGTGTCCCTATGAACATTTCCAGTCGGGTCCTTCTTTCGTTCGTGCGTAACGAACCTCGGCATTTCTCATGGTCAGTTATTATCGTTGAATATTCGCAATCGCCTCGTTGTCGAGGCGGAGCACCGTATAGCTCGCATTCTCGCATGAGTGCGCAAATAGTTTGATCTCGCTAGTACTCACCGCGGGTTAGACGCGTCCTTGCGTCGTATACTCGACAGTGTTGTTTCGTTCTTGGTCGTCCCCAGTCACGATATTTTCATTCTCGTACTATATAAAAGGAAGAATATAATTTTCGTGGAGTGTTCCTGAATTTCGTATCGGCAGTCATTCTGAAGTTATGTTCTCATACCCTGCTCGAATATTAATAAAGTCAATGGTAAATTGTGATTTCGTTTCTGATGTTCTGTAACACTCTCGAGCCGGTGGCTTGCGCGAGACCGAGCTCCCGCATCCATTATCCACCCACCCCGACCCTCTCTACCCATCCTAGCAGACTGATCATGGGCGGCCAAGCAATACCGTGAACGCCGTGCCCTCGCGAACGCGTCCAGGTTGTTTTCGGTTTCATCGCTACCAGGGAAGCAAAAAGCTTCGTAGCAAAGACGCGCAGTGACTTCTAGCGGCTGTTCGCAGTGACTCGTAGCCAAATGCTGCGAGCTCAGCACTACCACTTGAAAAGGAAACTTGTCGAAAATTTTCAGCGAGTAACACTGACTTTTAAGAATGTACGGTCGAGGGTTGCCATTGAATTTTACATTAAGATATTCTAGTTTCCTTCATTGAGGTTCACCATGATATGGCACGTAGTTGTATGAAAGTTGACTTGAGTGGTTTGACCCAAAGTAACTGAGTTAACCAGTGAAATGACATTTTCCGAGATGACACACAATGGATCGAAGCGTAGGGAAAGTCGAACATTGGCATTGAATGAATTGCGACGAGACAAATAATACATTTTTAATTAATTCACACACAGTTTTATAGGTTTTTGGGGTGGCTGATTACGATTCTGCTGTCTAAATTACTATTTGACGATTGACAGCTGTCAAAACCATTATCAACTTTGAAGTAATATGCGATTGTCTTTAAAGCACTTTGCGTATAAGGGTTTTTGGGAACACTGAGTATAATTCCCATTACAAACTTTCTATTTGACAATTGACAGCTGTCTTTAGACGCAGTTATGTACGATTATATAACATCCTTTGCTACTTTGGTAGAATTGCGTTGATTAACCGTCAGACTACTCATTTAGTGTTTACTCGCATATGTGGGAGTTTACTGTGCACACCCTTTCTTATGGGTTTTTACATGCCTATACTTTGCAACGCTATTTGACCATATTCCTCCGACATCCTTATTAGCTGTTCCGGCTGCAGCCGGTTCGCGTATCCCCTTAACTCCTGTATCACATTTGCCGTGGACGGAGGGAAACTACAGATAACCTCCGCCGATACAGGAAATAATGGGGGTATTTATTTCGATATCATGGTATTTATATACGTGTAATGATTCGTCTGTTATTAGCTTGCAAAGTTGTTCGTAGTTAAAAGAGTTTACCACGTGGAGGGAACAGTACGTTTTTAGATTCCTTTGGGGTGCTTGTTTTCCGTGAGTCCCCTTGCTTCTTACGATTCGGGGTGCTTCTCTTCCGCTTCTCACGAATCGGGGAGTTTACTAGATAAAGAAACGATGAAAGTAATAAAACTTATAATAAAAATCCCAATGTTTCATCGTACAATTCCTTTCTATTACAATTAGTCACAACAAGATTTGGTCTGAGGCTAGAAATTAAAGGATCAGATATAATCGACAGATGATGCATACATCCTCGTTACCCAGATAGACATTTTACGACAACGTAACGGCAACAGGACAGTACGAAATGCAATTACGATATCGCGTTATGGTATCTTTTGCCGCCGCATTAAGCTTTATTGTGACAGCACAAAATTACGTTGAATGCTGACAAATATGTGACAAAACAGTGATACGCCGTCGGAACTGTTAGCAGCAATAAGACTTATGAAAAAAAGAGCACGTTGATATAATAAATACGGCACGTCGTGCCGTTGCTATTTAATAGTAAATAAAGCCCATTTTTGTAGCAAGAAAACATCAAATTTAAAATATACGTTGGCAGCAAACGAACAGTAAAGGGACGGCACGTTGTGCCGTTCGGTTGTAGGCTTCGTTAGAACACAGGAATTACACAGTCAGCAATGAGCTAACAACACAAGTATGGAAACAGAACAGCACATTATGTTGCGGTGCTATATGAAAGAATCATAAACGTAGAAACAGCAAACGAACGGCAAAACTTGAACTTTTATACTGCATGCCCACATTCATTGTCACCCGTGCAGAAATTTCGTCAGGGATCCAGCTGGATTCGCGGTAGTATGCCCACCTTCCAATCAGGATCTAGTCCGATATCGGATTGGGTTCCAGGCATAAATGTAACGCTGGGAAACTGGATTCGAGCAGGGATCCCTGCCCGAATCCATCAATGAATTCTAGCTGGATTCTGACATGTATCCCGAGCTTCTAATCGGGATCAAGTCCGTCCGATATCAACATGAAATTATTACATGTAAGCAACCACTCCGGTGGACCTACAGAGTAGTTTTTCTTATGAATAGGATTCCGTACTACCGAGAGCACAGTAAAGCACATAGAAAAATTTCGTTGCTGTCGGTGGGAATCAAACCCGGGACCCTCGGCATGTGAGTCTCGAACGCTACCCTTATGCCACTGTTGCATGGCATAAAATATTTAGTATATGAATGCTAAATATCCAAATAGCTAAATGAATATACAGGCTGTACCGTTTATCTCTGCCACCCGAAATAACTCGGGAATTATCGACTTTAAAAAAAATGTTCCAAATAAAAGTGGTACTGTTTGAAGGGGACCACCAAATGCGACCAATCTTTTTTATTCCGGTGGAGGCGTTGATGCACCGTAAAAGTCACCTTCACTAAAAAAAATAGAAATCGCGTCACCGACGCAAATTTCTTTCGATCTGGAAAACATCGGGATTCCTATAGGGACACCCGTTTTGGGGTATCCCTGCCTAATCCCCATCGGAACTGAACTCTTCGTTGCCGCAATAACGTGCTATTATTAAGTCTACAACCGAACGGCACAACGTGCCATCTCTTTGCCGTTCCTTTGCTGTTTCTACGTTCATGATTTTTTCATATAGCATAGCAACATAACGTGCTGTTCTGTTGCTTTCGTTGTGCTGTTGGCATATTGCTGAAAATTGTGGCATCGCGCCGTAATGGTATGCCGGATTGTTGCACAAATATAACGTTAGAGCCATATGATTTTTGCCGAAAAGTGAACTGCACGACGTGCAGCTTCCTTGCTGCCAAACGGGTGTCATTCACGCGGCAATTTGTCGGCAACCTTACGTTACTCCTTTTCGCAATTAGACCGTCAAATTTATGTACGTGTCGTTAGTTTGCTGCTCAATTCGGAAGCAAACTGTACAATATTTGCGTCACGAAATTACAGTTCGTAACGTCAAGTTGCCGTTTTTTTTCTGTTTCTTATTTTTTCACAGCACGTTTGTCTATCTGGGTAGTTGCGGTTCGATTGATTTTTCGCCAATGTGTTTCTCGACATTTTTGAAATTTCTCGCTTCACTAGCTTCTCCTGATAGCGTCCTATCAAGACATTTTACGGTCCTATCAGGACCGTAAAATGAGAAATGATTGCTTCTTCATGCATGAGTAATTTATGGACCGAAACAGGCATGTGATACCAACCGAACAAAAACATTCATTGCCTTGCTGTTTCGAGAGCAAATTCCCCGAATTTTGTGGCGTTTACTTGTTCTCCACAAATAATAGATTGCAGAATAATTGCAGACCTTTTAATTAGTGTTTCGTCCAGACCAGTAATTTTGACTGATATTTCAAATTTAGTGAAAAATCGCCTAGCCGTATTTCCATCGTGTCTTTATCCAAATACTTGTTTTACGACATCTATTAACAATCCTAAATTTTCCTTAAATTCTTGCTGTATTCTTCTTTTGTCTCTCCCCGTTGCTTTGTATGATTAGCATCGCGGACATTCCATCTTTTGAATTGTGAATTGTATGCAACGAGAAGAAAATATTCCATACGACGAATTCTCGCACGAGGCTTGAAACACCAAATTTTTATAAATTAGGATTGATTTCTCGTAAGTAGTATATCGGCCACTATGGCCACCCCCACTCCTATCCCCACTCCTACCCCCACTCCTTTTCCCCCACTCCGCGGCCGCCGAGTCCGTGGCTCGGTCGGTCGTGGGTGCGGTGGGGAAGAGGTGCGCGGGGGGAGGAGAGGGGATAGGGCGAGTTGCCATAGGGCACACTACTTTATATATATATATATATATATTTTTTAATTTTTTTATATTTTTTTCGGAGCATGTCGGTATGGTGGTGCGCTACTTACATTTCAACCATTTTTTTTCTCGGAGCGTGTCGGTATGGTGGAGCGCTGCTTACATTACCGCCATTTTTTATTTTTCAGAGCGTGTCGGTATGGTGACACGCTGCTTTTATTTTCGCCATTTTTTTCTTTTATAATAAAAAAATCCGAGCAAGCGCGGGTCTCGAACTCGAGACCCTCGGATTGCCCGCGTGAGCCGCTGTCTCTGCGCCAAGGATCGTTATGATATTAAGCATATGTGGAAGACTCTTGTAGCGAACGCGCGTGTGCACACCTTATTCTCTCTCTCTCTCTCTCTCTCTCTCTCTCGTACTTCCACAAGTTTACAATAAATATTCAAAACCAACAATATAGATTTTTCTTTCTTTATTACATTTGATAATTTTATAATTATAAATATATTTTACAGTAAATATTCGGTGGTAATGCATATTTTATAATAAAAGTAGTACGGTGAGTAGCGGATATTAGCTTCTTCTTCTTTGGCCCTATACTCGTCACAGCTCTCTCTCTCTCTCTCTCTCTCTCTCTCTCTCTGATCAGACGATGCTTTAACTATGAAAGACAGAGATAGACACACGGTATGAGAGAGGATCGTATATACAATTAGTTCCATAAATGCTTTATATAGGTTTTTAGTACGTACCTGGTTATGATGATTCCTTAGCAGGTTTGAACTCCAGCTTATTGAACTTCGTGCCGTGGTATTGCATGATCAGGTTTTTATTATTGGCAGCTTCGCTCATTTGTTGAAACAGTTCGGCCGCCTCCTCGAAAGCCTTGACGAATCTCGTAGGTAGATAACACGTAAATTCACCATTCACATCCACGACGATTCGCGCACCCCATTTGGTTTGGACTGTTTTGATATCAGTGACATTATAGTCTTTTTGGAGTTCCAACTCCGATAATCTTTTGACGGGGAGAAGCGTCTCTAGCCGACCCACTTGATTGATTCGCGTGAAATCCATTATGCAACTTGAGTTTTTTCAGTTTTAGCGTTAAACTACGAAACTCCGATATTGCGTGTATTTTTCCTTTAACCGTAGCAATATCTTGCAGGAAAGCGTCTAAGCGGATTTTTATTCGGTGCTGCTTACTTCTTTGAAGACTCGAGGACAATGGCTGCCTATCACAGATCGTAGATTCTTCGGACCTCATACCAAACAGAGACATTCCCCTACTCCGTATACGGAGAAGTGTAGACTGGATTTAATTGGTGCAATATTTGCTTATTTTGTAAAAAGTCAGTAAGTCACTTTGGCGGTGGTGGTGGTAAAAGCCAGCAAGTCGCTTGGCCATGACACCTCTGAATTCTCCGAAAGATTAGGTCAGCACTTTTGCACGTGCGCTAAAATTAATACGACATAGCGATGGCGGGGAAATAGGAGATGATCATGTGAAGATGGCACGTGCCTAAATAAAAACACGATTTTGAAAAATATACTTTATTTTTTATCATAAAATTATCGTAGAATTAGCGGCTGCGCGAACAACATCCTTGTACACACCCAAAAGTTTTCATACATAAAGTAATGAGGTCATTATAATGGTACCCCCCACCCACAGCGGCTCCCCTCTTTAACACATTATTCAAGGATTTGGATTTATTACACTTATTCATATACTCCTTGTAATAGTCATACACTATTTTATCGTTTCGTGTTAAATCGGTTGAAAACGCACTCCTAAACATATTAATACCAAGACCTGTAGACATGAAATGCAGAAACATAACACAATAATGTCCACAAGTCTGTGATTCAGGACCCTGTAGCTGTATAGCGTTGTAGCTAAAGAATTTGCAGTTCTGCCGGAGACGCTGGAGATGCTGAGGGATGATTGGTGGCAGTCCGTAGCTGTCGAAGTACCATCCGCGTCCATCTCGATCGACGTACATGGCGACCCAGTGGGCCCCGGGCTGCTTGTGGCCATCGGTATTGACCACAAGCGCTGCTGGTTTCACCCACACCTTAGGGATGCGATCTGCCGGGTATACGCCTACAGTACGGGTCTTTATACCGCGTAGGGCCTGCAGAAGCTGTTCGGTGTTCATAATAGACAGCGCTTATAGACACACTAGAGCGCCTTTATATCGGTTGTTTTCCCCTCTTCGCGGCGCTCCACAGCTAGTAGGCCGATGTTCCCAGCTTGTCGTTATTCTGTATTCACACAAGGAGCTGGAGCGATCGCTATGAGAAAGCCACTTTTTGATTCTCACTGCATTGTTGAGGGCACACGTGAACGAGCAGTTTTTACGCAGTAAACCATGATATATACAGCGGGTGTTGCTCTCGGGAAGATTACGGAACGAGGAATCGTCGTCTTCATCTTCTTCTAGATTTATAACGTAGCAATCCGTTAGCTGTGTCAGATATGCCACTTTATCAGCTCCTCGTGTAAACAGGCGATCACACTGCACTGCAATTTTCTTCAGCGAAGCCTCGACTGTGCGTAAATGCGTTTCGCCCTCGGACCACTCTATACCATGATGATTGGATTGTAACCAGGTGTTTTGACGTTTTACGCTAGGCGGTAGAACGTTGTAAGCGTAGGGTGGTGATATAATCCAATGGGCTAGGTACGATGTCTTTATAGAGACCACGGCAACTTCTTTAGGTATAAAATGATTATATTTATCCTTCAGGCCTTGTATATCAATGACGATATTCATGGTGCTTCTCAATCGTCGTAACACGTCGAGTTTTCAATACAGACTGACGACAAATATTGCGCTCTCTGTGGATATATGACACTCCCCCTCTATAAACCTTACGATCTAGCCACTAAAATCCACAATTACTTGTCTGGAAGAGTCGATCTCCAATACATTATCATATTCAGCATACACAATACAATTAATCGTTGACGTTAGGGCTGTTGCGAAACGTACTTCTATCCTCACACTACCGTGTCTCACAAGATTCCAATGGGTGCTACAATTGGCCGAGAGATCAGGCGTAAGATCAAATGCAAAGAGACAATTACCCTGCGGATAATTTGTACGTGTAATAGAATTGCCCTCGTTGAGAAAATGGATACCTGTACCAGAAAATAGTGTGTGGTACGCATCCACGTACATATCTCCATCTGCGAAGTCTGGTTGTAGAGGTTTTGACGGTATTTGCAAACCATCGGCATACAAAGAAAAATAATTAATATTGTAATTCTGAAAATTGAAGGGATTCATTTTACAATCACCATTAAAGGCCTTATTATCGACAAAACCGACAATTATACGTTTAGGCAGCTGGCCAAGTATGACATTATCAAGAGTATCACCATGCACCCCGGCGTGCAATGATATCGCTTTAACCTCGACTCGTGTCAAAGGGTATTTCGCTGTAGATTTAGACAGAGCTCTTGCATGTGCTAAAAGTATACCCGGTGCTATCTTAACACGTCGTACAAGTAGCGACGCTTCCGTAATACGTATGGTATAATCTTTCGAAGAGCTCATAAGACAAAAAGCGTTATTGGTCCGTACGAGACGCAGACGCATCTCAACACCGTTTAGCAAAAACCTCTCTTGATTGAAGATATCGCAGTGCAAATGGCCGATGAGATCGGTCGTTTTATTCTTACCTAATATGGTCCGACGGTTTGCAAACCCGACATTATTATCTTCTGTATCATCCATTTTACCAGCCGAGTCATTATACCACAAAGTACTCGTGAGATGCGAGGCCTTAGCACCAGGCCCGTAGTTCAAGAGGGTTTCAATGTATGCCCTATAGGCATAAACGTTATTAGGAGGTGACACAAGTTTCTGATTTAAAAATACATCGATCTGATTGAACATTGAGTGCAGTAGATTATTGACTGGGGCTACTTTAGGAGCCGTAGCATCCTTCGTGTCTGGACTCTCTATCTTAACACGCATACTCAGCATGGTGTGTGCAAGATCAATGTACTCATCTCCCTGACCAGGTATGACAAACTCTATCGGTGAATCATCCGTCAATGATGAGATTGGCTTGTAACACACTATATGTGCTCCCTCAATTGTTGTCTGGGTCGGCGGTAGTGTGAATAGCTCAAGCTCCGACTTAAGGCACTCACACGAGTGCGCGTGTAAGAAGGCCATTTTTCCAAGATTGTGTTAGGCAAAAATATCCGCCACTGTTCTTGATTTCTTGTAACGATTCTTAGCTGTCTGTTTTGTTGCTCTTCTTCTTTTCAGACTCTTCGTCTTCTTGCCCTGTTTCTTTTTCATAGAGCCCGAACGTTTTCGCGACCTCACAGCCTTCTTTCGTTTTTTCACACCGGTACGTCGTGATGCGCTCCCGGCAAGAGAATGGAGCAGTTTATTAATTTTACCGGTTTTATACCCCGAACCCTTCATGAGCGTGCTAATTTTTTATTCAGCCTTACGCTTCAGATTCTCCCCTGATTCGCGCAGGCGTGTTTTGAATGCTTCTCGCGGGTGAATACCAGAATCCATGATATCGGTGGCCACGTTGATACCCGAGCGAAGAGCCTCTTTACCAACAGCCCGAGCGCCATGTTTCAAGAGAGGTATTATTCGTCGGAAGAGACCTCCGAGGAAGCTCCCAATACCGTGACCCCTTTGATTTGGTGAGCCTATATACACATGACTGATACCACCATAACCGGTTCGACCACCGCCCGTTTGCATATCAAAGTATTCGTCATAGTAAGCCATTTTAGATTAGTTCAGGTTAATCTGTACGTTTGAACTGTAGCGTCACCGTCAACGTCCCGTACTCGAATGGTATAGGCTTACCAAACTCATCCCTTATATCAATCGTTATTGTTTGAAAACTAGTGCGTAATAGGGGAATATAGCGTGGTGGTGAGAAGTTTCTTATCTTCACCGATCCATAATTACGATTATCAGCGGCAACGATTGGCACGACACGTAGCAGCGGCGTATGCACATCTCCGGTGATATAGGACTCGCAGATATCCGTATAAACGTTCATCATATTTGGGGTCCCATGGGCTAGATTGGCAGGTCTCTGAGCAGTGTACTCACTCTGAACTACCACGTCCTTGGCCTCGGTGAATCCTAAAATCTTGTTCAATACGTCGGAGAAGTAGAACGAGTGTTCCACGTTCTTACACGATCCACAGATACGTGTGACCGTCACATATCCGTTACGGCCATGCTTAAATTTCAAATGACCCGCAACACACGATATCTCGTTAATAGTCTCGAGTAATGTGTCTATGCTGAGGTATACACCTGGAGGTACACAGACACGGTCTTCCTTAAAGTCGGCGGTTGTCATACTACCGGGTGCTACTGTGTTTGTTATGACATTCATAAAGTTCCGCTCGCCCTCGGGTGGCACATGCAAAATTGTCGTGGGTATGTGTATTTCAGCTAGAGAAACAGCCCAGCTACCGTGAAGAGACATACATTGGGGTAAATGCGTGGTATACCTTGTTGTCACATTATCAGGATAATAATTCATACTACTATTACTGGGTAAAACCATGTAAAATTCCTCCTTCATTTTGCCGAGTGTTGCTTAGACGCCTTCGTATGCACTCTGGATAACTCAGGCTCATAAAATATGCCGTCGATATCCTCGTCGTGGAGATCACGCAGGGTGTATGTCACCGAACAAATGCTGTGCGATACACGTATGATCTTAAATAACTCGTTGCTCCAACTACCCTCGTAACCTTTTGCGAAGGCTGCCTTCGCGCTACTGATGCGCACGATGTCGCCCACACTGTATTTAGGAGAGCAGTTTTCGGTTCTTCTGTACCGCTGTATTAGGTTATTCCGGGCCTTAGCCGCTGTAGCGTGTGTCACCGTGACAGGAGCCATTTTTATACCGCTATGCGTGGTGTGATTGTACGCCGAAACGATGTTCTGCAGAACGTCTAGGTAACGTTTTTTTTCTAGAATACGTAAAATATCGCCACATTCTTTCTTTCAGTGTTCTATTGAATCTCTCGACAATAGCCGCTTTTATATCAGGGTTTCTCGCAACACGGAACTGTATGTTCTTTTTCTTTAAGAGAGCCTGGAATGCAGTACCGGTAAATTCTTTACCTCTGTCCGTCTGTAGGTAAACGGGTAGTCGACCGTTACTATTTTTTTTAGATAAAATGAGATCAAACGCGTTAGCCACAGATGCAGCAGACTTGTCACGTAAAGGCTTAACCCATGCAAATTTACTAAGAACGTCTATAACGACCAGGAGATAAACATAACCATCATTATAATCTTTAATCGAGCGAAGATCCACGAGATCAGCCTCCCAGAAGTCATCAATGTTTCGGACATTATAAAAACGACGTGGATAATGACGGCGCACGGGCCTGTGTTTTGTATACGTATCCTGTGCTTCAAGCCACTGTAACGCCTTTACACGGGAATTTTTTTTCTGACGTGCCAGGCGTAACAATTTGGTAGCACCTGAAAACGATGCTTCATGGACGGGGTTAAAGTACGCGTTTTCTAAGATTTTCATGATTATAATTTCAGGTTAGCCCAAGTTACACGTCTTTTCTTATTATGATAGCCACCACCTCTCTGCTTATCTCCCTGTGTTTGCCGTGCTGGTGATCTGCTCTCAGGACCGCTGAAAAACGCTAACTGGTCCGTATCGGGTGATCCCTCGCTGCTCGTACTACTATCACCAGACTGCGAATGACGCCGTGGTGTATTAACTCTAGACTCCGCCCACAACTCCTCATTACCAATAAATTCCCGAGGGGCCTTGATCGTTCGGAGAACTTTGGCAAAGGCACCGCGTCCAGCCGGATTAGGTATTTTCCTAGCCCTCATAGCATCGTTCACGAGATCAACAATATTTGAATCCTTTATCGGTTTCCCGCTGACCAACACGACACCGTCAGAATCCCAAGAAAAATTAGATCGTGGAGCAGTACGCAAACGGCGAAGCAGTAGTTTCGCTTTCACGCGAAATTTAGCTGGTACACTCTCAATTATAACGGCATCACTCATACCGTCACCGGTTTCGTCTTCTTCTCTTTTTCTATCATAGTCAGACTCTACAGCGTGTTTATTCTTCATAAGGCCTCCGTACTGCTGAGCTCTCTCATCATCGATGAAGTGGAGATAACGCTGTAGTACAGTCAAGTACGCCGCCCACTTTTCTCGCTCATCCTTGTATGTGCAGGAATGCAAAATTTCATTCATTTCCGCGTCTAATCGAGCCAGCGTAGTGTCAATACCCCGCACTGGCTGTGCTTGAGGCGCATCCGCGTTAAAAACAGGCTGCGTATGACTTTGTGTGTTCAGGCGCGTTAGATGCTCCTCCGGCACGAGTACCATTTTTCTTGCGTGATCCATTATCCACGACCGCCGATCAAACTTGATAGAACAGTACCTAGTATTGGTGCTAATAAGAGAGGTAGAAATCCACCGCTTTGAACAACAAACCGTTTTTTACTCTTCCAACAGCCTTTTTTTAGGCTAAACGCCGGAGAACCGGTGCGTGTCGGCGTAATTTTTTTCTCTGGTCGGGCTTCAGTGGTACATTACCGCAGAGAACGTTCAACGCACACTCGCAAATACAGCGGATAATGCTCGGATCCGCTTTGCGTAAAACAGCCTTGCGCTGCTCCTTATTCAGGTGTTGAAGAGCACGCAATATCGCAACGTGTTTTTTGCAGAGCGGTGAACCACCCTGCGCCATTACGTCTGATGAACTGCCGACCGTCCTGATGTATTACTCCTTTTTAAACCCTTTGCATGACATGTCTTTGGGGCTGTGGTCCCCCTAAGAATGTACCACACACACTGACAAACGGAGTGACTAGCACTTATTAGTTTTTTGTGCGTATCAGATGTATTACGCACTGTGTTGGGTTGTTGAAATACACTCAATATAGCTATACATTTTTCGTGACACGACGATGCTTTAGGCGCCATTACATGCGCTGAACTGGTAATTCGCATGTGTCGGAATTGCTTTTTAACTTTTTCCGTGGTATGTACACAAAATGATGGGTGTCATCGGGGAAAATACAAGTACGGTATCTACAGTTATCAGGCGTTGATTGTTTCAAATCGAGTAACAAATAACCATGCGGTTTGGATGTTGCATCGTGATAGGCCTCTTGTAGAAATCGCGGGTTTTCCGGATATACCTGGCGCGCGAGATGTTGGATTTGAGCACGATCACGAGGATTTTTGAAAATTACGATATAATTGGCATTCAATGAAATATCGCGCTGACCGTGTCCTTGATGGAACAAGTTTTGGGTAATAAAAATAACACTCAGGTTTTTATGATGACTACCTTTGGTGAAAAGATCTACAACGCTGTTGTTCGACGCCTCGCGCATCAAATCGTCGATTATTATGAGTTTTGCACGAGGATCGTTCGCGTAATCGGCACTCTGAGGCAAGCCTTCATGAAATTCTATTGATGCACCATACTCTGTGTATGCTGGTTGCCACTCGAAATAATAGAAAATAATTCTCTCGAATGGCTCACTGTTCATTCGCGATATAAACTTCAAAAACTTTTTTACAAAGTACGTTTTACCACAGCCCGTGGGGCCACATATCATCGAGGTCCAGGGATGCTTCCACCGCGTATCCATCTCTACGAATGAGTGTATTTTCTATACAACAGTATATATATATATATAAAGTATTCAGATATTCGGTATATGTATAAAGTTTTATTTTACAGTAACAATATAAAGGTTTACAGTGTTTAACAGTATTTACAGCATTTACAAAAAATTTATAATATAATTTTTCATAAACTAAGATCTGTAACCGTAAGGGAGCGAACCATACTCGCCATGGCGCCTTCGTTTCACGCTCGATGGCATACAGGTTTTTGTTTCAGGACGCGTAACGACCTGGTGGTATGCTGTCCGTCTAATAGCGTCGTAGCGTAATACAACAGGTACCTCTCTTTCACCGGTTACAAACGAGCGCAGAGAATTATAATTGATTAATGAGTTGTTGGTAAAATTGAGTGTTATACCCTTTACCTTGCACACCTCGTTTTCGGAACCATCGGGGCACTGCACAATAAATGAATAAAATTTCGGACCGCCTGAAACAAAACTTTTTATATAACTACCCTCACCATAAGAGCACAACTCATCGGTAAGATCCCCTAAAAGTTGACCGGTCGGAGGCTCATATTCACAGGTGTCATTCTTCTTCGATACATATATTACAGAGTCTGTATCACAGTATAGCGCACGAGGACCCAAGCGCTCGAGATAACTATATAATTTCAAACGCGCTTGTGCTGTTGTATATGCTGCTATCACAACGTTTGCTATATCAGAAGGTATTACAGCAGTGTCGATCTTCGTGTAATTAATATATAGTATCTCGTTATTAACAGGTAGAATACCTGTGATTTCATATTCAGGACTGGTCAATAATTCCATGAGCTTTTCACGAGACGAAATTATTGTCGTTTGCTGTAAGTTCTCACGCTGACCGAATTTACCCCAAAAAGAATTAAGGCATAGTTTAGCTACAGAACGTAAACCGGGATTTTTTCTAATATTGCAGCGGTCTAGCTTAACACCTTCAGAGCTCTCAAAAGCTGTTATGTATTGCTCTTGCGCCGTTTCATCTTCCAAACAACTTTCGGGCCAACCGCTCGCCTCCTGTTTGATTTTCAGAAAGGTATTTATATATGCAGCAAAGAGACCCCCCTCTTGAGTATCACGATTGAACTGTGTGATCTCATACTGCCAAATTTCGTATACTTTGATAACTATATAACCGCATGAGATAGCTTTGCGTAGCTCATCGACCACCCATGTACCATCGAACATACGGTCAGAAGGATCTTCATGCGTACATGTTTCCGGGTTCATATTTTCGGAACAGCTACGGCATAGAGGAAACAATAAGCGGTGATGCATACGCACCGGTAATACGGGGTGATAAAGATTCGTAGGTGGTAATACGCAGCATTTAACAAGACCCTCTACGCGTGAAAGATCGTTATTATTTGGACCTGTCAGCTCCATACATTCAGAGCCCGTATATACGCGGGGGTGTTCTATCGGGTATTTACCAAATTTACAGATGTAAGGATATAAAGAACAGACATCCACATAACGTATTTGCTCCGAATTCTGGGCGTCGTAAAGCGTAACCATGTTTTCTGTACGCCCCCCAAAGAAAGCATCGCGTGGGTTAAGAGGCTCTATACCAACTAAAGGATGGTCCTTTATGAGTACACGCATTTCTGCATCAGTTTCTAACAGGCGATCGTACTCGCACTCCCAAATCTCTGTTAATACATGACCTCCCTCTCGAATCCTATTCGATATAGTTATAGTTTTTTCGAGACGTTCGTCCATCGATGTACCATCACTCTGTCGCCGATCCCTGTTTAAAGGGTAACATCGCGGACAACCGTGCCAATAACACCCGTGAAATTGTAATACATGAGAGGTATCGTCTGTTTTGTAGTAACCGTCTACTAGTAAATTTTGCAATATTTGAAATTCGCGTCCCCGGCCTGCATGAAGAATTCGTTGCCCTAGAGAGTGCTCCATCCACACGAGCCATGAAACTGCTTTTTTAGATTGGTTATGAGCCCATCTGTAGCCGTTCGTTGGAATAATACCTATCGTGTTATCTTTCAAAAAGTTTTTACGAAAAACGCGAAAACAAGCTGACGCTATTGTTGTACACTCTTCGAACGGACAGACATTGCCGCTGGCAATAAACATATTCCGAAAAGCCATACACGCACGCCTTAATATCGTAACATCTGTCGTGCAATAATCAACAATTTCTTTCTGAAAATTGAACAGATAATTACGATCTTTCAATGCCCGGTACCACGCAAGAAATTGTTCGCGTTCGCCAGCACGCATTGTATCAGGTGAATAATATTCCAGGCTTGGTAGAGGACCTTCATAATTTTGGTTTTCAGGTCTATTGAATAAATGAAGAAAAGTGCCTTTTGTGACAGTATTCGCGAGACCAAAGGCTTTTGGTAGAGCGCTTAAAGACATATGAAAGTAGTGTAGGCTATCGAGAAACACAAGATTTTCAAGTCGCATCGTAATTATTTTTGTACCGTTTATGATTAGCGATGGTAGCTGTGTCTTTTTTTCTTCGATTAAATACCGCAGAATAAACTGCGCATCAAAACCCCCTGCGTTATGAGCAATACAAATTGTACGAGAAAACCCCTTGATACTCGTCATAGCTAATTCTACAAGCTGAGCTACGGGACTATGCTTGAAAACAAACTCGTGCACGCCGCAATATTCGCACGGCTCTGTTATGGTATCATCAGTACAACAAAACGTACAGAGTCGTTGAGCTACGCAAAGGTTTGGTTCATGAGCAAAAGTAGAGGTGTCACCCTTCAAAGGTGTGCACTGCTGTGTTTCAAAGTCATAGAAAATGAAAACTGCTTTACGCGTGTCTTTATATGTACGAAGACTTTTCATGAAACACATATGATTATTCGGTTCGTTGTGTTTACACGTCTTGCAGTATTTCACACCGCATATATGTTTCTTCCGTTCTAAAGGTCTTATCGTTTGGAAACACCAACGACAGCGTTTCACAGTTTCGCACACACTCGCTCTTCGACGGTTCCTGACTACAGCGACAGTCTTGTGTTTTTGCAAACACTGATCTCCGAAAAAAATACGATTACAGTCAGCACATTTAATTGCATCATCTGTATTAGGATTACAGGGCGGTAGCGTAAAACACCGGGGGCATTTCTTTTTTGAACATCTGTGATCATCTCGACGACTACTTACATTGCAAGTCGAGCAAAAAGCTCTACCGCCTACAGCGCCTCGAAGATTCAAAATAGGTTGAAAATGATGCGTGCGTTCGTAATATAATATATATAACGTGTATTTTATCGTGCCTACAGAAGCCAAAATTCGTTTTCTACCATCGAATAAAGGTTTTTGACGACGTCCCAGAGTTAGAAACTCGTATACAACAATAGCAATACCATCGCGCATTAAATAATCTTGATATTGGGCGATCTCATATACACCGCAGCGGTTTGTAGGCACAGTGATATTAGCAGCTCTCGTAAGATTAATAGCTTCGTTTTTTTGCAACGAACCGTTAATCCGCCTAATACGTTGCTATCTAGTATGTAAGTCTCCCGAGCGTATTTCACCCCTTTCGGCATATGCGCGTGCTGCTACCAGTGAGCGTGGTAAGCATAAATTATCAAAATTACGGATTGTCAATATCGATTTTTTCGTAACAGCCTCGTGGGTCAGACCTTTTCTACCACGACCCTCGACGCCTCTCACTATACAGGTTTTTATAATGCACACATCACCGATATTCAAAGATGCTGCACTCTAAGCAACGCTAGTTATCAATTGCCAGACATCTTCAAACGTATAGTCTCTGGCAGGTCGGAAGGACAACCATACTGGTCCGTGTGCTAAACTATCTGCTGTAAATGACATTCCTACATAGTCACTACCGGCACAGGTGCTGGTGATGTGTGTCAGAAGATCACGGAATGCACCACCGAGCCAATCTATTACAGACGAACCTACGTGAGGTGGTCTGATACGCAGCGTAGTTTCGCGTCCTTGAAGTTTGAAACGTTTAAAATAGCGTGTGAAATCCCTGATGATCTCGAAGCGGTTTCCGGGTGGTTGAACATCCCTGAACGGCTCTGTACCAGTGTATGTACGCCTCTTCCCAGCGCCAAGCTGCGTCTCTGAAAATAAATACGGGTGATTATCTTTACATCGTTAACGTATACATACATTTTTCAAGCCTATTATCAGTATTATTGGTACCTTTTATATAACAGAATTCGGCTATTCATCAAACAATAATCCCTGTGTTGAATAACCTACGATAGATTAGCCATTGCGTTTATTTGCTCACTAGAATAAGCGCTTTACTTTTTTAGATATAAAAGTAGGCTATGCTTACCAGAGTCGGTGTCATCCAAGAGATGTTGAAACCAATCATCAATTAACGGTATTGGTTCTTCATCGTTGTTCATCATATTGCCCTCTATCGGGTATTCCCATATCTGATTCTCATACTGGTGAACAACCCTATTATCTTCTACCACTTCTTCCACCGCTTCTTCTTCTTCTTCATCTCCTTGCGCTGATAAAACGACGGCATTGCGATCGTCAGAAGTATCAGCGTAAATACCCTCTTCTCCTTCTTCTTGCGATGATAAAACGGGGGCGTTACGATCGTCAGGAATATTAGCGAAAGTATCTTCTTCTTCTTCTTCGTCGCCGCTACCCGTATCGATTATTTCAGATCTTCCGATACTTTTTGATCTTTGGCATAGTCCTGAAGGACCTGCAATCGGCTCACTTTGCTGTTCTCCATAGGTTTGTACCAGTGTTTCTAAAGAAGAGAATAAGAATAAAGTTAAGCCCGCAATATTGAAAAATCAATGGTTTTGTTGCACGAAAAGAATTTCTTATTAATTTTTATTATGAAAATTTGTACGTTACATTAAAAATTTACTGTTAACTTCAGTAAAAATTCTTGAAAATATTTTTAATTCCTGTCATGGAACAGTAAATTTTTTATTCATTTCCGTCAAATGTATAATTTATTTCCTAAAACTTGAAGAATTGCACATTTGTCGCTCGGCTACTATAATTTCATAGTAAAAATTACTTAAAGATTCTTTCCGTGCAGTTACGTAGTAGTTCGAAGAATGAATATTTATAAATTTTAGATAAGTTAATCTAAATACTTACGTTTCACGATATGTTTCTCCAAATTTTCTACAGTGCAGACAGCGTCTACAAGAGCAGCTTCTTCATCACTCGATGCGTCCCAAAGTTGCCGATAACCTATTATATCATTTTCGCCATATTATGTCGTTTTCATTATTTTTTACAATTTGTAAAAAAGTACTTACTTCTGATTTCATCAGCAATACCACGAACACTCTGAGATCCTTGAAGGCCTCTTCTCTGTAACTCCTCATACACACACGTTAACACCCTCTGACCCCGCAATATACCTCTGTTATACGCCGCCACTATGTAGCGCAAAGGCGCCCACCATATAAGGTACTTCAATCGATTGATGAGTTTATCACCCGATAAATGTTTTAATTCGTAACACCACTGACTGTCGCAACGACGCTGTATCTGGACACTGTGCAGTTGTACAAAACGCAAAAAATCGCGAATACATTTACGAAGGGCGCGATCTGCCATCACTCACAATAAAATATAATGCACTGTTACGCTGTTCGATTAAGACTGTAACTTTTGCATCATCTTAAGTGTATAAAAGACGATCTCGCGCTCGTGTTTGATTTGCAGGCATTTTTGATCGAATCAACAAGGCACGTCTTGTTTAAAATATGCAAGGGGTGTCAGTTTCACGAGGCGTTAGCGTAGACTGGACGTCTTTATACATATAAGATTAAAAATTTGAACGTAACAAGCACATATAAAAACATCTCAAATGGTTTTTCTATATTTTTTAAGACCACATTCAAAAACGAAAATTTTCCATAAAGATTTAATTTGAACTACTATTAAAGAAGTTATGAATAAATAGTCAGAAAGAGCGGTTTTTTAAAGACGATATATTTTTAAAGGATAATCAAAAAATTTAAAAATTTGCCGTATTTCAAAAATCGAGAAAATAAAAATTCTGACAGCTATCCTGTTTGGCGTGTAATATAGTGAATATATATATATATATATATATATATATATATATATATATATATATATATATATATATATATATATATATTGTGACGTTGCACAAATAATCCTCCCTGCGCCCGGCCGTCCAAAGGCAACCGTCCCACAAAACCTGCGGATAAAAAGATAAGTATGACTTACGTCGATGTCGTCGTCGTCGTCGTCGTCGCCGGCAGAAATAACCTAAAAAGAAAACAAAAGAAGATTACTTGCCAGAAAATTACAAGTATGGAAATGAAAAATTACTCACCTGGTACAAACGAGAATCATCCCTCGACGAGTCAGACCGAAGAACGAAGAAATATCCCCACGAAGAAGGAATATCCAGCACTCGAAACTCGCACATTATCCGCATCGCATTTCACTCGAAAAGTACACAACTGTCATACACTGCAATCGTCCGTCCCCGCTACCGCAGCCATCCATCGGCTGAGCGGCGATAAGAGAGCGAAGATGGCAGCAGCGCACGGCGATCCCCAATAATTCCCCATTATTCCCACGCATAAATCCATACCCGCAATTACCCTGAATTATCGACCGCCCTACTTACCTACCTACTCCCGATAGATCCCGCTACCGTCAGGCACGAATCAATCATACGCCTGACCCATCTATCGACCCGTGACGCTGCTGCCGAAGGATCGAGCGACCCGTGGTCGATGCCGGTAAGCTCGGCCAATCAGCGGCCGAGAAAATTCGCGAGCTTCCGGCCGGCCACGAGGCCGTCACTTTGCGACGAGCCGGCGAAGAGAGTAGAGGAGAATAACGCGCTTATTAATTAAGAGAAAAACTAATTTGAGACCAAATAGGGAAAAGTAGAGAAAAGTGAGCAGAATTGTATGTAGAGTGTGAGTGTGTGAGGAGCGAGAGTACGACAAGCGAGCGAAAAGGATTGAGGAAAAATAAGGAGAAGCAAGAAGAGACGAACGAGGAAAGAACGAGAAGGATCGAGGATAGAACGAGAGGAAAAAGAGAGACAGCCGACCGGTAAGTGTTTGCACAGATCCCCCGGCAATACACTTACTACGGCCATTATTTCCCCTTGCATTAATTTCTCGTGTTGCATACTCCCGCGAAATACTTGCGTATTACAATATCGAGACTACCCCCCCCCCTTTTTTGCGTGCGTGCATACTTCCAGAAAATTCGTGAACCAAAATTTGTTTAGAAGTATTTTTGTACGAACTACAGAACCGGTGGGACGGTTGTATTAATTAAGGAAAGCGAAATAAGATACGCGATAATTTATCTAGTCAGTCCGCGTATAAGAAAATTTCACGGTCATCCCCTCCCCTCCCCGCCTGGCCTGCCTGGCCAAGTTACCTACGCACAAGCGACGGCTACCGTCGCGCGAAGCTCCCGCACCCGCCTACCCCCTTACCACCCAACCGCCTCGAGTACCGTTACTTTTTCCCTTCTCCCCGCCTGCCCCTCTCCTAAGACCGACCGAATAATAGACTAAGACCGAGCGACTACCGGTGAAAATATATGCTCTCTGTTATATCGAGAATATTGAGACTGAGTAAATAGTATTGAGAGCCAATATATTTTTTTTTGTTTTGTTATCGAAGCGAGATTCGGCGCTGCGGGCTAGTCCGAATATCGCTAAGAAATTGACGATTGTTAAATATTGTTATCCCCCCCCCTGCCAGTGGTAATTATTAAGAGGCCATATAGAGTCGGAGAACCTTCCCCTGAGATCCCGTCCGACCCTTCCCCTCCCATCAGCTAGCCTTTAAGCACAGTTGTGATACATTATTTTGTTATTTAATTATTTAAAATAACTGGCGCCCAAAAATTACAAAGTATCAAACTGTTTTTTTTTGAATAGTATTTCTGTTATTATCGCCCCGGAGATCGTCCGCCGATCAGTTAATTCTTTTTAATTTTGTTTTTCTTTATAAACCTGAATAAACTTTGTTACGTTTATTTTAGTTTCGAGTATTGAACATAATTATTATTTTCCCCCTCTCCCCGCTTCCCCGAATTCCCACCAACCATCGGCGTGACAATATATATATATATATATATATATATATATATATATATATATATATATATATATATATATATATATATATATATATAAGAGAAGCAGGCTGTAGCACGGTCTCTGTCTTCCTATAGAGACATTTATAGTTCTTTCTCTCTCGCACACACACAGCTGCTGTAAGAAACAGAGAGCGCGCGACTTCTCATCCATAGTATAGGCGAGGTGGTGGTGAACGGTACGGGGGGAGGTACGCTACAGCTCGTGGATGCTACGGCATCTTCGCGAGCTCGCCCCTCTGTCTCTTTCGCTCTTATGCGCAACCTGCGGCTCTCTCTCTCTCTCTCTCTCTTGGACATAGCACTACCATGCATCGAGCTCTCCCCTGCGCGCATCTATTCGTACAACGCTCTGTATGCTTTCTCTCTTTCTCTCTCTCTTATCTTTACAAAACACTATTGCGCTCTCTTTCGCACATAAAATAATCGGTGTATTTGCAGGTTTACAGGTAGTTAATTTGTTAATATAATTAGGAGGTATCGTATCGCGCACAAACGTTATTGCTTTTACACATAATAATGCAGATATACTAGTAATTATAAATTATTAAATTAATTTCAAATATGTTACGATATACGGCATGCGGTATACGTTCATTTTTAAAAATAAAAAATATACCCTCGCTAGTAAAATTAAAAATTTTTAATTTAAGCTTAAAAATTACATTCAAAAACCTCAAATAATTTTTCTCTATTTTTTAAAAGTACATTCAAAAACGAAAAAATTTCGCTTCAGTTTGGATCCCTATTGAAAAGTTACGAGCTAATAACCAAATGTATATATACGAAAACTGATATTTATTTGGTGTAAAGAAAATAAAAGACACCGCCTGTAGGATGGTCACTGTCTTCCTATAGACACATCTATAGTTCTTTCTCTCTCCCGCACACAGCTGCTGTAAGAGACAGACAGCGTGCGACTTCTCATCCAGAGCCGTCTCTCTCTCTCTCTCTCTCTCTCTCTCTCTCTCTCTCTCCTATGCGAGACTCTTAGTAAACGATTCCTTGTAAAACGCTGTGTCGTAAGTACGTGACGGCCCCAGGTGTGTATTCCTCGTCACGATACATCTTCTGCGTAAACAACCGCCATGGTTTTATGTTGTTGTGTTTATGTCAGTTCTCCATAGTTAAACCAGTGCCTGATAAGAGAGAGTCAGAGAGAGACCCAAACCCAAACCCAACGGTCGTTAGAATTCAGTAATTCTTCGCGTAGCATGGCCCGCAGAGTGGGGGCTGGAATGGGCCAAGGAGTGGGTGTCGCCGTAGTGCTCACACACGGTAAAATCACTACAAGAGTCTTCCACGTACATTTAAATGCATAGCGATCTTTGGTGCAGAGGCAACGACTCAGACTGGTAGTCCGAGGGTCGACGGTTCGAGTCTCACCGCCGGCATCGAATTTTTTTTAATTATAAAATCACATTTATAAACACACACATATATATATATATATATATATAAGGAAAAATGGGGAAATAAAAGCAGCGTGTCACTATACCGACACGCTCCGGAAAAATAAAAATGTCAAAAATAAAAACAGCGCTCCGCTATACCGACACGCTCAGAAAAATTATATATATATATATATTGTGACGAATTCTTTTCGTAGAAATTTCGCGAAAATACTAAAAGAACTACCAGTCCACGATTTGTATTGACGCCCAAGATTTTATTATTAATTTCCTTCACTCTACCTAAATCTCACCAGTTAGGCGCCAGGTGTTTGAATCAACCCCGAAACACCAAGGGTTAATCTCTCTCCGATCCACTCCTTTTTCTTCCGCGGCTAGCGATCAGGGAATTGGGGATTCGAAGGGCGAGCATCGACTATTTTAAACGATGTACAACATGAACGAATTTTACGTGCGAGTACTGTACAATAATGGCTGAGCCTTATTTTATTAATTCTGTTCGCAGTTACAACGGTTTAACTTAACTATTCTGTACTATTCCCGGTGAGAGGGACCTTCACGAGATAGGCGACCCTGCGCGCCCGCGTGGCACGGTACAAACGGACTCGTATCGGCCGCAGAAAAGTATTGCATCAACGTGCGCCTACCTTTTTTCTTCGCTCGCCGAAATCCTCCCGCCGTCGCACAGCGGTCCTCGACGTAGAGTCGTCTTCCCTCTCGCTCTCTCTCGCGCGCTGCGTCCTCGCTCGTCTCCTCTCACTCTGTACTCCTTGTCTTTATTCTTTAACTGACACTCTTTTCTTTCTCACTCGTCTACACACTATTTTTCTCCTCGTCTTTCTTCCGTTCACAATCTCTCCTTCTATACTACTCTCGTCTACGCTCTTTCGTCTTTTCGCTATCTTCGCCAAAATCTGACTCCTATCTTACTCGCTTTGTCGCCAAAATCAGACTGTCGCCCTGCTCTCCTTACTTCTTTCCCTAAGTCTCATCTTAGCCTATTTTAGGGGGGGAAGGGGAGAGTTAGGGGAACTTCTCACGGCGATCGCTGTCCGATCACCAGCACAGCCATCCCTCTCTCTCGCTCCCGGGCGTCGTCCGTCGCTCGGCCGGCACTGCCTCTCTCTCTCGCTCTCGAGCGTCGCCCGTCGTTCTCGACCGGCACTGCCTTACTCTCTCGCTCTCGCGCGTCGTCCGTCGCCCTCGACCGGCAATGTTTACTGCTCGACCCCGTGTCTCTGTAACTTAACGAAGTTTCGCCGACAGTGGCCGTTCTCGAACGCAAATTTCTTTAACCACGGGTGCGAGACGACGCGACTCTGCTCTAGCTGTCTCTTTCTAATATTCCTTAGGAATATTTCCCTTCACGCGATTGCGAGGAGTGCAGCGCCTCGTCACATCCCCCCACTAGGCTATTGTCTACCCCGCAAGGAGGTAGGCACACGCCGATATAATTCTCATCGCGTCGCAGCAGAGTCTTCGCCCATCTCGCTCCCGATCGATCCCATCACCAATCGAATCTCACTCAAAAATAACAACCAATATTCCCAAAACCATTTTTATTTAACTTAACCTATCTCGACATTCTTGTTCGTAATTTTTTTCCTAACCTACCCAAAAAAAAATTTCTTTTTTTTTTTTTCGGTCCTCTTCTGTTGTTTTTTTCTCGCGCGGCGCTTCCGACGCGGTCCGGCTATCGGCGGCCACGGCGGGGCGCGCAGTCCGGGCACGTTGCCCTGGTGTACCCCACACGGTAGCAGGATATGCAATACGGACGCGAGGGGTCCCAGAGCAACGGGCATTCCCGGGGGCCATGGCCGTCTTGGTAGCACCGAGGGCAGGCCATCTCGAAGGGGTACCTCCCCGCGTACCCACGTGCTCGCGCCCTTTTTCCCTCTCGGCCCGCGTGTGGGCCGCCCGCTCCAGCCCGTGTGGTCCCGGGCATCCGGCGGTCGTGACCCCGTCACGGTGGCACAGCCGACAAAAATCCGGCCGCAGGGGCTTGGTGCACCGCTTCCACGGGTGGTCTCCACGGCAGTTGAGACAACCCCTGCGCGCCGCGGCCCTCCGGCTCTCGATCAACTGGGTGAGGACCCCGTCCTCTTCCGCTGCCCGCTCGGCGTCCCTCCTGGCGAAGTTCACCGGTTTTTCTTCCCGTTCTCCCGTGGCCTGCCGGCGGTTCGCGTCTCGCGCAGCGTTCCGGGCGCGACGCAGCACGTTCGCCGGCAGCGGGGGTGGGCCTTCTTCTCCGTGCCCCTCCGGTCGGGGAGGCCAGCGGGGTTCCCCCTCGTCGCCGATCGTCAACCCCGCGATGACTCCCTCGATGGGGCTCGCCCAATAGACCCGGGGTCGTCTCAACGCGGCCTGGGCCGGCATTGGCGCGGCCGTTTCGTCGGGCCGGTTCTCGGCGGCCTCCTCAGGTTTTATCGGCGGTGGCACAGCCGTCTCGCCCCTCGGACCTCTGGCCGCCGGGTCCTCGGCGCTCTCCGTCGTTGGCACAGCCGTCTCGACGGGCCGGTTTTCGGCGGCGTTCGTCCTCTCTTCGGCATAGCGCCGTGCCGCCCGTGCCCTCCACGCGGCCATCTGCTCCTCCGGCGTCGGCATCTGTTCGGCCGTCTCTGCCGCTGGCACAGCCTCGGCCTCTCCATAATATCGGCGCCTCGCCGCCTCGCGAATCTCCCGGAGTTGGGCCGTCAGGTGTCGCCGGTTCCCTGCCATCTCGCACAGCGCTCTGTCTCGTCTTCTAATCAACCACAATCAAGCAAAATTTACTACCTACGTTCCTACCTTGTACTTCGGCGGGTCACCCCGAGCTCCCCGCCATTGGCTTATTCGCTGTAAGCTTGAGGTCTTTAACATGCCACGTCCCCGCAGGTCGACCAGCATTATCGGACAACTCGACTACGTTCGGCGATTTCATTAGCGTTATTACGAACGGTCCGGCGTATTTCTTCGCGAACTTGGAAGTCAAATTATTTGCGGCCTTTGACAATACGCGGTATCGGCGATAAACGCGGTCACCTACATGCACTGGGACATCCTTCCTACTTCGGTTATAATACTTTGCCTGTTTCATCGACGCTTCGCGGATATTACGCGTAACGAGATCTCTTAACTCGACCAATTTATTCATTCTCGCGACCCATTTTTCGCGATCCGGCACGTGCGGGATGTCTTCGTCCGCGAGTTGCCTCCAATATTGGGCGGGTTTCGGTTCCCTACCGAGGTTCAAGAACGCTGGGCTAACCCCCAACGACGAATGTACCGCGGTATTGTACGCGAACTGGAATTCGGCGAGGTGTAGGTCCCACTCGCGGTGATCGGCCGAAACGTAACTCGCGATCATCGTTTTAAGATTTCGGTTGACTCTTTCTACCGGATTTGCCTGGGCGTGATACGGTGGTGTCGTTACCCGTTCGATACCGTATTCGTCCGTCAACTTCTGTACTGTCTGATTCACGTACTCAGTCCCGTTATCCGTCAACAGTCTACGCGGTGTTCCCCAACGGCAAAGTATCCTCGCACGGAAGGCATCCATTATTGTCTTACCCGTGGCTGCCGATGCCGGCACGCACTCGATCCAGCGGGTGAACATGTCTTCGAACACGATCAAGTATCGATTACCCGCCTTAGATCTTGGATACGGTCCCATTACGTCGGATGCAACCGTATCCCACGGTTGTGCAACAATTCGCGGTCCCATCATCCCCATTGGCCTAGCTTGGTTCGCCTTGTGTAACGCACATGTTACACATTTCCCAACGTATCGCTTCACGTCCCTGTACATCCCGGGCCAATAGTAGTGGGTGGCTAGTCGGCGATAGGTTCTGTCTACTCCGGGATGACCTGATTGCTCAGCATCATGCGATTGCGACAACAACTTTTCGTGGTCTTCCGACGGCACTACAAGTTTCCACGCATCTATGTCATCCCCTATCGCCCCTTTCATCGCATCTGGCCGATAGAAATAAATGGCACGGCCGTCCACCTGCCAATCCGGAAACTCCCGAGGGTTTCTACGGACAGCGTTCCACCTTTCCTGGTACCGATCGATGTCGAAGCATTCTTCTACCGAGTTGACCTGCGCATCGTAATTTAATTCTACGTCCTCAAACATCCGCGACAGCGCATCTGCGGCTTCATTCTCGGTACCCTTTCTATACTCGACCTTCATCTTGTACCCCGACAACTCAAAGGACCAACGCGCGAGCCTACCAATCGGGTCCGCGAGATTATACAGCCATCTCAGGCTGCTATGATCGGTTACGACTGTGAACTCGTACCCCTCCAAATATGGTCTGAATTTTCGCACGGCCCATATGACTGCGAGACACTCTTTCTCCGTGACTGTGTAGCGCGTTTCCGGTCCTAGCATCGCGCGACTCGCACACTCGATCAATCTCTCCGTGTCTCCGTCCTTCTGCGTTAGTACCGCCCCGACCCCGCGATCGCTCGCGTCGGTGTACACGATGAACGGCAATTCGTAGTTCGGGTACGTCAATATCGCGGCCTTCACAATCTCGTCCTTAACAGCTCGGAACGCGGCCTCTTCGACGTCTGTCCAGTCCCAAGTCACGGTCTTACTGGTCAGTCTGTTCAACGGTCCGACGACCCGCGAGATGTTTTTCAAGTGGCGATGGTACCAATTTACCATGCCATTGAATCGCCGTAACTCGGTCGCGTTTCGCGGTCGCGGATACTCGAGTATTGGCCGGATTTTCTCAGGGTCTGGGCGCAGCCCTTCGCTATTCACCAAGAACCCGAGATAACGTACCTCGTTCCGGCAGAATTCGCTCTTCTCGTAATTTATTATGAGGCCGGCCTCTCGAATTATCCCGAGTATTTTCTTGATCCACTCGAGGTGTTCCCGGAACGTCCTATTCACGATGATAATATCATCCAGGTATGCAAACGCGTGTGGCTCGAGGGCTGGACCTATCAATCTATCCATCAGCCTTTGAAACGTGGCCGGCGCGTTGCACAGCCCATACGGCATTCTCCTAAACTAGAATAGACCCTTCCCTTCTACAATAAACGCCGTGAAATGTTTGCTGGTCTCGTCCATCATAATCTGGTGATACGCAGCACTCATATCTAGCGTGGCGATGTACACGGCCTCCTAGAGTTTACTCAGTATTGTGTCCATTCGCGGGAGGGGATACGCGTCTTTTCGCGTCACTTTATTCAACTCCCGGTAGTCTACACAGAATCTCCACGTACCGTTCGGTTTCGCGACCATTACCGGCGGACTAGCCCACTCGCTTTGCGACGGTTCCACGATGTTCCCGGTTAACATCCTATCTACCTCGGCGTGCAAAGCGTCTACGACCACGGGCGAGCATCGGTACATCCGTTGTTTCACGGCGCGATCGGTCGTAACCTCTATCACGTGTTGCGTGAGTGGCACAGCAACATTAAAATCTTTCGGCATGGTCGGGACCACCCTTGAGAGCATTTCGTCTAATTGCGCTTTCTCGTCGTGCACGAGCTCCTGTAACCCGCAACATAGACCGATGGCTGCGAGCTCATCGTTCGGTTTCATTATCGGGTGCTCTACGCCGACCTCGTCTAACGACCAAACTCCACGTCCCGCACAAACATTGACCCCGAACGCGTGCATGAAATCCATGCCGAGCAAACAGTGCGACTTTAAATTGCGTACGATTATTGTGGGGAACCATTTTTGAACCCCATCCAGCGAAATCGGGAACAAAGCTTCCCCGACTACCCTTTCTACTGTGCCGTTCGCCATAGTCACACAGTCAAGTCTCGTCGCTGGGTACTGGCTGTACGGTATCCCTAATTCGTCCACGATTTGCTTACCTACCCGTCCAAACACGGACGTTGTCGCGCCGCTATCGACCAATGCTTCGAGGTGCTTACCACCGATCTCCAACAACACGAATACCCTCTGACGCCCCGGTTCGCGCTTCCATTCCTTCGGTGGCGGAGGAAATGCGAAAGGGAATGTCGTCTTGGTTTCAGCTGGATCGACTACCTGAGACGGTTGACCACGCGCCGCGTTCTCGCGATCGTCGCTTTGTTCAACGTTGGTATCGCGGTCGGTTTCCATCGTTTCGCCGATAACGTGCGCGTCCCGGATCTCTTCGTCTGACTCACCCGATTCGTCGAGTGTCCAAATGCCAATCGACCCGTCGTGTGACTTACCTGCCTCTACTTCCTCGACGTTTGCCGGCGCAAAGGCGCACGGGGAGCTCGACGTACCTGCAATTGCCTTATCTCCTAACGCAGTACTCGCACGCTCTACCTGATCGATGCTCGGCAAATTGTGAATGGGGGAATGGGGAGGAGGATTCGCTTGAGGCCCTCCGCCTCCGCTCGGCGGGCTTTCTACGCGGAGCGCTGGCTGTCCCGCTGTTGCCAGGCTCGATTCCCGTTTTTTGAGAAGGCACAGCCGCAGTTCTCGGCTGTCACCTCTCTCCTGCCGCACCCTGTGCACAATTGCACCTTCCCCTTCGTACAATCGCGGCTGAAGTGACCGGCCTCGCCGCAATTGAAACAGAAAAGGGGGGTTCTTCGTGGTGACCCTCCTGCACCCCGTGAAACAACGTTTCCCGACGTGCGGTTATCGGGGTTCGTCCGGCCGCTGCCGCTGTTCCCCCCACCAGGCTGCTGTAGCGCCTGGTGGTTTCCCGCTGACGTCGCCGGCGGTTGTGCTGCCGCGTCGGCGTACGAGATTGGCCGCTTCGTTGCCTCCGTCGCGGCCGCTTGTTCGTTGTTGTCTTCTCGCCTCTTCTTACCGCGTCTCTTCGGCGTAGTCCATTCCTCGGCACGGGCTGGTTCGACCTCGCTGTCCCGCACCGCGTCCACTTCGTATGCGCGGTACCGTCGGTCGGCCGGCCTCGTCGGATCCTTCGCCGTTGCTGCGGCGGTGTTCTTGGCGACCCATGCGAACTCCTTCACATGGCATGCGCTCTTCGGTGGGGGTGGACGGCGCGTCTTCGCTCTGGTCCACCGTCGCTCAATCTGCGCCGTTCGTTGGACGAGCTGCGCGTACGTCCTCACGTCCTCCCGGTCCAGCTTATCCCAGTACTCGGGCCTCAGTCCCGCGTACGCCCGATCGAGCTGGGTTCTCAGACTTTTTCCTTTTCGTAGCCGACCGTACAGTCCTTGGATACAGATTAGATAATCCTTGGCCGATTCGTCTGAACCTTGAGTCCGGGCTCGAATATCATCTTTCAGGCCTTGCTGATCGTAGTCGGCCCCGAACCATGCACGGAAATCCTTTAGAAAGTCTCGCCATCCTTCCCACTCGTAGCGGTTTGATCGGTACCACCGGATGGCCCGGCCTTTCAAAACTTCAGGTAATACCTGGAGACGTTCGCTGTACCGAATGTCCGCCGCAGCGATTTTTTCGTGGAGTTGCTCGACAAACTCCTCACATCCGAAATCTTCGTCTCCGGTAAACTTCAGTTGCCATTTCCGTGCAACTTCTCCAATATCTCGTGTGTGTCTGTGTGATCGCGGTCGTCTACGACGATCATCGCTATCCGAGCTCCAGTGGCTCCTCCTCTCGTCGCTTCCTCGTGAGTCCGTACCTTTAATCCTCCTTGATACTCTGCGGTTCGGTACAACCAGCGAGTCGAGTGATGATGACGACGACTCACTCGAAGACCCCTCGGTATCTGTCGCGCTTCGTGCCCGCGACCTTGCGCTCTTCTTCGGCCTCGCGCCGCGTTTCGGAGTTCGCTCTTCCTCCGTCGATTCTTCCGACGGGCGTCTCCGCTGTTGCCTCTTCTTCCTCTTTGACAAGCGCCAAGCACGGCGTTTTGGCGCAGGTGGCTTCATCGGCTTCGATGCCGCCCGAATCTCATCGGCAACCAGCATCCCCCCTGGCACGTCCGCCTGGACTTTTCTCGGGGCCTTGCTCTGCCAACGAGATTTGCGCGCGCTTTGAACCGATGTCCATAGGTCCGCCACCATGCGCTGATCCGCGACGCTCGGAGCCACCGATCTCCGACCAAGACCTTCCCTTTTGGGCGACGTCCTTCCTGCATCCACGAGCATGCCGGTGCTTCCCCCTATGGTCGCTCGTCCCTGACCAAGCATGGTGCTTCGGGCTCCGTCCGCGGGGCTTACCGGTCTTGAGCCGCCATCTTGGCTCGTGGCTCGTGATGCACTCGTCACCCACGCTCGTAGTCGGTTGCGAGTCACAGCCGGTACACCCGTCGGGTCGATGAACAATGCTCGGAGAATCTCCCGGATTTTTCCGACATCGAAACTGTCTATTTGCGCGAGCTCCCTCGCGAAACCATCATCGGACATCTGATCGCACGCTCCCCATGTGATGCTGGTGCAACCCCTCTCGCGGAGCTTACATCTTCGAAGTCGATCGCGAAGCACTTCCCCGGTCCCTTCGACACTCGCGCCCTCCCCGCGTAGCAACTGTCGAACATCGCGCTCCGGCATCGAGTCTATCCAGTGCAATGGGTCCGGCGCGCGCGGTCCGCGCTCACGCGTGTTCACATTTGACATGTCGACGTTGACATTCGTGGCCATACTAACGCTACTCTCCTCCTCGACTGAGGGGTCAGCGTCAACACGCCCCCGGCCTTCGGCCATTGTCGATTATGAGAATTAATAAATTATCGGGTTTCTCGCGCGATTTAATTTCCGCGAGTTTAGGCAATCGTTATTTCGCCGACGCTGAATTGTACGACTTATCCGCCGAAAATTTGTTTCTCACTTGAATTAATTCTCGTCGATGTCAAACGAGTTCTTTTCCACGCGAAATTATTTTCCGCCAATGTCAAGAATATTTTTTTTTCTGTGTGAATATTTTTCACAAATCACCGCAATATTTTTTTCGCCAAATTATTTCTCGTCGATGTCCGAAAATGTTTGCTCACCGCGTAAATTAATTTTTTCCACTGTCGAAAGTATTTTATTTACCGTGAGAATTATTTTTCACGAACCTCCACCAAATTTTTTTTCCGCGTGAATCCTTCTTCGTGAATTTCAAAAATATTAATTTTCGGCCCTTATTATTTTCCCGATCTGATAATAATTATTTTTGTCGCGCCGAGTCCCGTCACTCCAGACGCCGACAATTCACGAATACCAATTTCGTACGACGGTTAGAGTTGCTGGAAATAATGTTTCGTCAAACACTTCGAAAATTGGAATAACGTTTCATACACCGGTTAGTACAATTCGAAATAATATTTTGTACCACGCTTCGAAAATCGAAATAATATTTCGCACAACGGTTAGTACCATTCGAAGTACTATTTCGTCCAACGCTTCGAAAAATCGAAATAATATTTCGTACAACGGCTAGTACAATTCGAAATAATATTTCGTACGACGCTCCGAGAATCGCAATAATATTTCGTACAACGCTTCGACAACTTCTCGTAGTCGTCCGCACAGCGTATCTTCTCGAAATATTATTCGCACTATTATTATTTTTTCTACCGGCCGGGCTAGCGAGAGTCGTGTTTACCTCGCGCGCGATACCTTAGCTCGACCGTCGTTACTCACATGAAATTTCGTTCGCGGCTCTCAGCACAGCCGCTCGAGTACGCGTGTACTTAATACGAAATTTATTTGCCACTGCCCCACGTTGGGCGCCAGAAAATTGTGACGAGTTCTTTTCGTAGAAATTTCGCGAAAATACTAAAAGAACTACCAGTCCACGATTTGTATTGACGCCCAAGATTTTATTATTAATTTCCTTCACTCTACGTGAATCTCACCAGTTATGCGCCAGGTGTTTGAATCAACCCCGAAACACCAAGGGTAAATCTCTCTCCGATCCACTCCTTTTTCTTCCGCGGCTAGCGATCAGGGAATTGGGGATTCGAAGGGCGAGCATCGACTATTTTAAACGATGTACAACATGAACGAATTTTACGTGCGAGTACTGTACAATAATGGCTGAGCCTTATTTTATTAATTCTGTTCGCAGTTACAACGGTTTAACTTAACTATTCTGTACTATTCCCGGTGAGAGGGACCTTCACGAGATAGGCGACCCTGCGCGCCCGCGTGGCACGGTACAAACGGACTCGTATCGGCCGCAGAAAAGTATTGCATCAACGTGCGCCTACCTTTTTTCTTCGCTCGCCGAAATCCTCCCGCCGTCGCACAGCGGTCCTCGACGTAGGGTCGTCTTCCCTCTCGCTCTCTCTCGCGCGCTGCGTCCTCGCTCGTCTCCTCTCACTCTGTACTCCTTGTCTTTATTCTTTAACTGACACTCTTTTCTTTCTCACTCGTCTACACACTATTTTTCTCCTCGTCTTTCTTCCGTTCACAATCTCTCCTTCTATACTACTCTCGTCTACGCTCTTTCGTCTTTTCGCTATCTTCGCCAAAATCTGACTCCTATCTTACTCGCTTTGTCGCCAAAATCAGACTGTCGCCCTGCTCTCCTTACTTCTTTCCCTAAGTCTCATCTTAGCCTATTTTAGGGGGGGAAGGGGAGAGTTAGGGGAACTTCTCACGGCGATCGCTGTCCGATCACCAGCACAGCCATCCCTCTCTCTCGCTCCCGGGCGTCGTCCGTCGTTCTCGACCGGCACTGCCTTACTCTCTCGCTCTCGCGCGTCGTCCGTCGCCCTCGACCGGCAATGTTTACTGCTCGACCCCGTGTCTCTGTAACTTAACGAAGTTTCGCCGACAGTGGCCGTTCTCGAACGCAAATTTCTTTAACCACGGGTGCGAGACGACGCGACTCTGCTCTAGCTGTCTCTTTCTAATATTCCTTAGGAATATTTCCCTTCACGCATGCGAGGAGTGCAGCGCCTCGTCACAATATATATATATATAAAGGTGTGCGCACTATAGCGACTCGACCCATCCCCCCTCCTCCCCGCGCGCCTCTTCACCCCCGCACCCACGACCGACCGAGCCACGGACTCGGAGGCCGCGGAGTGGGGATAGGAGTGGGGATAGAAGTGGGGGTGGCCATAGTGCGCACCCTAGAGAGAGAGAGAGAGAGAGAGAGAGAGAATAAGGTGTGCACACTCGCGCTCGCTACAAGAGTCTTCCACATATGCTTAATACCATAACGATCCTTGGCGCAGAGACAGCGGCTCAGGCTGGCAATCCGAGGGTCTCGAGTTCGAGTCCCGCGCTTGCATCGGATTTTTTTAATTATAAAAGAAAAAATAGCGAAAATAAAAGCAGCGTGTCACCATACCGACACGCTCTGAAAAATAAAAAAATGGCGGAAATGTAAGCAGCGCTCCACCATACCGACACGCTCCGAGAAAAAATGGTTGAAATGTAAGTAGCGCTCCACCATACCGACATGCTCCGAAAAAATTTATATAAAAAAATAAAAAAATATATATATATAAAGTAGTGTGCCCTATGGCGACTCGCCCCACCCCCCTCTCCTCCCCTGCGCACCTCTTCCCCCCGCACCCACGACCGACCGAGCCACGGACTCGGCGGCCGCGGAGTGGGGGAAAAGGAGTGGGGGTAGGAGTGGGGGTGGCCATAGTGGCCGATATACTACTCTCGTATTAGAACTTTGTTGACGTCGTTTATCTCTTTGGGCGTAGCCAAACGCAGAGGACATGTTGCACAAGATAATGTATTTGATATTGCTGTACATACTTTCCCCATCAATCATGGTTAAAAGCAGTTCGTGCTCAGCGATGACGTTTCCATACACGTTGGTACTAAACTTTTAATTTCTTCTTCCACTCGGTTATATTCTTCCTTCGATATTTTAGTATTTTCGTGATCGTATTCAAATCGAATGGGACGACAATATCGAGTGTTTTCATCATGAAACCTTTGTTTATATGTGCTCTGATTTGAAGCCCCATCAAAGCCCCATTTACTAATGAATTGTAAGCGTGTTTCTGATTCGAACTAAATCTTACATGCAGTGTTAAAAGTCTAATGACTTATATTTAAAATTGATTACAAATCTATTTGAACCAATGTATCCGTACCCATTACTTTATTTGATCTAACGTCTTCCTTAGCTTTTTGAATTTGGCAATAAGATTGCCATTGATTATTCCCTTGTTCAATGCAAGTTTATCTCAGATTGTTGTACTATGCTTTGGAAAGATCAAGGCTGACTATCGTACCTAAACATATTTCTTTTGAAAGCAAAAGTGTTGCGACTTTATTCTCACAAAAATTCCGAACACGCTTAACATCATTAGGGTGGTTAATCAAATAATCAATTACTGTTGCGCGATCTGAAAAAACTTCACTTGCTAATTTCAGTTTCGCTGCTATCAGAAGAACTTCCCGTGAATATTTTTCCTGTAAAGTCTGGGTTAATCTTCTCTTATGCCGATTATTTACTTCACTGAAAGTTTTTTTTTGCAAAGGCGTTGACAATAATTTTGTAGGATTAACAATTGAAGTAGATTCAATTTAAAAACTCTCTGTTAGCCAAGACTTCTATTTGGCTTCAAAAGTTTTCCCATTTCGTTCACATTTATGCCATCGAGAACGTAAATTTGTAGAAAAGAGTTTTAAGTGAATTTCTAATTCATTTTAAACTATTCATTTTGAGCAGTCTTCGACGAGCGAATATTATGATGTTGAATTACGAAATTAAGAAACGTATCATCATAATTGATACCATTTTCAGAATTCCTTAAATAACAAAACAAGTCATTGTTTATTATTGACGTCATCTTTTGAAAATATGAGGAAAATTAAAATGATAATAAAGAGGAAAACCAAATTAATAACAAAATATATTATTTATTTTTATATATTATTTATAAGAGTCAATATATTCATAGAAGAATCCAACAGATGACTAGATTTTCCAAATCCAGATTTTCCGTTCGAGATATTCCAAATAGACATGCTATTTGTATATAGCTTCAGTACAATCTCGGTCAGAGATTCGAAGATATCCAAACGAAAGCTGCGTGATCAAATAATGTGGCGCTCTTCCCTTTCTTCTCCTCTTCCCTACGATGCGCGCGATGCGAGACGTGATGCGAACACAGTGGTACCAGATGCGGCCCTCTATAACAAGCGCGTCAAGCATGCGCGTGTTCCCCCACTGCGCGGGCATCGCGTATCCCCACCCAATGAATGCCATACTCCTTTCCATATTTTGACGGTATTGCAACATTAGCGACTCGCACATTAGATAATTTTTATCGAAAATAAACATAAATATAGCGTTTTGGAAATGTCTCCTCGTCAGTTACATTAATATTCAATCTTAAATACGGATTCCCATTTGAAAACATCAATACGGGGTCTATAGGGCTCAAACCCTAGGCTTAAATTTTCATTACTCCATATGATATCCCACTCGAGATCCTACAACTTGTGTATTGATCATTTTTTTCTGAATTGCATGTTCTCGAGATAATCGATATTTCTGTACTTTGGGGACATACTCAACAAAAATATTGTTACATTATTCAACGTATTATTCTCGAAAAACCGCAAATTACCGCAGCCCATTCCTGTATATCCTAGTAGTCCAAAGTTGTCTGAATACCGGGCAATAAGTGAATTACTTATCATTTGTTATCATTTTTTGTAGGCAGACTTGAAATATAAATTTAAAAAAATCTAACTTAGAACTTTTGATCCGTCAAATATTAAAATATCTTGGAAATGCATTTTTCATTAGTCTCAGACGTAAATAATATCATTCTAAGAGGCTGATCAAATTTATTTGATTGTATGCAATCTACTGCCAATTCATTATCGATTTATGTGGGAGTTTCACGTGTATGTTGTGACCGTGCGACGGTTCTCGTGAGAACCTATCGCATGGTAACAACGACGACGCTCACCGCGGAGCTACGCGCCACCCACGTCCGAGGAGTCAACGCTCCGGGTCAGCAAAAGGAAGCAGCCACGCGCAGCTGACGCATGATTAACGCGGCGAGGTCTTCCTGAAATCACGCATTCTGCAAAATGCGCGTGATTTCTGGAAATTTCCGTACCGCCCACCGGGGATCTGCGGACCCCCGGCGAGTGATACGGAATCAAAAAGTACGCAGTTCTTCCTAAGACTCTGATCAGGAAGGCCCCGCCGAGTGCCCGACGTCGGGAAGTTAGACCGGAAATAAGCTGCGGCCCTTAAAGAATTCGCCAAGGAGTTTGGTGGGTCCTGGCTCTTCACGGCAACCCGAGAGTGGGGTAAATCGTTCGGCGACAGGAAACTTTAACTACGGCAGTGAAAAACCTTATAAAAGCGTTGTTATCATTCGAAAAGAAACACCGCGTTCGCGAACTGCTGCGCAAACTGCTTAGAGACTGTAACCATAGTTATTAGTGAACCACCTGTTCGACAGCGCCCCGCGGGGACCATAAGTAGTAAGTCTAAGACATTATTTTATATTCTCTAAAATTGTATTCGATTGCGATCGCCCATATTGTCTTTTAAACCAATGTAAAACCAAGTTTTGGGGCAGCATCCGAACTGGGTGCAATAAATTATTATATGGTGGAACAGTTGTCTCCACCTTTCGTCTCGACACCGTTCTCTTCCTAAATCCCGCCTTTCACGGAAAACGGACCCGTACGGGACGAGCAGCGACTCGCGTCCTTCCGACGGTCCGCACGCTATTTCTAACTCCCTCTCTCTCTCTCTCTCTCTCTGTCTCTCTCTCTCTTATTTCTATTATTACAGGGCGCCTTCTGCGCTCTGTTGGTGGCAGCGACTCCGGGATTAACCTCCCTTGTTGGATTCGGCGCAAGCCGATCCATAACATGTACACCCTTTTCGGGTTTTTACACACCTATTTTACCATTCCAACCTATCCTCCGACATTCTTATTCGCGACCACGGCTGCAGCCGTTTCGCATTCCCCCTAATCTCCCTGTATCGCATTTCCCACGGACGGAGGGAAACTGCAGAAAACCTCCGCCGATACAGGTCGGTACCTACCTAGTTTCCCCCAGTGTCAATGCGAGTAAACTCAAGCACGTCCACCAAAGGCGCCTAGGGCCGGCACCTCCTCAACTGTGACGATGGGCCACCCGATGTCCGACCAAGGCGTCACCATCCGCGCGATGAAAACCACCTTGCGGGAGCACCCCAGCCGAACATCGAACCCCCATTCCTCACAGCGAGGTTTTTTGTTGGGCATTTGTTTTGGAGGAATCCAAACCGCCACGATTGCAGAAAAACACTTAGAAATTTGTTTTCCATTGGTGTCGGCTAGGGGACTCGAACCCTGGTCCGCTGCGTGCGAAGCCGGAGTCCTACCCACCGAGCTACCGCGCTCCTAGTCATTATCGATTTAAAATAGGCTCAATATTGCACTTTCACAAATGTGCAAGCTTGGGGTAAAAATTGGCATAATATTACTTACAATATATGTAGCAATTGAATATATGTCAATTCTATAAACATTTGTTGAGGATAATTCATTGTAAAATGAATGTGAAAATGTAAAATTTAGCCTTTTAATTTTCTACCCAATGCCCGCTGGTTTCTTAAGGCGTCTTCTCACTTTGGAAATTTAAAAAAATCGATTTTTTTTTTAAATTTTGAAAGTACATATCTTCAAAAATGTCATCTCGAAATTTCATAAAGATCGGACGAGTCTAACTACATTTTTTGGCGACCGTTAGGTGACTACCTGAGAGTACCCGGCGATCCCTTTCACGCCGCTCGGACGGTCCCTGTATATCTGACTCTATACAATTGAATAGCCGTGTTCTTTTGTTAATGTAGTACCCCTTGCTTAGGTATATTCTGTTTTCGGGTCTATACTCATGTAATAAGACCTTAACACGTGCATTTTTCAAAAGAAAATCACTCGGCAACGATGCTAAACTGTTATTTCATCAGTCTAATTTGAAACTTCGTAACGGCAACATCTCTGCGCTCAGGATTGTTATAATGGATAAAAAGACTTCGCAACAAAGTGCCACGTGGCGACGTCCAAGTTCGAAATCTAAAAAAAGAAAATTTCGTGGAGTGCTTCCACACCAGTCTGAAGCAGATACGAGTCATGCTAGTGCGAGTGCAGCAAAATTAAAAAAATCGGACGATACAAGTTTCGATGTACACATCGATCCAACGGCTGGATATAGTATTATTCAGTTTTTTCTTGTTTTTTCTACATTACAACAATATGTGAAGTGTAAAGTTTGTAACAAAGATGTTTCTTTTACAAAGTACGGTCAGCGAGGACTCGGTTTCAAAATTTGTGTGACTTGTGATTGCGGAGAAAAATATATTAACTCATGCCCATTAATCTCAACTGGGTACGAAATCAATCGTCGTTTAGTGTACGTTATGCGTTTGATTGGTGTTGGATTGAGTGGTATCAATACGTTTTGTGGGCTCATGGAACTGGGACATGGAATCAATTCCACCGTTTATTATCAAATACTCAATTCGATCGCCATCGCAGTGCAAAGTGTGTTCGATATAGTGACGAGCAAGTCTGTCAAAGAAGAAAATCTGTTGAACGCTCAACACGGAGAACCCGAAGACGTTTTAACCGTTTCAGGTGACGGTTCCTGGCAGAAAAGAGGATTTTCTTCTGTTATTGGAATCGTGTCATTAATATATAAACACAGTAAAAAAATTGCAGACGTCGTTGTGAAGTCGAGTCACTGCAAAAGCTGTGAATCGAAAAAAGGTATGAAAGACACGATCGAATATGCACAGTGGTATGAAAAGCACAAACTAGTTTGTAGTGCTAATCATTCAGGTAGTTCTGGAAAAATGGAGGTTGACGGTATATGTGAGATGTTTTTGCGATCACTCGAAAAATTTGCTGTGCGCTACGGTTTTTACATCGGTGATGGCGACACTAAAACTTTTAAAATATTGTTCGATACAGCACCGTATGGTGAAGACTTTGTGGTTAAGAAGTTGGAGTGCGTATTACACGTTGCGAAAAGAATTTTCAAGCGTGCTAAGGACGCTAAGAAAATTCTTACACAAAAGAGAAAAGCTGCAAAGAAAGACGCTGGAAAACCTTCACCAAAGAAAAAAGCAGCCAAGAAAGTTGTAGTAAAAAAAAAAAAAGTTGTTATAAAAAAAGTTCCTGTCGTAAAAACCCAAGATTTAACAATAAAATTGATGACAGAATTATCAACAAATTACTCATTGGCAATTCGAAGAAACCTGAATTCTGTCGAAGATATGCGCAGGGAGATCTGGGCAGGATACTATCATAAAATTTCAACCGACAGCAACCCACAGCATACGTATTGTTCAGACTCATGGTGCAAGTACAAGAAAGCAGTGAAAAACAATCAGATAGAAACTTTTAAACATCCTCCTGCTCTAGCTGATGATGTTCAAGAGGTTTTGAAACCGATCTATGAAGAACTGACGAAGGACGAGTTACTGGAACGATGCCTCGGAGGAAATACCCAAAATAACAACGAGTGTTTCAACAGCTGTGTCTGGGCAATGGCGCCGAAACACGTTTTTACGGGAAGAAAAACCGTGGAAATTGCTTGCCAAACAGCGGCATGCATTTATAACGAAGGGCTACAACCTGTTTTAAAAATTTTGGAGGTGATGGGTGTCAAACTAGGCCCTATCGCCGTTCAATACGCCGAGAAACGCGACAGTGATCGCGTACGCGTAGGGAACCGCCGCAGCTCTAACGCTTCAAAAGAGACTAGGTCGAGACGAAGGGAAGCTATTTTGGACGAACACACCTTCTACGAAGAATCGGAAGGTCCATTGTATGGAGCAGGCATCGCTGATTAACCCGAGGTAAGGTTTTTTCATGATTTTTCTGCAACCAAAACTTTAAACGCAGTTATCTCAAAACAAGGTTTTTCGGTGCTTTGTTGATGAAATTTCGGAAACTATCCGGCCGATTGTCATGAAATTTGAATGACATATGCTTCATAGTTATGGCTATAGCGCATATCATCAGATTTTTGAAATTTTGATTTTAAGAATTTTTTTTTTACAAAAAACTGCAAAAAAATCGTGGTTTTTTTTTACTTTTTCGAAAAACGTGCGCCATTTTGTTATTTTCGCGAATATCAAAAATCTGATGATATGCGCTATAGCCACTGACATACTGAATCTAAAACAGTTTTATTTTTTTGTTTCAGACGACCCGTCTCGGAGATACCATCAACAAGCCACGACCATAACATTTTTACACGGGTTTTTCGATGCTACTGATGTATTATAATAATTGTTTAAAAAAATTAAAAAAAAATTTTTTCATGTACTTGAAAGATGTGTTTATTACATAGGATCCGTTTTATCCCATAATTTTAAGCAAAAATCCTCGAAAAAAAATCGCAAAAACAGCCTATTTTTGAGGCGCTTAAAGTGAGAAGATGCCTTAAGAGGCAGTGATACCCAGCGGAAAATTCAGACGGCTTCGCTTTCGTCGCGGTAGTGCAGAGCTCGCAAAATTTGGCTAAGAGCCATTGCTGACTACCGCTAGATGGCATGGCGCGCGTATGCTACGGAGGCCCGGTACGATGAGACAAGCCAAGCGCCGAGGCCTCGTAGCGATATGCGATCCCTGCCCCCCCCCCAGCCCGCTGCCCGCTTGGCCGTGGAGAGAAATAGATGAAATAAAAACAACAGAGTCGCGAAAACAAATCTTACAGCTTCGGCCATATCTTATCCATATAATATGTATGTATGTATATATATATATATGCATATTTCTGATAGGGTATATGCATAGTCGGATATCTGTAACGATATTTGCAATTCTATCCAATATGCGTAAAAAATGTACAGAATCCTGCCCCGTGCTTCAGATGTTCGACCGAGAATCGAAAATTCTCGATCGTGTTTCGACTCGGCTCGTTACATTTGCTTTACATTTGTAAAGCATCGTCGATCAAGCATGGTCAACGTCAGGCGAGAAAGTGAGATCTCGGCGACGGACGACACTCGGCAACGAGACACAAGCGTATATGCGACAAATAATCTACAAAATGCCGAGTTTGACAATAAAAATCGCGACCGAGAATCGAAAATTCTCCGTCGAGTATCGTCTCGAATTTCTTTAGGCAGGTATACATGGGTCAAACAATCTACAGAATATTGCGAGTCTCACAATCGCGACCGAAAATCGCAAATTCTTGGTCGATTGTCGACTCGAATATTTTTATTCGACGAGCGATGCTTGCAAAGCATCGTCGATCAAGCATAGTCAACGTCAGGTGAGAAAGTGAGATCTCGGCGACGGACGACACTCGGCAATGAGACACAAGCGTATATGCGACAAGCAATCTACAAAATGCCGAGTGTCTGGGTGACAGACCTCGGGATCTGGTCGATGATGAAAATGGCAGGAAAAATCGGAGGAAATTCTTGGAGGAAACCGTGAAGGGTCCAAAAGAAAATAACGAGCAATGAAGAGACCGCACAGACTCAAACTTAACAGTTGTATTTTCCACTATCACAATAATGGCGGTCGCCCGGCCTCGCGCCCGTGTCCGTTGCCGAGAACAATAACCAATTTGCCGCGAGGAAGAAGAGTCAGAGAAAGAAAGCCGGTCGTAAATCGTCTTTAGTCCACTGATCCGAAAGAAGTTGCCGAAAGAAAAGCCGAGTTTAGAATAATGAACATAGAACCGAAAGAATAGGTAAAGAGAAAAGCCGGGTTAGAATACTGAACATAGAACTTTGAAATATCCGAAGAGAGAAGTGTAACACGCTCGCACTTGAAGATTCGCCGTAGAAGTGAGGAAGACGGAAATCGATCCAGATCGATGACCGAAGAGTGGGGGAATAGGTCCGAGCGTTCGAGTACCGCAGAGTCCAAGCGAGTGTCATAGGCCACGAGCTGCTGACCTCTCGCATGAACTCCCGGCACTACGAACTTTTCTGAACATACTCCCCGCCTTCGGCGACTGTTGTTGCCGAAGAATCCACTGGAAGTACCGCTAGCCTTGAAGTTGGTCGCTTGAAGGTCGAAGAGGCCGTTCGAAGTGTCACGACTCGAGTGAGACCGTCGGATCCGGGGTGAAGTTCGATCACTCGAGCCAATGGCCATCGTGATGGTGGAAGTCTCTCATCCGTGATGAGCACGAGAGAGCCGACTCGTATCTCGTGTGAAGGGTGGTGCCATTTCGAAGTTGACAGGCTCCGTTGAAGATATTCCGAAGACCATCTCTGCCAGAAGTGTTGAAGTTTGGCTTGAAGGAGTTGCCATCGTGAAAGCCGGGGTTCCGGAAGTGCGGTCAGTGATGGTTCTGGCAGGGTGGTCAACGCTTCCCCAATGATGAAGTGACCCGGAGTAAGAGGAGCTACGTCCTCAGGGTCGTCCGACAAGGGACAAAGTGGCCTTGAATTGAGTACGGCCTCCACCTGCGTAAGAAGAGTCGTAAATTCTTCATACGTAAGTGAAGTTTCCCCGATTATCCGACGAAGGTGGTATTTCGCGGATTTTACAGCGGCCTCCCATTTACCGCCCATGTGAGGTGCTGCCGGAGGGTTGAAGGACCACTTTGTACCGAGGTTGGTCAGGGAGATGATTGTAGAGTTCATCTCCGCTGAACCAGCCTTGAATAATGCCTGAAGTGCCGCATCTGCCCCGATGAAGTTTGTGCCACAGTCACTATGAAGGGAGTGACAGATGCCTCGTCTGGCTGAAAACCGCCGATATGCTGCAATGAAGGCTTCCGAAGTGTAATCTGTGACGAGTTCCAGATGGACCGCAGATGTAGAGAAACAGACAAAAACCGCGAGGTAGCCCTTGTAAGTTTTTGCTCGTCGTCCACGCCATGTCTTGATGATGAAGGGTCCAGCGTAGTCAAGACCTGTGTGGAAGAACGGTCGTGAAGGAGTGACGCGTGCGGATGGAAGTTGTCCCATAAGCTGCTGCGCTTGAAGTCCGCGTTGTCTCGCACACGTCGTGCAGCGAAGAATGAACGATCGGATTGGTGCTCGACCGCCTGGTATCCAATACGATCGTCGAAGGAAGCTGAGAGTGGTTTGTGTACCCCCGTGAAGCGTGCGGAAGTGTGCGTCCGAGATGACTAACGAGGTGAGCCGTGAAGACCGAGGTAAGATTGGTGGATGCTTCGCCTCGGGTTGAAGAAGTGAATGCTTTAGCCGCCCTCCGACTCGAAGCGTCCCTTGCTGGTCGATGAAAGGCGTGAGGGCGGTCAAGGGATTTCCCTTGGGAAGTGTCGATCCGGCTGCAAGAAGTCTAAGCTCTGTCGCGAAGTACGCTCGTTGAACGAGGCGTATCCAAAAGAATTTTGCTTCTTCTAAGTCTCCAGGTGTGAGAGGGAAAACCAAGGAAGTGTGAGGAAGCCGTTTGAAGCGGGCTGCCGCTCGTTGGCACACGGCGGTGATCCTCAGAAGTCGCGTGAAGGAAGCGTACCTGTCGAGGAGATCCCAAACCTGAAGACTACGCTCTGAAGTGGTGATGAAGGCGAGACCTGGGCGTTGCTCGAGGTCGCAAGCCGGAGGAGCGTCGGCAGAAGAAGTTGGCTAAGACTGTTGGGGAAGTCGGAGCCAAGGTGGCCCATGCCACCATAGAAGATGCTTCGCTAATTGTCGGGGCGTAAGCCCGCGTGAAGCGCAATCAGCCGGATTCTCCTTGCCCGCAATGAACCGCCATGTTGCGTGCGAAGTGAGCTCTTGGATCGAAGTTACCCGGTTCCGTACGAAGTCCTTCCATTTGGCGGGAAGTGAAGTGATCCATGTCAATGCCACTGAAGAATCTGTCCAGAGGAATACCGGAGTTCCTCCGAGGTCGAGTGTTCTCTGAACATAACCCAGAAGCCGTGCCAAGAGAAGAGCGGCATTCAATTCGAGTCGGGGAATTGACAGTCGTTTCAATGGTGCGACTCGCGTTTTCGAAGAAATTAGCGTGACTGTGGTGGAGCCGCCTGGCGAAGTTGAACGAAGGTAAACGACTGCTGACATGGCCAATTGTGAAGCGTCTGAGAAACCATGAAGTTCAACCTGATGTCAAGGTGACAGTTGTAGCCATCTCGGGAGACTGATAAGCGAGAGATCGCTCATGCTGTCTCTGAAGCGTTGCCATTTCTCCTGGAGCCGCATTGGAAGTTGGTCATCCCACTGAAGTTTAGCCAACCATAGTTCCTGCAGGAAGACCTTCGCGACGATGATTACGGGTGCGATGAAGCCCAATGGATCGAACAAAGAAGCCGTCTCCGAAAGAATTGTCCTCTTCGTGATCTCCGAGTTGAAGGAGGACTGAAGTGTGAAGCGGAAGTTGTCCTCGACGGGATTCCATACGAGGCCGAGAAGTTTCACGTTGGAATCGTCCGATTGAAGGAGAATCGCATCCGATTGAGATTCTGAAGAGACATGTTGAAGAACCTTCTTAGAGTTCGCCGTCCATTTTTGAAGTGGGAAACATCCGCGCTGACAGAGTCCTTGAAGTTGCACCGCCGTTGACTGAAGTTCGTCAATAGTGTCAGCGCCAGCGAAGATATCGTCCACGTATCTGCCTTCCGTCAACGGTCGAACCGCCAGTGGGAAGTCGTGTCCTTCGTCCTCAACAAGTTGAAGCAGGACCCGGATGGCGAGGAAGGGTGCACAGCTCAATCCATATGTAACGGTGGTCAGCTGGTATGGGACGATTCGCTCCTGAGAATCGATCCATAAAATTTGTTGAAAGTCCCAATCGTCCGGATGCACGGCAATTTGCCGGAACATTTTGGTAATGTCCGTGGCGAAGATGAAGCGATGCCGTCTGATCCATAAGAGGACGTCTGAAGTGTCCCGCTGAAGTTTGGCTCCGGTGTGAAGAAGGTCGTTCAGTGAAGTTCCGCTTGTCGTTTTGAAGGAACCGTTAAAGACGACGCGAAGTTTCGTCGACGTACTCTGGGCACGGAAGACGCCATGATGCGGAAGGAAATACCGGGATGTTGAAGTAGTCGCTTTTGTGGCACGAACCATGTGCGATAAGGTCTCGTACTCTTGAAGGAAGCCGTGGTAAAGAGCTCGATACGTCTCGGTTGAAGCAAGGCGTCGTTGGAGCCGAAGAAGACACTGTTTTGCTCCAGAATACGAATCACCGAGTGTCGAAGGTGAGGCCTTGAAGGGAAGCCGTACGACGTATCGGCCGGAAGAGTCCCTGGTATGCGTGTCTCGGAAGTGTTGCTCACAAGAGGCTTCGTCCGGGTCGGGTGTAGGGGCCGAGTCCGGAAGAACTTCCTCCTGCTCCCAAAACTTTGCGAGCAACGAAGTGACCTCGTCATCGGTCGAAGAATATTGAATACGAGCCGTGTTTGAAGTGGAGGTGTCGACTGGCCCGAGGACGATCCATCCGAGGTGAGTCCGTTGAGCGATAGGCTCCGTGGGTTGACCTTTGATAAGGTCCGATTCCACTAGTAAGCCATAGGAATCAGCGCCGAGGATGAAGTCGATGGATCCCGGTTTCAGAAAGTCAGGATCGGCCAGAAGTAATCCCTGAAGATGTGGCCATTGCCTCGAAGAAGTGAACGAAGGCAGCGTCGAAGTTAGGACGGGCAGAATATATGCGGTGACCGTAATGACCGACGAAGGGTCATGAATCGAAGTGAGCTGAATGGTAGTAGCTCCCCGCGTCCGTCCCGCCGCTTGGCTGCCGATGCCGAGAATGTTGATTGAGGCGGCCGCCCGAGGCAGACGCAGAAGTTGAACCAGACGTTCAGAAATGAACGAGAGTTCTGCCCCGGGGTCGACCAAAAGTCGAATCCGATGTGAAGCGCCCGATGACGAAGTAATAACAGCTTGACTGGTAGCAAGTAATACGGAAGGTCTTACCGTTATGCGGGCTGAAGTGTTCTTACGTTCCGTTTTATGAAGTGGACCCAGAAAATTGCCGAAGTTGTCAGAAGCGTCCGATGTGAAGAGATCCGGTGATGATCGAGGTGCGCCTGAAGTGACGTCGCATTGGTGACTCAAAAGTCAAGCCTGAGGCTCAGTAGGCGACGAAGAGGCCAATGGCTTAGCTGCCGGACTCCTTGAAGCGACCGTAGAAGTTGGCAGGTGAATCATGGTGTGATGTTTCCCGCCGCACTCGAAGCATCGTCCGGTGACTCGACAATTGACCGCAGAATGTGCCCGAGGCAATTAAAGCAGAGCCGTCTCTGCTCGGCGATGAGGCGTCGTTCCATTTTAGCGTTGTTGCTCGTCATGGTGAAGCGTGACTGAAGAGACCGAAGATTGACGAGAATTACGCTTTGCGCACGAAGTCGTCGAATCGAAGCACGAGGTTTAGCCGGCACTGAAGTGAACCGGTTCGAGCTCGCGAAGTCGAAGAGTCTCGAAAATGGAAGTGACACTTAACACGCACACTCGAAGTCGAAAAAACCAGCGTACGCCTTGTCGCGAAAAATCCCCAAAGTTCAGAAAGTCACGATAAATGAGCGGTCGAAGCACGCACACACACGAGGAAGAAGAGTTTGGAATAATATCGCGCACTAACACGCGAAATAGAAGCGTCTGTGTGAGTGCGTGTGCACTGACACCCGTCGCTGAAGCGTCCGTTAAATTTCGCTCACTAACACTCGTCGAAGAAGCGTCCGTGAATGTATCTCGCACTAACACTCGAAGAAATTGACAGCTCGTATAGAAGTGAGCCACGTGAGTGAGAGAGCGCGATAGATGCGCCGTCCCGTAAGCGCGAGTGAGAAAGAAGTGTTCGAAAAGCACCCGTTCACGAATCACCGCACAAAACGGACGAAGCGAAGATAGGCCGTATCGCGAGAGTGAGAGAGAGAAAACTGCCCGTGCACTGACCAGTACGAAGATCCGCACAAAACGGACGAGCCGAGGATAGGCACGGCGTAAGAGCGAGAGAGCGCGATATACCGAAGCACTGCCGAGTACGAAGATCCGCACAAAACGGACGAGCCGAGGATAGGCACGGCGTAAGAGCGAGAGAGCGCGATATACCGAAGCACTGCCGAGTACGAAGATCCGCACAAAGCGGACGAAGCGATAACGGTTACCCGTGACCACGTGGAATAATTATCGCGCACTCGCACTCTTTTCCCGATGAATCTTTTCTTAAGTATTCACCTCACTTTTTAATCCCCGAAATTCCCCGGAACTCCTGTCACTTCACCAAGATCCGGCTCGAAGGACCAAAAAATGTCTGGGTGACAGACCTCGGGATCTGGTCGATGATGAAAATGGCAGGAAAAATCGGAAGAAATTCTTGGAGGAAACCGTGAAGGGTCCAAAAGAAAATAACGAGCAATGAAGAGACCGCACAGACTCAAACTTAACAGTTGTATTTTCCACTATCACAATAATGGCGGTCGCCCGGCCTCGCGCCCGTGTCCGTTGCCGAGAACAATAACCAATTTGCCGCGAGGAAGAAGAGTCAGAGAAAGAAAGCCGGTCGTAAATCGTCTTTAGTCCACTGATCCGAAAGAAGTTGCCGAAAGAAAAGCCGAGTTTAGAATAATGAACATAGAACCGAAAGAATAGGTAAAGAGAAAAGCCGGGTTAGAATACTGAACATAGAACTTTGAAATATCCGAAGAGAGAAGTGTAACACGCTCGCACTTGAAGATTCGCCGTAGAAGTGAGGAAGACGGAAATCGATCCAGATCGATGACCGAAGAGTGGGGGAATAGGTCCGAGCGTTCGAGTACCGCAGAGTCCAAGCGAGTGTCATAGGCCACGAGCTGCTGACCTCTCGCATGAACTCCCGGCACTACGAACTTTTCTGAACACCGAGTTTGACAATGAAATTCGCGTCCAAGAATAAAAAAGTCTCGGTCGAATTTCAACTGAAATTTCTTTACGCAGGTATTCAGGCGTCAAACAATCTACAGAATATTGCGAGTCTCACAATCGCGACCAAGAATCGAAAATTCTCGGTCGATTTTCGACTCGAATATTTTTATTCGTCGAACGATGCTTGTAAAGCATCGTCGATCAAGCATGGTCAACGTCAGGCGAGAAAGTGCGATCTCGGTGACGGACGACTCTGGTCAGCGAGAGACAAGCGTATATGAGCCAAACAATCTACTATACAGACTATTGCGAGTCTGAAATTCTACTGATTTCTACAAGATAGGATCTAAAAAAATGCACACATTCCTTTTATACGTTTCATGTCTCATTGTCACAATTTTATATATTCTTTAGGCCCTCCTCTGTCTTTGTATTTCCTCTCTCCTGAATATGTTCCGTGGTAGGGGGAGGAATAAAGAAGAAATTTTATTTCCAAAATTCTAAGTTCTCTTTAGAAAAATAAAGATTTTTTCCGATAAATAATAGTCTAGCCGCACAAACAAAACCTCAAAAAAGAGATCTCAGGTTATTCTTAGGTTTGCCGTCCCATAAATAGAATTGTTTGCATAAGTTTCGTGATATATACCGGAAGATATTCCTTTTTCGGCAAGAGTGACCCCGTTTATCCTTTTTTTGTCTTCGATTACCTGTTTTTTGTATCTCACTCACTCACTGATTATATAATACTATTATTTACTCTATGTATATTGAAGCGGCGACCATCGTCCCGCCAAGGCAGGCAGGCAGCGCCACAATGGGGAAAACCTGAAACAAAAATAGAAATAAGAGAAAAAAGAAAATTGTAAGTTAGTTCCGAGAACAAATAACAGATGGCAAAGGACTTTCTCACCAACAAAAGATACCCAAGAAACATATAAAAAGGTACAGGACATTGCCAGGACATGCTGAAAAATTCATTCTATCAAAAGAGTCGACAAGAATAAGGAAAGATCTCAAAGCCGGTACTCAAAAGAGGTAGCTGCGAGATCGGACTGAGTTTGTGGAGACTTGGAAAATAGAGAAATCTCTCAAGGCTGGGACTCGCAAGAGGTAGCTGCGAGAGAGGACTGAATGAGCGGAGAAGCCGAAGGATAAGGAATTTCTCACAGCCGGTACTCAACGAGGTAGCTGCGAGAGAGGAAAGAATTAGCGGAAGCAGACAGATCAAGAATTTCTCACAGCCGGCACTCGACAGAGGTGGCGGTGGGAAAAAGTATCAGGAGCGGAACCACGAGAGGGAATTTTCGTACCACCAGCCGGTCGAAAAAGCTCGCTGCGAGGGAATCCCGGGTATCGCGAGATCACGCTTTGGGCGCAGCGAGGACTGCGGCAGGATCAGAATTGCCAACTCCGGCAGGAAACGGGAAAAACCAGCAATAAGGAAGGCGAAAGGCAGAAGACAAGGGCAAATTACCAGCCACACCGAAGGGGAAAGCCAAGCGCAAGAGGAAACTTACCCGAGAGAATCGACAGATAGGTCCGCAGCTTCCGCAGTGTAGGGCGAAAAAATAAACGTTGTTGCAATTTGAAGTTTTTTCATATCTTGTATTTTTATCCATTCTACAAGCATACCAAATGTCGTCGAAATCGTGCGAAGGTGCATGAATGTAGTTGCCTGTCACTAAGCAGCTGCCATCTCTGGAGCGGTCAAGCAATCCAGTTGTAGGTAGTCGGTAATTTACGATGCATGGTAAATACCATCAAAAAGTGGTGTCCACCCATTATGATTCACCCTGTATATTTATATATAGGTTTATATATAATTGTATATAACTCTATACATTCGTATATATAATCCGATATAAATGTACTTCCATCATATACAGTTATATATAATTCAATATAGTGTTGTATACAATTATATATATATACGTGAAAAATTTATTTCCGGTATATAAAATTGTATATAATTGTATATGAGTACTTTTCTTTTCTTTTGAAATTAATATAATTATATTGCTACTCATATATGATAAAATATAGAAACAGTTTTCTTTGGGTTTATTCGCGTATGGAAGCAGGTAAATCAAAAGATTGTTCACTAAAAGTTAATAAATTATGTATTAAAATGCAATATATATATATATATATATATATATTGCATTTTAACATACATATCAACGTATTTTACATTGAAACGTTGAATTATAAAATATAAAGTATTTTCAAATGAAAAGAAAAGACGGTTTGTTCCATATATGGGAACACTTTCGTTGTCATTCGTCTAGTACTGAACTATCGGTCTTACAAGGCGAGTCCAGTAGAGGCCAACCGAGTTTAGCGACGGGACTTCGTAGGGTTGTAGGGGTGCCTGAAACTAAGAAAACCCTAAAGGGCTACGTGTAGATACGCAGCCGTTCTTGAGATACCCGGTTTGAAAGGTTTTGCCGCCGCACATAAGCTTTGACGTGTAAGTTAAAAATGTGGAAGCGCGTAGCCGAGCGGTTAGCGCGCCGGTCTACCATCCGTGCGTCCCGTGTTCAAGTCCCCGGAAGAGCGGTATTTCCCTAATTTATGGAAATGGACATTATTGGTATATACAATTCTATACGTTTATATACAAATATATAAAATTCTATCGGGCCAATTTTTATATAAAATTGTATATGATCAATTAATATACAATTATATATGTTTATATAGAATCATTTTTACTCGGGTAGTCGGTGCAAAATCGGACATTGCAGTTTATTTCGTTTTCTTGTGTATTATGTGTGGCTTATATATCGTTTACACAATTATTTTAAGAAGAGAATGAAGCGTGAAATAAGATTTTTATTGTCGTGATTCAATTTGAAGTAATAGAAAAATTAGATAATTTTTTGGCGCTTTTCGGGCATAGTAGAAACATATTCTTCTTCACAATCGGAGCATTCCGATTCAGTTTCATTATGCGGTGTTTGTATTGATCGCAATGCATTAATCAACCACTCATTTTCATGATTTACGTCTATATCTGTATCAGAAAATAGCATGTTAATTTCTACATCATCTGCCTCGCTGATTTCTATACTTTTGTTGTGTTTGTTGACACACTTTCCTTCGTGACATTCGCAAAGACCTGAGCATTTCAACCCTGCTTTTCGAGATCTGCAATTAGCTCTTTCACAGTGTGTGGATAAACATCGACAGCGAATTGCCTGAAGTAATTTTTTTGACGCCATTTCTTGAGACATACTGATGGCGATGAGTCCACGTTTTGTCCTTTTCCAACCCCAATCTCCAGGGTTTAGAGCGTTCCCTAACCAAGCTTAAACCTGATGATAAACCCGAAACGAATGGTATCGGGCTGCATCTTCTGTTGGAGGTAAAGATGCCATGTTAGCCTTAGTTTTCGTAGATAGGCGGACGTAATGTTGATGCGCAGTTCGTTTAGAGATTTCTTTGAAGAATCTCCACCGTACAATGCAGATGGTAGTGTGTGGAAGTGGGCATAAAGGCAGAAGGAGCGATGTTCTTTGAATATATATGTATACATTTCAGTATCAGAACAGCTGCGCACAGCAGCGCGCTTGCCTACCGCCGGAGCACCGCGTCATCGTCGCCTAAAGAAGCTTATAACTTTCAAACTATTTGTTTAATAAAAAAAAAATTTATACGAAAGTTGTAGGGAATTAAATAATAAACAAGTTTTGTAATAGGTATTTTTTTAATTTTATAGCGTTTTAAGGATTTGAAGGGGAAAAACAAAAATCATGTTCAGAAAAACAACAATAACACAAAAACCATAAGTGATATAAAAAAAAAGTTTAAACAAAAATGATGCAAAATTTAGTGACGGATAAAAAAGGTCTCTACATATATCATCATAAACCTAATAGTTTCCGAGATATTGTTATAAACGCGTTTTGCAAGATGGCGGCCACTGCTGACCATCGTAGACGGTCTCATTTTTTAACTTAAGCTTTTTAACCTCCAAATTAACATTTGGTAAAAAAATTAGAAGTAGGCAAAATTATGTTTTGCGGAATGTCTCTATTGACTGGACTATAATGTGTAGTGCGCTCCGCGGCTATACGTGTGTGTTCACGCTCGCCGGCATCGAGAAACGCAAGCCTAATTTCGAAACGTTCTCAAGCGCGCTGTGAGCAACCGATCGAGTTGAAATTTTTACATGACATAGAGAATACTAGCCGAATTGGGCTCTTGGCATTTTTTCTGAAAAATTCGAAAAATAAAGCACACTTTTCGTTATAACCATCGCAAAATATATATCCATTATCTATAAATATATATAAAACTTGCATATTCCCGATAGTTGCATGAAGTTTATGATGATTTATGAATATACAGGTAGCACGCAATGAAAATACGCACTTTTTGCCGTTTATTTTATTTCATTCGGTGCAAATATGTACGAGCATCATTGACAATTCGCATTGTCGATAAAACAGGGTACGAGACTTTATTTCACGAGGCCCGCGCCGTCGCCGGCGACGAAACAGCCACGAGAGCCGCACACATAGCCGTTCTTATATAGCATCTAGGTCCGCCTGACGTAGGGCTAATGTGCAGCGCGCGGTATCGCACTCGTGGTGTATATATGTATACATGCACGAGGCGTAGCGGTAGCAGGCCGGGTGACAGTTTACGACGACGGAGGAGGCTAGGCCTCGCGGTCTAACATATATCAATATATAGCGGCAATGCTTTCCGGCATATGGCTTCGCCTTCGTCTGTTATCGTACGAGGCTCGTGAGAAAATTTCGACAGCGCACTCACGCGGAATTTTGTTACACTTTTTTTTATATGTCGGTACAATTTTCTAGCCGTTGACGTTATCTTCTTGTCAAAAATTTTGATTCGCCAATTCTCATTCATTTCTGCATAAAATCAAATGAAATAAAGCTCAAAATGTGTGCTTTTTAATTGCGGTTCGGCTCTTGCCATAGACATTACGATTTAATCCGTGCACCCATACAAACTTCTTTCATATCTCCAATGATAAGTGAAAATGCAAATTTTTTTTCAAGGTTTTCAAACGAATATAGCAAGAGCCACTTTTTGCCATGATTCTCTGTGTATCTGCCAATTTTTAACCTGATCTGTTGTTTACTGCTCGCATGAGTATTGATCAAAATTTCCAAGCGCGCGTCGCCGGTATCACTGACTCTTAACGCTCGTTCCACTGTGCGACGTGCCGTCGTGCACGGTGAGTTGATCGGGACGATTTACTGAGCACATGAGACTACCATCTGTTGTGAGAGTTGCAACCAATATGGCTGCACAGCCTGTCGCCTCTTGCCGTGCGAGAAGAACCGGTTTGGCTCCCGAAGGGGTTCCAAGGTGCTCTTCGTGTCAGTGCCATCTCAAATAGCACTTACCTGGCGCCGTGATACGCCAAGCATGGGCTGTCGTGAGGATAGCCCATCAGATGACAGATGAATTAAACACTACTCAAAAGCGGATCAAAATATTTCTCTCTTGTTGATAATCAATTTAGTTTGCATGCACACTTGTTTTCCTTATTTAGTCTATGTTTAAATCACTAGCGATTCAAGCGTCGGCCGAACAACAAACTTGCGGGATATGATTTACGCCTGCGACCGAGGACCGGACTATTCGATTTCATGAGGCTAATAAACCTATGTTACCACAACACCACGGAGAATTTTTAACTCCAGTGTTTCGGTCGTCCGTTTGTCAGAATATGGGCTTCATCTCAATCTTCTATGAATCTGGAAGAACTACGGCAAATTGGGCGGAGCCTGTCTTTGCTAATCTTACAGCAGGACGCACGGTTCCTCCGCATAAGCGATGCTCGAGTGGTCCGGCTATGTGCTGAGCAACCCATACACCATGCGAGTCGGTTCCTAAAATGTTTCCAAAATCCGGGAGCGTCTGGTGAGGGTATCGGTTTCTGTCATATGTCCGGGTATAGCTGAGTTGACTAATATCCGTCTTGACCTGGTCCAGCGATGCGATGTCATCGGAGATAGGTGCATCCCGCATTGCCAGAAGATTTTGGTTTCTATTTTCCGCTGCTTCTTCGCAGTAGGGGCACAGTCCATCAAATCCGGCGTATAAAATATCGTCTTCCCGTGTAGTCTCTCGAACAAGCCCCTGATGAATAGTGAATGATATTGGTGCAGAGTCATCTAGGCCATCAGCTTCCGTTAGTCGGTGCACATACGTCAGGTGCCGACTTTCTTGGTAACGAGACAAATTCGACTTGCCTAAGAGTTGTTCGGTGGCCGCGATCTAGGAGAATTTGTGTTTCATTTGTTGCAGCTATTTTGCGTTCTCCTGATAGTTTTCGTAGTCGATCTGCAACAGGTAATCGTGTGGTATGTATGTAATGTTCTCCTATAGAGCGGGTGGGTTCTGCAGCTATGTTGTTTGATTTCGGATCAGTAGCTACGGATGTCGCTTTGAATGCGTTACGAGCGCGGGTTGCTCTCTGTTGCCTTTGCTTTTATATACTTTTATCGTTTCCTGTACCTCCTAGAAATAGCATCAAATAGCGTCTTTGAGCTGTGGTCATAGTGTTCATCGAGAGAACGAGTGTCGTCCGCTCGCCTGATGCTGTAAATTTTGAAATATAATAGTCATGTTGCCCTAGCACTTTCGAAAACATACTTGCATCTCAATGACCTTTCCTTCAAGATGTTGCTGCTCTCTTATTTGTGGCTGTGCGTCGACACCTATTGACTGGCATGAAAGTCTCGTGACAATCATGCTACTTCGTCCACGCATTTATAGTCATATAAATGCGGCCTGTCATTTCATCCAGCGCGTTCAGCCAACATCCTCCAAGTTTGCAAGCGAAGGTCTAATATTTGTGAGACAGGCTGCTTATCCACATATTATACGGCACATCATCGCTGATACCGCCGTTGGCTAGGTTGCGCAGTTCACGGCGAAGTTGTAAAGACTTGTTGTATAGCTCAAGGTTATTCAATAACTTGCGTACCTGAGCTGTTCACGATATCGCGACATATTGGAGAATAACATTCATGAAGTGTCCATGTTTGTTATTAGCTGGTGACGAACGCTTCACATGAGGGTGAGTGTTTTAATATGGAGAACTCGCTGCATTATATGGTATTTGGCCGAGTCACTGTTTACCCAACAGTCACTGAACTTTGATTCGATAATCAGAAATCATAATTTCGTGTTCTCGTGCAAGAACACTGGTAGCTGCAGTTTGTTAATACAGAGTGAATCGTAATGGGTGGAAACCACTTTTTCATGGTATTTATCATGCATTGCGAATTTCCGACTGCAACTGAAGTGCTTGACCGCTCCAGAGATGGCAGCAGCTTAGTGACAGGAAACTATTTTCATGCAGTCGCCGTGGCCCTCTTAAATAAAATAAATAAAAAAATATATATTTTCATGCACCTCCTCTGATTTCGATGAAATTTGCTATGATTGTAGAAGGGACAAAAATAGCCGAAACGTATTTATTTATACGTGCCGAGTCCAATATTTAAGGCGTGAATCGAGCCCTCGAAAAAAATTTCAAATTGCAACAACGTTTATTTTTTCGCGTACTATACATTGGATATCAGAATGGTGCAGATAGCAACAAATCTCATATTGTTTATTGCAAATTTGTATTTTTTTTCATACGCATCTCCGAGAGTTTTTAACCGATTGGGATGCAAATTTGCATAAAGGTAAAGAATGAAAAAATAAAGTTGACGCGTTTGTTATTTTTTCGATATCTCATAATTAAGGGGTTGAAACTGCTCCTCGATTTTTTAGTCATCGTATGATCAGGTTAACCCGGAATGGTAAAAGGCACAAAGCTACCTGGTTACAAATTCAAACTAAATGTTAAGTTATTTCAAATAGCGGATTTAATACGATGAATTACAATACAAACTTGACATGATTTGAAAGAAGCTTCTTACGCACAACATTTTAAGATCGGTGGCGATAAGATTTATCTCAAAGTGCATAAATTCAAAATTATGAATGAATAGGGAAATTTTGGGTTATTTTCGACAATGCAGATATAAAGCAAAGTATTAATAATGACAGTTTCAAAACCATCTCGAGTACTCAGTATCTACCAAATAACATAACTTTTTATATATTGGCCCACAACATTTGATTGATTATTTTGCCCGTATAAATTTCACAATCACTCTAAACTCTAAAAAGCAAAATTGAGCATAAATCATTGGAGCTGATAGCATACGTATGGATTATTGTGAATTGTATTCGATAATTTTGTATTGCATTTCTTCTAGGTTGTATGCACTTCACGTGCAATCAATGCAAATACGAGTTTTGTTGTGGTTGTGGCAAGGCATTTGTAATGGGCGCAAAATGCTCGATTAGCCCGTACTGCGCAAAACTAGGCCTGCATGCGCATCACCCGAGAAATTGCCTCTTTTATCTACGAGATAAAGAACCCGCTCAGTTGCAACAACTTTTGCACGAAAATGGAATTGAGTACGACACGATCAATCCATCGCTGGAACAAAAGTGCAAGGTTCAACTACAAAAGGAGACGCCGACAGGTGTGATAGATGCTGTTTGCAACTCGGACGTTGCCGAGGATCAAGCTGGATTATGCAGGTATATTGAATTTGAATATTAACACTTATATCGGCGAGATAAAAAAATACAACAATAGTAGATATTCGTATCAAAATGTGGAACATCGGATAAGATACAATATTTACATTGATTTTTATTTATCTCCCGAATTCGTGTAGCTTTTTTAAGAAATGTGCAAAATCTGGCCTCCTTTATTTCACATAAAAATGGTCTCTTCTTCGACAAACGATACGAATGATTAATTGCAAAAATATGAAATATAAATCTTCCTTCTGTTCTCTTGTCCGAAACGTCAATCGCTTACTTATATTGGATATTGCCTCAAGAAAAAATCTACGAAAACTGAGTAATATTTTTGTATATCCATTTGCGCGCTTTTCATATTTTTGCATTTTGTTTACATGGTTATATGTAACGTTTTTGATCTTCATATAACATACTCGTATACAATTTCCTCGAATTGCTTGAAAGTGATTTTACACTTCCACCTGAGTGTTTGTGATATCAAATATGTTTCAGATAATATTTTCATAGATGGTTTAAGACTATCATGAAAAGTGAATTGTTCCAATGCTTTTCCGTCTGCATTGTCGGGTGACCGAATTTGGTTTTCCCATTTCAATTTACAAGTACCTCTGAAAGCTTTTACAATTAGTTCCGTCAGTCGGTGTTGTATATAATTTTCATTATAGTCAAGGTCACGGCACATATGCTTATAATATGCATTTTTCAGTACAGCACGTTTTTACCGTTCAATAAACTGACTAGATAACTCCTAATATGAAGTTCCCACTATGCACATATATTGCTATACTTACTATGACCCTTTTTCCATGCAAAGCTTCTTATTGGTATCGTTCTAGCAATAACAGATTCCCTGACAACTATTATATAAAATGTAGCTTGCTTATAGAAATTATATTTTTACGAATCATTTCATTTCGGTTGTAAAACCACTACAAAGAGATTTACTGTTAAAAAATAAATTATTGGAAGAAATCGATGAATTATAACTGCTGTATATGAGCAGACAAAATTAAATTTTCAGCCTTATTTGTGATCAATTGCAGACGAGAGGGCAATTGAATACATATACCAGGGTTCATAAAGAAAGTTGTTGAGTTCACCTGTACGAGTAATATAATCGATTGTGAGCTCACCGAGAAGGAAATAACAATCACCTCTTAATTATCGTGTTTCCCCACTCAGGATTCATTACATAGAATATCTTGTGAGAAAGATTCGTTACTCAAGATTGGAGCCACTAATGTTGTTGAGCGTGGATGACTTGGAGACTTGCATTAGAAGAGCGGGCGTTACGATGCCACCAAATTGGTATAAACGTGACCAACGAGACTACCATCGTGATCTCATCGAGGTAAACAACTTACATTTGAGCAGTTGTTTTAATCTAAGTATGGGTACTTTTCCCCGCAGGCAGCACTACATTGAGTACTTGGCGGGCCTGGTGCTCAAGGGAAAACTGGACCCTGTGGCGATCTTTGATTTGAACGAGGCTAAGCAAGAGTTGCGCCGTCGGGGAAAAGTCCCGCCTGCTAAAGGCCAGGAAATGTCCGAGCAAGATTATCTCAAGGCGTGCATTCAGGTGATTCATATTACTCAAGAAAAAAATAATAATCAAAATGATTTCACTTTAATACACGCTATCTTCTTCTCTATATACTATAAATACTCAATTTTATATTCGCGACAAGCAATTTGACACCATTAATATGTGATTACCCGCGGAAGGATTCTTGTATTAAAGATGATTAATATGTATATAATCCGTTTCATTTAATAAATTTAATTCGCCGAGGATTTTGGTACATCGTAGTATATGACCTGGAGGGTCAGTCACCAAAATACATTAATAAAATAGTAAGAATTTGTAATATAAAAAAATGGGACAATGCTGATAAGAATTGGAAGGTGAATTTTTTATCATACCCGAATGCAGTGAGACACAAATAAAGGATATAAAAAGTTGTATAGTTTTCGTTACATATACGGCTTTCCCATATGAAATATGAAATCTCCAAAGAAAAAAACATTTCACAAAGTCTTTCTATGTAAATATATTCGATATTTCCGGCTTCTTCTGTATTTTATACGATTTAATATTTACATGTAATTACATGTGTTAAAAAAGCTTACATTATGAAAAAATCTCTGTATCTTTAGATGGTGCAGAAGCAGATACCGTTGGAATGACCATGTGGAATACGAACAAAGTCACCAGACGTCGGAGTTTATCATCACATAAATATTATTAATAAGACTTATGTGAATGTACTATTTATTTTGCACTACACACCCAAACATATATATATATATGTGTGTGTGTGCGCGTGTATTGGTGTGTGTCTATATGAATATGAATAGATTTAGAATTATATAACACGTACGGCTGTTATAAAAGAGGTCATACCAATACCCATAGCGCCCAAGCTTTGCGAAGCCACAATCTATATAATTTATTGGTATTATATCTAGTGTATAAGAGGGTTGATTTGAATAAACTTTTGTGTATACAGGAAATATTAAGAATGAAAAATAAAAAGCCGTGATTAAGCGTGGGCTTTTCTAGTTTCTGACGTGAATTTATTAATCTCTTTAGAAAATGCGTGTCGTCATATCTGTAGCGTTACCTAAAGCAACAAGTCCCTCATTTGGACAATCTCTGCAGCATTATATCCGTACCAGTTACTCTTCCATTTAAGGTCGAACGGTAGGTACGTCTTTTGCGAGGCAGGCGGTGAGAGGGGTACTCATATGATTTAAAATGCGAAGTCTCTCGTGTTACCAACTGCACGTGAATTCAGTTTCTGGTTTTCAATTTACATGTAAAATGATAATTGTGTACTTTTAGATGAAAAAATAACTATTTCAAATATAATATCCCTAATTTTGACGAAAAAAACTACTTATTTCATAATTGAAAATATTAAACATTTCACAATAGTAGGTTGACAGCGGCAATACAGCGTTATGGTTTCGGTTTTAACTGTTGGCTGCCATGCTCAAGTTCGAAAGGAGCACAATAGATGTTTGGACCATGGCGGTGTTATGTCCCAGGATCGACCGTCGACACATTAGTATCACCTCATGACAAGGGATAGGTAACTAAACCTCGACCAACCACTAAAGGCCTTACTTTGCGAAAACTGAGGAAGGAAACAACGAAACTAAACTCGAAACGAAACTCAATACATACGTATATAGAAACATACACATATAAGTACTCGAAACTACTTCTAGTATAAACAAACACTACGTTTTGGAACCGATGTTCCCACCGTCTAAAATCTAAATCTTAAAAAAATATACTTATCTGAGATAAACTAGACGGACAAATTTCGGACACGAAAAAGAAGCATAAGATCAAAAATAAACTAGCAAGCTGGAAAACCTCACTATCGCAAACTTTATTTAAAAAGGGACCCGAACACGTGCAGATGGTCGCCGCATTTAGGGAAAGGTGGTACAAAATGATCCCCCTAAAGGAAAACAGCTGTAAAACGGGTGTATACAGATTTTTCTTGAACTTAAAATATTTAAGGGGTCGAACTACAGCATTTAAGCAATCGAACTACAAATTTAGTAAGCGTTAAATCACAAAAACAATTAGGAATAATTTATATTAATTGTTTTGTGAAGGTCTACTAAGGGATCATTTTGTATACCCGGGTGCCCAAAATGATCCCCCCAATGCGGGTAAAATGAGCCCGGGATTATTTTACCCCACTATTCAAAATTAAAGCAAGAAAGAAAAGATAAGAAATAAAACATTCGGCAGTCAAAGATCGGCCAGTATCGGGTCGCGAGATATCTCGTCAAAAGCGTTAATCGGTCAGTATCGGGTCGCGAGATACCTCGTCCACGGTAACGAAAGGGTTAAGAAACATATACAGTATGTACGAACCAAAATAATAGCAGCCAAAGGTGCCCTGCATCACCTTATCTGCAGGAGCAGTAAACTATCCCTAAAAAATAAAGTCCTTTTGTATAAAATTATTATTAAACCTGTCGCTCTCTACGCGTCCCCAATATAGTGCAACGCAACAAAAACACACCTTAATAAAATTGAAGGTATACTTAATAAAACCTTGCGAATGATAGCACTCGCTAAACCACGCGATACTAATGAGTACGTAAGAGAGAAAACAGGATTAAAAAAGTTCACATCTGAACTATATGAACTAGCGAATTTTTTTTACGAATTTCAAATAAATAATAATGCTCTATTACGTGAATTAAAGAAAGGAACACAAGACTTACCCTACAAAATTAAATTTAAGCTACCCCAATAGCTAATAATAGTTACCGGTAACTAAGCTGATACTTTTGTAAATATGTAAATAGGTATAAAACACATTATAGATGTACACATTAATTAACAATTAGGAAAATATTGTATCTCTACAGGTTTTTTTTCAAATTTTTACCTCGTATAAAGCATAAATATAAGTGAAAATGCACAACTTACCTGATGATATATCTAATTCTAAATCACCTAGTAAGTACTAGTCATAGTACAGGCATAGCTGCAATACTCTACAAATACTGTACTGTTTTCTAACTCATGAATAAAGAGAGTTTGTTAAATAACATCGATACCACTCGGTCATTCGCTAGACACACATTAACGTATGTGTCAGATGTAACTGGAGTTGACACGTTACTGCGAGTGTCAGCTCACTCAGCGTATCAGGGGACGATCTCGCACTGCCAGGAACATCGTTCTTCGCCGTTAACCACCGGCATCAACCGTCCACGCAGCACCACGATGGCGACTCACACCCATCAGCCTGGACAACAAGCCGCTTACTAGGCCAACCAGGAGCACGCTAGTAACTTGGGATATTCGAGTCCGGCGTTGAACTTCGCCTCGACAGCAGCGACCACCAGCTGCAGCTCTCAGTCCGCCTCGGCGCCGGAATCGAGCATCGCAAACTCAACTAACGTACCGGGTACACCGAGCTTGCCAGGCGGACTTGACTTCCGAGAGCGATTGGGAGACGGTCGAAACGTCCAACGTCGGGACTCATTGTCAGTCGTCGATCCCAAGTTTACTCAGCCCCATCGAGACTCCACCGGGAACACCACCAGGGAGCCCACCAACCAAGGAGGGCTACGATGACCCGAAGGCTCCTCCGCTCAGAACCACACGCACAAATCCTCCGATAACATGGCGAGAAGCCAGCATTGTACTTAGTAAAATTAAGACTGTTGAATAAATGACGTTGATTCCAAGTGTAACTTATTCGACTTATATTCTTATTCGCCTGCCGTAGACGCTTAACCCGCACACTGCCCTGAGCTCTAAACAAGTACGTTCTGCCGAGATTCACTCGATTGAATGCATATTTTTAATCTGACACAACTGTCATTGCGACAATGGTTGAAACAGTCAGCAGAGCGTACGTTGATTTTTTAAAGATGTACATGGATCGTGACTACATCAATCGTACACCGCTACATGAAATTTAACCAGATAACTCACAAAAAATGTTACCACTACAACAGATGTACTTGGGAGTAAAGGTGTCCGACTTCCTGCATAAAGTTGAAATTCGCGAAAACGCTAATCTTAAAATGGATTTTCTGAAAGGATGCAATCAGTTTCTTATTGTCGGTTGTCAACAGTTAAAAAAACGTTTCGATTTCTCAGACGTTGTTTTAAAAAAAATGTCCATACTTAAACCGGCGAATGCTGGGCTAAACGAAACTTGGAAAACTACGCCCTCCTTACTACCGTTAATGCAACTGTTGCCACGTATAATACATAAAAATAAATACCAAATGGCCAATGATGAATAGCGGCAACTTCCGAGTTTCGAATTACCCGGGCATATCAATATTTCCGACGAACCTGACAATTTTTTGGCATAAGTTTTCTAAATTTGACGAACAAGATTAAGTCGGTTATACCTCCAAAAATTTAACCAAATTCGCCCTGAACGTCATCTCGCTTCGACATTCAAATGCCGAGTGTGAAAGAATTTTCAGCGCTGTGAATTTGGCAAAAACCAAGACCAGAAACTTCGTCGTTGAACGGCATTCTTCTAACGCGACAGCGAGTCAACAATTGCACGACGTTCGAGCCACTTCCGGAAGAATACGCCAGAATGAATAAAAAATCATTATATCCAAAGGCCGGTGAAAACAAAATGACAGCAATGAGAGTTTTCAAAAACACCCACTGCTGGAATAGAATGGGAATCTGACGACGATGACGTCACAATACCAAAACGAAGTGTAAACTAAGTCTTGTGAAAAAGTCTAAGTCTAAGTCTAACAATCAGTGATGAAATTTCGAACATATCTCATGGGAGTTAAATTTCGCATATTGACAGATCATAAAGGTTTAACATTTTTACATACGTCGCAATTCCAAAGTTGTCAAAGAACGACACAATGGTCAAATCGCGACTCGGACGATTGACAAGGGGGGAGGGGGGAACTCGGACCCTAGGGGGGAGAGTCAGGTGGCCTTTGCAGGTTCCTACTACCAACGCCCTAGCAACCCCTGGGTCGGAGCCAAAGGATAAGGAGAGGGGGGAGGCAAACGCGAACGTTGTGTTTGTTCTTTGTCGCTCTGAAAAGAGCGGATTGTTCCCCAAGTTCCGAAAGGAACAGGCCGGCGTTTAGGTTCGCCCGTTGCGTGGTGGAAGCGGAGCTGCGAGCATGCAGACCCGGGGTCGCGAGTCCATGGGCGCCACGATCCGCTTTGCCAGCTCCCTCAGGGCCACAGCGTCGACCGCGCCTGCTGGGCGGAAGAGCTTCTTGGGCGAGAGTCGGAAACCTTGTCTCGTTGAGACCCCGGAGTGTGCGGCCGCTGGCTTCGCGGGCCTCGTGGCTCTCCTCTCGAGCGCCAGTGCGACAGTCGAGTTGGTCCGTGCGGTGGCCCGTTGTCGGCCACCCGGTGGGGGAGGAACTCGGGGGTTCGCCGGACGGGAGACTCCTGCCTCAGCTTTTGCGTTGCTCGGAGGCGAGCGTGTCTCTACGTTAGAGCGGACCTGAAAAGGTCCGTTGGATTTACTCGCCACCGAGTGCTCCTGGGACGCCCTCCGGACTTCGGCACGATGATCAAGGCGGCGGTAATACGACGCGGTGCGCTTTCGCTTTTTGGGCATCGATGAGGAGTGAACGGATCTTGGAGAATAATTAGCCACCCGGAGACGAAGTGAATTTTCAAGAGTGATACTTTATTTTAAAATAAACTGTTGAGACAGAATAGTCGGGTGCTAGGGTTAAGGGAGCGAGGCACCTAGTTCGGCGCTCTCCTCCTGACAAGACTGAACCCCGGAGCATTCAATTCAATTTAACAACATATTTTATTTGTTATTTACATGGTTTGTACATATTTACACTCCTACATTTCTCTGTATGAGGATATACCTACTCTTTTTTTTTATAGAGTTTACTATCTTATTTATATTTTTATGGGTTTGTTATTTCTATTTTGTTTGAACATAATTTGTAGTTTGGTTTATAGGGACAAATTGCTAACAAAAAACCCTAGAAATTTGTGTGTGCTTGGCGGTAAGTGTTATGTTTATATATTTAGTAGTTTTGTACAGTTTTGTGTTTGGGTGGTAAAATGATATTATTTTACTTTTGTAGAATAGTTTTGTGTTGTACTATAATTGTAGTATAAAAATAATAGTTTTCTTTTATTAATTTGTACTATTTGTACTTTGGTATATTACGGTAGTATTTATAATGAATAATCGGTTTTACATTTTTTGTAATGATAGCTATTAGTAGTAGGGTGCGCACTATGGCGACCCCCACTCCTATCCCCACTCCTTTTCCCCCACTCCGCGGCCTCCGAGTCCGTGGCTCGGTCGGTCGTGGGTGCGGGGGGAAGAGGTGCGCAGGGGGAGGAGAGGGGGGTGGGGCGAGTCGCCATAGGGCACACTACTTTATATATATATATATATTTTTTTTTTAATTTTTTTATATAAATTTTTTCGGAGCATGTCGGTATGGTGGAGCGCTACTTACATTTCAACAATTTTTTTCTCGGAGCGTGTCGGTATGGTGGAGCGCTGCTTACATTTCCGCCATTTTTTATTTTTCAGAGCGTGTCGGTATGGTGACACGCTGCTTTTATTTTCGCTATTTTTTCTTTTATAATTAAAAAAATCCGATGCAAGCGCGGGACTCGAACTCGAGACCCTCGGATTGCCAGCCTGAGCCGCTGTCTCTGCGCCAAGGATCGTTATGGTATTAAGCATATGTGGAAGACTCTTGTAGCGAGCGCGAGTGTGCACACCTTATTCTCTCTCTCTCTCGCTCTCTCTCTAGGGTGCGCACTATGGCCACCCCCACTTCTATCCCCACTCCTATCCTCACTCCTTTTCCCCCACTCCGCGGCCTCCGAGTCCGTGGCTCGGTCGGTCGTGGGTGCGGGGGTGAAGAGGCGCGCGGGGAGGAGGGGGGATGGGTCGAGTCGCTATAGTGCGCACACCTTTATATATATATATATATATATATATATATATATATATATATATATATATATATATAATTTTTCTGAGCGTGTCAGTATAGCGGAGCGCTGTTTTTATTTTTGACATTTTTATTTTTCCGGAGCGTGTCGGTATAGTGACACGCTGCTTTTATTTCCGCCATTTTTCCTTATATATATATATATATATGTGTGTGTTTATAAATGTGAATTTTATAATTAAAAAAAATTCGATGCCGGCGGTGAGACTCGAACCGTCGACCCTCGGACTACCAGTCTGAGTCGTTGCCTCTGCACCAAAGATCGCTATGCATTTAAATGTACGTGGAAGACTCTTGTAGTGATTTTACCGTGTGTGAGCACTACGGCGACACCCACTCCTTGGCCCATTCCAGCCCCCACTCTGTGGTCCATGCTACGCGAAGAATTACTGAATTCTAACGACCGTTGGGTTTGGGTTTGGGTCTCTCTCTGACTCTCTCTTATCAGGCACTGGTTTAACTATGGAGAACTGACATAAACACAACAACATAAAACCATGGCGGTTGTTTACGCAGAAGATGTATCGTGACGAGGAATACACACCTGGGGCCGTCACGCACTTACGACACAGCGTTTTACAAGGAATCGTTTACTAAGAGTCTCGCATAGGAGAGAGAGAGAGAGAGAGAGAGAGAGAGAGAGAGAGAGAGAGAGACGGCTCTGGATGAGAAGTCGCACGCTGTCTGTCTCTTACAGCAGCTGTGTGCGCGAGAGAGAAAGAACTATAGATGTGTCTATAGGAAGACAGTGACCATCCTACAGGCGGTGTCTTTTATTTTCTTTACACCAAATAAATATCAGTTTTCGTATATATACATTTGGTTATTAGCTCATAACTTTTCAATAGGGATCCAAACTGAAGCGAAAATTTTTCGTTTTTGAATGTACTTTTAAAAAATAGAGAAAAATTATTTGAGGTTTTTGAATGTAATTTTTAAGCTTAAATTAAAAATTTTTAATTTTACTAGCGAGGGTATATTTTTTATTTTTAAAAATGAACGTATACCGCATGCCGTATATCGTAACATATTTGAAATTAATTTAATAATTTATAATTACTAGTATATCTGCATTATTATGTGTAAAAGCAATAATGTTTGTGCGCGATACGATACCTCCTAATTATATTAACAAATTAACTACCTGTAAACCTGCAAATACACCGATTATTTTATGTGCGAAAGAGAGCGCAATAGTGTTTTGTAAAGATAAGAGAGAGAGAGAGAGAGAGAGAGAGAGAGAAAGAGAGAAAGCATACAGAGCGTTGTACGAATAGATGCGCGCAGGGGAGAGCTCGATGCATGGTAGTGCTATGTGCAAGAGAGAGAGAGAGAGACAGAGCCGCAGGTTGCGCAAGTAGTATATCGGCCACTATGGCCACCCCCACTCCTATCCCTACTCCTCTCCCCACTCCTTTTCCCCCACTCCGCGGCCTCCGAGTCCGTGGCTCGGTCGGTCGTGGGTGCGGGGGGAAGAGGTGCGCGGGGGGAGGAGAGGGGATGGGGCGAGTCGCCATAGGGCACATTACTTTATATATATATTTTTATTTTTTTTATATAAATTTTTTCGGAGCATGTCGGTATGGTGGAGCGCTACTTACATTTCAACCATTTTTTCTCGGAGCGTGTCGGTATGGTGGTGCGCTGCTTACAATGCCGCCATTTTTTATTTTTCAGAGCGTGTCGGTATGGTGACACGCTGCTTTTATTTTCGCTATTTTTTCTTTTATAATTTAAAAAAATCCGATGCCAACGCAGAGACTCGAACTCGAGACCCTCGGATTGCCAGCCTGAGCCGTTGCCTCTGCGCCGAGGATCGTTATGAGATTAAATATATGCGGAAGCCTCTTGTAGCGAGTGCGCACACCTTATATATATGTATATATAATCTTTATTATTTTTTATTTTTTGTTTTTTACTCCTATTCCTGCTCTACAAAGCTATGTCTTACCTTTATCTCCACTGTCTATCCCGTGCTGTTATCCTTCTCTCGCTCCTTCTTAATGTCCCACACGCCTGTTTCTCTCTCACTTTTTGCACACTCCTGTCTTTAACACACGCTCGCTTAAAATATATTATTTATTGTAGCATACCTTAAAAAATGGGTTGCTACATCAACACCATCTTCGACCGCCTCATCCGCCGAACTCTGAACGGTCAAACTGACGAGGGTGTATACTACCCCGGTTCGGATCACTACCGCCCGCAGTAAATTGTTTGTTAAAAAATACTCGATGTCGTCTTCGTAACCTGACGCGTCGACGAGCAATAAATTATTTATCGCGCACCGTGTTAATGTTATTTGGGGTTCAAAAAGGGGCGTGAGGTAAAATAAATCCGCCAACTCGACGAACACGCTGCGCGCTTCGTCGATCAGCCACACGTCACAACAATGATCGCTCGATACATCGAGTATTATGCCGCGGTATATAGAGTAGCCTATGCGTGCGGCACAGTCTATACCTGCGGTGATCAACGCCTCGTGTATGTGTACACCACGCCTGTCTGTATAATAAAATGTGTGCAATAGCGCGCGAAGCTCGTTATACGTTTCGCACATTGCCCGGGTACGCACGTATACCTCGTCGAACGCTTTAAATGCGACCACATTACAGTAAAACAATGCCGGTAGATCAGGAACGCGATATATCACGGTCGGATGCATTATTGACGCTTCGCGCGCGGCTGTTTGAAAATAACTAAATTCTAAGGAACGACGAAATCGCTCAGCACCCCCCACCAAAATCTCCCTGCCTCTTCTGTACCATCCTAAGGTTTATCTTGACATTTCTTACACAAAAGCTGTTTCAGCATTTTTGCAGAATATATGATATGTATACAACGACGATGCGTCATATACGTATCACCGCATGGAATGACAGCTCTACATTTTATTAAATTAAATACACACGGGACGAAAACGCGGGCCGTCACGTACCTATATCTAATAGCAAAACACTGTCTAGACGTTTAGAAGTGAGAAAAATACTTTAGCGGCAAAGAGAGCCTATATTGTATATCGTTTCTTTTTATTTGGAGTTAACGCGATAGCACGATACTTTTGTGGAACGTTTATCTGAATCACAAACCCAACAATATAGATTTTTCTTTTTTTAATACATTTGATAATTTTATAATTATAAATATATTTTACAGGAAATATTCGGTGGTAATGCAACCTGCAAATACACCGATTATTTTATGTGCGAAAGAGAGCGCAATAGTGTTTTAAAAGATAAGAGAGAGAGAAAGCATACAGAGCGTTGTACGAATAGATGCGCGCAGGGGAGAGCTCGATGCATGGTAGTGCTATGTGCAAGAGAGAGAGAGAGTGAGAGAGAGCCGCAGTTTGCGCATAAGAGCGAAAGAGACAGAGGGGCGAGCTCGCGAAGATGCCGCAGCATCCACGAGCTGTAGCGTACCTCCCCCCGTACCGTTCACCACCACCTCGCCTATACTATGGATGAGAAGTCGCGCGCTCTCTGTTTCTTACAGCAGCTGTGTGTGTGCGAGAGAGAAAGAACTATAAATGTCTCTATAGGAAGACAGAGGCCGTGCTACAGCCTACTTCTCTTATTATATATATGGTATAGAATACTGCATACACACACACACACACACACACACACAAACACACACACACACACACACACACATATATATATATATATATATATATTCACTATATTACACGCCAAACAGGATAGCTGTCAGAATTTTTATTTTCTCGATTTTTGAAATACGGCAAATAAAAAATTTTTTGATTATCCTTTAAAAATATGTCGTCTTTAAAAAACCGCTCTTTCTGACTATTTATTCATAACTTCTTTAATAGTAGTTCAAATTAAATCTTTATTGAAAATTTTCGTTTTTGAATGTGATCTTAAAAAATATAGAAAAACCATTTGAGATGTTTTTATATGTGCTTGTTACGTTCAAATTTTTAATCTTATATGTATAAAGACGTCCAGTCTACGCTAACACCTCGTGAAACTGACACCCCTTGCATATTTTAAACAAGACGTGCCTTGTTGATTCGATCAAAAATGCCTGCAAATCAAACACGAGCGCGAGATCGTCTTTTATACACTTAAGATGATGCAAAAGTTACAGTCTTAATCTAACAGCGTAACAGTGCATTATATTTTATTGTGAGTGATGGCAGACCGCGCCCTTCGTAAATGTATTCGCGATTTTTTGCGTTTTGTACAACTGCACAGTGTACAGATACGCCGTCGTTGCGACAGTCAGTGGTGTTACGAATTAAAACATTTATCGGGTGATAAACTCATCAATCGATTGAAGTACCTTATATGGTGGGCGCCTTTGCGCAACATAGTAGCGGCGTATAACAGAGGTATATTGCGGGGTCAGAGGGTGTTAACGTGTGTGTATGAGGAGTTACAGAGAAGAGGCCTTCAAGAATCTCAGAGTGTTCGTGGTATTGCTGATGAAATCAGAAGTAAGTACTTTTTTACAAATTGTAAAAAATAATGAAAACAACATAATATGTCGGAAATGATATAATAGGTTATCGGCAACTTTGGGACGCATCGAGTGATGAAGAAACTGCTCTTGTAGATGCTGTCTGCACTGTAGAAAATTTGGAGAAACATATCGTGAAACGTAAGTATTTAGATTAACTTATCGAAAATTTATAAATATTCATTCTTCGAGCTACTACGTAACTGCACGGAAAGAATCTTTGAGTAATTTTTACTATGAAATTATAGTAGCCGAGTGACAAATAAATTATACATTTAACGGAAATGAATAAAAAATTTACTGTTTCATGACAGAAATTAAAAATATTTTCAAGAATTTTTACTGAAATTAACAGTAAATTTTTAATGTAGCGTACAAATTTTCACAATAAAAATTAATAAGAAATTCTTTTCGTATAACAAAACCATTGATTTTTCAATATTGCGAGCTTAACTTTATTCTTATTCTCTTCTTTAGAAGCACTGGGAGAAACCTATGGAGAACAGCAAAGTGAGCCGATTGCAGGTCCTTCAGGACTATGCCAAAGATCAAAAAGCATCGGAAGATCTGAAATAATCGATACGGGTAGCAGCGACGAAGAAGAAGAAGAAGAAGAAGAAGAAGATGTTTTCGCTAATATGTCTGACGATCGTAACGCCGTCGTTTTATCAGCGCAAGGAGATGAAGAAGAAGAAGAAGAAGAAGAAGAAGAAGCGGTGGAAGAAGTGGTAGAAGATAATAGGGTTGTTCAACAGTATGAGAATCAGATATGGGAATACCCGATAGAGGGCAATATGATGAACAACGATGAAGAACCAATACCGTTAATTGATGACTGGTTTCAACATCTCTTGGATGACACCGACTCTGGTAAGCATAACCTACTTTTATAGCTAAAAAGTAAAGCGCTTATTCTAGTGAGCAAATAAGCGCAATGGCTAATCTATCGTAGGTTATTCAACACAGGGATTATTGTTTGATGAATAGCCGAATTCTATTATATAAAAGGTACCAATAATACTGATAATAGGCTTGAAAAATGTATGTATATGTTAACAATGTAAAGATAATCACCCGTATTTATTTTCAGAGACGCAGCTTGGCGCTGGGAAGAGGCGTACATACACTGGTACAGAGCCGTTCAGGGATATTCAGCCACCCGGAAACCGCTTCGAGATCATCAGGGATTTCACACGCTATTTTAAACGTTTCAAACTTCAAGGACGCGAAACTACGCTGCGTATCAGACCACCTCACGTAGGTTCGTCTGTAATAGATTGGCTCGGTGGTGCATTCCGTGATCTTCTGACACACATCACCAGCACCTGTGCCGGTGGTGACTATGTAGGAATATCATTTACAGCAGATAGTTTAGCACACGGACCAGTATGGTTGTCCTTCCGACCCGCCAGAGACTATACGTTTGAAGATGTCTGGCAATTGATAACTAGCGTTGCTCAGAGTGCAGCATCTTTGAATATCGGTGATGTGTGCGTTATAAAAACCTGTATAGTGAGAGGCGTCGAGGGGCGTGGTAGAAAAGGTCTGACCCACGAGGCTGTGACGAAAAAATCGATATTGACAATCCGTAATTTTGATAATTTATGCTTACCACGCTCACTGGTAGCAGCACGCACATATGCCGAGAGGGGTGAAATGCGCTCGGGAGACTTACATACTAGATGGCAACGTATTAGGCGGGTTAACGGTTCGCTGCAAAAAAACGAAGCTATTAATCTTACGAGAGCTGCTAATATCACTGTGCCTACAAACGGCTGCGGCGTATATGAGATCGCCCAATATCAAGATTATTTAATGCGCGATGGTATTGCTATTGTTGTATACGAGTTTCTAACTCTGGGACGTCGTCAAAAACCTTTATTCGATGGTAGAAAACGAATTTTGGCTTCTGTAGGCACGATAAAATACACGTTATATATATTATATTACGAACGCACGCATCATTTTCAACCTATTTTGAATCTTCGAGGCGCTGTAGGCGGTAGAGCTTTTTGCTCGACTTGCAATGTAAGTAGTCGTCGAGATGATCACAGATGTTCAAAAAAGAAATGTCCCCGGTGTTTTACGCTACCGCCCTGTAATCCTAATACAGATGATGCAATTAAATGTGCTGACTGTAATCGTATTTTTTTCGGAGATCAGTGTTTGCAAAAACACAAGACTGTCGCTGTAGTCAGGAACCGTCGAAGAGCGAGTGTGTGCGAAACTGTGAAACGCTGTCGTTGGTGTTTCCAGACGATAAGACCTTTAGAGCGGAAGAAACATATATGCGGTGTGAAATACTGCAAGACGTGTAAACACAACGAGCCGAATAATCATATGTGTTTCATGAAAAGTCTTCGTACATATAAAGACACGCGTAAAGCAGTTTTCATTTTCTATGACTTTGAAACACAGCAGTGCACACCTTTAAAGGGTGACACCTCTACTTTTGCTCATGAACCAAACCTTTGCGTAGCTCAACGACTCTGTACGTTTTGTTGTACTGATGATACCATAACAGAGCCGTGCGAATATTGCGGCGTGCACGAGTTTGTTTTCAAGCATAGTCCCGTAGCTCAGCTTGTAGAATTAGCTATGACGAGTATCAAGGGGTTTTCTCGTACAATTTGTATTGCTCATAACGCAGGGGGTTTTGATGCGCAGTTTATTCTGCGGTATTTAATCGAAGAAAAAAAGACACAGCTACCATCGCTAATCATGAACGGTACAAAAATAATTACGATGCGACTTGAAAATCTTGTGTTTCTCGATAGCCTACACTACTTTCATATGTCTTTAAGCGCTCTACCAAAAGCCTTTGGTCTCGCGAATACTGTCACAAAAGGCACTTTTCCTCATTTATTCAATAGACCTGAAAACCAAAATTATGAAGGTCCTTTACCAAGCCTGGAATATTATTCACCTGATACAATGCGTGCTGGCGAACGCGAACAATTTCTTGCGTGGTACCGGGCATTGAAAGATCGTAATTATCTGTTCAATTTTCAGAAAGAAATTGTTGATTATTGCACGACAGATGTTACGATATTAAGGCGTGCGTGTATGGCTTTTCGGAATATGTTTATTGCCAGCGGCAATGTCTGTCCGTTCGAAGAGTGTACAACAATAGCGTCAGCTTGTTTTCGCGTTTTTCGTAAAAACTTTTTGAAAGATAACACGATAGGTATTATTCCAACGAACGGCTACAGATGGGCTCATAACCAATCTAAAAAAGCAGTTTCATGGCTCGTGTGGATGGAGCACTCTCTAGGGCAACGAATTCTTCATGCAGGCCGGGGACGCGAATTTCAAATATTGCAAAATTTACTAGTAGACGGTTACTACAAAACAGACGATACCTCTCATGTATTACAATTTCACGGGTGTTATTGGCACGGTTGTCCGCGATGTTACCCTTTAAACAGGGATCGGCGACAGAGTGATGGTACATCGATGGACGAACGTCTCGAAAAAACTATAAGTATATCGAATAGGATTCGAGAGGGAGGTCATGTATTAACAGAGATTTGGGAGTGCGAGTACGATCGCTTGTTAGAAGATGATGCGGAAATGCGTGCACTCATAAAGAACCATCCTTTAGTTGGTATAGAGCCTCTTAACCCACGCGATGCTTTCTTTGGGGGGCGTACAGAAAACATGGTTACGCTTTACGACGCCCAGAATTCGGAGCAGATACGTTATGTGGATGTCTGTTCTTTATACCCTTACATCTGTAAATTTGGCAAATATCCCGTAGGACACCCCCGCGTATATACGGGCTCTGAATGCATTGAACTGACAGGTCCAAATAATAATGATCTTTCACACGTAGAGGGTCTTGTTAAATGTCGTGTATTACCACCTACGAATCTTTATCACCCCGTATTACCGGTGCGTATGCACCACCGATTGTTATTTCCTCTATGCCGTAGCTGTTCCGAGAGTATGAACCCAGAAACATGCACGCATGAAGATCCTTCTGACCGTATGTTTGATGGTACATGGGTGGTCGATGAGCTACGCAAAGCTATCTTATGCGGTTATATAGTTATCGAAGTATACGAAATCTGGCAGTATGAGATCACACAGCTCAATCGTGAAACTCAAGAGGGGGGCCTCTTTGCTTCCTATATAAATACATTTTTGAAAATCAAACAGGAGGCCAGTGGCTGGCCCGAAAGTTGTTTGGGGGATGAAACGGCGCAAGAGCAATACATAACAGCTTTTGAGAGCTCTGAAGGTGTTAAGCTAGACCGCTGCAATATTAGAAAAAACCCAGGGTTACGCTCTGTAGCTAAACTATGCCTTAATTCTTTTTGGGGTAAATTCGGTCAGCGTGAGAACTTACCGCAAACGACAATAATTTCGTCTCGTGAAAAGCTCATGGAATTATTGGCCAGTCCTGAATATGAAATCACAGGTATTCTACCTGTTAATAACGAGATACTATATATTAATTACACGAGGGTCGACACCGCTGTAATACCTTCTGATATAGCAAACGTTGTAATAGCAGCATATACAACAGCACAAGCGCGTTTGAAATTATATAGTTATCTCGAGCGCTTGGGTCCTCGTGCCCTATACTGTGATACAGACTCTGTGATATATGTATCGAAGAAGAATGACACCTGTGAATACGAACCTCCGACCGGTCAACTTTTAGGAGATCTTACCGATGAGTTATGCTCTTATGGTGAGGGTAGTTATATAAAAAGTTTTGTTTCTGGTGGTCCGAAATTTTATTCGTTTATTGTGCAATGCCCCGACGGCTCCGAAAGCGAGGTGTGTAAAGTAAAGGGCATAACACTCAATTTTACCAATAGCTCGTTAATCAATTACCGATCTGTGCGCACCTTTGTAACTGGTGAGAGAGAGGCACCAATTGTATTACGCTACGATGCTATTAGACGAACGGCATTCCACCAGGTCGTTACGCGGCCCGAAACAAAAACCTGTATGCCATCGAGCATCAAACGAAGACGTGACGGCGAATATGGCTCGCTCCCTTACGGCTACAGGGTTTAATATTGTAAAGTACTGTTATTATTGTAAATATTTATGCTATCATTGTGAAATGTTTGCACTGATATTGTAAAATAAAAATCCGTATACATATGACGAATACTTTAAATTATACAGTCGTGAATAAAACATACTCATTCGTCCTGATGGACACACGGTGGAAGCATCCCTGGACCTCGATGATCTGTGGTCCCACGGGCTGCGGTAAAACGTACTTTGTAAAAAAGTTTTTGAAGTTCATAGAGCGTATGAACAGTGAGCCGTTCGAGAGAATTATTTTTTATTATTCCGAGTGGCAGCCTGCATACACAGAGTACGGCACATCAATAGAATTTCATGAAGGCCTGCCTCAGAGTGCCGATTACGCGAACGATCCTCGTGCAAAACTCATAATAATCGACGATTTGATGCGCGAGGCATCGAACAACAGCGTTGTAGATCTTTTCACCAAAGGTAGCCATCATAAAAACCTGAGTGTTATTTTTATTACCCAAAACTTGTTCCATCAAGGACACGGTCAACGCGATATTTCATTGAACGCCAATTATATCGTAATTTTTAAAAATCCTCGTGATCGTGCTCAAATTCAACATCTCGCGCGCCAGGTATGCCCGGAAAACCCGCGGTTTCTACAAGAGGCCTATCATGACGCAACATCGAAACCGCATGGTTATTTGTTACTCGATTTGAAACAATCAACACCTGATAACTGTAGATACCGTACTTGTATTTTTCCCGACGACACCCATCATTTTGTGTACATACCGCGGAAAAAGTTAAAAAGCAGTTCGGGCACAAGCGAATTACCAGTTCAACGCATGTAATGGCGCCTAAAGCATCGTCGTGTCACGAAAAATGTATAGCTATATTGAGTGTATTTCAACAGCCCAACACAGCGCGTAATACACCTGACACGCGCAAAAAACTAATAAGTGCTAGTCACTCCGTTTGTCAGTGTGTGTGGTACATTCTTAGGGCGACCACAGCCCCAAAGACATGTCGTGCAAAGGGTTTAAAAAGGAGTGATACATCAGGACGGTCGGCAGTTCATCAGACGTAATGGCGCAGGGTGGTTCACCGCTCTGCAAAAAACACGTTGCGATATTGCGTGCTCTTCAACACCTGAATAAGGAGCAGCGCAAGGCTGTTTTACGCAAAGCGGATCCAAGCATTATCCGCTGTATTTGTGAGTGTGCGTTGAACGTTCTCTGCGGTAATGTACCACTGAAGCCCGACCAGAGAAAAAAATTACGCCGACACGCACCGGTTCTCCGGCGTTTAGCCTCAAAAAAGGGCTGTTGGAAGAGTAAAAAACGGTTTGTTGTTCAAAGCGGTGGATTTCTACCTCTCTTATTAGCACCAATACTAGGTACTGTTCTATCAAGTTTGATCGGCGGTCGTGGATAATGGAGCACGCAAGAAAAATGGTACTCGTGCCGGAGGAGCATCTAACGCGCCTGAACACACAAAGTCATACGCAGCCTGTTTTTAACGTGGATGCACCTCAAGCACAGCCAGTGCGGGGTATTGACACTACGCTGGCCCGTTTAGACGCGGAAATGAATGAAATTTTGCATTCCTGCGCATACAAGGATGAGCGAGAAAAGTGGGCGGCGTACTTGACTGTACTACAGCGTTATCTCCACTTCATCGATGATGAGAGAGCTCAGCAGTACCGAGGCCTTATGAAGAATAAAGGCGCTGTAGAGTCTGACTATGATAGAAACAGAGAAGAAGACGAAACCGGTGACGGTATGAGTGATGCCATTATAATTGAGAGTGTACCAGCTAAATTTCGCGCGAAAGCGAAACTACTGCTTCGCCGTTTGCGTACTGCTCCACGATCTAATTTTTCTTGGGATTCTGACGGCGTCGTGTTGGTCAGCGGGAAACCGATAAAGGATTCAAATATTGTTGATCTCGTGAACGATGCTATGAGGGCTAGGAAAATATCTAATCCGGCTGGACGCGGTGCCTTTGCCAAAGTTCTCCGAACGATCAAGGCCCCTCGGGAATTTATTGGTAATGAGGAGTTGTGGGCGGAGTCTAGAGTTAATACACCACGGCGTCATTCGCAGGCTGGTGATAGTAGTACGAGCAGCGAGGGATCACCCGATACGGACCAGTTAGCGTTTTTCAGCGGTCCTGAGAGCAGATCACCAGCACGGCAAACACAGGGAGATAAGCAGAGAGGTGGTGGCTATCATAATAAGAAAAGGCGTGTAACTTGGGCTAACCTGAAATTATAATCATGAAAATCTTAGAAAACGTGTACTTTAACCCCGCCCATGAAGCATCGTTTTCAGGCGCTACCAAATTGTTACACCTGGCACGTCAGAAAAAAATTTCCCGTGTAAAGGCGTTACAGTGGCTTGAAGCACAGGATACTTATACAAAACACAGGTCCGTGCGCCGTCATTATCCGCGTCGTTTTTATAATGTCCGAAACATTGACGACTTCTGGGAGGCTGATCTCGTAGATCTTCGCTCGATTAAAGATTATAATGATGGTTATGTTTATCTCCTGGTCGTTATAGACGTTCTTAGTAAATTTGCATGGGTTCAGCCTTTACGTGACAAGTCTGCTGCATCTGTGGCTAATGCGTTTGATCTCATTTTATCTAAAAAAAATAGTAACGGTCGACTACCCGTTTACCTACAGACGGACAGAGGTAAAGAATTTACCGGTGCTGCATTCCAGGCTCTCTTAAAGAAAAAGAACATACAGTTCCGTGTTGCGAGAAACCCTGATATAAAAGCGGCTATTGTCGAGAGATTCAATAGAACACTGAAAGAAAGAATGTGGCGGTATTTTACGTATTCTAGAAAAAAACGTTACCTAGACGTTCTGCAGAACATCGTTTCGGCGTACAATCACACCACGCATAGCGGTATAAAAATGGCTCCTGTCACGGTGACACACGCTACAGCGGCTAAGGCCCGGAATAACCTAATACAGCGGTACAGAAGAACCGAAAATTGCTCTCCTAAATACAGTGTTGGTGACATCGTGCGCATCAGTAGCGCGAAGGCAGCCTTTGCAAAAGGTTACGAGGGTAGTTGGAGCAACGAGTTATTTAAGATCATACGTGTATCGCACAGCATTTGTCCGGTGACATACACCCTGCGTGATCTCCACGACGAGGATATCGACGGCATATTTTATGAGGCTGAGTTATCGAGAGTGCATACGAAGGCGTCTAAGCAACACCCGGCAAAATGAAGGAGGAATTTTACATGGTTTTACCCAGTAATAGTAGTATGAATTATTATCCTGATAATGTGACAACAAGGTATACCACGCATTTGCCCCAATGTATGTCTCTTCACGGTAGCTGGGCTGTTTCTCTAGCTGAAATACACATACCCACGACGATTTTGCATGTGCCACCCGAGGGCGAGCGGAACTTTATGAATGTCATAACAAACACAGTAGCACCCGGTAGTATGACAACCACCGACTTTAAGGAAGACCGTGTTTGTGTACCTCCAGGTGTATACCTCAGCATAGACACATTAATCGAGGCTATTAACGAGATATCGTGTGTTGCGGATCATTTGAAATTTAAGCATGGCCGTAACGGTTATGTGACGGTCACACGTATCTGTGAATCGTGTAAGAACGTGGAACACTCGTTCTACTTCTCCGACGTATTGAACAAGATTTTAGGATTCACCGAGGCCAAGGATGTGGTAGTTCAGAGTGAGTACACTGCTCAGAGACCTGCCAATCTAGCCCATGGGACCCCAAATATGATGTACGTTTATACGGATATCTGCGAATCCTATATCACCGGAGATGTGCATACGCCACTGCTGCGTGTCGTGCCAATCGTTGCCGCTGATAATCGTAATTATGGATCGGTGAAGATAAGAAACTTCTCACCACCACGCTATATTCCCCTATTACGCACTAGTTTTCAAACAATAACGATTGATATAAGGGATGAGTTTGGCAAGCCTATACCATTCGAGTACGGGACGTTGACGGTGACGCTACAGTTCAAACGTACAGATTAACCTGAACCAATCTAAAATGGCTTACTATGACGAATACTTTGATGTGCAAACGGGCGGTGGTCGAACCGGTTATGGTGGTATCAGTCATGTGTATATAGGCTCGCCGAATCAAAGGGGTCATGGTATTGGGAGTTTCCTTGGTGGGCTCTTTCGACGAATAATACCTCTCTTGAAACAAGGCGCTCGGGCTGTCGGTAAAGAGGCACTTCGGTCGGGTATCAACGTGGCTACCGATATCATGGATTCTGGTATTCACCCACGAGAAGCATTCAAAACACGCCTGCGCGAATCGGGGGAGAATCTGAAGCGTAAGGCTGAAGAAAAAATTAGCACGCTCATGAAGGGTTCGGGATATAAAGCCGGTAAAATTAATAAACTGCTCCATTCTCTTGCCGGGAGCGCATCACGACGTACCGGTGTGAAAAAACGAAAGAAGGCTGTGAGGTCGCGAAAACGTTCGGGCTCTGTGAAAAAGAAACAGGGCAAGAAGACGAAGACTGTGAAAAGAAGAAGAGCAACAAAACAGACAGCTAAGAATCGTTACAAGAAATCAAGAACAGTGGCGGATATTTTTGCCTAACACAATCTTGGAAAAATGGCCTTCTTACACGCGCACTCGTGTGAGTGCCTTAAGTCGGAGCTTGAGCTATTCACATTACCGCCGACCCAGACAACAATTGAGGGAGCACATACAGTATGTTACAAGCCAATCTCATCATTGACGGATGATTCACCGATAGAGTTTGTCATACCTGGTCAGGGAGATGAGTACATTGATCTTGCACACACCATGCTGAGTATGCGTGTTAAGATAGAGAGTCCAGACACGAAGGATGCTACGGCTCCTAAAGTAGCCCCAGTCAATAATCTACTGCACTCAATGTTCAATCAGATCGATGTATTTTTAAATCAGAAACTTGTGTCACCTCCTAATAACGTTTATGCCTATAGGGCATACATTGAAACCCTCTTGAACTATGGGCCTGGTGCTAAGGCCTCGCATCTCACGAGTACTTTGTGGTATAATGACTCGGCTGGTAAAATGGATGATACAGAAGATAATAATGTCGGGTTTGCAAACCGTCGGACCATATTAGGTAAGAATAAAACGACCGATCTCATCGGCCATTTGCACTGCGATATCTTCAATCAAGAGAGATTTTTGCTAAACGGTGTTGAGATGCGTCTGCGTCTCGTACGGACCAATAACGCTTTTTGTCTTATGAGCTCTTCGAAAGATTATACCATACGTATTACGGAAGCGTCGCTACTTGTCCGACGTGTTAAGATAGCACCGGGTATACTTTTAGCCCATGCAAGAGCTCTGTCTAAATCTACAGCGAAATACCCTTTGACACGAGTCGAGGTTAAAGCGATATCATTGCATGCCGGGGTGCATGGTGATACTCTTGATAATGTCATACTTGGCCAACTGCCTAAACGTATAATTGTCGGTTTTGTCGATAATAAGGCCTTTAATGGTGATTGTAAAATGAATCCCTTCAATTTTCAGAATTACAATATTAATTATTTTTCTTTGTATGCCGATGGTTTGCAAATACCGTCAAAACCTCTACAACCAGACTTCGCAGATGGAGATATGTACGTGGATGCGTACCACACACTATTTTCTGGTACAGGTATCCATTTTCTCAACGAGGGCAATTCTATTACACGTACAAATTATCCGCAGGGTAATTGTCTCTTTGCATTTGATCTTACGCCTGATCTCTCGGCCAACTGTAGTACCCATTGGAATCTTGTGAGACACGGTAGTGTGAGGATAGAAGTACGTTTCGCAACAGCCCTAACGTCAACGATTAATTGCATTGTGTATGCGGAATATGATAATGTGTTGGAGATCGACTCTTCCAGACAAGTAATTGTGGATTTTAGTGGCTAGATCGCAGGGCTTATAGAGGGGGAGGTGTCATATATCCACAGAACGTGCAATATTTGTCGTCAGTCTGTATTCAAAACTCGACGTGTTACGACGATTGAGAAGCACCATGAACATCGTCATTGATATACAGGGCCTGAAGGATAAATATAATCATTTTATACCTAAAGAAGTTGCCGTGGTTTCTATAAAGACGTCGTACCTAGCCCATTGGATTATATCACCACCCTACACTTATAACGTTCTACCACCTAGTGTAAAACGTCAAAACACCTGGTTACAAACCAATCATCATGGTATAGAGTGGTCCGAGGGCGAAACGCATTTACGCACAGTCGAGGCTTCGTTGAAAAAAATTGCAGTGCAGTCTGATCGCCTGTTTACACGTGGAGCTGATAAAGCGGCATATCTGACACAGCTAACGGATTGCTACGTTATAAATCTAGAAGAAGATGAAGACGACGATTCGTCGTTCCGTAATCTTCCCGAGAGCAACACCCGTTGTATATATCATGGCTTGCTGCGTAAAAATTGCTCGTTCACGTGTGCCCTCAACAACGCTGTGAGAATCAAAAAGTGGCTTTCTCATAACGATCGTTCCAGCTCCTTGTGGGAGTATAGAACCACGACAACCTGGAACATCGGCCTACTAGCTGTGGACCGCCGCGAGGAGGGGAAAACCACCGATATAAAAGCGCTCTAGTGTCTCTATAATCGTTGTCTATTATGAACACCGAGCAGCTTCTGCAGGCCCTACGCGGTATAAAGAGTCGTACTGTAGGTGTATACCCAGCAGATCGCATCCCTAAGGTGTGGACGAAACCAGCAGCGATTGTCGCCAATACCGATGGCCACAAGCAGCCCGGGGCCCACTGGGTCGCCATGTACGTCGATCGAGATGGACGCGGATGGTACTTCGACAGCTACGGACTGCCACCAATCATCCCGCAGCATCTCCAGCGTCTCCGGCAGAACTGCAAATTCTTTAGCTACAACGCTATACAGCTACAGGGTCCTGAATCACAGACTTGTGGACATTATTGTGTTATGTTTTTGCATTTCTTGTCTACAGGTCTTGGTATTAATATGTTTAGGAGTGCGTTTTCAACCGATTTAACACGAAACGATAAAATAGTGTATGACTACTACAATGAGTATATGAATAAGTGTAATGAATCTATTCCTTTGAAGAGTGTGCTCAACAAGGGCGCCGATGTAGGGTGTGGGTACCGTTACAATAATCTTAATACTTTTGGTAATAAAAACGCCTTGTCGTGCGTGCAAGGCTGTTGTTCACGCAGCCGCTAATTGTACTGTAATTGTGAGCTAAAAAATAAAGTGTATATATTTTTTTCAAAAAACGTGTATTCTTTGTTGACTCCTTCAGCGAGAAATTCAACACCGTCTCAAATAGCCGTGATATAGGCACGTTCCATTCTCACGTGATCCCCCTATTTCTCGCCATCACTATGTCATATTAATTTCAACGCACGTGCAAAAACGCTGAGCTAAGCTTTCGAAGAATTCTGAGGTGACATCACCAAGGCGACTTACTAGCTTTTTTACAAAGTAAGCAAATGTTGCACCAATTAAATTCAGGATGCTTCTCACTGCATACAGAGTAGGGGGAATGGGTCTACGTGGTAGGGGGTCCGCTGTTTCTGCGCTCCTTGATAGACAGACATTGTTCTCAAATCTTCAAAGAAGTAAGCATCGCCAGCTGAAAGTACGTTTAGACGCCTTTTTGCAAGATATTGCAACGATTAAAGCAAAAATACGCGTGATATCAGAATTTCGTGCTTTAACGCTAAAACTGAAAAAACTCAAGTTGCACAATGGACTTCACACGAATCAACCAAGTGGGCCGTCTCGAGACGCTTCTCCCTGTCAAAAGATTGGCCGAGCTGGAGCTCGAGAAAGACTACCTTATCACCGACATCAAAATTGTCCAAACGAAATGGGGCGCGCGAATTGTCGTGGACGTGGACGGTACGTTTACATGCTATCTACCAACGAGGTTCGTCAAGGCTTTCGAAGAAGCGAACGAGCTGTTTCAACAAATGAGCCAGGCTGCGAATAGTAAAAATTTACTTATGCAGTACTACGGCACGAAATTCAACAAGATCGAGTTCAAAGCTGCTAAGGAATAATTATAAATAGGTATGTACTTCAAACTCTGTATAAAACGTTTATGTTACTACACATATATACGAGTCTCTCTCACACCATGTGTTTATCTCTGTTCTCCATAGTTAAATCAGTGTCTGATGAGAGAGAGAGAGGGTCAGAGAGAGCTGTGACGAGTATGGACCCAAAGAAGAAGAAGAAGAAGAAAAAGAAGCTAACGATTAAAAATCCTAATATTCACTATTTATTGTAAATGTATATATATATGTATGTGTGTATATCGATACGTAAAACTTTATAATGCTACTTTATGAGGTCATAAGATTTAATAAAAAAAGGGTTATAATATATATATTCTTGGTTTTGAATATTTATTGTAAACTTGTGGGAGTACGAGAGAGAGAGAGAGAGAGAGAGAGAGAGAGAGAATGTGTGCACACGCGCACTCGCTACAAGAGGCTTCCACATATGCTTAATATCATAACGTTCCTTGGCGCAGAGACAGCGGCTCGGGCTGGCAATCCGAGGGTCTCGAGTTCGAGTCCCGCGCTTGCATCGGATTTTTTTAATTGTAAAAGAAAAATAGCGAAAATAAAAGCAGCGTGTCACCATACCGACGCGCTCTGAAAAATAAAAAATGGCGGCAATGTAAGCAGCGCTCCACCATACCGACACGCTCCGAGAAAAAAATGGTTGAAATGTAAGTAGCGCTCCACCATACCGACATGCTCCAAAAAAAATTTATATAAAAAAATATATATATATAAAGTAGTGGGCCCTATGGCGACTCGCCCCTATCCCCTCTCCTCCCCCCGCGCACCTCTTCCCCCCGCACCCACGACCGACCGAGCCACGGACTCGGAGGCCGCGGAGTGGGGGAAAAGGAGTGGGGAGAGGAGTAGGGATAGGAGTGGGGGTGGCCATAGTGGCCGATATACTACTTGCGCATAAGAGCGAAAGAGACAGAGGGGCGAGCTCGCGAAGATGCCGTAGCATCCACGAGCTGTAGCGTACCTCCCCCCGTACCGTTCACCACCACCTCGCCTATACTATGGGTGAGAAGTCGCGCGCTCTCTGTTTCTTACAGCAGCTGTGTGTGTGCGAGAGAGAAAGAACTATAGTAGTTTTTTTTTTTTTTTGTATTCTGTTTATTTTATAACCAGGAAATGTAAGATATACATATTGTGCCAGTAAACAGTCTGGCCGAATATCAAAATAGGCTGGGCAAATGGCTCTGTTGAGCTCTCGTTGCTTCGTACCGTGTTATGTGTGTGTGTGTGTGTGTATTACATTTTCGTGTTTTGTGTGTATATGGCCTAAAGCCGAAAATAATACTCTTGTTGGATTTGTTACTGTGAGCAGAAGGTTAACAAAACTGCTCCGCGTATATATATATATAATACAGTCTTAAACCTACATAAATACTGAAGAAAGTAAAGCTAAATGAGCATGAGAATGAGATAATTACAATGAGAATGGTTGAGTGTATGAAAGAAAGACTGAGATGATAGCGTGGGTGAATGGTAACTAATAAGAAAATGAATGTAAAGTAAATCGCCTGAATATATGGCACAAATGATGACTGGATGAATGAGTAATATGAGTGTGAGGTGTGAGTGAAAGGTGATAAAGTAAGTAGCTTTATTTACATGATGATTGAAGAATATTCTATAACAGAAGAGTAGACGCATAATTGCGCGAATGAGTATGCTAATGAGCGTGTGAGCGATATGAGATGCGGTCGACAGAGGTAGAGAATTAGAGATTAGTTTATAATTTCTCGCTCGAGCCACCAATATCTTTTCGTATTCTGTCTGTGCTTGTCTCGTTCGTCGCGTCGTGGTATTGCCCTTGAGTACCTGCAAGGTACGCCGGGCGCACCGATGTCTATATTCGGGGGATATAAAATCTTTGTGTTCCCCGAAGTACGGTAGATGTGATATATAATCGGTACGCCGGCGCGGTCCTGCAGGTATCCGAGCGCGTCAAGGTAAGTAAAAGTCTCCGGTGGTATGTTACCCTTGGTAAGGGTTGTCTCGTTGTAGAGCGGGTTGGGGTAAAGTTGGCTGTATATTAAACTGTTGTCGGTCACGTTGCGTAGCGTAGCGTAGTGGTTCCGTGCTAATTTGAGTATGAAATTGTCTATTCGTGGTACGTTTGTCGCGTCGCACAGTTTTTTGTTGCTCGTGTAGTAGAAGTAATTGGTTTCGGGGGATCTGTAAATACTTGAGCAAGTCCGTAAGCATTTTCTTTCGAATGTCCGTATTTTCTCCATCACAGCAGCGCCTATATTGTACCATATTGGTGCGCCATATGTGATTATTGGCCGGATCAGAGCCTGGTATGCCAGGACTTTGACCCGCTTGTTTAAGTTTTTATTATAGAAGAGCCTGCCTACCGAGAAAAACGCGTTCCTGGCCTTCGTAATTTGCGCTTTTATATGTTCTGTATATGTCAGAAATTTGTCGATCCGTATACCCAGATATTTAACGGAATCGGAATGTTTTATCGTCACGTTGGTGTTTCTGTCTATGATTCTAAATTGGCGCCAATGTCTTTTCGTGTCTCTGTTCGCATTGTAAAGTCGAGGTCTGAATAAAATCGTCTCACATTTGTCCGCGTTAATTTTTAGTTTCCAAGTATTACTGTAGCTTTTAATTTTGTCATAGTCGTACTGTAATTCGCTGTTTATGTCCGATGGTTTGCGTCCTATTCTGTATATTATGAGATCGTCTGCGTATGCAATTGTCTTTTGTTCTCGTGTGTCAGTGCGTCCGGGTATTCGTAGAGCGTCACTGTTGTATATGTTAAAAAGTATGGGTGAGTTGACCGTCCCCTGTTGCAGTCCGTTTTTTACTTTATAAGTCTTACTAATGTTACCTGTATTGTCCGTCACTGCGAATGAGCGTCCCGTTATCATTCTGTATATTAATTTTGTCATATGTCGTGGAAATTGTTTGTCGATCAGCTTGAAAATTAGTCCTTCTGTCCAGACGGTATCGAACGCCTTTTCGTAGTCGATTAGGCAGGCTCCGACGCACTCGTTGTTGTTGAGTGCCCAGCAAATGTCTGAGGTCAATTTGGTAATAGCGTGCAATGTCGAGTGTTGAAACCGGAAACCGAATTGGTTTTCCGGGATGATATTATACGCATTGCAGAAGGCATTTATATTAATGTTGATAACAGTTTCAAAAATTTTACTGATATTAGGCAGAAGGCTGATTGGTCTAAAATTGGAAGGATTCGAAGTATCTTTAGCTTTTTTCTGCAACGCTATTACCTTTGCCAGTTTCCAGTCTCGCGGGAAGTAGCAATTGTTCAACATATTGTTGAACAATATGCTATAGTTCCTGATGATATTGAGCGGAACTTGCTTCAGCGCGAGATTAGAAATCTCGTCGAAGCCTGCCGATTTTTTCCCGTTCATACGTTTAAATATCGCCCGTAATTTTGTATAAGATGTAAAGTAATTGTCTGCTTCTAGTTGCGTTGGTTGGTCGGCTGTGTTCGTGTCTGTAAAGTTAGTCACGGTGGCGTTGCTGGTCCGTTCTTGTCTCATCTCCTGTCTCAGTAGGTCGACCGTCTCGTTTACTGTTTTTTTAAGTCTGTAACGTCCCATGTTCGCGTTCTGTATATAAGTGCTGGCAAAGTGCGCCCCGATCGCGTTTAATTTATCTTTCGTGTTATTTATCGTAAAATTATCGTTCTCGTCTCTGTCCACGTTAATTACGTCGATCGAGGCGTCTCGCAGTATGTCGGGTCTGTTACGTGGTATCGTGAGTGTCGGTAGAGCGTTTGTCTTTTTCGGTCTGAATATTTTGTTCAATTCGGGAACCATGCGTCTTGAGTCGTTCGAAGGTATGTTTGAAATTTTGTTTCTCCAGTAATTGTTAACTGCGTTCGTGAATTCCTGTTTCAGTGCCGTCCTCGTTTGTCGGAGTGCGTCAGTCAGTATGTCGAGTTCCTGGTTGTATCTGGGGTCGAAGGTCCTTCTCCGGTTAAATATCTGGGTAAGTATTTTGCTTTTTAGTCTTCGTAAGTCAGTAATCGTCTTGTTTTCGTATATTTCTGTAGAGTTGAATTTTTTGTATTTAGGTATCGCCGTCTCTATTGCCTGTAATATATCTGTGTTTATTTTGACCAGGTACGCATCGATCTCGGCATCCAGCAGGTTTCTATTATTTGGCACTGCTGTGGCTGGAGATGAGTCAAGGTAATGTCTGAATTTATTCCAATCCGCTCTATTTATGTTAAATCGTGGTGTTGTCGTTCCGTATTCGATATCAATGGCTCGGCCTTCGATGCTGTCGATTTTGAAATTAATGCCACTGTGGTCGCTATCATAAGGAATAGTTTTTAATTCTAGGTTTGCATTAATTGTGCTTAATCCTATTCTGCAGTCGGCGATGCATACGTCCAGGTACGAGCTTCCGGCCGGGAATGAGGGCAGTTCCGATCCATATAATTGTGCTCTGTATTCTAGTTTGTTTGCATTTAACCAACGATTGAGAAATACTCCACGTGTATTGTTAACAGTGTTTTTCCATTGTGAGTGCTTGGCGTTAAGATCACCTGCAATTATGTAATAATTGTGGGGCAAATTGAGCCTTAGCACGTCGAATAGCAGCTGCCACTCGTTTGGGAACGATTTTTTCTGCAGATTACCCGGGGCATAAGCGCTGACGATATACAGGTTTTTGCCTTGTGGTAGTCTCAATTTTATAATCGATGTTTCTAGTAATTTGGCTTTTTTCAGTTGTATCTCGTCTATCTGTTCGTGTTTAATTTCGTCTCGTATCAGTATCGCTGTGCCACCACCCTGCCTGCTGTTTGGTCTATCGTTGCGTATCAGTGTGTAGTCTGTAAAGCTTAATTTGTATCTGTTGCTGAGTTTCGTCTCGTTGATCAGTACTATATCTGGTCTGTATTTTTTCGTCAGTTGCAGTAGGTTGTCTCGTCTTTGGTTCTGTATTAATGAGTTGACATTTATGGATATTATTTTTAATTTACCGTCGTGCATGGTGGTCATTGTTGCGTTGTGTCGTCCATGTTCAGTGCTGTATGTACGTCGCTTATAAATTGTGAGTTTCTGTTTATTATACTCCGTAGTGCATTTATTTCTGGCATTATTGTATCTAAAATTGCTCGTTTGATTTCAGAGGCAACCACTTGCCAGACTGGTCCGTCGATGAAGTTACTTGTGGCGACTGCTGCAGATGAGGCTGCTGTGTTGCGGCTACGGTTCTCTGAAGCCGTCGTCGCACAGCTGGGATGCCGGATCATGCTTGCTGATTGTTGGTAGCTAGCTGCGTTGTCCTTTCTTAGGGCGCTAGCGAAGTTGACATTTGGCTGTATGTACCTGTTGATTTTCTTTATATTGTCTGCCTTGGCCTCCTGTATCTTCTGCGCTCGTACGTTTATTCTCTGTTTCAGTTCTAATATTTTTGGGCAGCCCCTATAGGATGCCGGATGTCCGTACGCGGCGCAATTGACGCAGAAGAGTTTCTCCTTCTCGACGTGTTGGTCCTTGGGGAGCAGACATTTGCCAGGTTCGTGATTAATTTGGCATTTTACACATCTGTACGGCATACAACAATTTGCCGCCGCATGGCCTATGCGTTGGCAGCGCACGCACTGAATTGAGTCCGTTTTTTTCAGTTTTTCCCAGCGGACTGCCTGGTATGCCACGTATTTGATCGTGTGGAGCTTCGTGCACACGCTGTCTGCTGTTAGTTGGACGATGAGTATCGGAAGAGCGGTATTGTTCTTTCGCGAGTTTGCGGTGCTAAATCGTGTCACTTTTACAAACTTCAACTCGGGAGTGTCCATATTTTTTAATTCTTTTTCAATTTCAGGTTCGGAAAAACTATTATTTATTCCTTTCAATAAAAACGATTGGGTTTTCTCCTGTTTTGGAGTATACGTATAAAATTTAGATTTTGCTTCTTCGAGCACATTTTTAATTTTAGTATATTCTTCGTGATTATGCGAGAATAGTATATGGTCCCCCGATTTAAAACTTTTCATATGGAAGTCCTTTGTTTTTATATGATCTATGCAAAGACTTGCGGTGTGTTTTGCGTCTTGCGCGGTGATAAAAATAGGCGGTGGTTTAATTTTTTTCCGTGTCTCCGATGTATTATTCTGTGTCGCTGTTTTGTTGCTCCGAAAGTTTTTTATTCCGCTCGTCGAGGGGTTGTTGCTCGTCTCATCCGACTTGATTGAGTTTTTCTTCTTGAGCAGGTCCAGAATATTTGTCTGTTCTGCAGGCAGACTTTCGTCATCGATTTTGTCCATCTCATTTTCCAGAATTTCGAAGCGATTTGATGTTTGTATATTTTGACTCGCTACGGCCTTGCTCTTGTTTTGTTTGGGTCTAGCGGTGACCGACAATCCGTTTATTTTTTTTTTGGAGCAGTTTGATTTCCTGCTTCAACGCATGATTTTCATCAAGTATCTTCGCTATTTCCATGTTATTATCCATTTTGGCCAGGTTTATTTTCATTTGTGCCTTTTCGACCTTTTCGAGTGATTTTTCAGAATCACCTTTTATACATTCGTCGTCACTAATACTCGAATCGGATATTTTACGTCTTCTGCGCGTTAATATATTTGGCGTTGGATTAAGCCGGCGTTTCTTCTTTTTCAAACTATTAATGTTTTTTATATTTTTAATGTCTGCGCTACACAGTAAAGACTCTAAATAGACCTTATCGATGATGCTGCTATTATTTTTCGTGAGTGTTGGAGCGCTGTCCTGTTCTGTATCGCGACTATCAGTAGTTACACTATTTGTTACTTTAGCGTTGATATTTTCATTTTTGTGGCATTGCACGGCCTCTCGCGAGGCAGTGGGTTTGTGCGCGTCAACTTCCACTTTTATAGATTTAGTTCACTTATTTTATTTTATTTTATTTTATTTTATTTCCAATTTTGATTGGCTAATTTTTTTCAGCTTGTAACTATTATATATTTTTTTTTTAACAATTTATTTACGCTACGTGAATTGAACACTACTCGCGGTTTATAGAACGAAGATTCAAGAGTCGAGTACGAGTACTACGGTTCTTGATTTTCTCTCTCTAAATCGTAACTTTCTCTCTCTATATCGTATCTCGAAATGAGTCGGGGGAGCGCTGTCGCGAACGAAGCTCTCATCTCCAACGTCGAGAGACGACTGAGAAGAACTATAGTAGTATATCGGCCACTATGGCCACCCCCACTCCTATCCCCACTCCTTTTCCCCCACTCCGCGGCCGCCGAGTCCGTGGCTCGGTCGGTCGTGGGTGCGGGGGGGAAGAGGTGCGCGGGGGGAGGAGAGGGGATGGGGCGAGTTGCCATAGGGCACACTACTTTATATATATATATATATTTTTTAATTTTTTTATATTTTTTCGGAGCATGTCGGTATGGTGGTGCGCTACTTACATTTCAACCATTTTTTTTCTCGGAGCGTGTCGGTATGGTGGAGCGCTGCTTACATTACCGCCATTTTTTATTTTTCAGAGCATGTCGATATGGTGACACGCTGCTTTTATTTTCGCCATTTTTTTCTTTTATAATAAAAAAATCCGAGCAAGCGCGGGTCTCGAACTCGAGACCCTCGGATTGCCAGCGTGAGCCGCTGTCTCTGCGCCAAGGATCGTTATGATATTAAGCATATGTGGAAGACTCTTGTAGCGAACGCGCGTGTGCACACCTTATTCTCTCTCTCTCTCTCTCTCTCTCTCTCGTACTTCCACAAGTTTACAATAAATATTCAAAACCAACAATATAGATTTTTCTTTTTTTATTACATTTGATAATTTTATAATTATAAATATATTTTACAGTAAATATTCGGTGGTAATGCATATTTTATAATAAAAGTAGTACGGTGAGTAGCGGATATTAGCTTCTTCTTCTTTGGCCCTATACTCGTCACAGCTCTCTCTCTCTCTCTCTCTCTCTCTCTCTCTCTCTCTCTGATCAGACGATGCTTTAACTATGAAAGACAGAGATAGACACACGGTATGAGAGAGGATCGTATATACAATTAGTTCCATAAATGCTTTATATAGGTTTTTAGTACGTACCTGGTTATGATGATTCCTTAGCAGGTTTGAACTCCAGCTTATTGAACTTCGTGCCGTGGTATTGCATGATCAGGTTTTTATTATTGGCAGCTTCGCTCATTTGTTGAAACAGTTCGGCCGCCTCCTCGAAAGCCTTGACGAATCTCGTAGGTAGATAACACGTAAATTCACCATTCACATCCACGACGATTCGCGCACCCCATTTGGTTTGGACTGTTTTGATATCAGTGATATTATAGTCTTTTTGGAGTTCCAACTCCGATAATCTTTTGACGGGGAGAAGCGTCTCCAGCCGACCCACTTGATTGATTCGCGTGAAATCCATTATGCAACTTGAGTTGTTTCAGTTTTAGCGTTAAACTACGAAACTCCGATATTGCGTGTATTTTTCCTTTAACCGTAGCAATATCTTGCAGGAAAGCGTCTAAGCGGATTTTTATTCGGTGCTGCTTACTTCTTTGAAGACTCGAGGACAATGGCTGCCTATCACAGATCGTAGATTCTTCGGACCTCATACCAAACAGAGACATTCCCCTACTCCGTATACGGAGAAGTGTAGACTGGATTTAATTGGTGCAATATTTGCTTATTTTGTAAAAAGTCAGTAAGTCACTTTGGCGGTGGTGGTGGTAAAAGCCAGCAAGTCGCTTGGCCATGACACCTCTGAATTCTCCGAAAGATTAGGTCAGCACTTTTGCACGTGCGCTGAAATTAATACGACATAGCGATGGCGGGGAAATAGGAGATGATCATGTGAAGATGGCACGTGCCTAAATAAAAACACGATTTTGAAAAATATACTTTATTTTTTATCATAAAATTATCGTAGAATTAGCGGCTGCGCGAACAAAATCCTTGTACACACCCAAAAGTTTTCATACATAAAGTAATGAGGTCATTATAATGGTACCCCCCACCCACAGCGGCTCCCCTCTTTAACACATTATTCAAGGATTTGGATTTATTACACTTATTCATATACTCCTTGTAATAGTCATACACTATTTTATCGTTTCGTGTTAAATCGGTTGAAAACGCACTCCTAAACATATTAATACCAAGACCTGTAGACATGAAATGCAGAAACATAACACAATAATGTCCACAAGTCTGTGATTCAGGACCCTGTAGCTGTATAGCGTTGTAGCTAAAGAATTTGCAGTTCTGCCGGAGACGCTGGAGATGCTGAGGGATGATTGGTGGCAGTCCGTAGCTGTCGAAGTACCATCCGCGTCCATCTCGATCGACGTACATGGCGACCCAGTGGGCCCCGGGCTGCTTGTGGCCATCGGTATTGACCACAAGCGCTGCTGGTTTCACCCACACCTTAGGGATGCGATCTGCCGGGTATACGCCTACAGTACGGCTCTTTATACCGCGTAGGGCCTGCAGAAGCTGTTCGGTGTTCATAATAGACAGCGCTTATAGACACACTAGAGCGCCTTTATATCGGTTGTTTTCCCCTCTTCGCGGCGCTCCACAGCTAGTAGGCCGATGTTCCAGCTTGTCGTGGTCTGTATTCCCACAAGGAGCTGGAGCGATCGCTATGAGAAAGCCACTTTTTGATTCTCACTGCATTGTTGAGGGCACACGTGAACGAGCAGTTTTTACGCAGTAAACCATGATATATACAGCGGGTGTTGCTCTCGGGAAGATTACGGAACGAGGAATCGTCGTCTTCATCTTCTTCTAGATTTATAACGTAGCAATCCGTTAGCTGTGTCAGATATGCCGCTTTATCAGCTCCTCGTGTAAACAGGCGATCACACTGCACTGCAATTTTCTTCAGCGAAGCCTCGACTGTGCGTAAATGCGTTTCGCCCTCGGACCACTCTATACCATGATGATTGGTTTGTAACCAGGTGTTTTGACGTTTTACGCTAGGCGGTAGAACGTTGTAAGCGTAGGGTGGCGATATAATCCAATGGGCTAGGTACGATGTCTTTATAGAGACCACGGCAACTTCTTTAGGTATAAAATGATTATATTTATCCTTCAGGCCTTGTATATCAATGACGATATTCATGGTGCTTCTCAATCGTCGTAACACGTCGAGTTTTCAATACAGACTGACGACAAATATTGCGCTCTCTGTGGATATATGACACTCCCCCTCTACAAACCTTACGATCTAGCCACTAAAATCCACAATTACTTGTCTGGAAGAGTCGATCTCCAATACATTATCATATTCAGCATACACAATACAATTAATCGTTGACGTTAGGGCTGTTGCGAAACGTACTTCTATCCTCACACTACCGTGTCTCACAAGATTCCAATGGGTGCTACAATTGGCCGAGAGATCAGGCGTAAGATCAAATGCAAAGAGACAATTACCCTGCGGATAATTTGTACGTGTAATAGAATTGCCCTCGTTGAGAAAATGGATACCTGTACCAGAAAATAGTGTGTGGTACGCATCCACGTACATATCTCCATCTGCGAAGTCTGGTTGTAGAGGTTTTGACGGTATTTGCAAACCATCGGCATACAAAGAAAAATAATTAATATTGTAATTCTGAAAATTGAAGGGATTCATTTTACAATCACCATTAAAGGCCTTATTATCGACAAAACCGACAATTATACGTTTAGGCAGCTGGCCAAGTATGACATTATCAAGAGTATCACCATGCACCCCGGCGTGCAATAATATCGCTTTAACCTCGACTCGTGTCAAAGGGTATTTCGCTGTAGATTTAGACAGAGCTCTTGCATGGGCTAAAAGTATACCCGGTGCTATCTTAACACGTCGTACAAGTAGCGACGCTTCCGTAATACGTATGGTATAATCTTTCGAAGAGCTCATAAGACAAAAAGCGTTATTGGTCCGTACGAGACGCAGACGCATCTCAACACCGTTTAGCAAAAACCTCTCTTGATTGAAGATATCGCAGTGCAAATGGCCGATGAGATCGGTCGTTTTATTCTTACCTAATATGGTCCGACGCTTTGCAAACCCGACATTATTATCTTCTGTATCATCCATTTTACCAGCCGAGTCATTATACCACAAAGTACTCGTGAGATGCGAGGCCTTAGCACCAGGCCCGTAATTCAAGAGGGTTTCAATGTATGCCCTATAGGCATAAACGTTATTAGGAGGTGACACAAGTTTCTGATTTAAAAATACATCGATCTGATTGAACATTGAGTGCAGTAGATTATTGACTGGGGCTACTTTAGGAGCCGTAGCATCCTTCGTGTCTGGACTCTCTATCTTAACACGCATACTCAGCATGGTGTGTGCAAGATCAATGTACTCATCTCCCTGACCAGGTATGACAAACTCTATCGGTGAATCATCCGTCAATGATGAGATTGGCTTGTAACACACTATATGTGCTCCCTCAATTGTTGTCTGGGTCGGCGGTAGTGTGAATAGCTCAAGCTCCGACTTAAGGCACTCACACGAGTGCGCGTGTAAGAAGGCCATTTTTCCAAGATTGTGTTAGGCAAAAATATCCGCCACTGTTCTTGATTTCTTGTAACGATTCTTAGCTGTCTGTTTTGTTGCTCTTCTTCTTTTCACAGTCTTCGTCTTCTTGCCCTGTTTTTTTTTCACAGAGCCCGAACGTTTTCGCGACCTCACAGCCTTCTTTCGTTTTTTCACACCGGTACGTCGTGATGCGCTCCCGGCAAGAGAATGGAGCAGTTTATTAATTTTACCGGTTTTATACCCCGAACCCTTCATGAGCGTGCTAATTTTTTATTCAGCCTTACGCTTCAGATTCTCCCCTGATTCGCGCAGGCGTGTTTTGAATGCTTCTCGCGGGTGAATACCAGAATCCATGATGTCGGTGGCCACGTTGATACCCGAGCGAAGAGCCTCTTTACCAACAGCCCGAGCGCCATGTTTCAAGAGAGGTATTATTCGTCGGAAGAGACCTCCGAGGAAGCTCCCAATACCGTGACCCCTTTGATTTGGTGAGCCTGTATACACATGACTGATACCACCATAACCGGTTCGACCACCGCCCGTTTGCATATCAAAGTATTCGTCATAGTAAGCCATTTTAGATTAGTTCAGGTTAATCTGTACGTTTGAACTGTAGCGTCACCGTCAACGTCCCGTACTCGAATGGTATAGGCTTACCAAACTCATCCCTTATATCAATCGTTATTGTTTGAAAACTAGTGCGTAATAGGGGAATATAGCGTGGTGGTGAGAAGTTTCTTATCTTCACCGATCCATAATTACGATTATCAGCGGCAACGATTGGCACGACACGTAGCAGCGGCGTATGCACATCTCCGGTGATATAGGACTCGCAGATATCCGTATAAACGTACATCATATTTGGGGTCCCATGGGCTAGATTGGCAGGTCTCTGAGCAGTGTACTCACTCTGAACTACCACGTCCTTGGCCTCGGTGAATCCTAAAATCTTGTTCAATACGTCGGAGAAGTAGAACGAGTGTTCCACGTTCTTACACGATCCACAGATACGTGTGACCGTCACATATCCGTTACGGCCATGCTTAAATTTCAAATGACCCGCAACACACGATATCTCGTTAATAGTCTCGAGTAATGTGTCTATGCTGAGGTATACACCTGGAGGTACACAGACACGGTCTTCCTTAAAGTCGGCGGTTGTCATACTACCGGGTGCTACTGTGTTTGTTATGACATTCATAAAGTTCCGCTCGCCCTCGGGTGGCACATGCAAAATTGTCGTGGGTATGTGTATTTCAGCTAGAGAAACAGCCCAGCTACCGTGAAGAGACATACATTGGGGTAAATGCGTGGTATACCTTGTTGTCACATTATCAGGATAATAATTCATACTACTATTACTGGGTAAAACCATGTAAAATTCCTCCTTCATTTTGCCGAGTGTTGCTTAGACGCCTTCGTATGCACTCTGGATAACTCAGGCTCATAAAATATGCCGTCGATATCCTCGTCGTGGAGATCACGCAGGGTGTATGTCACCGGACAAATGCTGTGCGATACACGTATGATCTTAAATAACTCGTTGCTCCAACTACCCTCGTAACCTTTTGCGAAGGCTGCCTTCGCGCTACTGATGCGCACGATGTCGCCCACACTGTATTTAGGAGAGCAGTTTTCGGTTCTTCTGTACCGCTGTATTAGGTTATTCCGGGCCTTAGCCGCTGTAGCGTGTGTCACCGTGACAGGAGCCATTTTTATACCTCTATGCGTGGTGTGATTGTACGCCGAAACGATGTTCTGCAGAACGTCTAGGTAACGTTTTTTTCTAGAATACGTAAAATATCGCCACATTCTTTCTTTCAGTGTTCTATTGAATCTCTCGACAATAGCCGCTTTTATATCAGGGTTTCTCGCAACACGGAACTGTATGTTCTTTTTCTTTAAGAGAGCCTGGAATGCAGTACCGGTAAATTCTTTACCTCTGTCCGTCTGTAGGTAAACGGGTAGTCGACCGTTACTATTTTTTTTAGATAAAATGAGATCAAACGCGTTAGCCACAGATGCAGCAGACTTGTCACGTAAAGGCTGAACCCATGCAAATTTACTAAGAACGTCTATAACGACCAGCAGATAAACATAACCATCATTATAATCTTTAATCGAGCGAAGATCCACGAGATCAGCCTCCCAGAAGTCATCAATGTTTCGGACATTATAAAAACGACGTGGATAATGACGGCGCACGGGCCTGTGTTTTGTATACGTATCCTGTGCTTCAAGCCACTGTAACGCCTTTACACGGGAAATTTTTTTCTGACGTGCCAGGCGTAACAATTTGGTAGCACCTGAAAACGATGCTTCATGGACGGGGTTAAAGTACGCGTTTTCTAAGATTTTCATGATTATAATTTCAGGTTAGCCCAAGTTACACGTCTTTTCTTATTATGATAGCCACCACCTCTCTGCTTATCTCCCTGTGTTTGCCGTGCTGGTGATCTGCTCTCAGGACCGCTGAAAAACGCTAACTGGTCCGTATCGGGTGATCCCTCGCTGCTCGTACTACTATCACCAGACTGCGAATGACGCCTTGGTGTATTAACTCTAGACTCCGCCCACAACTCCTCATTACCAATAAATTCCCGAGGGGCCTTGATCGTTCGGAGAACTTTGGCAAAGGCACCGCGTCCAGCCGGATTAGGTATTTTCCTAGCCCTCATAGCATCGTTCACGAGATCAACAATATTTGAATCCTTTATTGGTTTCCCGCTGACCAACACGACACCGTCAGAATCCCAAGAAAAATTAGATCGTGGAGCAGTACGCAAACGGCGAAGCAGTAGTTTCGCTTTCACGCGAAATTTAGCTGGTACACTCTCAATTATAACGGCATCACTCATACCGTCACCGGTTTCGTCTTCTTCTCTTTTTCTATCATAGTCAGACTCTACAGCGTGTTTATTCTTCATAAGGCCTCGGTACTGCTGAGCTCTCTCATCATCGATGAAGTGGAGATAACGCTGTAGTACAGTCAAGTAAGCCGCCCACTTTTCTCGCTCATCCTTGTATGTGCAGGAATGCAAAATTTCATTCATTTCCGCGTCTAATCGAGCCAGCGTAGTGTCAATACCCCGCACTGGCTGTGCTTGAGGCGCATCCGCGTTAAAAACAGGCTGCGTATGACTTTGTGTGTTCAGGCGCGTTAGATGCTCCTCCGGCACGAGTACCATTTTTCTTGCGTGATCCATTATCCACGACCGCCGATCAAACTTGATAGAACAGTACCTAGTATTGGTGCTAATAAGAGAGGTAGAAATCCACCGCTTTGAACAACAAACCGTTTTTTACTGTTCCAACAGCCTTTTTTTGAGGCTAAACGCCGGAGAACCGGTGCGTGTCGGCGTAATTTTTTTCTCTGGTCGGGCTTCAGTGGTACATTACCGCAGAGAACGTTCAACGCACACTCACAAATACAGCGGATACTGCTCGGATCCGCTTTGCGTAAAACAGCCTTGCGCTGCTCCTTATTCAGGTGTTGAAGAGCACGCAATATCGCAACGTGTTTTTTGCAGAGCGGTGAACCACCCTGCGCCATTACGTCTGATGAACTGCCAACCGTCCTGACGTATCACTCCTTTTTAAACCCTTTGCATGACATGTCTTTGGGGCTGTGGTCCCCCTAAGAATGTACCACACACACTGACAAACGGAGTGACTAGCACTTATTAGTTTTTTGTGCGTGTCAGATGTATTACGCACTGTGTTGGGTTGTTGAAATACACTCAATATAGCTATACATTTTTCGTGACACGACGATGCTTTAGGCGCCATTACATGCGCTGAACTGGTAATTCGCATGTGTCGGAATTGCTTTTTAACTTTTTCCGTGGTATGTACACAAAATGATGGGTGTCATCGGGGAAAATACAAGTACGGTATCTACAGTTATCAGGCGTTGATTGTTTCAAATCGAGTAACAAATAACCATGCGGTTTGGATGTTGCATCGTGATAGGCCTCTTGTAGAAATCGCGGGTTTTCCGGATATACCTGGCGCGCGAGATGTTGGATTTGAGCACGATCACGAGGATTTTTGAAAATTACGATATAATTGGCATTCAATGAAATATCGCGCTGACCGTGTCCTTGATGGAACAAGTTTTGGGTAATAAAAATAACACTCAGGTTTTTATGATGACTACCTTTGGTGAAAAGATCTACAACGCTGTTGTTCGACGCCTCGCGCATCAAATCGTCGATTATTATGAGTTTTGCACGAGGATCGTTCGCGTAATCGGCACTCTGAGGCAAGCCTTCATGAAATTCTATTGATGCACCATACTCTGTGTATGCTGGTTGCCACTCGGAATAATAGAAAATAATTCTCTCGAATGGCTCACTGTTCATTCGCGATATAAACTTCAAAAACTTTTTTACAAAGTACGTTTTACCACAGCCCGTGGGGCCACATATCATCGAGGTCCAGGGATGCTTCCACCGCGTATCCATCTCTACGAATGAGTGTATTTTCTATACAACAGTATATATATATATATATATATATATTGAAGCGGCGACCATCGTCCCGCCAAGGCGGATAGGCAGCGCCACAACGGGGAAAACCTGAAACAAAAATAGAAATAAGAGAAAAAAGAAAATTGTAGGTTAGTTCCGAGAACAAATAACAGATGGCAAAAGACTTTCTCACAAACAAAAGATACCCAAGAAATATATAAAAAGGTACAGGACAGTGCCAGGAAGGACCGAAAAAGTCATTCTATCAAAAGAGTCGACAAGAATAAGGAAAGATCTCAAAGCCGGTACTCAAAAGAGGTAGCTGCGAGATCGGACTGAGTTTGCGGAGACTCGGAAAATAGAGAAATCTCTCAAGGCTGGGACTCGCAAGAGGTAGCTGCGAGAGAGGACTGAATGAGCGGAGAAGCCGAAGGATAAGGAATTTCTCACAGCCGGGACTCAACGAGGTAGCTGCGAGAGAGGAAAGAATTAGCGGAAGCAGAAAGATCAAGAATTTCTCACAGCCGGTACTCGACAGAGGTGGCGGTGGGAAAAAGTATCAGGAGCGGAACCACGAGAGGGAATTTTCGCACCGCCAGACGGTCGAAAAAGCTCGCTGCGAGGGAACCCCGGGTATCACGAGATCACGCTTTGGGCGCAGCGAGGACTGCGGCGGGATCAGAATTGCCTACTCCGGCAGGAAACGGGGGAAACCAGCAATAAGGAAGGCGAAAGGAAAAAGAAAAAGAACCCAAGTACACGCCACACCGCAAGGGACCGCCAAAGAGAAAGAGACTCACCTGAGAGAAGCAGCGGATAGGTCCGCAGCCAACGCCGCACGGGGGAAGAAAGCAGGCAGAGCTAGGCAAGCATAAGCAACGCCGCACTAAAAGGAAAAAGAAAAAACCGCACGATTAGGCACACTCGCAACTGATCGATAAAACTGAAACAACTCACCGTCGAGGTTAGGGCGGCAAGCCAATTCCACATCTCGTCTCGAAATCGGCAGAAACCGAAAAAAAGAGAAAAAGAAAAGCCGATGCCTAAATAGCCGGACATCCGTGCAAAAGAAAGTAAATCGAATTTACTTACCCGGCGATCACAATATCCCAACGGTCACGAAACACACAACACGCCACGGGACCCGCAGACATCTTGGTTCTCAAGCCGGAGATACGCCACGAGGCCAGCAGCAGGCCACACGCGCATGCGCCACTCGAGCATCGATCACGCATCGACCCGGAATATCGACATAGAAGATAGGCAGCGACGGCCGGGCCAAGGATCGCACAGGCACGCGCGCACGGTAGCATAGGCGATAACGCCGCGAACTGTAATTACCAACCCCCTGAAGGTAGTCGCATAAAATAAAGAATATACGCTAGTCGGCCACACATCTGACTTACTGAATTCCCCACTTATTTTTGCCTCCTCTCGAGTCCACGAATCCTCATAATTAAGTGAAACAAAGCCTCACGTTTCATTTGGCGCCCGAACAGGGACTCGAGAAAGCGCAATTAGGGAATTCACTAGGGAAAAAGATGACAGACGAGGTTAGCGGGATCTCCCCGCTAGAGGAAACAGACCCGACCGAAGCGCCGACCAAGGGGAACCACAGTAGTCCAAAATCGGTAATTGAGGAGACAATGGACGGAACGGCGGATATAACCGGGGGTTTGCAGAAAGAGATCGATGAATCTCTGCGAATCATCTTAAGGGAGATAAAGGAACTAAAAAACGAACAGAACCGGGAAAGAATCATGACGACAACAGGAATCGGTGAGGCGGACGAGCGCTGCGTACTAAGGGGTCGGAAAGTACACGAAGAAGTATGCCAAGAGTTCCAAGGGGAGCTCGACAGAACGGTGGTCCAGATGGACAGGAAATTAACCATTGCACAGGATCTAGCTAAAGCAGAAATCGAGGACGCCAATCGGCAAAGGAAAATGGATTTCGACGACCTCGAGAAGAAGTTACAACAGGCAATGAGTGGCATCTCACAGTGCCAGGAAGCGGTGAGAACGACGACGACGATGGGAAGAGATACGCAAAGGAGGGTGGACTTCGTCGAAGACGAGATACGATCCCGGGCATCCCAAACGGTGAACATGACGTACGGGGGACTAAACATGAGCCAGATATACGCCGTCAAACAGCAGCCGCCAGTATTCAGCGGTGACGGAAAGGAGAGGCCGATACGATATCTACGGGAGCTGCAACAATTCTGGAGGATCACCGGAAATGCGGACCTCCCATACCTGCTGAGCCAGTCATTAAAAGGGGCAGCGAAAGATTGGTGGCGGGTCGTCGAGGATGAAGTCCGGACAATAGAAGACTTCGCAGAGAAGTTCAAACTGCGTTACTGGAGTCGAGAGATACAGGCAAAGATAAGTCGGAATCTCGAATTCGGCGCGTACGAACTCGATGAACAGCGGGCCACGAGGGCCGAATATGCAACCCGGATCTTCGGGAACGCAAAGGATTTGGGAAAGCAATTAACGAACGAGGAAATAATCAGGCACCTGGCGAACCACTTCAACGAGACCGTGCGAGCCGCAGTCCAGATTGGGACAGTCAGGACGATCGAGGAGTTCCTAGGATTACTGGAGGGACTGGACAGCGCGGGACCGTTGAATGCGCAGAGAAGGCAAGGTAACGGGAGGAGCAATCCTGGAGGGAACAACAACCAGCAAGGCTACCAGAAGCAAGGAGGCCCACAGGAAAACCGCTGGAAGGAATACCCAGGAGGAGGATGGCAGCAGCGCTCGGGCCCACAAGGCCAGGCGCCGCCCAGGTGGTCACAACCACCAAGGCATGGAGAGCCAAGGAATCAGCAAGGATGGGGCGGATCGACGTGGGGACGGCCGCAGGGTTTGAACCCCAACGCCTCAGCATGGGCGGGGGCAGGCCCGGCCGACAAGATAGGGCCGACCACGCAAGCCACGAACGAAGGGCAAGAAGGGAATCAGGAAAGGGTACCAAGCCGAGAAACGACTAATCCGGGAAACGAATAGACGTTGCGCCCGTAACCATGACCGTGTCAAGAACGGAGGAACGAGGCGCAACGGACGACCATCACGTAGAGCAGATCCTGAAAGAGGGGGCCGAACGACAACGGAAAAATAGGAAGAATAGAGAGAGAAAAAAGAGGAAGAAGGAGAAGCAAGCCGGAGAAGAACAAGCGCGGGAATCGAACCAGACAACGTATGAGAGTCCGAGGGACTACCTACTAGAAGAAGGGCAACCACGAGAGAAGGAGAGGGAGAGAGGCCCGCAATGCCCGACGGTAAAGGCTAAGATCGGTAAAGAAGAAGTAGACATGCTAATCGACAGCGGGAGCGAGGTGACCTGTCTGTCCGAAGAATGTTATGAACGAATAGCGGGACAGTTAAACCGATGTCCGATATTACCGACAGTCGGCGGAGAAATCCGCGGCGCGTTCGGAGGAACCCGCGCCCGGATCAAGAAACAAATTTTGACGGAGGTGACAATCGCTGGAGAAACGGCGGCACTGCAGATAATGGTAGTACCCAAACTTCGCAGGACCGCACTGCTGGGGATCGATGGGATGGTGGCAATGCGGATACAGGTCGATGCCGGACAGGGGACGGTCCGTGTGAAGAAACAGACGGTACTCCAGCTGATTGAAGGGGCGTGGGTCCCGAAGGACACAGGCAGGACGGCGGAAGTAATGCGGATAGAGCCAGCCGAGGAAGAGGAAGACCAGCTGCAGGAAGCAGAGGTCGATGAAAAGCTGACCGAAGCAGGGGATACGCCAGACCCAGTGAAGGCCCAGTTCAAAACACTTATCGGGCGATATCGGCACATCTTCACAAAAAAGCCCGGGAGGATGACCGCCTACACCCACAAACTACCGTTGAAGAACCCGGAGCCGTACGTACATCGATCATATCCCGTCCCGCTGCAATATCGAGAAAGGGTAGCCGAGGAGATCCGAAAAATGCTGGAACACGGGGTCATCGAGCGCACGACGAGCCGGTATATAAACCCCATGGTCACGGTGATCAAAAAGGATGGGTCAGTCCGGCTATGCCTCGATGCACGACAGCTCAACAAATACCTAGTAGAAGATCATGACTCCGCACCGCCAACGGACGAGATTCTTCAGAGATGTGGGGGGGTCAAGGTCATGTCAAGTTTAGACATGACCAGCAGCTTCTGGCAGATTCCGCTGCACACGGAATCAAGAGAATACACCGCATTCCTACACGAAGGGAAATGCTACCAATTCACGGTGACGCCTTTCGGATTAAAAACGAGCACAGCGAGCCTAATAAAGGGACTGGAGATCGTGCTAATGGGACTAGGGGAGTCCGTCATCAACTTCGTCGATGATCTTCTCTGTGTCTCTAGAGACTACGGGACCCACATGGTACACATGGAAAACATATTCCGAAGGTTTGAGGAACATGGGCTGACGCTCAACTTCAAGAAGTCCGCCTTCTTCCAGAAATCGGTCAGATTTTTGGGACATGTCCTCACAACGGAAGGGATAAGACCACAAATGGACACAATCCAAGCGATCCAGGACTTCCCAGAACCAACGAACCTGAAACAACTTCGGGGATTCTTGGGACTCATAAATTTCTACACGAAGTTCACCAGCAAACACGCGGAGACAACGGTACCACTCCTGGAACTACTGAAAAAGGGGGAAAAATGGGAATGGACGCGATTGCGGCAGAAGGCCTTCGAGGAAACAAAGAGACTCTTTACGGAAAGCGTTGTATTAAGACACCCGAACCCAAGAGAGTCGTACGTATTGACCACGGATGCTAGCCATTATGCACTCGGGGCGGTCCTAGGACAGAAAGATAAGGATGGAGAGACAGGAGTAGTGGCGTTTGCGAGCCGAACATTAAAAGGGGCAGAGCTGGGATATGGGACGACCGAGACGGAATTACTGGCAGTCGTGTGGGCACTTCAGAAATTTCGGTCATACTTGCTGGGAGCGCGTGTGAAAATAGTGACGGATCATAAAGCGCTAACATTCCTAAGGACGTGCCGATTCGCGGGGGACCGCCTCCAGAGGTGGGCATTATGCATACAGGATTACGATATGGAGGTCGAACACACACCAGGAAAGAACAACATCGTGGCGGACACACTCAGTCGACCAACGGAGACACAGGAGACGGAAAGGAGACGAGGCATCATCACAGCCGCCCTGGCAAAAGACATGAGTCAGCAGTTGGAAGAAGACCTGAAGAAATTTGGGGATTTACAGCGCAAAGACCCGGACCTAGCGGCTCGATGGGAGGAGGCCGGAGAAGGGGGCGAGGCCGAAGGATCGTACAGGATCAAGGAGGGATGCCTGGAGAAAAAGAACCGACTCGGGGGGTGGAGAGTCCCCATCCCAACGGACGTGCTGGCAACACTAGTCAAAGACACCCACGGCATGTACGGGCATCTAGGGGCACGCAAAATATTCCGGATCCTTGACGAGGATTTCACATACCCCCATATGGCCAAACACATCAGGAAAATTCTGGCCAGCTGTGAAGTCTGCCAGAAAAACAAGGTACCGACACAGACAAACCACGCAAAGATGCAGACCATTGTTCCAGAGGGACCGGGGGACCTGTTGTCGATCGACTACTACGGACCACTCCCGACAGCAAGTGGGGGAATGAAACACATCTTGGTAACGATCGACGCCTTCTCAAAATATGTTAAGTTATATGCCTTAAGAAAAGCAAACGCGACCACAACGATTAAGAAAATCTTCGGGGATTACATCCCGAAATACGGGAAGCCCCGGAAGATACAATTTGACCACGGAACACAGTTCACGTCGAAAACGTGGTTGGACCACCTAAAGAAGGAAGAGATCCAAGGCATCTTCTCGTCAATAAGGCATCCACAGGGGAACATTGTGGAAAGAGTGAACCGCGAGTTAGGAAGATTCTTCCGAACTTTCGTGGAAGAAAACCACAGTGGGTGGGTCAAATGGCTGCCGACGATTGAGACATGCATCAACGACACGCATCATGAAACGACAGAATTTACGCCGACGGATTTGCACACCCGTAAGAAACCCTTTCGAGTATGGAGGAAATGGATACTTGCACTACAAGACGAGGAAGTGGAGAGCCTGTCACACGAGGAGAAAGTTAAGCTCGCACGGGAGAGGATCAAAAGGAAGGGCGAGCAGAGGGCGGAAAGGTTCAACGAAACGCATAAGACCTACACATTCGCCAAGGGGGAGATGGTTCTAGTAAGGGCATTGAACGTTTCGGACCCCGATAAGAAAAGAACAGCAAAATTCATGCCCCTGTACGAAGGACCATACCGTATCGAAAAATGTGTGGGAATCGCAACATACTTATTATACGACCCAGTGGCAAAAAGAGAAAGGGGTAAATTTCACGGGTGCCTTCTCAAAAAATACCTGAAAGAAGAAAACGAGAAAGCAACGGAAGATAAGGCGATAAACCCGTGATTAACCCGGGAGAGAAAATGGCGAGCCAAGATGCGCCGACAAGAAAAAAAATAACGATAAGGGAGACGCAGTGATGGCCAACGTCAAGAAGGTCCCAAATCCCGGGGCGAAAAAGGAATCGAGTACGGTGATAGACCAGAGAGGGCGGAAAAAGCGCGAAACAAGAATGGTAGTGAGAGTCGGAGGTCTAGCAAAGAGAAAAGACGGAAAGGGACAACGGAAAACAAATTTAAACCCAACAGGGGACGAAAAGGGATGGACGTAAAAGAAGAAGAGGCTCGGCGGGAAAAGAAAATCACGAAAAGAAAAGAACAAACGAAAAAACGCCGTCAGCAACAGCGGAGGAATAAGCAAACAGGAACAAAAATCGCGAAGGTAGTCAACGACTTCGATCTATTCGAGGTCACCGACGGAAACATAAAAAAGTGGTATCCGGGGTGCAAGCTGGAGAAACCACGAGGAGAACAAAACCATTCAACGAACAGACACGGTAAGGAGAGCATCAAAAGCGAAAACAGAGACAATGGCGAGGCAAATTTGCAATTACCCGGTGGCAAGCTTAAAGGGGAACAAGCAGGAGGTGGAAATTGTGGGAGTGATAACGCCAAACCAAATTTGCGTAAGGTTCCAGCTTAAGGAATTCGATGTAAAAGAATTCATGGACCGCGTGCGAAGAATACATGGCAACGACGAGGGCGTCTTCCCGTGCCTCGAGGAAGAAATTTACGCCGGGAAGAGTATCCTGGTTCGCGGAGATGGATTTTGTGCGAGGGCGACGATTATCGACGTAGAAGAGGAGGACGTGACGGTCTGGCTCGGGGACCACGGGCAAGAGCTAGTATTCGAGAGAGCGGAGTGCTACACGGCACCAGCATGGACACTGCAATATCCATGGTGCGCGATCCCGTGCGGCCTCCGTCGAGTGACCTGCCCGACCGAGACGTTGGACGACGAAGAATGGGCAACATCGCTGGGCGAGATAGTTAGAAATGAAAAATGGTCCCTGGACATCGATCCGGAGACAACAGGGACGGACGCGATCTGGGGGGACCTGACGTCGACCGGACAAGAAAAAAAAAAGTTAGAGGAAATTATTATCGAGTTGGGAATCGGGGTAAGAGCACCGCCGAGTCGTCGTTTCATCTGGCATACGAAGGGGCCGCACATCAGCAGTCGGACGGATATGTGGCGGAAATGGCGTCGCATGACCAAAAGCACGGAGGAATTTCTCATAGTCGGGACAGGCAACGACAACGCGGTGGCTACGACCAACCCCGCCACGACGTCCGTAACTGCGCCAATGGAAACGGAGGACGAAGATGACAGGACGACGGTACTCAACGGAGGAGACAGCGAGGAAGAGATGGAGATCGACGGGAGATTTACACACCTGTGGCCCGAGGAGACGGACGACAGTTCCGAGGAATCCGACAGCGAGTCCATCTGCTCACGACAATCTATGTAGACAAAATAAAAGAAAAAAAAGAGGAAAGAGAAAAAAGAGAAGGGTTAAAATTTATTTACAAGCGGAAATAAACTTAAGCATAGGCATAAGCAACAATAAAACATAAGAATAATAGGCATAAGAACAAAACTAAGCATAAGAGATAAAACGAGAAACGAGAAACAAACTCAAGCATAGAAAATAAAAACTAAACAGAAGAAATCAAACGAAGCAGAGGAAATAGAAACCAGCAAAAAAAAAAAAAAAACAAAAAAAAAAAAAACAAAAAAAAAAAAAAACAAAAAAAAAAAAGAAAAAAACGGAAAAATAAAAGCGAAATAGTAAAAGCAAGAACAAGCAAAGAACAAGAGCAAAACCGCAGAAGGCAACCGGAGGAAGGCGCAGAAGGCGGAGGTGGATGTTCCTCGGAAGACCACGATGCGTAGTCAAAATCCTCGGAAAATCCAGGGGGACAATGAAGCGGCGACCATCGTCCCGCCAAGGCGGATAGGCAGCGCCACAACGGGGAAAACCTGAAACAAAAATAGAAATAAGAGAAAAAAGAAAATTGTAGGTTAGTTCCGAGAACAAATAACAGATGGCAAAAGACTTTCTCACAAACAAAAGATACCCAAGAAATATATAAAAAGGTACAGGACAGTGCCAGGAAGGACCGAAAAAGTCATTCTATCAAAAGAGTCGACAAGAATAAGGAAAGATCTCAAAGCCGGTACTCAAAAGAGGTAGCTGCGAGATCGGACTGAGTTTGCGGAGACTCGGAAAATAGAGAAATCTCTCAAGGCTGGGACTCGCAAGAGGTAGCTGCGAGAGAGGACTGAATGAGCGGAGAAGCCGAAGGATAAGGAATTTCTCACAGCCGGGACTCAACGAGGTAGCTGCGAGAGAGGAAAGAATTAGCGGAAGCAGAAAGATCAAGAATTTCTCACAGCCGGTACTCGACAGAGGTGGCGGTGGGAAAAAGTATCAGGAGCGGAACCACGAGAGGGAATTTTCGCACCGCCAGACGGTCGAAAAAGCTCGCTGCGAGGGAACCCCGGGTATCACGAGATCACGCTTTGGGCGCAGCGAGGACTGCGGCGGGATCAGAATTGCCTACTCCGGCAGGAAACGGGGGAAACCAGCAATAAGGAAGGCGAAAGGAAAAAGAAAAAGAACCCAAGTACACGCCACACCGCAAGGGACCGCCAAAGAGAAAGAGACTCACCTGAGAGAAGCAGCGGATAGGTCCGCAGCCAACGCCGCACGGGGGAAGAAAGCAGGCAGAGCTAGGCAAGCATAAGCAACGCCGCACTAAAAGGAAAAAGAAAAAACCGCACGATTAGGCACACTCGCAACTGATCGATAAAACTGAAACAACTCACCGTCGAGGTTAGGGCGGCAAGCCAATTCCACATCTCGTCTCGAAATCGGCAGAAACCGAAAAAAAGAGAAAAAGAAAAGCCGATGCCTAAATAGCCGGACATCCGTGCAAAAGAAAGTAAATCGAATTTACTTACCCGGCGATCACAATATCCCAACGGTCACGAAACACACAACACGCCACGGGACCCGCAGACATCTTGGTTCTCAAGCCGGAGATACGCCACGAGGCCAGCAGCAGGCCACACGCGCATGCGCCACTCGAGCATCGATCACGCATCGACCCGGAATATCGACATAGAAGATAGGCAGCGACGGCCGGGCCAAGGATCGCACAGGCACGCGCGCACGGTAGCATAGGCGATAACGCCGCGAACTGTAATTACCAACCCCCTGAAGGTAGTCGCATAAAATAAAGAATATACGCTAGTCGGCCACACATCTGACTTACTGAATTCCCCACTTATTTTTGCCTCCTCTCGAGTCCACGAATCCTCATAATTAAGTGAAACAAAGCCTCACGTTTCAATATATATATATATATATATATATATATATATATAAAGTATTCAGATATTCGGTATATGTATAAAGTTTTATTTTACAGTAACAATATAAAGGTTTACAGTGTTTAACAGTATTTACAGCATTTACAAAAAATTTATAATATAATTTTTCATAAACTAAGATCTGTAACCGTAAGGGAGCGAACCATACTCGCCATGGCGCCTTCGTTTCACGCTCGATGGCATACAGGTTTTTGTTTCAGGACGCGTAACGACCTGGTGGTATGCTGTCCGTCTAATAGCGTCGTAGCGTAATACAACAGGTACCTCTCTTTCACCGGTTACAAACGAGCGCAGAGAATTATAATTGATTAATGAGTTGTTGGTAAAATTGAGTGTTATACCCTTTACCTTGCACACCTCGTTTTCGGAACCATCGGGGCACTGCACAATAAATGAATAAAATTTCGGACCGCCTGAAACAAAACTTTTTATATAACTACCCTCACCATAAGAGCACAACTCATCGGTAAGATCCCCTAAAAGTTGACCGGTCGGAGGCTCATATTCACAGGTGTCATTCTTCTTCGATACATATATTACAGAGTCTGTATCACAGTATAGCGCACGAGGACCCAAGCGCTCGAGATAACTATATAATTTCAAACGCGCTTGTGCTGTTGTATATGCTGCTATCACAACGTTTGCTATATCAGAAGGTATTACAGCAGTGTCGATCTTCGTGTAATTAATATATAGTATCTCGTTATTAACAGGTAGAATACCTGTGATTTCATATTCAGGACTGGTCAATAATTCCATGAGCTTTTCACGAGACGAAATTATTGTCGTTTGCGGTAAGTTCTCACGCTGACCGAATTTACCCCAAAAAGAATTAAGGCATAGTTTAGCTACAGAACGTAAACCGGGATTTTTTCTAATATTGCAGCGGTCTAGCTTAACACCTTCAGAGCTCTCAAAAGCTGTTATGTATTGCTCTTGCGCCGTTTCATCTTCCAAACAACTTTCGGGCCAACCGCTCGCCTCCTGTTTGATTTTCAGAAAGGTATTTATATATGCAGCAAAGAGACCCCCCTCTTGAGTATCACGATTGAACTGTGTGATCTCATACTGCCAAATTTCGTATACTTTGATAACTATATAACCGCATGAGATAGCTTTGCGTAGCTCATCGACCACCCATGTACCATCGAACATACGGTCAGAAGGATCTTCATGCGTACATGTTTCCGGGTTCATACTTTCGGAACAGCTACGGCATAGAGGAAACGATAAGCGGTGATGCATACGCACCGGTAATACGGGGTGATAAAGATTCGTAGGTGGTAATACGCAGCATTTAACAAGACCCTCTACGCGTGAAAGATCGTTATTATTTGGACCTGTCAGCTCCATACATTCAGAGCCCGTATATACGCGGGGGTGTCCTATCGGGTATTTACCAAATTTACAGATGTAAGGATATAAAGAACAGACATCCACATAACGTATTTGCTCCGAATTCTGGGCGTCGTAAAGCGTAACCATGTTTTCTGTACGCCCCCCAAAGAAAGCATCGCGTGGGTTAAGAGGCTCTATACCAACTAAAGGATGGTCCTTTATGAGTACACGCATTTCTGCATCAGTTTCTAACAGGCGATCGTACTCGCACTCCCAAATCTCTGTTAATACATGACCTCCCTCTCGAATCCTATTCGATATAGTTATAGTTTTTTCGAGACGTTCGTCCATCGATGTACCATCACTCTGTCGCCGATCCCTGTTTAAAGGGTAACATCGCGGACAACCGTGCCAATAACACCCGTGAAATTGTAATACATGAGAGGTATCGTCTGTTTTGTAGTAACCGTCTACTAGTAAATTTTGCAATATTTGAAATTCGCGTCCCCGGCCTGCATGAAGAATTCGTTGCCCTAGAGAGTGCTCCATCCACACGAGCCATGAAACTGCTTTTTTAGATTGGTTATGAGCCCATCTGTAGCCGTTCGTTGGAATAATACCTATCGTGTTATCTTTCAAAAAGTTTTTACGAAAAACGCGAAAACAAGCTGACGCTATTGTTGTACACTCTTCGAACGGACAGACATTGCCGCTGGCAATAAACATATTCCGAAAAGCCATACACGCACGCCTTAATATCGTAACATCTGTCGTGCAATAATCAACAATTTCTTTCTGAAAATTGAACAGATAATTACGATCTTTCAATGCCCGGTACCACGCAAGAAATTGTTCGCGTTCGCCAGCACGCATTGTACCAGGTGAATAATATTCCAGGCTTGGTAGAGGACCTTCATAATTTTGGTTTTCAGGTCTATTGAATAAATGAGGAAAAGTGCCTTTTGTGACAGTATTCGCGAGACCAAAGGCTTTTGGTAGAGCGCTTAAAGACATATGAAAGTAGTGTAGGCTATCGAGAAACACAAGATTTTCAAGTCGCATCGTAATTATTTTTGTACCGTTCATGATTAGCGATGGTAGCTGTGTCTTTTTTTCTTCGATTAAATACCGCAGAATAAACTGCGCATCAAAACCCCCTGCGTTATGAGCAATACAAATTGTACGAGAAAACCCCTTGATACTCGTCATAGCTAATTCTACAAGCTGAGCTACGGGACTATGCTTGAAAACAAACTCGTGCACGCCGCAATATTCGCACGGCTCTGTTATGGTATCATCAGTACAACAAAACGTACAGAGTCGTTGAGCTGCGCAAAGGTTTGGTTCATGAGCAAAAGTAGAGGTGTCACCCTTCAAAGGTGTGCACTGCTGTGTTTCAAAGTCATAGAAAATGAAAACTGCTTTACGCGTGTCTTTATATGTACGAAGACTTTTCATGAAACACATATGATTATTCGGCTCGTTGTGTTTACACGTCTTGCAGTATTTCACACCGCATATATGTTTCTTCCGTTCTAAAGGTCTTATCGTTTGGAAACACCAACGACAGCGTTTCACAGTTTCGCACACACTCGCTCTTCGACGGTTCCTGACTACAGCGACAGTCTTGTGTTTTTGCAAACACTGATCTCCGAAAAAAATACGATTACAGTCAGCACATTTAATTGCATCATCTGTATTAGGATTACAGGGCGGTAGCGTAAAACACCGGGGGCATTTCTTTTTTGAACATCTGTGATCATCTCGACGACTACTTACATTGCAAGTCGAGCAAAAAGCTCTACCGCCTACAGCGCCTCGAAGATTCAAAATAGGTTGAAAATGATGCGTGCGTTCGTAATATAATATATATAACGTGTATTTTATCGTGCCTACAGAAGCCAAAATTCGTTTTCTACCATCGAATAAAGGTTTTTGACGACGTCCCAGAGTTAGAAACTCGTATACAACAATAGTAAGTATACTCTCGTAAGATTAATAGCTTCGTTTTTTTGCAACGAACCATTAATCCGCCTAATACGTTGCCATCTAGTATGTAAGTCTCCCGAGCGTATTTCACCCCTCTCGGCATATGCGCGTGCTGCTACCAGTGAGCGTGGTAAGCATAAATTATCAAAATTACGGATTGTCAATATCGATTTTTTCGTAACAGCCTCGTGGGTCAGACCTTTTCTACCACGACCCTCGACGCCTCTCACTATACAGGTTTTTATAATGCACACATCACCGATATTCAAAGATGCTGCACTCTGAGCAACGCTAGTTATCAATTGCCAGACATCTTCAAACGTATAGTCTCTGGCAGGTCGGAAGGATAACCATACTGGTCCGTGTGCTAAACTATCTGCTGTAAATGACATTCCTACATAGTCACTACCGGCACAGGTGCTGGTGATGTGTGTCAGAAGATCACGGAATGCACCACCGAGCCAATCTATTACAGACGAACCTACGTGAGGTGGTCTGATACGCAGCGTAGTTTCGCGTCCTTGAAGTTTGAAACGTTTAAAATAGCGTGTGAAATCCCTGATGATCTCGAAGCGGTTTCCGGGTGGTTGAACATCCCTGAACGGCTCTGTACCAGTGTATGTACGCCTCTTCCCAGCGCCAAGCTGCGTCTCTGAAAATAAATACGGGTGATTATCTTTACATTGTTAACGTATACATACATTTTTCAAGCCTATTATCAGTATTATTGGTACCTTTTATATAATAGAATTCGGCTATTCATCAAACAATAATCCCTGTGTTGAATAACCTACGATAGATTAGCCATTGCGTTTATTTGCTCACTAGAATAAGCGCTTTACTTTTTTAGATATAAAAGTAGGCTATGCTTACCAGAGTCGGTGTCATCCAAGAGATGTTGAAACCAATCATCAATTAACGGTATTGGTTCTTCGTCGTTGTTCATCATATTGCCCTCTATCGGGTATTCCCATATCTGATTCTCATACTGGTGAACAACCCTATTATCTTCTACCACTTCTTCCACCGCTTCTTCTTCTTCTTCATCTCCTTGCTCTGATAAAACGACGGCATTGCGATCGTCAGAAATATCAGCGTAAGTACCCTCTTCTCCTTCTTCTTGCGATGATAAAACGGGGGCGTTACGATCGTCAGGAATATTAGCGAAAGTATCTTCTTCTTCTTCTTCGTCGCTGCTACCCGTATCGATTATTTCAGATCTTCCGATGCTTTTTGATCTTTGGCATAGTCCTGAAGGACCTGCAATCGGCTCAGTTTGCTGTTCTCCATAGGTTTGTACCAGTGTTTCTAAAGAAGAGAATAAGAATAAAGTTAAGCCCGCAATATTGAAAAATCAATGGTTTTGTTACACGAAAAGAATTTCTTATTAATTTTTATTATGAAAATTTGTACGTTATATAAAAAATTTACTGTTAACTTCAGTAAAAATTCTTGAAAATATTTTTAATTTCTGTCATGGAACAGTAAATTTTTTATTCATTTCCGTCAAATGTATAATTTATTTCCTAAAACTTGAAGAATTGCACATTTGTCGCTCGGCTACTATAATTTCATAGTAAAAATTACTTAAAGATTCTTTCCGTGCAGTTACGTAGTAGTTCGAAGAATGAATATTCATAAATTTTAGATAAGTTAATCTAAATACTTACGTTTCACGATATGTTTCTCCAAATTTTCTACAGTGCAGACAGCGTCTACAAGAGCAGCTTCTTCATCACTCGATGCGTCCCAAAGTTGCCGATAACCTATTATATCATTTTCGCCATATTATGTCGTTTTCATTATTTTTTACAATTTGTAAAAAAGTACTTACTTCTGATTTCATCAGCAAAACCACGAATACTCTGAGATCCTTGAAGGCCTCTTCTCTGTAACTCCTCATACACACACGTTAACACCCTCTGACCCCGCAATATACCTCTGTTATACGCCGCCACTATGTTGCGCAAAGGCGCCCACCATATAAGGTACTTCAATCGATTGATGAGTTTATCACCCGATAAATGTTTTAATTCGTAACACCACTGACTGTCGCAACGACGCCGTATCTGGACACTGTGCAGTTGTACAAAACGCAAAAAATCGCGAATACATTTACGAAGGGCGCGATCTGCCATCACTCACAATAAAATATAATGCGCACTGTTACGCTGTTCGATTAAGACTGTAACTTTTGCATCATCTTAAGTGTATAAAAGACGATCTCGCGCTCGTGTTTGATTTGCAGGCATTTTTGATCGAATCAACAAGGCACGTCTTGTTTAAAATATGCAAGGGGTGTCAGTTTCACGAGGCGTTAGCGTAGACTGGACGTCTTTATACATATAAGATTAAAAATTTGAACGTAACAAGCACATATAAAAACATCTCAAATGGTTTTTCTATATTTTTTAAGACCACATTCAAAAACAAAAATTTTCCATAAAGATTTAATTTGAACTACTATTAAAGAAGTTATGAATAAATAGTCAGAAAGAGCGGTTTTTTTAAAGACGATATATTTTTAAAGGATAATCAAAAAATTTAAAAATTTGCCGTATTTCAAAAATCGAGAAAATAAAAATTCTGACAGCTATCCTGTTTGGCGTGTAATATAGTGAATATATATATATATATATATATATATATATATATATATATACATATATATAATAAGAGAAGCAGGCTGTAGCACGGTCTCTGTCTTCCTATAGAGACATTTATAGTTCTTCCTCTCTCGCACACACACAGCTGCTGTAAGAAACAGAGAGCGCGCGACTTCTCATCCATAGTATAGGCGAGGTGGCGGTGAACGGTACGGGGGGAGGTACGCTACAGCTCGTGGATGCTACGGCATCTTCGCGAGCTCGCCCCTCTGTCTCTTTCGCTCTTATGCGCAACCTGCGGCTCTCTCTCTCTCTCTCTCTCTTGCACATAGCACTACCATGCATCGAGCTCTCCCCTGCGCGCATCTATTCGTACAACGCTCTGTATGCTTTCTCTCTTTCTCTCTCTCTCTCTCTTATCTTTACAAAACACTATTGCGCTCTCTTTCGCACATAAAATAATCGGTGTATTTGCAGGTTTACAGGTAGTTAATTTGTTAATATAATTAGGAGGTATCGTATCGCGCACAAACGTTATTGCTTTTACACATAATAATGCAGATATACTGGTAATTATAAATTATTAAATTAATTTCAAATATGTTACGATATACGGCATGCGGTATACGTTCATTTTAAAAAATAAAAAATATACCCTCGCTAGTAAAATTAAAAATTTTTAATTTAAGCTTAAAAATTACATTCAAAAACCTCAAATAATTTTTCTCTATTTTTTAAAAGTACATTCAAAAACGAAAAAATTTCGCTTCAGTTTGGATCCCTATTGAAAAGTTATGAGCTAATAACCAAATGTATATATACGAAAACTGATATTTATTTGGTGTAAAGAAAATAAAAGACACCGCCTGTAGGATGGTCACTGTCTTCCTATAGACACATCTATAGTTCTTTCTCTCTCGCGCACACAGCTGCTGTAAGAGACAGACAGCGTGCGACTTCTCATCCAGAGCCGTCTCTCCCTCTCTCTCTCTCTCTCTCTCTCTCTCTCTCTCTAAAGCTGGCTCCTGAATTGCTGCATACGATTTATATTTGACCTTCGTCGTGATGTTAGCATCACTCCGTACCGCCGATAACTACGTTGGTTATCGGTTATTGGACGTCGGAACTACTTTTTGGGCATCACGATCTATCGGGTGCTATTCCTACGTGTGCCGTCATACCTGAGTGAGTTGTTGCCTAGGGTGAGGGAGGGTGTAAGGCATTCGGGGAGGTTGGATGATCATACGGTCTTCCACATTCCGGCGCATAGGACAGCGACGTTTCAGCGATCGTTCCAATTATCTGCTGCATACTATTGGCACTCGCTTCCGACAAGTATAAGGGCGTCTTCATCACTCGATATCTTCAAGAGCAGGCAAATGGAATATCTCTTGCGCTTGGAGTATGGGGAGTTGCAAGGTTCAAATCGCTAGGGTATGATAGGTAAAATAAGAAATCTTATTCAGGAATAAATCGTACAGGGTAACTCTTCCCCAGTTTCCGCGTGATCTCTAGCGTTAGTCTGGCTGTAATCGTGGGGTCGTCTTCTAAATCTCGCCCCGTAGAACTCCTAATATAGCTGCGCCGGTCTCATAGAAATAGGGAGGTGGCGACTTCCACTTAGAATTTTTCAGCAGTTGCTCTTATTATTATAATAATTATTATTATTTTATGATTATTATTTTATGTTCATTTAAAACATTTACTATTATATATTCTGTTATCAAGAAATAGCAAATGTCCTTAACAAATCTTTATGTAGTTAAATTTAGTGTTAAGTTAAGCATTGTATACATTCTAAGTCTTTAGTTTCCTGTGCTAGCAGGGATATTGTCCTGCCATTGTATGCACAGGAACATTGTGATAAATTACCCCAAAGCTTGCTAGGGTATAATAAACCGAATCAATCAATCAATCAATCTCTCTCTCTCTCTCCTATGCGAGACTCTTAGTAAACGATTCCTTGTAAAACGCTGTGTCGTAAGTACGTGACGGCCCCAGGTGTGTATTCCTCGTCACGATACATCTTCTGCGTAAACAACCGCCATGGTTTTATGTTGTTGTGTTTATGTCAGTTCTCCATAGTTAAACCAGTGCCTGATAAGAGAGAGTCAGAGAGAGACCCAAACCCAAACCCAACGGTCGTTAGAATTCAGTAATTCTTCGCGTAGCATGGACCACAGAGTGGGGGCTGGAATGGGCCAAGGAGTGGGTGTCGCCGTAGTGCTCACACACGGTAAAATCACTACAAGAGTCTTCCACGTACATTTAAATGCATAGCGATCTTTGGTGCAGAGGCAACGACTCAGACTGGTAGTCCGAGGGTCGACGGTTCGAGTCTCACCGCCGGCATCGAATTTTTTTTAATTATAAAATTCACATTTATAAACACACATATATATATATATAAGGAAAAATGGCGGAAATAAAAGCAGCGTGTCACTATACCGACACGCTCCGGAAAAATAAAAATGTCAAAAATAAAAACAGCGCTCCGCTATACCGACACGCTCAGAAAAATTATATATATATATATATATATATATATATATATATATATATATATATTGAGACGATATTCGTCTCCTATCGGCGTTTGAAGATCCCGCCCACGACGAGTGGCGCCACCTAGCCGAGATAGAGGACCCGTGGCGACCTCTATAGGGCAGACCGAGCCCGCCACGGCCTACGATTGGCCGATGCCGGCAGGAGAACCACCAATCCCCGCAACAGAAACATATCAGAATTAGAAAAGGATAGAGGATACACGAGTATATAAACTCGAAATTTACCTACCTGAGTGAGATCCTTTCCTTGGCAAGTCCAAGAGATCCAGGACGAGAGAGCCTGAGAAATCCCTCGACGATCCCTGGCCCGTACGTCCGACCTCCCGATCTAGAGTACCTGAAACAAATCCCGCACGCAGGAATTCTGTATCACCTCCCTTAAACTACGGGAGAGAGAGAGAGAGAGCGAGAGAGACGGAAACCGAGGAACCGTCGCCCACGTGCATGAGGTTGGAGAGGGGAACGAGACTTAGGGAGACAAAAAAGGGACGTACTTACGCTAGGAAGGAAGACGGGCGAGGGAGACCGGGAGAGAGATAAAGAAGGGAACAGAAAGAAAACTCCAGAACGGCACAAGACACGAGCACAGGAGTCCACATTGGCACTGCACCGATACACACACACGACGCGGCCCTGCGCGGGGATACCCCATTGACGCGCACACACGCCCACGAACCACACCGCCGCGCCGACACGGCGACACACTCGGTGCGGGCACCAACTGGCCGATCGAATCACCACATCGATCCCAAGGATCGACAGGCGCAGCGACCACTGGAGGGGGAAGCAGCGAGGATACCCTCGCGTATCACCGAGCCAAGTGACAGAGGTGGATGGGGGGAGCCACCAGCGCGGACCACGACCAAGGCGCCAAATTCAAACGCCCCAAAAAAAATTTGATCTGTAGATTTCAAATCCATTTTTATTTAAGGCTTACACCCATCTCAACAAAAACAAACCTATCTTCACTTATATTCAAATTAGACTTAAGTTCCTTATGAACACCATCAGATTAATTTTCAATTAAAGTAAAATTAGAGATAAGTTTTCAGTTGTACACAAATTTATAATCAATAAATCGAAATTCAACTTCTCTCGTCTCCCAGAAAACCTTCACTCGCACATAACTCTCCCTAAGTAGCACGCTCGTCGACGCCCGAACAAGATAAAAAGAAATTATTGAGACTGAGAACGTTTCATTTGGCGCCCAACGTGGGGCTCGACGTATCGTGTTACAGAAGGGTTAAGTGAGTGAAGGAAAAAGGAAAAAAACTATAAGATGGCAAAAAGCAAATCAGTATCTGAAGAGTTAGAGGAGCTGACATTATTGGAGGAATTGGAGACGAGGCACCGAGCAGCCCGCATTTCCGAGAGCAACCTGTCGATGCGATGGGAGTCAACCACAGCAGACAATCTGCTAGAGGAGCGAAGAAGGAGGGATCGGGAAAATATCATGGAGGTCTCGGACATACCTCAACAATTCGAGGACAACGAGGGTGAAGACTCCGCGGCGCAAACGCCACGAGACAAGCTGGATCAAACACGGCTCGTCTCACCGGACCCAATGGGTCTCTCGGAGATACTAGCCACGATTGTAGAGATGCAGAAAAGCCAGCAGCATCAATGGGAGGTCCTGAATCTGAAAATACAACAAGAAATTCAGAAGGCAAGCAAAGCAAACGCGGCAGAGTGGAACGAGAAGATAAAACTTATGCAACACGACAATCAACGGCACGTCAAAGATTCAATCGAACAGGCGATTGAATTAACAGAAACGAAAATAATGAACACACAACAGATTGCCCGAAGAAGCCAGGAGACCATAAACCAACACCTGATTGAGGAGATAGCCTCTTATCGGACAAAGCTGAGCGATCTGACATCGCAAATCAAAGAGATTAAGGAATCAGCGGCACGCGCAACTTCGAGAGAATGGGGGGAAGGACGAGGTGTAAGAGACACAGACGCGTCAACCAACTTCCTCAACACCACAAGAATGTTCGCTGTCTCTCAAAAACCCCCTACGTATAACGGGGACGGGAAAGAGAGGCCGTTGCGATACCTGAAGGCCATGAAAGAGTATTGCATGGCGGCTGGATGGGAAGGGCTCGACGCCAAAATCGTGATCGCGCAATCGATGAAAGGGACAGCGCTAGACTGGTGGTACCTCGTGGAGAAAGACGTACACACGCTTGAGGAATTTGCAACAAAGTTCCAAGGCAGATACTGGAATAGGGAGCTCCAGGACAAAGTACGAATGAACCTCGAATTTGGTAGCTACGATGGGGCGGCGCAAACCCTAACAAGAGCCGAGTACGCTACACGAATCGTAGGAAACGCTCGGGATCTCACGGACAAGGTCACAGACTCGCAAATAATTTCGAGTTTGAGTAAGCATTTCGATGAGGATGTCAGGAGTGCGATACGAGTAAGAGGTTTATCCGAAATTGAGGAACTACTCGAACTACTCGAAGCCACGGACGAAGCCGGGCCTCTCAACTCAAACCGAAAGAAGCGGGGTTACTCGCAGGAACACGCACCTGATGACAGCTCTGAGGATAGGAGGGGGAGAGAGCGGTACGACAATCGCCGGAACCGAGGCAGGGAGCATTGGAGAACTCCGCCACGCGATCACCGGTACCATCCACAGGGGCAAGGTGATGGGAATCGGTTCAGGAACGAAACGAACCGGCCTCCACCAACGACAACACCGTGGGGCGGCAACCCAAAGCCCAGTGCTGCGCAACCAGAAAGAGACGACCACCCAAAATCGAGCCAAGAGAAGGCATGGTATGAAGATTCAGACGACAAAGACGACATCCGAAGAATACCGGAGAGAAAGGGAAACGAATAAGCGTTACGCCCTCCGAAAAATCAAACGACGAAACGGGGCGTAACGCGAAACGAACGATAACAAGAGAAGCGGAAACGAGCTACGAAAAAGAACAGAAAAATTTAGGCGCACGTATAAGGCGCACAAAAAAGAACCAGAAGCACGAGGCCTATCCCATACAAGCAATAGGGCGGAAGGTCGCAGTACAATCAATAGGAGAAAAGCGAGAGGAGTTAGACCAAGGGAGGAAGACGGAGGACGAAAAAACGGAAAGAGTACCAAGACACACATCCTGGATAACGGACGCTTTCGAATCGCCGCGAGAATACTTGCTCCAGGAAGAGGGGACGGACGGGGCATGGCACGAGGGCAAGCCAAGCCAATGCCCAACGATCTCGGTGGAAATACAAGGAATACGCGCTCGAGCCCTGATTGACAGTGGGAGTGAAGCATCCTGCATATCGGAAGAATTCTACCACACTCATCAAAGCCAGCTGAGCAAGCTACCGACCTTACCGATCACAAGAACGAAGGTCGTCAGCGCTTTCGGAGGAACGGCGAGAAACGTGCAGAAGCAGATAACGAGCGCAATGAAAATACAAGGTCAAGAAATAGAAGTACAATTCATTATTATACCTCGATTGGTCAAGGACGTAATTATCGGAATCGGGACTATGATGGAGTTCCGAATATCCATCGACGCAATGGAAAGAAGTATCAGAATAGGGACAGAAACAGTAGCAAACATGGCGCAGGGAGACTGGGTAGGACCCCAAGACGAAGAACGCAGGGAGAAGAAAATATGCAATATAGAAGAGACCACGGAAAGTGAGATGGTGGATCTCCAAGAGGAGGATGCGAGATACAAGCTAGAAGCATGTGGAACAATAGACGGTGAGATAAGACGTAAGTTAATGGGAACAATCTACAAGTACCGAGAGATCTTTAGAAAGAAACCCGGGCGAATACGAGGATACGTGCACCGACTAAGGGTAAAAGACGAGAGGGGTTTTCACAGGAAATCCTACCCAGTCCCCATGCAACATAGGGAGAAGGTGAATGAACAGATTCAGAGGATGGTAAACTGGGGCATATTAAAAAGATCCCAAAGCCAATACATCAACCCACTCGTAACAACGATTAAAAGGAACGGAGAGGTAAGAATCTGCCTCGACGCGCGGGAATTGAACAAGCTACTCACGGAGGATCACGACTGCCCACTACCAACGGAGGAAGTGTTTCAAAAATGCCAAGGGAAAAAGATAATGTCCTCACTGGATCTAACGAGCAGCTTCTGGCAGGTGCCGCTACACCCGGAATCGTGCAAATACACGGCCTTTCAGTTTGAAGGGAAATGCTACGAATTCACGGTGACCCCGTTCGGACTCAAGACAAGCACGGCCAGCTTGATAAAGGCACTGGAGCCAGTATTAAAGGATCTACCGTTCATCATCAACTTCGTGGACGACGTTCTAATCTTATCGGAAACCCCCGAAGAACATATAAGACACCTGGAAATACTTTTCGAAAGGATCCGAGAATATAACCTAACACTGAACTTCGAAAAATCGGAATTTTTCAGGAGCGAAATGCCGTTCTTAGGGCATCTCATGACAAAAGACGGGATAAAACCGATGCCTGAGAAGATCGACGCAATACAAAACTATCCGGCACCGAGGAACATACGGCAATTACGGGCATTTCTGGGGCTAATAAACTTTTACTCCAAATTCACCGAGCAACATGCCAAGGAGGCGGTACCACTCGTGGAGCTATTGAGGAAAGATACCAAATGGAAATGGGACGACCGAATGCAGGAGGCATTTACCAGAGTAAAAAGACTATTCTGTGAGACCGTGATACTGAAATACCCGGAGAAAAATCAACCCTATGTGCTCACGACGGACGCCAGTCACCACGCGATCGGGGCCGTACTTTCTCAAAGAGACAAGGATGGCCAAACAAGAATAATAACCATGGCCAGCCGGACGCTCAAAGGCGCAGAATTAGCGTATATGACCACCGAGAAGGAGCTTCTGGCAATAGTATGGGCACTACGGAAATTTCGAAGCTATTTACTGGGCGCGAAAATTGAACTTCTGACCGACCATAAGGCATTAACATTCCTCAAAACATGCCGCTACGGTTCTGACAGACTGACCCGCTGGATCTTAAGCATCCAAGATTATGATATTCAACCGGCTCATATTGAAGGAAAAAAGAACATCGTAGCGGACGCACTCAGCAGAAGGAGCGACGACGAAAAAGCACTAGAACGGACCATCACGCTTACAACCATGGTGGAACCAACGATCACTGACGAATTAAGGGAAAAAATTACACAAATCGACCAGCATCAAAGAAAGCAAGCCGACCTACGGGAAATAATAAAAAGCGTGGAAGACGACCCAGAAGGCAACAAACACTATCGCCTGTGCCGAAACAAGCTCCAAAAACGAGATAGGCAAGAAAGATGGAGGATAGTCATCCCGGACTCAATCATCACGGACCTCATAAAGGAATGTCACTACGTTTATGGGCATATTGGGGCAAAGAAATGCTTCCGTATCATCGAAGAAGATTTCACAGCGAAAAAATTACTCAAAAGGGTCCGCCAATACACTGGAGCATGTGAATCCTGTCAGAAGAACAAGGTCGCGGTACAGGGATCACACGCGGCGATGCAAAATATAGTACCAGAACGACCAAACGACCTACTCTCAATCGATTTTTATGGACCACTTCCGGCGGCGGCAGGGGGAGCGAAGCATATTCTGGTAACGCTAGACGCTTTCTCCAAATTCGTGAGACTCTACCCGCTCAGGAAGGCCAATGGATCCACAGTAATCAAAAAAATATTTGAAGATTATGTACCAAATATGGGGAAGCCGAGAAGAATACAGTGCGATCATGGCACGCAATTTACGTCCAAGGCATGGTTGGAGAAACTGACTCGAGAAGGAATCAAACCGGTGTTCTCATCAATCAGGCATCCTCAAGGAAATATCGTCGAAAGGGTCAATAGGGAGTTAGGACGATTCTTTCGAACATTCCTAACCGACAAACACTCCAGTTGGGCCAAATGGATACCCATGATTGAAAAATGTATAAACGAAACACCCCACGAAACGACAGAATATACGCCAATGGAGCTTCATACGGGAAGAAAACCAACGCGGCCGTGGAGAACCGAAATCGAGCCTACAACGGCGGAGAACAAGCAAGAAGCATGGGAGAAGAAAATTCAACTGGCGAGAACCAGAATTCATAACAAAGGTATGCAGAGGGCGGAGAGGTTCAACAACAAGCATAAACTGACGACGTTCGAAATCGGCGAACAAGTACTAGTGAAGGCCTTAAATGTATCAGACCCCAGCAAACATATCACCGCGAAATTCTTGCCGTTATATGAAGGACCATATAGAATAAAGGATCGAATCGGAATAGCGACATACGAACTAGTAGATGTAGAAACAGGCAAGGTACGAGGCAAGTACCAGACCAGCAAGCTACTACATTTCACAACGACGAGCGAGAAAGGACACGAACACGTCAACACTGACACACAGACAGTCGGAGAAAAATAAGTTTTTCAGTCAGTGGAAAAGGGTATATAAAGGCGGTAAGAACACGGAGAAATCACTCCTGTCAGTAAACTCACCGAAATGAAAACTCGACAAATTAATGACTACGCCGCACCAACGGTTGCACCTTTTCGAAGGTACAAACCCAAAAGTGCGAGGGAAAGAATATTCCTGAAGAAACTACAAACGAGACAGACTGAAGAACCCAGGGAGCAGTATCCGAGGAGAACGGCCCACCGAATGGACGAAAGAAGGACCCGAACGAACGGAGCCAAATCACCGACCCTCGGAGAAGAGAAGCCAGGAACAAGAGGGAGAAAATCGAAAAAGATTAAACTAATCGAGCTATTCGGAGAAGAAGAGAAACGTACCACCGAGCAGGAAAGCCGCCCGAACGAGGAAATAAGGGGCAAACCTCACGAGTGGAGACTGCGGACCATCACCATCGATCCACCAAGGTCCAACAAAAAAATATGGAGCGGCATGGCGACACTCGCACAAAAATTCTCCGAACAAAACGAATTCGGAGAATATAGAGGCCTCAGGTTCAACCACGAGGAGGGAAGAAAAGAAACACCGAACATCAAGGACTGGTACCCAGGCAAATCACTGGGACTCTAGGAAAAAAAAAAGGAATTCAACTTCAAAAAAAAAAAAAAAAAAAAAAAAAAAAAAAAAAAATAGTCACCAGAAGGAAATATCAAACGGTTTTGATATTTGGTGGGGGGTAATGAGACGATATTCGTCTCCTATCGGCGTTTGAAGATCCCGCCCACGACGAGTGGCGCCACCTAGCCGAGATAGAGGACCCGTGGCGACCTCTATAGGGCAGACCGAGCCCGCCACGGCCTACGATTGGCCGATGCCGGCAGGAGAACCACCAATCCCCGCAACAGAAACATATCAGAATTAGAAAAGGATAGAGGATACACGAGTATATAAACTCGAAATTTACCTACCTGAGTGAGATCCTTTCCTTGGCAAGTCCAAGAGATCCAGGACGAGAGAGCCTGAGAAATCCCTCGACGATCCCTGGCCCGTACGTCCGACCTCCCGATCTAGAGTACCTGAAACAAATCCCGCACGCAGGAATTCTGTATCACCTCCCTTAAACTACGGGAGAGAGAGAGAGAGAGCGAGAGAGACGGAAACCGAGGAACCGTCGCCCACGTGCATGAGGTTGGAGAGGGGAACGAGACTTAGGGAGACAAAAAAGGGACGTACTTACGCTAGGAAGGAAGACGGGCGAGGGAGACCGGGAGAGAGATAAAGAAGGGAACAGAAAGAAAACTCCAGAACGGCACAAGACACGAGCACAGGAGTCCACATTGGCACTGCACCGATACACACACACGACGCGGCCCTGCGCGGGGATACCCCATTGACGCGCACACACGCCCACGAACCACACCGCCGCGCCGACACGGCGACACACTCGGTGCGGGCACCAACTGGCCGATCGAATCACCACATCGATCCCAAGGATCGACAGGCGCAGCGACCACTGGAGGGGGAAGCAGCGAGGATACCCTCGCGTATCACCGAGCCAAGTGACAGAGGTGGATGGGGGGAGCCACCAGCGCGGACCACGACCAAGGCGCCAAATTCAAACGCCCCAAAAAAAATTTGATCTGTAGATTTCAAATCCATTTTTATTTAAGGCTTACACCCATCTCAACAAAAACAAACCTATCTTCACTTATATTCAAATTAGACTTAAGTTCCTTATGAACACCATCAGATTAATTTTCAATTAAAGTAAAATTAGAGATAAGTTTTCAGTTGTACACAAATTTATAATCAATAAATCGAAATTCAACTTCTCTCGTCTCCCAGAAAACCTTCACTCGCACATAACTCTCCCTAAGTAGCACGCTCGTCGACGCCCGAACAAGATAAAAAGAAATTATTGAGACTGAGAACGTTTCAATATATATATATATATATATATATATATATATATAAAGGTGTGCGCACTATAGCGACTCGACCCATCCCCCCTCCGCCCCGCGCGCCTCTTCACCCCCGCACCCACGACCGACCGAGCCACGGACTCGGAGGCCGCGGAGTGGGGGAAAAGGAGTGGGGATAGGAGTGGGGATAGAAGTGGGGGTGGCCATAGTGCGCACCCTAGAGAGAGAGAGAGAGAGAGAATAAGGTGTGCACACTCGCGCTCGCTACAAGAGTCTTCCACATATGCTTAATACCATAACGATCCTTGGCGCAGAGACAGCGGCTCAGGCTGGCAATCCGAGGGTCTCGAGTTCGAGTCCCGCGCTTGCATCGGATTTTTTTAATTATAAAAGAAAAAATAGCGAAAATAAAAGCAGCGTGTCACCATACCGACACGCTCTGAAAAATAAAAAAATGGCGGAAATGTAAGCAGCGCTCCACCATACCGACACGCTCCGAGAAAAAATGGTTGAAATGTAAGTAGCGCTCCACCATACCGACATGCTCCGAAAAAATTTATATAAAAAAAATAAAAATATATATATATATATAAAGTAGTGTGCCCTATGGCGACTCGCCCCCCCCTCTCCTCCCCCCACGCACCTCTTCCCCCCGCACCCACGACCGACCGAGCCACGGACTCGGCGGCCGCGGAGTGGGGGAAAAGGAGTGGGGATAGGAGTGGGGGTGGCCATAGTGGCCGATATACTACTAACTATAAATGTCTCTATACGAAGACAGAGACCGTGCTACAGCCTGCTTCTCTTATTATATATATGTGTATATATATATATATATATTCACTATATTACACGCCAAACAGGATAGCTGTCAGAATTTTTATTTTCTCGATTTTTGAAATACGGCAAATTTTCAAATTTTTTGATTATCCTTTAAAAATATATCGTCTTTAAAAACCGCTCTTTCTGACTATTTATTCATAACTTCTTTAATAGTAGTTCAAATTAAATCTTTATGGAAAATTTTCGTTTTTGAATGTGGTCTTAAAAAATATAGAAAAACCATTTGAGATGGTTTTATATGTGCTTGTTACGTTCAAATTTTTAATCTTATATGTATAAAGACGTCCAGTCTACGCTAACGCCTCGTGAAACTGACACCCCTTGCATATTTTAAACAAAACGTGCCTTGTTGATTCGATCAAAAATGCCTGCAAATCAAACACGAGCGCGAGATCGTCTTTTATACACTTAAGATGATGCAAAAGTTACAGTCTTAATCGAACAGCGTAACAGTGCATTATATTTTATTGTGAGTGATGGCAGATCGCGCCCTTCGTAAATGTATTCGCGATTTTTTGCGTTTTGTACAACTGCACAGTGTCCAGATACGGCGTCGTTGCGACAGTCAGTGGTGTTACGAATTAAAACATTTATCGGGTGATAAACTCATCAATCGATTGAAGTACCTTATATGGTGGGCGCCTTTGCGCAACATAGTGGCGGCGTATAACAGAGGTATAGTGCGGGGTCAGAGGGTGTTAACGTGTGTGTATGAGGAGTTACAGAGAAGAGGTCTTCAAGGATCTCAGAGTGTTCGTGGTATTGCTGATGAAATCAGAAGTAAGTACTTTTTTACAAATTGTAAAAAATAATGAAAACGACATAATATGGCGAAAATGATATAATAGGTTATCGGCAACTTTGGGACGCATCGAGTGATGAAGAAGCTGCTCTTGTAGACGCTGTCTGCACTGTAGAAAATTTGGAGAAACATATCGTGAAACGTAAGTATTTAGATTAACTTATCTAAAATTTATAAATATTCATTTTTCGAACTACTACGTAACTGCACGGAAAGAATCTTTAAGTAATTTTTACTATGAAATTATAGTAGCCGAGCGACAAATGGGCAATTCTTCAAGTTTTAGGAAATAAATTATACATTTGACGGAAATGAATAAAAAATTTACTGTTCCATGACAGAAATTAAAAATATTTTCAAGAATTTTTACTGAAGTTAACAGTAAATTTTTAACGTAACGTACAAATTTTCATAATAAAAATTAATAAGAAATTCTTTTCGTGTAACAAAACCATTGATTTTTCAATATTGCGGGCTTAACTTTATTCTTATTCTCTTCTTTAGAAACACTGGTACAAACCTATGGAGAACCTATGGAGTCCTTCAGGACTATGCCAAAGATCAAAAAGCATCGGAAGATCTGAAATAATCGATACGGGTAGCAGCGACGAAGAAGAAGAAGAAGATACTTTCGCTAATATTCCTGACGATCGTAACGCCCCCGTTTTATCATCGCAAGAAGAAGGAGAAGAGGGTACTTACGCTGATATTTCTGACGATCGCAATGCCGTCGTTTTATCAGCGCAAGGAGATGAAGAAGAAGCGGTGGAAGAAGTGGTAGAAGATAATAGGGTTGTTCGCCAGTATGAGAATCAGATATGGGAATACCCGATAGAGGGCAATATGATGAACAACGATGAAGAACCAATACCGTTAATTGATGATTGGTTTCAACATCTCTTGGATGACACCGACTCTGGTAAGCATAGCCTACTTGTATATCTAAAAAAGTAAAGCGCTTATTCTAGTGAGCAAATAAACGCAATGGCTAATCTATCGTAGGTTATTCAACACAGGGATTATTGTTTGATGAATAGCCGAATTCTATTATATTGAGACAGATATTTCTCTTTTAGCTAAACTTTAAAGAAATATCCACCCGACGCGGCCGCGGTCCGTCGGCTGTCGGGGCTCTGTATGTCGAATTTTCTCTTTTATAAATTTTCTCTAATTTTGGGCGCCAGTCAGTTTTACCGATACTGACAAACGTTCGACTTTTGACAAATAAATTATAAGTTGAGACAACTCAAGGGGGATTCAGTTGGGGACCGAATGAATGAAAAGTCTTGAGAAATCACTAAAGACTAGTAACTGGCCGAGATAGAAAAGTTTATTAGTACTTACAAAATGTCGACAAATTCTTTGTATAATAGGGAGAGGTTTCTCCTTTTCGCAATTTCCTCCACCACAGTAATTGGACAGACAGGTGCTGGCAGACCTCAGTCACCTGAATTCCTTCGACAAAACGTGTACGCACAAACTACACAAATTACACTGGTTGTACAAGACGACGACCAGTTTCTCAAAAAATCAAAATGTATGTCCGTACAATACGACGGTTAGTGCCTAAGTGCTGTCGATCGGCATCGATCGACGATGAGAGCGAAGAGCGTCGGGAGTCTCTCCCGGCCCTTTCGACGGAAATCGCCGAAAAGCGACGGAATATGACGAATTTGTCAAAGTACGACGTCGGAGACTCTTTTCGTATATAGGGCGCTCCGACGACACCCGACTTCGCGGAATTTGATGTCGAGCGAGAATCTCCGGTCACATCCCCCTTCCCCAAACCTTGACATCACATCCAAAAGTCGATGTCGGAGTTGGAGCGGTTAGTAATTTTCATATTACCAACAAACTTACCACTGCGGCCAGTCACAGAGCTATATTATTGAAAGTTGAAAGTGATTAGTCTTCACTGATATCTCGAGACTCCTCAGGAAAGTCAATCATGAAGGATGTAGACGACAAATTCTGAGACCCACACCTTTACAACACACAACATTGTTATTCGGCAAACATGAACTTTAGGTTATAAGTCGAAGTAATGAGATAATCTACAGTAATTTAGAAACATAATAAATAAAGCGTTATTCAATTAGCTTGTTGTTAGTTCTTCTAAATTTGGTGGGGATGATCATGCTGACCCCTTCGCCGTCCTTCGGACTCGGTGCTGCTCCATGATTTCGTCAACCGTTTGCTCATTTTGTGGTGAGCACGGCGCTCTGATGATCCGGCGCCTTTTCTTCTGACAAATTGATAGCGGTTTTCTCAGATGGATGGCTGATTATGGTGGTTGAACGGAGTGTATTCTCGCGGGTCAGGAACGCGCGAGTCCAATTGGAATAATTGTGTGGATCGTCAAATTGTACCTTATCTCAAATTTGTCAACAAGATACCCATAGAATTTTACTCCTAGGTAGGCGAAATAACTTTGTTCCCGATTGACGATTAGCTTGACCTCACGTAACACTTAAAAGCAAGGCCGATATGACCAAGTGTTCGTCGAGGTTGTGACCGACTACCATCTGGTCGTCAAGGTAGGCGAACGTGTTTTAATGTTATCTTCGTCAGTCATCCTCGTGATTTCTTTTGGGTATCAAACGACCTTGAACGTAGGTGACACGTTCTCCATCCCAACATCTAGTTCGGTTGTTGGCGGAAAGGTGACCGATATTTCATCCGTTCAAAAATCAAGCGATCTTGATAGACAAACTTAGCTGGTGTTTCTTCCTTTTGGTATGTCGTTTTATGTAGATGCGATCGCTCACTGTCTCTATCCGGCATATGTCGTGAAACTTTTCCGAATATCGACGCTACAACCGCCAATTTTCTAAGTTCGTGTGGTTCTTCGAGACTGTTTTCCTCTCGGAAGATTGGTTCTTTGTGATGATGAGTTGGCGGTGGTGGTAGCTGACTGGGCCGCCAATTTCTAAGTTATTCGGCATCTGCTTCGTTCTCAGGTTTCTCTTCCATCACGTTCTCCGATTCTCCGTCGAATGATAATGTTGACGATTTGGCTATTCCTTCGCTGTTGTTTTCATTAGCCTTCTCTGCGCATAACGTCTCTATTCCTTCGAAGTCGTCGTCCGACATTTCAAAGTCCGAGAATGATTCGACGATCAGATCCGATTCTGTTGGTGGAACCATTATAACACCACGTTCACCAAATGTTTCAGCTACTATTGCCAGGAGCTGGTCATCGACTTTACCCATCGGTTTTATTTGCGAAATGTTCGGTTGTTGGTTCGCGACCTCTGTCGTGCCCTTCTTGACGGTGGTTTGAGGTGTTCTCACTGTCGGGCCTGCTCGTTTTCCCGAAGGGGTAAGACAATCAGCGTTTTCATGTCCGGTTTTCTGACAAATATGGCATATATCCTGTCTTCTTTCTGCTCGGCAGGTGCGTGCTATATGATCCACTTCTCCACAATTAAAACAAAACGTTGGATTGTAATTTGGGACGAGTTTTGTGTAACTTTCCTCCGGAATCGCCTTTTCTTTTTCTTTCTCGAATTTTGTGAGATTGGTCTGGAGTCTTTGTTTCGTCAAACTCTTCGGCAGTGTTGACCATATGTCCTCCCTTGGTGTCTTCACAGCGGGCTTTTGGAACGTTTGACGCGGCGAGTTCCATCCTCTCCATTTGTTTGTCAAAGGGAACTTTTTCTTGGCGATATCTCTGTATTGCCAAAATGTTTCTTCCTCGTCACTCGAGTCGCTGGTTGTCCACGATAAAACACATCTCCGTGGTGTTAACGGTTGATGACGATTATGTCGGCTCGGCTCATTCTCGCCTTGCTTTATTGGTCGAGCTTCTTGTCTGATGATATATTCCTCGTTGAATAATTCGCCATCCGCTGTTACTCGAGTTAGTGTTCGCTTGACGAGATTTGTCGATAATTCGTTGGGTCGACGATTGAAATTTTCGATCGGATTGTCTTCTCCAGTATGTGTTTTTGTCAAGTTCCGATGATGGTCCTTCCTTGTGAAGTTTAAATCGTTATTTTCGGGGCTAAATCGCAAACTTTGAAAATTTCGGTGTGCTGGGCAATCCTTATTCGAACCCATTTGCACTTGTCGTAAAATTTTCCGTTGTCCGGATCTAGATGGTCCGGGCAATTCCAAATTCATTACATTTGACAAAATTTCAATTCCATCGATATCGCCGTGTTGCCTGGATTCAGACGGCCTTGGCAACGTGACATTGTTATCGCCTATATTTCCATAGTCGTATGGCCTAAACACCCCTCGGAGATTTAAAGAATCACTATTTTCAACTAAATCTGCCGATGATAATTCTAGACCTTCATTACTACATATTCTTTCTTCCGTCACAATTCCTACTTCGGACGGTTGGTCAGAACGCGGCGGGGCTTGATCAACTCGATTTCTAATAAGCCTTAGTTCTTCGGTTAATTCTTCTATTCGATCGTTTCTTAATCTCATTTGACTCATCAATTCTTCAAACCGGTTTTGTTGTATGTCCATAAACATCATCAGCGCGTTTTCGGTTGGCACAGTCGCGCTATTATCTAATGGAGTCGGGGTGGCACTGCGCGATCCCCTTCCCCTTCCTGCTGTACCGGGATTCATTTCACTATGGAACATTTCGGTATTTTCTCGAGTTGTCAAATTAATTTTATTTTTATTTTTAATTTCTTCTTTCGCCGTCGACCTCGTTAGATTTTCGGCGGCGTAGTAACCATTACTTTACGGACAAATTTTATTCAAATTTTCTAACTGTTTTCTTGAATCCGCAATAAGTATTCAAATTTTATTATTGAATTTTAATTTATTGTTTACTGAAATTAAATAAATTTTTCTTTGGCTGTCTTTCAGTTGTTCAGATTTTAATTTCAATTTCAGAATAATAATCGTACCAATGATCTTTGAAATATTCCGATGATATTATTTCCTACTAGTAATCTCAGAATATTCGAAAGTAAGCGGCGCAGATAAGATTTGAACGAATAATAATTTCTTATAAGCTAACATAAGAAGCACAATAATAAATATATTTCCCGAAAGAAAGAGGAAAGAGAATAACGGTCGCCTTTTGTCTCTGGATGTTTACATTCTCGCGGCCTTGGCCGTGTAGACAAAGTTTCAACTGAAGCTATATGTTCGATTTTATGTCGTCGAAAATTCTCCGCGAACCGTTATAATATTTTCTCTCACGATAATTTTCTTTTAAACGATATGGACAGAGTATTAATAGATGCGATAAATCACGGAAAGTACAATATAACGTAAAGGAACAAATAATTTTTGAAACAGTCAATAATAACGATTCAATAGGTAGTAACAAAAAGAGGTACATAAATAATAATCAATAAAAGAAATGGAAGTAGTAGGGTGCGCACTATGGCGACCCCCACTCCTATCCCCACTCCTATCCCCACTCCTTTTCCCCCACTCCGCGGCCGCCGAGTCCGTGGCTCGGTCGGTCGTGGGTGCGGGGGTGAAGAGGCGCGGGGGGAGAAGGGGGGGATGGGTCGAGTCGCTATAGTGCGCACGCCTTTATATATATATATAATTTTTCTGAGCGTGTCGGTATAGCGGAGCGCTGTTTTTATTTTTGACATTTTTATTTTTCCGGAGCGTGTCGGTATAGTGGCACGCTGCTTTTGTTTCCGCCATTTTTCTTTTATATATATATATGTGTGTGTGTGTGTGTGTGTTTATAAATGTGAATTTTATAATTAAAAAAATTCGATGCCGACGGTGAGACTCGAACCGTCGACCCTCGGACTACCAGTCTGAGTCGTTGCCTCTGCACCAAAGATCGCTATGCATTTAAATGTACGTGGAAGACTCTTGTAGCGATCGCGAGCACGCGTATCCCCACCCCGTGGTCGCCGAGTACGGCCCGCAGGGTAGTATATATATATGCCTGTTTCTGCCCGATATATATATATATTTTACCGTGTGTGAGCACTATGGCGACACCCACTCCTGGACCCACTGCTACCCCTACTCTGCGGGCCGACCGCGGCCCGCAGAGTATTATATCTATATACCTATCTGTACTCGATATATATATATTTTACCGTGTGTGAGCACTATGGCGACACCCACTCCTGGACCCATTGCTATCCCTACTCTGCGGGTCGACCGCGGCCTGCAGCGTATTATATATATATACCTGTTTGTACTCGATATATATATATATTTTACCGTGTGTGAGCACTATGGCGACACCCACTCCTTGGCCCATTCCAGCCCCCCACTCTGCGGGACATGCTACGCGAAGAATGACTGAATTCTAACGACCGTTGAGAGCCGTGAACACCCTGCTACCAGCCTGCGGTGCAACTCAGAATCATCCCGAAGCTTACCTCAGCGTTTTTGCACGTGCATATGCCGCATTGGTATGAGAAAAATAGCGACACAGAGACAGATAGATCATGCGACGACGGAACGTGCCTATATTATAGCTGCTAACAAAACACTGTCTAGACTTTATAAACAAGAAAAATCGTTTACGCGAAACGTGGTATTGTTATACTATTATACACTAGGACGCGTGTATTATTAAAGTTAAATGTTTCAATGAAGGGTCGACCTTTCGGAAACCCCAAAATTTTGAACCCAAACTCTCAAGTACATCGATTATACAATGTAAAAAACAGCGAGCAATAGTGGCTGCATATAGTATGGTAATTTATTTGAATTAACATGAAAAAACGAGAGAGAAAGAGTTATAGAAATTACTGTAGGTGCAAGAGAGAGCATACCGCGCTCTGTACGAACAGCCGCACAAAGAGGAGACGCCGTTAATAGGGTATATGATCAGCTGTAGAGTCGTAGAGTACGTGCGAGAGAGAGAGAAAGCGAGCGAGCTAACGAACAGCCGCACAAAGAGGAGATGCCGTTAATACCACATACGGTCGGTCGTATACCCCTCTCCCTTTCACCTCCACCTCGCCAATGCTTTGAAACAGAGACCACGTGTTCTCCGTCTCTTTAAACCGCATATATATATATATGAGGGAGAATGATCTATAGAAACCTCTCTATCTGTTTCTTTTTATTTTCTTTATATATTAAATAAATATTAAATAAATTACTATTTATATAATATTTATAACCCTTTTTTTTTATTAAATCTTATGACCTCATAAAGTAGCATTATAAAGTTTTACGTATCGATATACACATATATATATATACATTTACAATAAATAGTGAATATTAGGATTTTTAATCGTTAGCTTCTTTTTCTTCTTCTTCTTCTTCTTTGGGTCCATACTCGTCACAGCTCTCTCTGACCCTCTCTCTCTCTCTCTCATCAGACACGGATTTAACTATGGAGGACAGAGATAAACACTTGGTGTGAGAGAGACTCGTATAAATGTGTAGCAACATAAACGTTTTATACAGAGTTTGAAGTACATACCTATTTATAATTATTCCTTAGCAGCTTTGAACTCGATCTTGTTGAATTTCGTGCCGTAGTACTGCATAAGTAAATTTTTACTATTCGCAGCCTGGCTCATTTGTTGAAACAGCTCGTTCGCTTCTTCGAAAGCCTTGACGAACCTCGTTGGTAGATAGCATGTAAACGTACCGTCCACGTCCACGACAATTCGCGCGCCCCATTTCGTTTGGACAATTTTGATGTCGGTGATAAGGTAGTCTTTCTCGAGCTCCAGCTCGGCCAATCTTTTGACAGGGAGAAGCGTCTCGAGACGGCCCACTTGGTTGATTCGTGTGAAGTCCATTGTGCAACTTGAGTTTTTTCAGTTTTAGCGTTAAAGCACGAAATTCTGATATCACGCGTATTTTTGCTTTAATCGTTGCAATATCTTGCAAAAAGGCGTCTAAACGTACTTTCAGCTGGCGATGCTTACTTCTTTGAAGATTTGAGAACAATGTCTGTCTATCAAGGAGCGCAGAAACAGCGGACCCCCTACCACGTAGACCGATTCCCCCTACTCTGTATGCAGTGAGAAGCATCCTGAATTTAATTGGTGCAACATTTGCTTACTTTGTAAAAAAGCCAGTAAGTCGCCTTGGCGATGTCACCTCAGAATTCTTCGAAAGCTTAGCTCAGCGTTTTTGCACGTGCGTTGAAATTAATATGACATAGTGATAGCGAGAAATAGGGGGATCACGTGAGAATGGAACGTGCCTATATCACGGCTATTTGAGACGGTGTTGAATTTCTCGCTGAAGGAGTCAACAAAGAATACACGTTTTTTGAAAAAAATATATACACTTTATTTTTTAGCTCACAATTACAGTACAATTAGTGGCTGCGTGAACAACAGCCTTGCACGCACGACAAGGCGTTTTTATCACCAAAAGTTTTAAGATTATTGTAACGGTACCCACACCCTACATCGGCGCCCTTGTTGAGCACACTCTTCAAAGGAATAGATTCATTACACTTATTCATATACTCATTGTAGTAGTCATACACTATTTTATCGTTTATCGGTTGAAAACGCACTCCTAAACATATTAATACCAAGACCTGTAGACAAGAAATGCAAAAACATAACACAATAATGTCCACAAGTCTGTGATTCAGGACCCTGAAGCTGTATAGCGTTGTAGCTAAAGAACCTGCAGTTCTGTCGGAGACGCTGGAGATGCTGCGGGATGATTGGTGGTAGTCCGTAGCTGTCGAAGTACCATCCGCGTCCATTTCGATCGACGTACATGGCGACCCAGTGGGCCCCGGGCTGCTTGTGGCCATCGGTATTGGCGACAATCGCTGCTGGTTTCGTCCACACCTTAGGGATGCGATCTGCTGGGTATACACCTACAGTACGACTCTTTATACCGCGTAGGGCCTGCAGAAGCTGCTCGGTGTTCATAATAGACAACGATTATAGAGACACTAGAGCGCTTTTATATCGGTGGTTTTCCCCTCCTCGCGGCGGTCCACAGCTAGTAGGCCGATGTTCCAGGTTGTCGTGGTTCTATACTCCCACAAGGAGCTGGAACGATCGTTATGAGAAAGCCACTTTTTGATTCTCACAGCGTTGTTGAGGGCACACGTGAACGAGCAATTTTTACGCAGCAAACCATGATATATACAACGGGTGTTGCTCTCGGGAAGATTACGGAACGACGAATCGCCGTCTTCATCTTCTTCTAGATTTATAACGTAGCAATCCGTTAGCTGTGTCAGATATGCCGCTTTATCAGCTCCACGTGTAAACAGGCGATCAGACTGCACTGCAATTTTTTTCAACGAAGCCTCGACTGTGCGTAAATGCGTTTCGCCCTCGGACCACTCCATACCATGATGATTGGTTTGTAACCAGGTGTTTTGACGTTTTACACTAGGTGGTAGAACGTTATAAGTGTAGGGTGGTGATATAATCCAATGGGCTAGGTACGACGTCTTTATAGAGACCACGGCAACTTCTTTAGGTATAAAATGATTATATTTATCCTTCAGGCCCTGTATATCAATGACGATGTTCATGGTGCTTCTCAATCGTCGTAACCCGTCGAGTTTTGAATACAGACTGACGACAAATATTGCACGCTCTGTGGATATATGACACCTCCCCCTCTATAAGCCCTGCGATCTAGCCACTAAAATCCACAATTACTTGTCTGGAAGAGTCGATCTCCAACACATTATCATATTCCGCATACACAATGCAATTAATCGTTGACGTTAGGGCTGTTGCGAAACGTACTTCTATCCTCACACTACCGTGTCTCACAAGATTCCAATGGGTACTACAGTTGGCCGAGAGATCAGGCGTAAGATCAAATGCAAAGAGACAATTACCCTGCGGATAATTTGTACGTGTAATAGAATTGCCCTCGTTGAGAAAATGGATACCTGTACCAGAAAATAGTGTGTGGTACGCATCCACGTACATATCTCCATCTGCGAAGTCTGGTTGTAGAGGTTTTGACGGTATTTGCAAACCATCGGCATACAAAGAAAAATAATTAATATTGTAATTCTGAAAATTGAAGGGATTCATTTTACAATCACCATTAAAGGCCTTATTATCGACAAAACCGACAATTATACGTTTAGGCAGCTGGCCAAGTATGACATTATCAAGAGTATCACCATGCACCCCGGCGTGCAATGATATCGCTTTAACCTCGACTCGTGTCAAAGGGTATTTCGCTGTAGATTTAGACAGAGCTCTTGCATGGGCTAAAAGTATACCCGGTGCTATCTTAACACGTCGTACAAGTAGCGACGCTTCCGTAATACGTATGGTATAATCTTTCGAAGAGCTCATAAGACAAAAAGCGTTATTGGTCCGTACGAGACGCAGACGCATCTCAACACCGTTTAGCAAAAACCTCTCTTGATTGAAGATATCGCAGTGCAAATGGCCGATGAGATCGGTCGTTTTATTCTTACCTAATATGGTCCGACGGTTTGCAAACCCGACATTATTATCTTCTGTATCATCCATTTTACCAGCCGAGTCATTATACCACAAAGTACTCGTGAGATGCGAGGCCTTAGCACCAGGCCCGTAATTCAAGAGGGTTTCAATGTATGCCCTATAGGCATAAACGTTATTAGGAGGTGACACAAGTTTCTGATTTAAAAATACATCGATCTGATTGAACATTGAGTGCAGTAGATTATTGACTGGGGCTACTTTAGGAGCCGTAGTATCCTTCGTGTCTGGACTCTCTATCTTAACACGCATACTCAGCATGGTGTGTGCAAGATCAATGTACTCATCTCCCTGACCAGGTATGACAAACTCTATCGGTGAATCATCCGTCAATGATGAGATTGGCTTGTAACACACTGTATGTGCTCCCTCAATTGTTGTCTGAGTCGGTGGTAATGTGAATAGCTCAAGCTCCGACTTAAGGCACTCACACGAGTGTGCGTGTAAGAAGGCCATTTTTCCAAGATTGTGTTAGGCAAAAATATCCGCCACTGTTCTTGATTTCTTGTAACGATTCTTAGCTGTCTGTTTTGTTGCTCTTCTTCTTTTCACAGTCTTCGTCTTCTTGCCCTGTTTCTTTTTCACAGAGCCCGAACGTTTTCGCGACCTCACAGCCTTCTTTCGTTTTTTCACACCGGTACGTCGTGATGCGCTCCCGGCAAGAGAATGGAGCAGTTTATTAATTTTACCGGCTTTATATCCCGAACCCTTCATGAGTGTGCTAATTTTTTCTTCAGCCTTACGCTTCAGATTCTCCCCCGATTCGCGCAGGCGTGTTTTGAATGCTTCTCGTGGGTGAATACCAGAATCCATGATATCGGTAGCCACGTTGATACCCGACCGAAGTGCCTCTTTACCAACAGCCCGAGCGCCTTGTTTCAAGAAAGGTATTATTCGTCGAAAGAGCCCACCAAGGAAACTCCCAATACCATGACCCCTTTGATTCGGTGAGCCTATATACACATGACTGATACCACCATAACCGGTTCGACCACCGCCCGTTTGCACATCAAAGTATTCGTCATAGTAAGCCATTTTAGATTGGTTCAGGTTAATCTGTACGTTTGAACTGTAGCGTCACCGTCAACGTCCCGTACTCGAATGGTATAGGCTTGCCAAACTCATCCCTTATATCAATCGTTATTGTTTGAAAACTAGTGCGTAATAGGGGAATATAGCGTGGTGGTGAGAAGTTTCTTATCTTCACCGATCCATAATTACGATTATCAGCGGCAACGATTGGCACGACACGTAGCAGCGGCGTATGCACATCTCCGGTGATATAGGACTCGCAGATATCCGTATAAACGTACATCATATTTGGGGTCCCATGGGCTAGATTGGCAGGTCTCTGAGCAGTGTACTCACTCTGAACTACCACATCCTTGTCCTCGGTGAATCCTAAAATCTTGTTCAATACGTCGGAGAAGTAGAACGAGTGTTCCACGTTCTTGCACGATTCACAGATACGTGTGACCGTCACATAACCGTTACGGCCATGCTTAAATTTCAAATGATCCGCAACACACGATATCTCGTTAAGAGGCAGTGTAACAGCCGACGGGCGCTTCGAAAACGGCATCCCTATTTGTACGAGCACTGAGCAAATGATCGGGTTAAAATTTGGCCAGTACATAGATAATTATGGCACACGGTACATGAGAGTCGCGTTTTTTCGAAATTTTGAAAAAAATTTTGCAGATTCGACTTATCATTGGAGAAATGAGACAATTCTTCATAGTGCACCGATTCGATCGAAATTTCCCGACTCTCACGCACTAGAGCATTAACAAACGCACATTTTGAGCTTTGTTTCGTTAAATTTGATGCAAAATTGGCTTCAAAAATAGGGATGCCGTTTCATGAAAGAAAAAAGCGAGATTTTTGTCAGCGCTACGAGAAAATAGTGTGACGAAATTCCGCGCGAAGCGCTGACGCAACATTCTCACGAGGTCGGTAAGTGCTGTGGCCCGCGCGACGGAAGGGGCTGCCGCGAGAGAGCAAGGCATAGCCGCGCCACGTGTACCCGTTGGACTTTGCCCTGCACGGAGACCTAATATAATGCGTCGCGCGTTAGGCGTGAGGTATAGGCGCGAGTCGTGCCTATACCTCGTAGCTACCCCTCCCAGCCCCCTCGCCCACCGGCGCTCTCATGAAATGAGTACAGTGCGAATCGTAGGTAAGGGCCTCGCTACGCACTGTAGAGCGTTCGCTCCATGCTCGCCGAGACCGAAAAACTCGGCGGCAACTCGAAAACGAAATCCCTAAATTCTCCGGCACTAATCATCCGATCGGGTTGAAATTTGGAGGTGAGCTCCAGAATGATGGTGCGGGGTACCTGAGACTCAGTTTTTTTTTAATGTCGAAAGCGCAACCGCTTTTTTTTTTTATAAAAATGATCCAATTTTCATGGTAGCACGATGTTTCTCGTCGCGTTGATGCTACATGGAAATATGCACATTTTGGACTTTGTTTTATATCATTTGATAAAAAAATGACCGAAATATAGCAATTTAAGTTTTTATGCAACGCGGGTCTAGCGACGGCAAGTTCCGTGGCCCGGGCGGCGGGAGGGGTAGCCATGAGAGTCCAAGGCATAGGCAGTCCTCGTGTACATGATGGTCTCTGCACCGAAACCTAACTCGTCGCGTGTATATATATAGATCAGTCACCTCTAAGAAATCAAATTTTCCATATCGTTAGTTCCTGACGAGATAACGTACGTGTCGCATATTTTTTTTAAATGCAAAATTTTTCGAGATATGAATATTCGAGTATTTTCCGACTTTTTAATCAATAAATTATTACATACCTTCTTTCCTTTAATTTTTTTTTTTAATTAAAGTTGTGACAAAAGTACTATAATTTATTATAAAAATATTTAAAACGTAAATAAAAATTACTTGGTACTATTTACTTAACAAATGATTTTTCAATGATTTTTTTAACTGTTAGGGATACGATGGACAATTTAAAAAAAAACCTGTGTGTGTGTTCTTCACACATGCAAGAAGTGAATACTTCTGGTATCCGGCTTTTCGTCGGAATGAAAAATTAAAAATATAATCATTACAATAATCGTTAAGATGATTAAAAACAATCATTTAAAAATCTTTAAAAAACTGTGTTGCGGAGCCTGATGAGGCTGACTCAGAGACCTGCGGAGCCTATAGAAGGCGCTCGGACAGAATACAGACTCTTTCAGAAACCCTGCGGAGACCTATATAAGAACAGCAAAAATAATTTTCATGAAAATGATTACAATTACAAAGATTTATTAAAATAACAATTTATAACAATTATCTAAATAATAATCTATTATATCCGAAGGCCCCGCAGCGCTTTCGAAAGACTGCGCAGGGTTGTAGAAGGCCTGCGGGAGCTGTTGGAGGCCTTCTAAAGCCCAGCGCAGTCCTTCGAAAGTGCTGCGCAGAGTTGCAGAAGGCCTGCGGAGGCTGTAGGAGGGCCCGCAGCACTTTCGAAAGACTGCGCAGGGCTTTAGAAGGCCTCCTACAGCCTCCGCAGGCCTTCTGCGACTCTGCGCAGCATTTTCGAAGGACTGCGCAGGGCTTTAGAAGGCCTCCTACAGCTTCCGCAGGCCTTCTGCAACTCTGCGCAGCACTTTCGAAGGACTGCGCTGGGCTTTAGAAGGCCTCCTACAGCTTCTGCAGGCCTTCTACAACCCTGCGCAGTCCTTCGAAAGCGCTGCGGGGCCTTCGGATATAATAGATTATTATTTAGATGATTCTTTTAAATTGTTATTTTAATGAATCTTTGTAATTGTAATCATTTTCATGAAAATTATTTTTGCTGTTCTTATATAGGTCCCCGCAGGGTTTCTGAAAGAGTCTGTATTCTGTCCGAGCGCCTTTTATAGGCTCCGCAGGTCTCTGAGTTAGCCTCATCAGGCTCCGCAACACAGTTTTTTAAAGTTTTTTAAATGATTGTTTTTAATCATCTTAACGATTATTGTAATGATTATAATTGTAATTTTTCATTCCGGCGAAAAGCCGGATACCAGAAGTATTCACTTCTTGCATGTGTGAAGAACACACACACAGGTTTTTTTTTAAATTGTCCATCGTATCCCTAACAGTTCAAAAAATCATTGAAAAATCATTTGTTAAATAAATAGTACCAAGTAATTTTTATTTACGTTTTAAATATTTTTATAATAAATTATAGTACTTTTGTCACAACTTTAATTAAAAAAAAAAATTAAAGGAAAGAAGGTATGTAATAACTTATTGATTAAAAAGTTGGAAAATACTCGAATATTCATATCTCGAAAAATTTTGCAATTAAAAAAAATATGCGACACGTACGTTATCTCGTCAGGAACTAACGATATGGAAAATTTGATTTCTTAGAGGTGACTGATCTATATATATACACGCGACGAGTTAGGTTTCGGTGCAGAGGCCATCATGTACACGAGGACTGCCTATGCCTTGGACTCTCGCGGCTACCCCTCCCGCCGCGCGGGCCATCGAACTTGCCGTCGCTAGACCCGCGTTGCATAAAAACTTAAATTGCTATATTTCGGTCATTTTTTTATCAAATGATATAAAACAAAGTCCAAAATGTGCATATTTCCATGGAGCATCAACGCGACGAGAAACATCGTGCTACCATGAAAATTGTATCATTTTTATAAAAAAAAAAAGCGGTTCCGCTTTCGACATTAAAAAAAAATGAGTCTCAGGTACTCCGCACCATCATTCTGGAGCTCACCTCCAAATTTCAACCCGATCGGATGATTAGTGCCGGAGGATTTAGGGATTTCGTTTTCGAGTTGCCGCCGAGTTTTTCGGTCTCGGCGAGCAAGGAGCGAACGCTCTGCAGTGCGCAGCGAGGGCCTTACCTACGATTCGCACTGTACTTATTTCAATAGAATGACGGCGGTTGAGAGGGCTAAGGCGTTGTAAGCTTGTCCGGTCATCAGCGGAATCGATGGATCGATTCATCCCTACGACAATTTTTTTTTTTTCGTGTTAACAATTTCATATATTTTTGCTACGAAAATGGCACAATAACGTCTCATAAAACTATAATATTTACCGATTACTCTCGAAGTAACACGACCAACAATAAGACCCACATCATTCACGTCGATGATACAATTAAAAATAAATTGAAACAATACTGTCTTCCATTTGAATGCATTAAAAACAATTAAGACGGTGCTATTTATTCCGATTTTGAGAAAATTAAATTCGATTTCTATACGCGTAACGTCGGGTGCGACGAAGTAATACCCGAGGCTGCCACACCGAGTACCCATTCTTCACGCGTACTGAAATTGAACAATTATTTTCTCCATAACGAAACAAAATACATTGATGAAAATTTTTAGTAGCATATTGGAGGGTTCAAAGTTTCTCAAAAAATAAAAAACAAAATTCTTCAGAAACTTTGAACCCTCCAATATGCTATAAACAATTTTCATGGATGTTTTGTTTCGTTATGGAGAAAATAATTTTTCAATTTCTGTACGCGTGAAGAATCGGTACTCGGCGTGGCAGCCACTGGTATTACTTCGTCGCACCCGACGTTACGCGTATAGAAATCGAATTTAATTTTCTCAAAATAGGAATAAATAGCACCGTTCTTAATTGTTTTTAATGCATTCAAATGGAAGACAGTATTGTTTGAATTTATTTTTAATTGTATCATCGACGTGAATGATGTGGGTCTTATTGTTGGTCGTGTTACTTCGAGAGTAATCGGTAAATATTATAGTTTTATGAGACATTATTGTGCCATTTTCGTGGCAAAAATATATGAAATTGTTAACACGAAAAAAAAAACTGACGTAGGGATGAATCGATCCATCGATTCCGCTGATGACCGGACAAGCTTACAACGCCTTAGCCCTCTCAGCCGCCGCCATTCTATTGAAATAAGTACAGTGCGAATCGTAGGTAAGGCCCTCGCTGCGCACTGCAGAGCGTTCGCTCCTTGCTCGCCGAGACCGAAAAACTCGGCGGCAACTCGAAAACGAAATCCCTAAATTCTCCGGCACTAATCATCCGATCGGGTTGAAATTTCGAGGTGAGCTCCAGAATGATGGTGCGGAGTACCTGAGACTCAGTTTTTTTTAATGTCGAAAGCGGAACCGCTTTTTTTTTATAAAAATGATACAATTTTCATGGTAGCACGATGTTTCTCGTCGCGTTGATGCTCCATGGAAATATGCACATTTTGGACTTTGTTTTATATCATTTGATAAAAAAATGACCGAAATATAGCAATTTAAGTTTTTATGCAACGCGGGTCTAGCGACGGCAAGTTCGATGGCCCGTGCGGCGGGAGGGGTAGCCACGAGAGTCCAAGGCATAGGCAGTCCTCGTGTACATGATGGCCTCTGCACGGAATCCTAACTCGTCGCGCGTATATATATAGATCAATCACCTCTAAGAAATCAAATTTTCCATATCGTTAGTTCCTGACGAGATAACGTACGTGTCGCATATTTTTTTTAATTGCAAAATTTTTCGAGATATAAATATTCGAGTATTTTCCGACTTTTTAATCAATAAGTTATTACATACCTTCTTTCCTTTAATTTTTTTTTAAATTAAAGTTGTGACAAAAGTACTATATTTTATGATAAAAATATTTAAAACGTAAATAAAAATTACTTGGTACTATTTATTTAACAAATAATTTTTCAATGATTTTTTTAACTGTTAGGGATACAATGGACAATTTAAAAAAAAACCTGTGTGTGTGTTCTTCACACATGCAAGAAGTGAATACTTCTGGTATCCGGCTTTTCGTCGGAATGAAAAATTAAAAATATAATCATTACAATAATCGTTAAGATGATTAAAAATAATCATTTAAAAATCTTTAAAAAACTGTGTTGCGGAGCCTGATGAGGCTAACTCAGAGACCTGCGGAGCCTATACAAGGCGCTCGGACAGAATACAGACTCTTTCAGAAACCCTGCGGAGACCTATATAAGAACAGCAAAAATAATTTTCATGAAAATGATTACAATTACAAAGATTTATTAAAATAACAATTTATAACAATTATCTAAATAATAATCTATTATATCCGAAGGCCCCGCAGCGCTTTCGAAAGACTGCGCAGGGTTGCAGAAGGCCTGCGGGAGCTGTAGGAGGCCTTCTAAAGCCCAGCGCAGTCCTTCGAAAGTGCTGCGCAGAGTTGCAGAAGGCCTGCGTCACGGGACTCGCCGATTTTTCGTTCTCAGACTCTCGGAGGCGCCTTCGCTAATCCTTTGGAGACGCCGGTGCTCGGGATTTTCCCGACTGCCGGCGGTGGGAGAGAGCGCGAGCGTATCGCGCGCGTGGCACAAAGCTCAGGCCATCCATGAGCCCCGAAATATATGGCGAGACAATTGATTTCTTTACCCGAATTTTTAACGTTCTATAACCAAATTTGGACTAATATTTTATTTTCAGTTTTGTTTTCATGATTGCCATCAGTTTAACTGTATAAACACTTTTTTTAAATGTATTTTAGTATATTTGTATGAGTATTTTTTCAGTATCCTTCTCTCTCCCTATCGCTACAATGAACTATTCATTTCATTCAATAAATATATTCATTTTAGTTTATAAAAATGATTAATTAACAAACTCGTTAATTAATAAACGCCGCCCTGGTCGCTATTCTGCTCCGTCCGCTAAAACATACGAGGAGAGTATCAGTTTATAATAACCGATTCTCATATAATACGATGACAAGAAATACACTTGGGTATAATATGTATTTCTGCACAGGTTACTGGGTGTATATTACCCAGCGCACATATATGCGCGACCCGAAGAATATGACGACTTGCCATAAACTAATTTTTATTGATATTTTCGTTTCAGCATATCTTTGTATAATTAGTAAAAGCTAAATTATTAAATACGTTAGTTAATAAAGTCGCTCTGCCGAAGAGCGTGATGCCAACGACGTTTGTCGCTGTTCGCCTCCGTTCACTCGAATGGACGGAGAACATTTTTATTGTTTAAAAATGTTTATTGATAAATTCGTTAATTAACGAAAATTGCTCTTTTGAAGAGCGAGAAGCTAACGCCGTGTGTCGTTTATTATCCCCGTCCGCTCAAATGGGCGGAGAGAATTTTTATTGTTCAATTAATAAAAATATGTTAATTAATAAAAGTCACTCTGTGAGACTGGGCGATGTCGATGTTTGGCATTATTCCTCTCCGTTTGCTAAAATCGACGGAGAAATGTGTTGAACATTTTCGGCCTGTGACGTATTAGCAACGCGTCGTAACACGTCGACAATAAGGAGCGTCAAAAATGTAAACATTGGGCGCTCACGATGCCATTGTATTGCGCTCCAAGGCGATGCTCGCGGGGCGCTATATATATATAGTCTGCCAACGTGCTCGAGGGTCGCTTCATTTCAGTCGAGGTTAGTCGCTCAACGCTGCTGGCACGTGCGGGCCTATACGCATGTCAGATCGCGACGGCAATTTTCTTTTACGCGAATTCGTTAATTCGTTTATCATATTTGTGCACATAGTGAAAATGTTGGATATCAGTGATAGTACAGTGAGGATATCAGTGATAGTACAGTGAGGATATCAGTGATAGTACAGTGAGGATATCAGTGATAGTGCAGTGAGGATATCAGTGATAGTGCAGTGAGGATATCAGAGATTATTCAGAAAATATCAGTGAGTGTGCCTATATGTGAAAAAGGTGAAAAAGTAAAACACTTAAAAAAACTACATGTGGCATCCGGCTATACGAAACCCGAGTCTGCAGTTTATTTTTTATTTTTTCCAATTTGCATTCATCGCCATTCTGCTTTCATCTACCGTTTTGATCTCAACTATACCTTACAACAAAATTAAGAGATAATTTTTTTGTACCTAATAAAATACAAAGTTTTGACCGGCATTTGTCGTACGGAGATTTAAAAGAATGCCCGTACGAGAAAGAAAACCAAAGATGTACATGTTACATAGTATTCGTTTATTAGGTATACAAAAATTATCCCTTATTTTTGTGAAAACTATAATTGAGGAGACAAAAACGACGAGCAGAATGGCGGCGAATGAGAATTATTTCGTGAGAATAAAAAGTAAATTCAGTGAACGCGTGTGAAAATAAAATGATGGAACGAAAAAATAAAAGAAATCGAGCGAGTGGTGCCGTCTTCGATTCTTGGAGCCTAGCTCGCGAAAAGCGCGGTTGCCGGTGTTCTGGTCGACGGCGGAGGAAGGCAATGGAAAGCATGAGCGAGCAAGAGAAGGACGGCTGGATAACAGAAGCGACGTCGTACCGTGCGTTTTCGCGCTCGGGGTACAAGCGATCCCGTTTCAATGCAGTTTGGAAACTGAGGTAAGTAATAATTTTTTCGAGCGAGTCAATTTCAGATTTATATCTAGTAATAATTTAATTTAAACTTGTAAATTTGGAAAAATTTCTTTTAATTAACCATTTTTAAACGCCGGTAACTTTAAAAAAAATTAATTAATGGGGACCATTTTTTCTTCAAATTTTTCGTTTTTAAACGCGTTTTATCAGAGAAAAATAAATTCATGTCATACTCTATGAATTTTTTTTTTTTAGTGAAAAATCGCAAAATCGTTTAAAGACCAATTTTCGATTTTTATGTTTCTATTTTTATTTAACTTTGATTTACTCTGAGTTTAATACCGCAATATTCATAATCAGCAGATGTTTTTTTTTATTAAAAAAAAAAACGTTTTCACTGGCGGTCTTTTCTTTTCCTTTCATACCCCCCCCCCCCCCATCCTTTCGAGACGTCGGTACTCGGGATTTTCTCGATTGCTAGCGATGGGGGACAACGCGCTTGAATTCTTTACCGAATCGGTCTTGCTGCAAAATGTAACTAATATTTTATTTGCATGAGTAGAATAAGGTTAGTTTTTCAATTTACTATAATAGTTCATAAACTCCCTGCTAAAGAGCATGGTCACAGCGACCGCGTCCGCTATAATGGACAGGGAGAATTTTAGTAGATAAGAACTGTTAGTTGATAAATATGGTGATTTTAGTTTGTGTTAGATATGTTACGTTTAGTTCGTAAGAATTATTAATTAACACGCATGTTAATTAATAATTGCCTCGCTGAATAGCGAAGTCACAGCGACGCCTGTCGCTGTTCTCCTCCGTCCGCTAAAACGAACGGAGAGAGTATCAGTTTACAAGAACTGATTATCATATTATAATATGATCGCGAGAAATACATTTTCCTGTAATACATATTTCTTCACAGATGACTGGAGGTATTACCCAGACGCATATATATATATATATATATATATATATATATATATATATATAGCCGGAGCATTGTGCTCGACTCACGGCACGGCTTGTGTTTACTCTTCGCTTCTCTCTACAGAGAGCGGCGGAGGGGGAATACGAGTAGCCGCATATCGTGCGCGCGTCACGAGGCCCGGATCATCCGCGGGACCCGAGGGATATGGCAACTTGCCATAAACTAATTTTTACAAACATTTTATTTTCAGAAAATATTTGTATAATTATTATAAGATTAATTATACGATATATTAGTTAATAAACTCGCTCTGTCAAAGAGCGAGGTGCCAGCGACGCCTGTCGCTGTGAGTCTGTCCTCACAATGGACAGAGATAATTTCAATTAATAAAAATAACGAATTAACAAATATGTTAATTAATCAACTCGCTCTGCTAAAGAGCGAGATACCAGCGACGTCTGTCGCTGTCCTCCTCCGTCCGCTAAAACGGACGGAGAGAGTATCAGTTTATAAGAACTGATTATCATGTAATATGATTGCATGATATATATGTTTGCATAATATACTATATTTCTTTTCAGAACACTGGGTGTATATTACCCAGAAGCACATATATATATATATATATATATATATATATATATATATATATATATATATATGCATAGCCGAAGCTTTGCGATCGGCTCTTGGGACTGCTTGTGTTCACTCGCTGCCTCTCTTTGCGAGGAGCGGTGGAGGGGGAACACGAGGTTATGTCCAGCGTGCGCGTGGCACGAGGCCCGGGTCGTCCCTCTACGACCCGAAATATATGGCATCTTGCCATATACTAATTCTTGATAATTTTTATTTTCAGAATTACAATAAGTTTAATTAATAAGTACGTTAATTTATAAACACCGCGCTGATAAAGAGCGAGTGTTAGCGATGTCTGTCGCTGTCCTCCTCCGTCCGCTACAATGGACGGGGAGAATTATAGTTTATAAGAATTATTAATTAACAGAAATGTTAATTAATAACTACCTTGCTAAAGAGCGAGGTCACAGCGACGTACGTCGCTGTTCTCCTCCGTCCGCTAAAACGAACGAGGAGAATATCAGTTTACAAGAACTGATTGTCATATTATAATATGATTGCATGATATATATGTTTGCATAATATACTATATTTCTTTTCAGAACACTGGGTGTATATTACCCAGAAGCACATATATATATATATATATATATATATATATATATATATATATATATATATATATATATATATATATATGCATAGCCGAAGCTTTGCGATCGGCTCTTGGGACTGCTTGTGTTCACTCGCTGCCTCTCTTTGCGAGGAGCGGTGGAGGGGGAACACGAGGTTATGTCCAGCGTGCGCGTGGCACGAGGCCCGGGTCGTCCCTACGACCCGAAATATATGGCATCTTGCCATATACTAATTCTTGATAATTTTTATTTTCAGTGTTATAATAAGTTTAGTTAATAAGTACGTTAATTTATAAACACCGCTCTGCTAAAGAGCGAGTGTTAGCGATGTCTGTCGCTGTGCTCCTCCGTCCGCTAATACGGGCGGAGAGAGTATCAGTTCATAAGAACTGTTAGTCATATACATAATATGATTGCAAGAATTTAATTCTTGAATAACAAATATTTTTTTTCAGGAGAACATTTTTTATTTAACCTAAAAGAATTATTAATTAACAAACATGTTAATTGATACATACCTTGCTAAAGAGCAAGGGTACAGCGACGTCCGTCGCTGTCCTCCCCCGTCCGCCAAAACGGGCGGAGAGAGTATCAGTTCAGAATAACTGATTATCATGTAATAATGATTGCAAGAAGTACATTCTTGTACAATAAATTTTTCATTACAGATCACTGGGCTTGAATATATATATATATATATATATATGCCCGGCTGGAGCTTTGAGATCGGGTCTTGGCACTACCTGTGTCAAGACTTTGTCTCTCTGCGGGGAGCGGTGGAGGGGGAACACGAGGTTCCGTCCAGCGTGCGCGCGGCACGTAGCCCGGGTCGTCCTCACGACCCGAAATATATGGCATCTTGCCATATATTAATTTTTAATAATGTTTTATTTTCAGTGTTATAATAAGTTTAGTTAATAAGTACGTTAATTTATAAACACCGCTCTGCTAAAGAGCGAGTGTTAGCGATGTCTGTCGCTGTGCTCCTCCGTCCGCTAATACGGGCGGAGAGAGTATCAGTTCATAAGAACTGTTAGTCATATACATAATATGATTGCAAGAATTTAATTCTTGAATAATAAATATTTCTTTTCAGATGAAATTTTTTCATTTTACCTATAAGAATTATTAATTAACAGACGTGTTAATTAATACGTACCTTGCTAAAGAGCGAGGGTACAGCGACATCCGTCGCTGTCCTCCGTCCGCTAAAACGGACGTAGAGAGTATCAACATAATATAATATGATGGCAAGAAATACATTTTTGAATAATATATATTTCTTTACAGCTGACTGGGTGTATATTACCCCGACGCATATATATATATATATATATATATATATATATATATATATATAGCCGGAGCATTGTGCTCGGCTCTCGGCACGCCTTGTGTTTACTCTTTGCTTCTCTCTACAGAGAGCGGCGGAGGGGGAATACGAGTAGCCGCATATCGTGCGCGCGTCACGAGGCCCGGATCATCCGCGGGACCCGAGGGATATGGCAACTTGCCATAAACTAATTTTTACAAACATTTTATTTTCAGAAAATATTTGTATAATTATTATAAGATTAATTATAAGATATATTAGTTAATAAACTCGCTCTGTCAAAGAGCGAGGTGCCAGCGACGCCTGTCGCTGTGAGTCTGTCCGCACAATGGACAGAGATATTTTTAATTGCTAAAAATAACGAATTAACAAATATGTTAATTAATCAACTCGCTCTGCTAAAGAGCGAGATACCAGCGACGTCTGTCGCTGTCCTCCTCCGTCCGCTAAAACGGACGGAGAGAGTATCAGTTTATAAGAACTGATTATCATATAATATGATGGCATGAAATTTATTTATGCATAATATACTATATTTCTTTTCAGATAACTGGGTGTATATTACCCAGAAGCATATATATATGCATAGCCGAAGCTTTGCGATCGGCTGTTGGGACTGCTTGTGTTCACTCGCTGCCTCTCTCTGCGGGGAGCGGCGAAGGGGGAACACGAGATTCCGTCCAGCGTGCACGCGGCACGAGGCCCGGGTCGTCCTCACGACCCGAAATATATGGCATCTTGCCATATATTAATTTTTAATAATGTTTTATTTTCAGTGTTATAATAAGTTTAGTTAATAAGTACGTTAATTTATAAACACCGCTCTGCTAAAGAGCGAGTGTTAGCGATGTCTGTCGCTGTGCTCCTCCGTCCGCTAATACGGGCGGAGAGAGTATCAGTTCATAAGAACTGTTAGTCATATACATAATATGATTGCAAGAATTTAATTCTTGAATAACAAATATTTTTTTTCAGGTGAACATTTTTTATTTAACCTAAAAGAATTATTAATTAACAAACATGTTAATTGATACATACCTTGCTAAAGAGCAAGGGTACAGCGACGTCCGTCGCTGTCCTCCCCCGTCCGCCAAAACGGGCGGAGAGAGTATCAGTTCAGAATAACTGATTATCATGTAATAATGATTGCAAGAAGTACATTCTTGTACAATAAATTTTTCATTACAGATCACTGGGCTTGAATATATATATATATATATGCCCGGCTGGAGCTTTGAGATCGGGTCTTGGCACTACCTGTGTCAAGACTTTGTCTCTCTGCGGGGAGCGGTGGAGGGGGAACACGAGGTTCCGTCCAGCGTGCGCGCGGCACGTAGCCCGGGTCGTCCCTATGACCCGAAATATATGGCATCTTGCTATATATTAATTTTTAATAATTTTTTATTTTCAGATTTATAATAAGTTTAGTTAATAAGTACGTTAATTTATAAACACCGCTCTGCTAAAGAGCGAGTGTTAGCGATGTCTGTCGCTGTGCTCCTCCGTCCGCTACAATGGACGGGGAGAATTATAGTTTATAAGAATTATTAATTAACAGAACTGTTAATTAATAACTACCTTGCTAAAGAGCGAGGTTACAGTGACGTCTGTCGCTGTCCTCCTCCGTCCGCTAAAACGGACGGAGAGAGTATCAGTTTATAAGAACTGATTATCATATAATATGATTGCATGAAACATATTTTAGCATAATATACTATATTTCTTTTCAGATGATTGGGTGTATATTACCCAGAAGCATATGTATATGCATAGCCGAAGCTTTGCGATCGGCTCTTGGGACTGCTTGTGTTCACTCGCTGCCTCTCTCTGCGGTGAGGGGCGGAGGGGGAACACGAGGTTCGGTCGAGCGTGCGCGCGGTACGAGGCCCGGGTCGTCCGCATGACCCGAAATATATGGCATCTTGCCATATATTTATTTTTAATAATGTTTTATTTTCAGAATTACAATAAGTTTAATTAATAAGTTCGTTAATTTATAAACACCGCTCTGATAAAGAGCGAGTGTTAGCGATGTCTGTCGCTGTCCTCCTCCGTCCGCTACAATGGACGGGGAGAATTATAGTTTATAAGAATTATTAATTAACAGAAATGTTAATTCATAACTACCTTGCTAAAGAGCGAGGTCACAGTGACGTATGTCGCTGTTTTCCTCCGTCCGCTAAAACGAACGGAGAGAGTATCAGTTTACAAGAACTGATTGTCATATTATAATATGATTGCGAGAAATACATTTTTCAATAATACATATTTCTTCACAGATGACTCGGTGTATATTACCCAGACGCATATATGTATATATATAGCCGGAGCATTGTGCTCGGCTCTCGGCACCGCTTGTGTTTACTCTTTGCTTCTCTCTACAGAGAGCGGCAGAGGGCGAATACGAGTAGCCGCATATCGTGCGCGCGTCACGAGGCCCGGATCATCCACGGGACTCGAGGGATATGGCAACTTGCCATAAATTAATTTTTACAAACATTTTATTTTCAGCACATATTTGTATAATTATTATAAGTGTAATTATAAGACACATTAGTTAATAAACTCGCTCTGTAAAAGAGCGAGATGCCACGACGTTTGTCGTGTATTATCTCCGTTCGCGAAAATGAACGGAGATAATTTTAATTGTTAATAAATATTAATTAACAAATATGTTAATTAATAAACTCGCTCTGCCAAAGAGCGAGATACCACGACGTTTGTCGTATATTATTTCCGTTCGCGAATATGAACGGAGATAATTTTAATTGTTAACAAATGTTAATTAACAAATATGTTAATTAATAAACTCGCTCTGCCAAAGAGCGAGATGCCACGACGTTTGTCGTATATTATCTCCGTTCGCGAAAATGAACGGAGATAATTTTAATTGTTAATAAATGTTAATTAACAAATGTATTAATTTATTAACTCGCTCTGCCAAAGAGCGAGATGCCACGACGTTTGTCGTATATTATCTCCGTTCGCGAAAATGAACGGAGATAATTTTAATTGTTAACAAATGTTAATTAACAAATATGTTAATTAATAAACTCGCTCTGCCAAAGAGCGAGATGCCACGACGTTTGTCGTATATTATCTCCGTTCGCGAAAATGAACGGAGATAATTTTAATTGTTAATAAATGTTAATTAACAAATGTATTAATTTATTAACTCGCTCTGCCAAAGAGCGAGATGCCACGACGTTTGTCGTATATTATCTCCGTTCGCGAAAATGAACGGAGATAATTTTAATTGTTAATAAATGTTAATTAACAAATGTATTAATTTATTAACTCGCTCTGCCAAAGAGCGAGATGCCACGACGCTTGTCGTACATTATCTCCGTTCGCGAAAATGAACGGAGATAATTTTAATTGTTAATAAATATTAATTAACAAATATGTTAATTAATAAACTCGCTCTGCCAAAGAGCGAGATGCCACGACGTTTGTCGTATATTATCTCCGTTCGCAAAAATGAACGGAGATAATTTTAATTGTTAATAAATATTAATTAACAAATATGTTAATTAATAAAGTCGCTCTGCCAAAGAGCGAGATGCCACGACGTTTGTCGTATATTATCTCCGTTCGCGAAAATGAACGGAGATAATTTTAATTGTTAACAAATGTTAATTAAGAAATATGTTAATTAATAAACTCGCTCTGCAAAAGAGCGAGATGCCAACGACGTTTGTCGTATATTATCTCCGTTCGCGAAAATGAACGGAGATAATTTTAATTGTTAACAAATGTTAATTAACAAATATGTTAATTAATAAACTCGCTCTGCAAAAGAGCGAGATGCCAACGACGTTTGTCGTTGCATACTCAGAATTATTATAATTCTGTTGCTCGTATTGTAGCAAAACCAAACTTGAATGTTTGGCATGCTCGGCTGTATAAGTGCTCGCAGTGCACGTACACTCGTGCACGTCACATATACATGGCCGAGCGTTAGTATAAGATTTTCGAGAGGGGTGGGTCACGGCTGGCCCTGCTACGACGCCTCGGCCTTCGGCCCGCGTCGATGTGCCGGCGCTTCGTAGCAGACGCGCGCCGTGACATCTAGCGGTAGTCCGCAGCGGCTCGTAGCGAGCTCTGCACTACCGCGGAGAGAGCGAAGCCGTCGAAATTTTCCTGCGTGTTACACTGCCTCTTAATAGCCTCGATTAATGTGTCTATGCTGAGGTATACACCTGGAGGTACACAAACACGGTCTTCCTTAAAGTCGGTGGTTGTCATACTACCGGGTGCTACTGTGTTTGTTATGACATTCATAAAGTTCCGCTCGCCCTCGGGTGGCACATGCAAAATCGTCGTGGGTATGTGTATTTCAGCTAGAGAAACAGCCCAGCTACCGTGAAGAGACATACATTGGGGCAAATGCGTGGTATACCTTGTTGTCACATTATCAGGATAATAATTCATACTACTATTACTGGGTAAAACCATGTAAAATTCCTCCTTCATTTTGCCGAGTGTTCCTTAGACGCCTTCGTATGCACTCTTGATAACTCAGCCTCATAAAATATGCCGTCGATATCCTCGTCGTGGAGATCACGCAGGGTGTATGTCACCGGACAAATGCTGTGCGATACACGTATGATCTTAAATAACTCGTTGCTCCAACTACCCTCGTAACCTTTTGCAAAGGCTGCCTTCGCGCTACTGATGCGCACGATGTCGCCCACACTGTATTTAGGAGAGCAATTTTCGGTTCTTCTGTACCGCTGTATTAGGTTATTCCGGGCCTTAGCCGCTGTAGCGTGTGTCACCGTGACAGGAGCCATTTTTATACCGCTATGCGTGGTGTGATTGTACGCCGAAACGATGTTCTGCAGAACGTCTAGGTAACGTTTTTTTCTAGAATACGTAAAATATCGCCACATTCTTTCTTTCAGTGTTCTATTGAATCTCTCGACAATAGCCGCTTTTATATCAGGGGTTCTCGCAACACGGAACTGTATGTTCTTTTTCTTTAAGAGAGCCTGGAATGCAGTACCGGTAAATTCTTTACCTCTGTCCGTCTGTAGGTAAACGGGTAGTCGACCGTTACTATTTTTTTTAGATAAAATGAGATCAAACGCGTTAGCCACAGATGCAGCAGACTTGTCACGTAAAGGCTGAACCCATGCAAATTTACTAAGAACGTCTATAACGACCAGGAGATAAACATAACCATCATTATAATCTTTAATCGAGCGAAGATCCACGAGATCAGCCTCCCAGAAGTCATCAATGTTTCGGACATTATAAAAACGACGTGGATAATGACGGCGCACGGGCCTGTGTTTTGTATACGTATCCTGTGCTTCAAGCCACTGTAACGCCTTTACACGGGAAATTTTTTTCTGACGTGCCAGGCGTAACAATTTGGTAGCACCTGAAAACGATGCTTCATGGACGGGGTTAAAGTACGCGTTTTCTAAGATTTTCATGATTATAATTTCAGGTTAGCCCAAGTTACACGTCTTTTCTTATTATGATAGCCACCACCTCTCTGCTTATCTCCCTGTGTTTGCCGTGCTGGTGATCTGCTCTCAGGACCGCTGAAAAACGCTAACTGGTCCGTATCGGGTGATCCCTCGCTGCTCGTACTACTATCACCAGACTGCGAATGACGCCGTGGTGTATTAACTCTAGACTCCGCCCACAACTCCTCATTACCAATAAATTCCCGAGGGGCCTTGATCGTTCGGAGAACTTTGGCAAAGGCACCGCGTCCAGCCGGATTAGGTATTTTCCTAGCCCTCATAGCATCGTTCACGAGATCAACAATATTTGAATCCTTTATCGGTTTCCCGCTGACCAACACGACACCGTCAGAATCCCAAGAAAAATTAGATCGTGGAGCAGTACGCAAACGGCGAAGCAGTAGTTTCGCTTTCACGCGAAATTTAGCTGGTACACTCTCAATTATAACGGCATCACTCATACCGTCACCGGTTTCGTCTTCTTCTCTTTTTCTATCATAGTCAGACTCTACAGCGTGTTTATTCTTCATAAGGCCTCGGTACTGCTGAGCTCTCTCATCATCGATGAAGTGGAGATAACGCTGTAGTACAGTCAAGTACGCTGCCCACTTTTCTCGCTCATCCTTGTATGTGCAGGAATGCAAAATTTCATTCATTTCCGCGTCTAATCGAGCCAGCGTAGTGTCAATACCCCGCACTGGCTGTGCTTGAGGCGCATCCGCGTTAAAAACAGGCTGCGTATGACTTTGTGTGTTCAGGCGCATTAGATGCTCCTCCGGCACGAGTACCATTTTTCTTGCGTGATCCATTATCCACGACCGCCGATCAAACTTGATAGAACAGTACCTAGTATTGGTGCTAATAAGAGAGGTAGAAATCCACCACTTTGAACAACAAACCGTTTTTTACTCTTCCAACAGCCTTTTTTTGAGGCTAAACGCCGGAGAACCGGTGCGTGTCGGCGTAATTTTTTTCTCTGGTCGGGCTTCAGTGGTACATTACCGCAGAGAACGTTCAACGCACACTCACAAATACAGCGGATAATGCTCGGATCCGCTTTGCGTAAAACAGCCTTGCGCTGCTCCTTATTCAGGTGTTGAAGAGCACGCAATATCGCAACGTGTTTTTTGCAGAGCGGTGAACCACCCTGCGCCATTACGTCTGATGAACTGCCGACCGTCCTGATGTATCACTCCTTTTTAAACCCTTTGCACGACATGTCTTTGGGGCTGTGGTCCCCCTGAGAATGTACCACACACACTGACAAACGGAGTGACTAGCACTTATTAGTTTTTTGTGCGTGTCAGGTGTATTACGCGCTGTGTTGGGTTGTTGAAATACACTCAATATAGCTATACATTTTTCGTGATACGACGATGCTTTAGGCGCCATTACATGCGTTGAACTGGTAATTCGCTTGTACCCGAACTGCTTTTTAACTTTTTCCGCGGTATGTACACAAAATGATGGGTGTCGTCGGGAAAAATACAAGTACGGTATCTACAGTTATCAGGTGTTGATTGTTTCAAATCGAGTAACAAATAGCCATGCGGTTTCGATGTTGCGTCATGATAGGCCTCTTGTAGAAACCGCGGGTTTTCCGGGCATACCTGGCGCGCGAGATGTTGAATTTGAGCACGATCACGAGGATTTTTAAAAATTACGATATAATTGGCGTTCAATGAAATATCGCGTTGACCGTGTCCTTGATGGAACAAGTTTTGGGTAATAAAAATAACACTCAAGTTTTTATGATGGCTACCTTTGGTGAAAAGATCTACAACGTTATTATTCGATGCCTCGCGCATCAAATCGTCGATTATTATGAGTTTTGCACGAGGATCATTCGCGTAATCGGTGCTCTGAGGCAGACCTTCATGAAACTCTATTGATGCACCATACTCTGTGTATGCGGGCTGCCACTCGGAATAATAGAAAATAATTCTCTCGAATGACTCACTATTCATGAGCTCTATGAACTTTAAAAACTTTTTTACGAAGTACGTTTTACCGCAGCCCGTGGGGCCGCAGATCATCGAGGTCCAGGGATGTTTCCACCGCGTATCCATCTGTACGAATGAGCGTGTTTTCTACATGACTGCGTAATTTAAAGCTTTCGTTATATGTATACGCCTTTTTATTTTACATTAACATCATAAATATTTTACAATAATAACATAAATATTTTACAATAATAACATAAATATTTTACAATAATAACATAAATATTTTACAATAATAACATAAATATTTTACAATAACAGCATAAATATCTTACAAGAATAACAATATTTTACAATAATAACAATATTTTACAATAATAACGCTATTTTACAATATTAAACCCTGTAACCATAAGGGAGCGAGCCATATTCGCCATTACGCCTCCGCTTGACACTCAATGGCATACATGATTTCGTTTCGGGTCGTGTAACAACCTGGTGGAATGGCGTGCGTCGTATTGAAGCAAATCGTAACACAATTGGTTCCTCTCTCTCACCTATTATGAACGAGCGTATCGATCTATAATTTATCAGAGAGGTGTTTGAATAATTAAGTGTAATACCTTTAACTTTACAAACCTCGCTTTCTACACCATCAGGGGTATGAACTATGAACGAATAAAATTTTGGACCACCCGAAACGAAAGATTTAATATAGCTACCAGTACCGTAAGAGCTTAGCTCATCCGTTAGATCCCCCAGGAGCTGCCCTGTAGGCGGCTCGTACTCTTTAACGTCTTTTTTCGTCGTGTAAATAACGGAATCGGTGTCACAATACAAGGCACGTTCACCCAACAGCTCGAGATAAGTGTAAAGTTTCAAACGGGCCTGAGCCGTTGTATATGCAGCAATTACGGCATTTGCTATATTAGACGGCACTACGGTATCTTCGGTTTTTGTGTAATTAACGTACAGTACTTGATTATTAACAGGTAGTATACCTGTGATATCGTGCTCGGGGCTGTTCAGTAGCTCCATAAGTTTTTTACGTGTTGATACTATTTCAGTTTTGGGTAAATTCTCGCGCTGCCCAAATTTACCCCAAAACGAATTAAGACACAGTTTAGCTACTGAGCGCAGACCAGGGTTTTTTGCTATAGCACTACGACATAGTTCAATTCCCTCGGAAGTCTTGAAAGAAGCAATATAATTGTCTTGCTCTGTCTCGTCATCTAAACAGTTCTCGGGCCAGCCGCTGGCCTCTTGTTTGATTTTAAGAAAAGTGTTGATGTATTCGACAAAAAGACCCCCCTCCTGTGTATCACGGTTATACTGCGTTATCTCATACTGCCAGATTTCACTCACGTTTAAAACTTTATAACCACACATGACGGCTTTTCGCAGTTCATCTACCACCCAGGTACCTGTTAATGACCTCTCCGCAGGGTCTTCGTGGGGGCACGCATCTTGACTCATTGTTTCGCAACAGCTACGACACAAGCCGAATAATAAACGGTGGTGCATACGGAATGGTAGCACGGGGTGGTAAAGATTTCGCGGGGGTAGTACCGTGCATTTAACAAGACCCTCGATGCGCGAAAGATCCGTATTTTCGGGTCCGGTTAATTCCATACACTCGTCACCGACATACACTGTAGGGTGCCCTATAGGATATTTACCGTATTTGCAGACATACGGATACAATGAGCAGACGTCCACATACCGTATCTGCTCCCCGTCTTTTACGTCGTATAGAGTGACCATGTTTTCTGTGCGTCCACCGAAAAATGCATCGCGTGGGTCGAGAGGATCTAATTTGACTAGAGCATGATCACGCACAAAATTACTCATTTCTGCATCTGCATCTTTTACCATGCGGTCATACGCGCACTCCCAAATTTCTGTCAGCGTATATCCGCTTGAGCGGATTCTGTGCGATATGGCGTTTGTTCGCTCAAGACGCTCATCCATTGTCGTGCCGTCACTCTGTTTACGGTCCCTATTCACGGCGAAACAAGCGGTGCACCCGTGCCAATAACAACCGTGAAACTGTAACACATGAGTTGCGTCGTTTGTTTCATAGTAACCGTCTACCATTAAATTTTGGGGTAACTTAAATTCACGCGACCGCCCTGCATGAATAATATGATGGCCTAAAGAGTGCTCCATCCACACGAGCCACGATATCGCTTTTTTTGATTGGTTATGAGCCCACCTGTACCCACCCGTAGGTATAATCCCAATAGTGTTGCTTTTCAAGAAGTTTTTTCGAAAAATTTGAAAACATGCCGACGCTATTGTTGTATTTTCGCTAAACGGACAAACACGACCCCTGTCCATGAACATCTTTCGGAAAACGACACAAGCCTGTCGTAATATTGTGACATCGTTCTTACAGTAGCTTGTAATTTCTTTTGAAAAATCGAACACGTAATCGGCATTCTTTAGATCGTTATACCACACAGAAAAACGCTCGCGTTCTGCCACGCGCATCGTGTCAGGAGAATAGTGGTCTATGGAGGGTAGTGGACCGATATAATTTTGTTTTTCAGGTCTGTTAAATAAATGGGGAAAAGACCCTTTGGCAAGAGCGGTCCTCAGGCTTGGTCGAAGGCTTTTGGTAATGCGCCCAGAGGCATGTGGAAGTAATGCAGACTATCGAGAAATACAACTTTACCAATGCGCATCGTGATAATTTTAGTACCGTTCATTATTAACGAGGGTAACTGTGTTTTTTTCTCTTCTATTAAATAGCGTAGGATGAACTGTGCGTCGAAGCCACCCGCGTTATGAGCTATTAAAAATGTGTGTGAGAAACCGGGGATAGTTTTCATACCTAGCTCTACAAGTTGACACACGGGGTTCGTCCTAAATATAAATTCGTGAACACCGCAATACTCGCACGGGTCGTTGATGGATTCATTGTCGCAGCAGCGTGTGCAAACGCGTTGAGCCACACAGAGATTTGGCTCGTGAATACGTACGGAAGGATCGCCGTTTACAGGTGTACACTGCTGTGTTTCAAAATCATAAAAAATAAATATGTTCTCTTTTGATGTATTAACAGAGCGAACAGGCATCATGAAACACAGATGATTATATGGCTGGCGAGATTTGCACGTTTTACAAAAGCCCACACCGCATATATGATTCTTCTTTTCCAAAGGTCTGATAGAACGGAAACAATTACGACAGCGTTTAAGAGACTCGCAAACAGTATTTACGCTGCGTCTATGCCTGATTGCGACAGCTCTATGATTTTGTAGACACCTGTCGCCAAAGAAATCACGATTACAGATCTCACACCTGATTGTACCGGTCGAGAGTGTTTCGCATGTTGGTGTTTGAAGACAGCGGGGGCATTTCTTTTTTAAACATCTATGGTTATAACGAAAACGAGCATTACAAGCTGCACAAAAGTTTAAACTACCTACAGCGCCCCGCAGGTTTAAAATAGGCTGAAAGTGGTGTGAGCGTTCGTAATACAAAATATATAATGTGTGACGAACCGAGCCAGCGATAGCCGTAACCACCTGTGTCCCGTCGAATAAGGGTGCCTCGCGTCGTCCCAATGTCAAAAATTCAAAAACTATGACTGCAATCCTCTCTTGAGCCAAATAATCCTGATACAAAGCAATTTCACGCAGTGTACAACCAGGGCGTGGTATGTTAATACCGGCATTTCTCGTAAGCTCAAGCGCTGCCTCTTTTTGAGCTAACCCATTAATTTGTCTAATAATTTGCCACCTCTTGTGCAAAGCACCCGTACGTATTTCACCCCTCTCGACGTATGCCAGAGCTGCTGCTAGCGAGCGCGGTAAACACAGATTATCGGTGTTTTTAATCGTTAAAATAGATTTTTTAGCAACACCCTCGTGTGTTAAACCCTTCCGCCCGCGGCCCTCCACACCTTTAACAATACACGTTTTGATATTAAAAGAGTCATCAATATTCATAGTCGCTGTACTTTGAGCAACACTTGTGATTAATTGCCATATATCCTCGAATGTATAGTCGCGAACCGGTCGAAATGAAAGCCAAACAGGGCCGTGTGCTAAACTATTCGCTGCGAACGAAATTCCTGCATAGTCGCAGCCCTCGCAGTATCTCGTGAGATGTGTTAAAAGATCGCGGAACGCTCCTTCGAGCCACGCTGTTACGCCCACTCCTGGGGGCGGCTGACGGATACGCATTGTCGTCTCACGGCCGCGTAGTTTAAAACGTTTAAAATAACGATCTGCGTCGTGTATGATAAGGATCCTATCCCCCGGTGGTTGCACATCTCCAAACCCCTCGGTTCTCGGTGTTCTGCGCTTTCTCCCTGCACCCGTTTGTATATCTGTAATAAAAGAACCGTGTAAGACGTTGGCGTTATATGCCTAAAAATATATATTGTATTTTTGTACCGGTTGTAAGGTCTTTAATGTACCTTGTTTTAATTTTGGTACCGTAAGAATGAGACGTCTGAAGAATATCCTATGACCAATAGAGCGGGTATCAGTAAGAACCACGTGGTGTGTCTTATACATTCTTACCTGACTCGGAGGAATCCATAAGGTGTTGAAACCAATCGTCATCAGCTCTTCGGATTGGCCGCTCGTCAATACCATTTAGCAAATCGTGCTCTACGTCGTATTCACCAAGCTGATTTTCGTGCTGGGGGTATATTCTGTCTTCTTCTTCTGGTGCCTGTCTGTAGGCGTGATTATTGTTATCAGGAATAACATCGTCTGCGTCGCCCTCGTCGCTGCTATCGGTGTCATTTCCTTTAAGAAATCCGCTACCCGCGGGTCTTAGACATAGGCCTGAAGGGCCTGCAACAGATTCTCTTTCTTCTTCTTCTTCTTCTTCTTCTTCTTCTTCTTCTTCTTCGGTAGGGTATGGTCTTTGACATAGACCTGATGGGCCAGCGAGCTGCTCTCTTCCTCGAGCAGTGTGCGCTGTTTCTAAAAATAATATTTATAAATTTGAGAAAAATAAAAATAAGCTTTGAATTGGGAATTTCAATAAATAGAAATTTTCAATACTTACCATCGACGGCGTTTTCCTCCTGATACTCTACAGCGCGTGTAGCTTCTACGAGAGCGGCTTCTTCATCGCTCGACGCATCCAAAAATTGTTGATAACCTGTTGCATCGTTTTTATTATAAAAAAATATAGCTTTTTTTTAAAACCCTTGCAAAAGAGTACTTACCCCTGATTTCATCTACAATGGCGCGGACGCTCTGAGATTCTTGAAGACCTCGTCTTTTTAACTCTTCATACACACATGTTAACACGCGCCACCCCTGTAGTATACCTCTGTTATAAGCTGTCACTATATTGCGCAGGGGTGCCCACCATATAAGATATTTCAAACGCTTAACGAGCTTATCGCCCGATAAATGTCTTAGCTCATAACACCACTGAGCGTCACAGCGGCGTCGTATCTGCACACTATGTAATTTTACAAAACGTAAAAAAGCGCGAATACATTTGCGAAGGGCACGATCTGCCATAGTTACACAATAAAATATAACGCACTGTTACACTGCTCGATCGAGACTGTAACTTTTGTGTCAAAAGACGAGCATAAAAGATGGTCTTATGCTCATATTTTGATTTGTATGCATTTTTGACCAAAGCAGCGAGACAAACGTCTTGTGTAAAATATGCAGGGGTATCGGTTTCACGAGGCGTTAGATCGTTCGTAAAGGCGACCCGTCTAGCCAAGCCGTCTTTATACATACATAGGTGTACGAGTTTATTCATTATTTAAATAAATCTGTATCGAGCATCCTGTCTTAATTTAGCAAAATTTCAAATCGTATATCGAATATTTTTTCCGAGCATGTATCATATTCGGGTAGCAGAGGTTGTTAAATAATTGATTAATGTCGGTAAATACTATTGAAAATATTATATAAATAGTAATTTATTTAATATTTATTTAATATATAAAGAAAATAAAAAGAAACAGATAGAGAGGTTTCTATAGATCATTCTCCCTCATATATATATATGCGGTTTAAAGAGACGGAGAACACGTGGTCTCTGTTTCAAAGCATTGGCGAGGTGGAGGTGAAAGGGAGAGGGGTATACGACCGACCGTATGTGGTATTAACGGCATCTCCTCTTTGTGCGGCTGTTCGTTAGCTCGCTCGCTTTCTCTCTCTCTCGCACGTACTCTACGACTCTACAGCTGATCATATACCCTATTAACGGCGTCTCCTCTTTGTGCGGCTGTTCGTACAGAGCGCGGTATGCTCTCTCTTGCACCTACAGTAATTTCTATAACTCTTTCTCTCTCGTTTTTTCATGTTAATTCAAATAAATTACCATACTATATGCAGCCACTATTGCTCGCTGTTTTTTACATTGTATAATCGATGTACTTGAGAGTTTGGGTTCAAAATTTTGGGGTTTCCGAAAGGTCGACCCTTCATTGAAACATTTAACTTTAATAATACACGCGTCCTAGTGTATAATAGTATAACAATACCACGTTTCGCGTAAACGATTTTTCTTGTTTATAAAGTCTAGACAGTGTTTTGTTAGCAGCTATAATATAGGCACGTTCCGTCGTCGCATGATCTATCTGTCTCTGTGTCGCTATTTTTCTCATACCAATGCGGCATATGCACGTGCAAAAACGCTGAGGTAAGCTTCGGGATGATTCTGAGTTGCACCGCAGGCTGGTAGCAGGGTGTTCACGGCTCTCAACGGTCGTTAGAATTCAGTCATTCTTCGCGTAGCATGTCCCGCAGAGTGGGGGGCTGGAATGGGCCAAGGAGTGGGTGTCGCCATAGTGCTCACACACGGTAAAATATATATATATCGAGTACAAACAGGTATATATATATAATACGCTGCAGGCCGCGGTCGACCCGCAGAGTAGGGATAGCAATGGGTCCAGGAGTGGGTGTCGCCATAGTGCTCACACACGGTAAAATATATATATATCGAGTACAGATAGGTATATAGATATAATACTCTGCGGGCCGCGGTCGGCCCGCAGAGTAGGGGTAGCAGTGGGTCCAGGAGTGGGTGTCGCCATAGTGCTCACACACGGTAAAATATATATATATATCGGGCAGAAACAGGCATATATATATACTACCCTGCGGGCCGTACTCGGCGACCACGGGGTGGGGATACGCGTGCTCGCGATCGCTACAAGAGTCTTCCACGTACATTTAAATGCATAGCGATCTTTGGTGCAGAGGCAACAACTCAGACTGGTAGTCCGAGGGTCGACGGTTCGAGTCTCACCGTCGGCATCGAATTTTTTTAATTATAAAATTCACATTTATAAACACACACACACACACACACATATATATATATAAAAGAAAAATGGCGGAAACAAAAGCAGCGTGCCACTATACCGACACGCTCCGGAAAAATAAAAATGTCAAAAATAAAAACAGCGCTCCGCTATACCGACACGCTCAGAAAAATTATATATATATATAAAGGCACTATAGCGACTCGACCCATCCCCCCCTTCTCCCCCCGCGCCTCTTCACCCCCGCACCCACGACCGACCGAGCCACGGACTCGGCGGCCGCGGAGTGGGGGAAAAGGAGTGGGGATAGGAGTGGGGATAGGAGTGGGGGTCGCCATAGTGCGCACCCTACTACTAATGGTTTTTACATCAATAAATAGTAAATTAAACAAAGAATAAATTCAATAAATACGCAAATAATAAATAGTCCAATACATAGATAAATAATTTTCAGATAAATAAATAGATAATCGCACATATGAGTAATAATCAAATAAATAATTTTCGCATAAATAAATAATAATCAAATAAATAATTTTCGCATAAATAAATAATAATCAAATAAATAGTTTTCGCATAAATGAATAATAATCAAACAGATATGACAAGCGACAGAAATGACAGACAAATAATTAGACAATTAACATTGAGACATACTGGGGATGACTCTAATTCATTTGTCAAATAATTTTCACTCTACTTTTGAAAATCAATTTTCTTTCATTTGAAACGTCGTCGAATAAGACCGACGCAAATTCTTCAACGTTTCCTTCTGACACGATTTTAAATATTTTCTATTTCGAATTAAATCATCGCAAATTTATTTTCAATAATCAATTTCAATCAACACAATTAAATTTTTTCAGCTTCGCCAAATAAGATAGGCGCAAATTTTCCTTTATCAACTTTTTCATATGAAACGTTGTCGAATGAGACAGACGCAAATTTTTCAACGTTTCACTTTTCACCAATGTCGCCAAATGAGACCGATTTGACGACAAATTTATTCATTAATTTACCAACCTTGCCCCACGTTGGGCGCCAAATGAGACAGATATTTCTCTTTTAGCTAAACTTTAAAGAAATATCCACCCGACGCGGCCGCGGTCCGTCGGCTGTCGGGGCTCTGTATGTCGAATTTTCTCTTTTATAAATTTTCTCTAATTTTGGGCGCCAGTCAGTTTTACCGATACTGACAAACTTTCGACTTTTGACAAATAAATTATAAGTTGAGACAACTCAAGGGGGATTCAGTTGGGGACCGAATGAATGAAAAGTCTTGAGAAATCACTAAAGACTAGTAACTGGCCGAGATAGAAAAGTTTATTAGTACTTACAAAATGTCGACAAATTCTTTGTATAATAGGGAGAGGTTTCTCCTTTTCGCAATTTCCTCCACCACAGTAATTGGACAGACAGGTGCTGGCAGACCTCAGTCACCTGAATTCCTTCGACAAAACGTGTACGCACAAACTACACAAATTACACTGGTTGTACAAGACGACGACCAGTTTCTCAAAAAATCAAAATGTATGTCCGTACAATACGACGGTTAGTGCCTAAGTGCTGTCGATCGGCATCGATCGACGATGAGAGCGAAGAGCGTCGGGAGTCTCTCCCGGCCCTTTCGACGGAAATCGCCGAAAAGCGACGGAATATGACGAATTTGTCAAAGTACGACGTCGGAGACTCTTTTCGTATATAGGGCGCTCCGACGACACCCGACTTCGCGGAATTTGATGTCGAGCGAGAATCTCCGGTCACAATATAAAAGGTACCAATAATACTGATAATAGGCTTGAAAAATGTATGTATACGTTAACAATGTAAAGATAATCACCCGTATTTATTTTCAGAGACGCAGCTTGGCGCTGGGAAGAGGCGTACATACACTGGTACAGAGCCGTTCAGGGATGTTCAACCACCCGGAAACCGCTTCGAGATCATCAGGGATTTCACACGCTATTTTAAACGTTTCAAACTTCAAGGACGCGAAACTACGCTGCGTATCAGACCACCTCACGTAGGTTCGTCTGTAATAGATTGGCTCGGTGGTGCATTCCGTGATCTTCTGACACACATCACCAGCACCTGTGCCGGTAGTGACTATGTAGGAATGTCATTTACATCAGATAGTTTAGCACACGGACCAGTATGGTTATCCTTCCGACCTGCCAGAGACTATACGTTTGAAGATGTCTGGCAATTGATAACTAGCGTTGCTCAGAGTGCAGCATCTTTGAATATCGGTGATGTGTGCATTATAAAAACCTGTATAGTGAGAGGCGTCGAGGGTCGTGGTAGAAAAGGTCTGACCCACGAGGCTGTTACGAAAAAATCGATATTGACAATCCGCAATTTTGATAATTTATGCTTACCACGCTCACTGGTAGCAGCACGCGCATATGCCGAGAGGGGTGAAATACGCTCGGGAGACTTACATACTAGATGGCAACGTATTAAGCGGATTAACGGTTCGTTGCAAAAAACGAAGCTATTAATCTTACGAGAGCTGCTAATATCACTGTGCCTACAAACGGCTGCGGTGTATATGAGATCGCCCAATATCAAGATTATTTAATGCGCGATGGTATTGCTATTGTTGTATACGAGTTTCTAACTCTGGGACGTCGTCAAAAACCTTTATTCGATGGTAGAAAACGAATTTTGGCTTCTGTAGGCACGATAAAATACACGTTATATATATTATATTACGAACGCACGCATCATTTTGAACCTATTTTGAATCTTCGAGGCGCTGTAGGCGGTAGAGCTTTTTGCTCGACTTGCAATGTAAGTAGTCGTCGAGATGATCACAGATGTTCAAAAAAGAAATGCCCCCGGTGTTTTACGCTACCGCCCTGTAATCCTAATATAGATGATGCAATTAAATGTGCTGACTGTAATCGTATTTTTTTCGGAGATCAGTGTTTGCAAAAACACAAGACTGTCGCTGTAGTCAGGAACCGTCGAAGAGCGAGTGTGTGCGAAACTGTGAAACGCTGTCGTTGGTGTTTCCAAACGATAAGACCTTTAGAACGGAAGAAACATATATGCGGTGTGAAATACTGCAAGACGTGTAAACACAACGAGCCGAATAATCATATGTGTTTCATGAAAAGTCTTCGTACATATAAAGACACGCGTAAAGCAGTTTTCATTTTCTATGACTTTGAAACACAGCAGTGCACACCTTTGAAGGGTGACACCTCTACTTTTGCTCATGAACCAAACCTTTGCGTAGCTCAACGACTCTGTACGTTTTATTGTACTGATGATACCATAACAGAGCCGTGCGAATATTGCGGCGTGCACGAGTTTGTTTTCAAGCATAGTCCTGTAGCTCAGCTTGTAGAATTAGCTATGACGAGTATCAAGGGGTTTTCTCGTACAATTTGTATTGCTCATAACGCAGGGGGTTTTGATGCGCAGTTTATTCTGCGGTATTTAATCGAAGAAAAAAAGACACAGCTACCATCGCTAATCATGAACGGTACAAAAATAATTACGATGCGACTTGAAAATCTTGTGTTTCTCGATAGCCTACACTACTTTCATATGTCTTTAAGCGCTCTACCAAAAGCCTTTGGTCTCGCGAATACTGTCACAAAAGGCACTTTTCCTCATTTATTCAATAGACCTGAAAACCAAAATTATGAAGGTCCTCTACCAAGCCTGGAATATTATTCACCTGATACAATGCGTGCTGGCGAACGCGAACAATTTCTTGCGTGGTACCGGGCATTGAAAGATCGTAATTATCTGTTCAATTTTCAGAAAGAAATTGTTGATTATTGCACGACAGATGTTACGATATTAAGGTGTGCGTGTATGGCTTTTCGGAATATGTTTATTGCCAGCGGCAATGTCTGTCCGTTCGAAGAGTGTACAACAATAGCGTCAGCTTGTTTTCGCGTTTTTCGTAAAAACTTTTTGAAAGATAACACGATAGGTATTATTCCAACGAACGGCTACAGATGGGCTCATAACCAATCTAAAAAAGCAGTTTCATGGCTCGTGTGGATGGAGCACTCTCTAGGGCAACGAATTCTTCATGCAGGCCGGGGACGCGAATTTCAAATATTGCAAAATTTACTAGTAGACGGTTACTACAAAACAGACGATACCTCTCATGTATTACAATTTCACGGGTGTTATTGGCACGGTTGTCCGCGATGTTACCCTTTAAACAGGGATCGGCGACAGAGTGATGGTACATCGATGGACGAACGTCTCGAAAAAACTATAACTATATCGAATAGGATTCGAGAGGGAGGTCATGTATTAACAGAGATTTGGGAGTGCGAGTACGATCGCCTGTTAGAAACTGATGCAGAAATGCGTGTACTCATAAAGGACCATCCTTTAGTTGGTATAGAGCCTCTTAACCCACGCGATGCTTTCTTTGGGGGGCGTACAGAAAACATGGTTACGCTTTACGACGCCCAGAATTCGGAGCAAATACGTTATGTGGATGTCTGTTCTTTATATCCTTACATCTGTAAATTTGGTAAATACCCGATAGGACACCCCCGCGTATATACGGGCTCTGAATGTATGGAGCTGACAGGTCCAAATAATAACGATCTTTCACGCGTAGAGGGTCTTGTTAAATGCTGCGTATTACCACCTACGAATCTTTATCACCCCGTATTACCGGTGCGTATGCATCACCGCTTATCGTTTCCTCTATGCCGTAGCTGTTCCGAAAGTATGAACCCGGAAACATGTACGCATGAAGATCCTTCTGACCGTATGTTCGATGGTACATGGGTGGTCGATGAGCTACGCAAAGCTATCTCATGCGGTTATATAGTTATCAAAGTATACGAAATTTGGCAGTATGAGATCACACAGTTCAATCGTGATACTCAAGAGGGGGGTCTCTTTGCTGCATATATAAATACCTTTCTGAAAATCAAACAGGAGGCGAGCGGTTGGCCCGAAAGTTGTTTGGAAGATGAAACGGCGCAAGAGCAATACATAACAGCTTTTGAGAGCTCTGAAGGTGTTAAGCTAGACCGCTGCAATATTAGAAAAAATCCCGGTTTACGTTCTGTAGCTAAACTATGCCTTAATTCTTTTTGGGGTAAATTCGGTCAGCGTGAGAACTTACCGCAAACGACAATAATTTCGTCTCGTGAAAAGCTCATGGAATTATTGACCAGTCCTGAATATGAAATCACAGGTATTCTACCTGTTAATAACGAGATACTATATATTAATTACACGAAGATCGACACTGCTGTAATACCTTCTGATATAGCAAACGTTGTGATAGCAGCATATACAACAGCACAAGCGCGTTTGAAATTATATAGTTATCTCGAGCGCTTGGGTCCTCGTGCGCTATACTGTGATACAGACTCTGTAATATATGTATCGAAGAAGAATGACACCTGTGAATATGAGCCTCCGACCGGTCAACTTTTAGGGGATCTTACCGATGAGTTGTGCTCTTATGGTGAGGGTAGTTATATAAAAAGTTTTGTTTCAGGCGGTCCGAAATTTTATTCATTTATTGTGCAGTGCCCCGATGGTTCCGAAAACGAGGTGTGCAAGGTAAAGGGTATAACACTCAATTTTACCAACAACTCATTAATCAATTATAATTCTCTGCGCTCGTTTGTAACCGGTGAAAGAGAGGTAGGGGAGATGCGCCCAAAACGGGTAGCCCGCCTAAAACGGGTAGGCCTTCCGAAATGCGCATTTTAAGTATTTTTGAGAATGTATGAGTGGCAACCGACGTCCCGGCCGTCAACCAATCACGGTCAGTCGGCTCGCTTCGGTGACGTAAACAGTTGAATGGTAAGACAACAATCAAGTTTTATGCTGCTTTCGTTAAAAAAATTCGAAATATGCTAGCTGCGATTACTCGAGGGTGGTGTAGAATGAGATTTTCTAAGTTGCATGGTATGATCTCGTTAGTAATGGGCTTCTTATCCCCGCAAAGTTGCGGGCTCCAGGCATTTCTATTTTGAAGGTATAATCGTCGACAATAAAAATGTGCGTACGGGCAAAACGGGTAAGGGGAAATCAGGCCTATACCTGAAATGACACCAAATAAATCTATCCGAAAACGTAAAAGACAAGCAAAGAGAAAAGGAAAAAAAAGAGAAAAAATATTCTAAGGTAAAAATTGACGCAGTGATGAAGAATTTAACGGAAGTAAGAGCTTTCAAGAAAAAAGTTGAAAAAATGAAGAAAAATTCAAACGAAGTAAAAGCTTCTACGTGTAACACTATTAAGAGACATGCAAGATCCAAACGTGGTCCAAAATGTAACAAAAATGACGAGTTCCAGTGCATTACCCGTTTTAGGCCCCCCCTACGAGCAAAGCGGGTATTTCGAAGAATTTTTATTTATTTTTTTTTTCATTGTTATCGAAGAAAATGAATTAGTTTCTTTATGATTTTCGAAAGTTTATTAGTTGAACATTCCCACGAATAAAAATAGAAATTGCATTTCGTTTCGAAGTCTGTTTTTTTCAACACCTCCCTTAGCTTACCCGTTTTGAGCTCATCTCCCCTACCTGTTGTATTACGCTACGACGCTATTAGACGGACAGCATACCACCAGGTCGTTACGCGTCCTGAAACAAAAACCTGTATGCCATCGAGCGTCAAACGAAGGCGCCATGGCGAGTATGGTTCGCTCCCTTACGGTTACAGATCTTAGTTTATGAAAAATTATATTATAAATTTTTTGTAAATGCTGTAAATACTGTTAAACACTGTAAACCTTTATATTGTTACTGTAAAATAAAACTTTATACATATACCGAATATCTGAATACTTTATATATATATATATATATATATATATATATATATATATATATATATATATATATATATATATATATATATATATATGCGCGATGTATACTTTGAGACCATTTTCATTACTACAACGGTATTTTCCAGGACCTTTGGCTGTTTCGAGGACTGGCCCCAAAGTATTCTATATGATTCGTATAGTTTAAGGACAGTCCTCAAAGTATCGACGATATGTAGATCGTTGAGTTTAGGGACCCGGAATATTATGAAGTGATATGAGGACTTGTCCTCAAAATATTCATGTATAATTTGTATGTTTTGAGACCTTGACGTTTTTACTATTTTTGTACTGCATAACGGGCGAAAAATTTCGTATGGTCGACGTTGCAGTTGACATATTGCGTTTATTCTCGGAACCGTAGTAAAAAAGGTATTTATCTAAAAAAAAATCTCAAACTATTTATATGCATATGTGCATACAAAGTATAGGTATCCTGTGACCATTTGGATTGGTATAACGATGATTTTGGGGACTGGCGTTGTAATTTCATATTGTATACTTCGTATCGTTTAGGGACATTTATATAATATGGACGCTCAATATGTATGTCGATCGTCAAGCCCGCTCCACACACTTGCTGAGACGTTTTGCCGACGTCTCTCTACACTCTCGTGTCGCTGAGTTGATCCCTCGTCTCTGGCTACGATGGATTTTGCTGCTGCAACTATTGTTGTGATTATCCCTGTGGCTCGTGTAAAAAAAACGACAACAGACGGAGACGACACAAGACGGCGAGAGAAGAGACGAGACTGCCCTCTATACTCTCGTATTGGCCAACACTCGTTATGCCTCGGTCAATACGTAGAGCCGGCTTTAGTATATTTCGAAATCTGCCTCACCGTGAGAGCTCTCGATGTGATTCTCGAGGAATCCCGGCAATTTTCGGGATTCCCCCCTAAAAAGTCTTTCAACCGGCGTCGGACGAGGCTGCAAAGTAGTACGGAAGAAAGTGCGATTCCAAGACATTGCACATTGTACATAATCCACCAACATCCATTATTCACAGTTACTACGAAGGATTTGTAAAAGAATATTTTTCAAAATGTATGCGTTAGTATTGTTCACTGACGATATTTTATACATTTGCGATATAAAAGACATTGACGTCCGGGGAAAAACGTGCTCGGTGAAATATACCGACAAGAGAAAATATGCAGCACGTGTTTTAGCAGTATGCTGTAAGTATAATTTTTCAGACTTTTTCTTAGGGAAGTACGATCATTACGACGAATCCGCTTTCGGACTTGATATTCAAGCACTGTTTTACTAAAAAGTTCGAATTTCCGATTAAACATAGTCAGGGCGGCGAAATAACACTCGCAGACTCGGTTATATCGCGAGAGACGTCTCATGCATTTGTCGAATGTAACCTAGTTTTGCTTTGAAATGAATTCGAATAGAAGACGTCACAAAATGTAATCAACAATTTAAAAAAAACTAACAATAATACTGTAGAAATAAAAAAAAGTATATATATGTATATCCCGGTAGGATGAGGAAATGATATCTCGGATATTTGCAAGGGTAGTGTGGATGTCCAGAAAAGATTTTATTATGTATTTAAATAATGTGAAACGATACAAACACGCATAAAGGAAAGAATATAACCTAAAATGGCTTGCGCCCGCTTTGTCATTTGTTCGCACGTCTTTCGTATTCGCGACCGTCTTCGACACCGACTCTTCCGTCAGCGACGTACTCTCTCTCTCTTTCTCTCGCCACACGTTAAACAGCGTTGCCGCGCCTTTTCCTCATACAATACGTCATTTAATAATTACAACAGTGTGATCTGGAAATGAGTTTCCGACAGATTTTTTGAAACGCCTTTGTAGTCTGTTCTCGTGGTGGAAATGCTATTATTATTATTATGATGGGCTACTTCCGAGTCGTACGAGATTAAATTTTTCAGATTTTATTAGTTAATGTACAATCAATTAAACATTTACCATAAATTCGGTACATCATAATCGAACACAAATCAGAACAGCGGTAGATAAAATAAATTTAGATTTTTTTTCCTTAAGGATTCCGATCGACATTAAAAGCTCTTCGTAATGATCGTACGTCCGTAAGTTCGATTTTGTTTAAATCCGTATTTTAAAAAAATTTTAAACTTCCCAATTTTTACAGATAATGATAAAATCTTGCACGTGATTAAAGAAAATTTAGAAGATATCACTGTTTCAGTCAACATTAAATGCGTCTTCATCACAGAGAAAGAAGCTACATTTAAACATGTAGTCAAAAATCTTGAATCGAATGCAGGTAAGCTCAGTTGGTTCGCCTCGAAATTTCTGGAAGTGATTAACCTTATTTTAGCGACTACTTTTTCGTTCCGTCTCATGATCTAAAAAATACTCGATACATATTTACATAGTGGACTGCATTCTTTCGATAACACTAATAGTATTTATTTTTACTTTACATTATTTCAGCGGACAGCGAAATTTTGTATATTGACAAAAGTATTTCACCAGTTCCATCTGAAAATTGCAAGAGCGTTTTTTCGCTGGAGCTAGTGAACCAACAAGAACATTTTTTCAACAAACCATCATGCTTCATTGCAACGCGCATGGTTCTGCCCGGAGAAAGCGAAGATACACTTGAAATCGATCGAAAACATGCCTCTGAAAAAATCGATATTACGCAGCCATCAGTTGAAGAAAAACTGCAAGGACAATTGTCGCCTTGTGAGCTAAAGGTCGGCAACGAAACTTATACTATAAATCTCTCAACCATCGAACTAGTCCCTGGTCCATCTGAAATTTCCGGAATCGAAAATGAAATATGGAATATTGAAAATGAAGAAGAAAAATCTGAATATCAGGAGAAGCTGCTCTGCGAAGGCGATAACAAGGCAATGTTCGTTGAGGAGGTAAATAGTACAGAACAGCTCTTAAATGAAATTGTCTCGAAACCGATAATCATCGGAGATGAGGTCCTCCAATCGCCAATTTTGAGAACTTTCCGAAAGAATTCTCCAAAAAAAATATTGCAAAGTCTTCTCAAAGATGACCCAACATCTGCAAAACAATGCCTTCGATATGAATGTGATTTGCCAAATGATCTAAATTCGATTTGGTTACCTATCATGAATTCGACAGAAAACGATTTGAAATCTGAAGCTGTTGAATCTGAAGTTATTTTATCCGAATTAAATAATGGTGAGATCTCAACCACGAACGCGCAACCGGAAAATGGTTTCGAGTTAGACGATGCAAGCGACGAAACCTTTGAACCGTCTGATCGAGAGACATCAAATTCCGACACATCAGGCAATGAGAGTGAGAAAATAATCGAGACATCAAGGTCAAATACAGCTGATCGAACAAAGCCGCTGAATATAACTTTGGGTATGGTGAAATATCAGTCTTCTGCTCCCGATGACACCGAACTTCACGTAGACGAATCTTCGGCTCGAGCGCCGAAAAAATATTTCTGCATGTATTGCAAAAAATTTCAATCTAAACTTGCACGACATTTGGAAATTGCTCATGCCAATGAAGAAGATGTCAAGAAATTCATCATTTTACCGCCAAAGAATCGAGAGCGTCAAGAAGTTATTGCAATAATTCGAAAAAATGGGAATCACATTTTCAACACCGATCGCCGCTACAACACAGGAGCTTTATTAGTTTGCCGACGGCCTAATCAAAGAATGAAAAAAACCGCCCAAGATTTTTTATCATGCGGAAATTGTAAAGGCCAATATTCAAGATCCGTAATCCGCCATCATTGGCGAAAATGCACCAACCGAGATGGGAAACGAGAGCGAATTGTTTTGGTGAAGGGCCGCAAAGTTGCAGCGCGATTACATGGAAGGGCTTCCGTTGATGTACGCAAATACATATTCCCATATATGCGAGAAGACGGCGTTGTACGAGGAATTAGATACGACGAACTTATTGTCCTATACGCGAATAAGCAATGCCAAAAATATGGTACTCATCAGCATCAATTTCAAATGATTAGAGCTCGACTACGTCTCCTTGGTCGTTTTCTGTGCGCTATAAAAAAAATCGACAATCGAATTACATGCTTCGCCGATATTTTTCAGCCACGCTATTACGACGCCGCTGTAGACGCGGTACGAATTGTAGCTGCTTTCAACGGTCAGACGTGTACGTTTGGACACCCTGCCGTAGCTTCTAATCTAGGTACTTTGTTGAAACATGTGGGAGAATTGTTGCGTACCGAATATATCAAGAAAGAGCAAGAACACGATAAAAAAAGAGCCGAAGATTTTATAAAACTTCTCATTGAGGATTATGGTACGAGTATTAACAGAGCCGTGGCCGAAACGCAAACTCAGAACAATCGACGAAAACAAGTGGTACTACCAACGATGGACGATATCAAAAAACTACATTCGTACTTGAAGGAACAGAGATCGAAACATTTTCTTGAACTTAAAAAAAAATATTCATACGAAACCTGGAAAAAACTTCTCGAAACAACATTGCTGTCACTGCAACTTTTCAACCGACGTCGGCCGGGTGAAATCGAACGGTTGTATTTGGATGATTTCCGTAGTTATCGAGGTATCGATTTGGCGGATAAAGAAACATATAATTCTCTATCTGAAGAAGGAAAAGCTCTTGCTCGCAAATATGTTCGATTTGAAATTCGTGGGAAACTCGGTCGTGGCGTTCCTGTCTTAATACATACAGATCTTTTGGATTGCTTGAATCTTATTATGCACCATCGAGAGGATGCGCGTGTACCGGCGCAAAATCAGTATTTGTTCGGGCTACCATCGAATGATAAAGATCGCCTGAGACACCTGCGGGCATGCGATTTGATGCGAGAGTACTCTCAGCGATGTGGCGCGGAAATTGCAAGTTCTCTACGGGGAACGCAGCTGCGGAAACATATTGCTACGAGATGCATAAATCTCAATCTTTCTGACGGTCAAGTGATCGATCTGGCTAACTTTATGGGGCATCATGAAAAGATTCATAAAGGAATCTATCGGCAACCAGTATTGGAAACGGACATAGTTAAAATTTCTAAAATACTAAAAACGGCCCAAGGATTTGAAGATGATTCCTCCGATGAGTCTGATAACCAGCCAGAGATGTCGATTGAAGAATCCGATCGTAATAATAGCTCTCTAAACAGTAATCGATCGCTGGGAAGTTCCGGAATAAAAAAAAAAATTTCGAGACGGTGGTCCATCATGGAAAAAGATGTTGTACTGACCGCTTTTCAAACGGAACTAGCGTCCGGGAAAACTCCTTCTGGTAAGGATTTACACGAATTAATCGATGCGAACGATTGTTTGAAAGGGCGGACTGTACCGCAACTGTGGACATGGTTGCACACCCAGAAAAAAATAACCAAAATGTAGCGTAATTTTTATTGATAATTTCTAACCTGTTTGTCATTTTTTGTAATTTTGAAAATAAAATTCTAGATAAGATATTAAAATGTCTGAGTTAAATATGAATTTACTCCAATGTGACTGGGACGAAAATGTTTGTACATATGTATGCATACAAAGTATATTTTGAGACCATTTGGATTGGTATTGTGGTCATTTTCAGGACTGTCTTTATAATTTCGTATGTAATTCGTATAGTTTCGGGACCGCCGCATAAAATAGACGCTAAATATGAACATGTCGATCGTTCGTATATTTTGAGACCATGTGGATCGGTATATCGATGATTTTGAGGACTGGCCTTGTAGTTTTGTATATGATTTGTATCGTTTAGGGACAGTCAAATAATATGGACGCTTAATATGTATGTCGATCGTTGAGTTCGGGGACGTGATCTACCGTTCAATTGTATAGGTACTGTTTCTGGAGAGAACCATCATATTTCTCAAATAACTATCACTTTACTTATTTTTGCATTAAGAAACCAGCAACAAAAATTATCTAGCAGGTTTTATTGAGCGGAACTATTTTGTGAACAATCTGGATACTAAATAATAAAACTAACTCTTTAAGTTCTCAAAGTCATGAGTTGATCGAAAAATTTACACGTCCTCGAAATAACCGTTAGATGACAGTCCTCGTAGTCAACATTTGGTGGTATATTCGAAATAATGATATACTCTTACGTCCTCATAGTGGCCAGTCGAGGAACATATGTATATGTCCTCGTAGTCGACTCTATATAGTAGCCCTCGAAGTCACCTTTCGATACTATTTTCCAAATATCCTTTCGAAAAAAGGTATATACTCACTTTCTATTGATTGCATATAGCATATAATTGCTTTTTCGAACATCTTTAACAAAAATCGAATCGGGTCCCCAAAGTCTACTTTGCACATATATATATATATATATATATATATATATATATATATGTGTGTGTGTGTGTGTGTGTGTGTGTGTGTGTGTGTTTGTATACATCGACACGTAAAACTTTATAATGCTACTTTATGAGGTCATAAGATTTAATAAAAAGGGTTATAATATATATATTCTTGGCTTTGAATATTTATTGTAAACTTGTGGAAGTACGAGAGAGAGAGAGAGAGAGAGAGAGAGAGAGAGAGAGAGAATGTGTGTACACGCGCGCTCGCTACAACAGGCTTCCACATATACTTCATCTCATAACGATCCTCGGCGCAGAGGCAGCGGCTCAGGCTGGCAATCCGAGCGTCTTGAGTTCGAGTGCCGCACTTGCATCGGATTTGTTTAATTATAAAAGAAAAAATGACGAAAATAAAAGCAGCGTGTCACCATACCGACACGCTCTCAAAAATAAAAATAAATGGCGGCAATGTAAGCAGCGCTCCACCATACCGACACGCTCCGAAAAAAAAAAAAAATACGAAAATAACAACAGCGCTCCGCCATACCGACACGCTACGAAAAAAAAAAAAAAATATATACCTATCTATAAAGGTGTGCGCACTATAGCGACTCAACCCAACCCCCCTCCTCCCCCCGCGCGCCTCTTCCCCCCGCACCCACGACGGACCGAGCCGCGGACTCGGAGGCCGCGGAGTGGGGATAGGAGTGGAGGTCGCCATAGTGCGCACCCTACTACTGACATAGTTATAAATCGATAAATATATATAGATATATATATACTAGGTGCGCAACTAAGTTTCCGGGTTTTTTTGACCAATGAAAAATAAAAAATTTTAAGGCAAATACAAAAAATGGTTTATTCGAAGTATTGTCCCTCGCTATTTACACATTTTTGCCATCTCTCTGGCAATACATGAATACCGCGACGATAAAAAGTCGCGTCTTTGGACTGAAACCATTCATCCAACCAATTTTGTACTGCATCATAATTGGCCAAGTGTAGTCCACCCAAGCCATGCGCCATCGATCGGAACAAGTAAAGTCTGAAGGGGCCAGGTCTGGTGAGTACGGCGGGTGCGGTAGCAGATCCCATTTCAGTGTTTTTATCATGTCTTGGACGATGGAACTGCGATGGCATGGAGCGTTGTCGTGCTGCAATATCACACGTTCGTGTCTCGTGTCCCATTCTGGCCGTTTTTCGAGCAATGCGTGGCTCAAATTGATTAGTTGTTGTCGGTAGCGATGCCCATTGACAGTTTCGCCCGGTTTCAGCAGCTCATAGTACACGATTCCTTTCTGGTCCCACCAAACGCAGAGCATCGTTTTTTTCCGAAACGATTTGGCCGTGCCGTCGATGTCGACGCTTCGCCAAGTGAAAGCCACGATTTTCTGCGTTTGGGATTCTCGAAAAATATCCACTTTTCATCGCCAGTAACAATTCGATGCAGAAAACTCTTTCTGTTCTGCCGCAAAAGCAAAATTTCGGAAGTGATTCTTCGATTTTCCATTTGTCTCTCAGTCAACTCATGCGGCACCCACTTTCCTTCCTTTTGAATTTTTCCCATGGCGTGCAAACGTTTTGAAATACATTGCCGCGTCACATTTAATGCCTCGGCGAGTTGATCTTCTGTTTGCGTGTCATCTTCATCCAATAACGCTTGCAGATCGGCGTCCACAAATGTTTGCGGTCTTCCCTTGTCCCCAGTCTCAAAATTGCCACTTCTGAACCGTTTGAACCAATCCTCACACGTTGTTTTTGATGGTATATGTTCACCGTAGGCCTCCTCAAGTAACCGACGTGCTTCAGCTGCTGTTTTTTTAGGTTAAAGCAGAAAAGCAATGCTTCCCGCAAATGCTGTTTATTTGGCACAAACGTTGACATTTTCGAGGTTAGAAAAAGGTCGTTGTGTTGCGATATTTGTTTATATTACGACTGGGTATTCTCAATAGATATCCAAGCTACAAAGACACCCAATTGCAGATCTGTATGCCGACTACACGTGTCGCTAGCGCCATCCATGTGTGAAACCCGGAAACTTAGTTGCGCACCTAGTATATACAGTGATGACAGAAATAATAAGAACACTGCCGAATGTTCTTATTATTACCGATCGTTCTTAGAGGATATTCAAAATGAAGAAGAAGAAAGCTTACAAACTATCGAGAATCGTCCTTCGCGTTCCAAACAGAGAAAGATATTTTAAATCGCCGATTAAACTTTGGCAAGAACATTCTTTTTTAAATTTTTATAATGATGCGATCTTTATTTGTACATCGCGACTCAAATTGCGCAAATGATAATAAATATTAACAAATTAATAAATTTTCATGTCTTTTTCAAATAATTCGTCAAAATGTTTTTGTTGCGCAAACTTTCCTCCTATCATCCATATCCTTCATTTTCGCGATAAATATTATTTCCATCACTATTATAAAATGTTTCGATTACAGTAGAACCTCGGTTATCCGAACCTCGATCATCCGAATCCTCAATTATCCGAACGATGACTTAGTTTATCCGAACGCTCAATTATCCGAACGTTAGCCCGAAAGATACATTGTTGCACGCTGCCACCGCCGTGAGCAACAATGTATCTTTGCGAGAATTGCGAGATACATTACCGCGACATACACCCAGATAGACAGTCGTGATTTTCACGCTGTGCATACATCGGAAAAAGCAAATTTTACAGCACATCGATTTCAATGTTGTGATAACATGTAATGAACGCATTTAGTATCCTGAATTGACGATACATTTTGATTCATTTTGATTGCAATTTGACGTTTGCCAGTGCATCATACGTTGACTACATCGTGAAATCATAAGACGGACATTTCAAATTCTGCATTGAATGTTGTCATATCGGCGTCATATGGCAGTCATGCAATGATTTTTTTAATGTATTCATTGGGTTAACATTGGTAGTGTAGATATCGTGCAGGCAATACATCGGCCTTTTGCATATATAGCAATGACATATTCGATGAGCACAATATGACGGCGTATGCGCATTTCTAAGTGACACATCCTATGGCGGTATTATGCATTTTTTCAGTAATACATCGCATGAGCGCCATATGATGGCGATATGTATGTTGCCTCGAGTAATTACCGCGCCGGCAGTACCGCTAGAGTCCGATAGATGGCTACGATTCTCGCGGGCAGAGTCGCGAAATATTTGTATATAACCGAGTTCAAAAGAAAGTGGCGAGTCGGCAGAAATGCTGACAACGATTTTGTAAAGTCTTTAACGGATCTCTAGTTGTTTGAGAAATTTGTGGTACCCGTATTTTCACACAAATACAGATATGTATGTATTTTGCAGCTATATATTGGGATATACTGAATAGAGTATATCTCGTCAGTATACTGACGATTTTATCATTATGATTCAACGCGACGGTGGTGGGGATATGAGCATTTCTCTGTCATTTTTCGTCACGCCGTGACGCCCATATGAGCCCCATATGCATGTACTTATTCTTGTATTTCCGTGAGTCGATTTTACTAGTGCTAATGAATTCACCGTATGAATGCTCACGTGAACACAACTTTGCTTCATTTCGACATCATATTGGGATTCATCATATGATACAAATATGATGTACATGGGAGCACTCATAAGAGACTCACAGCTGTGAGCCTTCCTATGCGTCATACAAGACGTAAATATGATGCAAATATCAGGTAAATGTGTCTATCTGGGCATATTAACGCAAGAACGTTAATATATATGTCAAATTTTTATAAATATGTATGTACTATTTTTATGTGATAAGGTTTTGTTTATGATGTCGTTCCAAAACCCCACGTTTCGATTATCCGAACTTTTGATTATCCGAACTAGCCTCGGTCCCAATTGGTTCGGATAATCGAGGTTCTACTGTACTCTTTTTTTGGCATGCTAGAGTAACGTATTGCCGCTAATCACTGTTGTTTTCTCCCTGACAGCAACTTTCATTGCTCTAGAACTCAGCACCTATTGATTTTACAAAAAAAAAATTAATACAAAAATTGTCAAAAATTTCATCCTTTACAACTTTGAATATTACATTTTTGTTCGTATTTCCAAAAACTATCGAGATATTTTCCAAAAACAAAAATTTTATTTTTTTAATCAACTATATCTCGGAAAATATTAACAATAGAGAAAAAGGTTTCAGATGAAAAAGATGGGAAATATTATCCTCTACAAAAAAGGTCCTTACAATTTGCACCGTAAATATCACCGTTTCCGAGATATTTGCTAACAGGCGTTTTCCAAGATGGCGGCTAACGCACAAGGGTGAGAACTACACACACTTGGTTTTATACTTAGGGGACACCCTCTAACATAATCCAATCATAAAATTGCGTGCTCGGATTTTTTGCTTACAAACCCCGTTTTTGGTGCTAAAGTTCCTGGACTAATATAGCTCAGTCGACTCTGAAAAATCAGTCAGATTTTGCATATCGTTAGTTCCTGACGAGATTACATATCGCGTCAAATATTTTTTTTAATTGCAAAATCTTTCGGTTTATGAATATTTTCCGACTTTTTAATCAATAAGCAATTACATACCTTCTTTCCTTTAATTTTTTTTTAATTAATGTTGCGACAAAAGGACTATATTTTATCATAAAAATATTTACAACATTAAAAAAACTATTTGGTACTATTTATTTAACAAATGATTTTTCAATAATTTTTTTAACTGTTAGGGATACGATGAACAATTAAAAAAAAACCTGTGTGTGTGTTCTTCACACATGCAAGAAGTGAATACTTCTGGTATCCGGCCTTTCGCTTGAATGAAAAATTAAAAATATAATCATTAAAATAATCGTTAAGATTATTAAAAACAATCATTTAAAAAAATTGAAAACACTGTGTTGCGGAGCCTGATGAGGCTAACTCAGAGACCTGCGGAGCCTATTGAAGGCGCTCGGACAGAATACAGAGTCTTTCAGAAACCCTGCGGAGACCTATATAAGAACAGCAGAAATAATTTCCATGAAAATAATTACAATTACAAAGATTCATTAAAATAACAATTTAAAACAATTATGTAAATAATAATCTATTCTATGTGAAGGCCCTGCAGCGCTTTCGCTTTCCGGCTATATATATATAGCCGGAGCATTGTGCTCGGCTCGCGGCACGGCTTGTGTTTACTTTTTGCTTCTCTCTACAGAGAGCGGCAGAGGGCGAATACGAGTAGCCGCATATCGTGCGCGCGTCACGAGGCCCGGATCATTCACGGGACTCGAGGGATATGGCAACTTGCCATAAATTAATTTTTACAAACATTTTATTTTCAGCAAATATTTGTACAATTATTATAAGCGTAATTATAAGATATATTAGTTAATAAACTCGCTCTGCCAAAGAGCGAGGTGCCAGCGACGCCTGTTGCTGTGAGTCTGTCCGCACAATGGACAAAGATATTTTTAATTACTAAAAATAATGAATTAACAAATATGTTAATTAATCAACTCGCTCTGCTAAAGAGCGAGATACCAGCGACGTCTGTCGCTGTCCTCCTCCGTTCGCTAAAACGGGCGGAGAGAGTATCAGTTTATAAGAACTGATTATCATATAGTATGATCGCAAAAAATACATTTTTGTATAATATATATATTGGAGCAGTAGGTTTATCGCGTCAGAAATTTCGGGGAATCGAAGAGTGGGAGAGCGACGTGTGACGAGTAAAGTCGAATTATGGCTATAGGGCTCGGGGCGAGTCGGCACACTTCGGTTTTTGGAAAACACGAATTCGGAGCCCGGCGAAGCGTCGCGCGACTGGCGTCTCTCTGCCTCACTTCGAAATCGATCTCTGTGCTGCGCACACGCTATTAAGTGCTCATAAAAGAATATTAAAGTGTGTTTATAGAAAGTGTGATTCTCTTATTCACTCATTCAACCAATCCTTCCTCACAAGCCTGATCGTACCAAAAAACAAAACAAAAAAAAGAAAAGGTTCAATAATATATTTCTTTGCAGATGACTGGGTATATATTACCCAGCCGCATATATATGTATATGCGTAGCCAAAGCCTTGCGATCGGCTGTCGGGACTGCTTGTGTTTACTCTTTGCTTCTCTCTGCAGAGAGCGGCAGAGGGGGAATACGAGTAGCCGCATATCGTGCGCGTGTCACGAGGCCCGGATCATCCACGGGACCCGAGGGATATGGCAACTTGCCATAAATTAACTTTTCCAAACATTTTATTTTCAGAAAATATTTGTATAATTACTATAAGCGTAATTATAAGGTATATTAGTTAATAAACTCGCTCTGTCAAAGAGCGAGGTGACAGCGACGCCTGTCGCTGTGAGTCTGTCCACACAATGGACAGAGATAATTTTAATTACTATAAATAATTAATTAACAAATATGTTAATTAATAAACTCGCTCTGCCAAAGAGCGAGATACCACGACGTTTGTCGTATATTATCTCCGTTCGCGAAAATGAACGGAGATAATTTTAATGGTTAAGAAATGTTAATTAACAAATATGTTAATTAATAAACTCGCTCTGCCAAAGAGCGAGATGCCACGACGTTTGTCGTGTATTATCTCCGTTCGCGAAAATGAACGGAGATAATTTCAATTGTTAATAAATGTTAATTAATAAACTCGCTCTGCCAAAGAGCGAGATGCCACGACGTTTGTCGTGTATTATCTCCGTTCGCGAAAACGAACGGAGATAATTGTAATTGTTAATAAATGTTAGTTAACAAATATGTTAATTAATAAACTCGCTCTGCCAAAGAGCGAGATGCCACGACGTTTGTCGTGTATTATCTCCGTTCGCGAAAATGAACGGAGATAATTGTAATTGTTAATAAATGTTAATTAACAAATATGTTAATTAATGAACTCGCTCTGCCAAAGAGCGAGGTGCCACGACGTTTGTTGTGTATTATCTCCGTTCGCGAAAATGAACGGAGATAATTTTAATTGTTAATAATTGTTAATTAACAAATATGTTAATTAATTAACTCACTCTGCCAAAGAGCGAGATGCCAACGGCGTTTGTCGTGTATTATCTCCGTTCGCGAAAATGAACGGAGATAATTTCAATTGTTAATAAATGTTAATTAACAAATATGTTAATAAATGTTAATTAACAAATATGTTAATTAATAAACTCGCTCTGCCAAAGAGCGAGGTGCCACGACGTTTGTCGTGTATTATCTCCGTTCGCGAAAATGAACGGAGATAATTTTAATTGTTAATAAATGTTAATTAACAAATATGTTAATTAATTAACTCACTCTGCCAAAGAGCGAGATGCCAACGACGTTTGTCGTGCATTATTTCCGTTCGCGAAAATGAACGGAGATAATTTTAATTGTTAATAATTGTTAATTAACAAATATGTTAATTAATAAACTCGCTCTGTCAAAGAGCGAGATGCCATCGACGTTTGTCGTTGCATACTCAGAATTATTATAATTCTGTTGCTCGTATTGTAGCAAAACCAAACTTGAATGTTTGGCATGCTCGGCTGTATACTGTAGCGAGAAATAAATGCTCGCAGCGCACGTACACTCGTGCACGTCACATATACATGGCCGAGCGTTAGTATAAGATTTTCGAGAGGGGCGGGTCACGGCTGGCCCTGCTACGACGCCTCGGCCTTCGGCCCGCGTCGATGTGCCGGCGCTTCGTAGCAGACGCGCGCCGTGTCATCTAGCGGTAGTCCGCAGCGGCTCGTAGTGAAATCCTGTGAGCTCTGCACTACCGCGGAGAGAGCGAAGCCGTCGAAATTTCTCGGCGACTGACACTGCCTCTTAACAGAGAGAGTTGGAGATTACGGTTGTACCTAGTCCGTTCATACAAGAGAAATGAAGTAATAAAACATTGATACATGAACTGTGGATTTTGGTTTATAAATATTGTGAGTGATCTGAGAGGGCAGATTACTACAAATTGGTGACCCCGACGTGATTAGCACGATAAAGTAACAACCCTTAACCAAATAACGGACACGTGGCTGCACCATGGTAATAACCCGGGAAGCAACACGAACAGCGGGGGGTGTGGAAGAAAGCGCATCTCCATCGCAAACCGATCAGGACAACAGCCAAATGAACATTCGAAATCGAGGAGAGCCAGTCGAATACTTCCGATTGCCGCATTTTTGGACAAAATTGCCAGAAAGATGGTTTGATCAAATAGAAGCTACATTCAACAATAGGAGGATAACGAGTGATAGGAAAAAATACGACTGCGTCATAGAGGCACTCGATGCGGAGACACTGCAACAAATAACAGATTTCATGAGAAATCCGCCAGTACAAGACAGGTATGAGGCGATAAAACGAGTACTTATAAGTCGTTTTACAGATTCGAGGGAGACGCAGATCCGGAAATTCTTAAACGATTTGCACCTCGATAGCCGAAAACCATCACAGCTTCTACGTGAAATGAGTGATTTGGGAGAAGACATGGTATCGGAGGAATTTCTTCGGTCCCGATTTATACACTGCATGCCGTCAAACATACGCACGGCATTATTAAGCCATACCGATCTGTCACTAATGAAGCTGGCAGAAATCGCAGACACAATTATTGAATCATGCTACAGTGCTAGTGTGATGGCAACGGCGACACCACTGTGCACGGCGAAATCACAAATGGCAGTACCGGACTCGACAGTAAATGCAGTAGACTCTCACGTATCTACGTTGGAAAGAGAAATCCGGGCGTGGCGACTAAGCATGGAAAAAGATATAGCAACGTTGAGAGCGGAGGTGAAAACGCTTTGTTCAAAAGTGGAAGAAACCCAAAGAGGAAGTTATATCCAAGAGCGACAAGGACGCAGGCCTCGATCAAGTTCTCGCGGCAGGTTAAGACAACCGACGAATGGAATCTGTTTCTACCATCACAGGTTTGGTTCAGCATCGACTCGGTGTACACTTCCGTGCGCATTCCAGCCTCCACTGAGACCAGGAAACCAGGGAAACTAGAGGCGCTGACCCTCGTCGAAGCGGTCGCGGACAGCATAGGCAACATTCCCAACAATGAAAACCGCTTACACATGAATGACCTGCATACTAACTTAACTTACCTTGTAGATTCTGGATCCGCAGTGACAGTAATACCCCGTGAATTGGTAACAGGAAAACTGAAAAAACAATCCTTCACTCTCTATGCAGCGAACAAAACAGAAATCAGCACTTGCGGCGAAAAAATCCTTACACTTGACTTGGGTTTGCGTCGAAGGTACAGTTGGCCTTTCATAATTATAGAAGTGCAATCTCCTATCATTGGAGAGGATTTTATAGCACACCACGGTCGCCTGATCGATTTAAAATACCAGTGCTCGATAGACGCTGGGACTAAGCTCTCTTCGGAAGGAAAGATACGGCAGACGTCGATACACAGCATTTCGACGATCAACAATAACAATGAATACGCCGAATTACTTGAGAAATTTGCAAGCATCACGAAACCAGCGAATGCAACGCGAAACATAGAAGAGGTGACCATTGCGCATTACATCGAGACGACAGGCCCACCAATAGCTCATCGCCCGCGGAGATTAGTGGGACTGAAATTAGAAGCTCTGCGCCAGGAGCTCGAGTACCTATTGGAACGGAACATGATTAGACCGTCAAAAAGCCCGTGGTCAAGTCCGATTCACCTCCAAGCAAAACAAGCAGGAGGATGGCGTTTGTGTGGGGACTTCAGAGCACTAAACTCAAAAACGATACCGGATCGATATCCCACAGGACACAGTCACGATATTTTTATCAACTTGTATAAAAAAAAAATTTTTCAACGCTCGACTTAACCAGAGCATATCATCAAATTCCAATGGCGACGGAAGACATCCAGAAGACAGCTATAACAACTCCTCTAGGGATGTTCGATATCCTGGTCATGCCTTTTGGATTAAGAAACGCGTCTCAAACATTTCAAAGATTCATGGACTCGATATTCAGAGACCTGAACTTTGTGATAGTATACATAGACGACATTCTTATCGCATCGGAAGATGCAGACGAACATAAACGACACTTAAAAATAGTACTCGAGAGATTACAAAAAAACGGATTAACAATCAACCTGGCGAAGTGTGTATTAGGAAAACCCGAGTTAGTTTTTCTAGGATACAATATTAATGAGAACGGATACAAACCTCCAGTCGCACGCATTTAAGCAATTCTCGATTACCCGAAACCTGAAATTATTGTTGAGCTTCGCAGATTTCTCGGACTGGTAAACTTTTATCGAAGATGCGTTCCGGATCTGGCTGCAACTCAAGTACCTTTCAACGAATTCCTCAGAGAATCAAAAAAGAATGACAGGCGACCAGTTCCTTGGACTCCGGACGCAGAAGGCGCATTTCAACGTTGTAAAAGAAGAGTAGCCGCAGCCACATTAAATACATTCTTAGCACCGAACTTACCCTTGAGACTTACCTCGGATGCGTCGAACACGGCGATCGGTGCGTCACTGGAGCAGCAGGAGGGGAATCAGTGGAAGCCAGTTGGATTCTTTTCTCGAAAATTAACACCGACCGAAAAAGAAGTACAGTACCTACGATAGGGAGTTACTGGCCATCTTCGCTTCAATAAAATTCTTTGAGCACATTCTCGACGGAAGAAACTTTGTTATTAGGACGGATCATCGACCATTAACACACACATTCAAACGAAATTCGGATAAAGTGTCAGAGAGGCAACTGAGACAATTTGATTACATTTCACAGTTTTCTACAGAAATCGTATATCTAAAAGGAGATGACAACACAGTAGCAGATGCACTATCAAGAATTCAGGCAATCTCACAAATTGAAATGCCGAGAGTGTTATCTGCCCAACAAATATCTCAAGCCCAGCAAGAAGACGAAGAAATAGACGATCTGGTACAAAATTCGTCGCTAAATTTGCAGTTGTTGTCAGTTGAACCAGGCACGAAAATCTACTGCAATATCTCGAATGGCATCGTTCGTCCATATATTCCAAAAACACTAAGAAAAAAAGCCTTTGACTCGGTACACGCTCTCTCACATCCAAGTGGCAGGAGCACATGCCGGATATTGAAACAAAAATATATTTGGCCCGGAATAAAAAAAGACACACTCGAAGGTGTTCGTTCTTGTATAGCATGCCAACAAGCGAAAGTACAGCGTCACAACCGACGATTACCTCGTGCCATCGACGTTCCGGACTGCAGGTTCAATCACATTCATATGGACCTGATTGAATTGCCAACAGTAAACGGTTTCAGATACTGCTTAACTATGATGGACAGATTTTCAAGATGGCCGGAAGGAATTCCTCTGAAGAATATGACAGCCGAGGCAGTGGCAAATGCATTTTACCACAACTGGATCTGCCGTTTTGCAACTCCAATCACGATAACCACGGATCAAGGGAGCCAATTTGAGTCCCAGCTATTCAAGGCATTGTCCAACATGGTCAGCGCACACAGAATTCGTACGACCCCATATCACCCGGCGTCGAATGGACTGATAGAGAGATGGTATCGGACATTAAAAGCAGCATTAATGTATAATCGTCAAATCCCGTGGATGGATTTGTTACCCACAGTATTACTAGGATTACGGACGGCATACAAAGAAGACATTGGAGCATCGTGCGTGGAGATGGTGTATGGAACAACACTCAGACTTCCGGGTGAGTTCTTCATCAACCAGGACATGCCGGCAGACCCACAGATTTTCGTCGAACAATTCCGGGAGCACATGAGAGGGCTACGGCCAACTCCAACTGCACACCATAATAAAGCGAGGATGTTTGTACTGAAGGACATGTACAACTGCTCGCACGTACACCTACGGAACGACGCAGTAAAACCGCCATTGCAGCCTCCATACTCGGGACCGCACACGGTGGTAAAAAGACTCGACGATCGCAGATTCGTCATAGACGTAAATGGAGAAGAGAAGACGGTATCCTTAGAGAGATTAAAACCTGCCTATAATACAAAAAAAGATAATGATCTCACGATGAGCGAGGTTAAACAACCCATGGCAAGTCATCATTGGGGTTCGGCCGTCGACATGCCAAAGAAGACGTATGCAAAAAAAACAAAAAACTATCGTTCCCGCCAGAACCGGCTAGGTCACTAAGGGGGGAATAGATGTGGCGGCACCGCAACATCACTTCTGACCGCGCGGCGGCGCAGCGATCGCGAAGAGGGAAAAAATACTTCGCACGTTAATCGTTGGAGGGTTTGGAAGCGCGTAAAGCGTTGGAGAACGAACCGGTAGGATAAAGGAAGCTGGAAATAAAAGATGGGGTTAACAGAGAGAGTTGGAGATTACGGTTGTACCTAGTCCGTTCATACAAGAGAAATAAAGTAATAAAACATTGATACATGAACTGTGGATTTTGGTTTATAATTATTGTGAGTGATCTGAGAGGGCAGATTACTACAAACGCGGCGCGATCGGAGTTAGGGCGCGAATCTTTGAATATGATTTAGTTTCCGCGCAAGTGAGTCTGAGAATGATCGCTCGCGAATTCCGAACACAACACTATTCTTAATGGGATCGATTTTGTTAAGATCGATTGGGTGTTAGTGAGGTTTACGTTAATTCTCTATTCAAAGAGAAATGATAATTCACTTTGGTTTTATTTAATAATAACCAAATAACGTAAACTTTATTGATTGTTCGTAGTTTCACTATTTAAATGTGTTCTGAATTAGTGTTTTACAGAGTTCGAGATTTTGTAGAGTTGACCTTACACAGAGTTAAGTTTGAGATTTTGACGCATAGGTCTTGACTCGATGAAGGCGAAGAATAATCTAACTAAAGTTTTACAAAGAGAGGAACGCTCTGCCTCGCAGAGGCAGATTACAAAAATAAAGACGGTTGGATTTGATTGGTCGGAATTTTAGTTGTGTGAATGTATGTTTTTCCCGTGGGGGGGGGGGGGGGGGGGAATATTGCGTACGTGACCAGTTGTGGGAAAGGAAAAAGGTTTCGAGTTAGAATTCGTAGAGTACTTACAGTGTTTGTTTACAGCTAGATTTTTGGGCGACGGAGTCGCACAAGAGATTCGTTGAAATGTAACATGAATAAAGAAAGTAAAGAAAATTTGTCTGGCTGGATATTTATGAGTTTAAGACTGAGAGAAAAATAGTATCGTTTACGAGCGACGAAGTCGCGTGAGAATTTCGTGGAAAAGAAGTAAAAGAAAATGTTCGCTAGAAAGAGTGTTTATAAGTGGATAGGGTGTTTGAGATTGGTCATGCTTTGAATTCTTTAGTGTGTATATGTAATAGGAGTAGGGTGGTCTGGCAACCTTAGTTGGGAACTTTCCCTTAGGGTGATGTGAAAGGCCCGGACGAACTCCGACGACGTCGGCATAGTAGTGAACTTGCGCGCTACGCAACACCGCTAGATGGCAGTGCATGGCCCAAAGTGCGAAGCCTCGGCAAGAAACGATAATCTCGAGCCAAATGCAAGTATTGCGCCGCGAAATAGACGGGATCAGGATGGATCATGGATTTTTTCCAAACTTTGCAGACTTTTAGTCGTCCATTAGAACAACATAATGTGCAAGTAGTAAGGCGTACTACTCAAGCGTTTTCGAGAAAATCGCAAGAGAAGTCTTCCGCGTTCAATATATACCGGTGCGTTGCAACGGCAGTTGATAAGTCGTGACGGCCGAGTGGTTAGCATTCGTGTTCCGTAATCACTGGGTCTCTGTATCGAGTCCAGTTTTTATTTTTTTTTATTTATATATTTTTTACAACATTGGTCATATTCGTTCGTATATATTACGACTCAGACGCAATACAATGAAAAAAATATGTGTATTTGTATGAACATGTATTGAATTGCCGTTGTTATTTGGCTGTTTACTAAATTTTATTATTAGAACAAATATCATATTTATTATTATCGAGAAGTAAACGACCAAACGCATATAGTTTTCTTGAAAATGAGAAATCTCTTCCAAACCAGGCTTCGAAATACACGTACTTTTTCATTATATCGTCTTTGAATTTTAATATATATAAACAAATAGACCAGTGTGGAAAAAAAGGATAAAATTGCCAAAAAAATGATCGGAACTCGATCCAACAATTGCGAAACAACTCGACCACCACCATCCAAGCCTGCTCTACACATTGGCCGAGACGTCTTGCCGAATGTCTCGGGCGGGACTCGCCTCTCACGAGATATGAAAAATATGCCCCTCCACACTCTTGTGTTGCTCAGTTGATGCCTCATCTTTTTTTATTCGTTATAAGTGTGGAGGGCGATCTCGTCTATGGACACGAGACTACCCGAGATCCCTTTGATTCGTGTCAAAAAAACCGACAACGGACCGAGACGACACGAGACGGCGAGAGGCGAGACGAGACAGCCCTCACACTCTCGTATTGGCCAACATTCGTTATGTCTCGACGAGTGTGCAGAGTCGGCTTTACAGTTGCAACGCACCGGTATATATTAGACGCGTAAGATTTCTCTTGCTATTTTTCCGAAAACGCCTAACAATAAGTACGCATTACCGCTTGCACATTATGTTGTCCTAATGGACTTCTGAATGTATAAAAAGTTTGAAGAACATCCGTAATCCGTACGTCGTGGCCCCCTTTAATTTAATTTCATATGGTCGACTAAGAATCGATAATTCTCGATCGAGTCTCGACTCGGCTAGTTGCATTCGTGAAGCGCCTCCCTTCAGTCAAATGCACATGAGTCAAAACGTGTACCTAACAGAGAGAAACCTGAGAGAGCCCACGGAGCGAAAAGCCCAGGACAGGCTGGTGGAGCTCGGTTCCGTAGGATCTGTGTGTCCGTTCCGTGAACTAAATTCTCAGCGGGTAAGTGTTGAATGCGGGTAAAGAAGTATGCTCTGTATTATCTGCTCCACCACTGAGCTCTCGGTTTTGCTTACCCACACATGTAAGCGCACACGCACGCATATTACAAAGTAAAACTGCGGTATCCCTTGGCCACTGCTGCTTTTCTCGAAGATTCAGTTGCTTGCAGAAATGCAATTTCAGATAAAAGCTTGCTTCTTAAACGGATGCGATACTTTACATGTAATATTGATTTAATAAAATATATATTGTAAATAATTCTTGACTGAAGACGTGTATTATAAATAAATAATAAACAAATCATCAATTTCGCTCTCTCTCTCTCTCTCTCTCTCTCTCTCTCTCTCTCTCTCCGCGTAGCATCAGGGAGCGGAATAGTCTGTACAAGCGTGTTCGTAGGTCTAACAATATTCTCGGATTTGTAATGTATAGATTGGTTAGGGATCGAGTTACGCTGGCCATTAGAAAGGCCAAAAATGATTTCCTGCTGTCTAAGCTAAACTCGATAAATGATCAGAAGCGGATGTGGGCTGAATTGAGGAATTGGGGCCTTGTCAAACCGTCGCTTGCTTCACCACTACATTTTTTTACTCCGGATGAGCTGAATGCTTACTATGCAACCATCTCGGCCGTTTCAGCGCCGATTACTGAAGACCTGTTTGGTGCCATGGCAGCTGAAACTCCTGGCAGCCCAAATCCTTTTGTCTTCACTCATGTCTCAGGTGAGGCAGTCCTGCGGTGCATTCGTCGCTCTGCGTCAACCTCGCTCAATGCTGGCCCGGATGGCATCTCCAGATTTATTATCACAAAGTCACTTCCGCTTCTGATCACGCATTTAGCATCTATATTTAATCATTCTATTCAGCTCTCGCATTTCCCTGATACATGGAAGCTGTCGCACATACGCCCTCTTCTTAAAACTAAGACTCCAAGAGCACCCTCTGACACGCGGCCGATTGCGAATTTGCCGGAATTTTCGAAGATTTTTGAGAGAATCATTTTTGATCAGATTATGCACTACCTAGAGACTCATGGCATTCTAGATCCGAGGCAGTCTGCGTACAGGCGCTTGCATAGCACGCAATCGGCGCTGCTTAGGGTAACCAATGACATTCGACGCGGTGTAGATGAGAGGAAGATAACCATCCTTGTCCTCTTTGATTTTACTAAGGCGTTTGACACAGTTCCGCATCTACACCTGCTCAAAAAGCTTAAACTATTAGGTTTTTCTGATTCGGCATTGAAGTGGCTCTACTCGTATTTGTCATGCAGATCGCAGGTGGTTGTAGGTGAGAAGGGTTGCTGCTCGGATCGTATTGAGCTGACCGCAGGAGTTCCGCAAGGCTCAGTCCTTGGTCCACTGTTGTTTTTGCTCTATATCAATGATATCGGCGTGAACCTAAGGTACTGTCAGCACATGATCTTCGCTGATGATACGCAAATTTATTTGCAGTGCTTACCATCTGATCTTAATAATTCGATTGCGAAGGTTGCTCATGATGTGAACATAATATCACAGTTCGCTGACACTAACGGCTTAGCGCTAAATGTGAACAAGTCAAAAGCGATCGTCATAGGTAGCAGAGCATATATAGGCGCAATTAATCTCTCGGAACTTCCGCGGATCACGGTGGGGGCGTCGGTTCTGCCGTATGTATCGGAGGCAAAGAACCTAGGTGTTGTTATAACATCTGATCTATCTTGGAATATGCACGTGTCGACCATTTCGCAAAAAGTGCATGGGGTGTTGCACAAATTGAAGTATCATAAGGGATCTCTCCGTACTGATGTAAGGATCACTTTAGTCAAAGCCCTTATATTACCCCATTTTGACTATTGTTGCCTTGTGTACCACGATCTAACTGAGACCCTCAATGACAAGCTCGAGGTTTTGCTTAATACGTGTATTAGGTTCATTTTTGACTTGCGTCGTGATATCTCTATAACGCCGTATCGTAAGAGGCTAGGTTTGCTGTCGGTTAGAGGGCGACGTCTGTACTTTCTTGGGATTACAGTCTACCATTCGATACACCTTAGAGTTCCCCCCTACCTAAATGAAATTTTGCCTAGAGAGGACCCTGGAGTGCGACGGTCAGAGAGGCGGGTGGAAAACACTGTTTTTCGTATTCCTAATCACCGAACTGAGGTGTTCCACCGGTCCTTTCAAATTGCTGCTCCACTCTTCTGGCATTCCCTGCCCGGCAGCATTCAAATGTCGTCGTCCCTTGAGCTATTTAAAAGCAGGCTCTATGCGCATTTGTTGCAAACGGAGTATGGAGGAATGGATGGTCAGACATAAACATTGTAGGCTGAATATCTGCGTGTCTTATTGTATAGTATGTCTGTATTTTTGTACTTTGGTAATAGTATTCTGTGTAAGCACAATCACTATGCAATGAAATTTCTGCGACTTTTCTGCCGGTGCGTAATTACATAAGTATTCTCTGCTTTTATGCATTAGTTTTAGTTAATAGTTGCGATATTGTTAGTGGATATGGATGCAGGCATTTATAAGTATTATTGTATTTATTAATAAGTATTATTTGTATGCTATGCATAACTGAGCTCGTATTGTATCTCAGTTATGCTATCTTGGAAATTTTGCCCCATAGCGTGCTAGGGCATAAAAATAAACTTCATCATCATCATCATCATCTCTCCCGCCCCCCCCCCCCCTTACAAATTGAACAAAAACTTCTTTTTTTATCTCTTTATAAGAAAAATAGTTTAGCGAGCAGGTAAATGATTATGTACGATCTACTATCGTACAAAGAAGAAAAGTTTTGCAGCTCTACTGTTGAGAGCAGCTACTCGTCCCGAAAATTTGATATAAGGGTAATTCGATGACGCTTAATAGAATGGTGCTATTTTTTGTGATCAGGCCCCGAGGTTCTTCAGAAAAGGGTTGAAAGGGGTTGAACGCCGCGTTATCTTAGAAACTAAACGTTTGATCGAAAGAGGTTTCAAAGAAAAGCTTTGGAGAATTCAAAAATACATAAAAAAGGTTCTTAGGTCCATCTTCGTATTTGCAAAAATAAGCGAGAAATATCGGAGAAAATATTGTAAATCGTAATTGTAAGAGTGGGGACAAGCCTCACCTCGCCGCCGATCTTTGCACGTGAGTGGGCTAGCGTGCGTGCGAGCGTCCGTGTGTACTAATTTACAAATGAAGGATCTTCGGCTATCCTCGGGCCTCTCGGTCGTCAATGCGAGTGCGAGAGACGAATCCGGTGTTTCTCTCTTTCTAATTTCTCACGCGTTGGCGAGTATTTTCGTCTTTGGCCGTCGAGTGTCGAGCGTTTTGTATATATATATATATATATATATATATATATATATATTGAAACGTGAGGCTTTGTTTCACTTAATTATGAGGATTCGTGGACTCGAGAGGAGGCAAAAATAAGTGGGGAATTCAGTAAGTCAGATGTGTGGCCGACTAGCGTATATTCTTTATTTTATGTGACTACCTTCAGGGGGTCGGTAATTACAGTTCGCGGCGTTATCGCCTATGCTACCGTGCGCGCGTGCCTGTGCGATCCTTGGCCCGGCCGTCGCTGCCTATCTTCTGTGTCGATATTCCGGGTCGATGCGTGATCGATGCTCGAGTGGCGCATGCGCGTGTGGCCTGCTGCTGGCCTCGTGGCGTATCTCCGGCTTGAGAACCAAGATGTCTGCGGGTCTCGTGGCGTGTTGTGTGTTTTGTGTTTCGTGACCGTTGGGATATTGTGATCGCCGGGTAAGTAAATTCGATTTACTTTCTTTTGCACGGATGTCCGGCTATTTAGGCATCGGCTTTTCTTTTTCTCTTTTTTCCGGTTTCTGCCGATTTCGGGACGAGATGTGGAGTTGGCTCGCCGCCCTAACCTCGACGGTGAGTTGTTTCAGTTTTATCGATGAGTTTGCGAGTGTGCCTAATCGTGCGGTTTTCTTCTTTTTCCTTTTAGTGCGGCGTTGCTTATGCTTGCCTAGCTCTGCCTGCTTTCGTCCCCCGTGCGGCGTTGGCTGCGGACCTATCCGCTGCTTCTCTCAGGTGAGTCTCTTTCTCTTTGGCAGTCCCTTGCGGTGTGGCGTGTACTTGGGTTCTTCTTCTTTTTCCTTTCGCCTTCCTTATTGCTGGTTTCTCCCGTTTCCCGCCGGCGTAGGCAATTCTGATCCCGCCGCGATCCTCGCTGCGCCCAAAGCGTGATCTCGTGATACCCGGGGTTCCCTCGCAGCGAGCTTTTTCGACCGGCTGCGGTACGAAAATTCCCTCTCGTGGTTCTGCTCCTGATACTTTTTCCCACCGCCACCTCTGTCGAGTGCCGGCTGTGAGAAATTCTTGATCTGTCTGCTTCCGTTAATTCTTTCCTCTCTCGCAGCTACCTCGTTGAGTACCGGCTGTGAGAAATTCTTGATCTGTCTGCTTCCGCTAATTCTTTCCTCTCTCGCAGCTACCTCGTTGAGTACCGGCTGTGAGAAATTCCTTATCCTTCGGCTTCTCCGCTCATTCAGTCCTCTCTCGCAGCTACCTCTTGCGAGTCCCAGCCTTGAGAGATTTCTCTATTTTCCAAGTCTCCGCAAACTCAGTCCGATCTCGCAGCTACCTCTTTTGAGTACCGGCTTTGAGATCTTTCCTTATTCTTGTCGACTCTTTTGATAGAATGACTTTTTCGGTGGTCCTGGCACTGTCCTGTACCTTTTTATATATTTCTTGGGTATCTTTTGTTTGTGAGAAAGTCTTTTGCCATCTGTCATTTGTTCTCGGAACTAACCTACAATTTTCTTTTTTCTCTTATTTCTATTTTTGTTTCAGGTTTTCCCCGTTGTGGCGCTGCCTACCCGCCTTGGCGGGACGATGGTCGCCGCTTCATTGTCCCCCTGGATTTTCCGAGGATTTTGACTCCGCGTCGGGGTCTTCCGAGGAACATCCACCTCCGCCTTCTGCGCCTTCCTCCGGTTACCTTCTGCGGTTTTGCTCTTGTTCTTTGCTTGTTCTTGCTTTTACTATTTCGCTTTTATTTTTCCGTTTTTCTTTTCTTTTTTTTTTTTTTTTTTTTTTTTTTTTTTTTCTTTTGTTTGATTTTTTTTATTTTCTATGCTTTGTTTTATTTCTTATGCTTAGTTTTGTTTCCTATGCCTAGTTTCATTTTATGCTTAGTTTTATTGTTGCTTATGCCTATGCTTAAGTTTATTTCTGCTTGTAAATAAATTCTAACCCTTCTCTTTTTTCTTTTTCCTTTTTTTTTGTTTCTTTTATTTGTCTATACAGATTGTAATGAGCAGACGGACTCGCCGTCGGACTCCTCGTGCCTTTCGTCCGCCTCCTCGGGCCACAGGTTTGTAAATCGCCCGTCGATCTCCATTTCTTCCTCGCTCTCCCCTCCGTTGAGCACCGTCGTCCGGTCGTCCTCGTCTTCCGCTTCAGTCGGCGCCGTTACGCACCTCGTGCCGGGGTTGGTCGTGGCCACCGGGTTGTCGTTGCCTGTCCCCTCTTCCGCCGTGCTTTTTGCCGTGCGCCGCCATTTCCGCCACATATCCATCCGACTGCTGAGGTGCGGCCCCAGCGTGTGCCATATGAAGCGACGTCTCGGCGGTGCTCTCATCCCGATTCCCAACTCTATCACTATTTCTTCCAGCTTTTTCTTTTTCTGTCCGGTCGACGTCAGGTCCCCCCAGATTGCATCTGTTCCTGTCGCCTCCGGATCGATGTCCAGGGACCATTTTTCGCCTCGAACTAGCTCGCCCAGCGATGTTCCCCAGTCCTCGTCGTCGATCGTCTCGGTCGGGCATGTCACTCGGCGGAGGCCGCACGGGATCGCGCACCACGGATACTGCAACGTCCACGCTGGTGCCGTGTAGCATTCCGCTCTCTCGAACACGAGCTCTTGCCCGTGGTCCCCGAGCCAGACCGTCACCTCGTCCCCTTCTACTTCGATGATGGTCGCCCTTGCACAAAATGCGTCTCCGCGGACTAGGATGCTCTTCCCGCTGAAGATCTCTTCCTCGAGGCACGGGAAGACGCCCTCGTCGTTGCCCCTTATCCTCCGCACGCGGTCCATCATCTCGTTCACATCGAATTCCTTAAGTGGGAACCTCACGCAGATCTGATTCGGCGTAATTACCCCCACAATCTCCACTTCCTGTTTGTTGCCCCTTAGATTCGCCACCGGGTAATTGCAAATCCGTCTCGCCATTGTCTTCGTTCTCGATGCTCTCTTCACTGTGTCTTTTCGTTGAATGATTTTGTTCTCCTCGTGGCTTGTCCAGCTTGCACCCCGGAAACCACTTTTTTATGTTTCCGTCGGTGACCTTGAATAGCTCGAAGTCGTTGACGACCTTCAGGATTTTCGTTCCTGTCTGCTTCGTCCTCCGCTGCTGCTGACGACGTTTTTTTATTTGTTCTTTTCTTTTCGTGATTTTTTTCTCCCGCCGTACCTCTTCTTCTTTCAGGTCCATCCCTTCTCGTTCCTTGTTGGGTTTGAATTTGTGTTCCGTTGTCCCTTTTCCCCCGTACTTTTTCTTTGTCAGACCTCCGACTCTCATTTTAATTCTTGTTCCGCGCTTTTCCCGCCCTCTCTGGTCTATCACCGTACTCGATTCCTTTTTCGCCCCGGGATTTGGGACCTTCTTGACGTTGGCCATCACTGCGTTTCCCTTATCGTTATTTTCTTTCTTGTCGGCGCATCTTGGCTCGCCATTTTCTCTCCCGGGTTAATCACGGGTTTATCGCCTTATCTTCCGTTGCTTTCTCGTTTTCTTCTTTCAGGTATTTTTTGAGAAGGCACCCGTGAAACTTACCCCTTTCTCTTTTTGCCACTGGGTCGTATAATAAGTATGTTGCGATTCCCACGCATTTTTCGATACGGTATGGTCCTTCGTACAGGGGCATGAATTTTGCTGTTCTTTTCTTATCGGGGTCCGAAACGTTCAATGCCCTGACTAGAACCATCTCGCCCTTTGCGAATGTGTTGGTCTTATGAGTTTCGTTGAACCTTTCCGCCCTCTGCTCGCCCTTCCTCTTGATCCTTTCCCGTGCAAGCTTTACTTTATCCTCGTGTGACAGGCTTTCCACTTCCTCGTCTTGCAGTGCCAATATCCATTTCCTCCATACTCTAAAAGGTTTCTTGCGGGTGTGCAGCTCCGTCGGCGTAAATTCTGTTGTTTCATGGTGTGTGTCGTTTATGCATGTCTCAATTGCCGGGAGCCATTTGATCCACCCGCTATGGTTTTCCTCCACGAATGTTCGGAAGAATCTTCCCAATTCGCGATTCACTCTTTCCACAATATTTCCTTGTGGATGCCTTATCGACGAGAAGATGCCTTGGATCTCCTCTTTCTTAAGGTGGTCCAACCACGTCTTCGACGTGAACTGTGTTCCGTGGTCAAATTGTATCTTCCGGGGCTTCCCGTATTTCGGGATGTAATCCCCGAAGATTTTCTTAATCGTTGTGGTCGCGTTTGCTTTTCTTAAGGCATATAACTTAACATATTTTGAGAAGGCGTCGATCGTTACCAAGATGTGTTTCATTCCCCCACTTGCTGTTGGGAGTGGTCCGTAGTAGTCGATCGACAACAGGTCCCCCGGTCCCTCTGGAACAATGGTCTGCATCTTTGCGTGGTTTGTCTGTGTCGGTACCTTGTTTTTCTGGCAGACTTCACAGCTGGCCAGAATTTTCCTGATGTGTTTGGCCATATGGGGGTATGTGAAATCCTCGTCAAGGATCCGGAATATTTTGCGTGCCCCTAGATGCCCGTACATGCCGTGGGTGTCTTTGACTAGTGTTGCCAGCACGTCCGTTGGGATGGGGACTCTCCACCCCCCGAGTCGGTTCTTTTTCTCCAGGCATCCCTCCTTGATCCTGTACGATCCTTCGGCCTCGCCCCCTTCTCCGGCCTCCTCCCATCGAGCCGCTAGGTCCGGGTCTTTGCGCTGTAAATCCCCAAATTTCTTCAGGTCTTCTTCCAACTGCTGACTCACGTCTTTTGCCAGGGCGGCTGTGATGATGCCTCTTCTCCTTTCCGTCTCCTGTGTCTCCGTTGGTCGACTGAGTGTGTCCGCCACGATGTTGTTCTTTCCTGGTGTGTGTTCGACCTCCATATCGTAATCCTGTATGCATAATGCCCACCTCTGGAGGCGGTCCCCCGCGAACCGGCACGTCCTTAGGAATGTTAGCGCTTTATGATCCGTCACTATTTTCACACGCGCTCCCAGCAAGTATGACCGAAATTTCTGAAGTGCCCACACGACTGCCAGTAATTCTTTCTCGGTCGTCCCATATCCCAGCTCTGCCCCTTTTAATGTTCGGCTCGCAAACGCCACTACTCCTGTCTCTCCATCCTTATCTTTCTGTCCTAGGACCGCCCCGAGTGCATAATGGCTCGCATCCGTGGTCAATACGTACGGCTCTCTCGGGTTCGGGTGTCTTAATACAACGCTCTCCGTAAAGAGTTTCTTTGTTTCCTCGAAGGCCTTCTGCCGCAATCGCGTCCATTCCCATTTTTCCCCCTTTTTCAGTAGTTCCAGGAGTGGTACCGTTGTCTCCGCGTGTTTGCTGGTGAACTTCGTGTAGAAATTTATAAGTCCCAAGAATCCCCGAAGTTGTTTCAGGTTCGTCGGTTCCGGGAAGTCCTGGATTGCTTGGATTTTGTCCATTTGTGGTCTTATCCCTTCCGTTGTGAGGACATGTCCCAAAAATCTGACCGATTTCTGGAAGAAAGCGGACTTCTTGAAGTTGAGCGTCAGCCCATGTTCCTCAAACCTTTGGAATATGTTTTCCATGTGTACCATGTGGGTCCCGTAGTCTCTAGAGACACAGAGAAGATCATCGACGAAGTTGATGACGGACTCCCCTAGTCCCATTAGCACGATCTCTAGTCCCTTTATTAGGCTCGCTGTGCTTGTTTTTAGTCCGAAAGGCGTCACCGTGAACTGGTAGCATTTCCCTTCGTGTAGGAATGCGGTGTATTCTCTCGATTCCGTGTGCAGCGGAATCTGCCAGAAGCTGCTGGTCATGTCTAAACTTGACATGACCTTGACCCCCCCACACCTCTGAAGAATCTCGTCCGTTGGCGGTGCGGAGTCATGATCTTCTACTAGGTACTTGTTGAGCTGTCGTGCATCGAGGCACAGCCGGACTGACCCATCCTTTTTGATCACCGTGACCATGGGGTTTATATACCGGCTCGTCGTGCGCTCGATGACCCCGTGTTCCAGCATTTTTCGGATCTCCTCGGCTACCCTTTCTCGATATTGCAGCGGGACGGGATATGATCGATGTACATACGGCTCCGGGTTCTTCAACCGTAGTTTGTGGGTGTAGGCGGTCATCCTCCCGGGCTTTTTTGTGAAGATGTGCCGATATCGCCCGATAAGTGTTTTGAATTGGGCCTTCACCGGGTCTGGCGTATCCCCTGCTTCGGTCAGCTTTTCATCGACCTCTGCTTCCTGCAGCTGGTCTTCCCCTTCCTCGGCTGGCTCTATCCGCATTACTTCCGCCGTCCTGCCTGTGTCCTTCGGGACCCACGCCCCTTCAATCAGTTGGAGTACCGTCTGTTTCTTCACACGGACCGTCCCCTGTCCGGCATCGACCTGTATCCGCATTGCCACCATCCCATCGATCCCCAGCAGTGCGGTCCTGCGTAGTTTGGGTACTACCATTATCTGCAGTGCCGCCGTTTCTCCAGCGATTGTCACCTCCGTCAAAATTTGTTTCTTGATCCGGGCGCGGGTTCCTCCGAACGCGCCGCGGATTTCTCCGCCGACTGTCGGTAATATCGGACATTGGTTTAACTGTCCCGCTATTCGTTCATAACATTCTTCGGACAGACAGGTCACCTCGCTCCCGCTGTCGATTAGCATGTCTACTTCTTCTTTCCCGATCTGAGCCTTTACCGTCGGGCATTGCGGGCCTCTCTCCCTCTCCTTCTCTCGTGGTTGCCCTTCTTCTAGTAGGTAGTCCCTCGGACTCTCATACGTTGTCTGGTTCGATTCCCGCGTTTGTTCTTCTCCGGCTTGCTTCTCCTTCTTCCTCTTTTTTCTCTCTCTATTCTTCCTATTTTTCCGTTGTCGTTCGGCCCCCTCTTTCAGGATCTGCTCTACGTGATGGTCGTCCGTTGCGCCTCGTTCCTCCGTTCTTGACACGGTCATGGTTACGGGCGCAACGTCTATTCGTTTCCCGGATTAGTCGTTTCTCGGCTTGGTACCCTCTCCTGATTCCCTTCTTGCCCTTCGTTCGTGGCTTGCGTGGTCGGCCTCATCTTGTCGGCCGGGCCTGCCCCCGCCCATGCTGAGGCGTTGGGGTTCAAACCCTGCGGCCGTCCCCACGTCGATCCGCCCCATCCTTGCTGATTCCTGGGCTCTCCATGCCTTGGTGGTTGTGACCACCTGGGCGGCGCCTGGCCTTGTGGGCCCGGGCGCTGCTGCCATCCTCCTCCTGGGTATTCCTTCCAGCGGTTTTCCTGTGGGCCTCCTTGCTTCTGGTAGCCTTGCTGGTTGTTGTTCCCTCCAGGATTGCTCCTCCCGTTACCTTGCCTTCTCTGCGCGTTCAACGGTCCCGCGCTGTCCAGTCCCTCCAGTAATTCTAGGAACTCCTCGATCGTCCTTACTGTCCCAATCTGGACTGCGGATCGCACGGTCTCGTTGAAGTGGTTCGCCAGGTGCCTGATTATTTCCTCGTTCGTTAATTGCTTTCCCAAATCCTTTGCGTTCCCGAAGATCCGGGTTGCATATTCGGCCCTCGTGGCCCGCTGTTCATCGAGTTCGTACGCGCCGAATTCGAGATTCCGACTTATCTTTGCCTGTATCTCTCGACTCCAGTAACGCCGTTTGAACTTCTCTGCGAAGTCCTCTATTGTCCGGACTTCATCCTCGACGACCCGCCACCAATCTTTCGCTGCCCCTTTTAATGACTGGCTCAGCAGGTATGGGAGGTCCGCATTTCCGGTGATCCTCCAGAATTGTTGCAGCTCCCGTAGATATCGTATCGGCCTTTCCTTTCCGTCACCGCTGAATACCGGCGGCTGCTGTTTGACGGCGTATATCTGGCTCATGTTTAGTCCCCCGTACGTCATGTTCACCGTTTGGGATGCTCGGGATCGTATCTCGTCTTCGACGAAGTCCACCCTCCTTTGCGTATCTCTTCCCATCGTCGTCGTCGTTCTCACTGCTTCCTGGCACTGTGAGATGCCACTCATTGCCTGTTGTAACTTCTTCTCGAGGTCGTCGAAATCCATTTTCCTTTGCCGATTGGCGTCCTCGATTTCTACTTTAGCTAGATCCTGTGCAATGGTTAATTTCCTGTCCATCTGGACCACCGTCCTGTCGAGCTCCCCTTGGAACTCTTGGCATACTTCTTCGTGTACTTTTCGACCCCTTAGTACACAGCGCTCGTCCACCTCACTGATTCCAGTTGTCGTCATGATTCTTTCCCGGTTCTGTTCGTTTTTTAGCTCCTTTATCTCCCTCAAGATGATTCGCAGAGATTCATCGATCTCTTTCTGCAAACCCCCGGTTATATCCGCCGTTCCGTCCATTGTCTCCTCAATTACCGATTTTGGACTACTGTGGTTCCCCTTGGTCGGCGCTTCGGTCGGGTCTGTTTCCTCTAGCGGGGAGATCCCGCTAACCTCGTCTGTCATCTTTTTCCCTAGTGAATTCCCTAATTGCGCTTTCTCGAGTCCCTGTTCGGGCGCCAAATGAAACGTGAGGCTTTGTTTCACTTAATTATGAGGATTCGTGGACTCGAGAGGAGGCAAAAATAAGTGGGGAATTCAGTAAGTCAGATGTGTGGCCGACTAGCGTATATTCTTTATTTTATGTGACTACCTTCAGGGGGTCGGTAATTACAGTTCGCGGCGTTATCGCCTATGCTACCGTGCGCGCGTGCCTGTGCGATCCTTGGCCCGGCCGTCGCTGCCTATCTTCTGTGTCGATATTCCGGGTCGATGCGTGATCGATGCTCGAGTGGCGCATGCGCGTGTGGCCTGCTGCTGGCCTCGTGGCGTATCTCCGGCTTGAGAACCAAGATGTCTGCGGGTCTCGTGGCGTGTTGTGTGTTTTGTGTTTCGTGACCGTTGGGATATTGTGATCGCCGGGTAAGTAAATTCGATTTACTTTCTTTTGCACGGATGTCCGGCTATTTAGGCATCGGCTTTTCTTTTTCTCTTTTTTCCGGTTTCTGCCGATTTCGGGACGAGATGTGGAGTTGGCTCGCCGCCCTAACCTCGACGGTGAGTTGTTTCAGTTTTATCGATGAGTTTGCGAGTGTGCCTAATCGTGCGGTTTTCTTCTTTTTCCTTTTAGTGCGGCGTTGCTTATGCTTGCCTAGCTCTGCCTGCTTTCGTCCCCCGTGCGGCGTTGGCTGCGGACCTATCCGCTGCTTCTCTCAGGTGAGTCTCTTTCTCTTTGGCAGTCCCTTGCGGTGTGGCGTGTACTTGGGTTCTTCTTCTTTTTCCTTTCGCCTTCCTTATTGCTGGTTTCTCCCGTTTCCCGCCGGCGTAGGCAATTCTGATCCCGCCGCGATCCTCGCTGCGCCCAAAGCGTGATCTCGTGATACCCGGGGTTCCCTCGCAGCGAGCTTTTTCGACCGGCTGCGGTACGAAAATTCCCTCTCGTGGTTCTGCTCCTGATACTTTTTCCCACCGCCACCTCTGTCGAGTGCCGGCTGTGAGAAATTCTTGATCTGTCTGCTTCCGTTAATTCTTTCCTCTCTCGCAGCTACCTCGTTGAGTACCGGCTGTGAGAAATTCTTGATCTGTCTGCTTCCGCTAATTCTTTCCTCTCTCGCAGCTACCTCGTTGAGTACCGGCTGTGAGAAATTCCTTATCCTTCGGCTTCTCCGCTCATTCAGTCCTCTCTCGCAGCTACCTCTTGCGAGTCCCAGCCTTGAGAGATTTCTCTATTTTCCAAGTCTCCGCAAACTCAGTCCGATCTCGCAGCTACCTCTTTTGAGTACCGGCTTTGAGATCTTTCCTTATTCTTGTCGACTCTTTTGATAGAATGACTTTTTCGGTGGTCCTGGCACTGTCCTGTACCTTTTTATATATTTCTTGGGTATCTTTTGTTTGTGAGAAAGTCTTTTGCCATCTGTCATTTGTTCTCGGAACTAACCTACAATTTTCTTTTTTCTCTTATTTCTATTTTTGTTTCAGGTTTTCCCCGTTGTGGCGCTGCCTACCCGCCTTGGCGGGACGATGGTCGCCGCTTCAATATATATGTCGGCGTATCAGCGCGGCTTTTTTAAATCGGATCTTGATGCTTGTGGCACGCCGTTTTTTTTATTTATTGTCAAAAATAGTGAACCTTGAATAATAAAAAACAATTTTCCATTTTAACAAAATTATTGTTATTTAGTCGCGAGTAAAAAATAACGAATTAATTTTGTATTCCGACATAAAATTAATTCATATAAATTTTTCGCCTCACAAAAATTTATCTGTATACCAAATTGAATACATAGTATTCTTTCTAGGATGAAATAAAAAAATTTAATATTATTTTTATTAAATGGTGATTTTTTTAATGGTGTATCAAGTTGAATGAATATTTAAAAAAAAGAATTTTATGTCTACACATAAAATTAATTCAAAATATACAGGAAAGGATACTAAAAGCGTGGAATTGATTTTTTGTCTAGACATCATTTTAATTCATTTTTATTATGTTATATTGAAACCTTAATGCATTTTTATGCAGCATCAAAGTCATAAAAATTGCAGGAAAAAAAATGAATTCACCACAAAATAATTGAAATTTAAATGCGACAAATTACAATTATACTACGAATGCGTACTATTTCAAAATCAAATTGATATACCACAATTATAATAATTCTATTAATTGAAATAAATTTTAAACGACGACCTCCCCTCGGGGGAGGTCGTCAGTGTTGCAATCGACTTCGGGACGCCCTTTCAGGGTAGGGTGTAGGGTTCGGTCGCAAGTATCACCCAATTCCAATTATTTTGTGGCGCATTCATTTTTTCCTGCAATTTTTATGACTTTGAGGCTAAATAAAAATGAATTAATGTTTTCATATAACATAATAAAAATGAATTAAAATGATGTCTAGACAAAAAATCAATTCCACGCTTTTAGTATCCTTTTCTGTATATTTTGAATTAATTTTATGTGTAGACATAAAATTCTTCTTTTTTAAATATGTATTCAACTTGATACACCATTCAAAAATTCACCATTTAATAGAAATAATATTAAAATTTTTTATTTCATCCTAGAAAGAATATGTATTCAATTTGATATACAGATAAATTTTTGTGAGGCGAAAAATTTATATGAATTAATTTTCCGTCGGAATACAAAATTAATTCGTTATTTTTTACTCGCGACTTAATAACAATAATTTCTGTTAAAATGGAATATTGTTTTTTTTTTTATTCAAGGTTCACTATTTTTGACAATAAATAAAAAAAACCGCGTGCCATAAGCATCAAGATTCGATTTAAAAACGCCGCGCTGATACGCCGATATATATACATAGATATACAGAACACTCGACACTCGACGGCCAAAGACGAAAAATACTCGCCAACGCGTGAGAAATTAGAAAGAGAGAAACACCGGATTCGTCTCTCGCACTCGCATTGACGACCGAGAGGCCCGAGAATAGCCGACGATCCTTCATTTGTGAATTAGTACACATAACACGGACGCTCGCACGCACGCTAGCCCACTCACGTGCAAAGATCGGTGGCGAGGTGAGGCTTGTCCCCACTCTTACAATTACGATTTACAATCTTTTCTCCGATATTTCTCGCTTCTTATTTTTGCAAATACGAAGATGGACCTAAGAACCTTTTTTATGTATTTTTGAATTCTCCAAAGCTTTTCTTTGAAACCTCTTTCGATCAAACGTTTAGTTTCTGAGATAACGGGACGTTCAACCCCTTTCAACACTTTTCTGAAAAACCTCGGGGCCTGATCGCAAAAAAATAGCACCATTCTATTCAGCGTCATCGAATTACCCTTATATCAAATTTTCGGGACGATTAGCTGCTCCCAACAGTAGAGCTGCAAAACTTTTCTTCTTTGTACGATAGTAGATCGTACATAATCATTTACCTGCTCGCTAAACTATTTTTCTTATAAAGAGATAAAAGAACAAGTTTTTGTTCAATTTGTAAGGGGGGGGGGGCGAGAGAGAGAGAGAGAGAGAGAGAGAGAGAGCGAAATTGATGATTTGTTTATTATTTATTTATAATTCACGTCTTCAGTCAAGAATTATTTACAATATATATTTTATTAAATCAATATTACATGTAAAGTATCGCATCCGTTTAAGAAGCAAGCTTTTATCTGAAATTGCATTTCTGCAAGCAACTGAATCTTCGAGAAAAGCGGCAGTGGCCAAGGGATACCGCAGTTTTACTTTGTAATATGCGTGCGTGTGCGCTTACATGTGTGGGTAAGCAAAACCGAGAGCTCAGTGGTGGAGCAGATAATACAGAGCATACTTCTTTACCCGCATTCAACACTTACCCGCTGAGAATTTAGTTCACGGAACGGACACACAGATCCTACGGAACCGAGCTCCACCAGCCTGTCCTGGGCTTTTCGCTCCGTGGGCTCTCTCAGGTTTCTCTCTGTACCTAATGATACGCGGTGAAATTTGCGACCACGTGGTGCATCTCATGTATATCCCATAGTTTCGGTCGGCGCGAACAAGCGCTATTAGCGCCCGAAGCTTTGCGAGGGAGAAGCGGGATATGCGAGAAATGCGTGCACAACCCCGCTCTACTATACTAATTGCTATTATCGGCTTTCCACGTGTTATTTTCGGATGTATGCTATTTCTGTAATATTACACATTCAGCAACGTCCAGGTACTTATTATGTCAGATTTTTTAGTACTTTGTCGATGAAGGTCGCAGTTTTTTGATTCGAGTCATTAATTCGTCAAAATATGTAAATCTGTAATCAAAATTACCACATGGTAACGAAATCTGTACATTTTTTACCGAATTTCGAAATTCTGCGACCTTTAGCGCAGCGATTAATTGTATAACATACTCAAATTTCATCTCATTCTGTTAATTAGTTTAGAAATGGCTTTCATCCGAAAAATACATGGGCCGCAGGGACGGTAAAGAAGAGCTTTCACATCACCTTAGTCTATTTAATTTCTATGAGTAAACGACATAATGGGTAGGCTTTTGATCGACGAGTTATGGTGGGTGGTGTGTGTGGTAACATTGTAGGCGAGTTACCGATTGTCAGGAGTTTGAGTTGTCGACTGAATATATTGTCGACTTCTATATTACCGGCTAGGACGTAACAGGAGACCGGGGTTGTGTACGTAGTTCGTGCATATCCCGCCTCTCCCTCGCGAAACTTCGAGCGCTGATAGCGCTTTTTCGCGCCGAGCGAAACTATGGGAAACATGAGATGCACCACGTGGTCGCAAATTTCACGCCGTATCATTATGTACACATTTTGACACATGTGCATTTGACTGAAGGGAAGCGCTTCACGAATGCAACTAGCCGAGTCGAAACTCGATGGAGAATTATCGATTCTTAGTCGACCATATGAAACTTAAATTAAAGGGGGCCGCGACGTACGGATTACGGATGTTCTTCAAACTTTTTATACATTCAGAAGTCCATTAGGACAACATAATGTGCAAGCGATAATGCCTACTTATTCTAATAAGTACTTATTCTAATACTTAGTCTAATATATACCGGTGCGTTGCAAGTGTAAAGCCGGCTCTGCACACTCGCCGAGACATAACGAATGTTGGCCAATACGAGAGTGTGAGGGCTGTCTCGTCTCGCCTCTCGCCGTCTCGTGTCGTCTCGGTCCGTTGTCATTTATTTTACACGAGTCAAAGGGATCTCGGGTAGTCTCGTGTCCATAGACGAGATCGCCCTCCACACTTATAACGAATAAAAAAGATAAGGAATCAACAGAGCAACACGAGAGTATGGAGGGGCTTATTTTTCATGTCTCGTGAGAGGCGAGTCCCGCCCGACACATTCGGCGAGACGTCTCGGCCAATATGTAAAGCAGGCTTAGATGGTGGTGGTCGAGTTGTTTCGCAATTATTGGATCGAGTTCCGTTCATTTTTTTGGTCAAATTTATCTCTATTTCCACACTGGTCATATTTTTGTATATACTGGACGATTTTCCTAAGGTATAGCACCATTTATTCTGGGGTAGATGGGACCATTACAAACAAAAGTTGCAAATAAACATTAGGGATATTTTTAACAGTTTAAGAGATATGAATTTTTGAAGTTTGTCCAATCATGCGCGGCGAGAAGCGTTGGAGCGACCCACTCCGTGCCCTATCCGTAGATATAGTACAGTGTAGGGCGTTACATTTGGGATCGCAAAATTCAGAGCAGTCAATTATTATTATTTTATTAAGCAGTCATTTTTATTTGTCGGTCATTAACTGCTCTGAATTTTGCCGAGAAGCGTTGCAGCCGCCCACTCTCCGCCCTAGCCGTAGCCTAGCCAGTGAATGCCCGATACTACTTGGAGCCCAACTACTTGGACATTATGTTGTCCTAATGGACGACTAAAAGTGTACAAAGTTTGAAGAAAATCCATGATCCGTCATACTCCCGTCTATTTCTCGGCGCAATACTTCCATTTCGCTTGAGTTTATCGTTTCTTGCCGAGGCTTCACACTTTGGGCCATGCACTGCCATTTAGCGGTGACACGTAGCGCGCAAGTTCACTACTATGCTAACGTCGTAGGAGTTCGTCCTGGCCTTTCACATCACCTTTAACGTCTCTCATTACATTACTGTAGCTCGATAATTGCATTAGCGACATTACGCATCGCAATATATTGAGATCAACTGTATTTTCCAATATAATCCTTTGTACGCGATAAAGTCCGTCGACACTTCGTTTATTTTCCGAGTATTCGCCTTTCATCGACTCAGCACAACGCGAGATATTGACGTCGCGGTTGTGCGCGTATCACGGATAAAAGACTAAAAGTGATTTTGAACCAAAATAAACAAAGCCGCCGAACACCTGGCGAGTCGTGTCCAAGCACATCGAGGAGCTTCTTATTTCACCTCCCAACTTTCCTATATAAACGGCGACGTCAGCAATAATCTATAAATACACACAAAAGATGAGATGCGTTACACCGCTTCATATAGGACAGAGATCCATGCGCCGAGGCCTGACAACTCAAGCGAGATTGTTATACTAGCAAAATAAAATCAATAAATAATAAGTTTAGTACAATCTCAAAATCCGTACTTAACAAAAACAATGTTGTATATGTAATTATTCTTGTATTTATCTTTTTTGCGACGCCGGACTATGCCCACATGAACATAAAATCCATTTAATTTATTGATAGCCGTAAGAATCGGATCACCCGGTTTAGTCTCGCCAGCAGCAAAACAATTGCTGAGCAGAAATTACTAAATAAAAAATAATCACGAAAAAACGATTATGTCGCTAACGAATTCCGTCGCTTGATTTATAAGCTGACAAATATTTAATTATTCGTGTACTCATCTTTTTTCGACGTCAGACCCTGCTCTGATGCAGTCAGATAAATTACCAAATTTTGTTGTGGTTGTGCATGTTTTTCATATGCTAAGGAACCATCTTCAAGTGACTTTCATACTGTATGAATAGAGTGGTCGATACGCGAGATAAAGTGTTAACTTGGCTCTTCGAATACAGAAGTTTTTGTCCATAGCCGGTAGAAATAGCACAGATTTCTGTAGAGCACATTGGCACTTTTACATAAATCTGATAATCCACAGCATTGCTGCAGTTCGTTTGCAGCTGAGAAACTCTGTAAAATAAACCACAAGTCGGGTAGAAAAACAATAAACCTTTGCTTTCATCGATCTACGTATTTGGAGTAACTCATTAGCGGTCAATATCGTTGGTTTTATAACACGTTTTTTAATCTAAATTGTATGTATGTAACAAAGTAATAAATGCATAAACGGTAAGGTTTATTATGTTTGAGGGGTGCTGAAACAGGATCCAGGCTAAAAATTGATAAATTTGGACGACAAAATTAAATATTGTAGTTGTTACGTACGGGGTTCCGTCGTAATATATTATTATTATTATTTATAGTCGAGTTGTCAGGAGACCCGACTTGTGGGTTCTGTCTATTTTAAAGCGGCGTAACGCACCTCACCTTTTTCGTGTGTGTGTGTGTGTGTTTATCGTTGTGTATAGCCCCGACCTGCTGACGTGGTGAATGGCTGGAGTCGACGGGAAGGTCGGTCGCGACGGTCTTCTAGGCCGTCGAGATAAGAAGGCGCAAGATGGCTGTTAGCTGTTTATTTGTTCGAATATGAGCACGAGCGTAGCAGCTTACATGTATACTAAGCGCTGCCACTACGCTTGCTGTTTCGCAGAGTCGGCAAGGAGGCGAGCGCTCGGATTGCGTCTCGGCTCGTTAGACTCGTACGCGTTGCCTCGTTTATAAGAATGATATTTCAACAGGATAGGAATGATATTTAATCTCGAAATATTCCGACGCGCAATGCCGCTAAGGTAATTGACGCGGTACAAATATATTTCGAGTGACGTGAAGCGCCGCTAAGGTTTGCTTTCGCGTATAGAGTTCTTAACTGGTTTAATGGGTTTCCCGAACTCGATGTTACACTCGCGAGACTCTAAGTACGCGAGATGTACTTGCCCTAAGGAACGAGTTCGATCGACCGGTGGATGCGTCTGCCAAGACGGAGGTATCAATTAAGACTGGCTATGATTTGATCGAACGAGATCCTCGTTACCGTGGGCGAGGGCGTCGGGGGAGTCTCGCGAGGGCGACAGGAAGTGTCGGGTTGCTCACTGGGATTCGAATGTCTCTGATTTTGATGAGGTTAGCGTGAGAATCGATGTTAAATTAGCTGACTCCACGGCGCGTGGCATCGCGAGGTGAGTTCTCATGGAAGTTTCCGCGGTGAGGCGAATTGCCTTGCCGGATTTGATGATTCGGCGGCACGTGCAGTTGCGGAGTTCTCTGGTTGCTTATTCCCAGGCCGAACGGTCCGTAACAGCCCTCCCTTCTTAGACGGAACGTGGCACCCATGGTCCTCGCTTCCGCCGTATTGCCGCGGCTGCTGTGCAGTGCTTGCCGATCGGGTTACCATCCGCTTCCGTAGTTTGCTGGGGGCTATGTCTAGAAAACTGTATATATATTTTTTTTTTTTTTTTTTTTTTTTTTTTTTTTCTTTTTTTTTCTTATGCTGGTTTGGGTTTCGGCGGTCGGCCGCGTTTTTTGGGTGGTTCTGGCGCCGGTGGGTTGCTAGCGTCTACGTGGGCGGTTTTGATCTTGTCCAAGTGGGTCAGCGTTGTGTTTCCATTGCCTTTGTCGATTAGGACAGTATTTCCGTCTAGGATTTTTAGAATGTGATACGGGCCGACGTAGTTGGGGTCGAATTTGCCTTGCTTCGGCTCGCGGAGCGCATAAATGGCGTCTCCAGGTTGGTACGTTACTGCATTTAGTCTTTTATCGTGGCGGATTTTTGCTGACTCTTTATTTTTGTTCAGGTTATTACCGCCTACTTCTGCTATCTCGTCGAGTCGTTTCACGAGGTTTGTCATATACTCTGTCGTCGTGGGCAGGTCTTCTTTTAGGGGTGGGGTGGACGGTGTCTTCATTAGTTTCCCGTATGCCATCTCGTATGGCGTGAACCCTGTTGATTCGTGCACTGCAGCGTTGTGTGACTGCATGGCGTATGGTAAGACGTCGTCCCACTCCACCTCCCTTTTGAGATAGTGTTTCACGTAGTCGGCAATTCCTTGGTGACTGCGTTCCAACGTCCCATTGCTTTGGGGATGGTACGTTGTCGCTTTCACGTGGTGTATTTTCTTCTCTTTCAGGAAATCCTCCATGCGGCTGCTGACGAAGCATTTGCCATTGTCGCTCAAGATGTACAGTGGAGTCCCGTGTACTGTGAAGTATTCTCGATCGAGAATTCTGATAATCGTTTGACTCTTCATATCGGGTAGAGCGAAAGCCCTAGCGAATTTCGTCAGCAAGTCGATTGTTGTTAATACAAAACGATTTCCGCGTTTCGTCAAAGGCAAGGGGCCGAGTATGTCGAGGGCGATCTTTTCCCATGCTGCCACAGGTGTGTCGGTAATTACCATTGGTTCTCTGGTTTTTATTCTAACCAGTTTGTGTTGCTGGCAGCTATGGCAACATCTTACGATGTTTTGAACGTCCCTTTTCATGCCCTTCCAGTAGTATCGCTGTCGTAGTCGCTCGTAGGTTTTTCTTGCTCCCTTGTGGCCTCCGATGTGATCGCTGTGCCATTCCTTGATGATTGTATTGCGTTCTGGGTCTGGCGGTGTTTGAATCTCGTTGGTGCAGATGGTTATTTCGCAGCTGATTGCGGAGAGGGCGTTCTTGAGTATCCGTTTGAACGTTGGTATTGGCAGGCCGTCGTGTCCATCTTCGTTGGCGGCGATACGCAATTTGTGGTGGTTGTGTTTTGTAAGCGATCGTCTTAAGTTTTCGGCGGCTGTTTCGAGGTCGGCGAGGGTCATTGTATCAAAGTAGTTTTTGGTAGCTGTGAGGCTTATGGTTTTTTGTTTCTTGCTTTGTGACTCTATTGCGTCTTCTACCTTTGATCGTCGCATGATATCGTCGGCGTCGATGTAACCAAGGTCGCGTAATTGATTCCCTATGGGTGTCGTGATGATACCGTCCTTTGAGATGAAGTGTACGAGCGTGCCTTGGCCGGTTGTTAGTTGATCGGGTTTTATCTCGATCCGACATAGATTGGTGTGATGGTCTTCTTCGGGGTCGCTGCTGGAGTTGCCAAGCTCGTCCTCTTCCGATGATGACGATGATGATGATGATGCTGATGATGATGACGATGCTGATGATGATGATGGTGGCGATACCAACGGTGGCCCATTGGTTGCTGGGTGTTGGTTTTCTTTTCCTTTCGATGGTAGCTCGTTGTTGGTTGTTTCGTTGTTAGGCTCGGCAGGCGGTAATGAAAATCGTACTCTGCGTGGCGTCGAACCGCACGCAGGTTTTTCTCCCTTCGTAGGAGTTGGCATCATCGATATTCGAGTTGATGCTCGTATTTCCTGCCGCTGAGTAGGGCAGTTTCCACTGATCCGACTGGAGTTTTGCCTTTCGACGGGTTGTGTCGTGGTCTGGGCATTATCCTTGGTCAGCGATTTCTTGAAGGTGTCCGTAATTCTTTGTGATGTTTGTGGGCTGTCGCAGAGCTCCCTTTCAATTATCTCCCGTCGCAGCAGTGTCATTTCCGCGTCGCTGCATGACGAATCGTCGTCGAGTATTGAACTCGTATCCATCGGAACCTTTCGGGGCGGCGGTAAGCTCCCTGATAGTCGTCTGAGCCGTCCCTTCGCCTCTTCCAAGGTCAGCGCGTTAGTGCCCTGTTGGATGGCGAGCGATGTATCGTACCGATATCCGTGAGGGTCGGATTGGGTCGATGTATCGGTTTCTGCGGTGGTGTCGGCCGTGACCTCGGTAGATTCGTTAACGTTGCTGAGGTCCGGTATCGGGAGGATGCTGTGACGCTCGTTCCCTTCGACGGTTTCTTCGTCGCTCGGTGATTCTTGGAGGCTGGGGTCATCGTAAGCCGCGGTGGTAGCCGCTCGGCCCCGGTCGCGAATCCGGCTGGCGATGGTGCTCTCGTCGGGGTTCCGCTGTAATATACCTTTGACCTTGAACTCCTCGTCGTCACGAGGGGTCACTGGTAATGTTATTGCTGGATTCCTTGAGAGTGCGTCGGCGTTCAGATTCGTCTTGCCCTTTTTATAGGTGACGTCGTATTCGTACTCCTCGAGTTGGAGTCTCCAGCGGACGAGTCTCGAGGAAGGGTCTTTAACCGAGTGGAGCCAAACGAGCGGCTGATGATCGGTTACGAGGGTGAATTTTCGGCCGTATAAATATGGTCGAAAATATTTCACCGCGTAGACCATCGCGAGGCATTCCTTTTCCGTCGTGGTGTAATTTTTCTCTGCGTCGTTCAGCACTCGGCTGGCGTACTGAACTGGCAGATCTTGACCTACCTTCTCTCCCTGACTCAGCACGGCTCCTATTGCGACATCCGAGGCGTCTGTTGTTAGGATGAACGCCTTCTTAAAGTCGGGATATTGTAGTATGGGTGCTGTGCATAGGGTATCGCGGAGATCTTCGAAGCTGGATTGTGCTTGTTCGGTCCATGCGAATTTCGTTGTTTTTTTCGTAAGATCGGAAAGCGGTTTCGCTCTGCCGGAGAAATTAGAGATAAACTTCCGGTAATAACCCGCAAGGCCGAGAAATTCTCTCACATTTCTCGGTGTTTTGGGTGTCGGAAATTTCCTTACGGCAGATAGCTTTTTCTCGTCAGGCCGGACTCCATCTTTATTGAGGATGTGTCCTAGGTAGTTGACCTCCTTGCGTAAAAATTCGCATTTGTCGACTTGGAGGGTCAGTCCGTTTGTTCGCAGCCGTTGGAATAGCCGGTTGACCTTGGTACGGTGTTCTTGGAGAGATGTCGAGAAAATCACTATGTCGTCGAGGTACACGAATAATTCTGTACCTGTGAGTCCCGACAGAACACTGTCCATGAGTCGTTGAAATGTTGCCGGTGCGTTTTTCAACCCGAAGGGCATCCGTGCGAATTCATAATGGCCCCGGGGGGTCGTGAATGCTGTTTTCGGTTGATCCTTTTCAGCTACCTTTATTTGGTGAAACCCGCTGGCTAGATCGAATACCGAGAAATATTTTGCTCCTCCGAGCCGATCTAGAATTTCGGTGATGTTAGGTAGTGGATAGCTATCCCCGACCGTTTTCTCATTAAGTTGTCGGTAGTCAATCACCATTCTCCACCGTTTATTACCGTGTGCATCCGTCTTTTTCGGAACTATCCACAGCGGCGAATTATATGGAGAGTGAGATGGCTTGATAATTTTATTATCGAGCAGTCCCTTTATCTGGTTCTCGATTTCGGTTTGGTGGATCACCGGATATCGATACTGCTTCGTGTGCACGGGTTTGTTGTCGGTAGTGGGAATTTCGTGCTCGACGATCGATGAGCCTTTTAATATATCTCCCGGGAGGTGAAACAGATCCGAATTACGCTTTACGATGTCGCGCACGTGTTGGCGCTCGATATGATTTAAATGCTCAAAGTGCAGCGTCTGCAAGATCGTACTCACTCGATCACGGGGCGGCCTTGCCGATGCGTCGCGCGCGGCCAGCTGTTCGTCGTCGCCGTCGGAGAGCGGGCCGGATCCGATTACGTACGGCTCGAGTTCCTGTGCTGGGACGTTGAGCTCTATCGCATCGGTGTGAGTGTTGGTGGCGATAGCGAAGCAGACGCCATCATGGTTTTTCACCACCGCTTCACCGATGTGTACGTGTGATCCGAGGTCGATGCGCTTCAGATATCCATCGTATATGTTGGTGTTGCGCAATTTTAACGCGATCTGTTTTCTGCTACGTCCTTCTAGATGTATTTTCACGGATTCTAATTCGTCTAGGACAGGTTCTATTTCCTCCCGGTTCGAGAAGGGAATAGGCGTAATTGGTTCTTTTGCAGTGACGAGCGTACGGTGTTGATACGAGATCTCGGCCTGCTGATCGTGCAGAAATGGTGATCCGAGAAGCCCATCGGCTCTTGATAGCCGTTCCCCATCGAAGACGTGAAAGACGACGTCTGCCTTCCGAATGGGGAGAGCGATCGTTCCGAGTGTGCGGATCGTCGTAGGAATAATTCCTCGGATTTTCCGCGTGTCGGTGGAGTCGATGTTGCGTGTTTTTGTTAAAGCCGTGACATGTACCAGGTTGATGGAGGAGCCGCCGTCTAGGATGAACTCTGCGTGGCCTTTTCGGAAGTCCGCAGATTGGATCGCGATTCTTGCGGGCGGTATTTCCTTGAGGAGGCACTGCGTCCCTCGCTCGACGGGAACCGTACCGTCTTCCTTAGTTCCTCCCTTCCTGGCGAGAATTTCGAGGGGTTTTCTCGGGCGCTCGACCAGGCAATCGCTGGGCGAGCGCCTCGCGAGTTTAAATGTTCGTCGGACTCGCGAGAGGATGCCCGAGAAAATTCGTGCGGCGACGGTGACCTCCACCGGTAACGTTCCTTCGGTGGTCCCGAAGGGCCTTTACTGCAGCACGAGCAGTGATGGTCCGTTTCGCGCTTCCAGTGCCTTGGGCCGCGAGGCTCGTACTCTCGTCGTTTATAGTTGGGTTCGACGGCGTAGACCTTTCCGTGTTTTCGGTCGTCGTCTGAGGACGAAGAGTCGCTCGTGGCGGAATCCTCGCTGTCGGAGGATGATGACGAACTGCTTGACGAGTGGTTACGTCGACTCGATTTCTTCTTCCGGTGCGAGCTTTTCCGGTGGGAAGATTTTCGGCGTGTTTTTCCCAGGACACGTCTTCGGTTGTGCCTCTCGCGGTCTTCTTCGATCACGAGATCGAAAGCCGCATCGAGGGTAGTGGGTTTCTCGTGGTTTATTGCGAGGTAAATTTCGTCCGGCAGTCCTCTCAAGAAATTGCTGATTGCAGTTTTCTCGAGGTCTTCGAGGCTTGCCCTAGCCTCGGCTGCCGGTCGGTCTCCGCGGACGGCGCCTCGCGCTTTTTTTACTAGTTTCGCGGTCCGCGCAATGTATTCCCGGGGGCTTTAGCCCTTCTTGATATTTAGCCGATTTACCTCGGTAATATAGGAGCTCGCGTTTCTGCCCGGTGCGAACTTATTTTTCAAGTGTTTTATTAAGTCGTTGATGGAGTCTAATGTTCTGCCATCGAGCGAATCCCAGGCAGCTCCCGTGAGCTTGCCTTTGACGCCTTTTAAAAAAGTTGGCTCGTCCGCACCGTCGAGTAGCTCGAATTCGTGGACGACTCTGCGGAGAAACGTCGTGAGCGATTTCGACGCGCCATCATACTCCGGGAGCGAACGTATCGCTCCGCGGATTTCTTTGCGGCGGTTACCGAGGGTGGTTTGCTCGAGCAGTGACGTTAAGAGCTCCGTCATTTCGGGAATTGTTTTACCAGGTTAATGAGAAAGCGATAAAACAAACAAAAAAAAACAACAAAACAAACAGGGAAAAAAAAACGTGAGTTGGTAGACAAAATCCCACTTCTGACACCAGTTGTTACGTACGGGGTTCCGTCGTAATATATTATTATTATTATTTATAGTCGAGTTGTCAGGAGACCCGACTTGTGGGTTCTGTCTATTTTAAAGCGGCGTAACGCACCTCACCTTTTTCGTGTGTGTGTGTGTGTGTTTATCGTTGTGTATAGCCCCGACCTGCTGACGTGGTGAATGGCTGGAGTCGACGGGAAGGTCGGTCGCGACGGTCTTCTAGGCCGTCGAGATAAGAAGGCGCAAGATGGCTGTTAGCTGTTTATTTGTTCGAATATGAGCACGAGCGTAGCAGCTTACATGTATACTAAGCGCTGCCACTACGCTTGCTGTTTCGCAGAGTCGGCAAGGAGGCGAGCGCTCGGATTGCGTCTCGGCTCGTTAGACTCGTACGCGTTGCCTCGTTTATAAGAATGATATTTCAACAGGATAGGAATGATATTTAATCTCGAAATATTCCGACGCGCAATGCCGCTAAGGTAATTGACGCGGTACAAATATATTTCGAGTGACGTGAAGCGCCGCTAAGGTTTGCTTTCGCGTATAGAGTTCTTAACTGGTTTAATGGGTTTCCCGAACTCGATGTTACACTCGCGAGACTCTAAGTACGCGAGATGTACTTGCCCTAAGGAACGAGTTCGATCGACCGGTGGATGCGTCTGCCAAGACGGAGGTATCAATTAAGACTGGCTATGATTTGATCGAACGAGATCCTCGTTACCGTGGGCGAGGGCGTCGGGGGAGTCTCGCGAGGGCGACAGGAAGTGTCGGGTTGCTCACTGGGATTCGAATGTCTCTGATTTTGATGAGGTTAGCGTGAGAATCGATGTTAAATTAGCTGACTCCACGGCGCGTGGCATCGCGAGGTGAGTTCTCATGGAAGTTTCCGCGGTGAGGCGAATTGCCTTGCCGGATTTGATGATTCGGCGGCACGTGCAGTTGCGGAGTTCTCTGGTTGCTTATTCCCAGGCCGAACGGTCCGTAACATAGTATTTGTACAAAAAATGACAAAAAGTTCGTTATTTTCAATGGTTATGATATTATTTCAGGCATAAACTGAGCAAAAATCTGGAATTTTCTTCAACCGTCGGTGCATAAAATTATTGACGCTTAACAGAAAAATTTTGTATTTACATGTTAAAGACTTTTTCTTTCAATATGACGGCTAAATGGTAAAATTTTCTAAAAATCTACATTTTTCATTATTATTTCTTGTTTATCTTATCATTCGAAGCTTATGATAAATTTAAATGATGACTATCAAATATCCCAACAATTTTAAATACATTGTTCAATTTCCAAAATGGAAGATCCAATATGGCAGCGTAAACGAGCTATAATTCAGTTATTTCCTGGATTTTCCGAAAGATTATTCTTTTTTATGAAAATTTCATGAGTATACATCATATTTTACACCGAAATTGGATCGAAAAATTGGTATCCATAATAGTCGATTCAATATGGGCATCTTAAAGTCGCAGAAATATGCACTTATGCGCAAATGTTAAAAAAAAATTTATTTTTATGGACGAGTTGCGATTGAAACCTATAACATTTATATGTTGTCCATGTTAGTTTCTCAAAGAAAGAAAATGTAAAATGGTAGATCAAATGTGTTAACCTCTGAGTTCACATTATTATTTTACTCTTTTAGCGCAACCCAGAGACATATTATAGTGATCGAATATAGTGCGACACCTTGTCTCTCGGTGTTCGAGGCGCTTGTTTATACGATTCGGGGTGCTTGTTTCTAGTGAGTCCCCTCTGATATTCGAGTGATTTTTTGTAGAGACATATGGTGGACTGCAAAAATATAAACTGCAGTTTTCACATAAAAGTTTTGTTCTTATTGGACAATTAGAACAGCACTTTTATTTACTTTGTCGAATTGTTTTATGTTTTTCCCGTTTTTTCTGACCACAATGAATATAACTTTTAGTTATCGACATTGCAAATTCTTTAGTTCCAACTCTTTTTTTGCCATCCCCAGCTGAATTGAATATTACAACTTAATTTGTAACGGCAGCGTAGATGAGCCTAATAAAAGCTACACATATCCACTTTTTCAAACGAACACTTGGCAACACATTATTACAGAGCCCATCAGGAATATCACCCCCCCCCCCCCCCCCACCCGTGAACCAAATGTAATGGTGAAACGCTTGTAGTCGATGGTGTTTCGGTTTTGGCTCATCCATTTCAACTTTATCTCCTTTGATGGTAATAATGGAATCACGCCTGCAGCTGTAGATACTATCGACACTAATTTCGTATCCATTACGGTGATGCAATTGATTTTGCTGCTTTGCTCATGCTTCACTGCATATATCCCGCGTAGAGACTTTTTAGCAATGCCATTTTTTGCACTTACTTGATTCTCTTTAATGGTTCCGGTACATCTTAATTTCAATCTTTTTAAATGTACAACGAGATTAAATTTGTGAAAAAGTTATCAAAGTAGAATTGATAGGGAGGAACTTTTCCAGCTGCTGTCATTTCGAAAAATGGTTTCATCAAGTTCTACACACGAGAATCTAATGTACATTTAGCCAATCTGTCTCCAACGACAGAGTTTTTTCCACAATATATGTCGACGTTCAGCAAGTATCCACCTTCAATGTAAAGGCTCGACAATTTAATTCTAAATCGCATAACTTTCACACGCATGAATTGTTTCAATTAAGTTTCATCATTCGATTTAGCTATCATTTCATTTATCGACAGATTAGTTCTCCAGATGTCAAACATCACAAGCTTCTTTTGAAATAGTTTAACCAATGCCCGAACCCGCCACCCGTTTTATCGTTATTCTCATTATCTTTGGACTATGAGTATTTCAGTTGGATTTGATTTGCAACTTAGTACGTACCATTACCGAGGTCACTACTTCATAAGGTAGAAAGGGATCGGTTGACCAATTATGTCTCTGAGACATAATTGGTCGTTCAAAATCATTTTCCTTCCATGCATCGATAATGTATTCTTCTTTCATTTCAATTGGGTTGTATAAAAAAAAAAACATTTTTTTAATTATTTTCACAATATTTAGCATTAATAATTAATATTCAGAGAAATTTTTTTTTAATCCGTTCATATTAACACCAGAAATCAGCGTTAAAATTCGAATTTTTATGGCCTCAGTGAAACGCGCCGCTATTGGTCATGGCGCGCGTGACGTCATAATGCGCGTCTCTTTACCCGGGCTTGCTGGGGCTTGCTACCTGATCGCGTTTAACGGGGTTCGACATATTCGGAAGCGCCTATCCGACCTTTTTTGCTTCAAATTAAGATATCTTCAAAACTATTCAACATTTTTCGACGATTTTTTCCTACTTTTGTTCAGAAATACTATATTAATAATTCTATATACAGGGTGAATCATAATGGGTGGACACCACTTTTTGATGGTATTTACCATGCGTCGTAAATTACCGACTACCTACAACTGGATTGCTTGACCGCTCCAGAGATGGCAGGTGCTTAGTGACAGGCAACTACATTCATGCATCTTCGTCGATTTCGATGACATTTGGTATGCTTGTAGAATGGATAAAAATACAAGATATGAAAAAACTTCAAACTGCAACAACGTTTATTTTTTCGCGTACTATACACTGGATATCAGAATGGTGCAGATAGCAACAAATCTCTTATTATTTATTGCAAATTTGTAATTTTGCATACGTATCTCTGAGAGTTTTAACCGATTGGGATGCAAATTAGCATAAAGGTAGAGGATGAAAAAATAAAGTTGACGGGTTTGTTATTTTTTCGATATCTTGTATTTTTATCCATTCTACAAGCATACCAAATTTCATCGAAATCAGCGAAGATGCATGAATATAGCTGCCTGTCACTAAGCTGCTGCCATCTCTGGAGCTGTCAAGCAATCCAGTTGTAGGTAGTCGGTAATTTACGACGCATGGTAAATACCATCAAAAAGTGGTGTCCACCCATTATGATTCACCCTGTATATGTGGTTTTAGAAGATTTGTTGTGGGTATATATTAAAGTGTTATAAACATTGTATCGAGCCATTTTTTCGATATTTTGTTTCAAAAATTTTTGATGTCGTTTTGAAATTTAGAAAAAATTTCGACCACGTTTTTTTACCTTCAAATATTTTTTTCTCGGGTCTGAATCGTTTTTTCGAAAAAAATCGCACATAATTCTCCATGTCGTCTTTAAGGTGATGTGAAAGGCCCGGACGAACTCCAACGACGTCGGCATAGTAGTGAACTTGCGCGCTACGCAACACCGCTAGATGGCAGTGCATGGCCCAAAGTGCGAAGCCTCGGCAAGAAACGATAATCTCGAGCCAAATGCAAGTATTGCGCCGCGAAATAGACGGGATCAGGATGGATCATGGATTTTCTCCAAACTTTGCACACTTTTAGTCGTCCATTAGAACAACATAATGTGCAAGTAGTAAGGCGTACTACTCAAGCGTTTTCGAGAAAATCGCAAGAGAAGTCTTCCGCGTTCAATATAGACCAGTGCGTTGCAACGGCAGTTGATAAGTGGTGACGGGCGAATGGTTAGCATTCGTGTTCCGTAATCACTGGGTCTCTGTATCGAGTCCAGATTTTTTTTTTATTTATTTATATATTTTTTACAACATTGGTCATATTCGTTCGTATATATTACGACTCAGACGCAATACAATGAAAAAAATATGTGTATTTGTATGAACATGTATTGAATTGCCGTTGTTATTTGGCTGTTTACTAAATTTTATTATTAGAACAAATATCATATTTATTATTATCGAGAAGTAAACGACCAAACACATATAGTTTTCTTGAAAATGAGAAATCTCTTCCAAACCAGGCTTCGAAATACACGTACTTTTTCATTATATCGTCTTTGAATTTTAATATATATAAACAAATAGACCAGTGTGGAAAAAAAGGATAAAATTGCCAAAAAAATGATCGGAACTCGATCCAACAATTGCGAAACAACTCGACCACCACCATCCAAGCCTGCTCTACACATTGGCCGAGACGTCTTGCCGAATGTCTCGGGCGGGACTCGCCTCTCACGAGATATAAAAAATATGCCCCTCCACACTCTTGTGTTGCTCAGTTAATGCCTCATCTTTTTTTATTCGTTATAAGTGTGGAGGGCGATCTCGTCTATGGACACGAGACTACCCGAGATCCCTTTGATTTGTGTCAAAAAAACCGACAACGGACCGAGACGACACGAGACGGCGAGAGGCGAGACGAGACAGCCCTCACACTCTCGTATTGGCCAACATTCGTTATGTCTCGGCGAGTGTGCAGAGCCGGCTTTACACTTGCAACGCACCGGTATATATTAGACGCGTAAGATTTCTCTTGCTATTTTTCCGAAAACGCCTAACAATAAGTACGCATTACCGCTTGCACATTATGTTGTCCTAATGGACTTCTGAATGTATAAAAAGTTTGAAGAACATCCGTAATCCGTACGTCGTGGCCCCCTTTAATTTAAGTTTCATATGGTCGACTAAGAATCGATAATTCTCGACCGAGTTTCGACTCTGCTAGTTGCATTCGTGAAGCGCCTCCCTTCAGTCAAATGCACATGTGTCAAAACGTGTACATAATAATACGGAGTGAAATTTGCGACCACGTGGTGCATCTCATGTTTCCCATAGTTTCGCTCGGCGCGAAAAAGCGCTATCAGCGCTCGAAGTTTCGCGAGGGAGAGGCGGGATATGCTCGAACTACGTACACAACCCCGCTCTCCTATACCAATTGCTATTATCGGCCTACCCCATGTTATTTGCGGACAAATGCCATTTATGTAATATTGCACGTGTAGAAACGTGCGGGTACTCATTGTGTCCCATTTTTCATCGTCTAGTGCGTAAAGACCACAGTTTTTTTATTCGAACCATTAATAAGTCAATAAATGCAGATCTGCAGCCAAAATTACCACGTGGTAACGAAATCTGTGAACTTTTGAGCGATTTTCGAAATTCTGCGACCTTTAGGCTACGTAGGACTATCAACTGTATAACATACTCAAATTTCAGCTCATTCCGTTCATTAGTTTAGGAATGGCATTTGTCCGCAAAATGCATGGGCCGCAGGGACGGTAAAGAAGAGCTATCACATCACCTTAAGATCGAAATGATCTTGACAACAACAAAAAGTTCATTTTGGACGGCGCGTCTGGACGTCGAGCCACACTAAATCAAGTTTTTTTCTTTCTTTCGTCATTTGGCATACAAAAAAATATTTTGTTTGGTGTGCTTTTCGCTGTATTTTTGCACAACGGCACAAAACAATAACGATAACTTTTTTTCGGTGTAAACATTTTGTAAACGATAATTAAACGCTCAGTCCGTGCACGTTTGCTTAGCGTTCCATGCAGAGTGACGCTGTCCACACGCATTCTGACGTCACAGGCGGTGCGGGTGCGCTCGGAGGTTTCCGGAGCGTTCGAGCGGCCCGAGCCTTTTCCGAGATTCAAAGGGCCATAACTTTGTTAATAATCGATGAAAAAATTTGAAAAAAAAAATTATCTGAAATTATCATATCAGTAGATTCGATAAAAAAAAATAGTGATACAACCCAATTGAAAAAACGCGACAAATGATCAGAATACATCCTGTCAGCATTTACCCATTGGGATTTATGATCTTTTTCAAGCTTACGATTAGCTTGATTTACTGAACAATTTTTGAAGCTCTCCTATAAGTGAGACACGGTAATTTTTCATCACAGTCTGAGTATCAGAATGAAAATGAGAATGGTCTGAAGGACCAGAATCATCTGAATTCGATATTACGGATCTTTCATCATCTTCTGAGATATATGTTTCATGTCTAGAATCAGGAAAAATATCACGTTTCGGTCGTTTTCATGACATTACATGTGCAAATATAACAAAAGGTAAACATTTGCGATAAGATTGATCTGACAGGGAAGATTTTGCGTAATATCGCTCTAACAAAATATACCTAATACTATATTACAAATGTACAGAAAGCCTAAAAGTTTTGGAATGATATATTCCAATGAATGTTTGATAAACAGTACACAAACAATAGGTGTTTGAGAAACACTTGCTAATGTAAAACGGTCTTCGCACATAATACACCGAGCCCTAACTTCGCCGATATGATGGAATTATCGTAACGTTGTTCAAAAGGTACCGTTTTATTGATGATTTACTTAATGTCCGAAAATTCTAGATGAGTTTGAAGGGAAATATTTATAGTATATATTTAGAATATTTATAGAATAGATGAGTTTGAATAGAAATATTATAGATTTTAATCTCAACTCGTCCATAAAAATCGAATAATTCTTAAACACCACCATTTTGGATACCAATTTTCCGATCCAATATCAGTAGTAGGGTGCGCACTATGGCGACCCCCACTCCTATCCCCACTCCTATCCCCACTCCTTTTCCCCCACTCCGCGGCCGCCGAGTCCGTGGCTCGGTCGGTCGTGGGTGCGGGGGTGAAGAGGCGCGGGGGAGAAGGGGGGATGGGTCGAGTCGCTATAGTGCGCACGCCTTTATATATATATATAATTTTTCTGAGCGTGTCGGTATAGCGGAGCGCTGTTTTTATTTTTGACATTTTTATTTTTCCGGAGCGTGTCGGTATAGTGGCACGCTGCTTTTGTTTCCGCCATTTTTCTTTTATATATATATATATGTGTGTGTGTGTGTGTGTTTATAAATGTGAATTTTATAATTAAAAAAATTCGATGCCGGCGGTGAGACTCGAACCGTCGACCCTCGGACTACCAGCAACGAATTCAGACGTCTATAGAAGGAATATGCTTATAGGCCGCATGGCTCCAAGTTTTTACCGCCCGAAACTGCCGCTTGGCGGCGTGGCGGTCGGCGTGTGTGACGTCACTCGGGACTTTACACGCCCAGTAGGCGGAGTCACGATACCGTGAAAACTCTGCTGTCTCTAAATTCACAATTCGTAGAGTCGGCCGATCGAATCACCCTCGAACGCTTTTTCCTTTTACAATTTTTGTTTTGTTTTTTCACTCTTTGCATAAATAGAAATTTTATTTAACATAAATATCACTGAAAGAAAAAATTAAGAAAGAAGCCAGGAGTTTTAATGCATATATTCGCCAAACGTCAAGCACGAGGCGGCGTGCCGGTTCGAACTGAGACCTTTAACCATAGAAGAAAACAGAGACAGAACGATAACAGTTCGCGCCTCGCTGCGGAGCTTACGAGTAGAGGTTGTGTGGGTTTCATAAATATGCATGCGTGTGCACAATACATTTACAGAGATGCTAGTGACTAGATTCAAGTAAGGAGTATTTGATTGCAATATTATGTGAGACGTTGGATGGTTTGGTAAGGTTCTTGGTTTCAGATCGAAAGGTTGCACGATCAAGTCTCCTGCTTCGTAATTTTTTTTAATTTTCTGTGGTGAAAAAATTAATTTTTATTTTTTATTACTTAATAATTCAAATATTGAAGATAAGCTATTTTTTTATAATTAGCTGAATTTATACTACTATTAGCGTTCTTAGGATTATTCTTATATACGTATGTCGAATCAGTGGGGGAAAGTAGCATTTCAGAAAAAGAGAGAGTCGGCATGTGTCACCCAGTCTATATCTCGCATTAGAAGAAGTGAGATGGACTGTGTAAGGAGCAGCTCAGAAAAAGAGAGAGTCGGCATGTGTCACCCAGTCTATACCTCGCATTAGAAGAAGTGAGAAGGAACATAAGGAGCGCGTGCTCGCACGTGATTGGTGAAGAGGAGGTGGAGCTACGCCTCGAAGCTGTGTACAGTGTACATGAACGCGTCTGTGTGACCTAACACATTCATGCCGCGACACTAGCGACGCGAAGTACTGGGTGACGGAACTACACTGGGTGATACATTTCTGGGGCCAACCGAAAGCATGGGCATATTCCTTCTATAGTCGTCTGAATTCGTTGCTACCAGTCTGAGTCGTTGCCTCTGCACCAAAGATCGCTATGCATTTAAATGTACGTGGAAGACTCTTGTAGCGATCGCGAGCACGCGTATCCCCGCCCCGTGGTCGCCAAGTACGGCCCGCAGGGTAGTATATATATATGCCTGTTTCTGCCCGATATATATATATATTTTACCGTGTGTGAGCACTATGGCGACACCCACTCCTGGACCCACTGCTACCCCTACTCTGCGGGTCGACCGCAGCCCGCAGAGTATTATATCTATATACCTATCTGTACTCGATATATATATATTTTACCGTGTGTGAGCTCTATGGCGACACCCACTCCTGGACCCATTGCTATCCCTACTCTGCGGGTCGACCGCGGCCTGCAGAGTATTATATATATATACCTGTTTGTACTCGATATATATATATTTTACCGTGTGTGAGCACTATGGCGACACCCACTCCTTGGCCCATTCCAGCCCCCCACTCTGCGGGACATGCTACGCGAAGAATGACTGAATTCTAACGACCGTTGAGAGCCGTGAACACCCTGCTACCGGCCTGCGGTGCAACTCAGAATCATCCCGAAGCTTACCTCAGCGTTTTTGCACGTGCATATGACGCATTGGTATGAGAAAAATAGCGACACAGAGACAGATAGATCATGCGACGGCGGAACGTGCCTATATTATAGCTGCTAACAAAACACTGTCTAGACATTATAAACGAGAAAAATCGTTTACGCGAAACGTGATATTGTTATACTATTATACACTAGGACGCGTGTATTATTAAAGTTAAATGTTTCAATGAAGGGTCGACCTTTCGGAAACCCCAAAATTTTGAACCCAAACTCTCAAGTACATCGATTATACAATGTAAAAAACAGCGAGCAATAGTGGCTGCATATAGTATGGTAATTTATTTGAATTAACATGAAAAAACGAGAGAGAAAGAGTTATAGAAATTACTGTAGGTGCAAGAGAGAGCATACCGCGCTCTGTACGAACAGCCGCACAAAGAGGAGACGCCGTTAATAGGGTATATGATCAGCTGTAGAGTCGTAGAGCACGTGCGAGAGAGAGAGAGAAAGCGAGCGAGCTAACGAACAGCCGCACAAAGAGGAGATGCCGTGAATAGCACGCGCGGCCTGTAGTGCGCCCCTCTCCCTTTCGCCACCTCCGCGCCTACGCTTTAAAGCAATGGTCGTGCGTTCTCTGTTTTTTAATCAGCTGTGTGTACGAGCGAGAAAGAGCTATAGTAGCCTCTCTAGAAAGATAGAACGTCTGCTACAGGCTGCTTTTTATTCTCTTTTTATTTTCGTAATTTTTTTTCGGAGCATGTCGGTATGGTGGAGCGCTGCTTACATTGCCACAATTTTTTATTTTTCAGAGCGTGCCAACCCCGAGAGCCTGCCGATAACTTACTATGTTAAAAGAGCGATAAGTATTAAGCGCGAGCTCCTTTTCCACGGATAGGCAATTTTCAATGTGGATTTTTTCAAAAATTCTTAAGAGTTGCGCGCTACTACATTGGCAAATGAATATGTGGGTGGTCACCCTCACCTGGTATAAATATAAAAAACTAAAACCCGCCCGTCTGATCTTCCCCTTGTAAGAAAGAGCGCTCTATACGAACAGCCGCACAAAGAGGGGACACCGTTAATAGCATATAGAACACAGCAGTTGTAGGTCCATAGGTCCCGCGTAAGAGAGAGAGAGAGAGAGAGAGAGAGAGAGAGATCGAGTGTGTTCACGAAGATCCGCACAAAGAGGAGAGCCCGCTAATGGCATATATGGTCTGTAGCATACCCCTCTTACCGTTCACCGCCACCTCGTCTATACTTTGAATCAGAGACCATGTGCTCTCTGCCTTTTTAAATCGCTGTATGCGCAAGAGAGAGAAAGAGCTATAGCTGTCTATCGAGAAAGATAGATAGATAGATAGATAGATAGAGAGAGAGAGAGAGAGAGAGAGAGAGAGAGAGAGCTTCCTTAACAATAGGACAGTTTTTATATTTTTTCATAATTTTACTTTTAACGATAATAAAAAATTTCTTTCTTTATTGTTTTCTATTTTTTTCCAAACTCGATTCGATTTTCAGTGCTACAGGCCGCTTCTTCCATTTTCGAATGATATAAAATTTTCCTTCAACGCTATAATTTGAAAAGTCTAAAATTGTTCAGTCAACATCGTTAAAATTTTAATCGCCAGTAGTTAACAAATGTTCTCCTTGGCCCGTTAAACAGCTCGGCGTTTAAAATTAAATTGTCAGAAAAACTTTCCAGCAGCGAAATAATTTCAACAATCTGTGCGAGATGATTACACAAAAGGAAATTTTCTGTAAGGGTGAGGGTGTGGCTACAGTCGATTTCTTTTATTTTATTTTTCTTACGTTATCACTCTTTATTTAAAAACGATTCGCCCTTATCAAGGCAAAAATATTTATAGGAACTTTTCTTAAGCCGAAATAATTTCAACGCTCTGACCTTTTATTCAACTAATATTTACTACCTGTAAAATTTTAAATACATCGATGGTCTTATGTCTAAAAGAGCGCGCGGCGTTTTTCGAATTTAAATTTTAGCTGGTACATCTCTGAATCATATAAAAGTTTATCTCAGCGTTTTACATGCACATAATACGAGAGAGAGTATACAGCTCGCTCTGCTCAAGAGAGCGAACTATAGGCGATGCATAAGAGCGAAAGAGACAGAGGGGGCGAGCTTGCGAAGACGGCGCGGCATATACGTCCCGCAGCGTACCCTTCCCCGTACCGTTCACCGCCATCTCGTCTATACTCTAGATCAGAATGAGCGCGCTCGCTCTATCTCTTAAAGGCGTTGCATGTATTAGAGAGAAAGAGCTCTAGAGGTCTCCTTAAGAAGACAGAGACCATTCTATCGCCTGCTTGTTTTATTTTAAAAAACATAGCACGCACACTTTTTTTTACCGTCTTTTACTTCAGAATATTATTAATGTTATTATACCCGAGGAACCGTGTATGAGAGAGAGAGTAGCATGCCCCTCTTTCTCTTTAGGAAGGCATGCTATAGCCTGTATACATTGCACGTTCAGCCCTTGAAACCTCTGCATGTGTGTGAGAGAAAGCGCTACAGTGAGCTCTGAAAAATTATTTTCACCTAGCACAATTTTTAATATCCAACACCAAAAAAGTGTCTTACGTTATAGCACTCTATTAAAAAAAAAATGATTCATCCTTATCGAGACAAAAATTATTTTTATTTATAGAAAACTTTTCTTAAGCGAAATAATTTCAACGTTCTGACTTTTTATTCAACTAATATTTTAGTACAATTTTTCACTCCGGCCCGTTAAACAATCTGATGTTAAAAAATAAATTGTAAAAACTTTTGTCAAACGAAATAATTTCAAAACCTACCATTTCTCTTCCGAGGCTATCATAATCGCGATGACTTACTACGAATTGACCTTCGGTGAGGAATTTATATAAGAAAGTCAAGGTAAATTGAATACATCACTGATCTTTTACTCTTATTTAATGATCATTATTGAATAAATATTCAAATTCTTTAAATAAATATCAATTTTCGTTCATATATATATTTCGTTATTTGCTCATAATTTCTTTAATAGTAGCCCGAAATGAATCGAAATTTTTTCGTTCTTCAATGCGCTTTTCAAAAAACAGCGAAAAATTATTTGAGGTGTATAGAGGCCTCTCTAGGAACACAGAGACAGTGGTACAGCATGCTTCTTTTTATTTTTTTTACACCCGAATAAATATCGTCAAGATTTTTCATCTAACAGTGATGTATGAAAAAGCGCACGATAGCGCTTTGTAAAAAGATACGAGAGAGAGAGAGAGAGAGAGAGAGAGAGTATACAGATCGCCCTGCTCAAGAGAGAGAGAGAGAGAGAACTATAGGTAGTGCATAAGAGCGAAAGAGATAGAGTTAGTTAGTTATTAGTAAGAGCGAAAGAGATAAGTTTCGAAATTATTTCGTTTAAGAAAAGTTTTTCACAATTTACTTTTTAACATTAGAGACCTTAAGACAGAGACCATGCTATCGCCTGCTTCTTTTTATTTCAAACAAGATTGGCGCATACTTTTCTTTCTCACCGTCTTTAACTTCAGAATATTATTAATGTTATTATTTTTAGCATAGTACGTGCGTTTTTTTAAATATTATACCCGAGAAACCGCGGGAGAGACAGAGAGAAAGAGAGAGAGAGTACCAAGCGTCTCTTTCTCTCGAGGAAGCCATGCTATAGACTGTATACCATGCACACTCTGCTTCCTCCGAAGAAAAAATGTAGAAAAAAAATGGTAAGTTTCGAAATTATTTCGTTTAAGAAAAGTTTTTCATAATTTACTTTTTAACATTAGACACCTTAACGACTCGCGGAGAAAAAATTGTACCAAAGCAATAGTTGAATAAAAAAGTTTCAACGTTCTGACTTTCTAATCAACTAATATTTTGACACAATATTTCTCCCCAGCCTGTTAAACAATCCAATGTTAAAAATTAAATTATCAAAAACTTTTACTTAAACGCAATAATTCCAAGCCTCTTCTTCTTCTTCATCGGCCACATAATTGCATCGGCTTATCGTAAGCTCTCTGATGAGCGAGGACAAACATGCACAGAGTGAGAGTTTTTTCGTATCGCCGAATGAGAGAGAGCGAGAGAGAAAAGGTTTTGCTTTTTTAGCTTTAATAATTTCAAAACCTACCATTTTCCATAATTTGTGTTTACGGTTAAAAATAATTTGTCTTTCTTCATCGTTTTCTATTTTTCCAGCCTCGATTCTAGAGTCAACATTTGTTTATTCGTATCATCGAATGAGAGAGAAGAGAGAAGGTTTTACTTTTCATCTTCCTCCGAAGAAAAAATAGTAGAACAAACTGGTAAATTTCGAACTTATTTCGTTTAAGAAAAGTTTTTGACAATTTATTTTTTCACATTAGATTCCTAACTTAAAATTGTACCAAAGTATTCGTTGAATAAAAAAGTCAGAATTTCAACGTTCTGACTTTCCAATCAGCTAATATTATGGCATAATTTTTCTTCCCAACCCGTTGAACAATCTGATGTTAAAAATGGAATTATCAAAAACTTTTCTTAAACGCAATAATTTCAAACCATTTTTTTCTTCATGGACCACATAATTGCGTCGGCTTATCGTTAGTTCTCTGCTGAGCGACAAACCCGTGAGGGCATACACGGAAATAAAGTCGTTATCTATCTATCTATTTTATCTATTTTTTTCTTCAGGGGCTACAAAATCGCGATGATTTATCGTTAGCTCTCTGATGAATGAGGACAAACATGCACAGAGTGAGAGAGAGTTTTTCTTTTTCATCTCTCGTCAAAGAATCATTTCACCTAAGACAATTATTAATAAGCGACATCAGGTTTTCTTTATTTCCAAAACTAATAACAATTTTATACACAAAGTGCTATTTTTTTAATTATATAATCACGATGTCTTATAATTAGTTCTCTGATGAGCAAACCGTGAGCGAAGTCTGTTAACACCCAGGGGGTACACTCTGCCTAGTTGTTGTTGTACATCCGCGCATATTTTACGACGTTTCGTTGGAACGACACGACGTACACTGTTTATGGATAATTTCGGTACTGCTGATGATATTGATGTTAAGAGAAACTCTCTACATATCTCTACCTCCCCGCAGACGCGGCAAAGACGCGCCAGCAAGGATAATTTAATGAACTCTTCTACGCTTACAAATCCAAATCCATTTCTACTTCTTGATCTTCCTGATAAATATTCAATCAAGTGGTAATGTATATTAGAATTTTAATCGTTAGCACCTTCTTCTTCTTCTTCTTCTTCTTCGTCGTTTCAACTATGGAAGACAGAGAAATATGGCGTGAGAGAATATCGTATATACGTATCGTAACATAGGTACTTTATACATGATTTTTAGTACATACCTGTTTATCATTACTCCTTAACAGCTTTAAATTCTAGCTTATTGAACTTCGTGCCGTAATACTGCATAATTAGATTTTTGTTGTTTGAGGCCTTGCACATTTGTTGAAATTGCTCGGCCGCTTCTTCGAAAGCCTTGACGAACCTCGTTGATAGGTAGCACGTAAATTCATTATCCACATCCACGACAATACGCGCGCCCCATTTCGTTTGTACGATTTTGATACCGGTTATATAGAAGTCTTTTTGGAGCTCCAACTCGGCTAGTCTTTTGACAGGGAGAAGTGTCTCCAGGCGGCCTACTTGGTTGATGCGTGATCGGTGGTTTCGAAATGGCGGGCCACATCGCCATCTTCACTAACTGTCAAATGGATCGCGCCTTGTCCCTCGCGACTAACAACTGTCGCTGTAAAGTAGCGGTTCTCAAGGAAATATCACGCATCCATGCTCAGGGGTGAATCATCGATGCACCCCTCCTCCACACCGTGTACCATACAAGCCACTACTAAGGCTGGTGGTGTTTTAAACGACGGCGTAATTTCATAAATTTGTGTCGCCTTCACAACTGCATCAAAACCCTCGTCGATAACACACACCCCCGTTAACCCATTACACGATGTTTGTTGAACAACGGCACGACACACGCGGGAGCTCAGCCGAACAACACACTCTAACCCCACCTTAATAACGAAGGATGCCACTATCACACCGTGCTGCTCGTCGATATAATATTTTTCTAACGCAGCGCGCAGCTGCGTATACGCCTCTGTAATTAGAGGTGTACGAATGTACACCTCATCAAACCCGAAAGAACCGACCACCTCACACAGGAATGTGTCTGGTAAAACCGATGGGGTATAAATGTCCTTCATGTTCGCGGCTGCTCTGTAGAATGATAACTGGTTTCTAAAGGCAGCGAGAGATCATCATCACCCCTGCATTTTACACGCATATAACGCAGCGATACAAGAGAAAAAGCAACGGTGATTGTCACGGCCTTATGTCTCAGCATTTTTGCAGAAGCATTTGACCCCTCGTTATGAGAAATAAACACGAGGGCTACAGCGCGTGTATATATTATGTCAAAACATTGTCTAGACATCTACAAAAGATGCGAGAAGACTCGCTCGCGCATAGCGCAGTTTTTGATTACTTTAGCAACGATGAGGGTGATTAAGAACTTTCAACACCGTGTCAGATTTGGAAAACTCGGGATGCTTATAACAAAAAAATAAAAAAATATAATATACATAAAAAGTTGATCGATCGATATCGCGAGCGGTGGGTCTCAAACCCAAACCGAGTTGGAGAGTAAGTATAAATAAAATTCTCCTTAATTCAAGATTTTCTTTAAAAATTATATCTTCTGCTCTCCGTCCGTTATTAACGCTCTCCTCCAATCTTCTTGCGATGCTTCCCCACACACTGCTTCCAATACAATACAATTATTTCTAAGTGGAAGTTGCTCCTATATTTAGTATTTCTAAAGAAAAAACATTCGTCAAATGTATTTATACTCTCTCCCGTCCATCACCATTTTTTCTTTAGTAAGCGAGAAGTTGCTCCTACATTTAGTATTTCTAAAGAAAAAAACCTCCGTCAAATGTATTTATACTCTCTCCCCTCTGTCATCATTTTTTGCTTTAGGAGTACTAAATGCAGGAGCAGCGCCCTACTTAGAAATAATTTTATTGTATTGGAAGCAGTGTGTGGGGAAGCATCGCAAGAAGATTGAAGGAGAGCATTAATAATGGATATGCGCGATCGTAATATAATTGATGTTTTTTGCGAAAATATTATTTTTAAAATACGAATGTGTGCAGTGTTACCAGTTTTAATTAAACTGAAGGTTTTCAATAACGATGATGTCAACTTACCGAGTTGGAGAGTAAGTATAAATAATATTCTCCTTTATTTCAAGATTTTCTTTGTTATATATTATATTTGTTTTTCAGAGGAGGATACATTGTAAAGATATAGCGCAAGATATCGTACTAACGATAAAGACACGAGGACCGTACGCATACGAAAAATTTATACAGGCATTACGTCAAACAGGTCACAATGATGAAGCTGATCTTCTTGAATATGCAAGATTCATAGATGATATCAAATCATTTAATATTATTGATACAATTGCTACCAGTCGCAATTAATGAATCGTCAATAAATTCACCATCTGAATTTCAAAAGATTCCACACTACAATCGAATCGGTCATGAAGAGTTTACGGTAAAACATCACAACCATCGCAGAATATCTTCAGGGAGATCAAGAAGTAGAAATGGATTTGGATTTGTAAGCGTAGAAGAGTTCATTAAATTATCCTTGCTGGCGCGTCTTTGCCGCGTCTGCGGGGAGGTAGAGATATGTAGAGAGTTTCTCTTAACATCAATATCATCAGCAGTACCGAAATTATCCATAAACAGTGTACGTCGTGTCGTTCCAACGAAACGTCGTAAAATATGCGCGGATGTACAACAACAACTAGGCAGAGTGTACCCCCTGGGTGTTAACAGACTTCGCTCACGGTTTGCTCATCAGAGAACTAATTATAAGACATCGTGATTATATAATTAAAAAAATAGCACTTTGTGTATAAAATTGTTATTAGTTTTGGAAATAAAGAAAACCTGATGTCGCTTATTAATAATTGTCTTAGGTGAAATGATTCTTTGACGAGAGATGAAAAAGAAAAACTCTCTCTCACTCTGTGCATGTTTGTCCTCATTCATCAGAGAGCTAACGATAAATCATCGCGATTTTGTAGCCCCTGAAGAAAAAAATAGATAAAATAGATAGATAGATAACGACTTTATTTCCGTGTATGCCCTCACGGGTTTGTCGCTCAGCAGAGAACTAACGATAAGCCGACGCAATTATGTGGTCCATGAAGAAAAAAATGGTTTGAAATTATTGCGTTTAAGAAAAGTTTTTGATAATTCCATTTTTAACATCAGATTGTTCAACGGGTTGGGAAGAAAAATTATGCCATAATATTAGCTGATTGGAAAGTCAGAACGTTGAAATTCTGACTTTTTTATTCAACGAATACTTTGGTACAATTTTAAGTTAGGAATCTAATGTGAAAAAATAAATTGTCAAAAACTTTTCTTAAACGAAATAAGTTCGAAATTTACCAGTTTGTTCTACTATTTTTTCTTCGGAGGAAGATGAAAAGTAAAACCTTCTCTCTTCTCTCTCATTCGATGATACGAATAAACAAATGTTGACTCTAGAATCGAGGCTGGAAAAATAGAAAACGATGAAGAAAGACAAATTATTTTTAACCGTAAACACAAATTATGGAAAATGGTAGGTTTTGAAATTATTAAAGCTAAAAAAGCAAAACCTTTTCTCTCTCGCTCTCTCTCATTCGGCGATACGAAAAAACTCTCACTCTGTGCATGTTTGTCCTCGCTCATCAGAGAGCTTACGATAAGCCGATGCAATTATGTGGCCGATGAAGAAGAAGAAGAGGCTTGGAATTATTGCGTTTAAGTAAAAGTTTTTGATAATTTAATTTTTAACATTGGATTGTTTAACAGGCTGGGGAGAAATATTGTGTCAAAATATTAGTTGATTAGAAAGTCAGAACGTTGAAACTTTTTTATTCAACTATTGCTTTGGTACAATTTTTTCTCCGCGAGTCGTTAAGGTGTCTAATGTTAAAAAGTAAATTATGAAAAACTTTTCTTAAACGAAATAATTTCGAAACTTACCATTTTTTTTCTACATTTTTTCTTCGGAGGAAGCAGAGTGTGCATGGTATACAGTCTATAGCATGGCTTCCTCGAGAGAAAGAGACGCTTGGTACTCTCTCTCTCTTTCTCTCTGTCTCTCCCGCGGTTTCTCGGGTATAATATTTAAAAAAACGCACGTACTATGCTAAAAATAATAACATTAATAATATTCTGAAGTTAAAGACGGTGAGAAAGAAAAGTATGCGCCAATCTTGTTTGAAATAAAAAGAAGCAGGCGATAGCATGGTCTCTGTCTTAAGGTCTCTAATGTTAAAAAGTAAATTGTGAAAAACTTTTCTTAAACGAAATAATTTCGAAACTTATCTCTTTCGCTCTTACTAATAACTAACTAACTCTATCTCTTTCGCTCTTATGCACTACCTATAGTTCTCTCTCTCTCTCTCTCTTGAGCAGGGCGATCTGTATACTCTCTCTCTCTCTCTCTCTCGTATCTTTTTACAAAGCGCTATCCTGCGCTTTTTCATACATCACTGTTAGATGAAAAATCTTGACGATATTTATTCGGGTGTAAAAAAAATAAAAAGAAGCATGCTGTAGCACTGTCTCTGTGTTCCTAGAGAGGCCTCTATACACCTCAAATAATTTTTCGCTGTTTTTTGAAAAGCGCATTGAAGAACGAAAAAATTTCGATTCATTTCGGGCTACTATTAAAGAAATTATGAGCAAATAACGAAATATATATATGAACGAAAATTGATATTTATTTAAAGAATTTGAATATTTATTCAATAATGATCATTAAATAAGAGTAAAAGATCAGTGATGTATTCAATTTACCTTGACTTTCTTATATAAATTCCTCACCGAAGCTCAATTCGTAGTAAGTCATCGCGATTATGATAGCCTCGGAAGAGAAATGGTAGGTTTTGAAATTATTTCGTTTGACAAAAGTTTTTACAATTTATTTTTTAACATCAGATTGTTTAACGGGCCGGAGTGAAAAATTGTACTAAAATATTAGTTGAATAAAAAGTCAGAACGTTGAAATTATTTCGCTTAAGAAAAGTTTTCTATAAATAAAAATAATTTTTGTCTCGATAAGGATGAATCATTTTTTTTTTTAATAGAGTGCTATAACGTAAGACACTTTTTTGGTGTTGGATATTAAAAATTGTGCTAGGTGAAAATAATTTTTCAGAGCTCACTGTAGCGCTTTCTCTCACACACATGCAGAGGTTTCAAGGGCTGAACGTGCAATGTATACAGGCTATAGCATGCCTTCCTAAAGAGAAAGAGGGGCATGCTACTCTCTCTCTCTCATACACGGTTCCTCGGGTATAATAACATTAATAATATTCTGAAGTAAAAGACGGTAAAAAAAAGTGTGCGTGCTATGTTTTTTAAAATAAAACAAGCAGGCGATAGAATGGTCTCTGTCTTCCTAAGGAGACCTCTAGAGCTCTTTCTCTCTAATACATGCAACGCCTTTAAGAGATAGAGCGAGCGCGCTCATTCTGATCTAGAGTATAGACGAGATGGCGGTGAACGGTACGGGGAAGGGTACGCTGCGGGACGTATATGCCGCGCCGTCTTCGCAAGCTCGCCCCTCTGTCTCTTTCGCTCTTATGCATCGCCTATAGTTCGCTCTCTTGAGCAGAGCGAGCTGTATACTCTCTCTCGTATTATGTGCATGTAAAACGCTGAGATAAACTTTTATATGATTCAGAGATGTACCAGCTAAAATTTAAATTCGAAAAACGCCGCGCGCTCTTTTAGACATAAGACCATCGATGTATTTAAAATTTTACAGGTAGTAAATATTAGTTGAATAAAAGGTCAGAGCGTTGAAATTATTTCGGCTTAAGAAAAGTTCCGATAAATATTTTTGCCTTGATAAGGGCGAATCGTTTTTAAATAAAGAGTGATAACGTAAGAAAAATAAAATAAAAGAAATCGACTGTAGCCACACCCTCACCCTTACAGAAAATTTCCTTTTGTGTAATCATCTCGCACAGATTGTTGAAATTATTTCGCTGCTGGAAAGTTTTTCTGACAATTTAATTTTAAACGCCGAGCTGTTTAACGGGCCAAGGAGAACATTTGTTAACTACTGGCGATTAAAATTTTAACGATGTTGACTGAACAATTTTAGACTTTTCAAATTATAGCGTTGAAGGAAAATTTTATATCATTCGAAAATGGAAGAAGCGGCCTGTAGCACTGAAAATCGAATCGAGTTTGGAAAAAAATAGAAAACAATAAAGAAAGAAATTTTTTATTATCGTTAAAAGTAAAATTATGAAAAAATATAAAAACTGTCCTATTGTTAAGGAAGCTCTCTCTCTCTCTCTCTCTCTCTCTCTCTCTCTCTCTCTCTATCTATCTATCTATCTATCTATCTTTCTCGATAGACAGCTATAGCTCTTTCTCTCTCTTGCGCATACAGCGATTTAAAAAGGCAGAGAGCACATGGTCTCTGATTCAAAGTATAGACGAGGTGGTGGTGAACGGTAAGAGGGGTATGCTACAGACCATATATGCCATTAGCGGGCTCTCCTCTTTGTGCGGATCTTCGTGAACACACTCGATCTCTCTCTCTCTCTCTCTCTCTCTCTCTCTCTTACGCGGGACCTATGGACCTACAACTGCTGTGTTCTATATGCTATTAACGGTGTCCCCTCTTTGTGCGGCTGTTCGTATAGAGCGCTCTTTCTTACAAGGGGAAGATCAGACGGGCGGGTTTTAGTTTTTTATATTTATACCAGGTGAGGGTGACCACCCACATATTCATTTGCCAATGTAGTAGCGCGCAACTCTTAAGAATTTTTGAAAAAATCCACATTGAAAATTGCCTATCCGTGGAAAAGGAGCTCGCGCTTAATACTTATCGCTCTTTTAACATAGTAAGTTATCGGCAGGCTCTCGGGGTTGGCACGCTCTGAAAAATAAAAAATTGTGGCAATGTAAGCAGCGCTCCACCATACCGACATGCTCCGAAAAAAAATTACGAAAATAAAAAGAGAATAAAAAGCAGCCTGTAGCAGACGTTCTATCTTTCTAGAGAGGCTACTATAGCTCTTTCTCGCTCGTACACACAGCTGATTAAAAAACAGAGAACGCACGACCATTGCTTTAAAGCGTAGGCGCGGAGGTGGCGAAAGGGAGAGGGGCGCACTACAGGCCGCGCGTGCTATTCACGGCATCTCCTCTTTGTGCGGCTGTTCGTTAGCTCGCTCGCTTTCTCTCTCTCTCTCGCACGTGCTCTACGACTCTACAGCTGATCATATACCCTATTAACGGCGTCTCCTCTTTGTGCGGCTGTTCGTACAGAGCGCGGTATGCTCTCTCTTGCACCTACAGTAATTTCTATAACTCTTTCTCTCTCGTTTTTTCATGTTAATTCAAATAAATTACCATACTATATGCAGCCACTATTGCTCGCTGTTTTTTACATTGTATAATCGATGTACTTGAGAGTTTGGGTTCAAAATTTTGGGGTTTCCGAAAGGTCGACCCTTCATTGAAACATTTAACTTTAAGAGGCAGTGTAACACCCTAAGGAATGTCGACGGCTTCGCCTTCCCAGCGGTAGTGCAGAGCTCGCAACATTTGACTACGAGCCGCTGCGGACTACCGCTAGATGTCACGGCGCCCATCTGCTACGAAGCCCCGGCACATCGTGGTGGGCCGAAGACCGCGGCGTCGTAGCAGGGCCAGCCGTGACCCGTCCCCTTTGAAAATCTTATGCCGGTTGTACACTCTCGCGCGAGTGCTCTCACGATGTCTCGTCGAGAGCTCTCGCGCGAGAGGTCGAGGGACGAGCCCGACCCTGTACACTCTCGTTTATTTAGTACGCTTTGCGAACGCCAAGATGGACGGTTAGAAAGCTTGCCATCAACTGAATGACGCAAGAGTGTACAGTGATGCACTTGCGCCGCCTCGCGAGGGTAAGCGAGACCCTTTGACTCGCGCTCAAAAACCGGCTCGGAATGGAGAGCACACGAGTGACTGCGAGGCATCGCGAGACGGAGCTAGTGTACCCTGTACACTCTCGTACTCGTCCAGCCTCGCCGTCCCTCGACGAGAGTCGACAGCCGGCATAATATAGTGCGTATGGCCCTCGCCGACCGCCGTAAAGCGTTCGCTCCATGCTCGCCGAGATCGAAAAACACAGCGGCAAGTCGAAGACAAAATCCCTAATTTCTCCGGCACTAATCATCCGATCGGATTGAAATTTGGAGGTGAGCTAGAGAATGATGGTACGGGGTACCTGAGACTCAATTTTTTTAATGTCGAAAGCGGAACCACTTTTTTTTGTGAAAATGATAAAATTTTCATAGTTGCACGATGTTTCGCGTCGCATTGATGTTAAAATTTCGTGCTCCATAGAAGTATGCACACTTTGGACTTTGTTTTATATCATTTGATAAAAGAATGACTGAAATATAGCCATTTGAGTTTTTATGCAACGCGAGTCTAGCGTCGGCAAGTTTGGCGGCCTGCGCGGCGGGAGGGGCAGCCGCGAGAGTCGAAGGCATAGGCAGTCCTCGTGTACCTACACGTTGGCCTCTGTACGGAAACCTAACGCGTCGCGCGGACAATTATAGGAGATCAGTCACCTCTGAGAAATCAGTCAAATTTTGCATATCGTTAGTTCCTGACGAGATAACATATCGTGTCAAATATTTTTTTTATTTGCCAAATTTTTCGAGTTATGAATATTGGAACATTGTCCGACTTTTTAATCAATAAGTAATTACATACCTTCTTTCCTTTAATTTTTGTTTAATTAAAGTTTTGACAAAAGGACTATATTTTATCATAAAAATATTTACAACATAAAAGAAATTATTTGGTACTATTTATTTAACAAATGATTTTTCAATAATTTTTTTAACTGTCAGGGATACGTTGAACGAATTTAAAAAAAACCTGTGTGTGTGTTCTTCACACATGTAAGAAGTGAATACTTCTGGTATCCAGCCTTTCGCCTGAATGAAAAATTAAAAATATAATCATTAAAATAATCGTTAAGATTATTAAAAACAATCATTTAAAAAATTTTTTTAAACTGTGTTGCGGAGCCTGATGAGACTAACTCAAAGACCTGCGGAGCTTATTGAAGGCGCTCGGATAGCCTACAGAGTCTTTTAGAGACCCTGCGGAGACCACACAAGAACACCAAAAATAATTTTCATGGAAATAATTACAATTTCAAAGAATAATTAACATAATAATTTAAAACAATTATCTAAATAATAATTTATTCTATTCGAAGGCCCAGCAGTGCTTTCGAAGGACGCCGCAGGGCTGTAGAAGGCCTGCGGGAGCTGTAGGAGGCCTTCTAAAGCCCTGCGCAGTCCTTCGAAAGCGCTGCGCAGGGTTCTAGAAGGCCTGCGGAGGCTGTTGGAGGCCCCGCAGCACTTTCGAAGGACTGCGCATGGCCTTAGGAGGCCTTCTACAACCCTACGCAGGGCTTTAGAAGGCCTCCTACAGCTCCCGCAGGCCTTCTACAGCCCTGTGGAGTCCTTCGAAAGCACTGCTGGGCCTTCGAATAGAATAAATTATTATTTAGATAATTGTTTTAAATTATTATGTTAATTATTCTTTGAAATTGTAATTATTTCCATGAAAGTTATTTTTGTTCTTGTGTGGTCTCCGCAGGGTCTCTAAAAGACTCTGTAGGCTATCCGAGCGCCTTCAATAAGCTCCGCAGGTCTTTGAGTTAATCTCATCAGGCTCCGCAACACAGTTTTAAAAATTTTTTTAAATGATTGTTTTTAATGATCTTAAAGATTATTTTAATGATTATATTCTTAATTTTTCATTCAGGCGAAAGGCTGGATACCAAAAGTATTCACTTCTTACGTGTGTGAAGAACACACACACAGGTTTTTTTTTAAATTGTTATATTTGTTATATAAATAATACCAAATAGTTTTTTTAATGTTGTAAATATTTTTATGATAAAATATAGTCCTTTCGTCACAACTTTAATTTAATCAAAAATTAAAGGAACGAAGGTATGTAATTACTTATTGATTAAAAAGTCCGAAAAAGTTCCAATATTCATAACACGAAAAATTTTGCAAATAAAAAAAATATTTGACACGATATGTTATCTCGTCAGGAACTAACGATATGCAAAATTTGACTGATTTCTCAGAGCTGACTGATCTATATATATATACGAGTATGCGCGACGCGTTAGGTTTCCGTGCAGAGGCCAACGTGTACACGAGGACTGCCTATGCCTTCGACTCTCGTGGCTACCCCTCCCGCCGCGCGGGCCGGCGAACTTGCCGTCGCTGGACCCGCGTTGCATAAAAACTCAAATTGCTATATTTCGGTCATTTTTTAATCAAATGATATAAAACAAAGTCCAAAATGTGCATATTTCCATGGAGTACGAAATTGTAACATCAACGCGACGAGAAACATCGTGCTACTATGAAAAATTTATCGTTTTTATAAAAAAAAGCGGTTCCGCTTTCGCCATTAAAAAAAAACGAGTCTCAGGTACCCCGTGCCATCATTCTCTAGCTCACCTCCAAATTTCAATGCGATCGGATGATTAGTGCCGGAGTAATTAGGGATTTCGTTTTTGAGTTGCCGCCGAGTTTTTCGGTCTCGGCGAGCATGGAGCGAACACTCTACAGTGCGCAGCGAGGGCCTTACCTATGCTTCGCACTGTACTCATTTCATGTGGCCGATGGCGACGGAGAGGGCCGGGAGGGGTAGCTACGAGAGTCGAAGGCATAGGCACGCCTCGTGCCTATGCCTCACGCCTAACGCGCGACGCATTAGGTCTCTGTGCAGGGCAAAGTCCAACGGGTACACGAGGCGCGGCTATGCCTTGGTCTCTCGCGGCTGCCTCTTCCGTCGCGCGGGCCACAGCACTTACCGACCTCGTGAGAATGTTGCGTCAGCGCTTCGCGCGGAATTTCGTCACACTATTTTCTCGTTACGCTGACAAAAATCTCGCTTTTTTCTTTCATGAAACGGCATCCCTATTTCTGAAGCCAATTTTGCATCAAATATAATAAAACAAAGCTCAAAATGTGCGTTTGTTGATGCTTTAGTGAGTGAGAGTCGGGAAATTTCGATCGAATCGGTGTACTATGAAGAATTGTCTCATTTCTCCAATGATAAGTCGAATCTGCAAAATTTTTTTCAAAATTTTGAAAAAACGCGACTCTCATGTACCGTGTGCCATAATTATCTATGTACTGGCCAAATTTAAACCCGATCGGTTGCTCAGTGCTCGTATAAATAGGGATGCCGTTTTCGAAGCGCTCGTCGGCTGTTACACTGCCTCTTAATAATACACGCGTCCTAGTGTATAATAGTATAACAATATCACGTTTCGCGTAAACGATTTTTCTCGTTTATAATGTCTAGACAGTGTTTTGTTAGCAGCTATAATATAGGCACGTTCCGCCGTCGCATGATCTATCTGTCTCTGTGTCGCTATTTTTCTCATACCAATGCGTCATATGCACGTGCAAAAACGCTGAGGTAAGCTTCGCGATGATTCTGGTAGCAGGGTGTTCACGGCTCTCAACGGTCGTTAGAATTCAGTCATTCTTCGCGTAGCATGTCCCGCAGAGTGGGGGGCTGGAATGGGCCAAGGAGTGGGTGTCGCCATAGTGCTCACACACGGTAAAATATATATATATCGAGTACAAACAGGTATATATATATAATACTCTGCAGGCCGCGGTCGACCCGCAGAGTAGGGATAGCAATGGGTCCAGGAGTGGGTGTCGCCATAGTGCTCACACACGGTAAAATATATATATATCGAGTACAGATAGGTATATAGATATAATACTCTGCGGGCTGCGGTCGACCCGCAGAGTAGGGGTAGCAGTGGGTCCAGGAGTGGGTGTCGCCATAGTGCTCACACACGGTAAAATATATATATATATCGGGCAGAAACAGGCATATATATATACTACCCTGCGGGCCGTACTTGGCGACCACGGGGTGGGGATACGCGTGCTCGCGATCGCTACAAGAGTCTTCCACGTACATTTAAATGCATAGCGATCTTTGGTGCAGAGGCAACGACTCAGACTGGTAGTCCGAGGGTCGACGGTTCGAGTCTCACCGCCGGCATCGAATTTTTTTAATTATAAAATTCACATTTATAAACACACACACACACACACATATATATATATATATAAAAGAAAAATGGCGGAAACAAAAGCAGCGTGCCACTATACCGACACGCTCCGGAAAAATAAAAATGTCAAAAATAAAAACAGCGCTCCGCTATACCGACACGCTCAGAAAAATTATATATATATATAAAGGCGTGCGCACTATAGCGACTCGACCCATCCCCCCTTCTCCCCCGCGCCTCTTCACCCCCGCACCCACGACCGACCGAGCCACGGACTCGGCGGCCGCGGAGTGGGGGAAAAGGAGTGGGGATAGGAGTGGGGATAGGAGTGGGGGTCGCCATAGTGCGCACCCTACTACTAATATCATTTAAAATTATGATTTATACACACAAAATTTTCATAAAAATTAATAATCTTCCTGTAAATCCAGGACATAACTGAGTTGTAGCTCTTTTTTGGCTGCCATATTGGATCCACCATTTTAGAAATTTAACAATATATATATGTATATATTGTTATGCCGGCATCTTATTTTTTTCCTTTTTTTTTATAAGTTTTATTCTTTTTATTATTCTCACGAAATAAAATTGTACGATCAAACGAGCCCGCCGAAGGCGGGCGAAGTTTGATCAAAATTATATGAAATGTCTCGTTCGAAGATGATAGTCTTGTAGTCTTGCTTGTCATGCTACAATCACAACGTTTTAGCGTTTAAATATTTAAAGTTTTCGCGCGTTTACTCTCCTCAGCCGCGCTAGTGCCTTTTGTTTTCATATTGTTTTGTGCATATTGTTTATGAATTATTACTCTTTCGGTGATGATAGTGGGGTTAGTGATCGGGTCCAGAGTTGGGTGGGAATACTATCATCTTCGAACGAGACATTTCATATAATTTTGATCAAACGAGCCCGCCGAAGGCGGGCTCGTTTGATCGTACAATTATACTACATGTCTCGTTCTCAATGATAGTCTTGTAGGGTTTTAGAGTACGAGTAATAATTCTCGTTTTTTTTTTTTTTTTATTGTAATAAGCAAATATTTGTAATGGGGTGACATGTACAAATGTGAATTTATCAGTGTAAACAAGAAGCTTAATGATCATGATCTAAAATAGCACTAGGAAATTGTTCAGTGTTATTCTGAATAGGTCTATTGTAGAATTTGAGAAAAGTCTGGGATGTAGCAGTCCATCCTGCACTTTTTCTTATAATAGAGATATCTACTCCTCGCTTGTGAGCTGCTGATACTGCCGCATGACGTGTACTGTATGCGGTAAACTGATCAGTATTGATGCCAGCTTTGGATAACAGGGTTTTTATCCAATGGCCGATTGTTTGCGATGATGCTGGGCCAAAGGGTTTCCTTGTTGCGATAAAAAGTTTTTTATCGTCCGCCTTTCTTATATTCTTGGTTAATTTGATGTATTCCAGAACGATGGAGGCAATACAAAGATTGGGTTTATTTTGAAAGAAGGGTAAGATCAGCTCAGGTTGTGTACGTCCTGGTTTTGAGGTTTTAATTAGCTCTGTTATTTTAATACGAATTCCTGTAGCTGTTTTTTCTATGTTATCTATGTTGATTGCTGCCAGTGTTTGTAGTCTTTGGGCTGTGGTTAGAGCTAGCAGTGTTGCCACTTTTTCTACAGCATCTTTCAGGGCTAAGTCCTTAAGTGAGGGTAGTTTTTCCATATACTCGATTACTGGAGTGATATCCCAGGTTGTATTGTATCGAGGTGTAGTAGGCTTTTGCCTGAAAACTCCTTTCATGAATCTAGAGATTAAATTATCTTCACTTATATTATTTAGTGAAATTAATGCGATGGCAGATCGGGCTGTATTTAGAGTACTGTAGTTGGCTCCCTGCGTGAGCCGGAAATTGAGGAAACTGATGACATCTGCCACATTTGGGCTATGTATGCTGATCCATTTTTGTTGAGAAAATGTCCACCATCGCCGGAGGCAGGACTCGTATTGTTTGAGGGTGGAAGGTGCGATAGAGTTAGTCATGACGTCTGCAGCTTGTTCCGAAAGTCCTCTCTTCAGATACGCCGACCTGACAATTTCCCGACCACCAGGGAAAGGCGGTTGGCTAGAGGATGCGTCCTGGATCTACAAGGAGATGTGAGCAGGGCTCGATTAGGTTCGAAATTGATTGCTGGTTCAACCAAGAGCGACGTGAAAAGAGGATACCATGGCTGTGTAGGCCATAGAGGTACCAATATAACACCAGTGGCCTGCTCGTTTATGATTTTTCTTATGACTCGTGAAATTAGAGCAAAAGGTGGAAATGCATAAAAATTTTCACCCTTCCAGGGTACTGTAAAGGCGTCAACTAGGTGAGCTTCTGGGTCAGGAAATCGCGAGTAAAATTTTTTACATTTTGTATTGAGACGAGAGGCGAACAGGTCGACTGAAAAGGGGCCAAATTTTTTATATATGATGTCAGTAGTAGGGTGCGCACTATGGCCACCCCCACTCCTATCCCCACTCCTATCCCCACTCCTTTTCCCCCACTCCGCGGCCTCCGAGTCCGTGGCTCGGTCGGTCGTGGGTGCGGGGGGAAGAGGTGCGCGGGGGGAGGAGAGGGGATGGGGCGAGTCGCCATAGGGCACACTACTTTATATATATATATTTTTTTTTATTTTTTTATATAAATTTTTTCGGAGCATGTCGGTATGGTGGAGCGCTACTTACATTTCAACCATTTTTTTCTCGGAGCGTGTCGGTATGGTGGAGCGCTGCTTACATTGCCGCCATTTTTTATTTTTCACAGCGCGTCGGTATGGTGACACGCTGCTTTTATTTTCGCTATTTTTTCTTTTATAATTAAAAAAATCCGATGCAAGCGCGGGACTCGAACTCGAGACCCTCGGATTGCCAGCCCGAGCCGCTGTCTCTGCGCCAAGGAACGTTATGATATTAAGCATATGTGGAAGACTCTTGTAGCGAGCGCGCGTGTGCACACTTTATTCTCTCTCTCTCTCTCTCTCTCTCTCTCTCTCGTACTTCCACAAATTTACAATAAATATTCAAAACCAAGAATATAGAGTGGGGATGGACCCTGTCGGTATATTACGCTCTTTCTTTTATAGTATATATAAATATTTTACCGCATGTGAGCACTATGGCGACACCCACTCCTGGACCCATTGCTACCCCTACTCTGCGGGTCGACCGCGGCCTCCAGAGTATTATATATATATACCTGTTTGTACACGATATATATATATTTTACCGTGTGTGAGCACTATGGCGACACCCACTCCTGGACCCATTGCTACCCCTACTCTGCGGGTCGAGCGCGGCCTGCAGAGTATTATATATTGTAACGTTGTACAATTTCTCTCCTGCACCCGGCTCGTCCCAAAGGCAGCCGTCCCCGCGGACAGGCCAAAGACAAGGCAAGTAGAGAATATTATTTTATTTTCCCTTCCTTTTCCCCATTTATTGTACGGCCTGTGCAACACACGTCAGGAGGACCGGCCCGCCAGGCCCGAAGAAATCTCTAGCCCATCGTTATCGTCATCGTCATCGTCCACGTCCCGACATCGACGAAGATACAAATAAGGAACGCAGAAGCTCGCACACTCGCACAACACACCACATTCAGTCATCCGTCACTACCAAGGAGATACACCCGTCCGTCCCCGCCACGACGCCATCCATCGGCTGACCGGCGATAAGGAAGGACGAAGATGGCAGCAGCGCACGGCAATCCCAAAAATCCCCATTACCCGCAATTACACCTCCCAATAAGCAACTGACCTAAATTACCGACCGACCTACTTACCTGCCCGTCCCGATAGATCCCGCCGCGATGATCAAAGATCGATCAAACGCTTGACCCTTCCCCTACCAACCCGTGACGCTGCTGCCCAATGATCGACCCCGAGGACGAGCAAAAGGCGAGAGATCGTCACTTTGCGACGAGCCACCGAATAGGACGATTAGCGGAAGAATTAGGGAAATATAATTAGCGAGAGAAAATTAAAGTCGAAGAAATTGGAGTGAGAGAAAAGTATAGAGTTGCGATAGTTCAAGGAAAGAGCGTTAACGAGAGTGAAAGTGTGCGAGGAGAGAGTGTTCGAGGATACGGAGCGAGGATAAAGAGAGGAAGGGACATAGACGAAAGAGCCAGGACAACGAGGAGGAAAATCTGTCTTCCGAAAGTAAGTGTTTGCACAGGCCATCATTACCGGCACACTTATAAAAATCCATCTCCCCTTTTTTTGCGTTGACTTGTATAGAGCATCCCCCCCCCCTTTCGTATTGCTTGCGTCTATCCCTTGCTTTTTGGCCAGAGTTTTCTTTTCGTATTACAAAGTCGTGTGGGACGGCTGTATAAATTATCGTAGCGAATATAATAAGTCCGAGTAACGGTCATTTCTCGCCTGACCCCCCTCCCGTCCTTACACCGTACAATAGAAGATCGAGAACACTCGATCGCGCGATCAAGCACCACACGACCGACCTTCCTCGGCACAGCCGACTCCCAAACCAAAACATCTTCCCATTTCCCCGCTTGGCCCCTCTCCCTGCGACAGGCCGAGTACTCTTAAATATAAGACACAAAATATCGAATACGTACAAAATTAGCCAGTGGTAATTATTAAGAGGCCATATAGAGTCGGAGAACCTTCCCCTGAGATCCCGTCCGACCCTTCCCCTCCCATAAGCTAGCCTTTAAGCACAGTTGTGATACATTATTTTGTTATTTAATTATTTAAAATAACTGGCGCCCAAAAATTACAAAGTATAAAACTGTTTTTTTTTGGAATAATATTTTTTTTTCTATCGCCCCGGAGATAGTCCGCCGATCATTTATTTTTGTTTACACTGTCAAGGAGATCGAATAAAACTTGTCATTTTTTATTTTTTTCTCTCTTGGATATTAAACATAATTATTACTTTCCCCCTCTCCCCGCTTCCCCGAATTCCCTCCCACCATCGGCGTGGCAAATTGGCGCCCAACGTGGGGCTCGAAAAATAACCCCCCCCCCCCCGTGTTCAAAATAGCGCAAACGGAAGCCGTCGGCAGCACAATTTTTGTTGTTGGTTGAGAATAATAACATTTTTGTTTGTTTGAAGAATTGTTTGAGAATAGCTTCTTCCCCCCGCCCCCGTTACGAAAGTTCCTTTTTCTGCTACCTTTTTTTTAAGACCTGGAATATTCTTTTTTTTTTTTTGTTCTATGAAACTTAATAAGGTTGAAATTTTTTTTGAGTTCGAGATTTTTTTTTTCTGTCCGAACAAAATTTTGGTCGAGATTTGTTTTTATTCTTATGCCCTGTTCTTTCAGCATTTAATTATTTTTTTTTTCACTTGAGTTCGAGTTGGATTGTGATTCCCCCCCCCCCCCCCCCCGAGTTGGAGAATTTGTCTGTTTGAGAATTGTTTTTTTGCGTTTGAGAATTTTTTTTTTGTATCCCCGTGGAGAACCCTAGTTCTTGTAAGAATTTTTGTTTGAGAACTTATTCTTTTTTTTTTTTGGAGCAAACATTTTTTTTTTGAGTGAATTTTTTTTGAGAACCTTTTTTTTTCCTCCTTGTTCGACAATTTTTTTTTCTCTTTGTCCTCGAAACCGTGGGATTATCGAGAGTAGAGCCCATTGAGATACGATAAAAATTTTTTTTTTGTTTTTGCGCTGCGCTTCCGTACTGCTGCTTCCTCTCCCTTTATTATTAGTGCCCACCACTGGCTATATCGGAAAATCCCCCACTTACTTTTTTTTTATGAATACCCCTAGCTATATTGCGACTATTTTCGTCTTGAATCTTGCGACGAATTTTCCCCGAGTATTCCGATTTTTTTTTTTTGAGTATTTGAGTATTGTGAGTTTTGAGTACCCGGATTAAAACATTTTTTTTTTTCCTGAGTATTGCGAATATTTTTGTTATTCCGTTTTTTTGTCAGGATATTCACACCGTTCCACACGCAGCGTAGGGCATACGTTGCTCCTTTTTCGCCGAATATTTCGAGTTACAATTCTTTTCTTGAGTGAATATTTGTGTAATTGGCCCGTGTATTCCGACATATACCATGGACCGAATATTCCTGACGCCATGCACGACTGCCGTGACTGTTACGACCACCACCATCACCTCCCCCATTGTTCACAGCTCGCAGGGTCAATCCCTATTCCCCATTAGACCCAAGCCTGCATACGGATCCTTAGAACCATTCCATGAAATAAAAAGAAAAATCAACGACATACATGACATTAGCGACCTCCTAAGGATGTGCCTTTCAGCACGAATTAACTCGAGTGGATCAGAGACCGACTTACGTGACAGACTCATACGTTACGAGACTCGACGAATGTACCCCTCCCTCGCTGTACCATGGAACCCCGTGGACGACGAGTCCGACATATCCCTTCCCTACTCCCTCGATAACGAATTAGCGGAATACCTGGGCTGCTCCGCATCAATGCCCCCCGCATACCCCCAACAAAACATTCTGGAGCCGCTCACCCCTCTTTACATCCCCCCCACTATCCCCTTACACCCCAAATTTCCCCTGCGAACCTCCTTTCGCTCCTGAACAAGACGTTCACCTCCCCCAAGCTTCTCCCAGGACTGTCTGGGGGACCCAAAAATCCCCTCCAACGGCCGAAGAAGCCACGCAAAGCCCCTATCAACCCTCTTCATCGCCTTCCCCTCCTACACAAGCTACGCAAGCGGTAATGCCTGCGCCGGCTCCCCGTCCCCGTAAAGCCTCTACCCCAACTACCCCTGAACCACCGCCAATAACGCCTTCCTTACCCCGTCCGGCCCCAAGACGTCTGCCAACAACCCCTAAGACCCCCCGTCCCGTCCGCAGCTATCGCGACGTAGCCGCAAAATATCCCCCTTCAAATTTCCCTCCGAACACCCGCTCGGACCACCCTGGCCGATGCTTTAACTGCAGCCAGGTCGGTCACCGTTACCGTGACTGCGAAAACCCCCTTGGGTACTTTTGCCGACGGTGCGGACAGCGCGGCAAGGATACGCGGTCCTGCCCAACATGTCAGTCACACCGTTTGGCGAGTTGCGCAGAAAGGAGGCCGCATATAATGCGCCTTCCCTCACGAGTACGATCCGTCAACCCCCCCAAACACCTCCGTAAGACCCACTCCTATACCTCCCCGGTTCACCCGAACCATCCCACAGTAAAACTCCCAGTTCCGATAAAATCCCTTGCCCGTGAACTTACCTTACATCCCGACAGACTAAGTACGAGACGCAGAATTTGAACCTCCCCTCCCAGGACCGTACAAATTGTTAGACCCCGACTGACCAACCCGCGAATGACCCGAGAATGAATGGAAAAATGCGTGAAAGAACTTTGAGTAAAATTTGCGGCAGAGGAGCCACGTACCCCTAAGTTGAGTAAGGCCCAAGGAGGACTGCACGCAGTACCAAGGATTTTTTTTCTGTTAGACCCGAAGTGCCGATAATTTTGCGAAGTGCAAGCAGTTACGGTCTGTTTCCTTTCTTTTTTTTTATATTTCTGTGAAATGTATTTTTGTGTTTATATTGAAGATTTGTATGTTTGAGTGCGTGTGCGTATGAATGAGTTTATTTAGGTTCAGAATAACTAACATGTGATTTATTAGCTTGCTCGAGTACGTTTAAAAAACGTACTCTCGTTTAAGCAGGGGGGTGTTGTAACGTTGTACAATTTCTCTCCTGCACCCGGCTCGTCCCAAAGGCAGCCGTCCCCGCGGACAGGCCAAAGACAAGGCAAGTAGAGAATATTATTTTATTTTCCCTTCCTTTTCCCCATTTATTGTACGGCCTGTACAACACACGTCAGGAGGACCGGCCCGCCAGGCCCGAAGAAATCTCTAGCCCATCGTTATCGTCATCGTCATCGTCCACGTCCCGACATCGACGAAGATACAAATAAGGAACGCAGAAGCTCGCACACTCGCACAACACACCACATTCAGTCATCCGTCACTACCAAGGAGATACACCCGTCCGTCCCCGCCACGACGCCATCCATCGGCTGACCGGCGATAAGGAAGGACGAAGATGGCAGCAGCGCACGGCAATCCCAAAAATCCCCATTACCCGCAATTACACCTCCCAATAAGCAACTGACCTAAATTACCGACCGACCTACTTACCTGCCCGTCCCGATAGATCCCGCCGCGATGATCAAAGATCGATCAAACGCTTGACCCTTCCCCTACCAACCCGTGACGCTGCTGCCCAATGATCGACCCCGAGGACGAGCAAAAGGCGAGAGATCGTCACTTTGCGACGAGCCACCGAATAGGACGATTAGCGGAAGAATTAGGGAAATATAATTAGCGAGAGAAAATTAAAGTCGAAGAAATTGGAGTGAGAGAAAAGTATAGAGTTGCGATAGTTCAAGGAAAGAGCGTTAACGAGAGTGAAAGTGTGCGAGGAGAGAGTGTTCGAGGATACGGAGCGAGGATAAAGAGAGGAAGGGACATAGACGAAAGAGCCAGGACAACGAGGAGGAAAATCTGTCTTCCGAAAGTAAGTGTTTGCACAGGCCATCATTACCGGCACACTTATAAAAATCCATCTCCCCTTTTTTTGCGTTGACTTGTATAGAGCATCCCCCCCCCCCTTTCGTATTGCTTGCGTCTATCCCTTGCTTTTTGGCCAGAGTTTTCTTTTCGTATTACAAAGTCGTGTGGGACGGCTGTATAAATTATCGTAGCGAATATAATAAGTCCGAGTAACGGTCATTTCTCGCCTGACCCCCCTCCCGTCCTTACACCGTACAATAGAAGATCGAGAACACTCGATCGCGCGATCAAGCACCACACGACCGACCTTCCTCGGCACAGCCGACTCCCAAACCAAAACATCTTCCCATTTCCCCGCTTGGCCCCTCTCCCTGCGACAGGCCGAGTACTCTTAAATATAAGACACAAAATATCGAATACGTACAAAATTAGCCAGTGGTAATTATTAAGAGGCCATATAGAGTCGGAGAACCTTCCCCTGAGATCCCGTCCGACCCTTCCCCTCCCATAAGCTAGCCTTTAAGCACAGTTGTGATACATTATTTTGTTATTTAATTATTTAAAATAACTGGCGCCCAAAAATTACAAAGTATAAAACTGTTTTTTTTTGGAATAATATTTTTTTTTCTATCGCCCCGGAGATAGTCCGCCGATCATTTATTTTTTTTTACACTGTCAAGGAGATCGAATAAAACTTGTCATTTTTTATTTTTTTCTCTCTTGGATATTAAACATAATTATTACTTTCCCCCTCTCCCCGCTTCCCCGAATTCCCTCCCACCATCGGCGTGGCAATATATATACCTGTTTGTACACGATATGTATATATTTTACCGTGTATGAGCACTATGGCGACACCCACTCCTGGACCCATTGCTACCCCTACTCTGCGGGTCGACCGCGGCCTGCAGAGTATTATATATATATATATATATATACCTGTTTGTACTCGATATATATATATATTTTACCGTGTGTGAGCACTATGGCGACACCCACTCCTGGACCCATTGCTATCCCTACTCTGCGGGTCGACCGCGGCCTGCAGAGTATTATATATATATATACCTGTTTGTACTCGATATATATATATTTTACCGTGTGTGAGCACTATGGCGACACCCACTCCTTGGCCCATTCCAGCCCCCCACTCTGCGGGACATGCTACGCGAAGAATGACTGAATTCTAACGACCGTTGAGAGCCGTGAACACCCTGCTACCAGAATCATCCCGAAGCTTACCTCAGCGTTTTTGCACGTGCATATGACGCATTGGTATGAGAAAAATAGCGACACAGAGACAGATAGATCATGCGACGACGGAACGTGCCTATATTATAGCTGCTAATAAAACACTGTCTAGACTTTATAAACAAGAAAAATCGTTTACGCGAAACGTGGTATTGTTATACTATTATACACTAGGACGCGTGTATTATTAAAGTTAAATGTTTCAATGAAGGGTCGACCTGTCGGAAACCCCAAAATTTTGAACCCAAACTCTCAAGTACATCGATTATACAATGTACAAAACAGCGAGCAATAGTGGCTGCATATAGTATGGTAATTTATTTGAATTAACGTGAAAAAACGAGAGAGAAAGAGTTATAGAAATTACTGTAGGTGCAAGAGAGAGCATACTGTGCTCTGTACGAACAGCCGCACAAAGAGGAGACGCCGTTAATAGGGTATATGATCAGCTGTAGAGTCGTAGAGTACGTGCGAGAGAGAGAGAAAGCGAGCGAGCTAACGAACATCGGCACAAAGAGGAGACGCCGTGAATAGCACGCGCGACCAGTAGCGTGCCCCTCTCCCTTTCACCGCCACCTCGCCTACGCTTTAAAGCAATGGGCGTGCGTTCTCTGTCTCTTTAATCAGCTGTGTGTATGAGCGAGAAAGAGCTATAGTAGCCTCTCTAGAAAGATAGAGCGCCTGCTACAGGCTGCTTTTTATTTTCTTCATATTTAAACCTATTTAATTTATGTATATTTAGTCTATTTAATATTTTTTATGTTATTTATAGCTATAGTTATTAAATGAATATTTATTTAATAATATCAATTAAATAAATGCGTGTAATTTATTTAAGAAATTACTCGAATATGCTATATACTCTGGAAAAATATACTACTTATGGTTTTTCTAAGAAGTAATTTCCTATGAACGCAATTTTCAAATATTAGATATACGATTTTCAAATTTTTCTAAATTAAGACAGGGTACCTCATACATATTTATAAACATCCACTCTTCCCTATGTCTTACCTTTACCACCGCTGACTCTCCCCCACCGTTATCCTTCTCTCGCTCCTTTTCAATATCCCGTACTTTTTCCCGGACGCCTGTTTCTCTCTCACTTTTACACACTCCTGTTTCTTTTACACTTTCGCGCACTCCTGTTTCTCTCACACTCTCGCGCACTCCTGTTTCTCTCTCACACTCTCGCGCACTCCTGTTTCTGTCACACTCTCGCGCACTCCTGTTTCTCTCACACTTTTCGCGCACTCCTGTTTCTCTCACATTCCACACTACATGCTATGAAACCCGTCATCTTCTTCTTCTTCTTCTTCATAAATATTTCCCCCCTCCAAATATTCTCGTGCCACATCCTGACCGTTCTCACCGAGTAAACGAACTGTTATATTTTCGCCATACACAGCACTGGCGGTCACTACACGTGGCGACAAATAAAAAAATATATCGTTTGCACGGTGAGCATAGTTTAAATTATTTAACTCAAAAATGCTGCAAACGATATTTAAAATAGGCGCCAGTTCAAAATGCGCGTGTAAATAAAAAATATTGACAAGCTCCACGAACTCTTCGCGAGCCTCGTCAATAAGCTCGACGTTGCAACACCCGTCCGAAGACGTTTGACGGATTACCCCCCTGTATGCAGACGCCACCACGATCACCGCACAAAACATATTTTCGACGATATTATTTAATCTTACGCGTACACCATGGCCGCTTCTTATATAAAAAACGTTCATACATTGTAGGAGCTCCCGATACACTTGATCCATTATAGGTGTACGGACGTAGACTTCGTCAAAATCCTTAAATTCTATTACGGAACAAGCGAAGCGCGGCGGCATAGTCTGTATCTCCCACAGTGGATACATCTCAATATAAGTATATGAATACTGTTGATTGTTTCGCGTATGAATAAGAACTAAGTTCTATGGCGCTACAAGATCTTTCAGAGCATCGTGCAGCCACCCACCACTCTTTACCACTGAATCATATCAGGTGCTGTCACAGCTCTTTTGCACGTGCACACGGCTGTTTGGAAAACAATATTTGAGCAGAAGTACACATAATCGCAAGGAATGCACATCTGGGAGGTGTCACGTACCTATGACACATCTTTTTACACCCGATCTTTTACTGATAAATATATTCTATCTTTCTAGCCGAATTATAATTACTAATTGTAACCTCTCAAGTATATTGACTAATTTATGTACGAAATAGTTATCAATAACGTTCACATGCAGTAATTAATTTGAATTGCTGCGAAATAATGAGAGAGAAGTATAGGGTATCTGTAGTGTAAAAGAGAGAGGCTACGCGAGCTCGTAAAGATATAAACCCCCCTCATAAGAGAGAGAGCGAGAGAGAGAGCGCGTAAGCTCGCGAAGATCCGCAGTGCCCATACATTCTCTGTCTCTTTAAGCAGATGTATGTATGAGGGAGTACGAGCTGTAGTAAGGTCTCTAGAAAAATAGAGAGTATGCTACAGGCTGTTTCTTTTTATTTTTCTAACGAAGATTCGCGCAAAGAGGAGAGACCACTAGCAGCATATACACTCAGTTGTAAAGACATAGACCTCGCGGCATATACGGCATGTAATATATCCCTCTTACCGCTCACCACCACCTCGCCTATGCTTTGGATGTGAAGGCGCGTGCTCTCTAGCTCTTACAACAGCTGAGTGTGCAAGAAAGAAAGAACGATAGCGCTCTCTATAGGTAGACAGAGACCGTGCTACAGGCGGTTTCTTTTATTTTCTTTATACGAAATAATTATCAATTTACGTAAATATATATATTTGGTTATTTGCTTGTAACCTCTTCAATAGTAGTCCAAACTGAACCGAAATTTTTTCGTTTTTGAATGGTCTTCTCAAAAAAATTTTAATTTTTAATCTTTTACCGGTGGGGTTCAACCCCTCTTATCGCTCACCGCCACGTCGCCTATACTTTGAACCGGAGACTGCGCGCTTCCTGTCTCCTTAAACTGTTATATGTATGTAAGAGAGAAAGAACTATGGAGGGTCTCTCTATACGAAGACAGAGAGTATGCTACAGACTGTTTCTATTTTTTTGGGAGCATATATGTACGTTACTTGAATATACTTTTCTGTTTAGGAAAAATATATTTCTTATGATTTTTCTAAGAGGTGCTTTTACCATGAATGATCTTGACAGATTATGAAATTTTTCAGAATTAAGACAGAACACCCTAACCATATTTATAAGCATCCCGCGTTTTCCAAATCTGACTCGGTGTTGAAAGTTCTTAATCACTCTCATCGCTGCTAAAGTAATCAAAAACTGCGCTATGCGCGAGCAAGTTTTCTCGCATCTTTTGTAGATGTCTAGAAAAACCGATTCAGTCCAAGAGTGAGAAAGAGAGAAAGTTTTGCTTTTCCATCGTTCATCGAAAAATTATTTGCATCTAACACAATTTTTAATATCCAATATCAAAGGTTTTTATTTTATAGAGCTATATTTTTTTTAAAAACGATTCGTCCTTATCGAGTTAAAACACGTGTCAGATGTACTATGCGTTATGTGCGGTTTGAAACTTTGCTTAAACGCAAACATTTCAAAGCACACCATTTTTCTTTTGGGTTTGGTTTACTGTCGAAGATCTATACAAAGAGGAGAAACCGCTTACAGTATATGGAGCGTGATAGAGAGAGAGAGAGAGAGAGAGAGAGAGAGAGTGGTTTGAGTCGAGAGAAAGAGAGAGAGAGAGTGAGAGAGAACACTAACAGCATATACGGCTGAACACTGTTATACATAGCACCCCCTCTTGCCGTTTACCGCCACCGCGCCTATACTTTAAAACGCAGATTATGCACGCTGTATCTCTTTAAACTGCTATTCGTCAAATAGATAAAGAACTACATCAGCTCTCCCGGTAGACAGAGAGCGAGCTACGGACCGATTTTTTATCCTTTCGATGCTTTCAATTATACCCAGCAGAAAATTAAATTTTCCATAATTCGACGGACCACAGATCATAGCGCAAATTCTGTTAGACGGTAGAGCAATGTGTCGACAATTTTGACTATCTTTTTTATGAAAAAAATTCTTTTACTCACACGGACCGATAATGAATATTTCACAAATCGAATTTTAACGATTTTCTAGAACGAAACACCGCCGTCACATGTATTTATACTCTCTCCCCTCGCCATAGAGAGAGAGAGAGAGAGAGAGAAGGTTTTGCTTTTTACATCTTTCACCGAAAAATTATTTTCACCTAGCACAGATTTTAATATTCAATACCAAAAAAGTTTCTTACGTTAAATAGACACTAATAGTCTATTTAAAAAACGATTCGTCCTAATCGAGACAAAATTTTTATTTATAGAAAACTTTTCTTAAGCAAAATAATTTCAAAACCTACCATTTTTTCTTCAGGGGCTACAAATTCGCGATGATTTATCGTTAGCTCTCTGATGAACGAGGACAAACATGCACAGAGTGAGAGAGAGAGTTTTTCTTTTTCATCTCTCGTCAAAGAATCATTTCACCTAAGACAATTATTAATAAGCGACATCAGGTTTTCTTTATTTCCAAAACTATTAATAATTTTATACACAAAGAATAAATATCCAATCAAGTGGTACTATATATTAGAATTTTAATCGTTAGCATCTTCTTCTTCTTCTTCTTCTTCCTCTTCTTCTTCTTCGACGTTTCAGCTATAGAAGCCAGAGACATATGGCGTGAGAGAATATCGTATATACGTATCGTAACATAGGTACTTTATACATGATTTTTAGTACATACCGGTTTATCATTAAGCTTTAAATTCGAGCTTATTGGACCTCGTGCCGTAATAATGCATAATTAGATTTTTGTGTTGTTTGAGGCCTTGCACATTTGTTGAAATTGCTCGATCGCTTCTTCGAAAGCCTTGACGAACCTCGTTGGTAGGTAGCACGTAAATTCATTATCCACGTCCACGGCAATATGCGCGCCCCATTTAGTTTGTACGATTTTGATACCGATTATATAGTAATCTTTTTTGGAGCTCCAACTCGGCTAGTCTTTTGACAGGGAGAAGCGTCTCCAGGCGGCCTACTTAGTTGATGCGTGATCGGTGGTTTCGAAATGGCGGGCCACATCGACATCTTCACTAGCTGTCAAATGGATCGCGCCTTGTCCCTCGCGACTAACAACTGTCGCTGTAAAGTAGCGGATCTCAAGGAAATACCACGCATCCATGCTCAGGGGTGAATCATCGATGCACTCCCCCTCCACACCGTGTACCATACAAGCCACTACTAAGGCTGGTGGTGTTTTAAACGACGGCGTAATTTCATAAATTTGTGTCGCCTTCACAACTGTATCAAAGCCCTCGTCGATAACACACACCCCCGTTAACCCATTACACGACGTTTGTTGAACAACGGCACGACACACGCGGGAGCTCAGCCGAACAACACACTCTAACCCCACCTTAATATCGGAGGATGCCACTATCACACAGTGCTGCTCGTCGATATAATATTTTTCTAACGCAGCGCGCAGCTGCGTATACGCCTCTGTAATTAGAGGTGTACGAATGTACACCTCATCAAACCCGAAAGAACCGACCACCTCACACAGGAATGTGTCTGGTAAAACCGATGGGGTATAAATGTCCTTCATGTTCGCGGCTGCTCTGTAGAATGATAACTGGTTTCTAAAGGCAGCGAGAGATCATCATCACCCCTGCATTTTACACGCATATAACGCAGCGATGCAAGAGAAAAAGCAACGGTGATTGTCACGGCCTTATGTCTCAGCATTTTTGCAGAAGCATTTGACCCCTCGTTATGAGAAATAAACACGAGGGCTACAGCGCGTGTATATATTATGGCAAAACATTGTCTAGACATCTACAAAAGATGCGAGAAGACTCGCTGGCGCATAGCGCAGTTTTTGATTACTTTAGCAACGATGAGAGTGATTAAGAACTTTCAACACCGTGTTAGAAATAATTTTATTGTATTGGGAGAAGTGCGTGGGGAAACATCGCAAGAAGATCGAAGGAGAGCATTAATAATGGATATGCGCGATCGTAATATAATTGATGTTTTTTGTCAAAATATTATTTTTAAAATACGAATGTGTGCAGTGTTACCAGTTTTAATTAAACTGAAGGTTTTCAATGACGATGATGTCAACTTACCGAGTTGGAGAGTAAGTATATATAATATTCTCCTTTATTTCAAGATTTTCTTTGTTAAATATTATATTTGTTTTTCAGAGGAGGATACATTGTAAAGATATAGCGCAAGATATCGTACTAACGATAAAGACACGAGGACCGTACGCATACGAAAAATTTATACAGGCATTACGTCAAACAAGTCACAATGATGAAGCTGATCTTCTTGAATATGCAAGATTCATAGATGATATCAAATCAGTTAATATTATTGATACAATTGCTACCAGTCGCAAGTAATTAATTGGGTTATAAATACAATAAGTGCACAAAAAGTGTGGGACCATAAATCTGACCATATGTGTGAAATACTCTGTGTGACATTAAATCGTCAATAATTTCACCATCTGAATTTCAAAAGACTCCACACTACAATCGAATCGGTCATGAAGAGTTTACGGTAAAATATCACAACCATCGCAGAATACTTTCAGGGAGATCAAGAAGTAGAAATGGATTTCGATTTGTAAGCGTAGAAGAGCTCATTACATTATCCTTGTTGGCGCGTCTTTGCCGCGTCTGCGGGGAGGTAGAGATATGTAGAGAGTTTCTCTTAACATCAATATCATCAGCAGTACCGAAATTATCCATAAACAGTGTACGTCGTGTCGTTCCAACGAAACGTCGTAAAATATGCGCGGATGTACAACAACAACTAGGCAAAGTGTACCCCCTGGGTGTTAACAGACTTCGCTCACGGTTTGCTCATCAGAGAACTAATTATAAGACATCGTGATTATATAATTAAAAAAATAGCACTTTGTGTATACAATTGTTATTAGTTTTGGAAATAAAGAAAACCTGATGTCGCTTATTAATAATTGTCTTAGGTGAAATGATTCTTTGACGAGAGATGAAAAAGAAAAACTCTCTCTCTCACTCTGTGCATGTTTGTCCTCGTTCATCAGAGAGCTAACGATAAATCATCGCGAATTTGTAGCCCCTGAAGAAAAAATGGTAGGTTTTGAAATTATTTTGCTTAAGAAAAGTTTTCTATAAATAAAAATTTTGTCTCGATTAGGACGAATCGTTTTTTAAATAGACTATTAGTGTCTATTTAACGTAAGAAACTTTTTTGGTATTGAATATTAAAATCTGTGCTAGGTGAAAATAATTTTTCGGTGAAAGATGTAAAAAGCAAAACCTTCTCTCTCTCTCTCTCTCTCTCTCTATGGCGAGGGGAGAGAGTATAAATACATGTGACGGCGGTGTTTCGTTCTAGAAAATCGTTAAAATTCGATTTGTGAAATATTCATTATCGGTCCGTGTGAGTAAAAGAATTTTTTTCATAAAAAAGATAGTCAAAATTGTCGACACATTGCTCTACCGTCTAACAGAATTTGCGCTATGATCTGTGGTCCGTCGAATTATGGAAAATTTAATTTTCTGCTGGGTATAATTGAAAGCATCGAAAGGATAAAAAATCGGTCCGTAGCTCGCTCTCTGTCTACCGGGAGAGCTGATGTAGTTCTTTATCTATTTGACGAATAGCAGTTTAAAGAGATACAGCGTGCATAATCTGCGTTTTAAAGTATAGGCGCGGTGGCGGTAAACGGCAAGAGGGGGTGCTATGTATAACAGTGTTCAGCCGTATATGCTGTTAGTGTTCTCTCTCACTCTCTCTCTCTCTTTCTCTCGACTCAAACCACTCTCTCTCTCTCTCTCTCTCTCTCTCTCTCTATCACGCTCCATATACTGTAAGCGGTTTCTCCTCTTTGTATAGATCTTCGACAGTAAACCAAACCCAAAAGAAAAATGGTGTGCTTTGAAATGTTTGCGTTTAAGCAAAGTTTCAAACCGCACATAACGCATAGTACATCTGACACGTGTTTTAACTCGATAAGGACGAATCGTTTTTAAAAAAAATATAGCTCTATAAAATAAAAACCTTTGATATTGGATATTAAAAATTGTGTTAGATGCAAATAATTTTTCGATGAACGATGGAAAAGCAAAACTTTCTCTCTTTCTCACTCTTGGACTGAATCGGTTTTTCTAGACATCTACAAAAGATGCGAGAAAACTTGCTCGCGCATAGCGCAGTTTTTGATTACTTTAGCAGCGATGAGAGTGATTAAGAACTTTCAACACCGAGTCAGATTTGGAAAACGCGGGATGCTTATAAATATGGTTAGGGTGTTCTGTCTTAATTCTGAAAAATTTCATAATCTGTCAAGATCATTCATGGTAAAAGCACCTCTTAGAAAAATCATAAGAAATATATTTTTCCTAAACAGAAAAGTATATTCAAGTAACGTACATATATGCTCCCAAAAAAATAGAAACAGTCTGTAGCATACTCTCTGTCTTCGTATAGAGAGACCCTCCATAGTTCTTTCTCTCTTACATACATATAACAGTTTAAGGAGACAGGAAGCGCGCAGTCTCCGGTTCAAAGTATAGGCGACGTGGCGGTGAGCGATAAGAGGGGTTGAACCCCACCGGTAAAAGATTAAAAATTAAAATTTTTTTGAGAAGACCATTCAAAAACGAAAAAATTTCGGTTCAGTTTGGACTACTATTGAAGAGGTTACAAGCAAATAACCAAATATATATATTTACGTAAATTGATAATTATTTCGTATAAAGAAAATAAAAGAAACCGCCTGTAGCACGGTCTCTGTCTACCTATAGAGAGCTCTATCGTTCTTTCTTTCTTGCACACTCAGCTGTTGTAAGAGCTAGAGAGCACGCGCCTTCACATCCAAAGCATAGGCGAGGTGGTGGTGAGCGGTAAGAGGGATATATTACATGCCGTATATGCCGCGAGGTCTATGTCTTTACAACTGAGTGTATATGCTGCTAGTGGTCTCTCCTCTTTGCGCGAATCTTCGTTAGAAAAATAAAAAGAAACAGCCTGTAGCATACTCTCTATTTTTCTAGAGACCTTACTACAGCTCGTACTCCCTCATACATACATCTGCTTAAAGAGACAGAGAATGTATGGGCACTGCGGATCTTCGCGAGCTTACGCGCTCTCTCTCTCGCTCTCTCTCTTATGAGGGGGGTTTATATCTTTACGAGCTCGCGTAGCCTCTCTCTTTTACACTACAGATACCCTATACTTCTCTCTCATTATTTCGCAGCAATTCAAATTAATTACTGCATGTGAACGTTATTGATAACTATTTCGTACATAAATTAGTCAATATACTTGAGAGGTTACAATTAGTAATTATAATTCGGCTAGAAAGATAGAATATATTTATCAGTAAAAGATCGGGTGTAAAAAGATGTGTCATAGGTACGTGACACCTCCCAGATGTGCATTCCTTGCGATTATGTGTACTTCTGCTCAAATATTGTTTTCCAAACAGCCGTGTGCACGTGCAAAAGAGCTGTGACAGCACCTGATATGATTCAGTGGTAAAGAGTGGTGGGTGGCTGCACGATGCTCTGAAAGATCTTGTAGCGCCATAGAACTTAGTTCTTATTCATACGCGAAACAATCAACAGTATTCATATACTTATATTGAGATGTATCCACTGTGGGAGATACAGACTATGCCGCCGCGCTTCGCTTGTTCCGTAATAGAATTTAAGGATTTTGACGAAGTCTACGTCCGTACACCTATAATGGATCAAGTGTATCGGGAGCTCCTACAATGTATGAACGTTTTTTATATAAGAAGCGGCCATGGTGTACGCGTAAGATTAAATAATATCGTCGAAAATATGTTTTGTGCGGTGATCGTGGTGGCGTCTGCATACAGGGGGGTAATCCGTCAAACGTCTTCGGACGGGTGTTGCAACGTCGAGCTTATTGACGAGGCTCGCGAAGAGTTCGTGGAGCTTGTCAATATTTTTTATTTACACGCGCATTTTGAACTGGCGCCTATTTTAAATATCGTTTGCAGCATTTTTGAGTTAAATAATTTAAACTATGCTCACCGTGCAAACGATATATTTTTTTATTTGTCGCCACGTGTAGTGACCGCCAGTGCTGTGTATGGCGAAAATATAACAGTTCGTTTACTCGGTGAGAACGGTCAGGATGTGGCACGAGAATATTTGGAGGGGGGAAATATTTATGAAGAAGAAGAAGAAGAAGATGACGGGTTTCATAGCATGTAGTGTGGAATGTGAGAGAAACAGGAGTGCGCGAAAAGTGTGAGAGAAACAGGAGTGCGCGAGAGTGTGACAGAAACAGGAGTGCGCGAGAGTGTGAGAGAGAAACAGGAGTGCGCGAGAGTGTGAGAGAAACAGGAGTGCGCGAAAGTGTAAAAGAAACAGGAGTGTGTAAAAGTGAGAGAGAAACAGGCGTCCGGGAAAAAGTACGGGATATTGAAAAGGAGCGAGAGAAGGATAACGGTGGGGGAGAGTCAGCGGTGGTAAAGGTAAGACATAGGGAAGAGTGGATGTTTATAAATATGTATGAGGTACCCTGTCTTAATTTAGAAAAATTTGAAAATCGTATATCTAATATTTGAAAATTGCGTTCATAGGAAATTACTTCTTAGAAAAACCATAAGTAGTATATTTTTCCAGAGTATATAGCATATTCGAGTAATTTCTTAAATAAATTACACGCATTTATTTAATTGATATTATTAAATAAATATTCATTTAATAACTATAGCTATAAATAACATAAAAAATATTAAATAGACTAAATATACATAAATTAAATAGGTTTAAATATGAAGAAAATAAAAAGCAGCCTGTAGCAGGCGCTCTATCTTTCTAGAGAGGCTACTATAGCTCTTTCTCGCTCATACACACAGCTGATTAAAGAGACAGAGAACGCACGCCCATTGCTTTAAAGCGTAGGCGAGGTGGCGGTGAAAGGGAGAGGGGCACGCTACTGGTCGCGCGTGCTATTCACGGCGTCTCCTCTTTGTGCCGATGTTCGTTAGCTCGCTCGCTTTCTCTCTCTCTCGCACGTACTCTACGACTCTACAGCTGATCATATACCCTATTAACGGCGTCTCCTCTTTGTGCGGCTGTTCGTACAGAGCACAGTATGCTCTCTCTTGCACCTACAGTAATTTCTATAACTCTTTCTCTCTCGTTTTTTCACGTTAATTCAAATAAATTACCATACTATATGCAGCCACTATTGCTCGCTGTTTTGTACATTGTATAATCGATGTACTTGAGAGTTTGGGTTCAAAATTTTGGGGTTTCCGACAGGTCGACCCTTCATTGAAACATTTAACTTTAATAATACACGCGTCCTAGTGTATAATAGTATAACAATACCACGTTTCGCGTAAACGATTTTTCTTGTTTATAAAGTCTAGACAGTGTTTTATTAGCAGCTATAATATAGGCACGTTCCGTCGTCGCATGATCTATCTGTCTCTGTGTCGCTATTTTTCTCATACCAATGCGTCATATGCACGTGCAAAAACGCTGAGGTAAGCTTCGGGATGATTCTGGTAGCAGGGTGTTCACGGCTCTCAACGGTCGTTAGAATTCAGTCATTCTTCGCGTAGCATGTCCCGCAGAGTGGGGGGCTGGAATGGGCCAAGGAGTGGGTGTCGCCATAGTGCTCACACACGGTAAAATATATATATATCGAGTACAAACAGGTATATATATATATAATACTCTGCAGGCCGCGGTCGACCCGCAGAGTAGGGATAGCAATGGGTCCAGGAGTGGGTGTCGCCATAGTGCTCACACACGGTAAAATATATATATATATCGAGTACAAACAGGTATATATATATATATATATATAATACTCTGCAGGCCGCGGTCGACCCGCAGAGTAGGGGTAGCAATGGGTCCAGGAGTGGGTGTCGCCATAGTGCTCACACACGGTAAAATATATACATATCGTGTACAAACAGGTATATATATATAATACTCTGCAGGCCGCGCTCGACCCGCAGAGTAGGGGTAGCAATGGGTCCAGGAGTGGGTGTCGCCATAGTGCTCACACACGGTAAAATATATATATATCGTGTACAAACAGGTATATATATATAATACTCTGGAGGCCGCGGTCGACCCGCAGAGTAGGGGTAGCAATGGGTCCAGGAGTGGGTGTCGCCATAGTGCTCACATGCGGTAAAATATTTATATATACTATAAAAGAAAGAGCGTAATATACCGACAGGGTCCATCCCCACTCTATATTCTTGGTTTTGAATATTTATTGTAAATTTGTGGAAGTACGAGAGAGAGAGAGAGAGAGAGAGAATAAAGTGTGCACACGCGCGCTCGCTACAAGAGTCTTCCACATATGCTTAATATCATAACGTTCCTTGGCGCAGAGACAGCGGCTCGGGCTGGCAATCCGAGGGTCTCGAGTTCGAGTCCCGCGCTTGCATCGGATTTTTTTAATTATAAAAGAAAAAATAGCGAAAATAAAAGCAGCGTGTCACCATACCGACGCGCTGTGAAAAATAAAAAATGGCGGCAATGTAAGCAGCGCTCCACCATACCGACACGCTCCGAGAAAAAAATGGTTGAAATGTAAGTAGCGCTCCACCATACCGACATGCTCCGAAAAAATTTATATAAAAAAATTAAAAAAAATATATATATATAAAGTAGTGTGCCCTATGGCGACTCGCCCCATCCCCTCTCCTCCCCCCGCGCACCTCTTCCCCCCGCACCCACGACCGACCGAGCCACGGACTCGGAGGCCGCGGAGTGGGGGAAAAGGAGTGGGGATAGGAGTGGGGGTGGCCATAGTGCGCACCCTACTACTGATGTCAAAAGCTGATGGGTTTATTTCCCACTCAGCGTCTATATTAACTCGTCGCGACTCCCAGTCGGCTTCGCAGTTTTCTGTCGATGGTATGTGTGTAGCCCGTAGCCAGATTTTTCTCCTTTCGCACCATCCCCAGATCTGACGAGATAGTTCACTAAGGTGCGGAAATTGAACGCCCCCAGCTCTGTTGATATATGCTATGGCAGTAGTGTTATCTAGGCGTAGTAAAATTTCACAGTCAGACACATTCGAGGCGAAACATCTCAATGCGAAGTAAGCCGCCTGTAGTTCTAGGAAATTTATGTGATTTTTCTTTTCAGTTGGACTCCAGAAACCCGCGGCTCGCGTACCGTTACAGAAACATCCCCAACCGGTCAAGGATGCGTCAGAGAAAATTTCAAGAGCATAACTCTGTTCTCGAATGGGATTGAATCCAGTCATTGCGTTCAATTTCCACCAGTCGAGATCCTCAGTCATACGTTCTGTAATCAGCATCTTTGCTTCGTAATTTCCGCCGTTAAATTTGAGTTCTAGGAATTTTTGCCTCTCTAGTCTTTTGCAGTGTATGAAACCATAAGCGACTGCCAGGCAGGCGGATGTCAGGACACCCAATAGCTCGGCAAATTTTCTAATTTTGTAGGTTCTGCCTACTTGAAAGTGATTGACTAAATCTTGAATTTGTTTCTTTTTCTTATCAGTTAGATTTAAGGAAAAAGTTAATGAATCGATGAGGAAGCCGAGGTATTTACATTTCTGGGAGGCGACCAGTGAGCTCTTATCGAAATTTATAATAAAGCCTAGGTTTTCTAGGAAATCAATGGCTCTTGAAACATTTTTCTCACATCTCGTTTTCGATTTGTTAATAAAAAGAAAGTCATCTAAATATAGAACTAGTAAAAACCCCCATTTTCTTAATTCATTCACCACGGGTTTCATGATTTTTGTAAAAATGTACGGGCTGGTACTGAGACCAAAGGGTAATACCTTAAATTGAAAAATTTTTCCCGCAAACCGAAATCTGAGAAATTTTTTCTGGTCATCCGCTATGGGAATGAGAAAGTAGGCGTCTTTAATATCGACTGTACAGAAGTAATCTCTCTTTGAAATGAGGTTAATTGCCGCTCGAATATCTTCTAGTTTAAAGTGTGGAGCAATAATGAATTTATTTAGGTTTTTAAGGTTTAGAATAAACCGAGAAGAGCCATCTGGCTTAGGGACTAGGAAATATGAGGAAATAAACTGCCCTTCACACTCAATACATTCCTCTACAGCGCCCTTTGCTCTGAGTTTATCAATTTCTTTTTGAAATTTATTAAATTTCTCATGAGATAGCGTTGGCTCACTTGGTGTTAATAATTGGCTTGGTATGTCAATAAAAGGGATTCTATATCCTCTCACGTAGCTGAGTATATACTGGTCTGATGTAAGTTGGCGCCAAGAATTTTCAAAAAATTTTAGTCGGCCTCCAATTTTAGCTACCCTATTTATTTCCTTAACGATGATTGGTTCGTCCCCCTGGTCGTTGATCTGGGGAGCTGCTGGGACGATCTGTAGTTCTTTGTCTTGAAGTTTATTGCACGACCCCTGTTGTTGCTTGATCTCTGATATTGACCCACCTGTCGATAATTCGCAGGTGGGTATCTCGCGTTTCCCTGGCTCCGATTTTTAGCGAGTGGTTGTTTGGGAGGCACTCTTTCTTTAATATCCACGCAAGCTTTCTCAATTTCTTTTACGTCCTTGACTTTATCCTTGAGATTATCTCCATAGAGCCACTCGTTGGACAGCATTATCTCAACAACAGGTTTGACACTCTTATTCAGCTGCGGGGTAATAAAAGATTTTCGCGCTACCGACTGCTGATGGTAGACGTCAGTTAAGATCTGGCCTGCATGGCTGATATATTCTGTAAAAATTTCCTCGTCCACTCCGTCTTCTGGTGGATCTAATATCAGGGATACGGCAGCTCCCAGGGCCGATATGGCCGTGCCAATGCAGTTTTGGGTGTCCAAAAAATGTTGGTCACGTTTTTTAGCGATGTCAGAGAGCAGAGGGACAATTTTAAGGTTCAGCTTGGGGGCCTCGGTGAAAAACTCACCCTTTCTGTTGTAGGATTCTAGAATTTCTTTTTTGTTTTTCCCAGGTAGTCCTTCATTTTTCCATTTAAGCCAAGTTTTCTTGAGCCCAGGGTGATACTTTATCTCCTTGAATTTAGAATCGTTCGGGTCAACTCCCAGCGCTTTCATGGCTACGTTTTGTGTGGTATCTTTGTTTGTAGCAACTGATATGTCGCCTGTGTCCAGACTGTCCTCCATAACCTCAACTGGTGCGGAGTCATCCGTCAAGTTTCTCGGGTTCTCGTCTGAGATAAGGAGAAAAGACCAAGATCAAGGTCGGAAAAAGGGGTGCGTGTGGCATGAGAGCGACTTAAGTTCTTTTTGAACAGTCAGCTTAATTATTATGTGGTCGTGTGGACCTGGCATTGCCGTGTGGGTTCTGCCTCTCGACTTTCGTGTGGAAAGAAGAGTTTATTTTAGAGCCAATAAATTACCTACCGTGTTCAGTAGTGTTTTCGGTCACTGTTTTTTGTTCTGGTCTGGCAATATTTTCTTTTTGGATTTGTACCAGAGACTCGACTACCTTTGTTAGGTTATCTAGCCGATTCTCGAGATCTTTGAGAGCCTGATTTCTGTGTCGCTTGTTGCGATGGCTTTCTCGAGACGTTGAGCGTGAGCGTTTTCTTGATTTGTGGCCAGACATTATCAATGTAAGGTAATTACACCGAAAATTAGTATTTTTGAGCACCAATTGCGAAAAAACGTTGTAACTGTTTGACACAACGAAACAATATGAAAACAAAAGGCACCAGCGCGGCTGAGGAGAGTAAACGCGCGAAAACTTTAAATATTTAAACGCTAAAACGTTGTGATTGTAGCATGACAAGCAAGACTACAAGACTATCATTGAGAACGAGACATGTAGTATAATGGATATTTAGCTAACGCTACGACCGGAAAGAAATATAACACGCTTCGTCGTAAAAATTTCTTTCACACAGGAATCAAGTAGCGCGCCTCGTGGCCGTCGTTTCCTCATAGCAGGAAAATACTTTTTGATGAGCGCATCATTTTTGACGCGCTCTACCTTTGCATAGATTTAAGCAGTTCGGTAGGAACCGCGAAGGAGAACATAAGAGAAAGAACAGAAAGCACAAAGTCGAGAATAAAAGAACAATTAGTTCATAATCGTTAGAGTAAATTAAATGGTGTTAATTTCTATAGATTACAAAAATAAAAGTTATTTTTAGTGTTTATCTTTAAAGACTTTGAACAAAATTATTTAAAGTTTACCCGATCCCACACGGCATAACATAATTTTGGTGGCAGCGAAAAAGGATACTCAAATCAGTGACTGAAAAATTAAAAAGTGAACTCGGACAGTGAACTTTTGACCCTTAAACTGGTGAAAAGCAACAACAAAAAATTATTTAGAAAAAAAAACATTCGAGAAGCAACTCTCGAAAGGAACACTACAAGAAGTCTACAACCTACAACAGGAAAATAAAATAAAGGAAAATGCTGACCTTAATGTAAGTGACATTAAATAATAATTTCTTAAGGGGTCACGTACAGTTAGGACTTCGAAAAAAGGGGTTTTTTGCGAATTTTTTTTGGGGACACATTTAAATAATTAATCGTAAATCTTTTTCCATACAAAAGACATATATTTTAAGTAAATAATACAATTTTTTCATTGCAAAATATGCAGAAATTTTTCCATAACCGCACGTAACGTAGGGGTCCCAAAAAAAGGTCCTCCGCGGTGATCAGTGCAGCTCGTCACCGGATCGTCTGAAATCAAAATAAAAGTAGAGATCATTAGTTAATGACATAATGCTCCGGTTGATCGAAGGATTTGAAAATTTTATGATTTTTCACAAAATGGTGGATGTTGGAAGTCAAAGTTGTGTTTTCGACCCAAATTTTGCTCACATTTTCAGCTATAAAAAAAAAAAAAAATCGCATAGAAAAATCCTTCGTTCATCCGGAGGACAATTATGTCTAGAAAAAGTGAGCAAAATTTCAAGTCGATCGGTAAAGCCGTTTCCGAGGTACAGTGATCACCGTGTTCGAAAACATAGTTTCGAGAAAAACGCATTCAAAGTTTTCAGTACGATTTACATGCAGAAGAAAAATTTATGTCGGGACTTACAGTGAATCGTCTATTCCAGCACCATAAACGGTCCCTTCTTTCTCTTTGTCAGCTGCACGAGCGGTAATTTTGAGCCTTCGTCGCATTATTCTGGCCTCTCGAGTATTCTGTGTTGATCGTCGGGCAGCTGTCGCAACTCGAATAGAATCCTCTTCCTTGGCGAAATCGTGGGCGTGAGGTCCTAGTTTAATCCCCATAGCGTCAAAAATAGATAATAGTCCTCGTGCACCTTCGTTGAATGTGCAGGTAGCAATATTGGCGGCTATGCTGACGGTTGTAAAACTTGCAGGTAAAGTTTTTGGTATGATTTTCCACACGCTCTGATTGAAACTTTCGTTGCTATTTTGCGTAAATCCTCCAATGCATCTTTGTAATAACTCATCGTTTGTGAGTGCTTCATAAATAGGATGTAGAGCATTTGCGACGATTTCTGGAAAGGCGGTGTAATCGTGCTCGAAAGACTCCAACTCATTCTGCGCCTTTGCCTGTTGATATTTACACCATGAGTCAGCACCCGGTGGGCAATTATCATGCTGCGGATTTTCATCCGTAGAATTTTTATGATAAAATGTAGCCCAGATGGCTGTCTTCATTTTCTCAGCAGAATCGCAGTTGTTCCGAATAGCATTGCCATAATATTCAGACAATTGGTCTATCAATTTACCGGTCAATTTTCCTTTACCGCCGAGTCCTTTGGTCTTTTTTTTCAAACCACGTAGACGCGTACCCATCCGTTTCTGAACGTGACCAACGCACTCTTTTTTTGACACGACAGTATTCCCGTAAGGAGAATCCTTTAAAATTTCGGAGTAAGTCTTTGAATCTCCGTCCCCGATATAATTTAAATATCTCACTCCAAGATTTTTTATCGAACGACGAAACATTTCAATCACAGCACTGGCCTCCATCTTTCCCGCAGATCCCGTATGATTTGCCGAACAAGAATCTTCATGGGTTTCATACCATTCTTCATATGCCTCACTGCCTTTTTTATCCTCCCAAACTTCACAAGCCTTACAATAAGAACTTTTTACGAGCACATCAATAATTTTGCCCGTGAAACGTCCTATCAGCGATGTGACGCCATACAGAGATGAAAATCCGCGTTTGTGCCACGTCCCATCACCGGAAACCATTAAATCGGTATTCTCATTTTTCTTGTCCACGGAATTACGTCGAATTTCTTCTTTGCAAGCCTTTTTCATGAAAAATTCTGCCACACATCGACTCGCTTCATAAATATGCTGCAACATTATGGAGTACGAAGATCTGGATAAAAAGGGCGGAAAGTCCATTAGACCGCAGAATTTTTTTGCACCTTTGTAACCGATTCCTATTACACGCATGGCTAATATAAATCTTCGATTTATTTCGTATGAATGTTTAATGAACCCGCAGGATGCAATGTATTCCGGAGCGCAGTTTTCACAAGTAAAAGAAATTTGAAATCCAAGTCCACGTTCGCTCACGATGCCAAACGACACTTCGCCGCTACACTTTGCACATTTCACCAGTTTCGCGATCGCGGAAAATACAGAAAAAAAATTAATAATTCTATAATCTATAGAATTAGTTTTAGGGATGTTACGTCCTCGATGATGATTCGGAACAGCACGGTCACGCCGTTCTGTTGACTCCGCCGATATAGTTTTATCGGCGCGAACTACGAAGAGTACGCTCAGTTTGATCAGAATGATTAGATATTCTGGTTGTTCTGAGATTCGGAAATTCGGAGATTCGGAGGTTCGGAGATTCGTTATGAAATTCGACCCCTGCTATGCGCAGTTGAAGAGATCAACACGATGAATAGTTATTCAATGATGAGTTTATTCGTAGATATTGTTTGATAATGAGTTACAGATTAGTTCGGACTTTTGAGATGGTCTGAACTTAGCGTCGGTGTACAAGGTTTGTAAGTGGTTGTCGTTTAAACACTTCTATTAAAATAACTTGGATGATTACTTATGAAAAGATAATGTTAGAATATACTACTAACATATTACATAGACGCTGTAACTAAGTTTCTGTATCTGTTAACTCGAGTTATGTCAAAGGCAAAAAGCTGGAAATTGGGTCGGAGCATGTCTTTTTATAGTTGCTCTAGTTTTGGGTGGAGTGGAGTTAGTTTGGGGTGGAGTTTGGTTTTCCCTTTGGGGAGGGTCGGACGTTTTTGTGATAGGCTGGGTTTTCCCTATCATCTTACTATCTAGCTATTGGAAAGGAAAATTAGTTGTACTCTACTATGTCGATATTAGAGGTAACTACGCAGAGCGTCCTTTTACCGACTAGAGGACGTATGCTACCGACGTTTGATCATTACTTAGTTTTGAAAATTGACTGCGCCTCTAATGTCGGCCAGTACGTAACAGGGACATGGTATTCGTGTTGATTTTTCAGTTTTTTCGCAGACGTACTCGCTCCGCCATCATCTATCTCTGCAGTATTCGGATTGAAAACCTGTTTTCTTTTCCGGGATCTCGACTTATAAACTGTTTGAGACTTCCTCACTTCTCTTGAAACTTTTTTATCCATTTTTATCGAATTTAATACTGTTGTATGCCCAGAGAAATATAACGTGCGCACAGCTCTACGTCTCACAGCAAACTGCTTCAAAGCAGCAATTTTTCGAAAATGTACCTTGGAATATATATATAATTTTCAAAGATACATTTTCTTATATATATAATAATATATATATATATGTGTGTATAGGTCACAATAGAGGCACTGACCGGCCTCAGAAGGTCGAGCGCGCAGCTGCCGCTACCTGCCTACTTTGGTGCGCCGGAGACGGCTCCGTTCAAAGTTACATATCTCCATACCCAACAGTCGGATTCGTCTAAAATTTTCACAGAATACTTTTCAAATGTGCTACTTTTAGAAAATGTAAAAAAAATCGATTTTTTGAAAATTCTAACTGTACGTGACCCCTTAATGAGCGGAAAAGAATTTGCGGAATACAGAGCAAGTCAACCTGTTATAAATACGGACGACTCAGAATCGATGAACTCGAACGACAATCAACATTCAGAAATTGAAAAAAAATAAAAATAAAAAAATGGATGAGGTGACAAATGAAATTCTATTTTCTACTCTGGCGTCAATCCAAAAAGAAATGGCTAGAATAAATAGTAGACTCGATAATATACCAGAACATCAAGGAAACAGAACGCACTTAAATGATAACGTTTCAGAGAATGACGAGCATTCAATATCAGAAAATGAGCATAGTCGAATCAATTCTTCCACAATAAAAGATCTAAAAGCTCATCTCGAATTAATTACAGAATTCGATGGAAATAATATATCGGTCGAGACATTCATTTTCGAAACACAAAGTATTCTGAATGAAGTTCCCGAAGAATCCAAAAAAATGTTTGTTCGATTAGTAATTTCGAAGAAAATTATTAAACACGCGAGAAAATTGATTGACGGACACGACATCCGAACAGTTACAGAGTTGTTTCAAATTTTGAGAAATAACTTCGGCGATAATAAATCGTACGATATCGCGTTACTCGAAAGAAGTCAATGTCAGCAAGGAAAGGACAGTGTACTCGCGTATAACAAACGTTTCGACACCTGTCATCTCAACGTAAAGAGAGCAATTAATAGTGATTCGAATTTGAGTGCAACACATCGTTCATTCTCATTAACACACGAAGAAATTCAAGGGCTGGCTCAATACACCAGAGGTCTCAATCAGAGCATCACATTATTCGTGAGGGCCAGAAATCCAACAACTATTCGAGAAGCACAGAATTTAGCCTTAGAAACTGAAAAGGAAGAATCAATTTCACGTGCACTATACGCGAAACCGAACTCCAACATTTTTTCACAAAAATCGAACAATCAGAATTCGCTGAACAAAATAAAAGAAACTTCTTTTACTACAAAAAACAACGTATCGGAATTTCCGTCCCATAATTGCGGACGTTTTGGACATTTTATCAAGGATTGCTCGGAACCCAGAAAAAATAACAGTCAAAATTTTCAATCGCGCCCGTTTCCAAGCAAACCGCCGAATCTCATAAATTATACACAGTCTCAAGAAAAAGAAATAATCCCGGAGCAAGTTTCATGCTCAGAGTTGACAGCGTCTACGGACAGCGAACTTATTCATTCTTGGCAGACACGGGAGCATCAGTAAACGTGATAAAATTTAAATGCACACTGGGACTTCCCGTTAGAAAAACACGAGCCCAAATAACCGGAATTAACAACACTCCAATTACGTGCAATGAAGAATGCAAAATCACTGTCGACAAAATCGAACACATTTTTCTCGTCGTCCCGGACGATTTCCCGATAGAAGACGACGGTATTGCCGGCAGACCATTTTTAGAGAAAGAAGACGCTATAATACTGGCCAAACAAAGAACTATTATTTTCAACAGAAAAAAGAATTCGGAAATTCTAAACATTCAAACTAGTTATTCCCTCCCGAGAAGTAAATTATTGGAAGAGAATACTCGATTAAGCCACATTTTAAATAAAAAGGACGGCGTTGAACTTTGGGAAATAATAGATTCCTTTCAAGACGTTTTTTATCTACCGGGTGATTCACTGGTCTGCACAGATTTGGCAGAACATTGTATAGAAACGACACATGAAAACCCAATCAACGTAAGTAGTAGGGTGCGCACTATGGCCACCCCCACTCCTATCCCCACTCCTATCCCCACTCCTTTTCCCCCACTCCGCGGCCTCCGAGTCCGTGGCTCGGTCGGTCGTGGGTGCGGGGGGAAGAGGTGCGCGGGGGGAGGAGAGGGGATGGGGCGAGTCGCCATAGGGCACACTACTTTATATATATATATATATATATTTTTTTTTTTTTATATAAATTTTTTCGGAGCATGTCGGTATGGTGGAGCGCTACTTACATTTCAACCATTTTTTTCTCGGAGCGTGTCGGTATGGTGGAGCGCTGCTTACATTGCCGCCATTTTTTATTTTTCAGAGCGCGTCGGTATGGTGACACGCTGCTTTTATTTTCGCTATTTTTCTTTTATAATTAAAAAAATCCGATGCAAGCGCGGGACTCGAACTCGAGACCCTCGGATTGCCAGCCCGAGCCGCTGTCTCTGCGCCGAGGATCGTTATGATATTAAGCATATGTGGAAGCCTCTTGTAGCGAGTGCGCGTGTGCACACATTCTCTCTCTCGCTCTCTCTCTCTCTCTCTCTCTCTCTCGTACTCCCACAAGTTTACAATAAATATTCAAAACCAAGAATATATATATTATAACCCTTTTTTTTATTAAATCTTATGACCTCATAAAGTAGCATTATAAAGTTTTTACGTATCGATATACACACATACATATATATATATATACATTTACAATAAATAGTGAATATTAGGATTTTTAATCGTTAGCTTCTTTTTCTTCTTCTTCTTCTTCTTTGGGTCCATACCCGTCACAGCTCTCTCTGGCCCTCTCTCTCTCATCAGACACTGATTTATCTATGGAGAACAGAGTTAACACTTGGTGTGAGAGAGACTCGTATATATGTGTAGTAACATAAACGTTTTATACAGAGTTTGAAGTACATACCTATGTATAATTATTCCTTAGCAGCTTTGAACTCGATCTTGTTGAATTTCGTGCCGTAGTACTGCATAAGTAAATTTTTACTATTCGCAGCCTGGCTCATTTGTTGAAACAGCTCGTTCGCTTCTTCGAAAGCCTTGACGAACCTCGTTGGTAGATAGCATGTAAACGTACCGTCCACGTCCACGACAATTCGCGCGCCCCATTTCGTTTGGACAATTTTGATGTCGGTGATAAGGTAGTCTTTCTCGAGCTCCAGCTCGGCCAATCTTTTGACAGGGAGAAGCGTCTCGAGACGGCCCACTTGGTTGATTCGTGTGAAGTCCATTGTGCAACTTGAGTTTTTTCAGTTTTAGCGTTAAAGCACGAAATTCTGATATCACGCGTATTTTTGCTTTAATCGTTGCAATATCTTGCAAAAAGGCGTCTAAACGTACTTTCAGCTGGCGATGCTTACTTCTTTGAAGATTTGAGAACAATGTCTGTCTATCAAGGAGCGCAGAAACAGCGGACCCCCTACCAGGTAGACCCATTCCCCCTACTCTGTATGCAGTGAGAAGCATCCTGAATTTAATTGGTGCAACATTTGCTTACTTTGTAAAAAAGCTAGTAAGTCGCCTTGGTGATGTCACCTCAGAATTCTTCGAAAGCTTAGCTCAGCGTTTTTGCACATGCGTTGAAATTAATATGACATAGTGATAGCGAGAAATAGGGGGATCACGTGAGAATGGAACGTGCCTATATCACGGCTATTTGAGACGGTGTTGAATTTCTCGCTGAAGGAGTCAACAAAGAATACACGTTTTTTGAAAAAAATATATACACTTTATTTTTTAGCTCACAATTACAGTACAATTAGCGGCTGCGTGAACAACAGACTTGCACGCACGACAAGGCGTTTTTATTACCAAAAGTATTAAGATTATTGTAACGGTACCCACACCCTACAACGGCGCCCTTGTTGAGCACACTCTTCAAGGGAATAGATTTATTACACTTATTCATATACTCATTGTAGTAGTCATACACTATTTTATCGGTTCGTGTTAAATCGGTTGAAAACGCACTCCTAAACATATTAATACCAAGACCTGTAGACAAGAAATGCAAAAACATAACACAATAATGTCCACAAGTCTGTGATTCAGGACCCTGAAGCTGTATAGCGTTGTAGCTAAAGAACCTGCAGTTCTGCCGGAGACGCTGGAGATGCTGCGGGACGATTGGTGGTAGTCCGTAGCTGTCGAAGTACCATCCGCGTCCATTTCGATCGACGTACATGGCGACCCAGTGGGCCCCGGGCTGCTTGTGGCCATCGGTATTGGCGACAATCGCTGCTGGTTTCGTCCACACCTTAGGGATGCGATCTGCTGGGTATACACCTACAGTACGACTCTTTATACCGCGTAGGGCCTGCAGAAGCTGCTCGGTGTTCATAATAGACAACGATTATAGAGACACTAGACCGCTTTTATATCGGTGGTTTTCCCCTCTTCGCGGCGCTCCACAGCTAGTAGGCCGATGTTCCAGGTTGTCGTGGTTCTATACTCCCACAAGGAGCTGGAACGATCGTTATGAGAAAGCCACTTTTTGATTCTCACAGCGTTGTTGAGGGCACACGTGAACGAGCAATTTTTACGCAGCAAACCATGATATATACAACGGGTGTTGCTCTCGGGAAGATTACGGAACGACGAATCGTCGTCTTCATCTTCTTCTAGATTTACAACGTAGCAATCCGTTAGCTGTGTCAGATATGCCGCTTTATCAGCTCCTCGTGTAAACAGGCGATCAGACTGCACTGCAATTTTCTTCAACGAAGCCTCGACTGTGCGTAAATGCGTTTCGCCCTCGGACCACTCTATACCATGATGATTGGTTTGTAACCAGGTGTTTTGACGTTTTACACTAGGTGGTAGAACGTTATAAGTGTAGGGTGGAGATATAATCCAATGGGCTAGGTACGATGTCTTTATAGAGACCACGGCAACTTCTTTAGGTATAAAATGATTATATTTATCCTTCAGGCCTTGTATATCAATGACGATATTCATGGTGCTTCTCAATCGTCGTAACACGTCGAGTTTTCAATACAGACTGATGACAAATATTGTGCTCTCTGTGGATATATGACACTTCCCCCTCTATAAACCTTACGATCTAGCCACTAAAATCCACAATTACTTGTCTGGAAGAGTCGATCTCCAACACATTATCATATTCCGCATACACAATGCAATTAATCGTTGACGTTAGGGCTATTGCGAAACGTACTTCTATCCTCACACTACCGTGTCTCACAAGATTCCAATGGGTACTACAGTTGGCCGAGAGATCAGGCGTAAGATCAAATGCAAAGAGACAATTACCCTGCGGATAATTTGTACGTGTAATAGAATTGCCCTCGTTGAGAAAATGGATACCTGTACCAGAAAATAGTGTGTGGTACGCATCCACGTACATATCTCCATCTGCGAAGTCTGGTTGTAGAGGTTTTGACGGTATTTGCAAACCATCGGCATACAAAGAAAAATAATTAATATTGTAATTCTGAAAATTGAAGGGATTCATTTTACAATCACCATTAAAGGCCTTATTATCGACAAAACCGACAATTATACGTTTAGGCAGCTGGCCAAGTATGACATTATCAAGAGTATCACCATGCACCCCGGCGTGCAATGATATCGCTTTAACCTCGACTCGTGTCAAAGGGTATTTCGCTGTAGATTTAGACAGAGCTCTTGCATGGGCTAAAAGTATACCCGGTGCTATCTTAACACGTCGTACAAGTAGCGACGCTTCCGTAATACGTATGTTATAATCTTTCGAAGAGCTCATAAGACAAAACGCGTTATTGGTCCGTACGAGACGCAGACGCATCTCAACACCGTTTAGCAAAAACCTCTCTTGATTGAAGATATCGCAGTGCAAATGGCCGATGAGATCGGTCGTTTTATTCTTACCTAATATGGTCCGACGGTTTGCAAACCCGACATTATTATCTTCTGTATCATCCATTTTACCAGCCGAGTCATTATACCACAAAGTACTCGTGAGATGCGAGGCCTTAGCACCAGGCCCGTAGTTCAAGAGGGTTTCAATGTATGCCCTATAGGCATAAACGTTATTAGGAGGTGACACAAGTTTCTGATTTAAAAATACATCGATCTGATTGAACATTGAGTGCAGTAGATTATTGACTGGGGCTACTTTAGGAGCCGTAGTATCCTTCGTGTCTGGACTCTCTATCTTAACACGCATACTCAGCATGGTGTGTGCAAGATCAATGTACTCATCTCCCTGACCAGGTATGACAAACTCTATCGGTGAATCATCCGTCAATGATGAGATTGGCTTGTAACACACTGTATGTGCTCCCTCAATTGTTGTCTGAGTCGGTGGTAATGTGAATAGCTCAAGCTCCGACTTAAGGCACTCACACGAGTGTGCGTGTAAGAAGGCCATTTTTCCAAGATTGTGTTAGGCAAAAATATCCGCCACTGTTCTTGATTTCTTGTAACGATTCTTAGCTGTCTGTTTTGTTGCTCTTCTTCTTTTCACAGTCTTCGTCTTCTTGCCCTGTTTCTTTTTCACAGAGCCCGAACGTTTTCGCGACCTCACAGCCTTCTTTCGTTTTTTCACACCGGTACGTCGTGATGCGCTCCCGGCAAGAGAATGGAGCAGTTTATTAATTTTACCGGCTTTATATCCCGAACCCTTCATGAGCGTGCTAATTTTTTCTTCAGCCTTACGCTTCAGATTCTCCCCCGATTCGCGCAGGCGTGTTTTGAATGCTTCTCGTGGGTGAATACCAGAATCCATGATATCGGTAGCCACGTTGATACCCGACCGAAGTGCCTCTTTACCAACAGCCCGAGCGCCTTGTTTCAAGAGAGGTATTATTCGTCGAAAGAGCCCACCAAGGAAACTCCCAATACCAGGACCCCTTTGATTCGGTGAGCCTATATACACATGACTGATACCACCATAACCGGTTCGACCACCGCCCGTTTGCACATCAAAGTATTCGTCATAGTAAGCCATTTTAGATTGGTTCAGGTTAATCTGTACGTTTGAACTGTAGCGTCACCGTCAACGTCCCGTACTCGAATGGTATAGGCTTGCCAAACTCATCCCTTATATCAATCGTTATTGTTTGAAAACTAGTGCGTAATAGGGGAATATAGCGTGGTGGTGAGAAGTTTCTTATCTTCACCGATCCATAATTACGATTATCAGCGGCAACGATTGGCACGACACGTAGCAGTGGCGTATGCACATCTCCGGTGATATAGGACTCGCAGATATCCGTATAAACGTACATCATATTTGGGGTCCCATGGGCTAGGTTGGCAGGTCTCTGAGCAGTGTACTCACTCTGAACTACCACATCCTTGGCCTCGGTGAATCCTAAAATCTTGTTCAATACGTCGGAGAAGTAGAACGAGTGTTCCACGTTCTTACACGATTCACAGATACGTGTGACCGTCACATAACCGTTACGGCCATGCTTAAATTTCAAATGATCCGCAACACACGATATCTCGTTAATAGCCTCGATTAATGTGTCTATGCTGAGGTATACACCTGGAGGTACACAAACACGGTCTTCCTTAAAGTCGGTGGTTGTCATACTACCGGGTGCTACTGTGTTTGTTATGACATTCATAAAGTTCCGCTCGCCCTCGGGTGGCACATGCAAAATCGTCGTGGGTATGTGTATTTCAGCTAGAGAAACAGCCCAGCTACCGTGAAGAGACATACATTGGGGCAAATGCGTGGTATACCTTGTTGTCACATTATCAGGATAATAATTCATACTACTATTACTGGGTAAAACCATGTAAAATTCCTCCTTCATTTTGCCGGGTGTTGCTTAGACGCCTTCGTATGCACTCTCGATAACTCAGTCTCATAAAATATGCCGTCGATATCCTCGTCGTGGAGATCACGCAGGGTGTATGTCACCGGACAAATGCTGTGCGATACACGTATGATCTTAAATAACTCGTTGCTCCAACTACCCTCGTAACCTTTTGCAAAGGCTGCCTTCGCGCTACTGATGCGCACGATGTCACCAACACTGTATTTAGGAGAGCAATTTTCGGTTCTTCTGTACCGCTGTATTAGGTTATTCCGGGCCTTAGCCGCTGTAGCGTGTGTCACCGTGACAGGAGCCATTTTTATACCGCTATGCGTGGTGTGATTGTACGCCGAAACGATGTTCTGCAGAACGTCTAGGTAACGTTTTTTTCTAGAATACGTAAAATACCGCCACATTCTTTCTTTCAGTGTTCTATTGAATCTCTCGACAATAGCCGCTTTTATATCAGGGTTTCTCGCAACACGGAACTGTATGTTCTTTTTCTTTAAGAGAGCCTGGAATGCAGCACCGGTAAATTCTTTGCCTCTGTCCGTCTGTAGGTAAACGGGTAGTCGACCGTTACTATTTTTTTTAGATAAAATGAGATCAAACGCATTAGCCACAGATGCAGCAGACTTGTCACGTAAAGGCTGAACCCATGCAAATTTACTAAGAACGTCTATAACGACCAGGAGATAAACATAACCATCATTATAATCTTTAATCGAGCGAAGATCTACGAGATCAGCCTCCCAGAAGTCGTCAATGTTTCGGACATTATAAAAACGACGCGGATAATGACGGCGCACGGACCTGTGTTTTGTATAAGTATCCTGTGCTTCAAGCCACTGTAACGCCTTTACACGGGAAATTTTTTTCTGACGTGCCAGGTGTAACAATTTGGTAGCGCCTGAAAACGATGCTTCATGGGCGGGGTTAAAGTACACGTTTTCTAAGATTTTCATGATTATAATTTCAGGTTAGCCCAAGTTACACGCCTTTTCTTATTATGATAGCCACCACCTCTCTGCTTATCTCCCTGTGTTTGCCGTGCTGGTGATCTGCTCTCAGGACCGCTGAAAAACGCTAACTGGTCCGTATCGGGTGATCCCTCGCTGCTCGTACTACTATCACCAGCCTGCGAATGACGCCGTGGTGTATTAACTCTAGACTCCGCCCACAACTCCTCATTACCAATAAATTCCCGAGGGGCCTTGATCGTTCGGAGAACTTTGGCAAAGACACCGCGTCCAGCCGGATTAGATATTTTCCTAGCCCTCATAGCATCGTTCACGAGATCAACAATATTTGAATCCTTTATCGGTTTCCCGCTGACCAACACGACACCGTCAGAATCCCAAGAAAAATTAGATCGTGGAGCAGTACGCAAACGGCGAAGCAGTAGTTTCGCTTTCGCGCGAAATTTAGCTGGTACACTCTCAATTATAATGGCATCACTCATACCGTCACCGGTTTCGTCTTCTTCTCTGTTTCTATCATAGTCAGACTCTACAGCGCCTTTATTCTTCATAAGGCCTCGGTACTGCTGAGCTCTCTCATCATCGATGAAGTGGAGATAACGCTGTAGTACAGTCAAGTACGCCGCCCACTTTTCTCGCTCATCCTTGTATGCGCAGGAATGCAAAATTTCATTCATTTCCGCGTCTAAACGAGCCAGCGTAGTGTCAATACCCCGCACTGGCTGTGCTTGAGGTGCATCCACGTTAAAAACAGGCTGCGTATGACTTTGTGTGTTCAGGCGCGTTAGATGCTCCTCCGGCACGAGTACCATTTTTCTTGCGTGCTCCATTATCCACGACCGCCGATCAAACTTGATAGAACAGTACCTAGTATTGGTGCTAATAAGAGAGGTAGAAATCCACCGCTTTGAACAACAAACCGTTTTTTACTCTTCCAACAGCCCTTTTTTGAGGCTAAACGCCGGAGAACCGGTGCGTGTCGGCGTAATTTTTTTCTCTGGTCGGGCTTCAGTGGTACATTACCGCAGAGAACGTTCAACGCACACTCACAAATACAGCGGATAATGCTTGGATCCGCTTTGCGTAAAACAGCCTTGCGCTGCTCCTTATTCAGGTGTTGAAGAGCACGCAATATCGCAACGTGTTTTTTGCAGAGCGGTGAACCACCCTGCGCCATTACGTCTGATGAACTGCCGACCGTCCTGATGTATCACTCCTTTTTAAACCCTTTGCACGACATGTCTTTGGGGCTGTGGTCGCCCTAAGAATGTACCACACACACTGACAAACGGAGTGACTAGCACTTATTAGTTTTTTGTGCGTGTCAGGTGTATTACGCGCTGTGTTGGGTTGTTGAAATACACTCAATATAGCTATACATTTTTCGTGACACGACGATGCTTTAGGCGCCATTACATGCGTTGAACTGGTAATTCGCTTGTGCCCGAACTGCTTTTTAACTTTTTCCGCGGTATGTACACAAAATGATGGGTGTCGTCGGGAAAAATACAAGTACGGTATCTACAGTTATCAGGTGTTGATTGTTTCAAATCGAGTAACAAATAACCATGCGGTTTCGATGTTGCGTCATGATAGGCCTCTTGTAGAAACCGCGGGTTTTCCGGGCATACCTGGCGCGCGAGATGTTGAATTTGAGCACGATCACGAGGATTTTTAAAAATTACGATATAATTGGCGTTCAATGAAATATCGCGTTGACCGTGTCCTTGATGGAACAAGTTTTGGGTAATAAAAATAACACTCAGGTTTTTATGATGGCTACCTTTGGTGAAAAGATCTACAACGTTATTATTCGATGCCTCGCGCATCAAATCGTCGATTATTATGAGTTTTGCACGAGGATCATTCGCGTAATCGGTGCTCTGAGGCAGACCTTCATGAAACTCTATTGATGCACCATACTCTGTGTATGCGGGCTGCCACTCGGAATAATAGAAAATAATTCTCTCGAATGACTCACTATTCATGAGCTCTATGAACTTTAAAAACTTTTTTACGAAGTACGTTTTACCGCAGCCCGTGGGGCCGCAGATCATCGAGGTCCAGGGATGTTTCCACCGCGTATCCATCTGTACGAATGAGCGTGTTTTCTACATGACTGCGTAATTTAAAGCTTTCGTTATATGTATACGCCTTTTTATTTTACATTAACATCATAAATATTTTACAATAACAACATAAATATTTTACAATAATAACATAAATATTTTACAATAACAGCATAAATATCTTACAAGAATAACAATATTTTACAATAATAACGCTATTTTACAATATTAAACCCTGTAACCATAAGGGAGCGAGCCATATTCGCCATTACGCCTCCGCTTGACGCTCAATGGCATACATGATTTCGTTTCGGGTCGTGTAACAACCTGGTGGAATGGCGTGCGTCGTATTGAAGCAAATCGTAACACAATTGGTTCCTCTCTCTCACCTATTATGAACGAGCGTATCGATCTATAATTTATCAGAGAGGTGTTTGAATAATTAAGTGTAATACCTTTAACTTTACAAACCTCGCTTTCTACACCATCAGGGGTATGAACTAGGAACGAATAAAATTTTGGACCACCCGAAACGAAAGATTTAATATAGCTACCAGTACCGTAAGAGCTTAGCTCATCCGTTAGATCCCCCAGGAGCTGCCCTGTAGGCGGCTCGTACTCTTTAACGTCTTTTTTCGTCGTGTAAATAACGGAATCGGTGTCACAATACAAGGCACGTTCACCCAACAGCTCGAGATAAGTGTAAAGTTTCAAACGGGCCTGAGCCGTTGTATATGCAGCAATTACGGCATTTGCTATATTAGATGGCACTACGGTATCTTCGGTTTTTGTGTAATTAACGTACAATACTTGATTATTAACAGGTAGTATACCTGTGATATCGTGCTCGGGGCTGTTCAGTAGCTCCATAAGTTTTTTACGTGTTGATACTATTTCAGTTTTGGGTAAATTCTCGCGCTGCCCAAATTTACCCCAAAACGAATTAAGACACAGTTTAGCTACTGAGCGCAGACCAGGGTTTTTTGCTATAGCACTACGACATAGCTCAATTCCCTCGGAAGTCTTGAAAGAAGCAATATAATTGTCTTGCTCTGTCTCGTCATCTAAACAGTTCTCGGGCCAACCGCTGGCCTCTTGTTTGATTTTAAGAAAAGTGTTGATGTATTCGACAAAAAGACCCCCCTCCTGTGTATCACGGTTATACTGCGTTATCTCATACTGCCAGATTTCACTCACGTTTAAAACTTTATAACCACACATGACGGCTTTTCGCAGTTCATCTACCACCCAGGTACCTGTTAATGACCTCTCCGCAGGGTCTTCGTGGGGGCACGCATCTTGACTCATTGTTTCGCAACAGCTACGACACAAGCCGAATAATAAACGGTGGTGCATACGCAATGGTAGCACGGGGTGGTAAAGATTTCGCGGGGGTAGTACCGTGCATTTAACAAGACCCTCGATGCGCGAAAGATCCGTATTTTCGGGTCCGGTTAATTCCATACACTCGTCACCGACATACACTGTAGGGTGCCCTATAGGATATTTACCGTATTTGCAGACATACGGATACAATGAGCAGACGTCCACATACCGTATCTGCTCCCCGTCTTTTACGTCGTACAGAGTGACCATGTTTTCTGTGCGCCCACCGAAAAATGCATCGCGTGGGTCGAGAGGATCTAATTTGACTAGAGCATGATCACGCACAAAATTACTCATTTCTGCATCTGCTTTTACCATGCGGTCATACGCGCACTCCCAAATTTCTGTCAGCGTATATTCGCTTGAGCGGATTCTGTGCGATATGGCGTTTGTTCGCTCAAGACGCTCATCCATTGTCGTGCCGTCACTCTGTTTACGGTCCCTATTCACGGCGAAACAAGCGGTGCACCCGTGCCAATAACAACCGTGAAACTGTAACACATGAGTTGCGTCGTTTGTTTCATAGTAACCGTCTACCATTAAATTTTGGGGTAACTTAAATTCACGCGACCGCCCTGCATGAATAATATGATGGCCTAAAGAGTGCTCCATCCACACGAGCCACGAAATCGCTTTTTTTGATTGGTTATGAGCCCACCTGTACCCACCCGTAGGTATAATCCCAATAGTGTTGCTTTTCAAGAAGTTTTTTCGAAAAATTTGAAAACATGCCGACGCTATTGTTGTATTTTCGCTAAACGGACAAACACGACCGCTGTCCATGAACATCTTTCGGAAAACGACACAAGCCTGTCGTAATATTGTGACATCGTTCTTACAGTAGCTTGTAATTTCTTTTGAAAAATCGAACACGTAATCGGCATTCTTTAGATCGTTATACCACACAGAAAAACGCTCGCGTTCTGCCACGCGCATCGTGTCAGGAGAATAGTGGTCTATGGAGGGTAGTGGACCGATATAATTTTGATTTTCAGGTCTGTTAAATAAATGGGGAAAAGACCCTTTGGCAAGAGTGGTCCTCAGGCCGAAGGCTTTTGGTAATGCGCTCAGAGGCATGTGGAAGTAATGCAGACTATCGAGAAATACAACTTTACCAATGCGCATCGTGATAATTTTAGTACCGTTCATTATTAACGAGGGTAACTGTGTTTTTTTCTCTTCTATTAAATAACGTAGGATGAACTGTGCGTCGAAGCCACCCGCGTTATGAGCTATTAAAAATGTGTGTGAGAATCCGGGGATAGTTTTCATACCTAGCTCTACAAGTTGACACACGGGGTTCGTCCTAAATATAAATTCGTGAACACCGCAATACTCGCACGGGTCGTTGATGGATTCATTGTCGCAGCAGCGTGTGCAAACGCGTTGAGCCACACAGAGATTTGGCTCGTGAATACGTACGGAAGGATCGCCGTTTACAGGTGTACACTGCTGTGTTTCAAAATCATAAAAAATAAATATGTTCTCTTTTGATGTATTAACAGAGCGAACAGGCATCATGAAACACAGATGATTATATGGCTGGCGAGATTTGCACGTTTTACAAAAGCCCACACCGCATATATGATTCTTCTTTTCCAAAGGTCTGATAGAACGGAAACAATTACGACAGCGTTTAAGAGACTCGCAAACAGTATTTACGCTGCGTCTACGCCTGATTGCGACAGCTCTATGATTTTGTAGACACCTCTCGCTAAAGAAATCACGATTACAGATCTCACACCTGATTGTACCGGTCGAGAGTGTTTCGCATGCCGGTGTTTGAAGACAGCGGGGGCATTTCTTTTTTAAACATCTATGGTTATAACGAAAACGAGCATTACAAGCTGCACAAAAGTTTAAACTACCTACAGCGCCCCGCAGGTTTAAAATAGGCTGAAAGTGGTGTGAGCGTTCGTAATACAAAATATATAATGTGTGACGAACCGAGCCAGCGATAGCCGTAACCACCTGTGTCCCGTCGAATAAGGGTGCCTCGCGTCGTCCCAATGTCAAAAATTCAAAAACTATGATCGCGACCCCCTCTTGAGCCAAATAATCCTGATACAAAGCAATTTCACGCATTGTACAACCAGCGCATGGTATGTTAACACCGGCATTTCTCGTAAGCTCAAGCGCTGCCTCTTTTTGAGCTAACCCATTAATTCGTCTAATAATTTGCCACCTCTTGTGCAAAGCACCCGTACGTATTTCACCCCTCTCGACGTATGCCAGAGCTGCTGCTAGCGAGCGCGGTAAACACAGATTATCGGTGTTTTTAATCGTTAAAATAGATTTTTTAGCAACACCCTCGTGTGTTAAACCCTTCCGCCCGCGGCCCTCCACACCTTTAACAATACACGTTTTGATATTAAAAGAGTCATCAATATTCATAGTCGCTGTACTTTGAGCAACACTTGTGATTAATTGCCATATATCCTCGAATGTATAGTCGCGAACCGGTCGAAATGAAAGCCAAACAGGGCCGTGTGCTAAACTATTCGCTGCGAACGAAATTCCTGCATAATCGCAGCCCTCGCAGTATCTCGTGAGATGTGTTAAAAGATCGCGGAACGCTCCTTCGAGCCACGCTGTTACGCCCACTCCTGGGGGCGGCTGACGGATACGCATTGTCGTCTCACGGCCGCGTAGTTTAAAACGTTTAAAATAACGATCTGCGTCGTGTATGATAAGGATCCTATCCCCCGGTGGTTGTACATCTCCAAACGCCTCAGCTCTCCGTGTCTCGCGCTTTTTTCCGGCACCCGTTTGTATATCTGTAATAAAAGATCTGTGTAAGAGGCTGAGGTTATACGCCTAGAAATATATATTGTGGTTTTAATGTACCTCGTGTTAATTTTCGTATCGTAAGATTGAAACGTCTGAAGAATATCCTGTGACCGATAGAACGAGTATCAGTAAGAACCACGCAGTATGTCTTATACATTCTTACCTGACTCGGAGGAGTCCATAAGCCGCTGAAACCAATCGTCATCAGCTCTTCGGATTGGCCACTCGTCAATACCATTTAGCAAATCGTGCTCTATGGCGTATTCACCAAGCTGATTTTCGTGCTGGGGGAAAATTCTGTCTTCTTCTTCTTCTTCTTCTTCTTCTTCTTGCGCCTGTCTGTAGGCGTGATTGCTGTTATCAGGAATAACAGCGTATGCGCCGTCCTCGTCGCTGCTATCGGTGTCGTTTCCTTTAATAACATCGCTACCCTCGGGTCTTAGACATAGACCTGAAGGGCCTGCAACCGATTCTCTTTCTTCTTCGGTGGGGTATGGTCTTTGGCATAGACCTGATGGGCCAGCGAGCTGCTCTCTTTCTCGAGCAGCATGTGTTATTTCTAAAAAACAATATTTATATATTTTAGAAAAATAAGCTTTAAATAGGGATTTTAAATAAATAGAAATTTTCAATACTTACCATCGACGGCGTTTTCCCCCTGATACTCTACAGCGCGTGTGGCTTCTATGAGAGCGACTTCTTCATCGCTCGACGCATCCAAAAATTGTTGATAACCTATTGCACCGTTGTTATTATAAAAATACAGCTCTTTTTTTAAAAAACCCCTTGTAAAAGAGTACTTACCCCTGATTTCATCTACAATGGCACGGACGCTCTGAGATTCTTGAAGCCCTCGTCTTTGTAACTCTTCATACACACATGTTAACACACGCCACCCCTGCAGTATACCTCTGTTATAAGCTGTCACTATATTACGCAGAGGTGCCCACCATATAAGATATTTCAAACGATTAACGAGCCTATCGCCCGATAAATGCCTTAGTTCATAACACCACTGAGCGTCACAGCGGCGCCGTATCTGCACACTATGTATTTTTACAAAACGTAAAAAAGCGCAAATACATTTGCGAAGAGCACGGTCTGCCATTGTTACACAATAAAATATAACGTACTGTTACGCCGCTCGATTGAGACTGTAACTTCTGTGTCAAAAGAGGAGCATAAAGGATGGTCTATGCTCATATTTTGATTTGTATGCATTTTGACCAAAGTAGCGAGACAAACGCCTTGTGTAAAACATGCAGGGGTATCGGTTTCACGAGGCGTTAGATCGTTCGTAAAGGCGACCCGTCTAGCCAGGCCGCCTTTATATACAGTGAGTAACTTTAATATTCGGACACTATGAGATTTTTACTGTTTTAGGTCATAACTTTATCTAAAAAAAAAACTAATAAAAGATTATCATGACGAATACCCTTAATAAACAATGGTGTAAGTTTCATTCACATAACTTACAAAACTTGTTAAATATTACGGTTTAAATAAAACATTGTCCGATTTTCACGTTACTTTAATATTCGGACACTTTACAATGTAGCGCTTCTTAGAATATTCGAGCCGAGTTACTCCGAGTTAGAGAACAATGTTTGTTTACAAATCTAGTCAAGGGTACAACGATACTAGTTTAAGCCTTATTTCATCAGTTCTTTGTCGATCGTCGTGCAAAACACCTCTACAATGCCTCGCAAAGCAAATACGAGTTTTGATGTACGGCAACTTGTCATCTATCATAATGCCAATGGAAAATCGTATAGGGAAATTGCTACTCTGCTCAACATAAGCAAGAGTACCGTAGGCGATATTGTAAAAAGCTTCAAGTGTGAGGATCGTATAGATTCTATACCCCAAAAAGGCCAACCGAAGAAGTTGGACGCTCGCGATGAGAGAAAATTAATAAGAAAAATAAAGAAAGACCCTACGCTCAGTGCGCCAAAATTGGCAACAGAGCTTTTCAACGAGACTGGAAAGAGCGTACACCCTCAAACGATTCGCAGAGCCTTAAAAAATAGCGGTTACAATGGAAGAGTGGCTAGAAAGAAACCATACGTGAGTGAAAAGAATCGAAAGAAGAGACTGACTTATGCGAAAGAATTAATTTTGAAGGAAGAAACATGGTGGAACGATGTCATCTTTACGGACGAAAGTAAATTTAATATTTTTGGGTCAGATGGACGAAGGATGGTGTGGCGAAAAAAAAACGAAGAGTTTAAATTTAAAAATCTTCGGCCGAGCGTAAAACACGGAGGTGGCAGTGTAATGGTTTGGGGCTGTATTTCGACTTTCGGACCGGGCGAATTAGTTTTCATCGACAAGATTATGGACAAAAATTTGTATTTGACCATATTAAAAAACAATTTACACAAAAGTGCTACAAAAATGGGGATTTTAAACACATTTAAGTTCTACCAGGACAATGACCCGAAACATAAGGCACGCATTGTGCAGGAGTATTTGCTGTACAATTGCCCGAAGGTTTTGCAACCACCGCCTCAATCACCTGACCTTAACCCCATCGAAAATGTATGGAATGAACTAGAGCGCCGAATTCGGACAACACCAATATCTTCCAAAGAAATGTTGAAAAGTCGTTTAAAAGAAGAATGGAACATTTTAAGTACTGAATATTAAAAAAAAATTATTAATAACATGCAGCAGCGTTTGCAAGAGGTGATAAAGCAGGATGGCTACCCAACAAAATATTAAAGCAGGTATTGTAAGAAAAACCAGCCGAAAAATAAGTAGTTTCTCAAAGTGTCCGAATATTAAAGTAACGTGAAAATCGGACAATGTTTTATTTAAATAGTAATATTTAACAAATTTTGTAAGTTACGTGAATGAAACTTACACCATTGTTTATTAAGGGTATACGTCATCATAATCTTTGATCAGTTTTTTTTTTTTTTTTTTTTTTAAATAAAGTTATTACGTAATACAGTAAAAATCTCATAGTGTCCGAATATTAAAGTTACTCACTGTATATATATAGGTGTACGAGTTTATTCATTATTTAGATAAATCTATATAACCGCGTGTTTTTAATACTCCCGAGAACCTATAAATATGTATAGAGCATCCTGTCTTAATTTTGCAAAATTTCAAATCGTATATCGATTATTTTTCCCAAGCATGTATCATATTCAGGTAGCAGAGATTATTAAATAATTAATAGCGCTAAATAATATTTAAAATATTATATAAATAGTAATTTATTTAATATCTATTTAATATATAAAGAAAATTGATTTAACATCTATTTAATATATAGAGAAAATAAAAAGAAACAGCCTGTAGTATGCTTGCTCTGTCTCTCTAGAGAAGCGGCTATAGTTCTTTCTCTCTCATACACACACATTTTAAAGAGACGGAGAATGCGTTGTCTCTGCTTCAAAGCATAGGTGAGGTGGTGGTGAAAGGGAGAGGGGTATGCGGCTGGCCGTATGTGGCGTTAACGGCGTTTCCTCTTTGTGCGGATGTTCGTTAGAGCGCTCAGCCTCTCTCTCTCTGTCTCTTGAACGAGGCTATGTATCGGCTTCTCCTCTTTGTGCGGCTATTCGTACAGAGGGTAGCATGCTCTCTCTTACACCTACAGTAATTCCTATAACTCTTTCTCTCTCGTTTTTTCATGTTAATTCAAATAAATTACCATACTATATGCAGCCACTATTGCTCGCTGTTTTTTACATTGTATAATCGATGTACTTGAGAGTTTGGGTTCAAAATTTTGGGGTTTCCGAAAGGTCGACCCTTCATTGAAACATTTAACTTTAATAATACACGCGTCCTAGTGTATAATAGTATAACAATACCACGTTTCGCGTAAACGATTTTTCTTGTTTATAAAGTCTAGACAGTGTTTTGTTAGCAGCTATAATATAGGCACGTTCCGTCGTCGCATGATCTATCTGTCTCTGTGTCGCTATTTTTCTCAAACCAATGCGTCATATGCACGTGCAAAAACGCTGAGGTAAGCTTCGGGATGATTCTGAGTTGCACCGCAGGCTGGTAGCAGGGTGTTCACGGCTCTCAACGGTCGTTAGAATTCAGTCATTCTTCGCGTAGCATGTCCCGCAGAGTGGGGGGGCTGGAATGGGCCAAGGAGTGGGTGTCGCCATAGTGCTCACACACGGTAAAATATATATATATCGAGTACAAACAGGTATATATATATAATACTCTGCAGGCCGCGGTCGACCCGCAGAGTACGGATAGCAATGGGTCCAGGAGTGGGTGTCGCCATAGTGCTCACACACGGTAAAATATATATATATCGAGTACAAACAGGTATATATATAATACTCTGCAGGCCGCGCTCGACCCGCAGAGTAGGGGTAGCAATGGGTCCAGGAGTGGCTGTCGCCATAGTGCTCACACACGGTAAAATATATATATATCGTGTACAAACAGGTATATATATATAATACTCTGGAGGCCGCGGTCGACCCGCAGAGTAGGGATAGCAATGGGTCCAGGAGTGGGTGTCGCCATAGTGCACACATGCGGTAAAATATTTATATATACTATAAAAGAAAAAGCGTAATACACCGACAGGGTCCATCCCCACTCTATATTCTTGGTTTTGAATATTTATTGTAAATTTGTGGAAGTACGAGAGAGAGAGAGAGAGAGAGAGAGAGAGAGAGAGAGAATAAGGTGTGCACACGCGCGCTCGCTACAAGAGGCTTCCACATATGCTTAATATCATAACGATCCTCGGCGCAGAGACAGCGGCTCGGGCTGGCAATCCGAGGGTCTCGAGTTCGAGTCCCGCGCTTGCATCGGATTTTTTTAATTATAAAAGAAAAATAGCGAAAATAAAAGCAGCGTGTCACCATACCGACGCGCTCTGAAAAATAAAAAATGGCGGCAATGTAAGCAGCGCTCCACCATACCGACACGCTCCGAGAAAAAAATGGTTGAAATGTAAGTAGCGCTCCACCATACCGACATGCTCCGAAAAAATTTATATAAAAAAAAAAAAAATATATATATATATATATATAAAGTAGTGTGCCCTATGGCGACTCGCCCCATCCCCTCTCCTCCCCCCGCGCACCTCTTCCCCCCGCACCCACGACCGACCGAGCCACGGACTCGGAGGCCGCGGAGTGGGGGAAAAGGAGTGGGGATAGGAGTGGGGATAGGAGTGGGGGTGGCCATAGTGCGCACCCTACTACTAACGTAAAACAATATCGGTACCCGCCAGCTCAACATTCCGAAATCTCTCGACAGATTGAGAAAATGCAGGAAAAGGGAATTATTCAAGAATCTAATTCTCCATACAATTCGCCGTTGTGGGTCGTCCCTAAGAAAAAAGATGCGTCGGGAAAACAAAAATGGCGTGTTGTAATTGATTTTCGGAAATTGAATGAAAAAACGCGATCCGATGCATACCCGCTTCCCAATATTGAGGAAATTTTAGATCAACTAGGAAACGCGAGATATTTCTCAGCTTTCGATCTGGCTAGTGGTTTCCACCAGATCCCAATGAAGAAAGAAGATCGTCAGAAGACAGCTTTTAGTACCCCACATGGTCATTTTGAATATTTGAGAATGCCTTTCGGTTTGAAGAACGCGCCAGCGACCTTCTAACGAATGATAGACAACGCTTTACGCGGATTAATAGGACGAACGTGTTTCGTGTACTTGGATGACGTAGTCATTTACGGAAAAACTTTGGAAGAACACAACGAAAAATTACGGACGTTCTTAAAACGAATAAGAGAAATGAAATTGAAACTGCAGCCGACAAATGTGAATATTTAAAGCCAGAATTAGAATATTTGGGTCATTTAATTACAGAAGACGGGGTAAAGTCTAATCCAGATAAATGTAAAAGCGTCACAGAATTCCCAAGACCAAAAAACGTCAAGAATATTAAACAATTTTTGGGGCTTACCGGATATTATAGAAAATTTATCAAAGATTACAGCAAAAAATCAACACCTCTAACTCAACTTTTACGCAAAGATGTTCCATGGATTTGGGATAATGAACAGGAAAGATCCTTCTTGATACTAAAAGAAGAATTATGCAAAGAACCAATTTTAGCTTTTCCTGACTTTTCACGAGAATCCACATTAACCACCGACGCTTCTGGTATTGCATAAGGTGGCATACTATCCCAAAAGAAAAATGGAAAAGAACATCCAATAGCTTACGCGAGTCGAACATTAAATAAAACCGAACAAAATTATTCAACAACGGAGAAAGAATTATTGGCCATAGTATGGTGTGTCAAACATTTCCGACCCTATCTATATGGTCGTAAATTCAAAATCATTACTGATCATCGACCACTAATTTGGCTCATGAACCTCAAAGATCCTCATTCGAAACTAGCTCGATGGAGGATAACACTGGAAGAATACGAATACGAAGTAGAATACAAAAAGGGCAGTCTTAATACCAACGCTGACGCACTGTCAAGAAATCCAGTGTTAATAAATCGCCGCATGAATGCAGACGACTTGATAGAAAAGAGTGACTACGTAGAAGAAGAACAAGAAGGAAGAAGCTGGAAAAGAAGACGCAGAAATGAACCCGAACCTCGTAAAAGGAGAAATTGTCGCGATGAAGAATACACAGAAGAACGTCGACCGGAAGAATCGGAAAACAATATCAAAACAGAGCAACCGATTGAAGAAACGGAAGAAAACCAACATGAAGAATACCAACCAGAAGTACAAGTGCAAGATTATCGGGAAGATAATCCACGCGAGGAACCTCTACAAGAAGAACAGGATGATATTGGACAGCCAATGATAAAGCTGGGAAGAAAAATATTTTTGACGAACTCTCCGATACCCGAGGGTAGCGTAGACGTTTCATTCATTAGAAAAGAAGAAGAAAACAAAGCACAGAATCTCGAAGTCTACTCCGAGGAGGGCGATCGGGAATATCACGTGGTAATGAGCGTGAGCCAAAGAACAACGACTGACGAACTGTTGGGACTAATCAGGGAATTATGTTGTCTCGCAGTTGCTGAAGAATGGGAAGAAATCCATGTGGATCACGAAAGTTGTATCCGATTGACTGGAATTTCGGGAAAAAATATAGAAAGACAATGGCGAGAAGTTTTCAATCCGGGTAATTGTACAGTGTATCTTCACGATAAAGAACGATTGATCCCGCGAACAGAAGATATCCAACAAATCCTTGAAGAAAATCACAACTCTCCAGTCGGCGGCCATGGTGGAGTCAAGAAAACTTATTATCGTATATCACAGAATTTCTTTTGGAAGACGCTGAGGAAAGACGTCGAGAACTTTATAAAAAATTGCGTAATTTGTCAAAGAAACAAGGCCAACCGACATCCAACGAGAATGCCTATGGTGATCACTGATACACCAGAAAAGTTCAACGACAAGATTGCCATGGATATTTGCGGGCCCCTACCATTGACTGCCAATCGGAATAAATATGTATTAACTATACAAGACTACTTAACAAAATACATTGTAGTACTAGAACTCAAAGATTTCACAGCTTCATCAGTGATCGAAGCATTTTTGAAGGGATACGTCAGATATTTTGGAGTACCACGCGCAATTTTGACAGATAGGGGAACAAATTTCACCAGCGATCTAATGAAGAACTTTACAAAATCGTTAGGAATCAAACACATCACCACGACGAGTTTTTACCCAGAGAGTAACGGCAGCCTGGAAAGAAGTCACCAGATATTGAAAGATTATCTTCGTCATTTCACAAATAAAAACGCTGATGATTGGGACCAACGAATTCACTTAGCGAATATTTACTATAATACGTCGAAACACGAGAGCACGGGTTTTACACCGTACGAGTTGACATTTGGCACCAATCCAAGAAGTATCTCATCATTCAAGAGAACCAACACGACCTATCCGGAATATTTGCAAAACCTACAAACGAAGATCGCAACAACATTGGAAGAAAGTAAACGAATAATCGTCGACAGTAAGAGACGTACGAAAGAACGGTACGATCGGATGATCAACCCTCAAGAATTTCACCCCGGCGATTTCGTTTGGTTGAGAAAAGAGAGTACATCCAATGACAGGACGAATGCATTGAACGTTCCATTCGAGGGGCCATATCGAATAATCGAAAAGATTTCAGACGTCAACTACAAAATCGCTAAAAACAAGAAAAAAGTAATCATACATGCAAATAGAATAAAATATGCTAACGTTAATTTGTTTCAGAGTGCTATTGACTAGTGTATTTATTGATTAAGTTTAGAGTTTTTGTCATCATAAGACTTCTGTTAACCATAATCTTTACACCTTGTCAAACATTACATACAAATTTTATATCACGCCAGAAACAGAAAGGAAATACTGTACATGATTCGAATACGACAGAACTGCACCAATTTGGTTCAGTACCATCAAATTTAAACGAAGCACCTAATAGAATTAACCGAACACAGAAACGAAATAAGTTAAAACATTCATCAAATGTTCAATTATCAGAATTCGAAGCTTAATGAAAAAAAAAATCTCATTGTTAAATTGTAAAAGGGATTTTTTATCTAAGGGTGGGGGTGTTATGCCGGCATCTTATTTCTTTCCTTTGTTTTATAAGTTTTATTCTTTTTATTATTCTCACGAAATAAAATGGATATTTAGCTAACGCTACGACCGGAAAGAAATATAACACGCTTCGTCGTTAAAATTTCTTTCACACAGGAATCAAGTAGCGCGCCTCGTGGCCATCGTTTCCTCATAGCAGGAAAATACTTTTTGATGAGCGCATCATTTTTGACGCGCTCTACCTTTGCATAGATTTTGTTAGTATGAATGTTTTTCGAGCATCGAGAGTTCGCTGATGTGAACGCGCGCACGCGCTGATGTGAATGGGCGTTCGTGCAACATCGGAACCGTTCGTGCGAAGCGAAGCGTCCGCATGAATCCACACGGTCGAGGCAGCAGTGTCGCTATGATCGCTTATACGACTAGGTCGTCTCTGTAAATCTTAGAGAAAGTAAAAGTGTATTACGCAGCCATCTTGTGCAATAAAACCAAAAACTGACTATTTTTATTATCCTCCAATCCATCCCTCACACAAATTTGCACAATCAAACAGGCTAGAAATTCAACAGATTTAAGCAGTTCGGTAGGAACCGCGAAGGAGAACAGAAGAGAAAGAACAGAAAGCACAAAGTCGAGAATAAAAGAACAATTAGTTCATAATCGTTAGAGTAAATTAAATGGTGTTAATTTCTATAGATTACAAAAATAAAAGTTATTTTTAGTGTTTATCTTTAAAGACTTTGAACAAAATGATTTAAAGTTTACCCGATCCCACACGGCATAACAATATATATATTGTGGCGCGGTGGAAAACGTTCCTCGCGAATAACGAGCAATCGAGCCTAGCTCGGATCTAAGACGCCCTCCCGACATTAAACGAAGGGAGACGGAAAAGTGCGAAAAGGAGACGGCAACGCTGCCCGGCGCCCGGCGAGGCGACAGGCCGACGAACCGCGAGAGACTCGTCACTCTATGTGCGACAATAGTGCGAACACCACCGTTTACGTCAATTAGCAAACAGTGTATTAGTATAGTTAAATAAAGTGTGACATAAACCAGGAAAAGATATCTCAATTGCGAGGAAGATCCTGAATAAGCTTCACTGCCAGCCGTACGAGTACGATAGCGCATGCTACATCCATCTATATAGAGGAAAAAGGAGAGAGACCGAGAGAGAGAGAGAGAGATACGATTCTCGAGCAGCGACGAGGAAAACGAGGTATTTATCGCTTTTATATAAAATACGTGTGACCCTATAAAGGGGAATCTATGACGATTCGGACTGGCTTGCTGCTCAACCTGCCCGGATCGGCGAAAGTTCGTGAAAGTTCGATTAGTTGGGAGGTTTCGGCTACGGATTCACGACCCCGGTGCCGTGTCTCAAAAATTTAATAACCGAAAAGACTAGCCGGCGACACGTGGCCAAGGCAAAGGGCACTCAATAAATTCTTTCCTGGCGCTCAACTAACGATCATTTCTACCGAAAGAGAATCCGTAGAAACCGTAAGAAAATCGGCACCCTTTTGTCCGATAATGTAATTATTTAATTAGCCGTAAATAATTAAGCATTTATCGCGTTACAATATATATTTTGAAACGGGTGGTACCCTTTTCAGTGATTTTTAGTATTTGGGTTCTCGAGCAAGAAATAAATAAATTTGGAACCTTGGGTAAACGAAAATATTTTTATTTGGCCAGCTCTCATTACAAAGTTCAGTGTAGTGGATAACGTTGGTTACGCTCCTTATCGAGTACTTGAGATGTACCACTATGTAGTACCTCGCTTGGGCGTGATTCGATTAATTGATATTGGCGCTGCCGGTCACGCGCCGCTTGTTGCGCTCTGTATCGATATGTGATCGTCTCTGAGAAAATCAATATGGCGGCGGCCAGCTAAGTGACAGCTCGGTGTGTCGGTGTTTTTATTATCTTTTCTCGAACTTTTTTATCGGATATTGTGCGTGGATCTGTGCGTGCCGTGCTCAGAGTGTATCGTGAGTTTTCCTCGGGAGTTGGCTTTTTCTCTTTTTTTTTTAGCTGACTCGCTTACGGACGCCGATGCAGCTTTTTCGTGATGCATTAGAGCGAGATCGTCGTTGCTGTGTCGCCTTTGCCACGGTACGTACGACGATATGCCGCGGCTCTTATCTTAACCCGCAGACCTTTATTTTTATGTTGTTGAATCTACACCCTAGCGATCTTACCAGCTTACAGTCGAGATTCCCTTTTTGACTGCCTGGGCAGCCAAGTTGGGCGTCGAAAGTAAGCGCGTGCAATCGTAGGGGCGACCGTAACCTCGGACCAAGGTAAGGTGAGGTGCGGTGCGGTGAAACGAAGCTGCTCATTGCTACGTTCGTCCTATATTTATATTGTTGTTACTTGTTATTTGTTTACGAGAAAACGTAGCCCTCTTGGGAATTTTGCCGTTACTAATATTATTAATTTCTGTTCGCAGGTGCCTCCGTCTCATTGCCCCCTGGAATTTTTCTTGCGCCGGAGCTATCGGGGAGGTGCCAGGAAAATTCCTTACCTCTGAGTGTTCGCTTTTCGGTCGGCATTTTTGTGTTTATTTGTCTCTATGCCATAAATTTCTATTCTACATTTTTTTTTTTTTTTTTTTTTTTTTTTACAAAATATATAACCTATCTTGTTCGCTCACAGATCGTCGGCGTACGGCCACAGCCACCTGAATTGCTCCGCTGGTTCCGGTATCCACTCCTGGTCCTCGATGATGAGGGTCTCCGCGTCCTCCAAGAGCTCGGCGTCCAGAATCCGCTGCAACACCTCCATTGCGTCCTCCACCGTCTCGTCGTCGCCTGACGTCCTTGGTGTTTCCGCGGTAGCGTTTGCTACGTAGGCCGCCATCTTCTGCTGTAGCTCGCTGTTGCTGCACTGCACTTGGCCCGGTAAGTGCCAATAAAATTGTGTCGTCTCGTCCGTCATCCTAGCCGTTTGGAGTCGGACGGCTATGTCCTGGTACCTTGTACCGTTGTCTAGGCTGAGTTGCCCCCAGATGGCCTCTCCTTCCGGTCGTTCCTGCTCCACTTTTAGCGTCCAGGACCTCCCGGCTACCCAACGCCATAGACGTGCGTTCGATTCGTCGTCATATTCGTCACTTAGTGGCGCGAGCCCTTTTATAGCACACGTGACCGCACACAGGGGCATTTCGGTTACCCAGGGTGGCACCGTGTAACAGTCCTCTGACGTGGCGTCGATATCCGCTCCTTCGTCCCCCAGCCAGAGCCATACCTGTCCGTCCTCGTGGGTCATCACCGTGGCTCGGTGTAAATGAGTCCCGTCGTAGTACAGGAGACTCTTTCCCTCGAATATCTCTTCTTCGAGACACTTGTGGACTCCGGGTGTTTGGAGTTTCACACTCTTCATCCTCCGCAGGATCCTTGTATAATTGCACCCCGGGAGTTGTACGTGCAGAAACACTTGCTCGGGTGAGGCGATGGCCGATATCCTCACGTTGTGATACTTGCCTCGCATCTCGCTCGTATTGTGGGTGCGGTACTGCATGTTAGGTGTTGCTCGTTCGGTGTTTGTAATTTGAATGATTTCTAGGGCTCCGATCATCTCCCCTTCCTATAGTCCGATCGATTTGCCCGGATACCAGTTTTTCACGTTGTCGTCCGTTATCACTGTTAATTCGAATATATTTTCCAACGGGGTAGTTTTTTGTTTCCTTGCTCTTGCTAACTGCTGGCGAATCCTTTTTCTCTCTTGTTTATGGTGAGATAGTCCTTTCTTTTCTCTTCTTGGTCGTTCTTGACTTGGCGCCTTTCCACTTTTCATTTGACTCTGCTTGTCGCTCTCCATCTTGTAACTGTCAAAATTTGCCTCGTCTGTTTGGCCGTTGTCGATCGTGATCGAGAAATTTTTTTTTTATGCTCGGCCAAGCGTGCCTGTCCTTTGTTTAGGCTAACTGACTTTTCCAAATTGATCTAATGGCTTTCCGTGTGGCTTTCCTTTATTACTTGTTTAATCGTGAAATTGAATGTTCCTTATTTAATTTCCTTCCCTTCGTCCTTTATGTTATTTCAGATTATTTTATTATTTTATTTCATTTCATTTATTCTATTTTCTTTAATATTTTATTCTCTTTTATCCATATTCTTTTTCTCTTATCTTTATTTTTCTTATATTCTTTTTATCGTATATCTATATTTTTCTATATCATGATGATTGTTATTATTCTTATTATTATTATTATTATTATTATTATTTTTTTTTTTTTTTTTTTTTTTTTTTTATATATTTCTTTTTTTTTTCTTTTCTTTTTCTTACTCGTCTTTCTTTTCCGCAGGTTTCTCTGCCTGGACATACCTCTTCAGAAGGCACGCATGGAACTTTCCTCGTTCTTTCCTGGACGTGGGGTACTCCAGCAAGTATGTCGCCAGGGCGACACATTTTTTTATTCGATAGGGCCCTTCGTATAAGGGCATGAATTTTGCCGTTCGTTTCTCTTTCGGGTCTGAGACGTTAAGAGCGCGTACTAGGACCAAATCACCTTCATCGAACTGCGTAGTGTGGTGGGTTGCATTGAATTTCCGTGCGCGTGCTGCACCCTTGGTGCGGATTCGTTCCCTGACTGTGGTCAACCTTTTTTGATATTCTTCTTCGTCGATTTCTTCCGTTCTTTGTGATAACAACCATTTTCTCCAGATACGTTCTGGTTTCTTTCTCGTGTGGATTTCGGTCGGAATTTCCTCCGTTGTGTCGTGGTAGACGTCGTTAATACACGTTTCGATGACTTGGATCCATTTTGCCCATCCCGAATGGTTCTCTTCTAAGAATGTCCGGAAGAATCGTGCTAGTTCTCTGTTGACTCTCTCGACGATGTTCCCTTGGGGGTGTCTGATCGATGAGAAGACTTTTTGGATTTTTTCACTTTCCAGTTTTTTGAGCCATGTTTTTGAGGTGAACTGTGTCCCGTGGTCGAACTGGATTCTCTTAGGTTTCCCGTATTTGGGGATATAGTCGGAGAAAATTTTCCGTATTGTTGCTGATGCGTTGGCCTTTTGTAGTGGGTACAACTTCACGAATTTTGAAAAGGCGTCGATTGTGACGAGGATATGTTTCGCGCCCCCTACGGCTGTCGGTAGTGGGCCGAAGAAATCGATTGAGAGTAAATCTCCTGGACCCTCAGGCACGATCGTCTGCATTTTCGCGTGATTTGTTAGATTTGGATTTTTGTTCCTCTGGCATGTGTCGCATGTCGATATGACTTGCCGTGCTTTCTTCGCTAAGTGTGGGTAGGCGAAATCCTCTTCTAGTATTTTGCTGATTTTTGCTGGTCCTATGTGTCCGTAGATTTCATGACATTCCTGTATAAGTTGTTCTACACTCTGCGAGGGTATGAGCGTCTTCCAGAGTCCGGGACGAGATCTGACTTGTAGGTAGCCGTCGGTCACTCGATATCTGCTTGAAATCTTCTTCTCATCTCGGATATTCTCCCAGTGAGAGTGGAGTGCTGGATCTTGCTCCTGTAATTCCCGCCAGTGCTGGAGCTTGTTGATTAACTCCTGGCTTACGTCTTTGGCCCATGCTGCTGATATTGTGACTCTTTTTTCCTTGCTGTTAATGTGTTCTTCGTTAGGAGGTCGGCTTAATGCGTCTGCGACGACATTTTCTCTTCCTGGGCAGTGTTCAATGTCGATGTCATAGTCTTGAATGAGTAGTGCCCATCTTAATAGTCGGTCGCCAGCAAAGCGACACGTCTTCAGGAATGTGATTGCCTTATGATCAGTCTTTATCTTCACCTTGGTGCCCAAAAGATAGGTTCTGAACTTTTGTAACGCCCACACGACTGCTAGGAGTTCTTTTTCCGTCGTCATGTATCGAATTTCGGGTCCCTTCAAGGTTCTACTGGCGCACGCAACTACCCCGATCTCCCCGTCTTCATCTACCTGTTCCAGGATCGCGCCGATGGCGTAATCGCTTGCGTCCGTTGTTAATACGTAGGGCTGAGACGTATTTGGGTGGTTCAGTACCACACTTTTTATGAACAACTTTTTCGTTCGTTCGTATGCTTCCTGTTTCTTTTGAGTCCAATCCCATGCTGCGTCTTTTCTTAATAGGTCGAGTAACGGTGCTATTTCCTGTGCATGTTTGTTCGTGAATTTCGAATAGAAATTTATGAGGCCTAAAAATCCTCTTAATTGCTTCTGATTCGTTGGTCTCGGGAAGTCTTGTATGGCTGTCACTTTCTCCGGTTGCGGGCGAATCCCTTTAGTTGTCAGGACGTGTCCCAGAAAGTTTACTTCCTGTCGAAAAAAAGCGGATTTTCGAAAATTGATCGTGATTCCGTGTGCGTGCATTCGTTGCAGCAGCATCTCGAGGTGTTTGATGTGGTCTTCTTCACTTGCTGAGATGCAGAGAAGATCGTCAACGAAATTGATTACGAACTGATTCAGGCCTCGCAGAACGACCTCGAGGCCTTTTATTAAACTTGCCGTGCTGGTTTTTAATCCAAAGGGCGTTACCGTGAATTGGTAACAACGTCCCTCGTGCAAAAAGGCGGTGTACTGCCTCGAGTCTCTGTGTAGTGGTATTTGCCAAAAGCTGCTGGTTAAGTCGAGACTTGACATTGTGCTTACTCCTCTGCATTGTTGAAATATCTCTTCTATTAGTGGCGCTGTATCATGATCTTCTTTTAAGTTTTCATTCAGTTGGCGCGCGTCTAAACAGAGTCGTATCGAGCCGTCTTTCTTTATCACCGTTACCATTGGGTTTATGTACGGACTGTTGGCTCTTTCGATTACTCCGTGGTCTAGCATTCGGGCCACTTCTTCGCGGACTTTCTCGCGGTACTTGATCGGAATGGGATATGATCGATTGACATATGGCTTCGTGTTTTTCATGTGTAATACATGAGTGTATGCGCTCATCCGACCCGGCCGATGCGTGAATATTTCCCTGTATTTCCAAATTAGGTTTTTGAATTCGGTTCGGACTGCCTGTGAGACCCCTTTTATCTCCTTACTTTTCTCCTCTATTTCTGCCTTCGTTACTACGCTGTCTGTTGGGGTTGTCACCGTTGCAATTTCGTTCGATTCTATGCCCTCTGGTACCTTAAACTCGTGCCATCTGCCTTCTGTAAATTTCAGCGCCGTTCTTCCTTCGACCCTGAGCTCATCGTTTGCCGCGTCTATCGTCATTTTCATCTCTCTCATGCCGTCTATACCTAGGATCGCCTCCCTCTTTAGCTTTGGGATTATCATTAGTTGGAGTGTTGCTCTCGTCATCCCAATCGTTAGCTCTGCCAAGATGCTTATCTTGATGCGACTTATGTTACCACTGAATGCCCCCTGCACCTCTCCTCCGGTAACCGGCAGCGTCGGGAGTTTCTTTTCGTTCAGTCGTTGATAGCAGTCCTCGGAAATCCCTGATATTTCGCTGCCACTGTCTATCAACATATTGACTTCCTCGCCTTCAATGTGAATCTTCATTTCCGGACACTTGGTTACCGCGATGCTTTTATCATTTTGATTCTCCTCCATCAGATAGTCTCGTGGTGACTCATAGTTATTAGTCTCCGGTTCCCTGCTCTTTACCCCACTTCTTTTTTCGGAGTCACCCGTTATATTAGTGCTTCTGCCGTCTTCGCCACCCGTCTTGGTTTCGTCGGTGTTCCGAGTCACATTGGTGATTTTCATATCGCCGCAGGTTGCTCGTCTATTCGCCTTCTGTTTCTTCTCTCTTTCTCTTTTCTTTTTATTTCGTTTTTGCCTTTTCCTGGTATCTTCTAGTTGCTGCTCTATGTATTCTTCTTCCGTTACGCCACTGTCTTCTTTTTCCAGGTTATTTATCTCGGGCGTAACGGCTACTCGTTTCCCTGGTTGGAGGTTGTAGCTTTACCTGCCGCTTCTTGTTGTCGTTCGGGTGGCGTCCACGGTGGCGACTTCGGGTCGAGTCCGATCACCTGGGGCTGTGGAGCGTTATTCCACCTCTGGTTTTCACGCGCTCGGTCGTTGTCGTTCGGCGTCGACCATCGCGGATACGGGGGAGGTGTGCGTCGCTGTCCGTCTCTGTACCCCCATCCTGGGTCTCGCTCGCCGCCTCTTGGTTGTCTTCTCCCGTATTCTTGGCCGTTGAACGTTTTCTGGCGTTGCCCTTCACCTCCGTTATAGCGGTTCTCCCTTCTCTGGGCGTTTAAGGGTCCTGATGCATCAAGCCTCTCAAGTAGTTCGAGAAACCCATCGATAGTTTTGATGGTCCCTAATTGAACCGCCGCCCGGACTGTTTCGTTGAAATGGTTACTGAGATAGCGAATGATATCTTGATTCGTCAAGTTCTTTGTTAGGTCCTTGGCGTTGCCGAATATCTTTGTCGCGTATTCGGCTCGTGTTGCCTTTTGTTCATCGATTTCATACGCTCCGAATTCGAGGTTACGACTTATCTTGTCCTGGATCTCTCGGCTCCAGTAGCGTAATTTGAATTTCGTTCCGAAATCCTCGATCGTGTACACTTCGTCCTCTACCACCCGCCACCAGTCCTTTGCTGCGTCTCGCAATGACTGATTGATTATGTAATGGAGGTTCGTGTTCCCGGTTAATTCCCAAAATTGTACAAATTCTCGGAGAAATCTCATTGGTCGTTCTTTCCCGTCGCCGCTGAACGTCGGTGGTCTTTGCTTTACTGCGAAAGCCTGACTGACGTTCAGTCCCCCTTGTGTCATATTTATAGTTTGTGAAAGCCGGTTTCGAATTTCTTCTTCGACGACTTCTATGCGTGTGGAGTTGTTTTTCGCCAGCTCGATGGTGTTTTTGACTATTTCATTTTGCTGCTACATGCTACTTCGTGTTATCTGTAATTTTTTTTCGAGTTCGTCGAATCCCCATCTTCTTTCCCTGTCCCCTTCTTCTATTGCCGATTTCATGATATCTTGGGAGATCGTTAGCTTTCGGTCTGTACTCTCTGTTACGCGATCGATCTCTTCTCTAAATTCTTGTCGAGAGATCTCTTGTGTTTGTCGGCATCTCAGAACACATTTCTCGTCGAGATCTCTGATTTGTTCGTTTGTTACGAGGCGTTCACGGGTTTGTTCATTTTTCAATTCTTTCAGTTCTCGCAGCATCAATCTGATTGATTCGTCGATCTCTTTTTGTAGTTCGTCTGAGTCAGTTATATCCGGGGTCTCTCGTACTATCGTACTGCTTCCCGCTTCATTGGGAATGCGTATATCATTTTCGAGGGCGGTGTCCTCCGCTAGAGTGCTCTCCATTTCTTTTCCTTCCATATTGTTTTCTCTCTTTAACCGGCTTGCCGTTCTACCCAGGTTGCCCTTATGTTATTTCGTTCGAGTCCCTGTTCGGGCGCCAAATGAAACGGGTGGTACCCTTTTCAGTGATTTTTAGTATTTGGGTTCTCGAGCAAGAAATAAATAAATTTGGAACCTTGGGTAAACGAAAATATTTTTATTTGGCCAGCTCTCATTACAAAGTTCAGTGTAGTGGATAACGTTGGTTACGCTCCTTATCGAGTACTTGAGATGTACCACTATGTAGTACCTCGCTTGGGCGTGATTCGATTAATTGATATTGGCGCTGCCGGTCACGCGCCGCTTGTTGCGCTCTGTATCGATATGTGATCGTCTCTGAGAAAATCAATATGGCGGCGGCCAGCTAAGTGACAGCTCGGTGTGTCGGTGTTTTTATTATCTTTTCTCGAACTTTTTTATCGGATATTGTGCGTGGATCTGTGCGTGCCGTGCTCAGAGTGTATCGTGAGTTTTCCTCGGGAGTTGGCTTTTTCTCTTTTTTTTTTAGCTGACTCGCTTACGGACGCCGATGCAGCTTTTTCGTGATGCATTAGAGCGAGATCGTCGTTGCTGTGTCGCCTTTGCCACGGTACGTACGACGATATGCCGCGGCTCTTATCTTAACCCGCAGACCTTTATTTTTATGTTGTTGAATCTACACCCTAGCGATCTTACCAGCTTACAGTCGAGATTCCCTTTTTGACTGCCTGGGCAGCCAAGTTGGGCGTCGAAAGTAAGCGCGTGCAATCGTAGGGGCGACCGTAACCTCGGACCAAGGTAAGGTGAGGTGCGGTGCGGTGAAACGAAGCTGCTCATTGCTACGCTCGTCCTATATTTATATTGTTGTTACTTGTTATTTGTTTACGAGAAAACGTAGCCCTCTTGGGAATTTTGCCGTTACTAATATTATTAATTTCTGTTCGCAGGTGCCTCCGTCTCAATATATATATATATATATATATATATATATATTATCACGCCGATGGTGGGAGGGAATTCGGGGAAACGGGGGGAAATTAATAATTGGGTTCAAATTTCAAATAAAATAAATAAAAAAATAAAAGAACAGAATTTATTCAATCTCTGATAACCATCACAAAAAAACTGAATGATCGGCGGACTATCTCCGGGGCGATAATACAAAAAAAAGAATATGATTCCAAATAAGACTTATACTTTGAATTTTTGGGCGCCAGTTATTTTTACATAGCCAAAATAACAAAATACTGTATCGTAACGCTTTCCTTAATGACTAGCGGAGGGGAGGGGAAGGGTCGGACGGGATCTCAGGGGAAGGTTCTCCGACTCTATATGGCCTCTTAATAATTACCACTGGCAGGAAGAGATGATAACAATATTCAACAATCGTAACTTTATTAGCGATATTCGGACTATCACGCAGCGCCGAATCTCGCTTCGATAACAAAACAATATATAAAAAAAATATATTGGCTCTCAATACTATTTACTCAGTCTCAATATTCTCGATATAACAGAGAGCATATATTTTCACCGGTAGTCGCTCGGTCTTAGTCTATTATTCGGTCGGTCTTAGGAGAGGGGCAGGCGGGGAGAAGGGAAAAAGTAACGGTACTCGAGGCGGTTGGGTGGTAAGGGGGTAGGCGGGTGCGGGAGCTTCGCGCGACGGTAGCCGTCGCTTGTGCGTAGGTAACTTGGCCAGGCAGGCCAGGCGGGGAGGGGAGGGGATGACCGTGAAATTTTCTTATACGCGGACTGACTAGATAAATTATCGCGTATCTTATTTCGCTTTCCTTAATTAATACAACCGTCCCACCGGTTCTGTAGTTCGTACAAAAATACTTCTAAACAAATTTTGGTTCACGAATTTTCTGGAAATATGCACGCACGCAAAAAGGGGGGAGGTAGTCTCGATATTGTAATACGCAAGTATTTCGCGGGAGTATGCAACACGAGAAATTAATGCAAGGGGAAATAATGGCCGTAGTAAGTGTATTGCCGGGGGATCTGTGCAAACACTTACCGGTCGGCTGTCTCTCTTTTTCCTCTCGTTCTATCCTCGATCCTTCTCGTTCTTTCCTCGTTCGTCTCTTCTCGCTCCTCCTTATTTTTCCTCAATCCTTTTCGCTCGCTTGTCGTACTCTCGCTCCTCACACACTCACACTCTACATACAATTCTGCTCACTTTTCTCTACTTTTCCTTATTTGGTCTCAAATTAATTGTTCTCTTAATTAATAGCGCGTTATTCTCTTCTACTCTCTTCGCCGGCTCGTCGCAAAGTGACGGCCTCGTGGCCGGCCGGAAGCTCGCGATTTTTCTCGGCCGCTGATTGGCCGAGCTTACCGGCATCGACCACGGGTCGCTCGATCCTTCGGCAGCAGCGTCACGGGTCAATAGATGGGTCAGGCGTATGATTGATTCGTGCCTGACGGTAGCGGGATCTATCGGGAGTAGGTAGGTAAGTAGGGCGGTCGATAATTCAGGGTAATTGCGGGTATGGATTTATGCGTGGGAATAATGGGGAATTATTGGGGATCGCCGTGCGCTGCTGCCATCTTCGCTCTCTTATCGCCGCTCAGCCGATGGATGGCTGGGGTAGCGGGGACGGACGATTGCAGTGTATGACAGTTGTGTACTTTTCGAGTGAAATGCAATGCGGATAATGTGCGAGTTTCGAGTGCTGGATTTTCCTTCTTCGTGGGGATCTTTCTTCGTTCTTCGGTCTGACTCGTCGAGGGATGATTCTCGTTTGTACCAGGTGAGTAATTTTTCATTTCCATACTTGTAATTTTCTGGCAAGTAATCTTCTTTTGTTTTCTTTTTAGGTTATTTCTGCCGGCGACGACGGCGACGACGACGACTAGGACGGCGACGTCGACGACGACGATGATGATGACGGGGATGATAGGACTGCCGGGGTCAGTCCTGCGAGTGACTGGCCTCCCGGGTAAGTCTTTGCACAGATCTTACAAGCTAAGTTTTAGTGCGTAAGTCATACTTATCTTTTTATCCGCAGGTTTTGTGGGACGGTTGCCTTTGGACGGCCGGGCGCAGGGAGGATTATTTGTGCAACGTCATAACACCCCCCTGCTGAGACGAGAGTACGCCTCTTGACGTACTCGAGCTATTTAATTACAATGGTAGATATTATGCCTCATTCATTCCTCATTCATTCCTGGAGACTGCGGGTAAGTGTTCCCACAGCTCCCCTCAGAACACTTCTGGCCTTTGGTCTGACTTTGGTCCCTGTGCGTGCGTGCAGTCTTTCCTCTTTTTCTGGTTGATTAAAGTACGTGTCTCCCTGTTCGAATCCTTCCTATTTGTAGGTCGGTCATTTTCATGGCGGACGGCGAGCATCTTAGTGGGTCATGCAGGGTGGATAGGGTGGTCCGTTTCGGACTGGCGGGGTTAGGTCGGACGGGACTGGGAGCAGTCTTGAGATTCTCTCTCGATTTTTCCATGTATGTACCCGCGAGTCTTATACTCCCGGGGAGTGTGGCCTCCACTCGTGGAGGTGACTGATTAGGGGGTTCTTTCCCCTTTATAAAACAAAACAATACTGGTCACAGCCATATAGGTACTAATAATCAACAAAATAAAGATGGACGAGCCAGATGCAGCACCAAAATAAAAGAAACGTGGCCGAGCCAAACTGCGAGAAAAACAAAATCATAAGAAATACAACAACAACAAAAACGTGGTCGAGCCAAAGAAAGAAAAGAAAACTGAGAAAGGAAAAGAAATCATAATAAACGAAAGAAAAACGTGGACGAGCCAAAAGAAAAAAATTCCGTTTGATGATGCGCGTCCGGGGAATGTGCCATGGTCGGGAGTAGGGGCTGACGGTGATTATAGGGTGGGAGGGGGGTTAGCGAGGTCTAGGGCGATTTTCCAGCCGATTGGGACAGGCGGTGGAGAGATGCCCCGTCCCGCTGCACGACCAACACCGTTTCGGCGTTGGGGCGCGAGGCAGGTCGGGGTGTCGGACGGGGAGGGACATTAGGGCTGGTATGGGGGTCATGGAGGAAGGGGGGGTTATGGTGAGGGACATGAGGGCGGGAATGGTGGGTTGTGGGGCCGTGGAGCGGGTGCGGGTGGTGTTTGAGGCGGGGGTCGGGCGGAATCGCCGTTGGGGAGTGGCGGGGGAGGGGGTGCGGAATTGTTGGCGAGTGGGGATGGGTTTTGGGGGAGTAGTGGGGGGCGGACGGGTTTGGGTTTGGGGATTGATGGGGTGAGGGGTGCGGGGTTGAGGGCGAGTTGGGACGGGTTTTGGGAGAGTAGTGGTCGGTTGGGGGGTTGGGGTTGGGGTCTCAAGGGCCTGGAGGGAGGCCGTGAGCGCTGCCATGCCGAATTGGCGGCGGCTGTGGCCCATTAGCCAGAGGGGCGGGGGAGGATTAGGTGGGGATATTGCGGTCCGACGGCTAGGGGTTGGGGAGGAAGGTGGGCGGCGGGTTTTCCGGACGGGGTCCGGAGAGAAAGGTCCCGGTCTTGGGGGGGGAGTTGGGGAAGGGGTTTTTGGGGGAGTGGGAGGGGGAGTATCGGCGGTGGGGTGAAGGGGGAAGACGAACCAGGGAGGTGAAGGAAGGGCGGGGGCGGGCTCGTAGAGAGACCCGATCGGGAGCCTATATCGGCCCCTCGCGGAGGCGTTTCTCCCCGCTCGCCGTCCTACCATTTCGGCTTTTCTCCTTGGTCTTTCCTGAAAATGATTGAATGGGTTTATTACTGGCACTTTATGGTCTGGCATTGGTCTAGCACTACCTAGTTAGGGGTTGGGGGTTGATACGCTTTTAAGTCGCTGACGTGTACTCGAGGATTTTTCCTCGAGTTTGGGTCCTTTAGTTCATACACAACGGGGGAGGGAACGCTTAGAATTTCAAACGGCCCCGTAAACCGGGGGGCGAGTTTCGCGGCGAAATTTTGCGGGCCCGAAGATAACACACGGTTTCGTCGCAACACCAAGTCTCCTACTTGGAACCGGGTGTCTCTCCGTCCCTTATTGTGGTATTTGGCTTGTCTTTTGTGAGCTTGCTCCAGTTGTTTGCGCACCCAGTCGTGGATTAAGGGCAGTCGTTTGAGGCGGTCGGTCCAGATTTGTTGGTCGAGCGGGTCTAGTGTTGGAGGAACAGGAACATTATCGCGAATACTTTTGGACGGACGGGGATTTCGGCCAAAGTTGAGGAATGCGGGGGTCATGTGTGTGGTAGATTGTACGGCGGTGTTTAACGCAAAACATAGCTCTGGGAGATGTTCGTCCCAGAGTCTATGGTCCTGCCCGGCGTACGTGGAGATCATGGTTTTGGCATGGCACTCCCGGCACCGGGTGACGTAGTGCGCGACGTCCTGGAATACCCCGGGCCAAAAGAAGTCTTGTATGACCCGGTGGTATGTTTTGTCAATCCCAAGATGGCCGGACTGGGGATTATTGTGTGCTTCTTTTAAGGCATCGGGACGGGAGTTTTGGGGTAGGACGAGTTTCCAAGCATCAAGGTCGGTCATGGTGGGGTCGATGATGGAATGGGACTTGTGGTAATACAGCTTACCGTCTTCTATTCTCCAATTCGGGTACTTCCGAGGGAACTCGCGAACATTTTCGAGCTTCTCCTCGTACCATGAGTCGACCGTATCTCCGATGTCTGACAACGTGGCTATCTGGGATTCGTACATACGGGATAATGCATCGGGAACTACATTTAGAGCCCCTTTGCGGTGGACAATGGTCATGTCGTAGGCCTGCATGGCCAATGCCCACCTCGCTAGTCGGCCTGCAGGGTCTCGCAGGTTCTTCAACCACTGGAGGCTGCTGTGGTCCGTGATGACCGTGAAAGCCGTGCCCTCCACGTAGGGTCGCAGCTTCTTCACGGCCCACAGCACCGCCAAACACTCCTTCTCGGTCACGGTGTACTTTCGCTCAGCTCGGGTTAGGACACGACTAGCGAAAAGGATCGGGTGTTCTTCACCATCCATATTTTGGGTAAGTACCGCGCCTACGGCGAGGTCGCTGGCGTCGGTATGGATGGTGAAGGGGAGGGTGAAGTCTGGTCGGGCGAGGACGGGCGTACGGGTGAGGGCTTCGCGAAGGGATTGGAAGGCAAGGTCTTGCGCAGTCCCCCAATTCCAGGGAGCGTCCTTGTGCAGCAGCTCGGTCAAGGGTGTTTTATCTCGCGAGATGTCACCCATGAACCGAGCGTACCATCCGACCATTCCCAGGAATCGGCGGAGCTGCTTGACGTTCGTCGGGGCAGGGTAGTCGAGTATGGGAGCAATCTTGTCGGGGTCCGTCTTTAGTCCGTCCGGTCCGATCACATACCCGAGGTATTTAACCTCGTGGCAGAAAAATTCGCTTTTGTCTCTGTTGATTTCCAGTCCGGCGTCTTTGAAAACTGTCAGTACGTTCGTCAGGTACGTGAAATGGTCGTCCTCTGTATCCGTGGCTATTATTACGTCATCTAAATATGCAAAAACGTGGGGTTCCCATGCGGGGTCAATTAGTTGGTCCATCAGTCGTTGGAAAGTCGCTGGGGCGTTGGTCAGTCCGAAGGGCATGCGTTTGAATTGGAAGAGTCCTCTGCCGGGAACAGCAAAGGCGGTAATTGAGCGGCTGTCGGGGTGCACGGGGATTTGGAAGTACGCTTGGCTCAGGTCTAACTTTGAAATATATCTGGCCTGTCGTAGGCCTGCCAAAATTCTATCCATATTGGGAAGAGGATAAGCATCCTTCTTCGTTACCTTATTAACATCCCGGTAGTCCACACAGAAGCGGTGCTTCCCACCGGGCTTCGGGACTATCACGGGGTTGCTGAGCCAAGCGCTTTTTGATCTTTCTATCACTCCTTCTCTCCACATCTTGTCGACCTCCTCCTGGGCGATCTTCAGAAGATGGGGAGAGATTACTCGGGCTCTTTGACGGATAGGGGGGTGGTCTTGTACGTCTATCTCGTGTTCGGTAATATGTGTCATGCGTAGCTCGGGGGAGGGGTTGGGGAGGATATATTTGGTCAGTATTTGGTCTAGTTTCTGTCGGGCGTGGTCGTCAGGGACTACAAGACCAGCGCAGTCTTGCAGATGTCGGGCTGTCACGGAAGTTTGGGTAGTAAGGAAGGTCTGGGGGGTATTATTTTTCGTCTGCCAAGTCTCGTCTCTGTAATTAAGTATCAGTCCAAACTGTCGGAGAAAATCGAGCCCGAGTATGCAAGGACAATTGATGGCCGCTACTCGTACCATAATTGCTCCTTGCTCGCCGCCTATTTCGATCTGAAGGTGCAAGGCGCCGTCGACGTCCATAACGTGGCCGTTGGCAACCTTGACACCTTCCTCGAGGGGGGTTAGGGGAAGATTTAATTTGGTGGTCAAGCCGGGGCTGAGATACGATCGACACGAGCCAGGGTCTACCAATCCTGGGAATTTATATTCCCCCAGGAGGACCCATAGAAAATGGCGTCCGTCCCCTTCGATCATTTCGAGGGGTTGGTCGGTCGTTTCGGGGAATTGGTCGGTCGTTCGAAGCTGCGCGCCCGTCAGGACGGGCATGATTTCGCGTTGGGGTGGGGAGGTGCGTCGTGAGGGGGAATTAGGGGTATGAGTACGTCGCGAGGGTGTGGGGGTGAGTTTTGAGGTTTGGTATTGGGTATTTACGGGATTTAAGGGTGGTAGATGTGTCGGACAGGAGGAATTTTTCTTACTCGAGGGGGGAGGGGTTGTCTCGACCGAGTCGAGGGCGTGGAGTTGGGCCTTAGGACTAGCGTAGGCTAGGGGAGGCGGGGGATTTACTGCCTCCCCCCGGGGTAGTTTCCCGACCGCTTCCACGAGCAAGCGGGGCAGGACTGGGTGTCCGTGCCACGCTGCCCGCACAGCCGACAAAAATACCCGAGGGGGTGAGTGCAGTCCCGGTACCGATGTCCAACCTGCCCGCAGTTGAAGCATGGTCCGGGGGGATAGTAAGGGGTATTTGGGGTAAAATTCGGGGGAGGGTGTTTGGGAGCTACGTCTGCTAGACGGGGGAGTTTTGAGGAGGGAGTGTTGGTCTGTTGTGGACGAGGGCGGGGTGTTTCGGAGTATCGGTTGGGTTTGGATGGGGGAGGAGGTGCTGTCGCGGCTACGTCGCGATAGCTGCGGTCAGGGCTGGGGTTTTTGGGAGGTATTTGCGACCTCCGTGGTGCCGGACGGGGTTGGGAAGGGGGTAGTGCGGGGGGTAGGGGTGCGGCTTCCAGGGCGGCCGTTCGCCGTACCTCTGGTTTCGCCGGGGATTTATATGCGACGTAAGGATCGCACGTGGGGAAGGTGGAGGGAGGGGGACGGTAAGATTTCCTTCTCTCTCTTATAATTTCCCTCTGACGGCACGCTTGCAATAACTCGCGAAATGTCGCGATGCCGTCTCGGGGGATATGTTCGTGGAAATCGGGGTGGAGGTTGGCATGACAGATGTCTAGCTGGCTTTCTAGGGAGGGGGGAGGGCTTAATTTACGGATTAGGGTTCGGATCTTGTCCAGGAAGATTCCGCAAGGCTCGTCGGGCCCTTGCGTCCTCAAACTGATTTCTTGCCGGATTCTCTCCTGACTAGTTTCCGTCCCGAAACGTTCTCGGAAACAGGAGAGAAATCCGGCGTAGGAGTCCCACGATTCCTCCTCCAGACGATGCCACCTTAGGGCATCGCCGGTAAGGGCCTCGGGGAGGGAAAGGAGCAGGTCGGCCTCGGTATAGTCCCGGGACCGGCAGTACTCGTGGAGGGAGCGGAGGAACTCCTCCGGGTCCTCGCCGCTCTTTCCTCCGAATTTGGGACTGTTCCTCCTCCAAGCGTCGCCCCGTCGGGCATCCCGCGATCCATATGACTCGTGGAATCCCGAGGGGACGAACGCTTGGGACTCAGCTGGTCTAGCAGGCGTGCGAGTCGGGGGAACAGAGGGTGGGGGAGCGTTCCTCGTGCTATGTAGCGCGGGACCGTTTTGGGAGGGATATTGGTGGTGGGGAGTCCATGGATGGTCGGACTCGAAATCCATGGGTTCGGGATGGGTCCGGTGTTCCCGGCCCGTGGAAGGGGGTGGTTGGTACGGGGGAAGGCGGGGAAGAGAGGACTGTGCAGACGTAACCGCTTGCGTTGATCTTCTCGGGGGTTGTGGGGGTGAGGGGGGTGAAAAGGCGGTTCGCACATCTCCTCCGACCGTCGTTAGGAGGTTTTGAACCCTCCGAGATGTGCGAGGAGAGACTTGGGGAGGTCGAACGTCCCGTTCGCGGGGATAGGGACGTTCGGGGCGGGGATTGGTGTGATAGGGAAGTAAGGGGGCGATGTAGTGGGATATTTCGGATTCCGGCATGGTCCGATGGGGGTAGGTGGGGAATGTTAGGTGGCGATGTGGTGGTGGTTGGGCGATTTCGCCATCGAGAGAGAAGGGGGGTGAAAGTCCCGATTCATCTTCCACGGGGTTCCATAGAACGGGGGAGGAAGGGTGTAAAAGGCGAGTCTCGTGTCGGATCAGCCGATCACGGAGAGCGTTGAGATTTCCGCGAGAGCTTATCCGGGCGACTATGCACATCCGGATAAGATCGCGGACTTCCTCGACACCGTATATCCGATCCCGTATTTCGGAGAAGGGATCACGGCATTCGAGGGTAAGGGGGTGGTGAGGGGAAGAGGGGGAAAGGCTTGGGGCGGTACGGGTTATTGGGGAGGTGACTGTCGTGACCGTCGTAGTCACGGTTGTCGTGGGAAGCGTCGTCTGGGTGCGCTCCATCATTACCTCGAGGGGGAAGTGGGGATGATATATTTAATCGATGCACAATAATAAAAGAAATCAACAAGATGATAATTCTTAGGGCTATATTCGCGGCGGTTTCACACAGGGAGACCTACTTGATCCGTGTGGGACGGTGTATTAGCGCGCAATCTCCTACGCAACAAAGAAAAAAAAACTCTCAAATTCACAAGACCAAAAAAAAAAGAAAGAAAAGAAATCTCAAATTCAGAAGAACAGAAAAAAAAATAGTTCGGGTGTAGCTGCCGGACGGTGTACAGTCGGCGCTAAAGAAAAGATATATTTGGGGGAGGGGGTTAAATTTTCCTAATGCCAGTGGTGGGCACTAAAAGTAAAAAAAAAGAAAGGGCAAAAGAATCAGGATAAGGGCGTAAAGCTGCGAGGCGGAAGCTCGGCGCAAATCCAAAAGGAAAAAAAACGAAAAGAATTTTCCAATCGGGGAGGGGGGGTAAGAGAACTTTAAAAAAACTAAACTCTGCGAAAGGGAATGAAAATAAAAAAAATGAGTTCTCGCTTGAAAATGCGAAACAATACAAAGTGAAAAAAAAAAAAAGAAGGTAAAGGAAAAAAAGGGGGGGGAGGTACTGTTCTCACCCAGCACAATAATTTTCTCTTATATATTTTTTTTTCCTCAAAGCAGCAACCAAAACAAAAAAAAAAATTTTATCTCAAAAAAAATAGCAGTCCTCAAATACTCAGAATTTAGTAACGAATAAAAAAAACAAAAGAATCTGATACCACGGGGGGGGGGGGGGTTATTAAAAGAAGAAAGAGGAGAAAAAAAAAATCTTATTTTCCAAATTCAAAAAAAAAATTTGTTACTTCAAAAGAATTTATTAAATTTCATGCAGCCGGTTGCTTCCGTTCGCGCTATGTGTTCGGGGATGGGGGGGTGATTTTTTCGAGCCCCACGTTGGGCGCCAATTTATCACGCCGATGGTGGGAGGGAATTCGGGGAAACGGGGGGAAATTAATAATTGGGTTCAAATTTCAAATAAAAAAAATAAAAGAACAGAATTTATTCAATCTCTGATAACCATCACAAACAAACTGAATGATCGGCGGACTATCTCCGGGGCGATAATATGTGACGGGATGTCCGGCGGTGATTGAAATAAATGATATGACTTGTCTTTGCGATGAAGGTTTATATTTTATTGAAGATAGAAAGAGGTTTTGATGCTGAGGAAGTCGGAGGAGAACTGATTTGGTTAAGAGGAAGGTGATGATGAAAGGGTTGAGAGAAAGAGTTTTGAAGTGGAGGGGATAGGTGATAAGGGACCGTGAGACTGTGGAGTCAGCGAGTTAGGGGTTAGCGGGAAAAGAGATTAGGGATAGATGAGAGTGGTGAGAAAGGAATATGGGACCGTTACACTCCCCTTCTCACAAAAAGAGCGGATGCTCCTGCATCTGATTTACAAAATTTGTTGGTCATGTGATTCTATATAACAAAAAAAAATTTTTTTTGTTTACAATAAAAAAAAATTAGTTTGTGTGTGATTCTATATAAAAAGTGTTTTGACTGGTTTGTGGTATTTGTGTGTATGTGTTTGTGTTTCTTTTCCTGCTTCCTATTGGTGGTTCTTGCTGGTTTTCGTAGTGGCTTGTAGAGGTTGTTGCTTGTCCTGTAATTTATAAAGACGGGTTACTCTTGGTGTTAGTGGGTGGTGGTGTGTTATGGTGAGGTGGGTAAGGTTGTGTGGTTGTATTGTATGTTTAAGTGTGTATAAATTGGTGGTTGTTTCCTGTTTTCCTTTTATTTTATTTTATTGGTTATTTGGTCCGAATTATATATTTGGTTTGGTCCAAGTTATATTTTGTATTTGGTCCTGATTATATATATATTATTTGTCCTGGTTATATGTTCATGTTTTGGTCCAAGTTATATTTTGTGTCTAGTCCTGGTTTTCTTTTATTATTTTTTTTTTATCCTGCTGGAGCTGCTGTAACATTCTAAATCTTTTATTAGCTTGTTGATTAGTAGAAGAGGTATGTTACTTGGGATGTGTTGGTTGGTTTTGTGGGTGTTTTGGGTTCGTGGGTTGAGTGAATGAAGTTTAAGGTATAATTAGACATTTTATTGTAAAGAAGAAGAAGTTATATGTAGTGGCGTGCATCGTTAGATTGTTTTGGTATATGAGTGATTATTGTTATTGTCGTTGTTTATTACGTTTAATTCTAGAGAGCATATGGATTTCTCTGTGTCTAGGATGATTTCTGTGGTATTTATTAAGGGTTTCTCGTTCTGAATTGAATTGTCTATTATTTTGTCATGTTGAGTACTAGGGTAGGGGAGAAATTTGTTTGGGTTGTGGATGTTATGTCGATGGAAGGTGTTAGTTGAGTCGTACGGGTTTTCACTTGGCATGGCGGGCTAATATTTAAGGTGGCAGTGTTTTCTATTGTATAAATGGATGACTGATGGTTATCGCAATTGACGTAGAGGTTTTCTAATTTTGTTGCTGCAAAGAGATATGTGTTTGTATCTGGAATCCTGGACCAATGGCATGGCGGAGTATTTTTAATCGAATATCGCATATTTCTAAATTTTTGAATTGCGAGTTTCATAAAATTTGTGTTTCACATTGCGTGTTTTCGTCTATCTGTTGGACTGGGTTAACCTGGTCGCACACGTAGTACGACATCGTAATTTTAAAATTTGCTAAAGTTTCTAGATTAAAGTACTTTTCATAGTTTTCTAAGGTTCCTGTGTAACCAGAAGCCGGTTTGATGAAGACAAAACGTGAATTAGTCCTGACTTTTGTGCGAGTTGTGTACTTTTTATTAAGGGGTTGACACTTGAGGCGTGTGCGTGGCATCTGTAACATGTGCCATTTTTATTTTGTCTATGTGTACTACTTTTGTTTTGCCGTTCTTAATTTCTAACTTAACATTATGTTTATCTAATACTTCTAAGATTTTAAATGGTCCTACGTAATGGGAGTCGAGTTTCCCTTTTCTTTGTTCCTTTATGAGGAATACTAGTTGTCCTTTTTCGAATTTTGGTTCTGTGACTCTTTTATCGTAATATCGTTTTGTTCGTTTTTTAAATTTAATTTGTTTTTCCCATGCTGTTTGTCGTGTCTTTTTTAAATTGTTCGTGAGGTTTGTCATGTAGTCGTCGTATGTTATTGTTGCTTCTGGAGGTGGAAATTCGGAAGGTGTACGGGCAGTTCTTCCGAAGACAAGTTCGTATGGTGTGAATCCGCTGCTTTCGTGTGTACTTGTGTTATGGGAGAATGTTGCAAGTGTAAGGAGTTCATCCCAATCGCGGTTGTCGTCGATGAAATGTTTTAGGAATTCGGCAAGGCTGTGATGGTAACGTTCTATTGCGCCATTTGACTGAGGATGGTATGCTGATGTTTTGTACTGTCGAATTTGAAAGAGTTCAGCGAATTGTTTGAATGTGTCAGACATAAAATTTCTTCCTTGATCGGATAGTATTGCTCGAGGAGCACCGAATGTTGTTATAAGAGCTGTGGTAAGTGCTTTGGCGATATCCGTTGAAGTTTGCTGTTTTAAAGGAATTGCTATGGCGAATTTGCTGAAAAGGTCCAAGATGGTCAGAATATATTCGTGTCCTTGTGTGGTTTTTGGTAAGGGTCCTACGATATCGATTGCGACTTTGTCGAATGGTTCTGCTGGAGAGTCGGTGATGATCATGGGTGCTTTATCTTTCACTCGTACCAGTTTGTTCTTTTGGCAATCGAAGCAATGTTTGATGAATTCTCGAATGTCGTTCTTTAGGCCTTTCCAGTAATATTGTGATAGGATACGGTTATATGTTTTTGATATTCCATTATGTCCACCAATCGCTGAATTATGAAATTCCTGGATGATGTTTTTCCTGTTCCGCTGTGGTGGTACTGATAATAAACCATGGCAAAGTGTGATGGTTGTCTGCGAGTTCGCTGACTTTGCTCGTACGAATGATTTGATGTCTGTCCAAATGAATGGATTTAGGATTTTGGGGTCCTTGGAGATTGTGCAAGTTTTTAGCTGTAATTTATTGAATACCTCGAATAGTGTTTCTAAGCAGTTTCGTACTTCCATGATGGTTAGTGAATCTGTTGTTTTTCGTTTGCAGATTATTGCGAAATAGCAGGTGATTCCTCGGCGAGTAATTAGAATGTCACCAACTTTGGGATTACAGTCCAGAAGTGATTGTTGGTTGATTCTGCCTTTTTCTTGTAAAATTTCTGGAATCATGGTGTTTATTGCACAGTCAGTTGATAGGAAGTATGCAATATTATCTTTTTGTGCTAGGATGTTCTTTTGTGTGATGATAACTTTGTTTTCGTTTGTTATATCTTCCGTTATTTCTGCGGTTCTTGTTGCGGGGCGAGATTCTTTGTGTGTCATTCTTTTCCTATAGTACTGCGATGGTACGAATGGTGTATCACTATCTGCTTCTGTTATATTGTTTTCACTTGAGGTGTTCTTGCCTGCTGATGGGTTTGATGGATTGTTCGTTGATTTTCGCTGTGGAGTAGTTTGTCTGGTGATTCGTTCAACATTTCCGGGTGGAGATCGAAATGTTGGCTCGATGGTTGCTTGTGTGTTGTGCAACTGTGGTACTTCTACTGGAAGGTTGATGTTTTTTCCGATGTTTCTTTCAGAAGAGAAGTTTGCGTTGTCGTTGTTATTTTCTGGTGACTTTGCTAGTGAATCAAAGTATTCGGGCGTCATTTCCGGTGAGTATGGGCCTATGTTGGTGGTAATTTTTGACTTCTTTGTGGACGTTCGTAGTAGTGATGGTGATCTGAAGTTCGGCTGCACTTGCGGTTGTGCATTTCGTTGAACATCTTGTGTTTCTGTTGGATTTGTTGGTGATCGGAAATTTGGTTCCGTGACTGATGTATCCGTTTCCTTGTCAGCGGTCGCTTCTCCGATGTGCGTCGCTGATTCTGAGTCCTGTTGATCCTTGTCATAGTCCTTGAGCGTTGCCTGTTCATCTATTTGGTTTCCCGATTTGCGTTGCATTTCCCGTTTTTGTGGATATGTTTGATTTGCGTCTGTTTGCTGGGCTCGTTGGCCTCTGTGCTTATTTGCGCTTTCGTCTTTATTTTCTCCATTTTTATTGGGATTAATATCTGCAAATCGTTGATTCCTTTCGTTTAATTCGTCGACTTTTTCTTTGCCTTTGTTTTCTTCGTTTTCTTGCTTTTGGTTTTTTGTTGGTGTGTATTTTTCCGTTGTAGTTTCATTTCGTGTCCTTGGTCGTTTGCGCTTGTTTGTCGTATTGAATTCCTTTGCCGTATTATTCCTTGTACGTTTCCTGGTCGTTATATTTTTTGTGAGTTCCTCCTCCGTTGCTTCTGTCTCTGTGATGACGTCTTCGCTATTTTCTTCTATATTTGTTTCCTCTTCTGTTTGTGGGGATTCATCGTCGATTTTTGGATCTGATTTAGGTTGTGTGTTGTTTCCGTGTTCGCTTTCACTTTCTGTTTTTTGTTCGTTTTGTTGTTTCTTTTTGGGTGTTGGGTTGCCTGATTCTTCGTCTGAGTCAGAGCGTTGTCGTGTATTTGGTTGGTGTGAATGTTTTGGTCTTTTTGGGACGTGTTCTTCCTTTGAAGAACTGTCTCTCTGTCTGATAGGCATGACAGCAATGGGGTTTCTAGATAGTGCGTCTGCGACGTGGTTCGATTTTCCCGGTTGATGTTGTATTTTGAAATCGTAATCGTTGAGGGTTATTTGCCAGCGCTGAAGCTGCTGTGGCAAGTCGGATTTGGTGTTTAGATATGTCAAAGCTCTATTATCGGTGATCAGTGTAAATTGTCTGCCGTATAAATACGGGCGGAAATGTTCTACTGCGTAAACTACGGCTAGAAGTTCCTTTCTCATTGTATCGTACGCTTGTTGTGGCTTCGAGAGTGTTTTTGAGTAAAATGCTACGGGGTGATCGAATTTATTATGTTTCTGACTTAAGACTGCGCCTATTGCGTAGTCTGATGCGTCTGTAGTGAGCGTGAATGGTTTATCGAAATCGGGATAACGCAAAATTGGACGTTCTATAATTTTGTTTTTGAGTAGTTCGAATGCTTTTTGGCACTCGTCTGTCCATTGAAATGTTACTTCTTTTTTCAGTTGTTTTGTTAGTGGAGATGCGATTTTTGCAAAATTTTTTATGAATCGTCTGTAATAACCTGCGAGGGCTGTAAATTGTTTGATTCCCTTTTTGCTAGTTGGTGTTGTGAATTCTGTTATGGATTTTACTATTGTATTATTGGGTTTTACGCCTTCTTCCGTGATTGTATGTCCCAAATATGTAACCTCTGTTCGCAAGAATTGACATTTGTCGGTTTGCAAAGTTAGGCCTGCTTCGGTTAAGCGTTTCGCTAACCGCCGAAATTTTGTCGCATGTTCCTGCAGAGTATTAGCATAAATGACGATGTTATCCAGGTATACGAACAGGTCGTTACCCTGAAGTCCTGATAATACGACATCCATCAATCGTTGGAATGTTGCAGGAGCATTTTTCAACCCAAATGGCATACGGTTGAACTCGAAATGTCCGTTTGCCGTTGAAAATGCGGTTTTTTGTTTGTGTTCCGGGTCCATTCCGATTTGATGGAAGCCAGATGCTAAGTCAAAAATGGAGAAATATCGGGCTTTTCCCAATTGGTCCAGAATATCTATGATACTCGGTAATGGGTACGCGTCGGATATTGTTTCCGCGTTCAATTTACGAAAGTCGATAACCATTCGCCATCTCTTTTTGCCCTGTGAGTCTACCTTTTTTGGTACGACCCAAACTGGTGAGTTATAGGGGGAGAGGGAAGGTTGGATGATGTTTTTCTCCAGTAAATTATTGACCTGCGTCTGAATTTCTTTTTTGTGTACGGGTGGGAATCGGTACTGCTTTGTGTTAATAGGTTTGTTGTCTGTCGTGGGAATTTTGTGTTGTGTTATTGTCGTGTGACCAAGTTCGTCGTTTGGTAGTAAGAAGAGTTTTGGATATTCAGAGACTAGTTGTAAAATGTGTTCTTTTTCTTCGTTATTCAGGTGATCTAAATGGAGTAATGATTTGAGACGTTGTAGTCGTTCTTCGTTATTTTCGGATACGTTTGCTGTATAAATTGATGCGTTATTGTTTTGCGAATTTTTGTAAAGATCGGTTTCGAGTTTGAATGGTATTTCTGAAATGATCTCGATCGGTTGCAATTCTACAGTAGGAATTTCCAATTCTATTGATTTTGGTTGACGGTTGATTACTTGTAAGTATGCAATTCCGTTGTTGTTTTTTACTAATGCGCCGCCGTAACGTATGTCTTCTTTGGTTTTATATGGTGGGACGTATCTTTCTGAGATCTCGTTATTTTTTATTCTGATATGCATTATTGTTTTTGATTTCGGGGGGATTGTGATATATTCCCGTTCAAAAAATGGTATAGTATGACCATGGAAGGTTATGCATCTTTGTGTATATAGTATGTCGGCTGGGATCTGTTTGAAAAATGCGTCGCCAAGTATCGCGTTTTCCTGGATTGGAAATGCGTCGGTGACAACATGAAATTCTGCTTTTGCTGATTTAATTTGGATTGAGCATTTGCCTCGAGTGTATGTTTTACCGTCAGTTATACCTGTCAGTTCGTAAAATTCCCGTGTGTCGATTTCAGTTGCGTGATTGAGTGCGCTTCGTTTTATCAAGTTTATTTGTGAACCTGTATCAATTAATAATTTCGTTTCTCTGTGCATAAAATCAGGTGAGTTTAATGCAATTGAGGGAGATTTATGATTTTTTGAAATTCCCAATTTGAGCGTTGCTTCTCTGAATTTAATTCCAATTTCTTTTAGTTGTTCGCGATTGAATGTCTTTAGTGCTCTGATAATGAGTCCCGTGTCGCACTTTTCCGCGAGACGTTGTCTTAGTTTTTTAAGTCAACTTTCTCGAAAAGTGTATCAATGTGTTCTGTGCTGTTTGTTCTTGATTATGTCGGGGTATTTCTACCGGATGAATTATTTTGAGATTTTCGTTGCTCGGTATTTGAGTCTGTGTTAGGTGGTTCTCGATGTTCGTTTTGGTGTCTTTCGCGTGAATTGTTTCGGGAGTTATTTCGGTATCTATCGTTTGAGTGATTTCTGTATCTGTTGTTCGAGTGGTCTCTATATCTGTTGTTTGAATAACTTCTGTGTCTATCGTTCGAGTTATCTCTGTATCTGTCGTTTGAATAATTTCGATATCCGTCGTTCGAGTATCTGTCGTTTGAATATCTGTTGTTTGAATATCTGTCGTTAGAACGATTTCTGTATCCGTCGTTAGAGTTATCTCTGTATCTGTCGTTTGAATAATTTCGATATCCGTCGTTCGAGTGTCTGTCGTTTGAATATCTGTTGTTTGAATATCTGTCGTTAGAACGGTTTCTCGAATGATTCCTATAATCTCTGTATCTGTCGTTTGAGTTGTTTCTGTATTGGCTTCTAGAATTTCTGGTTTTGTTTTGAGTGTATCTGTCTCGTGAATTATTTCGGTATCTGTCGGATGTTTCTTGTGAGCGCCAAGAGTTTTTACCTTCGCGCATGTGTTTTATTGTGAAGCAGTCTTTTGTGTCATGTGAGTGTGATTGGTGAAGTTCGCAAAATTTTCCTGGGTTTTTGTATTCTGTAAAATGGACTTTTGCGGTGTTTCTGATATCGAGTATTCCGCGCATTCGCTTTTGTTTCTCGATTTCGTATTCTATTGTTTGAGCTCGATCTATAATGTTATCGAATGTCTCTGCATTATGAAGAATCAAATGGGAACCTATTGCGGGTATTAGTCCTCTGACGTAAGCTCTTTTTGCCCTAGCTGTTACTTCGTCGATTCGTGCGTCTAGAAATGTTCTCTGTGCGGCTGTATTGTATACATCTGATAGTTTGTCTATTATGTTATTTAGGATATCGCGCGTTCTCGCTGCGTATTCCATGACTGTTTCGTCGTAATTTTGTGGGGTTGATTCTATTTCATTTTCTAAGTCGGCTAAATCTTTATTTTTGCTAAATGCTTTTTTTAATGTTTTTAAAAGTGATTCGAGGGAATTTGGAGGGTTTGCGTCGATGACTGAATGTGCGATACCGTTCAGTTTCAGTGGGATCATTTTTAATAATTTTGTTCGTTCGCCATCTGAAAGGCATTCGTTGACGCGTTTAAGTATTTTGGCGTAGTCTTCTATTTTAATGTCTTTTCCGTCGTATATAGGGACGACTTTGAACGCGTCTCTGAATGTGAATGTGTTGTTATTTTCGGCCATTGTAATTTGGTGTTCAGTGTTTTGGCGGAAATATAGGGGTCGTCTATTTGTTCTACGGGGTGGTCTGGTCGGTGGATCCGATATTACAGCGCGATAAAATGACATAGAAACATGTTTTTAGAGAATTGTATAAATTTGCGATAAATGTGTATTTGTTCGTTTATCATTATTTTCGTTAATTTATTTTATTTTAGTTTTATTATTATTATTGATAATAGTTTTCCCAAATCATATTTGAAGGGTTTTATTTTTACAAATTATGTCCGGAAAGTAAATTTAATTGTTTCCCTAAAAAATTTTTTTTTTTTTTTTTTTTTTTTTTGAAATGGGGGATGGAAAGAAAAAAAAATGTTACGTTCTGTGTGAAATTGTTAATGTGTGTGTGTGATAATCACTTCCACTTCCATATCACTTCCATATTTTACTACAACCGGATTCTATGATCCATTGTCGCAACTCAGTAGCTAGACTGACACTAGTTTCATCATTTTCACTGGCAATCTCTATGGGGACCCTATCGACCTCATCGAGTGTAGGTTCCATATTATTTGTTAGATCTTGTGTGAAAACAGTTCTTGTTGCTGGGGGGGTTTCAATTGGTGAACTGGTATGTATCTCATCTGCATTATGTTCTTGAGTTCTTTCAAGTTGAGGTCTGACAGTTTGCAGAACATATTCTGCAGGAGCTGAAGGTCTTGATGCAAGCATCTCATTTTTTACTCTTTCGATTTCTGCTCTACAGAGTGGCTTCCAATGCCTTTTTGTTATACTCCCTTTCGATTTTGTTTTCGGCATCCTAGAATAGTAAAAAAATGTAAAATTGTGCATTTGTAAAAAAAAAACATGTAATAAAAAAAGGTATTTACTGAGCAAATAAAAATAAAATAAAACTAAATGAAATAAATACTCTATGCTATTTTTTTACGATGTAGCGATTTATTGATAACCGCGTAAACGTAAAAACTAGTAGAGTGACAATAATTTATTCAGCAACGAAACCAAGCAAAGAAAAAAATGGGATCATTACGACAATTTATACAAAAATAACATAAAGGCAAATTAAATTATGGTAATGAATCGAACTTGAATATTTGACGACTTTTGCGAGAGCGTACTCCGATTAACTGATAATAACTGCATGTTTGAGCTAGATAACCAAAAAACAAGAGGTTGTACAAATAAATTTAAAAGTTACCGGCACAAACTCGTCAATATTTATATTGGATTAGAAGTAGTTGTTTCGTTTGAACTTACCTCCGAAAATATCCACTGAGCACGCAATATTTTACTCGAATTTGTTTGTATGTGAATGATTGTTTTTTTCTCATCCGCTCTCACAGCACATAACCTAAAAATTGTTGTGGAACAAACATAGAAAATTAAAGACATCACAAGTATGTAACAGTGATCCGTAAAAATTTCATCACACGAGTACGAGATATTTACATGTACCCAAGATTTGTAAGCATGTTACGAATTTGATCCGTAATGATTACAGAACATTGGTATATTACTGTTAAGGAGAACTGAAATATAACAAATACATATAATTTGTTACTTAACAATGCCTTGTAACATTTATGTGTCAAATTATTGTTACGTCCCAACATAGGTAATACGCACCTCCGGTCGATAAGTTAGAACATTACCTTATTCACCTTCAAAGCAATGTAGCCTACCGGTAAAATTCAAATGTTATGTACAACTTTTTTTCTTATTATCATCTTATTATTGCATTTATAAATTATACCTAAGAAACAACCAACATTTTCACTCCAGATACGAAATTACGATTTCCCAGAACACTTTATAAATTATTTCTTAAACATTCAGAGCGCCAAAAATCAATCTATTTACATAAACAGTCGCGCAATGCAACAAGAAACGTTCCTTATCTTCATAAACACTCTCCCAGCGAATAATCATCTCTCTTATATACAACCAGCGATAATAAAGTCTTGGCAATAATAAAATTGTTTAATCTTAAGCGCAAGGCGGACCACGCTTCAATTTATAAATATCCAGATCAACGAACTTTTCTGTACTCTCTTTATTCACATTACATTCCAACAGACGCCTTGTCCGATACCGTCGCTCGAAACCCTAGTTATAAACAAACTCTGTAATCATTCTACGAATTATAATTTGAATCTCTACTTCCTTTCTCACGAGCGTCATCCACGAGGCGATGATCTCACGCCATCCCGGCGTCTGCGAAATAACCCCACCATAGAACCGAGCGAGTCTCGCTAACGAATCAGACCAATCAGACTTATCGAATTTTTGTAACTCCGCCCGAACCAAAAAGCGAAATCGTCAACCTTCTTCGAGAAGAGAGGCAGAACCTATTCAACTTCGAAACAGTACATACCTTAGGGAGTAAAATCCCAGTCTCTGTACAAATTATTATAAGTACAAGTTTTGTGTTGTAACTTCAAACTTTTATAAATTCAAAGTCGAATAAAGTAACAGTTGTTTGTTAAGTGTACGTGAGCTGTTGGTGTTGCAAATTAATAATTTCCCAAGAAATTCATTCTTCATGGATCAACACTGAGAAGTTTGGGAAACATCATCCAAAAAGAACGTCTTCGAAGAGGAATAAACCTCGACGATTTAATCCTAAATCGTTGAGTTGGTATATTGAGCACAAGTAAGTCCCAGGCGGCGAGTTCACGTCAAGCCGAATAGCGCAAGCCAATTCAAACATCGCGCGCACACCGAATTATCGACGGAGCTCCACTATCTTACCCACTTGGGACGTAACATTATACGGAATTGCTGCGTTTTCAATCTTACTAAACTGTGACATACCAATGTTCTGTAAACGTTACAACGTCAATTCATAACACGTTTGTGAGTCTTCAGAACATATAAAAATCTTGTCATCAAGAGATGTAAATTTTACATACCAATCTTATATATTTGTTATCTACATAATGTTCTGTATTTTTTTCATCACATAAATAGAGGTAACGTGGAGGATTTTTGATTACATCGAATTTATATTTTTTCATTAACATATTCAATACATATCGCTCAATCATATTAATTCCATCTTATTTATGTACCCGACAGCAAAGTTCCGATTCTGTGATGACAACTATGTGACATATTCGTTATATTTTTTGTTACATAAAAGTTTCGAAAATCATCCGAGTTGTGTTTGCTGGGTTATGATTATGGCGCAAGAACATTGTTCGAGCCCGCAGCTCTCGATATTAACCCTTTAACGTCAGAAAGACGGTTTCCACAAGTCCTCTATTCGTCGGGATTATTCACTATGAAATCGATGAGAAAAAAATTCGTAAAATACCTTACCAACTATTTTCGACATCGTTCTTTCGAATGGCGCTACTTAAATTGCGTTAAAAAATTTTGTTATATCATATTTTTACAAAATAATGCAAAAAACACGAATTTTTGAGTGACAATTTTTTTCTTTCGATATTTCGGAAGCCTTATCGTATTATTTTCGGACAATAAAGGCGTCCAGAGGTGTCCTCGATTGTTGAACCTTCCAAAACTCTATATGTTTTTATTTTTCTCTTGCGTCATACCTGTAAAATAACGGAAAAAGAATAACAAAGTTTCTCCATTTTTAGAGCATTCATATGTTGTGCTGGGAACGAGTCTTTTACCGTCAATTCGTAAATTGGGTATGATTTTCGATGTTTTTGCGTCGCTGATCAAGAATTTGACATTATTTTTGCAAAATTAATCAATTTCAACGAATTATTTAAACAATCAATCTTAATATGGCAAGTTGCATATGATTTTCGATCTTTTTTGGTTCGCTGATCAAGAGTTCGACATTATTTTTGCAAAATTAAGTAATTTAAACAAATTGTTTAAACAATTAATCTCAATATGACTAGTCGCATACGATTTTCGATGTTTTCTAAGTCGCTGATTAAGCATTTGACATTATTTTTGCAAAATTAATTTCTTTAAACAATTAAACAATTTAAACTATTAATCTCAATATGACAAGTCGCATATGATTTTCGATGTTTTTTAAGTCGCTGATTAAGCATTTGACATTATTTTTGCAAAATTAATTAATTTAAACAAATTGTTTAAACAAATTAATTTTGCAAAAATAATGTCGAATTCTTTATCAGCGACCCAAAAAACATCGAAAACAATGTGCAACTTGCCGTATTAAGATTGATTGTTTAAACAATTCGTTTAAATTAATTAATTTTCCAAAAATAATGTCAAATTCTTGATCAGCGACGCAAAAAACATCGGAAATCATATCCAATTTACGAATGGACGGTAAAAGACTCGTTCCCAGCACAACATATGAATGCTCTAAAAATGGAGAAAATTTGTTATTCTTTTTTCCGTTATTTTGCAAGTATGACGCAAGAGGAAAAAAAACATACAGAGTTTTGGAAAGTTCGACAATCGAGGACACCTCTGGACGCCTTTATTGTTCGAAAATAATACGATAAGGCTTCCGAAATATCGAATGAAAAAAAATTGTCACTCAAAAATTCGTGTTTTTAAAATTATTTTGTAAAAATATGATATAAAAAATTCGTTGAACGCAATTTAAGTAGCGCCATTCGAAAGAGCGATGTCGAAAATAGTTGGTAAGGTATTTTACGAATTTTTTCCTCATCGATTTCATAGCGAATAATCCCGTCGAATAGAGGACTTGTGAAAAGTGTCTTTTTGACGTTAAAGGGTTAAGTTCGACTGATGTTGATTTTCGCGCTAGTCGCGAATCACCATGCGCTGCCTTCCTCCGCATCCGCAAGACGCCGTGGCCGCCTAAGCGCGCGAGTAGGAACGACGCACCCTTTTTTGCGTCTATCTTTGTTGCCTGGTTCGGCGGCGTCCGAACCAGGCTTTTTAAAAAAAAAATCACGATTTTTTTTTACAATGATCACACAGTTTTGAACACGACCATTATTTCTCGTTTTTTTGTTTTTTTTCGAGTGGACCTCGTTTGTGGTAAAAAAATTTGTAACGTAATTGCGTTACAAATTTTCGTGAATTTTTTTAAGCCAAAATGATGGTAAATCCCTCCTCTTTAAAATGGCGTTGGTTAAATTGGCCTAGGCCAACTACCGGCGAAATGGCATAAAAATCTGTTCCGGTACTGTTTTCAACTTTTGTCCGGAAATTTTTCGCCGGTAGTGTATGTATATATCATTTTGTATTTCATGTGCACCACAAAAATATTTTAAATAAAGAAAATGCATTTTTGAAATAAAAAAAGTGGATATTTGTTCTGTAGAAGTAGCGTTTCAATTATGCATATAAAAGTAATTTATTGTTGGGTGTGACGGGATGTCCGGCGGTGATTGAAATAAATGATATGACTTGTCTTTGCGATGAAGGTTTATATTTTATTGAAGATAGAAAGAGGTTTTGATGCTGAGGAAGTCGGAGGAGAACTGATTTGGTTAAGAGGAACGTGATGATGAAAGGGTTGAGAGAAAGAGTTTTGAAGTGGAGGGGATAGGTGATAAGGGACCGTGAGACTGTGGAGTCAGCAAGTTAGGGGTTAGCGGGAAAAGAGATTAGGGATAGATGAGAGTGGTGAGAAAGGAATGTGGGACCGTTACACTCCCCTTCTCACAAAAAGAGCGGATGCTCCTGCATCTGATTTACAAAATTTGTTGGTCATGTGATTCTATATAACAAAAAAAAATTTTGTTTACAATAAGAAAAAATTAGTTTGTGTGTGATTCTATATAAAAAGTGTTTTGACTGGTTTGTGGTATTTGTGTGTATGTGTGTGTGTTTCTTTTCCTGCTTCCTATTGGTGGTTCTTGCTGGTTTTCGTAGTGGCTTGTAGAGGTTGTTGCTTGTCCTGTAATTTATAAAGACGGGTTACTCTTGGTGTTAGTGGGTGGTAGTGTGTTATGGTGAGGTGGGTAAGGTTGTGTGGTTGTATTGTATGTTTAAGTGTGTATAAATTGGTGGTTGTTTCCTGTTTTCCTTTTATTTTATTTTCTTGGTTATTTGGTCCGAATTATATATTTGTGTTTGGTCCAAGTTATATTTTGTATTTGGTCCTGATTATATATATATTATTTGTCCTGGTTATATGTTCATGTTTTGGTCCAAGTTATATTTTGTGTCTAGTCCTGGTTTTCTTTTATTATTTTTTTTTTATCCTGCTGGAGCTGCTGTAACATTCTAAATCTTTTATTAGCTTGTTGATTAGTAGAAGAGGTATGTTACTTGGGATGTGTTGGTTGGTTTTGTGGGTGTTTTGGGTTCGTGGGTTGAGTGAATGAAGTTTAAGGTATAATTAGACATTTTATTGTAAAGAAGAAGAAGTTATATGTAGTGGCGTGCATCGTTAGATTGTTTTGGTATATGAGTGATTATTGTTATTGTCGTTGTTTATTACGTTTAATTCTAGAGAGCATATGGATTTCTCTGTGTCTAGGATGATTTCTGTGGTATTTATTAAGGGTTTCTCGTTCTGGATTGAATTGTCTATTATTTTGTCATGTTGAGTACTAGGGTAGGGGAGAAATTTGTTTGGGTTGTGGATGTTATGTCGATGGAAGGTGTTAGTTGAGTCGTACGGGTTTTCACTTGGCATGGCGGGCTAATATTTAAGGTGGCAGTGTTTTCTATTGTATAAATGGATGACTGATGGTTATCGCAATTGACGTAGAGGTTTTCTAATTTTGCTGCTGCAAAGAGATATGTGTTTGTATCTGGGATCCTGGACCAATGGCATGGCGGAGTATTTTTAATCGAATATCGCATATTTCTAAATTTTTGAATTGCGAGTTTCATAAAATTTGTGTTTCACATTGCGTGTTTTCGTCTATCTGTTGGACTGGGTTAACCTGGTCGCACACGTAGTACGACATCGTAATTTTAAAATCTGCTAAAGTTTCTAGATTAAAGTACTTTTTATAGTTTTCTAAGGTTGCTGTGTAACCAGAAGCCGGTTTGATGAAGACAAAACGTGAATTAGTCCTGGCTTTTGTGCGAGTTGTGTACTTTTTATTAAGGGGTTGACACTTGAGGCGTGTGCGTGGCATCTGTAACATGTGCCATTTTTATTTTGTCTATGTGTACTACTTTTGTTTTGCCGTTCTTAATTTCTAACTTAACATTATGTCTATCTAATACTTCTAAGATTTTAAATGGTCCTACGTAATGGGAGTCGAGTTTCCCTTTTCTTTGTTCCTTTATGAGGAATACTAGTTGTCCTTTTTCGAATTTTGGTTCTGTGACTCTTTTATCGTAATATCGTTTTGTTCGTTTTTTAAATTTGATTTGTTTTTCCCATGCTGTTTGTCGTGTCTTTTTTAAATTGTTCGTGAGGTTTGTCATGTAGTCGTCGTATGTTATTGTTGCTTCTGGAGGTGGAAATTCGGAAGGTGTACGGGCAGTTCTTCCGAAGACAAGTTCGTATGGTGTGAATCCGCTGCTTTCGTGTGTACTTGTGTTATGGGAGAATGTTGCAAGTGTAAGGAGTTCATCCCAATCACGGTTGTCGTCGATGAAATGTTTTAGGAATTCGGCAAGGCTGTGATGGTAACGTTCTATTGCGCCATTTGACTGAGGATGGTATGCTGATGTTTTGTACTGTCGAATTTGAAAGAGTTCAGCGAATTGTTTGAATGTGTCAGACATAAAATTTCTTCCTTGATCGGATAGTATTGCTCGAGGAGCACCGAATGTTGTTATAAGAGCTGTGGTAAGTGCTTTGGCGATATCCGTTGAAGTTTGCTGTTTTAAAGGAATTGCTATGGCGAATTTGCTGAAAAGGTCCAAGATGGTCAGAATATATTCGTGTCCTTGTGTGGTTTTTGGTAAGGGTCCTACGATATCGATTGCGACTTTGTCGAATGGTTCTGCTGGAGAGTCGGTGATGATCATGGGTGCTTTATCTTTCACTCGTACCAGTTTGTTCTTTTGGCAATCGAAGCAATGTTTGATGAATTCTCGAATGTCGTTCTTTAGGCCTTTCCAGTAATATTGTGATAGGATACGGTTATATGTTTTTGATATTCCATTATGTCCACCAATCGCTGAATTATGAAATTCCTGGATGATGTTTTTCCTGTTCCGCTGTGGTGGTACTGATAATAAACCATGGCAAAGTGTGATGGTTGTCTGCGAGTTCGCTGACTTTGCTCGTACGAATGATTTGATGTCTGTCCAAATGAATGGATTTAGGATTTTGGGGTCCTTGGAGATTGTGCAAGTTTTTAGCTGTAATTTATTGAATACCTCGAATAGTGTTTCTAAGCAGTTTCGTACTTCCATGATGGTTAGTGAATCTGTTGTTTTTCGTTTGCAGATTATTGCGAAATAGCAGGTGATTCCTCGGCGAGTAATTAGAATGTCACCAACTTTGGGATTACAGTCCAGAAGTGATTGTTGGTTGATTCTGCCTTTTTCTTGTAAAATTTCTGGAATCATGGTGTTTATTGCACAGTCAGTTGATAGGAAGTATGCAATATTATCTTTTTGTGCTAGGATGTTCTTTTGTGTGATGATAACTTTGTTTTCGTTTGTTATATCTTCCGTTATTTCTGCGGTTCTTGTTGCGGGGCGAGATTCTTTGTGTGTCATTCTTTTCCTATAGTACTGCGATGGTACGAATGGTGTATCACTATCTGCTTCTGTTATATTGTTTTCACTTGAGGTGTTCTTGCCTGCTGATGGGTTTGATGGATTGTTCGTTGATTTTCGCTGTGGAGTAGTTTGTCTGGTGATTCGTTCAACATTTCCGGGTGGAGATCGAAATGTTGGCTCGATGGTTGCTTGTGTGTTGTGCAACTGTGGTACTTCTACTGGAAGGTTGATGTTTTTTCCGATGTTTCTTTCAGAAGAGAAGTTTGCGTTGTCGTTGTTATTTTCTGGTGACTTTGCTAGTGAATCAAAGTATTCGGGCGTCATTTCCGGTGAGTATGGGCCTATGTTGGTGGTAATTTTTGACTTCTTTGTGGACGTTCGTAGTAGTGATGGTGATCTGAAGTTCGGCTGCACTTGCGGTTGTGCATTTCGTTGAACATCTTGTGTTTCTGTTGGATTTGTTGGTGATCGGAAATTTGGTTCCGTGACTGATGTATCCGTTTCCTTGTCAGCGGTCGCTTCTCCGATGTGCGTCGCTGATTCTGAGTCCTGTTGATCCTTGTCATAGTCCTTGAGCGTTGCCTGTTCATCTATTTGGTTTCCCGATTTGCGTTGCATTTCCCGTTTTTGTGGATATGTTTGATTTGCGTCTGTTTGCTGGGCTCGTTGGCCTCTGTGCTTATTTGCGCTTTCGTCTTTATTTTCTCCATTTTTATTGGGATTAATATCTGCAAATCGTTGATTCCTTTCGTTTAATTCGTCGACTTTTTCTTTGCCTTTGTTTTCTTCGTTTTCTTGCTTTTGGTTTTTTGTTGGTGTGTATTTTTCCGTTGTAGTTTCATTTCGTGTCCTTGGTCGTTTGCGCTTGTTTGTCGTATTGAATTCCTTTGCCGTATTATTCCTTGTACGTTTCCTGGTCGTTATATTTTTTGTGAGTTCCTCCTCCGTTGCTTCTGTCTCTGTGATGACGTCTTCGCTATTTTCTTCTATATTTGTTTCCTCTTCTGTTTGTGGGGATTCATCGTCGATTTTTGGATCTGATTTAGGTTGTGTGTTGTTTCCGTGTTCGCTTTCACTTTCTGTTTTTTGTTCGTTTTGTTGTTTCTTTTTGGGTGTTGGGTTGCCTGATTCTTCGTCTGAGTCAGAGCGTTGTCGTGTATTTGGTTGGTGTGAATGTTTTGGTCTTTTTGGGACGTGTTCTTCCTTTGAAGAACTGTCTCTCTGTCTGATAGGCATGACAGCAATGGGGTTTCTAGATAGTGCGTCTGCGACGTGGTTCGATTTTCCCGGTTGATGTTGTATTTTGAAATCGTAATCGTTGAGGGTTATTTGCCAGCGCTGAAGCTGCTGTGGCAAGTCGGATTTGGTGTTTAGATATGTCAAAGCTCTATTATCGGTGATCAGTGTAAATTGTCTGCCGTATAAATACGGGCGGAAATGTTCTACTGCGTAAACTACGGCTAGAAGTTCCTTTCTCATTGTATCGTACGCTTGTTGTGGCTTCGAGAGTGTTTTTGAGTAAAATGCTACGGGGTGATCGAATTTATTATGTTTCTGACTTAAGACTGCGCCTATTGCGTAGTCTGATGCGTCTGTAGTGAGCGTGAATGGTTTATCGAAATCGGGATAACGCAAAATTGGACGTTCTATAATTTTGTTTTTGAGTAGTTCGAATGCTTTTTGGCACTCGTCTGTCCATTGAAATGTTACTTCTTTTTTCAGTTGTTTTGTTAGTGGAGATGCGATTTTTGCAAAATTTTTTATGAATCGTCTGTAATAACCTGCGAGGGCTGTAAATTGTTTGATTCCCTTTTTGCTAGTTGGTGTTGTGAATTCTGTTATGGATTTTACTATTGTATTATTGGGTTTTACGCCTTCTTCCGTGATTGTATGTCCCAAACATGTAACCTCTGTTCGCAAGAATTGACATTTGTCGGTTTGCAAAGTTAGGCCTGCTTCGGTTAAGCGTTTCGCTAACCGCCGAAATTTTGTCGCATGTTCCTGCAGAGTATTAGCATAAATGACGATGTTATCCAGGTATACGAACAGGTCGTTACCCTGAAGTCCTGATAATACGACATCCATCAATCGTTGGAATGTTGCAGGAGCATTTTTCAACCCAAATGGCATACGGTTGAACTCGAAATGTCCGTTTGCCGTTGAAAATGCGGTTTTTTGTTTGTGTTCCGGGTCCATTCCGATTTGATGGAAGCCAGATGCTAAGTCAAAAATGGAGAAATATCGGGCTTTTCCCAATTGGTCCAGAATATCTATGATACTCGGTAATGGGTACGCGTCGGATATTGTTTCCGCGTTCAATTTACGAAAGTCGATAACCATTCGCCATCTCTTTTTGCCCTGTGAGTCTACCTTTTTTGGTACGACCCAAACTGGTGAGTTATAGGGGGAGAGGGAAGGTTGGATGATGTTTTTCTCCAGTAAATTATTGACCTGCGTCTGAATTTCTTTTTTGTGTACGGGTGGGAATCGGTACTGCTTTGTGTTAATAGGTTTGTTGTCTGTCGTGGGAATTTTGTGTTGTGTTATTGTCGTGTGACCAAGTTCGTCGTTTGGTAGTAAGAAGAGTTTTGGATATTCAGAGACTAGTTGTAAAATGTGTTCTTTTTCTTCGTTATTCAGGTGATCTAAATGGAGTAATGATTTGAGACGTTGTAGTCGTTCTTCGTTATTTTCGGATACGTTTGCTGTATAAATTGATGCGTTATTGTTTTGCGAATTTTTGTAAAGATCGGTTTCGAGTTTGAATGGTATTTCTGAAATGATCTCGATCGGTTGCAATTCTACAGTAGGAATTTCCAATTCTATTGATTTTGGTTGACGGTTGATTACTTGTAAGTATGCAATTCCGTTGTTGTTTTTTACTAATGCGCCGCCGTAACGTATGTCTTCTTTGGTTTTATATGGTGGGACGTATCTTTCTGAGATCTCGTTATTTTTTATTCTGATATGCATTATTGTTTTTGATTTCGGGGGGATTGTGATATATTCCCGTTCAAAAAATGGTATAGTATGACCATGGAAGGTTATGCATCTTTGTGTATATAGTATGTCGGCTGGGATCTGTTTGAAAAATGCGTCGCCAAGTATCGCGTTTTCCTGGATTGGAAATGCGTCGGTGACAACATGAAATTCTGCTTTTGCTGATTTAATTTGGATTGAGCATTTGCCTCGAGTGTATGTTTTACCGTCAGTTATACCTGTCAGTTCGTAAAATTCCCGTGTGTCGATTTCAGTTGCGTGATTGAGTGCGCTTCGTTTTATCAAGTTTATTTGTGAACCTGTATCAATTAATAATTTCGTTTCTCTGTGCATAAAATCAGGTGAGTTTAATGCAATTGAGGGAGATTTATGATTTTTTGAAATTCCCAATTTGAGCGTTGCTTCTCTGAATTTAATTCCAATTTCTTTTAGTTGTTCGCGATTGAATGTCTTTAGTGCTCTGATAATGAGTCCCGTGTCGCACTTTTCCGCGAGACGTTGTCTTAGTTTTTTAAGTCAACTTTCTCGAAAAGTGTATCAATGTGTTCTGTGCTGTTTGTTCTTGATTATGTCGGGGTATTTCTACCGGATGAATTATTTTGAGATTTTCGTTGCTCGGTATTTGAGTCTGTGTTAGGTGGTTCTCGATGTTCGTTTTGGTGTCTTTCGCGTGAATTGTTTCGGGAGTTATTTCGGTATCTATCGTTTGAGTGATTTCTGTATCTGTTGTTCGAGTGGTCTCTATATCTGTTGTTTGAATAACTTCTGTGTCTATCGTTCGAGTTATCTCTGTATCTGTCGTTTGAATAATTTCGATATCCGTCGTTCGAGTATCTGTCGTTTGAATATCTGTTGTTTGAATATCTGTCGTTAGAACGATTTCTGTATCCGTCGTTAGAGTTATCTCTGTATCTGTCGTTTGAATAATTTCGATATCCGTCGTTCGAGTGTCTGTCGTTTGAATATCTGTTGTTTGAATATCTGTCGTTAGAACGGTTTCTCGAATGATTCCTATAATCTCTGTATCTGTCGTTTGAGTTGTTTCTGTATTGGCTTCTAGAATTTCTGGTTTTGTTTTGAGTGTATCTGTCTCGTGAATTATTTCGGTATCTGTCGGATGTTTCTTGTGAGCGCCAAGAGTTTTTACCTTCGCGCATGTGTTTTATTGTGAAGCAGTCTTTTGTGTCATGTGAGTGTGATTGGTGAAGTTCGCAAAATTTTCCTGGGTTTTTGTATTCTGTAAAATGGACTTTTGCGGTGTTTCTGATATCGAGTATTCCGCGCATTCGCTTTTGTTTCTCGATTTCGTATTCTATTGTTTGAGCTCGATCTATAATGTTATCGAATGTCTCTGCATTATGAAGAATCAAATGGGAACCTATTGCGGGTATTAGTCCTCTGACGTAAGCTCTTTTTGCCCTAGCTGTTACTTCGTCGATTCGTGCGTCTAGAAATGTTCTCTGTGCGGCTGTATTGTATACATCTGATAGTTTGTCTATTATGTTATTTAGGATATCGCGCGTTCTCGCTGCGTATTCCATGACTGTTTCGTCGTAATTTTGTGGGGTTGATTCTATTTCATTTTCTAAGTCGGCTAAATCTTTATTTTTGCTAAATGCTTTTTTTAATGTTTTTAAAAGTGATTCGAGGGAATTTGGAGGGTTTGCGTCGATGACTGAATGTGCGATACCGTTCAGTTTCAGTGGGATCATTTTTAATAATTTTGTTCGTTCGCCATCTGAAAGGCATTCGTTGACGCGTTTAAGTATTTTGGCGTAGTCTTCTATTTTAATGTCTTTTCCGTCGTATATAGGGACGACTTTGAACGCGTCTCTGAATGTGAATGTGTTGTTATTTTCGGCCATTGTAATTTGGTGTTCAGTGTTTTGGCGGAAATATAGGGGTCGTCTATTTGTTCTACGGGGTGGTCTGGTCGGTGGATCCGATATTACAGCGCGATAAAATGACATAGAAACATGTTTTTAGAGAATTGTGTAAATTTGCGATAAATGTGTATTTGTTCGTTTATCATTATTTTCGTTAATTTATTTTATTTTAGTTTTATTATTATTATTGATAATAGTTTTCCCAAATCATATTTGAAGGGTTTTATTTTTACAAATTATGTCCGGAAAGTAAATTTAATTGTTTCCCTAAAAATTTTTTTTTTTTTTTTTTTTTTTTTTTTGAAATGGGGGATGGAAAGAAAAAAAAATGTTACGTTCTGTGTGAAATTGTTAATGTGTGTGTGTGATAATCACTTCCACTTCCATATCACTTCCATATTTTACTACAACCGGATTCTATGATCCATTGTCGCAACTCAGTAGCTAGACTGACACTAGTTTCATCATTTTCACTGGCAATCTCTATGGGGACCCTATCGACCTCATCGAGTGTAGGTTCCATATTATTTGTTAGATCTTGTGTGAAAACAGTTCTTGTTGCTGGGGGGGTTTCAATTGGTGAACTGGTATGTATCTCATCTGCATTATGTTCTTGAGTTCTTTCAAGTTGAGGTCTGACAGTTTGCAGAACATATTCTGCAGGAGCTGAAGGTCTTGATGCAAGCATCTCATTTTTTACTCTTTCGATTTCTGCTCTACAGAGTGGCTTCCAATGCCTTTTTGTTATACTCCCTTTCGATTTTGTTTTCGGCATCCTAGAATAGTAAAAAAATGTAAAATTGTGCATTTGTAAAAAAAAAACATGTAATAAAAAAAGGTATTTACTGAGCAAATAAAAATAAAATAAAACTAAATGAAATAAATACTCTATGCTATTTTTTTACGATGTAGCGATTTATTGATAACCGCGTAAACGTAAAAACTAGTAGAGTGACAATAATTTATTCAGCAACGAAACCAAGCAAAGAAAAAAATGGGATCATTACGACAATTTATACAAAAATAACATAAAGGCAAATTAAATTATGGTAATGAATCGAACTTGAATATTTGACGACTTTTGCGAGAGCGTACTCCGATTAACTGATAATAACTGCATGTTTGAGCTAGATAACCAAAAAACAAGAGGTTGTACAAATAAATTTAAAAGTTACCGGCACAAACTCGTCAATATTTATATTGGATTAGAAGTAGTTGTTTCGTTTGAACTTACCTCCGAAAATATCCACTGAGCACGCAATATTTTACTCGAATTTGTTTGTATGTGAATGATTGTTTTTTTCTCATCCGCTCTCACAGCACATAACCTAAAAATTGTTGTGGAACAAACATAGAAAATTAAAGACATCACAAGTATGTAACAGTGATCCGTAAAAATTTCATCACACGAGTACGAGATATTTACATGTACCCAAGATTTGTAAGCATGTTACGAATTTGATCCGTAATGATTACAGAACATTGGTATATTACTGTTAAGGAGAACTGAAATATAACAAATACATATAATTTGTTACTTAACAATGCCTTGTAACATTTATGTGTCAAATTATTGTTACGTCCCAACATAGGTAATACGCACCTCCGGTCGATAAGTTAGAACATTACCTTATTCACCTTCAAAGCAATGTAGCCTACCGGTAAAATTCAAATGTTATGTACAACTTTTTTTCTTATTATCATCTTATTATTGCATTTATAAATTATACCTAAGAAACAACCAACATTTTCACTCCAGATACGAAATTACGATTTCCCAGAACACTTTATAAATTATTTCTTAAACATTCAGAGCGCCAAAAATCAATCTATTTACATAAACAGTCGCGCAATGCAACAAGAAACGTTCCTTATCTTCATAAACACTCTCCCAGCGAATAATCATCTCTCTTATATACAACCAGCGATAATAAAGTCTTGGCAATAATAAAATTGTTTAATCTTAAGCGCAAGGCGGACCACGCTTCAATTTATAAATATCCAGATCAACGAACTTTTCTGTACTCTCTTTATTCACATTACATTCCAACAGACGCCTTGTCCGATACCGTCGCTCGAAACCCTAGTTATAAACAAACTCTGTAATCATTCTACGAATTATAATTTGAATCTCTACTTCCTTTCTCACGAGCGTCATCCACGAGGCGATGATCTCACGCCATCCCGGCGTCTGCGAAATAACCCCACCATAGAACCGAGCGAGTCTCGCTAACGAATCAGACCAATCAGACTTATCGAATTTTTGTAACTCCGCCCGAACCAAAAAGCGAAATCGTCAACCTTCTTCGAGAAGAGAGGCAGAACCTATTCAACTTCGAAACAGTACATACCTTAGGGAGTAAAATCCCAGTCTCTGTACAAATTATTATAAGTACAAGTTTTGTGTTGTAACTTCAAACTTTTATAAATTCAAAGTCGAATAAAGTAACAGTTGTTTGTTAAGTGTACGTGAGCTGTTGGTGTTGCAAATTAATAATTTCCCAAGAAATTCATTCTTCATGGATCAACACTGAGAAGTTTGGGAAACATCATCCAAAAAGAACGTCTTCGAAGAGGAATAAACCTCGACGATTTAATCCTAAATCGTTGAGTTGGTATATTGAGCACAAGTAAGTCCCAGGCGGCGAGTTCACGTCAAGCCGAATAGCGCAAGCCAATTCAAACATCGCGCGCACACCGAATTATCGACGGAGCTCCACTATCTTACCCACTTGGGACGTAACATTATACGGAATTGCTGCGTTTTCAATCTTACTAAACTGTGACATACCAATGTTCTGTAAACGTTACAACGTCAATTCATAACACGTTTGTGAGTCTTCAGAACATATAAAAATCTTGTCATCAAGAGATGTAAATTTTACATACCAATCTTATATATTTGTTATCTACATAATGTTCTGTATTTTTTTCATCACATAAATAGAGGTAACGTGGAGGATTTTTGATTACATCGAATTTATATTTTTTCATTAACATATTCAATACATATCGCTCAATCATATTAATTCCATCTTATTTATGTACCCGACAGCAAAGTTCCGATTCTGTGATGACAACTATGTGACATATTCGTTATATTTTTTGTTACATAAAAGTTTCGAAAATCATCCGAGTTGTGTTTGCTGGGTTATGATTATGGCGCAAGAACATTGTTCGAGCCCGCAGCTCTCGATATTAACCCTTTAACGTCAGAAAGACGGTTTCCACAAGTCCTCTATTCGTCGGGATTATTCACTATGAAATCGATGAGAAAAAAATTCGTAAAATACCTTACCAACTATTTTCGACATCGTTCTTTCGAATGGCGCTACTTAAATTGCGTTAAAAAATTTTGTTATATCATATTTTTACAAAATAATGCAAAAAACACGAATTTTTGAGTGACAATTTTTTTCTTTCGATATTTCGGAAGCCTTATCGTATTATTTTCGGACAATAAAGGCGTCCAGAGGTGTCCTCGATTGTTGAACCTTCCAAAACTCTATATGTTTCTATTTTTCTCTTGCGTCATACCTGTAAAATAACGGAAAAAGAATAACAAAGTTTCTCCATTTTTAGAGCATTCATATGTTGTGCTGGGAACGAGTCTTTTACCGTCAATTCGTAAATTGGGTATGATTTTCGATGTTTTTGCGTCGCTGATCAAGAATTTGACATTATTTTTGCAAAATTAATCAATTTCAACGAATTATTTAAACAATCAATCTTAATATGGCAAGTTGCATATGATTTTCGATGTTTTTTGGTTCGCTGATCAAGAGTTCGACATTATTTTTGCAAAATTAAGTAATTTAAACAAATTGTTTAAACAATTAATCTCAATATGACTAGTCGCATACGATTTTCGATGTTTTCTAAGTCGCTGATTAAGCATTTGACATTATTTTTGCAAAATTAATTTCTTTAAACAATTAAACAATTTAAACTATTAATCTCAATATGACAAGTCGCATATGATTTTCGATGTTTTTTAAGTCGCTGATTAAGCATTTGACATTATTTTTGCAAAATTAATTAATTTAAACAAATTGTTTAAACAAATTAATTTTGCAAAAATAATGTCGAATTCTTTATCAGCGACCCAAAAAACATCGAAAACAATGTGCAACTTGCCGTATTAAGATTGATTGTTTAAACAATTCGTTTAAATTAATTAATTTTCCAAAAATAATGTCAAATTCTTGATCAGCGACGCAAAAAACATCGGAAATCATATCCAATTTACGAATGGACGGTAAAAGACTCGTTCCCAGCACAACATATGAATGCTCTAAAAATGGAGAAAATTTGTTATTCTTTTTTCCGTTATTTTGCAAGTATGACGCAAGAGGAAAAAAAACATACAGAGTTTTGGAAAGTTCGACAATCGAGGACACCTCTGGACGCCTTTATTGTTCGAAAATAATACGATAAGGCTTCCGAAATATCGAATGAAAAAAAATTGTCACTCAAAAATTCGTGTTTTTAAAATTATTTTGTAAAAATATGATATAAAAAATTCGTTGAACGCAATTTAAGTAGCGCCATTCGAAAGAGCGATGTCGAAAATAGTTGGTAAGGTATTTTACGAATTTTTTCCTCATCGATTTCATAGCGAATAATCCCGTCGAATAGAGGACTTGTGAAAAGTGTCTTTTTGACGTTAAAGGGTTAAGTTCGACTGATGTTGATTTTCGCGCTAGTCGCGAATCACCATGCGCTGCCTTCCTCCGCATCCGCAAGACGCCGTGGCCGCCTAAGCGCGCGAGTAGGAACGACGCACCCTTTTTTGCGTCTATCTTTGTTGCCTGGTTCGGCGGCGTCCGAACCAGGCTTTTTAAAAAAAAAATCACGATTTTTTTTTACAATGATCACACAGTTTTGAACACGACCATTATTTCTCGTTTTTTTGTTTTTTTTCGAGTGGACCTCGTTTGTAGTAAAAAAATTTGTAACGTAATAGCGTTACAAATTTTCGTGAATTTTTTTAAGCCAAAATGATGGTAAATCCCTCCTCTTTAAAATGGCGTTGGTTAAATTGGCCTAGGCCAACTACCGGCGAAATGGCATAAAAATCTGTTCCGGTACTGTTTTCAACTTTTGTCCGGAAATTTTTCGCCGGTAGTGTATGTATATATCATTTTGTATTTCATGTGCACCACAAAAATATTTTAAATAAAGAAAATGCATTTTTGAAATAAAAAAAGTGGATATTTGTTCTGTAGAAGTAGCGTTTCAATTATGCATATAAAAGTAATTTATTGTTGGGTGTGACGGGATGTCCGGCGGTGATTGAAATAAATGATATGACTTGTCTTTGCGATGAAGGTTTATATTTTATTGAAGATAGAAAGAGGTTTTGATGCTGAGGAAGTCGGAGGAGAACTGATTTGGTTAAGAGGAACGTGATGATGAAAGGGTTGAGAGAAAGAGTTTTGAAGTGGAGGGGATAGGTGATAAGGGACCGTGAGACTGTGGAGTCAGCAAGTTAGGGGTTAGCGGGAAAAGAGATTAGGGATAGATGAGAGTGGTGAGAAAGGAATGTGGGACCGTTACACTCCCCTTCTCACAAAAAGAGCGGATGCTCCTGCATCTGATTTACAAAATTTGTTGGTCATGTGATTCTATATAACAAAAAAAAATTTTGTTTACAATAAAAAAAAATTAGTTTGTGTGTGATTCTATATAAAAAGTGTTTTGACTGGTTTGTGGTATTTGTGTGTATGTGTGTGTGTTTCTTTTCCTGCTTCCTATTGGTGGTTCTTGCTGGTTTTCGTAGTGGCTTGTAGAGGTTGTTGCTTGTCCTGTAATTTATAAAGACGGGTTACTCTTGGTGTTAGTGGGTGGTAGTGTGTTATGGCGAGGTGGGTAAGGTTGTGTGGTTGTATTGTATGTTTAAGTGTGTATAAATTGGTGGTTGTTTCCTGTTTTCCTTTTATTTTATTTTCTTGGTTATTTGGTCCGAATTATATATTTGTGTTTGGTCCAAGTTATATTTTGTATTTGGTCCTGATTATATATATATTATTTGTCCTGGTTATATGTTCATGTTTTGGTCCAAGTTATATTTTGTGTCTAGTCCTGGTTTTCTTTTATTATTTTTTTTTTATCCTGCTGGAGCTGCTGTAACATTCTAAATCTTTTATTAGCTTGTTGATTAGTAGAAGAGGTATGTTACTTGGGATGTGTTGGTTGGTTTTGTGGGTGTTTTGGGTTCGTGGGTTGAGTGAATGAAGTTTAAGGTATAATTAGACATTTTATTGTAAAGAAGAAGAAGTTATATGTAGTGGCGTGCATCGTTAGATTGTTTTGGTATATGAGTGATTATTGTTATTGTCGTTGTTTATTACGTTTAATTCTAGAGAGCATATGGATTTCTCTGTGTCTAGGATGATTTCTGTGGTATTTATTAAGGGTTTCTCGTTCTGGATTGAATTGTCTATTATTTTGTCATGTTGAGTACTAGGGTAGGGGAGAAATTTGTTTGGGTTGTGGATGTTATGTCGATGGAAGGTGTTAGTTGAGTCGTACGGGTTTTCACTTGGCATGGCGGGCTAATATTTAAGGTGGCAGTGTTTTCTATTGTATAAATGGATGACTGATGGTTATCGCAATTGACGTAGAGGTTTTCTAATTTTGCTGCTGCAAAGAGATATGTGTTTGTATCTGGGATCCTGGACCAATGGCATGGCGGAGTATTTTTAATCGAATATCGCATATTTCTAAATTTTTGAATTGCGAGTTTCATAAAATTTGTGTTTCACATTGCGTGTTTTCGTCTATCTGTTGGACTGGGTTAACCTGGTCGCACACGTAGTACGACATCGTAATTTTAAAATCTGCTAAAGTTTCTAGATTAAAGTACTTTTTATAGTTTTCTAAGGTTGCTGTGTAACCAGAAGCCGGTTTGATGAAGACAAAACGTGAATTAGTCCTGGCTTTTGTGCGAGTTGTGTACTTTTTATTAAGGGGTTGACACTTGAGGCGTGTGCGTGGCATCTGTAACATGTGCCATTTTTATTTTGTCTATGTGTACTACTTTTGTTTTGCCGTTCTTAATTTCTAACTTAACATTATGTCTATCTAATACTTCTAAGATTTTAAATGGTCCTACGTAATGGGAGTCGAGTTTCCCTTTTCTTTGTTCCTTTATGAGGAATACTAGTTGTCCTTTTTCGAATTTTGGTTCTGTGACTCTTTTATCGTAATATCGTTTTGTTCGTTTTTTAAATTTGATTTGTTTTTCCCATGCTGTTTGTCGTGTCTTTTTTAAATTGTTCGTGAGGTTTGTCATGTAGTCGTCGTATGTTATTGTTGCTTCTGGAGGTGGAAATTCGGAAGGTGTACGGGCAGTTCTTCCGAAGACAAGTTCGTATGGTGTGAATCCGCTGCTTTCGTGTGTACTTGTGTTATGGGAGAATGTTGCAAGTGTAAGGAGTTCATCCCAATCACGGTTGTCGTCGATGAAATGTTTTAGGAATTCGGCAAGGCTGTGATGGTAACGTTCTATTGCGCCATTTGACTGAGGATGGTATGCTGATGTTTTGTACTGTCGAATTTGAAAGAGTTCAGCGAATTGTTTGAATGTGTCAGACATAAAATTTCTTCCTTGATCGGATAGTATTGCTCGAGGAGCACCGAATGTTGTTATAAGAGCTGTGGTAAGTGCTTTGGCGATATCCGTTGAAGTTTGCTGTTTTAAAGGAATTGCTATGGCGAATTTGCTGAAAAGGTCCAAGATGGTCAGAATATATTCGTGTCCTTGTGTGGTTTTTGGTAAGGGTCCTACGATATCGATTGCGACTTTGTCGAATGGTTCTGCTGGAGAGTCGGTGATGATCATGGGTGCTTTATCTTTCACTCGTACCAGTTTGTTCTTTTGGCAATCGAAGCAATGTTTGATGAATTCTCGAATGTCGTTCTTTAGGCCTTTCCAGTAATATTGTGATAGGATACGGTTATATGTTTTTGATATTCCATTATGTCCACCAATCGCTGAATTATGAAATTCCTGGATGATGTTTTTCCTGTTCCGCTGTGGTGGTACTGATAATAAACCATGGCAAAGTGTGATGGTTGTCTGCGAGTTCGCTGACTTTGCTCGTACGAATGATTTGATGTCTGTCCAAATGAATGGATTTAGGATTTTGGGGTCCTTGGAGATTGTGCAAGTTTTTAGCTGTAATTTATTGAATACCTCGAATAGTGTTTCTAAGCAGTTTCGTACTTCCATGATGGTTAGTGAATCTGTTGTTTTTCGTTTGCAGATTATTGCGAAATAGCAGGTGATTCCTCGGCGAGTAATTAGAATGTCACCAACTTTGGGATTACAGTCCAGAAGTGATTGTTGGTTGATTCTGCCTTTTTCTTGTAAAATTTCTGGAATCATGGTGTTTATTGCACAGTCAGTTAATAGGAAGTATGCAATATTATCTTTTTGTGCTAGGATGTTCTTTTGTGTGATGATAACTTTGTTTTCGTTTGTTATATCTTCCGTTATTTCTGCGGTTCTTGTTGCGGGGCGAGATTCTTTGTGTGTCATTCTTTTCCTATAGTACTGCGATGGTACGAATGGTGTATCACTATCTGCTTCTGTTATATTGTTTTCACTTGAGGTGTTCTTGCCTGCTGATGGGTTTGATGGATTGTTCGTTGATTTTCGCTGTGGAGTAGTTTGTCTGGTGATTCGTTCAACATTTCCGGGTGGAGATCGAAATGTTGGCTCGATGGTTGCTTGTGTGTTGTGCAACTGTGGTACTTCTACTGGAAGGTTGATGTTTTTTCCGATGTTTCTTTCAGAAGAGAAGTTTGCGTTGTCGTTGTTATTTTCTGGTGACTTTGCTAGTGAATCAAAGTATTCGGGCGTCATTTCCGGTGAGTATGGGCCTATGTTGGTGGTAATTTTTGACTTCTTTGTGGACGTTCGTAGTAGTGATGGTGATCTGAAGTTCGGCTGCACTTGCGGTTGTGCATTTCGTTGAACATCTTGTGTTTCTGTTGGATTTGTTGGTGATCGGAAATTTGGTTCCGTGACTGATGTATCCGTTTCCTTGTCAGCGGTCGCTTCTCCGATGTGCGTCGCTGATTCTGAGTCCTGTTGATCCTTGTCATAGTCCTTGAGCGTTGCCTGTTCATCTATTTGGTTTCCCGATTTGCGTTGCATTTCCCGTTTTTGTGGATATGTTTGATTTGCGTCTGTTTGCTGGGCTCGTTGGCCTCTGTGCTTATTTGCGCTTTCGTCTTTATTTTCTCCATTTTTATTGGGATTAATATCTGCAAATCGTTGATTCCTTTCGTTTAATTCGTCGACTTTTTCTTTGCCTTTGTTTTCTTCGTTTTCTTGCTTTTGGTTTTTTGTTGGTGTGTATTTTTCCGTTGTAGTTTCATTTCGTGTCCTTGGTCGTTTGCGCTTGTTTGTCGTATTGAATTCCTTTGCCGTATTATTCCTTGTACGTTTCCTGGTCGTTATATTTTTTGTGAGTTCCTCCTCCGTTGCTTCTGTCTCTGTGATGACGTCTTCGCTATTTTCTTCTATATTTGTTTCCTCTTCTGTTTGTGGGGATTCATCGTCGATTTTTGGATCTGATTTAGGTTGTGTGTTGTTTCCGTGTTCGCTTTCACTTTCTGTTTTTTGTTCGTTTTGTTGTTTCTTTTTGGGTGTTGGGTTGCCTGATTCTTCGTCTGAGTCAGAGCGTTGTCGTGTATTTGGTTGGTGTGAATGTTTTGGTCTTTTTGGGACGTGTTCTTCCTTTGAAGAACTGTCTCTCTGTCTGATAGGCATGACAGCAATGGGGTTTCTAGATAGTGCGTCTGCGACGTGGTTCGATTTTCCCGGTTGATGTTGTATTTTGAAATCGTAATCGTTGAGGGTTATTTGCCAGCGCTGAAGCTGCTGTGGCAAGTCGGATTTGGTGTTTAGATATGTCAAAGCTCTATTATCGGTGATCAATGTAAATTGTCTGCCGTATAAATACGGGCGGAAATGTTCTACTGCGTAAACTACGGCTAGAAGTTCTTTTCTCATTGTATCGTACGCTTGTTGTGGCTTCGAGAGTGTTTTTGAGTAAAATGCTACGGGGTGATCGAATTTATTATGTTTCTGACTTAAGACTGCGCCTATTGCGTAGTCTGATGCGTCTGTAGTGAGCGTGAATGGTTTATCGAAATCGGGATAACGCAAAATTGGACGTTTTATAATTTTGTTTTTGAGTAGTTCGAATGCTTTTTGGCACTCGTCTGTCCATTGAAATGTTACTTCTTTTTTCAGTTGTTTTGTTAGTGGAGATGCGATTTTTGCAAAATTTTTTATGAATCGTCTGTAATAACCTGCGAGGGCTGTAAATTGTTTGATTCCCTTTTTGCTAGTTGGTGTTGTGAATTCTGTTATGGATTTTACTATTGTATTATTGGGTTTTACGCCTTCTTCCGTGATTGTATGTCCCAAATATGTAACCTCTGTTCGCAAGAATTGACATTTGTCGGTTTGCAAAGTTAGGCCTGCTTCGGTTAAGCGTTTCGCTAACCGCCGAAATTTTGTCGCATGTTCCTGCAGAGTATTAGCATAAATGACGATGTCATCCAGGTATACGAACAGGTCGTTACCCTGAAGTCCTGATAATACGACATCCATCAATCGTTGGAATGTTGCAGGAGCATTTTTCAACCCAAATGGCATACGGTTGAACTCGAAATGTCCGTTTGCCGTTGAAAATGCGGTTTTTTGTTTGTGTTCCGGGTCCATTTCGATTTGATGGAAGCCAGATGCTAAGTCAAAAATGGAGAAATATCGGGCTTTTCCCAATTGGTCCAGAATATCTATGATACTCGGTAATGGGTACGCGTCGGATATTGTTTCCGCGTTCAATTTACGAAAGTCGATAACCATTCGCCATCTCTTTTTGCCCTGTGAGTCTGCCTTTTTTGGTACGACCCAAACTGGTGAGTTATAGGGGGAGAGGGAAGGTTGGATGATGTTTTTCTCCAGTAAATTATTGACCTGCGTCTGAATTTCTTTTTTGTGTACGGGTGGGAATCGGTACTGCTTTGTGTTAATAGGTTTGTTGTCTGTCGTGGGAATTTTGTGTTGTGTTATTGTCGTGTGACCAAGTTCGTCGTTTGGTAGTAAGAAGAGTTTTGGATATTCAGAGACTAGTTGTAAAATGTGTTCTTTTTCTTCGTTATTCAGGTGATCTAAATGGAGTAATGATTTGAGACGTTGTAGTCGTTCTTCGTTATTTTCGGATACGTTTGCTGTATAAATTGATGCGTTATTGTTTTGCGAATTTTTGTAAAGATCGGTTTCGAGTTTGAATGGTGTTTCTGAAATGATCTCGATCGGTTGCAATTCTACAGTAGGAATTTCCAATTCTATTGATTTTGGTTGACGGTTGATTACTTGTAAGTATGCAATTCCGTCGTTGTTTTTTACTAATGCGCCGCCGTAACGTATGTCTTCTTTGGTTTTATATGGTGGGACGTATCCTTCTGAGATCTCGTTATTTTTAATTCTGATATGCATTATTGTTTTTGATTTCGGGGGGATTGTGATATATTCCCGTTCAAAAAATGGTATAGTATGACCATGGAAGGTTATGCATCTTTGTGTATATAGTATGTCGGCTGGGATCTGTTTGAAAAATGCGTCGCCAAGTATCGCGTTTTCCTGGATTGGAAATGCGTCGGTGACAACATGAAATTCTGCTTTTGCTGATTTAATTTGGATTGAGCATTTGCCTCGAGTGTATGTTTTACCGTCAGTTATACCTGTCAGTTCGTAAAATTCCCGTGTGTCGATTTCAGTTGCGTGATTGAGTGCGCTTCGTTTTATCAAGTTTATTTGTGAACCTGTATCAATTAATAATTTCGTTTCTCTGTGCATAAAATCAGGTGAGTTTAATGCAATTGAGGGAGATTTATGATTTTTTGAAATTCCCAATTTGAGCGTTGCTTCTCTGAATTTAATTCCAATTTCTTTTAGTTGTTCGCGATTGAATGTCTTTAGTGCTCTGATAATGAGTCCCGTGTCGCACTTTTCCGCGAGACGTTGTCTTAGTTTTTTAAGTCAACTTTCTCGAAAAGTGTATCAATGTGTTCTGTGCTGTTTGTTCTTGATTATGTCGGGGTATTTCTACCGGATGAATTATTTTGAGATTTTCGTTGCTCGGTATTTGAGTCTGTGTTAGGTGGTTCTCGATGTTCGTTTTGGTGTCTTTCGCGTGAATTGTTTCGGGAGTTATTTCGGTATCTATCGTTTGAGTGATTTCTGTATCTGTTGTTCGAGTGGTCTCTATATCTGTTGTTTGAATAACTTCTGTGTCTATCGTTCGAGTTATCTCTGTATCTGTCGTTTGAATAATTTCGATATCCGTCGTTCGAGTATCTGTCGTTTGAATATCTGTTGTTTGAATATCTGTCGTTAGAACGATTTCTGTATCCGTCGTTAGAGTTATCTCTGTATCTGTCGTTTGAATAATTTCGATATCCGTCGTTCGAGTGTCTGTCGTTTGAATATCTGTTGTTTGAATATCTGTCGTTAGAACGGTTTCTCGAATGATTCCTATAATCTCTGTATCTGTCGTTTGAGTTGTTTCTGTATTGGCTTCTAGAATTTCTGGTTTTGTTTTGAGTGTATCTGTCTCGTGAATTATTTCGGTATCTGTCGGATGTTTCTTGTGAGCGCCAAGAGTTTTTACCTTCGCGCATGTGTTTTATTGTGAAGCAGTCTTTTGTGTCATGTGAGTGTGATTGGTGAAGTTCGCAAAATTTTCCTGGGTTTTTGTATTCTGTAAAATGGACTTTTGCGGTGTTTCTGATATCGAGTATTCCGCGCATTCGCTTTTGTTTCTCGATTTCGTATTCTATCGTTTGAGCTCGATCTATAATGTTATCGAATGTCTCTGCATTATGAAGAATCAAATGGGAACCTATTGCGGGTATTAGTCCTCTGACGTAAGCTCTTTTTGCCCTAGCTGTTACTTCGTCGATTCGTGCGTCTAGAAATGTTCTCTGTGCGGCTGTATTGTATACATCTGATAGTTTGTCTATTATGTTATTTAGGATATCGCGCGTTCTCGCTGCGTATTCCATGACTGTTTCGTCGTAATTTTGTGGGGTTGATTCTATTTCATTTTCTAAGTCGGCTAAATCTTTATTTTTGCTAAATGCTTTTTTTAATGTTTTTAAAAGTGATTCGAGGGAATTTGGAGGGTTTGCGTCGATGACTGAATGTGCGATACCGTTCAGTTTCAGTGGGATCATTTTTAATAATTTTGTTCGTTCGCCATCTGAAAGGCATTCGTTGACGCGTTTAAGTATTTTGGCGTAGTCTTCTATTTTAATGTCTTTTCCGTCGTATATAGGGACGACTTTGAACGCGTCTCTGAATGTGAATGTGTTGTTATTTTCGGCCATTGTAATTTGGTGTTCAGTGTTTTGGCGGAAATATAGGGGTCGTCTATTTGTTCTACGGGGTGGTCTGGTCGGTGGATCCGATATTACAGCGCGATAAAATGACATAGAAACATGTTTTTAGAGAATTGTGTAAATTTGCGATAAATGTGTATTTGTTCGTTTATCATTATTTTCGTTAATTTATTTTATTTTAGTTTTATTATTATTATTGATAATAGTTTTCCCAAATCATATTTGAAGGGTTTTATTTTTACAAATTATGTCCGGAAAGTGAATTTAATTGTTTCCCTAAAAATTTTTTTTTTTTTTTTTTTTTTTTTTTTTGAAATGGGGGATGGAAAGAAAAAAAAATGTTACGTTCTGTGTGAAATTGTTAATGTGTGTGTGTGATAATCACTTCCACCGTAGACGAAATTGCGATTCTCAAAGTTAACATGCAAAAGATTTTTGAGTGGAGTGTACTTACAGTGCCAGCAGAGCGATGGTGAGCGTAAGCATCAGCTGTTCGCCTATTGCCTTGGTGCGCTGTGGTGGTGACTCACGCGTAGCGGCTGAGATGTTGGTGTGGCTGTGGTCGTGTCGTGTGTGTGTCGGTCTCTCGTTGCTTCGTTGTGTGTGCGATATGCGTGCCTCTCGGTGGTCGTTGTTCCTTTCTTCTTTTGCTGCTTCGTTTCCGTGTGCGTTGTGTAGTGTAGGCTGTGTTATGTGATTTTTCTCTGATGTGTTTCTCCTTTTTTTTTCACTTTGTGTTAATTTATTTTTTGATGTCTTCGTTGTGTCGTTTGTGTAATTCGTTTTTATTGAAAAAAATTTTTTTTGTTTTTTTTCCGATTCGCGTCGGTCGAATCCGACTTCTGACACCATGTGACGGGATGTCCGGCGGTGATTGAAATAAATGATATGACTTGTCTTTGCGATGAAGGTTTATATTTTATTGAAGATAGAAAGAGGTTTTGATGCTGAGGAAGTCGGAGGAGAACTGATTTGGTTAAGAGGAAGGTGATGATGAAAGGGTTGAGCGAAAGAGTTTTGAAGTGGAGGGGATAGGTGATAAGGGACCGTGAGACTGTGGAGTCAGCAAGTTAGGGGTTAGCGGGAAAAGAGATTAGGGATAGATGAGAGTGGTGAGAAAGGAATGTGGGACCGTTACATGGGTATAAAAATTGAAAAAAAAGGTACCCACGGGCAATATTCGACCCAGCAACCTAGCAGTTATTAGTCGAGTACGCTCACCACTCGACCACTCGACCAGTTAAAAAATTTTAAACGTGAACCTCTTTTACCCGGCTAGGCAATTTTTAAAAGTCGATTTTTTAGAAAGTTCTTAAGAGTTGCGCGCGTACTACTTTGGCAAATGAATGTGTGGGTGGTCACCTTCACTTCGTATAAATATAAAAAAAAAATATTGAAAAAAAATAAACAAAATTTGGGCCTCTGGTCTTCCCATCAGATTGCTTTTTCGCTCAAAGCCTCAGTTTCGGCTTGGCCGCACATGAACGGGCTCAGCGTCCATGTATTGGTATAGCTGCCGAAGGCACGGTCGAAGTTGCCCGACCGCGCTCGGCTCTTTCCGAAGATGTCCGAGCATCGCTCGCTCACGGACACGCGCTACTATGATTGTGTGATGGGCGCGCAGGACGCTAGAGAGGGGGTAAATTTCGCGCGCGATCTGGCAGCTCTGCCGGCAAGCACCAGTTGACTTTGTGTCTCGATGGCGGAAGGAGGCTCGTCATATATGTACGCGCAGCAATACGCCACAAAACATATTTTTATACCCGTAATGTGACCACCGTTGTAGCCATAAATAAATAAAATTAATCGAAACGACTTCGAGATTAAAAGGTGGGTTATTTGCCTCTGCCATGCAAGTAATCAATTTCCCGTACGGAACAAACATCCTTAATAAGACTTATTATTAGTACGACCTCAAATTTCGATTTAAACAACTCCCGCCACCGTGCAGGGCCAGTGGTGGGCATATTGCTGAGCCTCTGCCGGTACGTATTACACGAAAAAAGGGCGCACATTACGAGTAGTACTTATTAAAAGTTAGGAGGAAAGAAGAAACCTGTCAAAAAAGCGTAATCGCAATAACATTGCGATTCCATACATTATACTCGTATACTTAATTCCTGTAATGGTTACGCAGAAAGCGTATAACAAGTACGCGTGGGTTTTACGAATTCGCCATAAGCGTCGCTAGTATCGTACTCCGTGTTCTGTGATGTGTGACCCCCGTAGCGTCTCGTGCCTCGTGCATTGGGCCCAGCGCATCTCATTGTGTTTCCAGTGTTTCGGAAGGGAAGGTGTATAATCGCTGCTTTCTTTCATTATCTTTTTTCTTCAGAATATTAAAAAATATTAAATATAATAAGCCGTGAATATATATATATATTGAGACGACATCGACCTGGAACAAATAAAACGGATAATTAAACAATAGGCCGACAGAGGGCGACCGCTTCCCACACACGACATATAGGCCCACAGGGTATAAATACCCTGCGGGGAGAAAGACGAGTACCCTTTTTCTCTTACCTGCTTGTACAAGACGATACTTACACACCTTCCGACGTTCGAAAGTTCTGCCTCGGCGGAAAAGACGGATATCGTCTGGTCCCTGTGAGAAATGGTATCTGGAAGGCAAAAGAGAGAGGGTAAACTACGTGGAAGCAACGAGACGGGTACTTACTTTCGGGCCCAGTAGACGTAACGTAGGACGGCAACTCGCGTCTAGTCCCAGCAACAAACCCTGGCCGGCGTTGAGAATCGAGAAGCGGCGCGTGAGATCTAAGGCGCCCGCTAAGGGCATACACACGTGATGAAGGTAGCACGGAGACGGGCATCGGTTTAACATCCTATCACGAGAGAGGCAGGTCCCGGCTGTCGAACTGAAAAACGCCCTAAGAAAAGAAAAGAAAGAAACAATGTATTTTGCAAGTACTGAGATAGTTGTACAAAAAAGGAACAACTCACCGGTATTTGGCAGAATTAGCCTTCAACACGTCCGAGACAGCGTGAAGAATCCCGCGCACGTACAACTCAGATAACACCACGCGAAAGGAGACCCGAAATTAACATTAACAACAACGAAAAACACATAAAGAAATACGCGGAGACGAGACACACGCATGATCGGTCACCGAGGCCGCGGCCATTTTTGTTCACCGTATCGAGGACCACGTGCTCGGTAAGACGAGCGTACCGAGAGCGAGTAGCAGCGCCAACGAGATCACGACGGAAATCACTCTCCACAGTGAACTAATTGGCGCGAGAGAATCGATGTAGATCACCGACTCCCTGTATTACCTACACCGATCGATACAAATAAAACTTGTCACATTACCACCAGGTTGTATATCTATTTAATTCCTGCTCGAGCTCCGAATCCTGAGAAAAATATTAATGTACGTGGAAACCGTTACATTTGGCACCCGAACAGGGACTCGACCAAATTAAATAAGAACCTGGGTAAAGTGGCGAACCGCACAAGAAGAATGGCCGATACAGGTGGAGCTCCGGCCGAGGAAAACGTAGGGGATGAAATAGCGCTTGGCGGGACTTTAAATATAACCCCCACCGTGGGACACAGCACGATGATGCGCCAAGAAGACATCCGTGCAAGTTCCGAAGCGTTACAGCTCGAAATTGACGAGTCAATAAGGGTAATGCTACGAGAATTGAAAGAAATGAAAAACGAACAAAACAGAGAACGTCTAACAACGAACGAGCAGATAACGGATTTAGACGAAAAATGTGTACTGAGGTGCCGGCAGACACAAGAATTGGTCCGTGGCGAATTCAGAGAAGAAATCGACCGGGTAGCCGCACAGACCGATCGAAAACTGACGATATCTCAGGATCTGATGAGAACGGCAATGGAGGAAATGGATCGTGAACGGAAGGCGGACTACGATGAAATGGAAAAGAACCTTCAGATCACGAGGAGTAGCCTTTTTCAACAGAGCGAGATATCAAAAAGTACAGTGGAAATGGCTAAAAATAACCGAAATCGCTTAGATGCAGTGGAAGACGAAATACGTAGTCGACTCTCTCACACGGTAAATATGACGCAGGGAGGCCTAAATATAAGCCAGGCGTTCGCAGTAAAGCAGAGACCCCCGAGTTTCAGCGGGGACGGTAAGGAACGGCCTATGCGGTATCTCCGGGAATTTGAGCAATTCTGGGATCTTACGGGGAACACAAATCTCCACTATTTAATAAATCAGTCTCTAAGGGACGCTGCGAAAGATTGGTGGAGAGTCGTGGAGGACGACGTCTACACGATAGAGGATTTCGCGAAGAGATTCAGACTGCGGTATTGGAGTCAGGAGATCCAGGATAAAATCAGTCGGAATCTGGAATTCGGAGCGTACGAGATAGACGAACAAAAAGCGAGTCGCGCAGAATACGCGACTCGGATATTCGGAAATGCAAAGGACTTGACAAAAAAACTAACCAATGAGGAAATCATTCGGTACTTAGGGAACCATTTCAACGAAACAGTTCGATCAGCGGTACAGCTCGGAACCGTAAAAACGATAGACGGTTTTCTCGAATTACTAGAGAGGCTAGATGCATCCGGACCGTTGAACTCGCAGAGACGGTATTACCAGAATTGGGGGGGTGAAAGATCTCGGTACAAACCCTCGTACGGCAGAGAGTACGGGGGACAGCGACAAACGGGCGCAGATAAAACGGAAGGAACGCAGGGAAATCAATATCGAAATCAAAGAGATCAGGGCTCGGCCTGGCAGGGGAACGCAAGACCTCGCGAGAACCGTCAGTGGGATAATTCACCTCGGACGAGGGAGGCAGGGTTAAATCCCAATGCACCACCCTGGACAAAGCCGACTCACGCACCGGAAGAGGGAGAGAGAAAGTCGCCCGAAAACGCGCAGGGAAACGAGTAGCCGTTACGCCCGAGATTAATACCCTGGATATACGAAACAGTGGCGTAACGGACGACGAATATACCAAACAGGAATTAGAAGAGGCCAGGCAAAGAAAGAAGAGAAACATGAAGAAACGGGAACGCGAAAGGAGGAAGAAACAAGAAAGAGAGAAAGTTGGGAAGATCGAAATTGCGAATGTGACCAGCAGAGAAAAGGAACACGCACAGCAGATAAAGGGGAAGAAGAAAGAGAGCGAATACGACGCGTATGAAGCCCCGAGAGGCTATTTGATGGAGGAGGGACCGATACACCGACGGATGACGGTGATAAAAAGCCCGGAGATCGAGGTGGAAATTGAAGGCAAAGAAAAAGTGCAGATGTTAATCGACAGTGGCAGTGAGGTATCCGGACTATCAGAAGAATGTTACGAGAGGATACGTCCGCAGTGCCAAGACTGCCCAGTATTACCGGTGACGGGGGGCGAGGTGCAAGGGGCATTCAGCGGACAAGTGAGTAGGTTGACGAGAAGCATATGGGCCGAAGTAGCAATCAGCGAAACACGGGAGATGTTGCAGCTAATGATAATCCCGAAACTGAGAAGAGACGGAATATTGGGGATAGACGGAATGAGGGCGATGCGAATCAAGATTGATGCAGCTCGCGATCAGATAGGTGTGAATGGAGAAGTAATGCTAGAACTATCGGACGGTCGATGGCATCAGCCGGAAGGTAATAAAGAGAACGAAGTAGCCCAGAGTATGGCCGTGACTATGGCGGGGGAGGATGAACTCAGCGGAGAAGAAATTGAGAAAAAAAGTCACGAGATAGAAGGTATCTCAGAGGCTGTACGAAGAAAGTTTCGAGATCTCATTTGGAAATACCGGCACACGTTCACTCGGCGTCCGGGGAGGATGACAGCATACACCCATAAATTACACATGAAGAATCAGAAGCCGTACGTAAATCGATCATACCCGGTTCCGATCAAGCATCGCGAAAAAGTGAGGGAAGAGATCGCACGTATGTTGCGACACGGAATCATCGAGGGAGCCAACAGTCAATTTATAAACCCCATGGTGACGGTAATAAAAAAAGACGGCACGGTCAGACTATGTTTAGATGCACGACAGCTGAACGAAAACCTAAAGGAGGATCACGACTCAGCTCCGCCGATCGAAGAAATTTTTCAGCAGTGTCAGGGGATAAGTACTATGTCGAGTCTGGATATGACGAGTAGCTTTTGGCAAATCCCGCTACACGAAGAATCGAGGCCGTACACGGCATTTTTACACGAGGGCCGATGTTATCAATTCACGGTGACGCCATTCGGATTAAAAATGAGCACGGCGAGTTTGATAAAAGGCCTTGAAGTAGTCTTACAAGGAATAGGGCCATCGGTAATAAATTTCGTGGACGATTTATTATGCATATCGAGCGGTCCGGAGGAGCATATCGGCCACCTTGAAGAATTATTGGGAAGGATAGAAAGGCATGGCATGACCCTGAACTTAAAAAAATCCTCGTTCTTCCGGAAGGAGGTGGATTTCCTAGGTCATCGGCTCACGACGGAGGGAATAAGGCCGCAACTCGAGAAAATTGCCGCCATAAGGGAATTTCCGGCACCAACAAATCAGAGGCAGTTGCGAGGGTTCCTAGGGTTGATAAATTTTTATTCAAGGTTCACACATAGGCACGCAGAAGAGACGGTGCCGCTATTAGACCTGATAAAAAAAGGGGCGACGTGGCAGTGGAATGAGAAACGACAAGAGGCTTTCGACAAAGTGAAGGGTTTGTTTACGGAAAGCGTTATGTTGAAACACCCGGACGTCACACAACCGTATTGGTTAACAACCGATGCAAGCGATCACGCCCTAGGGGCCGTTTTGGAACAAGTAGACGAGAACAATGAAACAGGAGTGGTGGCGTTTGCGAGTCGGACGTTAAAGGGACCCGAGATACGGTATATGACTACCGAAAAAGAGCTATTGGCAGTAGTATGGGCGCTACAAAAATTTCGAACGTACATCCTCGGAGCGAAGATACATATCCGAACCGATCACAAGGCGATCACGTTTCTGAAGACCTGCCGTTTCACGAGCGACAGGCTGGTACGGTGGGTACTCAGCATACAGGACTATGATATAACGGTAGAGCACTGCCCGGGGAAAGAGAATGTCGCAGCAGACTGGCTGAGTCGACCACATCAGGGGGATGACAACGCCAGCAAGGGAAAGAGAATTACGATAGCTGCGGCGTGGGCAACGGATTTCAGTCCAGAGATGAAGCAGAAGTTTGAAGAACTCGGGGACATACAGAAAAATGACCCAACGATGCAGGAACTATGGAAAATAGCCGAGAAAACGGGAGATGAAAATAGGAAATACCAAATAAGAGGCAAACACCTGATGATAAGGACGCGAGTCGGAGAATGGAAAATACTGATACCCCCAACCGTCATTGAAAGGCTGGTACAGGAATGTCACGGAATGTACGGGCATATCGGAGCTCGGAAAGTGTACAAGCTGCTGCAAGAAGAATTCGCACACCCACATCTCGCGAAGAGAACCCGACAAATTATCGCGGCGTGTGATATCTGCCAGAGGAATAAGAATCCGAATTTCACGAGTCACGCGAAGATGCAGACGATCATACCGGAGGGACCGGGGGACTTATTATCGATTGACTACTTCGGTCCTCTTCCTCCCGCGGCAGGAGGGGTGAAACACATCCTAGTAACGATTGACGCATTCACAAAGTACGTGAAGTTATATGCGCTACAGAAAGCAAATGCGGATGCCACGATAAGGCGAATATTTCTCGACTATATTCCAAAATACGGACGGCCGAAGCGCATACAATTCGATCACGGAACGCAATTCACCTCGAAGAAATGGATAGAGAAATTGGAGAAGGAAAAGATCCAGAAAGTCTTCTCATCGATCCGGCATCCGCAAGGCAACATCGTAGAGAGGGTCAACCGGGAGTTGGCGCGGTTCTTACGGACGTTCCTAGATGAGAACCATGCCGGATGGGCGAAATGGCTACCGGTCATAGAGACGTGCATCAACGACGTCTACCATGATACGACGGAAGAAGTACCAACGGAGATACACACAAAAAGAAAACCGGAACGAGCATGGAGCAAGTGGATTTTGCAGAAAAGTCCAGAGGAGTTGGACGAGAAAACCTACGAGAAGAAAATTGAGCAAATCAAAGAGAGGATTCGCGTGAAGGGTCTCGCGCGGTCCCAAAGATTTAACGAAAAGCACAGGACGACGTCGTTCGAACCGGGGGACCGGGTGCTAGTCAGAGCGCTCAACGTGTCCGACCCGAAAAACAAAAGGACAGCAAAGTTTATGCCATTATACGAGGGGCCGTATCGTATAAAAAGATGTGTGGCCTTGGCGACGTATTTGCTGGAGGATCCCACGACGAAGAAGGAGAGAGGGAAGTTCCACGCATGCCTTCTGAAGAAATACGTGCCGTCTCCGGAACCTGCGAAAAAGACAACCAAATAGAGAAAGAAATAAGAGAAAAAAAAAGCTAGATAAGAGAAAGAAATGAGGAAGTGAGAAAATTACCGGAGAGGGAAAGATGGGGGGACGAATAAATAAGAAAATAAATAAAATAAATAAATAGATAAATAAGAAAATAAATAAATAAGGAAATAGATAAATAAGAGAATAAATAAATAAGAAAATAGATAAATAAGGAAATAAATAAATAAGAAAATAAGGGAATAAATAAATAAGAGGTAAATGAGCAGATAAATGGAAAATGATCGGTCCGTAACTAAAGGCCTCCACGAATAAAATTTCGGAAAAAAAAAAAAAAAGAAAAAAGAAAAGAAGCACATCTTATTGGCGACGAACAGGGAAGAGGGACGGCGAGGTGAGCGGGCAGTGCCAAAAACGCAGAGACCCCTCGCTAGGACCTGAGAAGAAAAAAATGTATACACACGGTAAGCAAGGAAAGGAGAGAGACACAGCGAGTGTAAAGGAAAACGGACGTTTCAAAGACGTATCACCCTAGAAGCCACCAGGCCGAAAAAAAAAGAGGACAAATTTGAAAAGGAGGTAACGCGAGCATTGTCGAAGTCAAAGCCAGTGATAAGATGGACGAGACGAACGAAGTATCGGCATCGTACGAAAAAGCGCCAAACCAAGTCGATGCAGATCACCAAAGTTGCGAGACTACTCAGGCAAAAAAGTTGCGTAGAGCTCGCAGGCAACGAAAGCGGCGGAGTAGACAATTAAAAAGTGGAGTGATCGGGAACATATTTCAATTAAAGACGGTAACGGATGCGAACATTAAAAGTTGGTATCCGGGAAAATCGCTCGGGCTTTAGGAGAAGGGGAGGAAGGACCGTCGAGAGAGCTCAGTCACGAAAGAGACATCGAAGAAACAACATGCGTTATCAAACCATAAAGACGGACGAGCTCAAGGGCGGCCAGTTTAACGTGCGAATCATCGCGGTGGCATCGCCGGACCAAATATATTTGCACGTCGAGGACATAGAACCAAATCCCCGACGTGTGCTGGCGGCAATAAGCCGAATCCGTAGGACGACGGCGGAAGTGCACCCGTGTATAGAGGAGGAAATGCACGAGGGAAATGGAATTTTGTACGACGACGGCAGCCAGTTCCACCGCGCGGTGATTATGGGCTACGAGGAAGGTCAGGCGTGGTTGTGGCTCGGGGACCACGGCGTAGACGTCGAAGCGAGCTTGCAGCAATGCTATACGTCGCCGAGGTGGACGAAGCGCATCGCGCTCTGTGCGGTGACGTGTGCGGTCCGGGGTCTCCGGCCATGCCACGAGGACGGGTACGAGGACGAAGAGAACGACCGGCTGATGCGATGGGTAGCGAGAAGAAGATGGCAGGCGAGTTTCGAGGTGACGGGACCCGAAGGACAGGCGCTGTGGGGCGAATTAATATTGGACAACGGCACGGCGTATCGGCGAGTGGTGGAGAGGTTGGGGGTCGCAGAGGTCGCGGAGGAGCAAGACCCGTTCATTTGGGATACTCCGGGGCCAGTCCACTGCGATCCCAGCCTGTGGGAAAACAAGATGGCGGCATATCAGTCCCGACAGGAGGCAGAGATGGTCGACACTGGCGACGTTCGTCCGAGCGAGGCAGAGGACGTTGAGGAAGCCATCGACAGAGTAATGCGAGACGACCTGTGGTGGGAAGATCTCGAGACGCTAATCCTAGAGGACGAGGAGGACGAGGACGAACCAGGAGACCGGTTTCTGTGGTTATGGCCACACGCGGACGACGTGGGAGGAAACGAGTAGAAGATGGCGGGGAACAACGAAGAAGAGATATATTTTTTTTTCTGTTTATAAAAAAAAAAAAAAAAAAAAAAAAAAAAAAAAAAAAAAAAACATTTGTGTAACCAGGAGAAAAGAATCAATAAACGATAAATAGAAATGTTACACTACCTGTAAGAATTTTCCTCGATTCACAGCGAGACCTCCGTCATTCCGCTGCGAGCCTCGACAGCGATATTCTTTACTCGCAGCAACATGTCCCGCAGGGCGCTGTGCCTCTGCAGAAAATTCGGGGGACAATGAGACGACATCGACCTGGAACAAATAAAACGGATAATTAAACAATAGGCCGACAGAGGGCGACCGCTTCCCACACACGACATATAGGCCCACAGGGTATAAATACCCTGCGGGGAGAAAGACGAGTACCCTTTTTCTCTTACCTGCTTGTACAAGACGATACTTACACACCTTCCGACGTTCGAAAGTTCTGCCTCGGCGGAAAAGACGGATATCGTCTGGTCCCTGTGAGAAATGGTATCTGGAAGGCAAAAGAGAGAGGGTAAACTACGTGGAAGCAACGAGACGGGTACTTACTTTCGGGCCCAGTAGACGTAACGTAGGACGGCAACTCGCGTCTAGTCCCAGCAACAAACCCTGGCCGGCGTTGAGAATCGAGAAGCGGCGCGTGAGATCTAAGGCGCCCGCTAAGGGCATACACACGTGATGAAGGTAGCACGGAGACGGGCATCGGTTTAACATCCTATCACGAGAGAGGCAGGTCCCGGCTGTCGAACTGAAAAACGCCCTAAGAAAAGAAAAGAAAGAAACAATGTATTTTGCAAGTACTGAGATAGTTGTACAAAAAAGGAACAACTCACCGGTATTTGGCAGAATTAGCCTTCAACACGTCCGAGACAGCGTGAAGAATCCCGCGCACGTACAACTCAGATAACACCACGCGAAAGGAGACCCGAAATTAACATTAACAACAACGAAAAACACATAAAGAAATACGCGGAGACGAGACACACGCATGATCGGTCACCGAGGCCGCGGCCATTTTTGTTCACCGTATCGAGGACCACGTGCTCGGTAAGACGAGCGTACCGAGAGCGAGTAGCAGCGCCAACGAGATCACGACGGAAATCACTCTCCACAGTGAACTAATTGGCGCGAGAGAATCGATGTAGATCACCGACTCCCTGTATTACCTACACCGATCGATACAAATAAAACTTGTCACATTACCACCAGGTTGTATATCTATTTAATTCCTGCTCGAGCATCGAATCCTGAGAAAAATATTAATGTACGTGGAAACCGTTACAATATATATATATATATATATATATATGTATCATGTGTGTTATTCAAGTGATGAAAAAAAGAGTAGCATGCAGATTTCATATTAACCCGAATTTACATGCGCATGATTTGATTCAGGTTATGAGTGATGTAAAAGTGAATATTTTAGATTTTTTTTGCAAATGGAGCTCATATGGCAAATATTATGTTTTGTGTAATGTTTTGTGTAATGATACATGGATTATATTTTTCGTTACATTTTTAGTATTTAGTTGAGTAGTACGATGGGTGCAATTATATCGTATGGTGTATCTAGTCGGTCGACAAAGTGAAAAACAAAATGTATAGTTCATCATAATTATTAAAATAACGAACTTTACTTTTCCATATATATACAGGGTGTCCCATTTTAGACAATCCACGCAAATATCTTCGAAATTTGCCAACTCACAAAAAAGTGTTTCAGACAAGATTTGTCAGATTTGAAGGGGGACATCTGATGGTCACTCCGGAATTTACCTTGGGATTGACCTTGAAGGTTTTATCAAGGTCAAATCCACTTTTTGAACGGAAACGCCTATTTTTGACTCCGCCATTCGATAGAGCAGGAAATTTTACATGGAAATATGTACTAAGTTTATTTTTTTTCATAGAGGTCATCGGGGTCAAAATGACTAAAAATCCATTTAAGCACACAGACAGTAATTTGGACTGTAAAATCATAATAACGAAGGGACAAATTGACAGTTTTCCACGTTGTTAGAAAATTAAATGTCAATTTGAAAGTCGATTCAAGATTGAAGTTGTGTACCAAAACATTGTTCTCATATCGAAACACATCTAACATTTCACCGCCGGCATGAGCATTACCCGATACTCACCACGAGGAGGTTGCTCGGTCGGATTTTGAGTATCGTGTAGCCCTGAAAAGGGCTGATTTCTTGTAAACTTTTAATTCACCAGATGCTCAAATGTTGCCCCGTTCACTTGTCGGCAGAGTTCGATTCGCCGATGGAAATTTTTTACGGTATTCAATAATACTTCACGTGGGATGTTTAGGCACGTCGTCCTAATGCGCTCAACCATATTTTCCCTTGTCGTAGGTCTTGTGCGGTAAACTACATCTCGTAAATAACCCCACAAATAAAAATCCGGTGATGTTAGGTCCGGTGACCTTGGTGGCCATTCAACAGGGCCCCCTCTGCTTATCCATTGACAACGAAATGCTACGTTGAGAAAGTCTCTAACAATGCGAGCATAATGCGGACTTGCGCCATCTTGTTGCAGCCACATTCTCGCCCTTGTAAAGAAGTCTACGTTTTCGAGCAAAATTGGAAGTTCGTCTCGGAGTAACTGCAGGTAGCTGTGTCTATCGACATTGCCATGGAAAAATATGGACCTACTAAATGGCCATTGATGATCCCACTCCAGACGGTGAAACTCCAGCGATGTTGGTGATCAATCTCTTGCATCCAATGAGGATTTACCGGAGACCAATAGTGAGAGTTGTGCCTATTCAATATTCCAGTACTGTTGAACCTGGCCTCATCGCTGAAGAGTACGTAGCGAAAAAATTGCGGTCATTCGTGATTTGTTGAGCTGCCCAATCACAAAGTATCATCCTGCGGCGATGATCTTCTTCAGATAGAGCTTGATTCATAGTTATGTGGTATGGATGATACTTTGCAGCCCGCAAATATCTGCTTGCAGTTGCTCTTGGAACACCCAAATTTCTTTCGATTTCCCTCAAACTAGTATAAGGATCCAAATGGACAGTGGCTAGTACAGCGATAAATCGAGGATTATTCAGATGATCGTTTTCAGTCAGTCTTTTCGTTCGTCGCGAAAAATTTCCTCGACGACTACGAATCTCAATATTAAGTATTACACTATGATTGGGATGTTGTCGTTGAGGAAATCGTGCACGATACAGTGCAGCAGCTTTTCGGTAATTCCATTGACATTCTCCTAAAACAAGCAGAATGTCAACGATTTCGTTAGCCGTATACTCTGGCATTTCCTTGAAACAGTCATTTTCAGAGTCGAGTATCAGGTGATTGTCAGATATTCGGTAAACAGAAAATTGTTGTCAGATCCGGTAAATTTTTACGGTGAAATCACAGTAACTGGTAAACTTGTCTGTTCATTGCTTAGTAAAAGTAACCGGCATTTCCTTGGTGGCCATTCAAGAGAAACAATAATTTTCAGAACTCAAAGTAAGAAGTAAAAAACCTTAGTAAAAGACAAACAGAGGTTTTCTAAGTTACTTTTACTGAGCAATGAATGGATGAACTTAAAATGTTCCATGTTTTAAGGAAACGAAATGTGATACTCCAATAGTTAGTGTGATTTCACCGTAAAAATTTACCGGATATGACAAAACATTTCCATTCACCGATTTACCTGACAATCACCCGATACTCGACTCTGAAAATTACCGTAAGAAATTTCCATCGGCGAATCGAACTCTGCCGACAAGTGAACGGGGCAACATTTGAGCATCTGGTGAATTAAAAGTTTACAAGAAATCAGCCCTTTTCAGGGCTACACGATACTCAAAATCCGACCGAGCAACCTCCTCGTGGTGAGTATCGGGTAATGCTAATGCCGGCGGTGAAATGTTAGATGTGTTTCGATATGAGAACAATGTTTTGGTACACAACAACTTCAATCTTGAATCGACTTTCAAATTGACATTTAATTTTCTAACAACGTGGAAAACTGTCAATTTTTCCCTTTGTTATTATGATTTTACAGTCCAAATTACTGTCTGTGTGCTTAAATGGATTTTTAGTCATTTTGACCCCGATGACCTCTATGAAAAAAAATAAACTTAGTACATATTTCCATGTAAAATTTCCTGCTCTATCGAATGGCGGAGTCGAAAATAGGCATTTCCGTTCAAAAAGTGGATTTGACCTTGATAAAACCTTCAACGTCAATCCCAAGGTCAATTCCGGAGTGATCATCAGATGTCCCCCTTCAAATCTGACAAATCTTGTCTGAAACACTTTTTTGTGAGTTGGCAAATTTCGAAGATATTTGCGTGGATTGTCTAAAATGGGACATCCTGTATATAATGTGCCGTAATTGGTTTTTCTTGTCCCGATCAGGTCAAATAACAATATTGGCTTTCTGTAAGGATATCAGATCTTTTTTTATTAATAATAATAACGATTATAACAGTTATAACAACCTTATAGACTAACTTAATACTAGATGAATATTCTTACCTGTAAGGATATCAGAAACGATATTAAAGTTATTTTACTCCAACCGTCTTCACCTTACGGTAATTGATCTTGTTGACACTACCGTGTCTCTTACTGAACTAACGACATTCGTCGGTTTGGAACACAGGACAGCGTTTCGGTGTTCCCAGTGTCTTCGTTTGTTTACGTGTCTAATTGGCTCATCACAGGCGAACTATCTAATTAGCGAAGTGATACTATAGTATTACTTTACATATATATTATGTAGACTATTAATCATTTTTTATCCATTACGGGACGCAATGGAAATATTTAAAATTACATTATGGCTTAATTATACTTTAAAATATAGCAATATATTTCATAAAAAGACTTTAAAGGTATTCATGAAACGACAAAATGTATAAGGTCGAATATAATCAATAAATAATCATATTTTTACAGTAATTACGAATATAGCTTCGTGGAAAATTATAATTGAACCATAGTGTAAAATTATTTGTATTTTCAGAGAAAACTGTAATGTTGCATTTATACCAAATGTATTATAATTCGTGTTACCATAATATTACAGTTATATCAGCTCTCACATAACCCTTCGTCTTAATACAACATTAAATTTACTTCAACTGTTACGTAAACATACATGTGAATGTAACAAAACTTTTACATAAGCTGTTATCTAACCCTTTATGTACTTGAAATATAACATTCACATCAACCATTAAATAACTGTTCAATTTAATGTAATAATGCAGTTCTATCAGCTGATAGGTATCAGCTGGGTTCACTGTTATATTACATTTCGAAATTGCGGTTACGTAACTGTTGTGCTAGTTGATATATTAAATTACATTACACGATGAACCAGCAACGTAACTGAAGTATAACAGTTACATAAGATGGTACATAACCAGTGATACTTATGAGTAGGAAATAACAACTTACACGTATGTTGCATGTAATATTCGAATAATATAACTTGTTACTTTTGGTAACATTACCGGTACATTTCCGTTACATAGCAGTTACATTGTACAGCAAACAAGTAACATAACAAAAATGTAACGGTTACATAAAATATTACATAACGAGTAATACTCATGAGTGGGAAATTGCAACTTACATGTAAGTTGCATGTACTATCCGGTTAACATTACTCGTTATTTTCGGTTACTTTGCCGTTACATTGCCGGTACAGAACTGTGTTTACTGGGCAATTAGGTTCAATTAATCTTATTGGAACCCAAGTTAACGAGAAACAAATCTAAGCACTAATAAAGCAAACCTAAAATATATCTAAACCTGAATAAAAAAACATAGATGTGTAGTAACGTTTATTAATTTATCAACATATTTTTAATAATTTAAGGGATCATGTATTCATATCACATTTTTCAAATACAAAAGCATAGACATGTAGCAACGTTTCTTAATTTATCAATATATTTTTAATAATTTAAACGACTGTAAGTATTTGTATCACATTTTTCTCAGTGGTTTTTTTGGATTTATAATCCAAATTTTACAACGTCGGCACCTCCGACGTGATCTCGACTAGTTCCTTCAGATTATCTGCGTCGATTTCTTCATTCTCGATCGACGGATTCGTGGTTTGCGTTGATGTCCCTGGCCCGTACATAAAGCTCGTTTGAAACCGTTGAATCATTTCTCCGGTCGGTTGAAATGACTTACAGCATTTGTCACGGCTTTGACAATGCATTCGAATTCTGAGAAGCCCCTGCAACATCTGCGTTCTTATTTTATTACGAATTCGCGTCTTTATTAACGTGAGGGCGGAGAAAGCACGTTCAACTACCGCATTACTCGTGGGAATCGTAAGCATTTTCAGAACAACTTCCGTTAATTCTCGGAAAACAAATCTGCCATAAGCATCGGTGTATTTATACACATCGGGCTAGAACAAAAGGTTATTTTCCATAACCCCGTTATAGTGCGATTTCCAATCGACGAAACGGAGATTCTCCCATTGGGCTCTGTATGCAGAGATATCGACACACGGATCAAAAAAATCTTCAAGAGGCAAGTCCTCGAATTTCACGTGCACTTTCGAGAAACAGCGACTCGGACTCAAAAGGTTAATGTTCATGAAAAATTCCAAATTCGTCGGGAGTCTCTGCGCCAATTCCGTTAGCAGTCTTTTTAAAAGTTTGAAGCATCGTTGCATGATTTGAGCCTTGATCGCTTCTGAAATTCTTGACTTTGCCACTTCTTTTTCGAACTCAATGCCGAAATCCATCTCGATAAATGGCAAAAATGCAAGTTCGTTGTGAACAGCTTCAATCACTTGATTCACGAGCGATGTACCATGAGCGAGTTTCATGAATACCGGTTTTAGAATGCGCCTAGCGAATGACAAATATACGTGAGGCATCTCTACGTATAAACTTCCAACGTCGACTTTTTCACTTTGAAACGATATGTTGAGATGCTGTACTTCAGACAATATCGGTTTAAAAAATACCAAATACAGTCTGTTTCCATCATCTTCGAGCATATCGCGAATTATTCTCGCAGTGTAACAGCGTTCAGCGTCGAAAGCGATAGTAAAATGGGTTTTCAGCTCTACCTACTGCTCCAATAAACGTTTCACGACGTCGTGAAAAGCGAGCCATCTTGTTCGAGAGAGTTGAATCATTTGGCGAAATTTTTGCGAATAATTCAGATCGAACGTTTTTTTGTAGTTTATCCTGCGCAATGAGCTTACGCTAAACCAATTGAAGATCTCGCGAGCCAGAAAATCCAAAGAACTCGGTAGTTCTTCACTCGCTTTCGACGAACGTAGATGTAGAGAGTGACATGTGCATCTCATGAGTTGCAATGTCGGTACGTTACCTTTTAACATGATATAGACCGACTGATTGCGCCCCTACAAATTACTGGCTCCATCCGTGCCTATTGCAGTCATATTTTTCAGAGGAATCCCGATTTTCTGCAAATACTCGACGATACTTTTGTACAAATCCTCGGCCGTGGCTCGCTCGACTTCAAGAATACCCCAAAAATCCGTCAGAATTCGGTTTTCTTCGGTATCGAAATATTTAACACACATGCATAAATATTTCGTTACCGATACATCGGTACTTTCATCGATGATAATCGAATATCCTTTATCGCCGATAGCTTTCACCAGGTCGTTTAAGAGTACTGGTGCAATGACGTTCTTGATCAAGTTCGAGCACTTCGTTCTGTGCAATCGTATTTTCTCGAGACTGCTTCCTTTTCCCAGATTCGCGAGAAGCTCGCCTAGGTGGTCTACCGATCGAACAGCCGAGTGCATCGTGACGTACATTACCAGTTTTATATCGGCGATTTTATTTTCTTCCTTGATTGGAACCTGATCCCCTTTAAGTAATAAAAAGTAATTAGTTAAGTTAGTATAGTAAGTTAAACAAACAACGAAATAAATGCAAAATAATGAGTGTAAAGTTTTAAAAATCTTGCCTATTGTAAATTGTACATTGCTTCTGGAGCGTTCATAATTATTTAGAAGAATTTTGTTTTGGGTCAGTTAGACTCATACGTTTATTATTATACTGGGTGTTCGATTTAAAAAACAAATCTCGCGGCCGGGGCTCGGCGCGCTCCGTACCGAGAAAAACTGAAGTGCGCACGCGTAACACGTGTTGTTTACATTCTGGGTTTTCCAATTACGACACAAAGCGATACAGTGCGATTTTTCTGGTACTTTTCTGGTGTATTCCTATGCCCGGATTGGTCGTTTACAACGGAAATTAGCACAGTGCGACACGATGTCGTTCAATTGGAAAACCCCTATTGTATGTGTGGTGTTTACATTTTATTATTTTTTACCGGCAAAATTTTACATACGGCTCTATTCCGAACGTTTCGAATTCAAAGAACTATCTCTAAAGATATACTTTCCACAATAAGAAAGAAAGCCCCCTTCGCGTGTTTTTCATATCGAAGGTCCAGTGTACATGGAGAAATTAAACAATCACTATCAATTCAGCTTCTAATACTATGTACCATGATCCATTAGGGGTTTGTACTTCTTTCTGTGGAGTACGGACGATTTCTCCTTGTGCTTCGCCGAACTTGCATGTTTTTGGAGATCTGCGAGGTGACTTCTGAGCGACTGATCACAGATTTTGCAATGCGCTTCGTTCGGATCGTTTGGACTTTTGTATTTTGCCAAATCGTTATGCTGCAGCCATCCTGTAATAATTATATCCCCGCAAATAAAACAGGGTGTCCGGCGGTCAGGGAAATGACAGCAAAAGATGGTACTCACAATCAGTGGGCTGAGGTACCAACAACTGAACATCAAGTTGAAAGGCGTAATAATGTGCGACAAAGATGTGGACCTAATAGGAACACTAACATGCTCTCAAATCTCGACACATTCAAATTATTTTTCACTCCGGAAATGGCTGATATCATTATACATCATACGAATAAAAAAGGAAGCTCAACATATGCAGCATATAACGAAAAAAATCCAGAAAAAAAACAACTAGTGTGGAAAAATCTTGAGTGTTATATCGGCAACACGTTAGTATTGCGCGATATGATTTTATTTAGGAATGTTAGCCAATAAGGAGTAGAACTCGAGTTTCAAGAAGTAAAAGATATAGCAATTTATTGTAAGTTAAGAGTTTAACAAATTACAGGTGTCGCGAAAGTTATAGGATGCGAGCTTTAATCAAAGACCAACTGATTAGCTCCGCTCGTCAATTAAGACTGACTAATTCTTGTGGCGATCGCGGGTCGCTCCCGCGAGTCGCTATGCGAAAAGTGCCAATTCGGCATTTTGGTCGTTATGGCCATATATGGTCGTAACGATGCGTTCGATGGCGTGATTTGCCTTTTCCTTTAAACTGATTATCGCGCAGTTTAAGTTCTTTGAACTTACTTGTTCTGTGAATTTTTGGTGGCGTGATTCTCACGTTTTATTTTTATAAATGCTAAGTTTGCGTTTTGTATTTCCCGTTCGATTAGTCTACTGGAATATTCCATTGGAATATTCCTTCGTTGTACTGTAGGGTACAACATGAGGTTCAGGAATTTTATGCATTCCTGGCTATTTTGATAACTTCTGGCGCTAACAACTCGAATACTGACTATACAAAGGATATGTGGCAGTCGTACTCATATCCATTGTATCGTGCAGCAATGGGCATCACTCGCTTCTGGAACATTATTCGTTTTATTCGATTTGATGATGCCAATACTCGTGCTCAGCGCATGGAGAGTGATAAAGCTGCTCCAATACGAGACATTTGGACAATGCTCAATAGTAATTTAGCAAAACATTATAAGCCAACAGAGCACCTGACAATCGACGAGCAACTTTACCCATACCGGGGTCGAACTAAATTCACTCAATATATTCCATCAAAGCCGGTCAAGTAGGTATGGAATCAAAGTATGGTGGATATGTGATGCTGAAAATTCGTATCCACTTACTGGACAGCTTTACACTGGAAAATCGAGTGCCGGTCGTGAGAAAAACGTTGGTGAGAGAGTTGTCAAAGACTAGGTGGCACCGTACAAAGGATCCGGTAGAAACATTACAATGGACAATTATTTCACTACTCTGCCATTGGCAAAATTGTTACTATCCTGGGATTTAACAATTGTTGGCACTTTGAAAAAAAAAATAAGCCGTATATTCCACCAGCAATGACTGCATTGAAAACACGACAAGAATTATCCACTGTGTTTGGCTTTCATGAAAAAGTAATCATGTGCAGTTATGTGCCAAAAAAAGGCAGTGATTATGCTATCATCCATGCATCAGGAAGCAAAGATTGGTGATGGTGCAAAGAAAAACCCGAAATTATTGAATTTTATAATTGGTCAAAAGCTGGAGTGGACACGATGGATAAATTGCTTGGTAGATATACTACAATAATAAAATGCTCTCGAAAAAATCGTATGAACGACGATTATTTTATCGGCAATTGGGCCGAGAGCTGTGTACTCCATTCGTCGAAAATCGTTCGCATAATGCACAAATTATGAGGCATTTCACAACGAAAGTGGCGATTGAAAGTTTTTTTGGTCGAGCTATAAATCCATATGCACAACCAATAGCATCTGAATCTTTAAAACCCCAGGCACAGCTCGATTCAACCGGAAGGAAAAAGATTACTGGTGTATGCCATGTTTGTCTCCAGAGCGAATTTAAAAAACGTCGCAAAACTCGAAAATTATGTTCGGTATGTGAGTTCCCTATTTGTGATGAACATTGTATTTAAACCACGACATGTGAGGAGTGTGCGAAATAATTGAATTTACTTGTTACTTAAAAAATAAAAAATAACTAAAATGAAAAAAAACGGAATAATGTGTTTTTACCTACTATCTTTACTATTGTTTATAATAAAAATTGTTTAAATGAAGGAAATTACAAACGATAGTGTTGATTATTTATTCAAAAGTCAAGTTACATAAATACTTTGATAAACGGTCTCTTTAGTGTGTATAAACCCGGCTTTCATGCGTAATGATTTTAGAGGGTACCCGGGTACCCGGTCATTGAACGGAGGAGGTATCGAGTTTGATAGTTAATAACTGTTATTGAATGATTGATTACAAAAAATCTTGACGAAAAAATGGTGTGAAACTACTTCAGTTTTAGGGATCCGGGCGGCCATAAAATTTTTTTAAGGGGAAGTTAATAAATTCTACCTTGGAAACTGAAATGGATACCCGGGTACCCGGTTACTGACCTGACGGTTAAACGCACTTGACTGTTGGGGATATCGCCTTTACACCATAGGGTTTTATTTTTGTTCCTAGCGCAAGGCTGGTAGCGCTTGCCCCGCCTTGTCTGCGCAGTTTTTTTTCGAACTCGCCGTTGTGAGCATATATATATACCAGAGAGAAAATCTATGTATTACACGTTTCATAATTCATATAAATAAATATTATCTAAATATATCTCACGTATCCCAAATGTAAATTACTTGCGCTGAATATCCTTAACAGGTTATGGGCCCAGACAAGTAACGTGATATATATTTTTGAGAAAAAAAGTGAGAATACGTGCGAGTAGTAGGGTGCGCACTATGGCGACCCCCACTCCTATCCCCACTCCTATCCCCACTCCTTTTCCCCCACTCCGCGGCCGCCGAGTCCGTGGCTCGGTCGGTCGTGGGTGCGGGGGTGAAGTGGCGCGGGGGGAGAAGGGGGGATGGGTCGAGTCGCTATAGTGCGCACGCCTTTATATATATATATAATTTTTCTGAGCGTGTCGGTATAGCGGAGCGCTGTTTTTATTTTTGACATTTTTATTTTTCCGGAGCGTGTCGGTATAGTGGCACGCTGCTTTTGTTTCCGCCATTTTTCTTTTATATATATATATGTGTGTGTGTGTGTGTTTATAAATGTGAATTTTATAATTAAAAAAATTCGATGCCGGCGGTGAGACTCGAACCGTCGACCCTCGAACTACCAGTCTGAGTCGTTGCCTCTGCACCAAAGATCGCTATGCATTTAAATGTACGTGGAAGACTCTTGTAGCGATCGCGAGCACGCGTATCCCCACCCCGTGGTCGCCGAGTACGGCCCGCAGGGTAGTATATATATATGCCTGTTTCTGCCCGATATATATATATATATTTTACCGTGTGTGAGCACTATGGCGACACCCACTCCTGGACCCACTGCTACCCCTACTCTGCGGGTCGACCGCAGCCCGCAGAGTATTATATCTATATACCTATCTGTACTCGATATATATATATTTTACCGTGTGTGAGCACTATGGCGACACCCACTCCTGGACCCATTGCTATCCCTACTCTGCGGGTCGACCGCGGCCTGCAGAGTATTATATATATATACCTGTTTGTACTCGATATATATATATTTTACCGTGTGTGAGCACTATGGCGACACCCACTCCTTGGCCCATTCCAGCCCCCCACTCTGCGGGACATGCTACGCGAAGAATGACTGAATTCTAACGACCGTTGAGAGCCGTGAACACCCTGCTACCAGCCTGCGGTGCAACTCAGAATCATCCCGAAGCTTACCTCAGCGTTTTTGCACGTGCGTATGACGCATTGGTATGAGAAAAATAGCGACACAGAGACAGATAGATCATGCGACGACGGAACGTGCCTATATTATAGCTGCTAACAAAACACTGTCTAGACTTTATAAACAAGAAAAATCGTTTACGCGAAACGTGGTATTGTTATACTATTATACACTAGGACGCGTGTATTATTAAAGTTAAATGTTTCAATGAAGGGTCGACCTTTCGGAAACCCCAAAATTTTGAACCCAAACTCTCAAGTACATCGATTATACAATGTACAAAACAGGTGAGCAATAGTGGCTGCATATAGTATGGTGATTTATTTGAATTAACGTGAAAAAACGAGAGAGAAAGAGTTATAGAAATTACTGTAGGTGCAAGAGAGAGCATACAGGTATCTGTACGAACAGCCGCACAAAGAGGAGACGCCGTTAATAGGGTATATGATCAGCTGTAGAGTCGTAGAGCACGTGCGAGAGAGAGAGAGAAAGCGAGCGAGCTAACGAACAGCCGCACAAAGAGGAGATGCCGTGAATAGCATGCGCGGCCTGTAGTGCGCCCCTCTCCCTTTCGCCACCACCACGCCTACGCTTTAAAGCAATGGTCGTGCGTTCTCTGTTTTTAATCAGCTGTGTGTACGAGCGAGAAAGAGCTATAGTAGCCTCTCTAGAAAGATAGAACGCCTGCTACAGGCTGCTTTTTATTCTCTTTTTATTTTCGTAATTTTTTTTCGGAGCATGTCGGTATGGTGGAGCGCTGCTTACATTGCCACAATTTTTTATTTTTCAGAGCGTGCCAACCCCGAGAGCCTGCCGATAACTTACTATGTTAAAAGAGCGATAAGTATTAAGCGCGAGCTCCTTTTACACGGATAGGCAATGTCGATTTTTTCAAAAATTCTTAACAGTTGCGCGCTACTACATTGGCAATGAATATGTGGGTGGTCACCCTCGCCTGGTATAAATATAAGAAACTAAAACCCGCACGTCTGATCTTCCCCTTGTAAGAAAGAGCGCGCTATACGAACAGCCGCACAAAGAGGGGACACCGTTAATAGCATATAGAACACAGCAGCTGTAGGTCCATAGGCCCCGCGTAAGAGAGAGAGAGAGAGAGAGAGAGAGATCGAGTCTGTTCACGAAGATCCGCACAAAGAGGAGAGCCCGCTAATGGCATATATGGTCTGTAGCATACCCCTCTTACCGTTCACCACCACCTCGTCTATACTTTGAATCAGAGACCATGTGCTCTCTGCCTTTTTAAATCGCTGTATGCGCAAGAGAGAGAAAGAGCTATAGCTGTCTATCGAGAAAGATAGATAGATAGATAGATAGAGAGAGAGAGAGAGAGAGAGAGAGAGATGATGATAGCGTTTTATTATACCCTAGCTTAGCTGTGGGGTAATATTCATGAGATTCCTACACCATTACAATCATAGGTGCAGGAATACAGAAAAGATATACAAAAAAATAGAAATTGTAATGAAACTAACAAATAAACTGACAATGCCTGTCATATTGAACTTAGAGTAGAACTAATAACTAAACTACAAGTACGAGGGAAAATAAACAGTATGACAGAAAAAAAAAAAAAAAAAAAAAGCCAATAATAATATTAGGCAAATGATAAAAAGCAATAATAATAGTAAGCAAATCATATAAACAAACACCAATGCAATCCACTAAGATAAGCTAAGAAAGAGGTGTAACAATCTGGCAAAAAGATATAAAATATGTAAAAATCAAAATGATATAAACTATATAACAATCAAAGCATGAACTAATAATGATATAAAGAGATGCAAAATAGGCAATCGAAGAGCAGTCAAGTGATGAGTCATAGACCCTAACCATCCTAATTAGGAAGAAGCAAAACTCAATCGATGATTTTACCCACGATGCGCCACCCTACTGCTCACTGCATTCTAATGAAAGAAGATACTCCCTCATACTACGCTTGAAGATATCCATCAACGGCGATGACCTGATGGTAGCAGGAAGTGACTGCCAAAGATACACAGCAGATAGATGGAATGAGTGCTGGCGTGTAACCGTTCTATAGCTAGGGATGTGAAAGATCGGTTGATCAGCCAATCTTTCAGACCTCCTAATTCCCTGCTGTACCCTGGGCAGCAGCTCATCAATGTAAGATGGTACACGAAGGAATAACACACGGTAGACCATGATCGCCAAGAAATATTTTCAACGCGCTTTGATCGACAACCAGTGTAATCGCTGGCGATATGGGGTGATAGACACATCGCGTCGAAGGTCAAAGATAAACCTGATACAGCAGTTTAGCAGCCTCTCGAGTACGCCATTTAATTCAGCTGTGATATCCAGGTATACGAGACAACAGTAGTCGAAAAGAGGAAAAATTAGCGTGGTAACTAATTTAATCCTCAACTCAGTTGACAGTGCCATCTTATGATGCTTCCCGGGTAGAAATTGTAGTACGGCTCCGCTTCGGGCGCTGTCCGGCTGCCTGACTGCCGTATTACGGTCCTCGCACGGCAGACGGACAGCGCCCCGTTAGAAAGTGTTAACGCTTAATCGGATACGGTCTTGATCAGGCTGCCTGATCAGGGCGCTAATGATTGCCTTACGGATGCCATAATAGTGCCCTACTAGAATTTCTTTCCGGGGTAACATAACCTAAATCTGTACACAATCTATAAAAACTTGTCAAAAGATACATTTTCGTCATCGCGTGATACGGGTGATACGATGCAATGATTTCCCGTAAAAATTAAAATATATAATGGTCTCCATTGATTTTGCAAAGTGTATGAGTGTGGAACATACGACTTAAAGCGATGGAAAAAACGATCATTTCGAAATCGTAAACAAATTTCCAATACCTATTAAAAAATAATAAGATAGCTCTATTGAAAAGTGCTAAAAAATCGACAAATTACGATTAACATTCATGTTATTATTCATGATGTTTCGGTCTTATGCTTATGAAAAAAACAATTTCCTCTCGTCTACTTATCCTTACTCTCGCGCCTTTCCACTTGTGAGAACCGGCGTCCATCTGTGTGGCAATGTGTGAACTAATATAGCAGGCCGCTGTGAAAGGCAAGCGTGAGTACGGCCGTCTTACGGCAGGCCTTTGCAGGACCTTCTCAGGCTTGCCGTGTTATGGCAAGCCGTAGCGCTACCTGATCACGGCCGAGTAGGAAATAAGGCAAACCTTAGGCAATTTCTACCCGGGTTGAGCCTATGAAGCGTACCATGCACTTTCTGCGAGATGAATGATGTGTGTTTCCTCCACGAGAGGTCAGCCTGGAATATAACCCCCAAGCTCATAGCGTCCGTAACAAATGGCAGGTTGGATCTATCCAACACAATCGGAGGAAGCTCTTCCAGCTTGAATGTGTTAACATAAGCTCTGCTTCCAATGATCATCACCTTAGTTTTAGCAGCGTTTAGAACAAGGCCGTTCAAACGTGCAAACTGCGCAACAGCGTTGACATCCAGAGCTATTTTTGCAAGAGTGTTATGTATATCGACTGGCAAACATTGAGTATAGATTTGAATATCATCGGCAAAAATCATGCGATCGCAGTGCCTTAATCCATCCGCGATGTCGTTGATGTAGAGTAAGAATAGTAGAGGTCCAAGAATAGAGCCTTGCGGCACCCCTACTGATGTACTGATCTCCTGCGAGCAATGACCATGCTCGTCTACAACAACCTGGGACCTCCCCGTGAGATAAGAGAAACACCACTCGATGACTGTATCAGCAAAGCCCAACCTCCTGAGTTTTCTTAAGAGATTAAGGTGAGGAACGGTGTCGAAGGCTTTGCTGAAGTCGAACAACACTAAGATCGTTACTTTCCTCTCATCGATGCCTCTCCGAATGTCGTCGGAGACTCTAAGTAACGCTGTCTGCGTACTGAACGACGTACGATAGGCCGACAGCCTGGGATCGAGTGTATTTGCAGTCTCAAGGTGTCTGATCATCTGGTCAAAGACGATTCTCTCAAGTATTTTAGATAATTCCGGCAGAGAAGCAATCGGTCGCGTATCCGAGGGCGAACGCGGGATTTTGACCTTTAAGAGCGGGCGGATGAGCGCCCTCTTCCACAACTGAGGAAAATGACACCTCTCGATACTCAAATTGATAATATTAAGCAGGTTGCCAAACAGCCACGGAAGAGCCTTGTCGATAAGATATTTCGAGACGCCGTCCGACCCTGCACTAAGCGATGTAAGCGACGAGCGCCGCAAGATGCGCGAGATCGCCTCTCTCGAGGTTAGGACTAGCGTGAATGTGGTGCTCTCGCCAGAAGTTTCTAACAGCATAGACCTAAGCTCATCGTGAGTTAGAGCAGGGGCAGATGCCATGACTGTTTCGTAGTGCACACATAGTTCGTCAGGGGAAAAGAAATGAAAAGGCGACGACGAACGCGGTTTGACCAATCCAAGACTCCTCAGCTGCTTCCACATTCGATTAGGGTCGTCTATCCTACTTAGTTTGGCCAAAAGGAAATCATTCTTCGCCTTTCTGATCATGACAGTCAGTTGATCTCTAACGCGCCTGTACATGACAAATCCAAGTACGTTGTTTGTCCGTTTTACCCGTTTTTCTTACCTTGTAAGAAAGAGCGCGCTATACGAACAGCCGCACAAAGAGGGGACACCGTTAATAGCATATAGAACACAGCAGCTGTAGGTCCATAGGCCCCGCGTAAGAGAGAGAGAGAGAGAGAGAGAGAGATCGAGTGTGTTCACGAAGATCCGCACAAAGAGGAGAGCCCGCTAATGGCATATATGGTCTGTAGCATACCCCTCTTACCGTTCACCACCACCTCGTCTATACTTTGAATCAGAGACCATGTGCTCTCTGCCTTTTTAAATCGCTGTATGCGCAAGAGAGAGAAAGAGCTATAGCTGTCTATCGAGAAAGATAGATAGATAGATAGATAGAGAGAGAGAGAGAGAGAGAGAGAGAGAGAGAGAGAGAGAGAGCTTCCTTTACCATAAGACAGTTTTTATATTTTTTCATAATTTTACTTTTAACGATAATAAAAAATTTCTTTCTTTATTGTTTTCTATTTTTTTCCAAACTCGATTCGATTTTCAGTGCTACAGGCCGCTTCTTCCATTTTCGAATGATATAAAATTTTCCTTCAACGCTATAATTTGAAAAGTCTAAAATTGTTCAGTCAACATCGTTAAAATTTTAATCGCCAGTAGTTAACAAACGTTCTCCTTGGCCCGTTAAACAGCTCGGCGTTTAAAATTAAATTGTCAGAAAAACTTTCCAGCAGCGAAATAATTTCAACAATCTGTGCGAGATGATTACACAAAAGGAAATTTTCTGTAAGGGTGAGGGTGTGGCTACAGTCGATTTCTTTTATTTTATTTTTCTTACGTTATCACTCTTTATTTAAAAACGATTCGCCCTTATCAAGGCAAAAATATTTATAGGAACTTTTCTTAAGCCGAAATAATTTCAACGCTCTGACCTTTTATTCAACTAATATTTACTACCTGTAAAATTTTAAATACATCGATGGTCTTATGTCTAAAAGAGCGCGCGGCGTTTTTCGAATTTAAATTTTAGCTGGTACATCTCTGAATCATATAAAAGTTTATCTCAGCGTTTTACATGCACATAATACGAGAGAGAGTATACAGCTCGCTCTGCTCAAGAGAGCGAACTATAGGCGATGCATAAGAGCGAAAGAGACAGAGGGGCGAGCTTGCGAAGACGGCGCGGCATATACGTCCCGCAGCGTACCCTTCCCCGTACCGTTCACCGCCATCTCGTCTATACTCTAGATCAGAATGAGCGCGCTCGCTCTATCTCTTAAAGGCGTTGCATGTATTAGAGAGAAAGAGCTTTAGAGGTCTCCTTAGGAAGACAGAGACCATTCTATCGCCTGCTTGTTTTATTTTAAAAAACATAGCACGCACACTTTTTTTTACCGTCTTTTACTTCAGAATATTATTAATGTTATTATACCCGAGGAACCGTGTATGAGAGAGAGAGAGTAGCATGCCCCTCTTTCTCTTTAGGAAGGCATTCTATAGCCTGTATACATTGCACGTTCAGCCCTTGAAACCTCTGCATGTGTGTGAGAGAAAGCGCTACAGTGAGCTCTGAAAAATTATTTTCACCTAGCACAATTTTTAATATCCAACACCAAAAAAGTGTCTTACGTTATAGCACTCTATTAAAAAAAAAATGATTCATCCTTATCGAGAGAAAAATTATTTTTATTTATAGAAAACTTTTCTTAAGCGAAATAATTTCAACGTTCTGACTTTTTATTCAATTAATATTTTAGTACAATTTTTCACTCCGGCCCGTTAAACAATCTGATGTTAAAAAATAAATTGTAAAAACTTTTGTCAAACGAAATAATTTCAAAACCTACCATTTCTCTTCCGAGGCTATCATAATCGCGATGACTTACTACGAATTGAGCTTCGGTGAGGAATTTATATAAGAAAGTCAAGGTAAATTGAATACATCACTGATCTTTTACTCTTATTTAATGATCATTATTGAATAAATATTCAAATTCTTTAAATAAATATCAATTTTCGTTCATATATATATTTCGTTATTTGCTCATAATTTCTTTAATAGTAGCCCGAAATGAATCGAAATTTTTTCGTTCTTCAATGCGCTTTTAAAAAAACAGCGAAAAATTATTTGAGGTGTATAGAGGCCTCTCTAGGAACACAGAGACAGTGCTACAGCATGCTTCTTTTTATTTTTTTTACACCCGAATAAATATCGTCAAGATTTTTCATCTAACAGTGATGTATGAAAAAGCGCACGATAGCGCTTTGTAAAAAGATACGAGAGAGAGAGAGAGAGAGAGAGAGAGAGAGAGAGAGAGAGTATACAGATCGCCCTGCTCAAGAGAGAGAGAGAGAGAACTATAGGTAGTGCATAAGAGCGAAAGAGATAGAGTTAGTTAGTTATTAGTAAGAGCGAAAGAGATAAGTTTCGAAATTATTTCGTTTAAGAAAAGTTTTTCACAATTTACTTTTTAACATTAGACACCTTAAGACAGAGACCATGCTATCGCCTGCTTCTTTTTATTTCAAACAAGATTGGCGCATACTTTTCTTTCTCACCGTCTTTAACTTCAGAATATTATTAATGTTATTATTTTTAGCATAGTACGTGCGTTTTTTTAAATATTATACCCGAGAAACCGCGGGAGAGACAGAGAGAAAGAGAGAGAGAGTACCAAGCGTCTCTTTCTCTCGAGGAAGCCATGCTATAGACTGTATACCATGCACACTCTGCTTCCTCCGAAGAAAAAATGTAGAAAAAAAATGGTAAGTTTCGAAATTATTTCGTTTAAGAAAAGTTTTTCATAATTTACTTTTTAACATTAGACACCTTAACGACTCGCGGAGAAAAAATTGTACCAAAGCAATAGTTGAATAAAAAAGTTTCAACGTTCTGACTTTCTAATCAACTAATATTTTGACACAATATTTCTCCCCAGCCTGTTAAACAATCCAATGTTAAAAATTAAATTATCAAAAACTTTTACTTAAACGCAATAATTCCAAGCCTCTTCTTCTTCTTCATCGGCCACATAATTGCATCGGCTTATCGTAAGCTCTCTGATGAGCGAGGACAAACATGCACAGAGTGAGAGTTTTTTCGTATCGCCGAATGAGAGAGAGCGAGAGAGAAAAGGTTTTGCTTTTTTAGCTTTAATAATTTCAAAACCTACCATTTTCCATAATTTGTGTTTACGGTTAAAAATAATTTGTCTTTCTTCATCGTTTTCTATTTTTCCAGCCTCGATTCTAGAGTCAACATTTGTTTATTCGTATCATCGAATGAGAGAGAAGAGAGAAGGTTTTACTTTTCATCTTCCTCCGAAGAAAAAATAGTAGAACAAACTGGTAAATTTCGAACTTATTTCGTTTAAGAAAAGTTTTTGACAATTTATTTTTTCACATTAGATTCCTAACTTAAAATTGTACCAAAGTATTCGTTGAATAAAAAAGTCAGAATTTCAACGTTCTGACTTTCCAATCAGCTAATATTATGGCATAATTTTTCTTCCCAACCCGTTGAACAATCTGATGTTAAAAATGGAATTATCAAAAACTTTTCTTAAACGCAATAATTTCAAACCATTTTTTTCTTCATGGACCACATAATTGCGTCGGCTTATCGTTAGTTCTCTGCTGAGCGACAAACCCGTGAGGGCATACACGGAAATAAAGTCGTTATCTATCTATCTATTTTATCTATTTTTTTCTTCAGGGGCTACAAAATCGCGATGATTTATCGTTAGCTCTCTGATGAATGAGGACAAACATGCACAGAGTGAGAGAGAGTTTTTCTTTTTCATCTCTCGTCAAAGAATCATTTCACCTAAGACAATTATTAATAAGCGACATCAGGTTTTCTTTATTTCCAAAACTAATAACAATTTTATACACAAAGTGCTATTTTTTTAATTATATAATCACGATGTCTTATAATTAGTTCTCTGATGAGCAAACCGTGAGCGAAGTCTGTTAACACCCAGGGGGTACACTCTGCCTACTTGTTGTTGTACATCCGCGCATATTTTACGACGTTTCGTTGGAACGACACGACGTACACTGTTTATGGATAATTTCGGTACTGCTGATGATATTGATGTTAAGAGAAACTCTCTACATATCTCTACCTCCCCGCAGACGCGGCAAAGACGCGCCAGCAAGGATAATTTAATGAACTCTTCTACGCTTACAAATCCAAATCCATTTCTACTTCTTGATCTCCCTGAAGATATTCTGCGATGGTTGTGATGTTTTACCGTAAACTCTTCATGACCGATTCGATTGTAGTGTGGAATCTTTTGAAATTCAGATGGTGAATTTATTGACGATTCATTAATTGCGACTGGTAGCAATTGTATTAATAATATTAAATGATTTGATATCATCTATGAATCTTGCATATTCAAGAAGATCAGCTTCATCATTGTGACCTGTTTGACGTAATGCCTGTATAAATTTTTCGTATGCGTACGGTCCTCGTGTCTTTATCGTTAGTACGATATCTTGCGCTATATCTTTACAATGTATCCTCCTCTGAAAAACAAATATAATATATAACAAAGAAAATCTTGAAATAAAGGAGAATGTTATTTATACTTACTCTCCAACTCGGTAAGTTGACATCATCGTTATTGAAAACCTTCAGTTTAATTAAAACTGGTAACACTGCACACATTCGTATTTTAAAAATAATATTTTGGCAAAAAACATCAATTATATTACGATCGCGCATATCCATTATTAATGCTCTCCTTCAATCTTCTTGCGATGCTTCCCCACACACTGCTTCCAATACAATAAAATTATTTCTAAGTAGGGCGCTGCTCCTGCATTTAGTACTCCTAAAGCAAAAAATGATGACAGAGGGGAGAGAGTATAAATACATTTGACGGAGGTTTTTTTCTTTAGAAATACTAAATGTAGGAGAAACTTCTCGCTTACTAAAGAAAAAATGGTGATGGAGGGGAGAGAGTATAAATACATTTGACGAATGTTTTTTCTTTAGAAATACTAAATATAGGAGCAACTTCCACTTAGAAATAATTGTATTGTATTGGAAGCAGTGTGTGGGGAAGCATCGCAAGAAGATTGGAGGAGAGCGTTAATAACGGACGGAGAGCAGAAGATATAATTTTTAAAGAAAATCTTGAATTAAGGAGAATTTTATTTATACTTACTCTCCAACTCGGTTTGGGTTTGAGACCCACCGCTCGCGATATCGATCGATCAACTTTTTATGTATATTATATTTTTTTATTTTTTTGTTATAAGCATCCCGAGTTTTCCAAATCTGACACGGTGTTGAAAGTTCTTAATCACCCTCATCGTTGCTAAAGTAATCAAAAACTGCGCTATGCGCGAGCGAGTCTTCTCGCATCTTTTGTAGATGTCTAGACAATGTTTTGACATAATATATACACGCGCTGTAGCCCTCGTGTTTATTTCTCATAACGAGGGGTCAAATGCTTCTGCAAAAATGCTGAGACATAAGGCCGTGACAATCACCGTTGCTGTTTCTCTTGTATCGCTGCGTTATATGCGTGTAAAATGCAGGGGTGATGATGATTTCTCGCTGCCTTTAGAAACCAGTTATCATTCTACAGAGCAGCCGCGAACATGAAGGACATTTATACCCCATCGGTTTTACCAGACACATTCCTGTGTGAGGTGGTCGGTTCTTTCGGGTTTGATGAGGTGTACATTCGTACACCTCTAATTACAGAGGCGTATACGCAGCTGCGCGCTGCGTTAGAAAAATATTATATCGACGAGCAGCACGGTGTGATAGTGGCATCCTTCGTTATTAAGGTGGGGTTAGAGTGTGTTGTTCGGCTGAGCTCCCGCGTGTGTCGTGCCGTTGTTCAACAAACATCGTGTAATGGGTTAACGGGGGTGTGTGTTATCGACGAGGGTTTTGATGCAGTTGTGAAGGCGACACAAATTTATGAAATTACGCCGTCGTTTAAAACACCACCAGCCTTAGTAGTGGCTTGTATGGTACACGGTGTGGAGGAGGGGGGCATCGATGATTCACCCCTGAGCATGGATGCGTGATATTTCCTTGAGAACCGCTACTTTACAGCGACAGTTGTTAGTCGCGAGGGACAAGGCGCGATCCATTTGACAGTTAGTGAAGATGGCGATGTGGCCCGCCATTTCGAAACCACCGATCACGCATCAACCAAGTAGGCCGCCTGGAGACACTTCTCCCTGTCAAAAGACTAGCCGAGTTGGAGCTCCAAAAAGACTTCTATATAACCGGTATCAAAATCGTACAAACGAAATGGGGCGCGCGTATTGTCGTGGATGTGGATAATGAATTTACGTGCTACCTATCAACGAGGTTCGTCAAGGCTTTCGAAGAAGCGGCCGAGCAATTTCAACAAATGTGCAAGGCCTCAAACAACAAAAATCTAATTATGCAGTATTACGGCACGAAGTTCAATAAGCTAGAATTTAAAGCTGTTAAGGAGTAATGATAAACAGGTATGTACTAAAAATCATGTATAAAGTACCTATGTTACGATACGTATATACGATATTCTCTCACGCCATATTTCTCTGTCTTCCATAGTTGAAACGTCGAAGAAGAAGAAGAAGAAGAAGAAGGTGCTAACGATTAAAATTCTAATATACATTACCACTTGATTGAATATTTATCAGGGAGATCAAGAAGTAGAAATGGATTTGGATTTGTAAGCGTAGAAGAGTTCATTAGCGGAGTTGGAGCTCCAAAAAGACTTCTATATAACCGGTATCAAAATCGTACAAACGAAATGGGGCGCGCGTATTGTCGTGGACGGGGATAATGAATTTACGTGCTACCTATCAACGAGGTTCGTCAAGGCTTTCGAAGAAGCGGCCGAGCAATTTCAACAAATGTGCAAGGCCTCAAACAACAAAAATCTAATTATGCAGTATTACGGCACGAAGTTCAATAAGCTAGAATTTAAAGCTGTTAAGGAGTAATGATAAACAGGTATGTACTAAAAATCATGTATAAAGTACCTATGTTACGATACGTATATACGATATTCTCTCACGCCATATTTCTCTGTCTTCCATAGTTGAAACGACGAAGAAGAAGAAGAAGAAGAAGAAGGTGCTAACGATTAAAATTCTAATATACATTACCACTTGATTGAATATTTATCAGGGAGATCAAGAAGTAGAAATGGATTTGGATTTGTAAGCGTAGAAGAGTTCATTAAATTATCCTTGCTGGCGCGTCTTTGCCGCGTCTGCGGGGAGGTAGAGATATGTAGAGAGTTTCTCTTAACATCAATATCATCAGCAGTACCGAAATTATCCATAAACAGTGTACGTCGTGTCGTTCCAACGAAACGTCGTAAAATATGCGCGGATGTACAACAACAACTAGGCAGAGTGTACCCCCTGGGTGTTAACAGACTTCGCTCACGGTTTGCTCATCAGAGAACTAATTATAAGACATCGTGATTATATAATTAAAAAAATAGCACTTTGTGTATAAAATTGTTATTAGTTTTGGAAATAAAGAAAACCTGATGTCGCTTATTAATAATTGTCTTAGGTGAAATGATTCTTTGACGAGAGATGAAAAAGAAAAACTCTCTCTCACTCTGTGCATGTTTGTCCTCATTCATCAGAGAGCTAACGATAAATCATCGCGATTTTGTAGCCCCTGAAGAAAAAAATAGATAAAATAGATAGATAGATAACGACTTTATTTCCGTGTATGCCCTCACGGGTTTGTCGCTCAGCAGAGAACTAACGATAAGCCGACGCAATTATGTGGTCCATGAAGAAAAAAATGGTTTGAAATTATTGCGTTTAAGAAAAGTTTTTGATAATTCCATTTTTAACATCAGATTGTTCAACGGGTTGGGAAGAAAAATTATGCCATAATATTAGCTGATTGGAAAGTCAGAACGTTGAAATTCTGACTTTTTTATTCAACGAATACTTTGGTACAATTTTAAGTTAGGAATCTAATGTGAAAAAATAAATTGTCAAAAACTTTTCTTAAACGAAATAAGTTCGAAATTTACCAGTTTGTTCTACTATTTTTTCTTCGGAGGAAGATGAAAAGTAAAACCTTCTCTCTTCTCTCTCATTCGATGATACGAATAAACAAATGTTGACTCTAGAATCGAGGCTGGAAAAATAGAAAACGATGAAGAAAGACAAATTATTTTTAACCGTAAACACAAATTATGGAAAATGGTAGGTTTTGAAATTATTAAAGCTAAAAAAGCAAAACCTTTTCTCTCTCGCTCTCTCTCATTCGGCGATACGAAAAAACTCTCACTCTGTGCATGTTTGTCCTCGCTCATCAGAGAGCTTACGATAAGCCGATGCAATTATGTGGCCGATGAAGAAGAAGAAGAGGCTTGGAATTATTGCGTTTAAGTAAAAGTTTTTGATAATTTAATTTTTAACATTGGATTGTTTAACAGGCTGGGGAGAAATATTGTGTCAAAATATTAGTTGATTAGAAAGTCAGAACGTTGAAACTTTTTTATTCAACTATTGCTTTGGTACAATTTTTTCTCCGCGAGTCGTTAAGGTGTCTAATGTTAAAAAGTAAATTATGAAAAACTTTTCTTAAACGAAATAATTTCGAAACTTACCATTTTTTTTCTACATTTTTTCTTCGGAGGAAGCAGAGTGTGCATGGTATACAGTCTATAGCATGGCTTCCTCGAGAGAAAGAGACGCTTGGTACTCTCTCTCTCTTTCTCTCTGTCTCTCCCGCGGTTTCTCGGGTATAATATTTAAAAAAACGCACGTACTATGCTAAAAATAATAACATTAATAATATTCTGAAGTTAAAGACGGTGAGAAAGAAAAGTATGCGCCAATCTTGTTTGAAATAAAAAGAAGCAGGCGATAGCATGGTCTCTGTCTTAAGGTGTCTAATGTTAAAAAGTAAATTGTGAAAAACTTTTCTTAAACGAAATAATTTCGAAACTTATCTCTTTCGCTCTTACTAATAACTAACTAACTCTATCTCTTTCGCTCTTATGCACTACCTATAGTTCTCTCTCTCTCTCTCTTGAGCAGGGCGATCTGTATACTCTCTCTCTCTCTCTCTCTCTCTCTCTCTCTCTCTCTCTCGTATCTTTTTACAAAGCGCTATCGTGCGCTTTTTCATACATCACTGTTAGATGAAAAATCTTGACGATATTTATTCGGGTGTAAAAAAAATAAAAAGAAGCATGCTGTAGCACTGTCTCTGTGTTCCTAGAGAGGCCTCTATACACCTCAAATAATTTTTCGCTGTTTTTTTAAAAGCGCATTGAAGAACGAAAAAATTTCGATTCATTTCGGGCTACTATTAAAGAAATTATGAGCAAATAACGAAATATATATATGAACGAAAATTGATATTTATTTAAAGAATTTGAATATTTATTCAATAATGATCATTAAATAAGAGTAAAAGATCAGTGATGTATTCAATTTACCTTGACTTTCTTATATAAATTCCTCACCGAAGCTCAATTCGTAGTAAGTCATCGCGATTATGATAGCCTCGGAAGAGAAATGGTAGGTTTTGAAATTATTTCGTTTGACAAAAGTTTTTACAATTTATTTTTTAACATCAGATTGTTTAACGGGCCGGAGTGAAAAATTGTACTAAAATATTAATTGAATAAAAAGTCAGAACGTTGAAATTATTTCGCTTAAGAAAAGTTTTCTATAAATAAAAATAATTTTTCTCTCGATAAGGATGAATCATTTTTTTTTTAATAGAGTGCTATAACGTAAGACACTTTTTTGGTGTTGGATATTAAAAATTGTGCTAGGTGAAAATAATTTTTCAGAGCTCACTGTAGCGCTTTCTCTCACACACATGCAGAGGTTTCAAGGGCTGAACGTGCAATGTATACAGGCTATAGAATGCCTTCCTAAAGAGAAAGAGGGGCATGCTACTCTCTCTCTCTCATACACGGTTCCTCGGGTATAATAACATTAATAATATTCTGAAGTAAAAGACGGTAAAAAAAAGTGTGCGTGCTATGTTTTTTAAAATAAAACAAGCAGGCGATAGAATGGTCTCTGTCTTCCTAAGGAGACCTCTAAAGCTCTTTCTCTCTAATACATGCAACGCCTTTAAGAGATAGAGCGAGCGCGCTCATTCTGATCTAGAGTATAGACGAGATGGCGGTGAACGGTACGGGGAAGGGTACGCTGCGGGACGTATATGCCGCGCCGTCTTCGCAAGCTCGCCCCTCTGTCTCTTTCGCTCTTATGCATCGCCTATAGTTCGCTCTCTTGAGCAGAGCGAGCTGTATACTCTCTCTCGTATTATGTGCATGTAAAACGCTGAGATAAACTTTTATATGATTCAGAGATGTACCAGCTAAAATTTAAATTCGAAAAACGCCGCGCGCTCTTTTAGACATAAGACCATCGATGTATTTAAAATTTTACAGGTAGTAAATATTAGTTGAATAAAAGGTCAGAGCGTTGAAATTATTTCGGCTTAAGAAAAGTTCCTATAAATATTTTTGCCTTGATAAGGGCGAATCGTTTTTAAATAAAGAGTGATAACGTAAGAAAAATAAAATAAAAGAAATCGACTGTAGCCACACCCTCACCCTTACAGAAAATTTCCTTTTGTGTAATCATCTCGCACAGATTGTTGAAATTATTTCGCTGCTGGAAAGTTTTTCTGACAATTTAATTTTAAACGCCGAGCTGTTTAACGGGCCAAGGAGAACGTTTGTTAACTACTGGCGATTAAAATTTTAACGATGTTGACTGAACAATTTTAGACTTTTCAAATTATAGCGTTGAAGGAAAATTTTATATCATTCGAAAATGGAAGAAGCGGCCTGTAGCACTGAAAATCGAATCGAGTTTGGAAAAAAATAGAAAACAATAAAGAAAGAAATTTTTTATTATCGTTAAAAGTAAAATTATGAAAAAATATAAAAACTGTCTTATGGTAAAGGAAGCTCTCTCTCTCTCTCTCTCTCTCTCTCTCTCTCTCTCTCTATCTATCTATCTATCTATCTTTCTCGATAGACAGCTATAGCTCTTTCTCTCTCTTGCGCATACAGCGATTTAAAAAGGCAGAGAGCACATGGTCTCTGATTCAAAGTATAGACGAGGTGGTGGTGAACGGTAAGAGGGGTATGCTACAGACCATATATGCCATTAGCGGGCTCTCCTCTTTGTGCGGATCTTCGTGAACAGACTCGATCTCTCTCTCTCTCTCTCTCTCTCTTACGCGGGGCCTATGGACCTACAGCTGCTGTGTTCTATATGCTATTAACGGTGTCCCCTCTTTGTGCGGCTGTTCGTATAGCGCGCTCTTTCTTACAAGGGGAAGATCAGACGTGCGGGTTTTAGTTTCTTATATTTATACCAGGCGAGGGTGACCACCCACATATTCATTGCCAATGTAGTAGCGCGCAACTGTTAAGAATTTTTGAACAAATCGACATTGCCTATCCGTGTAAAAGGAGCTCGCGCTTAATACTTATCGCTCTTTTAACATAGTAAGTTATCGGCAGGCTCTCGGGGTTGGCACGCTCTGAAAAATAAAAAATTGTGGCAATGTAAGCAGCGCTCCACCATACCGACATGCTCCGAAAAAAAATTACGAAAATAAAAAGAGAATAAAAAGCAGCCTGTAGCAGGCGTTCTATCTTTCTAGAGAGGCTACTATAGCTCTTTCTCGCTCGTACACACAGCTGATTAAAAACAGAGAACGCACGACCATTGCTTTAAAGCGTAGGCGTGGTGGTGGCGAAAGGGAGAGGGGCGCACTACAGGCCGCGCATGCTATTCACGGCATCTCCTCTTTGTGCGGCTGTTCGTTAGCTCGCTCGCTTTCTCTCTCTCTCTCGCACGTGCTCTACGACTCTACAGCTGATCATATACCCTATTAACGGCGTCTCCTCTTTGTGCGGCTGTTCGTACAGATACCTGTATGCTCTCTCTTGCACCTACAGTAATTTCTATAACTCTTTCTCTCTCGTTTTTTCACGTTAATTCAAATAAATCACCATACTATATGCAGCCACTATTGCTCACCTGTTTTGTACATTGTATAATCGATGTACTTGAGAGTTTGGGTTCAAAATTTTGGGGTTTCCGAAAGGTCGACCCTTCATTGAAACATTTAACTTTAATAATACACGCGTCCTAGTGTATAATAGTATAACAATACCACGTTTCGCGTAAACGATTTTTCTTGTTTATAAAGTCTAGACAGTGTTTTGTTAGCAGCTATAATATAGGCACGTTCCGTCGTCGCATGATCTATCTGTCTCTGTGTCGCTATTTTTCTCATACCAATGCGTCATATGCACGTGCAAAAACGCTGAGGTAAGCTTCGGGATGATTCTGAGTTGCACCGCAGGCTGGTAGCAGGGTGTTCACGGCTCTCAACGGTCGTTAGAATTCAGTCATTCTTCGCGTAGCATGTCCCGCAGAGTGGGGGGCTGGAATGGGCCAAGGAGTGGGTGTCGCCATAGTGCTCACACACGGTAAAATATATATATATCGAGTACAAACAGGTATATATATATAATACTCTGCAGGCCGCGGTCGACCCGCAGAGTAGGGATAGCAATGGGTCCAGGAGTGGGTGTCGCCATAGTGCTCACACACGGTAAAATATATATATATCGAGTACAGATAGGTATATAGATATAATACTCTGCGGGCTGCGGTCGACCCGCAGAGTAGGGGTAGCAGTGGGTCCAGGAGTGGGTGTCGCCATAGTGCTCACACACGGTAAAATATATATATATATCGGGCAGAAACAGGCATATATATATACTACCCTGCGGGCCGTACTCGGCGACCACGGGGTGGGGATACGCGTGCTCGCGATCGCTACAAGAGTCTTCCACGTACATTTAAATGCATAGCGATCTTTGGTGCAGAGGCAACGACTCAGACTGGTAGTTCGAGGGTCGACGGTTCGAGTCTCACCGCCGGCATCGAATTTTTTTAATTATAAAATTCACATTTATAAACACACACACACACACATATATATATATATAAAAGAAAAATGGCGGAAACAAAAGCAGCGTGCCACTATACCGACACGCTCCGGAAAAATAAAAATGTCAAAAATAAAAACAGCGCTCCGCTATACCGACACGCTCAGAAAAATTATATATATATATAAAGGCGTGCGCACTATAGCGACTCGACCCATCCCCCCTTCTCCCCCCGCGCCACTTCACCCCCGCACCCACGACCGACCGAGCCACGGACTCGGCGGCCGCGGAGTGGGGGAAAAGGAGTGGGGATAGGAGTGGGGATAGGAGTGGGGGTCGCCATAGTGCGCACCCTACTACTCGCACGTATTCTCACTTTTTTTCTCAAAAATATATATCACGTTACTTGTCTGGGCCCATAACCTGTTAAGGATATTCAGCGCAAGTAATTTACATTTGGGATACGTGAGATATATTTAGATAATATTTATTTATATGAATTATGAAACGTGTAATACATAGATTTTCTCTCTGGTATATATATATGCTCACAACGGCGAGTTCGAAAAAAAACTGCGCAGACAAGGCGGGGCAAGCGCTACCAGCCTTGCGCTAGGAACAAAAATAAAACCCTATGGTGTAAAGGCGATATCCCCAACAGTCAAGTGCGTTTAACCGTCAGGTCAGTAACCGGGTACCCGGGTATCCATTTCAGTTTCCAAGGTAGAATTTATTAACTTCCCCTTAAAAAAATTTTATGGCCGCCCGGATCCCTAAAACTGAAGTAGTTTCACACCATTTTTTCGTCAAGATTTTTTGTAATCAATCATTCAATAACAGTTATTAACTATCAAACTCGATACCTCCTCCGTTCAATGACCGGGTACCCGGGTACCCTCTAAAATCATTACGCATGAAAGCCGGGTTTATACACACTAAAGAGACCGTTTATCAAAGTATTTATGTAACTTGACTTTTGAATAAATAATCAACACTATCGTTTGTAATTTCCTTCATTTAAACAATTTTTATTATAAACAATAGTAAAGATAGTAGGTAAAAACACATTATTCCGTTTTTTTTCATTTTAGTTATTTTTTATTTTTTAAGTAACAAGTAAATTCAATTATTTCGCACACTCCTCACATGTCGTGGTTTAAATACAATGTTCATCACAAATAGGGAACTCACATACCGAACATAATTTTCGAGTTTTGCGACGTTTTTTAAATTCGCTCTGGAGACAAACATGGCATACACCAGTAATCTTTTTCCTTCCGGTTGAATCGAGCTGTGCCTGGGGTTTTAAAGATTCAGATGCTATTGGTTGTGCATATGGATTTATAGCTCGACCAAAAAAACTTTCAATCGCCACTTTCGTTGTGAAATGCCTCATAATTTGTGCATTATGCGAACGATTTTCGACGAATGGAGTACACAGCTCTCGGCCCAATTGCCGATAAAATAATCGTCGTTCATACGATTTTTTCGAGAGCATTTTATTATTGTAGTATATCTACCAAGCAATTTATCCATCGTGTCCACTCCAGCTTTTGACCAATTATAAAATTCAATAATTTCGGGTTTTTCTTTGCACCATCACCAATCTTTGCTTCCTGATGCATGGATGATAGCATAATCACTGCCTTTTTTTGGCACATAACTGCACATGATTACTTTTTCATGAAAGCCAAACACAGTGGATAATTCTTGTCGTGTTTTCAATGCAGTCATTGCTGGTGGAATATACGGCTTATTTTTTTTTTCAAAGTGCCAACAATTGTTAAATCCCAGGATAGTAACAATTTTGCCAATGGCAGAGTAGTGAAATAATTGTCCATTGTAATGTTTCTACCGGATCCTTTGTACGGTGCCACCTAGTCTTTGACAACTCTCTCACCAACGTTTTTCTCACGACCGGCACTCGATTTTCCAGTGTAAAGCTGTCCAGTAAGTGGATACGAATTTTCAGCATCACATATCCACCATACTTTGATTCCATACCTACTTGACCGGCTTTGATGGAATATATTGAGTGAATTTAGTTCGACCCCGGTATGGGTAAAGTTGCTCGTCGATTGTCAGGTGCTCTGTTGGCTTATAATGTTTTGCTAAATTACTATTGAGCATTGTCCAAATGTCTCGTATTGGAGCAGCTTTATCACTCTCCATGCGCTGAGCACGAGTATTGGCATCATCAAATCGAATAAAACGAATAATGTTCCAGAAGCGAGTGATGCCCATTGCTGCACGATACAATGGATATGAGTACGACTGCCACATATCCTTTGTATAGTCAGTATTCGAGTTGTTAGCGCCAGAAGTTATCAAAATAGCCAGGAATGCATAAAATTCCTGAACCTCATGTTGTACCCTACAGTACAACGAAGGAATATTCCAATGGAATATTCCAGTAGACTAATCGAACGGGAAATACAAAACGCAAACTTAGCATTTATAAAAATAAAACGTGAGAATCACGCCACCAAAAATTCACAGAACAAGTAAGTTCAAAGAACTTAAACTGCGCGATAATCAGTTTAAAGGAAAAGGCAAATCACGCCATCGAACGCATCGTTACGACCATATATGGCCATAACGACCAAAATGCCGAATTGGCACTTTTCGCATAGCGACTCGCGGGAGCGACCCGCGATCGCCACAAGAATTAGTCAGTCTTAATTGACGAGCGGAGCTAATCAGTTGGTCTTTGATTAAAGCTCGCATCCTATAACTTTCGCGACACCTGTAATTTGTTAAACTCTTAACTTACAATAAATTGCTATATCTTTTACTTCTTGAAACTCGAGTTCTACTCCTTATTGGCTAACATTCCTAAATAAAATCATATCGCGCAATACTAACGTGTTGCCGATATAACACTCAAGATTTTTCCACACTAGTTGTTTTTTTTCTGGATTTTTTTCGTTATATGCTGCATATGTTGAGCTTCCTTTTTTATTCGTATGATGTATAATGATATCAGCCATTTCCGGAGTGAAAAATAATTTGAATGTGTCGAGATTTGAGAGCATGTTAGTGTTCCTATTAGGTCCACATCTTTGTCGCACATTATTACGCCTTTCAACTTGATGTTCAGTTGTTGGTACCTCAGCCCACTGATTGTGAGTACCATCTTTTGCTGTCATTTCCCTGACCGCCGGACACCCTGTTTTATTTGCGGGGATATAATTATTACAGGATGGCTGCAGCATAACGATTTGGCAAAATACAAAAGTCCAAACGATCCGAACGAAGCGCATTGCAAAATCTGTGATCAGTCGCTCAGAAGTCACCTCGCAGATCTCCAAAAACATGCAAGTTCGGCGAAGCACAAGGAGAAATCGTCCGTACTCCACAGAAAGAAGTACAAACCCCTAATGGATCATGGTACATAGTATTAGAAGCTGAATTGATAGTGATTGTTTAATTTCTCCATGTACACTGGACCTTCGATATGAAAAACACGCGAAGGGGGCTTTCTTTCTTATTGTGGAAAGTATATCTTTAGAGATAGTTCTTTGAATTCGAAACGTTCGGAATAGAGCCGTATGTAAAATTTTGCCGGTAAAAAATAATAAAATGTAAACACCACACATACAATAGGGGTTTTCCAATTGAACGACATCGTGTCGCACTGTGCTAATTTCCGTTGTAAACGACCAATCCGGGCATAGGAATACACCAGAAAAGTACCAGAAAAATCGCACTGTATCGCTTTGTGTCGTAATTGGAAAACCCAGAATGTAAACAACACGTGTTACGCGTGCGCACTTCAGTTTTTCTCGGTACGGAGCGCGCCGAGCCCCGGCCGCGAGATTTGTTTTTTAAATCGAACACCCAGTATAATAATAAACGTATGAGTCTAACTGACCCAAAACAAAATTCTTCTAAATAATTATGAACGCTCCAGAAGCAATGTACAATTTACAATAGGCAAGATTTTTAAAACTTTACACTCATTATTTTGCATTTATTTCGTTGTTTGTTTAACTTACTATACTAACTTAACTAATTACTTTTTATTACTTAAAGGGGATCAGGTTCCAATCAAGGAAGAAAATAAAATCGCCGATATAAAACTGGTAATGTACGTCACGATGCACTCGGCTGTTCGATCGGTAGACCACCTAGGCGAGCTTCTCGCGAATCTGGGAAAAGGAAGCAGTCTCGAGAAAATACGATTGCACAGAACGAAGTGCTCGAACTTGATCAAGAACGTCATTGCACCAGTACTCTTAAACGACCTGGTGAAAGCTATCGGCGATAAAGGATATTCGATTATCATCGATGAAAGTACCGATGTATCGGTAACGAAATATTTATGCATGTGTGTTAAATATTTCGATACCGAAGAAAACCGAATTCTGACGGATTTTTGGGGTATTCTTGAAGTCGAGCGAGCCACGGCCGAGGATTTGTACAAAAGTATCGTCGAGTATTTGCAGAAAATCGGGATTCCTCTGAAAAATATGACTGCAATAGGCACGGATGGAGCCAGTAATTTGTAGGGGCGCAATCAGTCGGTCTATATCATGTTAAAAGGTAACGTACCGACATTGCAACTCATGAGATGCACATGTCACTCTCTACATCTACGTTCGTCGAAAGCGAGTGAAGGACTACCGAGTTCTTTGGATTTTCTGGCTCGCGAGATCTTCAATTGGTTTAGCGTAAGCTCATTGCGCAGGATAAACTACAAAAAAACGTTCGATCTGAATTATTCGCAAAAATTTCGCCAAATGATTCAACTCTCTCGAACAAGATGGCTCGCTTTTCACGACGTCGTGAAACGTTTATTGGAGCAGTAGGTAGAGCTGAAAACCCATTTTACTATCGCTTTCGACGCTGAACGCTGTTACACTGCGAGAATAATTCGCGATATGCTCGAAGATGATGGAAACAGACTGTATTTGGTATTTTTTAAACCGATATTGTCTGAAGTACAGCATCTCAACATATCGTTTCAAAGTGAAAAAGTCGACGTCGGAAGTTTATACGTAGAGATGCCTCACGTATATTTGTCATTCGCTAGGCGCATTCTAAAACCGGTATTCATGAAACTCGCTCATGGTACATCGCTCGTGAATCAAGTGATTGAAGCTGTTCACAACGAACTTGCATTTTTGCCATTTATCGAGATGGATTTCGGCATTGAGTTCGAAAAAGAAGTGGCAAAGTCAAGAATTTCAGAAGCGATCAAGGCTCAAATCATGCAACGATGCTTCAAACTTTTAAAAAGACTGCTAACGGAATTGGCGCAGAGACTCCCGACGAATTTGGAATTTTTCATGAACATTAACCTTTTGAGTCCGAGTCGCTGTTTCTCGAAAGTGCACGTGAAATTCGAGGACTTGCCTCTTGAAGATTTTTTTGATCCGTGTGTCGATATCTCTGCATACAGAGCCCAATGGGAGAAGCTCCGTTTCGTCGATTGGAAATCGCACTATAACGGGGTTATGGAAAATAACCTTTTGTTCTAGCCCGATGTGTATAAATACACCGATGCTTATGGCAGATTTGTTTTCCGAGAATTAACGGAAGTTGTTCTGAAAATGCTTACGATTCCCACGAGTAATGCGGTAGTTGAACGTGCTTTCTCCGCCCTCACGTTAATAAAGACGCGAATTCGTAATAAAATAAGAACGCAGATGTTGCAGGGGCTTCTCAGAATTCGAATGCATTGTCAAAGCCGTGACAAATGCTGTAAGTCATTTCAACCGACCGGAGAAATGATTCAACGGTTTCAAACGAGCTTTATGTACGGGCCAGGGACATCAACGCAAACCACGAATCCGTCGATCGAGAATGAAGAAATCGACGCAGATAATCTGAAGGAACTAGTCGAGATCACGTCGGAGGTGCCGACGTTGTAAAATTTGGATTATAAATCCAAAAAAACCACTGAGAAAAATGTGATACAAATACTTACAGTCGTTTAAATTATTAAAAATATATTGATAAATTAAGAAACGTTGCTACATGTCTATGCTTTTGTATTTGAAAAATGTGATATGAATACATGATCCCTTAAATTATTAAAAATATGTTGATAAATTAATAAACGTTACTACACATCTATGTTTTTTTATTCAGGTTTAGATATATTTTAGGTTTGCTTTATTAGTGCTTAGATTTGTTTCTCGTTAACTTGGGTTCCAATAAGATTAATTGAACCTAATTGCCCAGTAAACACAGTTCTGTACCGGCAATGTAACGGCAAAGTAACCGAAAATAACGAGTAATGTTAACCGGATAGTACATGCAACTTACATGTAAGTTGCAATTTCCCACTCATGAGTATTACTCGTTATGTAATATTTTATGTAACCGTTACATTTTTGTTATGTTACTTGTTTGCTGTACAATGTAACTGCTATGTAACGGAAATGTACCGGTAATGTTACCAAAAGTAACAAGTTATATTATTCGAATATTACATGCAACATACGTGTAAGTTGTTATTTCCTACTCATAAGTATCACTGGTTATGTACCATCTTATGTAACTGTTATACTTCAGTTACGTTGCTGGTTCATCGTGTAATGTAATTTAATATATCAACTAGCACAACAGTTACGTAACCGCAATTTCGAAATGTAATATAACAGTGAACCCAGCTGATACCTATCAGCTGATAGAACTGCATTATTACATTAAATTGAACAGTTATTTAATGGTTGATGTGAATGTTATATTTCAAGTACATAAAGGGTTAGATAACAGCTTATGTAAAAGTTTTGTTACATTCACATGTATGTTTACGTAACAGTTGAAGTAAATTTAATGTTGTATTAAGACGAAGGGTTATGTGAGAGCTGATATAACTGTAATATTATGGTAACACGAATTATAATACATTTGGTATAAATGCAACATTACAGTTTTCTCTGAAAATACAAATAATTTTACACTATGGTTCAATTATAATTTTCCACGAAGCTATATTCGTAATTACTGTAAAAATATGATTATTTATTGATTATATTCGACCTTATACATTTTGTCGTTTCATGAATACCTTTAAAGTCTTTTTATGAAATATATTGCTATATTTTAAAGTATAATTAAGCCATAATGTAATTTTAAATATTTCCATTGCGTCCCGTAATGGATAAAAAATGATTAATAGTCTACATAATATATATGTAAAGTAATACTATAGTATCACTTCGCTAATTAGATAGTTCGCCTGTGATGAGCCAATTAGACACGTAAACAAACGAAGACACTGGGAACACCGAAACGCTGTCCTGTGTTCCAAACCGACGAATGTCGTTAGTTCAGTAAGAGACACGGTAGTGTCAACAAGATCAATTACCGTAAGGTGAAGACGGTTGGAGTAAAATAACTTTAATATCGTTTCTGATATCCTTACGGGTAAGAATATTCATCTAGTATTAAGTTAGTCTATAAGGTTGTTATAACTGTTATAATCGTTATTATTATTAATAAAAAAAGATCTGATATCCTTACAGAAAGCCAATATTGTTATTTGACCTGATCGGGACAAGAAAAACCAATTACGGCACATTATATACAGGATGTCCCATTTTAGACAATCCACGCAAATATCTTCGAAATTTGCCAACTCACAAAAAAGTGTTTCAGACAAGATTTGTCAGATTTGAAGGGGGACATCTGATGATCACTCCGGAATTGACCTTGGGATTGACGTTGAAGGTTTTATCAAGGTCAAATCCACTTTTTGAACGGAAATGCCTATTTTCGACTCCGCCATTCGATAGAGCAGGAAATTTTACATGGAAATATGTACTAAGTTTATTTTTTTTCATAGAGGTCATCGGGGTCAAAATGACTAAAAATCCATTTAAGCACACAGACAGTAATTTGGACTGTAAAATCATAATAACAAAGGGAAAAATTGACAGTTTTCCACGTTGTTAGAAAATTAAATGTCAATTTGAAAGTCGATTCAAGATTGAAGTTGTTGTGTACCAAAACATTGTTCTCATATCGAAACACATCTAACATTTCACCGCCGGCATTAGCATTACCCGATACTCACCACGAGGAGGTTGCTCGGTCGGATTTTGAGTATCGTGTAGCCCTGAAAAGGGCTGATTTCTTGTAAACTTTTAATTCACCAGATGCTCAAATGTTGCCCCGTTCACTTGTCGGCAGAGTTCGATTCGCCGATGGAAATTTCTTACGGTAATTTTCAGAGTCGAGTATCGGGTGATTGTCAGGTAAATCGGTGAATGGAAATGTTTTGTCATATCCGGTAAATTTTTACGGTGAAATCACACTAACTATTGGAGTATCACATTTCGTTTCCTTAAAACATGGAACATTTTAAGTTCATCCATTCATTGCTCAGTAAAAGTAACTTAGAAAACCTCTGTTTGTCTTTTACTAAGGTTTTTTACTTCTTACTTTGAGTTCTGAAAATTATTGTTTCTCTTGAATGGCCACCAAGGAAATGCCGGTTACTTTTACTAAGCAATGAACAGACAAGTTTACCAGTTACTGTGATTTCACCGTAAAAATTTACCGGATCTGACAACAATTTTCTGTTTACCGAATATCTGACAATCACCTGATACTCGACTCTGAAAATTACTGTTTCAAGGAAATGCCAGAGTATACGGCTAACGAAATCGTTGACATTCTGCTTGTTTTAGGAGAATGTCAATGGAATTACCGAAAAGCTGCTGCACTGTATCGTGCACGATTTCCTCAACGACAACATCCCAATCATAGTGTAATACTTAATATTGAGATTCGTAGTCGTCGAGGAAATTTTTCGCGACGAACGAAAAGACTGACTGAAAACGATCATCTGAATAATCCTCGATTTATCGCTGTACTAGCCACTGTCCATTTGGATCCTTATACTAGTTTGAGGGAAATCGAAAGAAATTTGGGTGTTCCAAGAGCAACTGCAAGCAGATATTTGCGGGCTGCAAAGTATCATCTATACCACATAACTATGAATCAAGCTCTATCTGAAGAAGATCATCGCCGCAGGATGATACTTTGTGATTGGGCAGCTCAACAAATCACGAATGACCGCAATTTTTTCGCTACGTACTCTTCAGCGATGAGGCCAGGTTCAACAGTACTGGAATATTGAATAGGCACAACTCTCACTATTGGTCTCCGGTAAATCCTCATTGGATGCAAGAGATTGATCACCAACATCGCTGGAGTTTCACCGTCTGGAGTGGGATCATCAATGGCCATTTAGTAGGTCCATATTTTTCCATGGCAATGTCGATAGACACAGCTACCTGCAGTTACTCCGAGACGAACTTCCAATTTTGCTCGAAAACGTAGACTTCTTTACAAGGGCGAGAATGTGGCTGCAACAAGATGGCGCAAGTCCGCATTATGCTCGCATTGTTAGAGACTTTCTCAACGTAGCATTTCGTTGTCAATGGATAAGCAGAGGGGGCCCTGTTGAATGGCCACCAAGGTCACCGGACCTAACATCACCGGATTTTTATTTGTGGGGTTATTTACGAGATGTAGTTTACCGCACAAGACCTACGACAAGGGAAAATATGGTTGAGCGCATTAGGACGACGTGCCTAAACATCCCACGTGAAGTATTATTGAATACCGTAAAAAATTTCCATCGGCGAATCGAACTCTGCCGACAAGTGAACGGGGCAACATTTGAGCATCTGGTGAATTAAAAGTTTACAAGAAATCAGCCCTTTTCAGGGCTACACGATACTCAAAATCCGACCGAGCAACCTCCTCGTGGTGAGTATCGGGTAATGCTAATGCCGGCGGTGAAATGTTAGATGTGTTTCGATATGAGAACAATGTTTTGGTACACAACTTCAATCTTGAATCGACTTTCAAATTGACATTTAATTTTCTAACAACGTGGAAAACTGTCAATTTGTCCCTTCGTTATTATGATTTTACAGTCCAAATTACTGTCTGTGTGCTTAAATGGATTTTTAGTCATTTTGACCCCGATGACCTCTATGAAAAAAAATAAACTTAGTACATATTTCCATGTAAAATTTCCTGCTCTATCGAATGGCGGAGTCAAAAATAGGCGTTTCCGTTCAAAAAGTGGATTTGACCTTGATAAAACCTTCAAGGTCAATCCCAAGGTAAATTCCGGAGTGACCATCAGATGTCCCCCTTCAAATCTGACAAATCTTGTCTGAAACACTTTTTTGTGAGTTGGCAAATTTCGAAGATATTTGCGTGGATTGTCTAAAATGGGACACCCTGTATATATATGGAAAAGTAAAGTTCGTTATTTTAATAATTATGATGAACTATACATTTTGTTTTTCACTTTGTCGACCGACTAGATACACCATACGATATAATTGCACCCATCGTACTACTCAACTAAATACTAAAAATGTAACGAAAAATATAATCCATGTATCATTACACAAAACATTACACAAAACATAATATTTGCCATATGAGCTCCATTTGCAAAAAAAATCTAAAATATTCACTTTTACATCACTCATAACCTGAATCAAATCATGCGCATGTAAATTCGGGTTAATATGAAATCTGCATGCTACTCTTTTTTTCATCACTTGAATAACACACATGATACATATATATATATATATATATATATATATTGTAACGGTTTCCACGTACATTAATATTTTTCTCAGGATTCGATGCTCGAGCAGGAATTAAATAGATATACAACCTGGTGGTAATGTGACAAGTTTTATTTGTATCGATCGGTGTAGGTAATACAGGGAGTCGGTGATCTACATCGATTCTCTCGCGCCAATTAGTTCACTGTGGAGAGTGATTTCCGTCGTGATCTCGTTGGCGCTGCTACTCGCTCTCGGTACGCTCGTCTTACCGAGCACGTGGTCCTCGATACGGTGAACAAAAATGGCCGCGGCCTCGGTGACCGATCATGCGTGTGTCTCGTCTCCGCGTATTTCTTTATGTGTTTTTCGTTGTTGTTAATGTTAATTTCGGGTCTCCTTTCGCGTGGTGTTATCTGAGTTGTACGTGCGCGGGATTCTTCACGCTGTCTCGGACGTGTTGAAGGCTAATTCTGCCAAATACCGGTGAGTTGTTCCTTTTTTGTACAACTATCTCAGTACTTGCAAAATACATTGTTTCTTTCTTTTCTTTTCTTAGGGCGTTTTTCAGTTCGACAGCCGGGACCTGCCTCTCTCGTGATAGGATGTTAAACCGATGCCCGTCTCCGTGCTACCTTCATCACGTGTGTATGCCCTTAGCGGGCGCCTTAGATCTCACGCGCCGCTTCTCGATTCTCAACGCCGGCCAGGGTTTGTTGCTGGGACTAGACGCGAGTTGCCGTCCTACGTTACGTCTACTGGGCCCGAAAGTAAGTACCCGTCTCGTTGCTTCCACGTAGTTTACCCTCTCTCTTTTGCCTTCCAGATACCATTTCTCACAGGGACCAGACGATATCCGTCTTTTCCGCCGAGGCAGAACTTTCGAACGTCGGAAGGTGTGTAAGTATCGTCTTGTACAAGCAGGTAAGAGAAAAAGGGTACTCGTCTTTCTCCCCGCAGGGTATTTATACCCTGTGGGCCTATATGTCGTGTGTGGGAAGCGGTCGCCCTCTGTCGGCCTATTGTTTAATTATCCGTTTTATTTGTTCCAGGTCGATGTCGTCTCATTGTCCCCCGAATTTTCTGCAGAGGCACAGCGCCCTGCGGGACATGTTGCTGCGAGTAAAGAATATCGCTGTCGAGGCTCGCAGCGGAATGACGGAGGTCTCGCTGTGAATCGAGGAAAATTCTTACAGGTAGTGTAACATTTCTATTTATCGTTTATTGATTCTTTTCTCCTGGTTACACAAATGTTTTTTTTTTTTTTTTTTTTTTTTTTTTTTTTTTTTTTTTATAAACAGAAAAAAAAATATATCTCTTCTTCGTTGTTCCCCGCCATCTTCTACTCGTTTCCTCCCACGTCGTCCGCGTGTGGCCATAACCACAGAAACCGGTCTCCTGGTTCGTCCTCGTCCTCCTCGTCCTCTAGGATTAGCGTCTCGAGATCTTCCCACCACAGGTCGTCTCGCATTACACTGTCGATGGCTTCCTCAACGTCCTCTGCCTCGCTCGGACGAACGTCGCCAGTGTCGACCATCTCTGCCTCCTGTCGGGACTGATATGCCGCCATCTTGTTTTCCCACAGGCTGGGATCGCAGTGGACTGGCCCCGGAGTATCCCAAATGAACGGGTCTTGCTCCTCCGCGACCTCTGCGACCCCCAACCTCTCCACCACTCGCCGATACGCCGTGCCGTTGTCCAATATTAATTCGCCCCACAGCGCCTGTCCTTCGGGTCCCGTCACCTCGAAATTCGCCTGCCATCTTCTTCTCGCTACCCATCGCATCAGCCGGTCGTTCTCTTCGTCCTCGTACCCGTCCTCGTGGCATGGCCGGAGACCCCGGACCGCACACGTCACCGCACAGAGCGCGATGCGCTTCGTCCACCTCGGCGACGTATAGCATTGCTGCAAGCTCGCTTCGACGTCTACGCCGTGGTCCCCGAGCCACAACCACGCCTGACCTTCCTCGTAGCCCATAATCACCGCGCGGTGGAACTGGCTGCCGTCGTCGTACAAAATTCCATTTCCCTCGTGCATTTCCTCCTCTATACACGGGTGCACTTCCGCCGTCGTCCTACGGATTCGGCTTATTGCCGCCAGCACACGTCGGGGATTTGGTTCTATGTCCTCGACGTGCAAATATATTTGGTCCGGCGATGCCACCGCGATGATTCGCACGTTAAACTGGCCGCCCTTGAGCTCGTCCGTCTTTATGGTTTGATAACGCATGTTGTTTCTTCGATGTCTCTTTCGTGACTGAGCTCTCTCGACGGTCCTTCCTCCCCTTCTCCTAAAGCCCGAGCGATTTTCCCGGATACCAACTTTTAATGTTCGCATCCGTTACCGTCTTTAATTGAAATATGTTCCCGATCACTCCACTTTTTAATTGTCTACTCCGCCGCTTTCGTTGCCTGCGAGCTCTACGCAACTTTTTTGCCTGAGTAGTCTCGCAACTTTGGTGATCTGCATCGACTTGGTTTGGCGCTTTTTCGTACGATGCCGATACTTCGTTCGTCTCGTCCATCTTATCACTGGCTTTGACTTCGACAATGCTCGCGTTACCTCCTTTTCAAATTTGTCCTCTTTTTTTTCGGCCTGGTGGCTTCTAGGGTGATACGTCTTTGAAACGTCCGTTTTCCTTTACACTCGCTGTGTCTCTCTCCTTTCCTTGCTTACCGTGTGTATACATTTTTTTCTTCTCAGGTCCTAGCGAGGGGTCTCTGCGTTTTTGGCACTGCCCGCTCACCTCGCCGTCCCTCTTCCCTGTTCGTCGCCAATAAGATGTGCTTCTTTTCTTTTTTCTTTTTTTTTTTTTTTTTTTTTTTTTCCGAAATTTTATTCGTGGAGGCCTTTAGTTACGGACCGATCATTTTCCATTTATCTGCTCATTTACCTCTTATTTATTTATTCCCTTATTTTCTTATTTATTTATTTCCTTATTTATCTATTTTCTTATTTATTTATTCTCTTATTTATCTATTTCCTTATTTATTTATTTTCTTATTTATCTATTTATTTATTTTATTTATTTTCTTATTTATTCGTCCCCCCATCTTTCCCTCTCCGGTAATTTTCTCACTTCCTCATTTCTTTCTCTTATCTAGCTTTTTTTTTTCTCTTATTTCTTTCTCTATTTGGTTGTCTTTTTCGCAGGTTCCGGAGACGGCACGTATTTCTTCAGAAGGCATGCGTGGAACTTCCCTCTCTCCTTCTTCGTCGTGGGATCCTCCAGCAAATACGTCGCCAAGGCCACACATCTTTTTATACGATACGGCCCCTCGTATAATGGCATAAACTTTGCTGTCCTTTTGTTTTTCGGGTCGGACACGTTGAGCGCTCTGACTAGCACCCGGTCCCCCGGTTCGAACGACGTCGTCCTGTGCTTTTCGTTAAATCTTTGGGACCGCGCGAGACCCTTCACGCGAATCCTCTCTTTGATTTGCTCAATTTTCTTCTCGTAGGTTTTCTCGTCCAACTCCTCTGGACTTTTCTGCAAAATCCACTTGCTCCATGCTCGTTCCGGTTTTCTTTTTGTGTGTATCTCCGTTGGTACTTCTTCCGTCGTATCATGGTAGACGTCGTTGATGCACGTCTCTATGACCGGTAGCCATTTCGCCCATCCGGCATGGTTCTCATCTAGGAACGTCCGTAAGAACCGCGCCAACTCCCGGTTGACCCTCTCTACGATGTTGCCTTGCGGATGCCGGATCGATGAGAAGACTTTCTGGATCTTTTCCTTCTCCAATTTCTCTATCCATTTCTTCGAGGTGAATTGCGTTCCGTGATCGAATTGTATGCGCTTCGGCCGTCCGTATTTTGGAATATAGTCGAGAAATATTCGCCTTATCGTGGCATCCGCATTTGCTTTCTGTAGCGCATATAACTTCACGTACTTTGTGAATGCGTCAATCGTTACTAGGATGTGTTTCACCCCTCCTGCCGCGGGAGGAAGAGGACCGAAGTAGTCAATCGATAATAAGTCCCCCGGTCCCTCCGGTATGATCGTCTGCATCTTCGCGTGACTCGTGAAATTCGGATTCTTATTCCTCTGGCAGATATCACACGCCGCGATAATTTGTCGGGTTCTCTTCGCGAGATGTGGGTGTGCGAATTCTTCTTGCAGCAGCTTGTACACTTTCCGAGCTCCGATATGCCCGTACATTCCGTGACATTCCTGTACCAGCCTTTCAATGACGGTTGGGGGTATCAGTATTTTCCATTCTCCGACTCGCGTCCTTATCATCAGGTGTTTGCCTCTTATTTGGTATTTCCTATTTTCATCTCCCGTTTTCTCGGCTATTTTCCATAGTTCCTGCATCGTTGGGTCATTTTTCTGTATGTCCCCGAGTTCTTCAAACTTCTGCTTCATCTCTGGACTGAAATCCGTTGCCCACGCCGCAGCTATCGTAATTCTCTTTCCCTTGCTGGCGTTGTCATCCCCCTGATGTGGTCGACTCAGCCAGTCTGCTGCGACATTCTCTTTCCCCGGGCAGTGCTCTACCGTTATATCATAGTCCTGTATGCTGAGTACCCACCGTACCAGCCTGTCGCTCGTGAAACGGCAGGTCTTCAGAAACGTGATCGCCTTGTGATCGGTTCGGATATGTATCTTCGCTCCGAGGATGTACGTTCGAAATTTTTGTAGCGCCCATACTACTGCCAATAGCTCTTTTTCGGTAGTCATATACCGTATCTCGGGTCCCTTTAACGTCCGACTCGCAAACGCCACCACTCCTGTTTCATTGTTCTCGTCTACTTGTTCCAAAACGGCCCCTAGGGCGTGATCGCTTGCATCGGTTGTTAACCAATACGGTTGTGTGACGTCCGGGTGTTTCAACATAACGCTTTCCGTAAACAAACCCTTCACTTTGTCGAAAGCCTCTTGTCGTTTCTCATTCCACTGCCACGTCGCCCCTTTTTTTATCAGGTCTAATAGCGGCACCGTCTCTTCTGCGTGCCTATGTGTGAACCTTGAATAAAAATTTATCAACCCTAGGAACCCTCGCAACTGCCTCTGATTTGTTGGTGCCGGAAATTCCCTTATGGCGGCAATTTTCTCGGGTTGCGGCCTTATTCCCTCCGTCGTGAGCCGATGACCTAGGAAATCCACCTCCTTCCGGAAGAACGAGGATTTTTTTAAGTTCAGGGTCATGCCATGCCTTTCTATCCTTCCCAATAATTCTTCAAGGTGGCCGATATGCTCCTCCGGACCGCTCGATATGCATAATAAATCGTCCACGAAATTTATTACCGATGGCCCTCTTCCTTGTAAGACTACTTCAAGGCCTTTTATCAAACTCGCCGTGCTCGTTTTTAATCCGAATGGCGTCACCGTGAATTGATAACATCGGCCCTCGTGTAAAAATGCCGTGTACGGCCTCGATTCTTCGTGTAGCGGGATTTGCCAAAAGCTACTCGTCATATCCAGACTCGACATAGTACTTATCCCCTGACACTGCTGAAAAATTTCTTCGATCGGCGGAGCTGAGTCGTGATCCTCCTTTAGGTTTTCGTTCAGCTGTCGTGCATCTAAACATAGTCTGACCGTGCCGTCTTTTTTTATTACCGTCACCATGGGGTTTATAAATTGACTGTTGGCTCCCTCGATGATTCCGTGTCGCAACATACGTGCGATCTCTTCCCTCACTTTTTCGCGATGCTTGATCGGAACCGGGTATGATCGATTTACGTACGGCTTCTGATTCTTCATGTGTAATTTATGGGTGTATGCTGTCATCCTCCCCGGACGCCGAGTGAACGTGTGCCGGTATTTCCAAATGAGATCTCGAAACTTTCTTCGTACAGCCTCTGAGATACCTTCTATCTCGTGACTTTTTTTCTCAATTTCTTCTCCGCTGAGTTCATCCTCCCCCGCCATAGTCACGGCCATACTCTGGGCTACTTCGTTCTCTTTATTACCTTCCGGCTGATGCCATCGACCGTCCGATAGTTCTAGCATTACTTCTCCATTCACACCTATCTGATCGCGAGCTGCATCAATCTTGATTCGCATCGCCCTCATTCCGTCTATCCCCAATATTCCGTCTCTTCTCAGTTTCGGGATTATCATTAGCTGCAACATCTCCCGTGTTTCGCTGATTGCTACTTCGGCCCATATGCTTCTCGTCAACCTACTCACTTGTCCGCTGAATGCCCCTTGCACCTCGCCCCCCGTCACCGGTAATACTGGGCAGTCTTGGCACTGCGGACGTATCCTCTCGTAACATTCTTCTGATAGTCCGGATACCTCACTGCCACTGTCGATTAACATCTGCACTTTTTCTTTGCCTTCAATTTCCACCTCGATCTCCGGGCTTTTTATCACCGTCATCCGTCGGTGTATCGGTCCCTCCTCCATCAAATAGCCTCTCGGGGCTTCATACGCGTCGTATTCGCTCTCTTTCTTCTTCCCCTTTATCTGCTGTGCGTGTTCCTTTTCTCTGCTGGTCACATTCGCAATTTCGATCTTCCCAACTTTCTCTCTTTCTTGTTTCTTCCTCCTTTCGCGTTCCCGTTTCTTCATGTTTCTCTTCTTTCTTTGCCTGGCCTCTTCTAATTCCTGTTTGGTATATTCGTCGTCCGTTACGCCACTGTTTCGTATATCCAGGGTATTAATCTCGGGCGTAACGGCTACTCGTTTCCCTGCGCGTTTTCGGGCGACTTTCTCTCTCCCTCTTCCGGTGCGTGAGTCGGCTTTGTCCAGGGTGGTGCATTGGGATTTAACCCTGCCTCCCTCGTCCGAGGTGAATTATCCCACTGACGGTTCTCGCGAGGTCTTGCGTTCCCCTGCCAGGCCGAGCCCTGATCTCTTTGATTTCGATATTGATTTCCCTGCGTTCCTTCCGTTTTATCTGCGCCCGTTTGTCGCTGTCCCCCGTACTCTCTGCCGTACGAGGGTTTGTACCGAGATCTTTCACCCCCCCAATTCTGGTAATACCGTCTCTGCGAGTTCAACGGTCCGGATGCATCTAGCCTCTCTAGTAATTCGAGAAAACCGTCTATCGTTTTTACGGTTCCGAGCTGTACCGCTGATCGAACTGTTTCGTTGAAATGGTTCCCTAAGTACCGAATGATTTCCTCATTGGTTAGTTTTTTTGTCAAGTCCTTTGCATTTCCGAATATCCGAGTCGCGTATTCTGCGCGACTCGCTTTTTGTTCGTCTATCTCGTACGCTCCGAATTCCAGATTCCGACTGATTTTATCCTGGATCTCCTGACTCCAATACCGCAGTCTGAATCTCTTCGCGAAATCCTCTATCGTGTAGACGTCGTCCTCCACGACTCTCCACCAATCTTTCGCAGCGTCCCTTAGAGACTGATTTATTAAATAGTGGAGATTTGTGTTCCCCGTAAGATCCCAGAATTGCTCAAATTCCCGGAGATACCGCATAGGCCGTTCCTTACCGTCCCCGCTGAAACTCGGGGGTCTCTGCTTTACTGCGAACGCCTGGCTTATATTTAGGCCTCCCTGCGTCATATTTACCGTGTGAGAGAGTCGACTACGTATTTCGTCTTCCACTGCATCTAAGCGATTTCGGTTATTTTTAGCCATTTCCACTGTACTTTTTGATATCTCGCTCTGTTGAAAAAGGCTACTCCTCGTGATCTGAAGGTTCTTTTCCATTTCATCGTAGTCCGCCTTCCGTTCACGATCCATTTCCTCCATTGCCGTTCTCATCAGATCCTGAGATATCGTCAGTTTTCGATCGGTCTGTGCGGCTACCCGGTCGATTTCTTCTCTGAATTCGCCACGGACCAATTCTTGTGTCTGCCGGCACCTCAGTACACATTTTTCGTCTAAATCCGTTATCTGCTCGTTCGTTGTTAGACGTTCTCTGTTTTGTTCGTTTTTCATTTCTTTCAATTCTCGTAGCATTACCCTTATTGACTCGTCAATTTCGAGCTGTAACGCTTCGGAACTTGCACGGATGTCTTCTTGGCGCATCATCGTGCTGTGTCCCACGGTGGGGGTTATATTTAAAGTCCCGCCAAGCGCTATTTCATCCCCTACGTTTTCCTCGGCCGGAGCTCCACCTGTATCGGCCATTCTTCTTGTGCGGTTCGCCACTTTACCCAGGTTCTTATTTAATTTGGTCGAGTCCCTGTTCGGGTGCCAAATGTAACGGTTTCCACGTACATTAATATTTTTCTCAGGATTCGGAGCTCGAGCAGGAATTAAATAGATATACAACCTGGTGGTAATGTGACAAGTTTTATTTGTATCGATCGGTGTAGGTAATACAGGGAGTCGGTGATCTACATCGATTCTCTCGCGCCAATTAGTTCACTGTGGAGAGTGATTTCCGTCGTGATCTCGTTGACGCTGCTACTCGCTCTCGGTACGCTCGTCTTACCGAGCACGTGGTCCTCGATACGGTGAACAAAAATGGCCGCGGCCTCGGTGACCGATCATGCGTGTGTCTCGTCTCCGCGTATTTCTTTATGTGTTTTTCGTTGTTGTTAATGTTAATTTCGGGTCTCCTTTCGCGTGGTGTTATCTGAGTTGTACGTGCGCGGGATTCTTCACGCTGTCTCGGACGTGTTGAAGGCTAATTCTGCCAAATACCGGTGAGTTGTTCCTTTTTTGTACAACTATCTCAGTACTTGCAAAATACATTGTTTCTTTCTTTTCTTTTCTTAGGGCGTTTTTCAGTTCGACAGCCGGGACCTGCCTCTCTCGTGATAGGATGTTAAACCGATGCCCGTCTCCGTGCTACCTTCATCACGTGTGTATGCCCTTAGCGGGCGCCTTAGATCTCACGCGCCGCTTCTCGATTCTCAACGCCGGCCAGGGTTTGTTGCTGGGACTAGACGCGAGTTGCCGTCCTACGTTACGTCTACTGGGCCCGAAAGTAAGTACCCGTCTCGTTGCTTCCACGTAGTTTACCCTCTCTCTTTTGCCTTCCAGATACCATTTCTCACAGGGACCAGACGATATCCGTCTTTTCCGCCGAGGCAGAACTTTCGAACGTCGGAAGGTGTGTAAGTATCGTCTTGTACAAGCAGGTAAGAGAAAAAGGGTACTCGTCTTTCTCCCCGCAGGGTATTTATACCCTGTGGGCCTATATGTCGTGTGTGGGAAGCGGTCGCCCTCTGTCGGCCTATTGTTTAATTATCCGTTTTATTTGTTCCAGGTCGATGTCGTCTCAATATATATATATATTCACGGCTTATTATATTTAATATTTTTTAATATTCTGAAGAAAAAAGATAATGAAAGAAAGCAGCGATTATACACCTTCCCTTCCGAAACACTGGAAACACAATGAGATGCGCTGGGCCCAATGCACGAGGCACGAGACGCTACGGGGGTCACACATCACAGAACACGGAGTACGATACTAGCGACGCTTATGGCGAATTCGTAAAACCCACGCGTACTTGTTATACGCTTTCTGCGTAACCATTACAGGAATTAAGTATACGAGTATAATGTATGGAATCGCAATGTTATTGCGATTACGCTTTTTTGACAGGTTTCTTCTTTCCTCCTAACTTTTAATAAGTACTACTCGTAATGTGCGCCCTTTTTTCGTGTAAAACGTACCGGCAGAGGCTCAGCAATATGCCCACCACTGGCCCTGCACGGTGGCGGGAGTTGTTTAAATCGAAATTTGAGGTCGTACTAATAATAAGTCTTATTAAGGATGTTTGTTCCGTACGGGAAATTGATTACTTGCATGGCAGAGGCAAATAACCCACCTTTTAATCTCGAAGTCGTTTCGATTAATTTTATTTATTTATGGCTACAACGGTGGTCACATTACGGGTATAAAAATATGTTTTGTGGCGTATTGCTGCGCGTACATATATGACGAGCCTCCTTCCGCCATCGAGACACAAAGTCAACTGGTGCTTGCCGGCAGAGCTGCCAGATCGCGCGCGAAATTTACCCCCTCTCTAGCGTCCTGCGCGCCCATCACACAATCATAGTAGCGCGTGTCCGTGAGCGAGCGATGCTCGGACATCTTCGGAAAGAGCCGAGCGCGGTCGGGCAACTTCGACCGTGCCTTCGGCAGCTATACCAATACATGGACGCTGAGCCCGTTCATGTGCGGCCAAGCCGAAACTGAGGCTTTGAGCGAAAAAGCAATCTGATGGGAAGACCAGAGGCCCAAATTTTGTTTATTTTTTTTCAATATTTTTTTTTTATATTTATACGAAGTGAAGGTGACCACCCACACATTCATTTGCCAAAGTAGTACGCGCGCAACTCTTAAGAACTTTCTAAAAAATCGACTTTTAAAAATTGCCTAGCCGGGTAAAAGAGGTTCACGTTTAAAATTTTTTAACTGGTCGAGTGGTCGAGTGGTGAGCGTACTCGACTAATAACTGCTAGGTTGCTGGGTCGAATATTGCCCGTGGGTACCTTTTTTTCAATTTTTATACCCATGTAACGGTCCCACATTCCTTTCTCACCACTCTCATCTATCCCTAATCTCTTTTCCCGCTAACCCCTAACTTGCTGACTCCACAGTCTCACGGTCCCTTATCACCTATCCCCTCCACTTCAAAACTCTTTCGCTCAACCCTTTCATCATCACCTTCCTCTTAACCAAATCAGTTCTCCTCCGACTTCCTCAGCATCAAAACCTCTTTCTATCTTCAATAAAATATAAACCTTCATCGCAAAGACAAGTCATATCATTTATTTCAATCACCGCCGGACATCCCGTCACATGGTGTCAGAAGTCGGATTCGACCGACGCGAATCGGAAAAAAAACAAAAAAAATTTTTTTCAATAAAAACGAATTACACAAACGACACAACGAAGACATCAAAAAATAAATTAACACAAAGTGAAAAAAAAAGGAGAAACACATCAGAGAAAAATCACATAACACAGCCTACACTACACAACGCACACGGAAACGAAGCAGCAAAAGAAGAAAGGAACAACGACCACCGAGAGGCACGCATATCGCACACACAACGAAGCAACGAGAGACCGACACACACACGACACGACCACAGCCACACCAACATCTCAGCCGCTACGCGTGAGTCACCACCACAGCGCACCAAGGCAATAGGCGAACAGCTGATGCTTACGCTCACCATCGCTCTGCTGGCACTGTAAGTACACTCCACTCAAAAATCTTTTGCATGTTAACTTTGAGAATCGCAATTTCGTCTACGGTGGAAGTGATTATCACACACACACATTAACAATTTCACACAGAACGTAACATTTTTTTTTCTTTCCATCCCCCATTTCAAAAAAAAAAAAAAAAAAAAAAAAAAAAATTTTTAGGGAAACAATTAAATTCACTTTCCGGACATAATTTGTAAAAATAAAACCCTTCAAATATGATTTGGGAAAACTATTATCAATAATAATAATAAAACTAAAATAAAATAAATTAACGAAAATAATGATAAACGAACAAATACACATTTATCGCAAATTTACACAATTCTCTAAAAACATGTTTCTATGTCATTTTATCGCGCTGTAATATCGGATCCACCGACCAGACCACCCCGTAGAACAAATAGACGACCCCTATATTTCCGCCAAAACACTGAACACCAAATTACAATGGCCGAAAATAACAACACATTCACATTCAGAGACGCGTTCAAAGTCGTCCCTATATACGACGGAAAAGACATTAAAATAGAAGACTACGCCAAAATACTTAAACGCGTCAACGAATGCCTTTCAGATGGCGAACGAACAAAATTATTAAAAATGATCCCACTGAAACTGAACGGTATCGCACATTCAGTCATCGACGCAAACCCTCCAAATTCCCTCGAATCACTTTTAAAAACATTAAAAAAAGCATTTAGCAAAAATAAAGATTTAGCCGACTTAGAAAATGAAATAGAATCAACCCCACAAAATTACGACGAAACAGTCATGGAATACGCAGCGAGAACGCGCGATATCCTAAATAACATAATAGACAAACTATCAGATGTATACAATACAGCCGCACAGAGAACATTTCTAGACGCACGAATCGACGAAGTAACAGCTAGGGCAAAAAGAGCTTACGTCAGAGGACTAATACCCGCAATAGGTTCCCATTTGATTCTTTATAATGCAGAGACATTCGATAACATTATAGATCGAGCTCAAACAATAGAATACGAAATCGAGAAACAAAAGCGAATGCGCGGAATACTCGATATCAGAAACACCGCAAAAGTCCATTTTACAGAATACAAAAACCCAGGAAAATTTTGCGAACTTCACCAATCACACTCACATGACACAAAAGACTGCTTCACAATAAAACACATGCGCGAAGGTAAAAACTCTTGGCGCTCACAAGAAACATCCGACAGATACCGAAATAATTCACGAGACAGATACACTCAAAACAAAACCAGAAATTCTAGAAGCCAATACAGAAACAACTCAAACGACAGATACAGAGATTATAGGAATCATTCGAGAAACCGTTCTAACGACAGATATTCAAACAACAGATATTCAAACGACAGACACTCGAACGACGGATATCGAAATTATTCAAACGACAGATACAGAGATAACTCTAACGACGGATACAGAAATCGTTCTAACGACAGATATTCAAACAACAGATATTCAAACGACAGATACTCGAACGACGGATATCGAAATTATTCAAACGACAGATACAGAGATAACTCGAACGATAGACACAGAAGTTATTCAAACAACAGATATAGAGACCACTCGAACAACAGATACAGAAATTACTCAAACGATAGAGACCGAAATAACTCCCGAAACAATTCACGCGAAAGACACCAAAACGAACATCGAGAACCACCTAACACAGATTCAAATACCGAGCAACGAAAATCTCAAAATAATTCATCCGGTAGAAATACCCCGACAAAATCAAGAACAAACAGCACAGAACACATTGATACACTTTTCGAGAAAGTTGACTTAAAAAACTAAGACAACGTCTCGCGGAAAAGTGCGACACGGGACTCATTATCAGAGCACTAAAGACATTCAATCGCGAACAACTAAAAGAAATTGGAATTAAATTCAGAGAAGCAACGCTCAAATTGGGAATTTCAAAAAATCATAAATCTCCCTCAATTGCATTAAACTCACCTGATTTTATGCACAGAGAAACGAAATTATTAATTGATACAGGTTCACAAATAAACTTGATAAAACGAAGCGCACTCAATCACGCAACTGAAATCGACACACGGGAATTTTACGAACTAACAGGTATAACTGACGGTAAAACATACACTCGAGGCAAATGCTCAATCCAAATTAAATCAGCAAAAGCAGAATTTCATGTTGTCACCGACGCATTTCCAATCCAGGAAAACGCGATACTTGGCGACGCATTTTTCAAACAGATCCCAGCCGACATACTATATACACAAAGATGCATAACCTTCCATGGTCATACTATACCATTTTTTGAACGGGAATATATCACAATCCCCCCGAAATCAAAAACAATAATGCATATCAGAATTAAAAATAACGAGATCTCAGAAGGATACGTCCCACCATATAAAACCAAAGAAGACATACGTTACGGCGGCGCATTAGTAAAAAACAACGACGGAATTGCATACTTACAAGTAATCAACCGTCAACCAAAATCAATAGAATTGGAAATTCCTACTGTAGAATTGCAACCGATCGAGATCATTTCAGAAACACCATTCAAACTCGAAACCGATCTTTACAAAAATTCGCAAAACAATAACGCATCAATTTATACAGCAAACGTATCCGAAAATAACGAAGAACGACTACAACGTCTCAAATCATTACTCCATTTAGATCACCTGAATAACGAAGAAAAAGAACACATTTTACAACTAGTCTCTGAATATCCAAAACTCTTCTTACTACCAAACGACGAACTTGGTCACACGACAATAACACAACACAAAATTCCCACGACAGACAACAAACCTATTAACACAAAGCAGTACCGATTCCCACCCGTACACAAAAAAGAAATTCAGACGCAGGTCAATAATTTACTGGAGAAAAACATCATCCAACCTTCCCTCTCCCCCTATAACTCACCAGTTTGGGTCGTACCAAAAAAGGCAGACTCACAGGGCAAAAAGAGATGGCGAATGGTTATCGACTTTCGTAAATTGAACGCGGAAACAATATCCGACGCGTACCCATTACCGAGTATCATAGATATTCTGGACCAATTGGGAAAAGCCCGATATTTCTCCATTTTTGACTTAGCATCTGGCTTCCATCAAATCGGAATGGACCCGGAACACAAACAAAAAACCGCATTTTCAACGGCAAACGGACATTTCGAGTTCAACCGTATGCCATTTGGGTTGAAAAATGCTCCTGCAACATTCCAACGATTGATGGATGTCGTATTATCAGGACTTCAGGGTAACGACCTGTTCGTATACCTGGATAACATCGTCATTTATGCTAATACTCTGCAGGAACATGCGACAAAATTTCGGCGGTTAGCGAAACGCTTAACCGAAGCAGGCCTAACTTTGCAAACCGACAAATGTCAATTCTTGCGAACAGAGGTTACATGTTTGGGACATACAATCACGGAAGAAGGCGTAAAACCCAATAATACAATAGTAAAATCCATAACAGAATTCACAACACCAACTAGCAAAAAGGGAATCAAACAATTTACAGCCCTCGCAGGTTATTACAGACGATTCATAAAAAATTTTGCAAAAATCGCATCTCCACTAACAAAACAACTGAAAAAAGAAGTAACATTTCAATGGACAGACGAGTGCCAAAAAGCATTCGAACTACTCAAAAACAAAATTATAAAACGTCCAATTTTGCGTTATCCCGATTTCGATAAACCATTCACGCTCACTACAGACGCATCAGACTACGCAATAGGCGCAGTCTTAAGTCAGAAACATAATAAATTCGATCACCCCGTAGCATTTTACTCAAAAACACTCTCGAAGCCACAACAAGCGTACGATACAATGAGAAAAGAACTTCTAGCCGTAGTTTACGCAGTAGAACATTTCCGCCCGTATTTATACGGCAGACAATTTACATTGATCACCGATAATAGAGCTTTGACATATCTAAACACCAAATCCGACTTGCCACAGCAGCTTCAGCGCTGGCAAATAACCCTCAACGATTACGATTTCAAAATACAACATCAACCGGGAAAATCGAACCACGTCGCAGACGCACTATCTAGAAACCCCATTGCTGTCATGCCTATCAGACAGAGAGACAGTTCTTCAAAGGAAGAACACGTCCCAAAAAGACCAAAACATTCACACCAACCAAATACACGACAACGCTCTGACTCAGACGAAGAATCAGGCAACCCAACACCCAAAAAGAAACAACAAAACGAACAAAAAACAGAAAGTGAAAGCGAACACGGAAACAACACACAACCTAAATCAGATCCAAAAATCGACGATGAATCCCCACAAACAGAAGAGGAAACAAATATAGAAGAAAATAGCGAAGACGTCATCACAGAGACAGAAGCAACGGAGGAGGAACTCACAAAAAATATAACGACCAGGAAACGTACAAGGAATAATACGGCAAAGGAATTCAATACGACAAACAAGCGCAAACGACCAAGGACACGAAATGAAACTACAACGGAAAAATACACACCAACAAAAAACCAAAAGGAAGAAAACGAAGAAAACAAAGGCAAAGAAAAAGTCGACGAATTAAACGAAAGGAATCAACGATTTGCAGATATTAATCCCAATAAAAATGGAGAAAATAAAGACGAAAGCGCAAATAAGTACAGAGGCCAACGAGCCCAGCAAACAGACGCAAATCAAACATATCCACAAAAACGGGAAATGCAACGCAAATCGGGAAACCAAATAGATGAACAGGCAACGCTCAAGGACTATGACAAGGATCAACAGGACTCAGAATCAGCGACGCACATCGGAGAAGCGACCGCTGACAAGGAAACGGATACATCAGTCACGGAACCAAATTTCCGATCACCAACAAATCCAACAGAAACACAAGATGTTCAACGAAATGCACAACCGCAAGTGCAGCCGAACTTCAGATCACCATCACTACTACGAACGTCCACAAAGAAGTCAAAAATTACCACCAACATAGGCCCATACTCACCGGAAATGACGCCCGAATACTTTGATTCACTAGCAAAGTCACCAGAAAATAACAACGACAACGCAAACTTCTCTTCTGAAAGAAACATCGGAAAAAACATCAACCTTCCAGTAGAAGTACCACAGTTGCACAACACACAAGCAACCATCGAGCCAACATTTCGATCTCCACCCGGAAATGTTGAACGAATCACCAGACAAACTACTCCACAGCGAAAATCAACGAACAATCCATCAAACCCATCAGCAGGCAAGAACACCTCAAGTGAAAACAATATAACAGAAGCAGATAGTGATACACCATTCGTACCATCGCAGTACTATAGGAAAAGAATGACACACAAAGAATCTCGCCCCGCAACAAGAACCGCAGAAATAACGGAAGATATAACAAACGAAAACAAAGTTATCATCACACAAAAGAACATCCTAGCACAAAAAGATAATATTGCATACTTCCTATCAACTGACTGTGCAATAAACACCATGATTCCAGAAATTTTACAAGAAAAAGGCAGAATCAACCAACAATCACTTCTGGACTGTAATCCCAAAGTTGGTGACATTCTAATTACTCGCCGAGGAATCACCTGCTATTTCGCAATAATCTGCAAACGAAAAACAACAGATTCACTAACCATCATGGAAGTACGAAACTGCTTAGAAACACTATTCGAGGTATTCAATAAATTACAGCTAAAAACTTGCACAATCTCCAAGGACCCCAAAATCCTAAATCCATTCATTTGGACAGACATCAAATCATTCGTACGAGCAAAGTCAGCGAACTCGCAGACAACCATCACACTTTGCCATGGTTTATTATCAGTACCACCACAGCGGAACAGGAAAAACATCATCCAGGAATTTCATAATTCAGCGATTGGTGGACATAATGGAATATCAAAAACATATAACCGTATCCTATCACAATATTACTGGAAAGGCCTAAAGAACGACATTCGAGAATTCATCAAACATTGCTTCGATTGCCAAAAGAACAAACTGGTACGAGTGAAAGATAAAGCACCCATGATCATCACCGACTCTCCAGCAGAACCATTCGACAAAGTCGCAATCGATATCGTAGGACCCTTACCAAAAACCACACAAGGACACGAATATATTCTGACCATCTTGGACCTTTTCAGCAAATTCGCCATAGCAATTCCTTTAAAACAGCAAACTTCAACGGATATCGCCAAAGCACTTACCACAGCTCTTATAACAACATTCGGTGCTCCTCGAGCAATACTATCCGATCAAGGAAGAAATTTTATGTCTGACACATTCAAACAATTCGCTGAACTCTTTCAAATTCGACAGTACAAAACATCAGCATACCATCCTCAGTCAAATGGCGCAATAGAACGTTACCATCACAGCCTTGCCGAATTCCTAAAACATTTCATCGACGACAACCGTGATTGGGATGAACTCCTTACACTTGCAACATTCTCCCATAACACAAGTACACACGAAAGCAGCGGATTCACACCATACGAACTTGTCTTCGGAAGAACTGCCCGTACACCTTCCGAATTTCCACCTCCAGAAGCAACAATAACATACGACGACTACATGACAAACCTCACGAACAATTTAAAAAAGACACGACAAACAGCATGGGAAAAACAAATCAAATTTAAAAAACGAACAAAACGATATTACGATAAAAGAGTCACAGAACCAAAATTCGAAAAAGGACAACTAGTATTCCTCATAAAGGAACAAAGAAAAGGGAAACTCGACTCCCATTACGTAGGACCATTTAAAATCTTAGAAGTATTAGAAAGACATAATGTTAAGTTAGAAATTAAGAACGGCAAAACAAAAGTAGTACACATAGACAAAATAAAAATGGCACATGTTACAGATGCCACGCACACGCCTCAAGTGTCAACCCCTTAATAAAAAGTACACAACTCGCACAAAAGCCAGGACTAATTCACGTTTTGTCTTCATCAAACCGGCTTCTGGTTACACAGCAACCTTAGAAAACTATAAAAAGTACTTTAATCTAGAAACTTTAGCAGATTTTAAAATTACGATGTCGTACTACGTGTGCGACCAGGTTAACCCAGTCCAACAGATAGACGAAAACACGCAATGTGAAACACAAATTTTATGAAACTCGCAATTCAAAAATTTAGAAATATGCGATATTCGATTAAAAATACTCCGCCATGCCATTGGTCCAGGATCCCAGATACAAACACATATCTCTTTGCAGCAGCAAAATTAGAAAACCTCTACGTCAATTGCGATAACCATCAGTCATCCATTTATACAATAGAAAACACTGCCACCTTAAATATTAGCCCGCCATGCCAAGTGAAAACCCGTACGACTCAACTAACACCTTCCATCGACATAACATCCACAACCCAAACAAATTTCTCCCCTACCCTAGTACTCAACATGACAAAATAATAGACAATTCAATCCAGAACGAGAAACCCTTAATAAATACCACAGAAATCATCCTAGACACAGAGAAATCCATATGCTCTCTAGAATTAAACGTAATAAACAACGACAATAACAATAATCACTCATATACCAAAACAATCTAACGATGCACGCCACTACATATAACTTCTTCTTCTTTACAATAAAATGTCTAATTATACCTTAAACTTCATTCACTCAACCCACGAACCCAAAACACCCACAAAACCAACCAACACATCCCAAGTAACATACCTCTTCTACTAATCAACAAGCTAATAAAAGATTTAGAATGTTACAGCAGCTCCAGCAGGATAAAAAAAAAATAATAAAAGAAAACCAGGACTAGACACAAAATATAACTTGGACCAAAACATGAACATATAACCAGGACAAATAATATATATTGTGACGGGTGTCACGGGCGTCCACTGGCACAGAACCTGGAAGATAATAATAATAATCAGTAAGGGTAGTTTTCGCCGAGGTACACAGAGGGACGGAGACGGGAAAGGCATTCTCACATGAGACGGATGCACTCCCCGGGTATAAAGAGGGTCTGCGAGAATGAGAAAGTACCCCGTCTAAAAGAAGCACCGTCTCGAGAATATCAAAACTTACCGAGAACTTAGGCAGACACTCTAACGGCAGAACCGGACTCTCTGATAAAGAGGGTTAAGTCGCGCTGGTAGGAGGGTAGGCTGGAGGTCTTAATAAGCAAGGATATCAAGGACGGTGTAACTTGAAGGAAAAACGAAGTCTCAGTGCGAGACGAAACTTACCGTCATAATCGAGAATCCCGGAGTACGACGTGGCCTGCAACGGATACGAACGGCGTGGCGAGGCAAAGGCAGGACCTACAGAAAGAGTAACGACGCTAGAAGCACGGTAGACCGACAGCCAACGCACACACAAATTGGCAACGAACCTGAGAGCCGTCGCACACTGCACATAACACATACCGGGGATACGAGCACAAGAAAACTCGTCACATACCCGTTAAAACGTTCACTGGGCAAACACATTCCGCGCAGTCATCGCCATCTTGGAACGATTGACAGGCGGACACCGGGTATCGAAGCACGAGACCGGCGACTTGCCAACAAGGTCGGGAGACGTGGCGCTGCGAGCGGCACGCTCAGCGGTGAACTACGCTACACTCGCCGAACAGCAATCCCGGCGCAGCAAGAGAGGGAGAGAGAGAGGGACAGCGGCGAGCGACGGGTCGCGACACGGGAGATCGGCAGCGCGATCTTGGCAGCATAGGGGCAGCGGCGCTGCGAGCGGCACGCTCAGCGGTGAACTACGCTACACTCACCGAGCAGCAACCCCGGCGCAGAGAGATAGAGAGAGAGATACAGCGGCGAGCGACGAGCCGCGACACGTGATATCGGCAGCGCGATATTGGCAGTATAGGGTCCAGCGGCGCTGCGAGCGGCACAATCGCGGGTGAACTAAGGACAGCGGTACGAGACTAGCGGGCGTCAGGAGGCGACACCGACGGCATACCAGAGAACTATTTTCTCGTATATGTATCCGCTGACTTTCATAAAATAAACTTTGCTTAGCCTTACATTAACGGTTTATCGAGCCCTGATTTCTTCGAGCCCGAACACAAATTATATTGAAAAGGCTCTGCCGTTTCATTTGGCGCCCGAACAGGGACTCGACGAACTTGGGTGCTAACCTGGGTAAGGTCACGAGCAAAGCCAAGATGGCGGCTGAACAAACCGCGCCGATCGAGGAGATACTGGCCGAGGACACAATGACTCGCGCCAATGTAAGCACATCAACGGAGGAAGCTCCTGTACCGGAGACCGGAGAAGAAGAAGAGATGGATCTCACGAGAAAAATGCAAAAAGAGATCGATGAGTCAATTAAATTACTCCTAAGAGAGCTAAAGGAGGTGAAGGTCGAGCAGGGCCGCGAAAGGCTCATGACAAATGAACAAATCGGAGATTTGGACGAGAGATGCGTGCTACGGTGCAGGCAGACGCAAGAAATGGCACGGCACGATTTCAGGGAGGAGCTCGATCGCGTCGTCACACAGACAGACCGTAAAATCACGATAGCACAGAGTTTGGCAAAGGAAAATTTAGAGGCGATTGACAGGGATCGACGAGCGGATTTCGAGGATCTCGAAAAAAAGCTCCAGCAAGCCATGAGCGGCTTCGCACAAGCACAGGAGGTGTCGAAGAAGACAGTCTCCCTGGTGAAGAACAATAAGGAGCGCATCGGCGCTGTGGAAGACGAATTGCGGAACCGCCTCTCACAGACAATGAATGTGACGCAGGGAGTTCTGAACGTCAGTCAAGCATACGCTGTGAAACAAAAACCACCAATGTTCCGGGGGGACGGTGAGCAAAGGCCGATGCGATTTCTAAAAGAATTTGAACAATTCTGGCAGATAACCGGCAACACAAACATCTCATACGTCATCGGACAGTCGTTGACAGACGCGGCCAAAGACTGGTGGAGGGTCGTAGAAGACAACGTGCACACGATGGAGGATTTCGTCAGGAAATTCAGGCTGAGATATTGGGGGCCAGATGTGCAAGACAAGATAAGTCGGAATTTGGAGTTTGGGGCATACGATCTGGATGAGCAGAAGGCAACCCGAGCTGAATATGCGACTCGCATATTTGGGAACGCGAAGGACCTCGATAAAAAACCGACGGATGAAGAAATAATCAGATGCCTAGGAAACCATTTCACCGAAACAGTCCGCTCAGCCATTCATTTGGGAACGGTGAAAACCGTCGAGGAATTCCTCATGCTCTTAGAAAGATTGGATGGAGCCGGGCCTCTGAACGCGCAGAAGAGACCGAAAAACCAACGGGAAGGGAATCAGGACAATCGTAACTGGAACCACGCGAATAATGGCGGGCGGGAGAACCGAGAGAGAAATCACTCGAACCAGGACAGATCATGGCAACGGGAGCGTCCGAGATGGTCAGCACCCCAAGGCGGAGAAAGAGACAACCGCTACCGACCATGGGACAACTCGCAAAGAGCCCAGGGGTCTACCTCAAATCCGGAAGGGAAGCCTTGGGAGAAGTCAGTTGCCCAAGAGGACCGAGCCGATCCCGAAACAACGAGAAGCAGGAAAGAGGAAGCCACGCAGCAGTCGGGAAACGAGTAGGCGTTGCGCCCGAAATCATGAGTATTCAAGAGGAAGATCTCAAACGAGGCGCAACAACAGAGGAGGTCCTGGAGCAGGTCCGGAGGGAAACGGAGGAACGGCAGGAGAGAAATAGGAAGAAGCGGCAGAAGAAAAAAGAGAAAAAAGAGAAGGCAAGAGGGGAGAAAACCGGCCACGTGTCAAATCTCGCGAAGGGAGCAAAAGGGGCTACGGAAGGAGGAAGAGCCGGAGCGGAGGGCGCTGAGAATACGTATGAGAGTCCAAGGGACTACTTGATGGAGGACAGTAGGATAGAAAGGCCTGAGGTAGTAATCAAATGCCCAGAGGTGCAGGTAGAGATCGAGGGTACAGAAACCCGAATGCTCATAGATAGCGGGAGTGAGATCTCAGGCATGTCAGAGGAATGGTGTGAGCAGATGGCGGAGGAACTCAAGACCTGTCCGATACTCCCGGTCACGGGCGGGGAGCTACAAGGGGCTTTTAGCGGGAATATAAGCCGAATAAAGAAGAGTATAGCCGCGGAGGTACGGATGGGGGACAGGAGAGCAACGTTGCAACTCATGATCATCCCTAAGTTGAGACGAGAGGCGATCCTCGGAATCGATGGGATGAGGGCGCTAAAGATCAAGCTCGACACGGAGAATGACGTCATATACGCAGCAGGGGACCCAATACTGCGCCTATATGACGGGAGATGGATGAAGCCCAGACAAGTGGGAGAAACGGGACGAGTCGACACCATAAGGCTAGGGGGGGACGAAGAAGAAGGTCTCACCGGGGAGGTCATACAGGAAAAAGTCGAACAGGTAAAAGGCGTCGGAAGAGAGATAAAACACGCGTTCAAAGAAATTCTGTGGGAATACAGGCACATATTCACGAAACGGCCCGGAAGAATGACAGCATATACGCACAAACTGATCATGAAAGACCCGCAGCCATACGTGAATAGATCATACCCGGTCCCCATGAAATACAGGGAGAAGGTCCGAGAGGAAATCCAACGGATGCTCCAACACGGGGTCATAGAAAGAGCTAACAGCCAATTTATAAATCCGATGGTGACAGTCGTCAAAAAGGACGGGTCGGTTCGATTATGCCTCGATGCGAGACAACTGAATGAATATTTGATCGAGGATCATGACGCGGCTCCGCCAATCGAAGAAATTTTCCAGCAGTGCGAAGGAATTGGGACGATCTCGAGTCTCGACATGACGAGTAGTTTCTGGCAGATACCGCTGCATACGGAATCACGGAAATACACCGCGTTTATGCACGAAGGCCTCTGCTATCAATTCACGGTGACGCCATTTGGTCTCAAAACGAGCACAGCGAGTCTAATAAAAGGGCTTGAGGTAGTCCTACGAGACCTGGGAAAATCTGTGATCAATTTTGTCGACGATGTACTCATCGTTTCACCAAACCCGAAGGAACATCTTGAGCAGGTTCGAAGAGTGTTTCAGAGGATGCATGAACATGGAATGACTTTGAACTTCAAGAAATCAGCCTTCTTCCGAGAGGAGGTCGAGTTTCTGGGGCATATACTCACGACGAGGGGCATAAAGCAACAGCCAGAAAAGGTGGAAATTATCCAAAAGTTCCCAACGCCAAAGAACCAGAAGCAACTCCGAGGATTCCTCGGCCTAATCAACTTCTATTCGAAGTTTACCAACAAACATGCCAAGGAAACAGTGCCGCTACTGGAACTGATAAAGAAAGGAGAGCCATGGAGCTGGGACGAGAGACGGGAAGCCGCCTTCGAGAGAGTTAAAAGATTATTTACAGAAAGTGTAATCTTAAAACACCCGGATGTGACCCGGCCGTATACAGTAACGACGGATGCGAGCGAATATGCGATCGGTGCGACATTGAGCCAGGAGGATGAGCGGGGCGAGACGGGAGTTATCTCATTTGCCAGCAGGACGCTCAAAGGAGCGGAACTGAGATATATGACGACCGAAAAGGAACTCTTGGCGGTCGTGTGGGCTTTACAGAAATTTCGTACCTACATACTCGGAGCGAGGGTACGAGTAATCACGGATCACAAAGCAATCACATTTTTAAAAACGTGTCGATTTGCGGGAGATCGGCTAATCCGGTGGTCCCTCTTGATCCAAGATTACAATATCGAGATTGAGCATTGCCCGGGTAAAGAAAACACGGTCGCCGACATGCTCAGCCGACCCGAACAGATGGGAGACGCAAGAAATAAACGAATTATTATATCGGCGGTGTTGGCCAAAGAGATGGATCCCGAGCTGGAGGAGGATTTGAGGAACTTCGGGGCATTACAAAAAGAAGACCCGACACTGCAGGACTTATGGGAACGGACCAAGAAGGACGCACCTGGAGGAACGAATTATCGAATCAAAGAGGAGTGCCTGCAAAAGCGAACTCGAGCAGGGAAATGGAAGATAATCGTCCCAGAACGGATACTTACAAAACTCATAGAGGAGAGCCATAAGATGTACGGGCATTTAGGGGCTCGCAAGATATTTAGAGTCATAGACGAGGATTTCATGTATCCCCATCTGGCCAGGAAAACGCGACAAATAATCGCGAGGTGTGACGAATGCCAGAGGAATAAAAGCTCTACACACACGAATTATGCGAAAATGCAAACAATCGTACCTGAAGGACCGGGGGACTTACTCTCCATTGACTTTTTTGGTCCGTTACCACCATCAACCGGGGGGGTTAAACACATATTAGTGACGTTGGATACGTTCACGAAATACGTTAAGCTATATGCATTACAAAGAGCGAACACAGCGGCGACAATCAGGAGGATATTCAACGATTACATTCCAAAATTCGGAAAACCGAAGCGTATCCAATGCGATCACGGAACGCAGTTTACCTCCGAAGAATGGCTGAAACAACTCGAGAAGGAGAAAATAAAGGCAGTATTTTCCTCGATACGCCACCCACAGGGGAACATGGTAGAGAGGGTGAATCGGGAGCTGGCACGATTCCTGAGAACCTTTCTGGAGGAAAACCACTCGGGTTGGGCGAAATGGCTACCGATTATTGAGACGTGTATCAATGATACGCATCATGAGACAACAGAAGAAACACCAACGGAGATGCAAACAAAAACAAAGCCGTACCGCGCGTGGAAAAAATGGTTGCTCGCATTGGAGGAGGAGGAAATAGACGACATGGCACACGAAAAAAAAGTTGCCATGGTAAGAGAGAGAATAAGAAAAAAAGGATGGGTACGAGCAGACCGATTTAATGCGAGGCACAAAACTACGAGCTTCGACGTGGATGAGTTAGTACTGGTACGAGCATTAAATGTATCAGACCCGAAAGAGAAGAAAACGGCTAAGTTCATGCCGCTGTATGAAGGCCCATATCGCATTAAGAAATGCGTCGGGATCGCCACATATCTCCTGGAGGACCCGAAAACGAAAAAAGAAAGGGGTAAATTTCACGGGTGCCTCTTAAAAAAATACGTAGGAGAGACAGAACACGAAGCGCGACCAGAAAACCCGGAAAAGGGGAAGAGAAACAACGGTAATGCGGGGACAAGTAGAACGGCGCACGTCAGAGAGGATACGGCGAGTACGAGACTTGCGAACGAGACCCGAGACCGCGGAAAAACGAAAAAGAAAAACGCGAAGTTAAGAACGGAGCAACGGACAACCGGCAAAAGTTAAAAGAAGAGATCAAAAAACACGAGAATGGTGAAGGAAGAGTTAAGAGAAGAAGCACGGAGAAAAAAAAAAGAACTAAACAATTAATGAGACAACGGGAGACGAAGAGGAGGAAGTAGAAGAGAACAACGACAGCGCCATGGAAGGATCAATCTGAGGAAAAACAAAGACGGTTAGAAGTAAGCACACCCACACACACACACACACAAAAAAAAAAAAAAAAAAAAAAAAAAAAAAAAAAAAAAAGATAAATGTAAATAGATATAAGATAGACATAGGAACACACATGATAGAGACACATTATATTAGGGTGCACACACAAGCCAAAGAGAGAGGTGAAATAAAAAAAAAAAGAAAAAAGAGAAACTGCGAAAAAAAAAAAATCTATTTCCCTAAAAAAAAAAAAAAAAGGAACAAGGCCGGCGGCACAAAAGCACAGGCGGCGGAAGAAAGCGGCATGGCAGCAAGAAAGGAGGATTTTCCTCCGCTGTAACGCATCGCAGGCGAGCATCTCCGCGGCGAAAAATCCTGGGGGACAATGTCACGGGTGTCACGGGCGTCCACTGGCACAGAACCTGGAAGATAATAATAATAATCAGTAAGGGTAGTTTTCGCCGAGGTACACAGAGGGACGGAGACGGGAAAGGCATTCTCACATGAGACGGATGCACTCCCCGGGTATAAAGAGGGTCTGCGAGAATGAGAAAGTACCCCGTCTAAAAGAAGCACCGTCTCGAGAATATCAAAACTTACCGAGAACTTAGGCAGACACTCTAACGGCAGAACCGGACTCTCTGATAAAGAGGGTTAAGTCGCGCTGGTAGGAGGGTAGGCTGGAGGTCTTAATAAGCAAGGATATCAAGGACGGTGTAACTTGAAGGAAAAACGAAGTCTCAGTGCGAGACGAAACTTACCGTCATAATCGAGAATCCCGGAGTACGACGTGGCCTGCAACGGATACGAACGGCGTGGCGAGGCAAAGGCAGGACCTACAGAAAGAGTAACGACGCTAGAAGCACGGTAGACCGACAGCCAACGCACACACAAATTGGCAACGAACCTGAGAGCCGTCGCACACTGCACATAACACATACCGGGGATACGAGCACAAGAAAACTCGTCACATACCCGTTAAAACGTTCACTGGGCAAACACATTCCGCGCAGTCATCGCCATCTTGGAACGATTGACAGGCGGACACCGGGTATCGAAGCACGAGACCGGCGACTTGCCAACAAGGTCGGGAGACGTGGCGCTGCGAGCGGCACGCTCAGCGGTGAACTACGCTACACTCGCCGAACAGCAATCCCGGCGCAGCAAGAGAGGGAGAGAGAGAGGGACAGCGGCGAGCGACGGGTCGCGACACGGGAGATCGGCAGCGCGATCTTGGCAGCATAGGGGCAGCGGCGCTGCGAGCGGCACGCTCAGCGGTGAACTACGCTACACTCACCGAGCAGCAACCCCGGCGCAGAGAGATAGAGAGAGAGATACAGCGGCGAGCGACGAGCCGCGACACGTGATATCGGCAGCGCGATATTGGCAGTATAGGGTCCAGCGGCGCTGCGAGCGGCACAATCGCGGGTGAACTAAGGACAGCGGTACGAGACTAGCGGGCGTCAGGAGGCGACACCGACGGCATACCAGAGAACTATTTTCTCGTATATGTATCCGCTGACTTTCATAAAATAAACTTTGCTTAGCCTTACATTAACGGTTTATCGAGCCCTGATTTCTTCGAGCCCGAACACAAATTATATTGAAAAGGCTCTGCCGTTTCAATATATAATCAGGACCAAATACAAAATATAACTTGGACCAAACACAAATATATAATTCGGACCAAATAACCAAGAAAATAAAATAAAAGGAAAACAGGAAACAACCACCAATTTATACACACTTAAACATACAATACAACCACACAACCTTACCCACCTCACCATAACACACTACCACCCACTAACACCAAGAGTAACCCGTCTTTATAAATTACAGGACAAGCAACAACCTCTACAAGCCACTACGAAAACCAGCAAGAACCACCAATAGGAAGCAGGAAAAGAAACACACACACATACACACAAATACCACAAACCAGTCAAAACACTTTTTATATAGAATCACACACAAACTAATTTTTTCTTATTGTAAACAAAATTTTTTTTTGTTATATAGAATCACATGACCAACAAATTTTGTAAATCAGATGCAGGAGCATCCGCTCTTTTTGTGAGAAGGGGAGTGTAACGGTCCCACATTCCTTTCTCACCACTCTCATCTATCCCTAATCTCTTTTCCCGCTAACCCCTAACTTGCTGACTCCACAGTCTCACGGTCCCTTATCACCTATCCCCTCCACTTCAAAACTCTTTCTCTCAACCCTTTCATCATCACGTTCCTCTTAACCAAATCAGTTCTCCTCCGACTTCCTCAGCATCAAAACCTCTTTCTATCTTCAATAAAATATAAACCTTCATCGCAAAGACAAGTCATATCATTTATTTCAATCACCGCCGGACATCCCGTCACACCCAACAATAAATTACTTTTATATGCATAATTGAAACGCTACTTCTACAGAACAAATATCCACTTTTTTTATTTCAAAAATGCATTTTCTTTATTTAAAATATTTTTGTGGTGCACATGAAATACAAAATGATATATACATACACTACCGGCGAAAAATTTCCGGACAAAAGTTGAAAACAGTACCGGAACAGATTTTTATGCCATTTCGCCGGTAGTTGGCCTAGGCCAATTTAACCAACGCCATTTTAAAGAGGAGGGATTTACCATCATTTTGGCTTAAAAAAATTCACGAAAATTTGTAACGCAATTACGTTACAAATTTTTTTACCACAAACGAGGTCCACTCGAAAAAAAACAAAAAAACGAGAAATAATGGTCGTGTTCAAAACTGTGTGATCATTGTAAAAAAAAATCGTGATTTTTTTTTTAAAAAGCCTGGTTCGGACGCCGCCGAACCAGGCAACAAAGATAGACGCAAAAAAGGGTGCGTCGTTCCTACTCGCGCGCTTAGGCGGCCACGGCGTCTTGCGGATGCGGAGGAAGGCAGCGCATGGTGATTCGCGACTAGCGCGAAAATCAACATCAGTCGAACTTAACCCTTTAACGTCAAAAAGACACTTTTCACAAGTTCTCTATTCGACGGGATTATTCGCTATGAAATCGATGAGGAAAAAATTCGTAAAATACCTTACCAACTATTTTCGACATCGCTCTTTCGAATGGCGCTACTTAAATTGCGTTCAACGAATTTTTTATATCATATTTTTACAAAATAATTTTAAAAACACGAATTTTTGAGTGACAATTTTTTTTCATTCGATATTTCGGAAGCCTTATCGTATTATTTTCGAACAATAAAGGCGTCCAGAGGTGTCCTCGATTGTCGAACTTTCCAAAACTCTGTATGTTTTTTTTCCTCTTGCGTCATACTTGCAAAATAACGGAAAAAAGAATAACAAATTTTCTCCATTTTTAGAGCATTCATATGTTGTGCTGGGAACGAGTCTTTTACCGTCCATTCGTAAATTGGATATGATTTCCGATGTTTTTTGCGTCGCTGATCAAGAATTTGACATTATTTTTGGAAAATTAATTAATTTAAACGAATTGTTTAAACAATCAATCTTAATACGGCAAGTTGCACATTGTTTTCGATGTTTTTTGGGTCGCTGATAAAGAATTCGACATTATTTTTGCAAAATTAATTTGTTTAAACAATTTGTTTAAATTAATTAATTTTGCAAAAATAATGTCAAATGCTTAATCAGCGACTTAAAAAACATCGAAAATCATATGCGACTTGTCATATTGAGATTAATAGTTTAAATTGTTTAATTGTTTAAAGAAATTAATTTTGCAAAAATAATGTCAAATGCTTAATCAGCGACTTAGAAAACATCGAAAATCGTATGCGACTAGTCATATTGAGATTAATTGTTTAAACAATTTGTTTAAATTACTTAATTTTGCAAAAATAATGTCGAACTCTTGATCAGCGAACCAAAAAACATCGAAAATCATATGCAACTTGCCATATTAAGATTGATTGTTTAAATAATTCGTTGAAATTGATTAATTTTGCAAAAATAATGTCAAATTCTTGATCAGCGACGCAAAAACATCGAAAATCATACCCAATTTACGAATTGACGGTAAAAGACTCGTTCCCAGCACAACATATGAATGCTCTAAAAATGGAGAAACTTTGTTATTCTTTTTCCGTTATTTTACAGGTATGACGCAAGAGAAAAATAGAAACATATAGAGTTTTGGAAGGTTCAACAATCGAGGACACCTCTGGACGCCTTTATTGTCCGAAAATAATACGATAAGGCTTCCGAAATATCGAAAGAAAAAAATTGTCACTCAAAAATTCGTGTTTTTTGCATTATTTTGTAAAAATATGATATAACAAAATTTTTTAACGCAATTTAAGTAGCGCCATTCGAAAGAACGATGTCGAAAATAGTTGGTAAGGTATTTTACGAATTTTTTTCTCATCGATTTCATAGTGAATAATCCCGACGAATAGAGGACTTGTGGAAACCGTCTTTCTGACGTTAAAGGGTTAATATCGAGAGCTGCGGGCTCGAACAATGTTCTTGCGCCATAATCATAACCCAGCAAACATAACTCGGATGATTTTCGAAACTTTTATGTAACAAAAAATATAACGAATATGTCACATAGTTGTCATCACAGAATCGGAACTTTGCTGTCGGGTACATAAATAAGATGGAATTAATATGATTGAGCGATATGTATTGAATATGTTAATGAAAAAATATAAATTCGATGTAATCAAAAATCCTCCACGTTACCTCTATTTATGTGATGAAAAAAATACAGAACATTATGTAGATAACAAATATATAAGATTGGTATGTAAAATTTACATCTCTTGATGACAAGATTTTTATATGTTCTGAAGACTCACAAACGTGTTATGAATTGACGTTGTAACGTTTACAGAACATTGGTATGTCACAGTTTAGTAAGATTGAAAACGCAGCAATTCCGTATAATGTTACGTCCCAAGTGGGTAAGATAGTGGAGCTCCGTCGATAATTCGGTGTGCGCGCGATGTTTGAATTGGCTTGCGCTATTCGGCTTGACGTGAACTCGCCGCCTGGGACTTACTTGTGCTCAATATACCAACTCAACGATTTAGGATTAAATCGTCGAGGTTTATTCCTCTTCGAAGACGTTCTTTTTGGATGATGTTTCCCAAACTTCTCAGTGTTGATCCATGAAGAATGAATTTCTTGGGAAATTATTAATTTGCAACACCAACAGCTCACGTACACTTAACAAACAACTGTTACTTTATTCGACTTTGAATTTATAAAAGTTTGAAGTTACAACACAAAACTTGTACTTATAATAATTTGTACAGAGACTGGGATTTTACTCCCTAAGGTATGTACTGTTTCGAAGTTGAATAGGTTCTGCCTCTCTTCTCGAAGAAGGTTGACGATTTCGCTTTTTGGTTCGGGCGGAGTTACAAAAATTCGATAAGTCTGATTGGTCTGATTCGTTAGCGAGACTCGCTCGGTTCTATGGTGGGGTTATTTCGCAGACGCCGGGATGGCGTGAGATCATCGCCTCGTGGATGACGCTCGTGAGAAAGGAAGTAGAGATTCAAATTATAATTCGTAGAATGATTACAGAGTTTGTTTATAACTAGGGTTTCGAGCGACGGTATCGGACAAGGCGTCTGTTGGAATGTAATGTGAATAAAGAGAGTACAGAAAAGTTCGTTGATCTGGATATTTATAAATTGAAGCGTGGTCCGCCTTGCGCTTAAGATTAAACAATTTTATTATTGCCAAGACTTTATTATCGCTGGTTGTATATAAGAGAGATGATTATTCGCTGGGAGAGTGTTTATGAAGATAAGGAACGTTTCTTGTTGCATTGCGCGACTGTTTATGTAAATAGATTGATTTTTGGCGCTCTGAATGTTTAAGAAATAATTTATAAAGTGTTCTGGGAAATCGTAATTTCGTATCTGGAGTGAAAATGTTGGTTGTTTCTTAGGTATAATTTATAAATGCAATAATAAGATGATAATAAGAAAAAAAGTTGTACATAACATTTGAATTTTACCGGTAGGCTACATTGCTTTGAAGGTGAATAAGGTAATGTTCTAACTTATCGACCGGAGGTGCGTATTACCTATGTTGGGACGTAACAATAATTTGACACATAAATGTTACAAGGCATTGTTAAGTAACAAATTATATGTATTTGTTATATTTCAGTTCTCCTTAACAGTAATATACCAATGTTCTGTAATCATTACGGATCAAATTCGTAACATGCTTACAAATCTTGGGTACATGTAAATATCTCGTACTCGTGTGATGAAATTTTTACGGATCACTGTTACATACTTGTGATGTCTTTAATTTTCTATGTTTGTTCCACAACAATTTTTAGGTTATGTGCTGTGAGAGCGGATGAGAAAAAAACAATCATTCACATACAAACAAATTCGAGTAAAATATTGCGTGCTCAGTGGATATTTTCGGAGGTAAGTTCAAACGAAACAACTACTTCTAATCCAATATAAATATTGACGAGTTTGTGCCGGTAACTTTTAAATTTATTTGTACAACCTCTTGTTTTTTGGTTATCTAGCTCAAACATGCAGTTATTATCAGTTAATCGGAGTACGCTCTCGCAAAAGTCGTCAAATATTCAAGTTCGATTCATTACCATAATTTAATTTGCCTTTATGTTATTTTTGTATAAATTGTCGTAATGATCCCATTTTTTTCTTTGCTTGGTTTCGTTGCTGAATAAATTATTGTCACTCTACTAGTTTTTACGTTTACGCGGTTATCAATAAATCGCTACATCGTAAAAAAATAGCATAGAGTATTTATTTCATTTAGTTTTATTTTATTTTTATTTGCTCAGTAAATACCTTTTTTTATTACATGTTTTTTTTTACAAATGCACAATTTTACATTTTTTTACTATTCTAGGATGCCGAAAACAAAATCGAAAGGGAGTATAACAAAAAGGCATTGGAAGCCACTCTGTAGAGCAGAAATCGAAAGAGTAAAAAATGAGATGCTTGCATCAAGACCTTCAGCTCCTGCAGAATATGTTCTGCAAACTGTCAGACCTCAACTTGAAAGAACTCAAGAACATAATGCAGATGAGATACATACCAGTTCACCAATTGAAACCCCCCCAGCAACAAGAACTGTTTTCACACAAGATCTAACAAATAATATGGAACCTACACTCGATGAGGTCGATAGGGTCCCCATAGAGATTGCCAGTGAAAATGATGAAACTAGTGTCAGTCTAGCTACTGAGTTGCGACAATGGATCATAGAATCCGGTTGTAGTAAAATATGGGAGAATAAGTTGCTAAAAATTTTGAAAAAAAATGGTCACGATGAATTACCAGCTGATTATCGTACGTTTCTTTCCACGCCAAGGAAGATCACGTATATAGATATGCCACCTGGCAAATATCATCATTTTGGAATAACGTCAGGCTTAAAAAAATCAATTGATCGCTATTTTTCAAAAGATGAAATCCCCGGCGAAATTTGGTTCAATATAAACATAGACGGATTGCCATTAGCGAAAAGCAGCAGCGATCAAGTTTGGCCAATTTTAGGCTGTCTATGTGCTACTTTTTACACAGAACCGTTCGTTATTGGAATTTACGGCGGAAAGACAAAACCATATGATAGTAACGAATTTCTGAGTAGTTTTGTCATTGATGTGAATGCTATACAGCATAATGACATCGTAGTGAATCACAAACGCATCTCTTGTAAGTTGAATGTTATAACATGCGATGCCCCAGCACGATCGTTTATAACAGGGACAAAAGGTCATAATGCATATCATGGCTGCAGTAAATGCACTCAAGAGGGAAGATTTATTTTGAGACGCGTTACGTATCCTGATTCAAAGTCAGCATTGAGAACTGATCAGTCATTTTTGGAAAAAAATGACAAAAGTTACCACAAGACGACATCAGTTCTTGAAAAAATTGAAAATATCAAAATGGTTAGCCAATTTCCGCTTGACATCGTGTACCTTGCATACCTGGGCGTTGTAAAAAAAATGATTGCCTTTTTCGTAAGAGGGAAAAAAATATTCGGATGTCAAATAAGAACATCGCTATATCCGATGAGCGTTTATTATCGCTTAAATCTTATATACGTAAAGAGTTTGCAAGATCTCCCAGAACTTTGTACGAGTTCGATGGGTTCAAGGCAACAGAGTTCCGTCAAATCTTGTTATACACAAGACCGTTCATTTTTTTTGACTGCTTGGATAGTACGAAATATACACACTTTTTATGTTTGAGTATTGCAATAAGGATATTGTCACAAAAAGAAACGATTACTCGTTATTTAGACTACGCGAGAACACTATTGACGTATTTCGTAGAGAATTATGGAAAAATCTACGGGGCTGAGTTTATATCGTATAATGTCCACAATTTAATGCATATATTAAATGATGTAGAATGCTTGGGTCCATTGGATTCATACAGTTGCTTTAAGTTTGAAAGCTATTTGCAAAAACTTAAAAACAAAGTAAAATTCAGCGGACGATCTTTGTCCCAAATCGTGAATCGACTGGTAGAAGAATCTGCTGTAATAAATAACCAATTTCAAATAATGAATTGGCCGATCATTACGTTTTTTAAGCATCACGATGAGCAAGGCGAAATTAAACGCGTGAAATCATTACAATACGAACATTTCTATCTCAGTAGGAAAACAGGTAACAATTGCATTTGTACTGTTTCTCAGACGGTGATACTTGTAGAAAATATTACCTGTGATAAAAATAAATCGATTTTACTAAGTGGCAAACAATTGACAATGGGCCGACCATTTTTTGTTAGACCGTGTGACTCTACAATTTTCGATATAAAAATTGTAAAGCATGTAAATTGCAAAAATGTTATAATTAATTCAGAACAAATCGCACGAAAATGCATACGAATTCCCATTAGCCGTTTGGAAAGTGTTGTTTTTCCTCTAATTCATCATTTGTAAAACTGAATATTCAACGATCTTTGTATTTAAGTTAATAAAGAGATTCAAGTGATGACGGTTGCTTGCTTGTTCCTGCTTTTTAAACATTTAAAAAAATTATTATTCATGACTATCTTGAATATTCGTATTGTAACGCTTCGGTAGTTTTAATTTTGTTTTTACGTCAACCCATTATTTTTAATAAAAAAATAAAAGGGTTTTAACGATCATTATTATTATTATTTTCAACACAATGTATCGCGTTAATAAGTAAGGTAAAAAAAACTAAAATTAATTATTTTCAAATTTCGCGCGATCGTCGATTGATGGCACTGCGATTGCAAAAACGTTGGTAGCCGGATCCGCGTTTCTAACATGACGAATAAAATAAACGAGACGCGTAACCACTGGATACTGGCGGTAACACGAGGTGCACGAGATATATTTTCATGCGGCTAAAGTTCGGCGTACAAATTCGGTAAGTACATAAACAATGTTTGTAATTAATAATCAGGATAAACTTCCGAAAAGCCCATACCCCCGATCAACAAAAAATGTGTATTTTTTCATGGCCTACAAATTTTGTTACCAACTTTTTCCTGGGAAATCTATATTTATCGCGATAAACGTGAAAAACGTTCAATCAGTTTTTTCGAGATTTGACCTTGAAAATAAAATATCCGGCCATTTTGCCTATCATATTCGTTATCAGCACATCGAAATACATAAGTATTCCAAATTTCAGATCGAACGGGGGTATGGGCTTTTCGGAAGTACACCCAATAATCATTAACACCATGATTGGTTTATATCATTGCTTGTCCTATTTTCTTTACTTTTCGAAGCTTTTTTCAACAAAATATATCTTTTAGACTAGTGCCGGTTCAAAAGTTAGCCTATCTCTTAATAACAATCTTATACGTTTTAGAAAAGTGAATCGAAACGATGAAGCTCTATGCTGTCGTCACTTTTTTAAACGAAAATGGAAAGGAAGGAGAGTCAGCATCCGAAGTACCGTCATGCTGGTTGTCGGACGATCTGAAGAAGTGTTGGTGGCCAAATGTAAAAAATGTGGGACCACACATCTTCAAACGAGCAATTCCAGATCCCGACGATGAAAAATGGCAATTGCACGATGTCAAATTCCTGGGATTTTACGGTAAACTGTCTTCGTTTTTTCAATTTCCTTTGCCTTTAAAAATTATTATTGTTTCATGATATATATATATACAGGGTGAATCATAATGGGTGGACACCACGTTTTGATGGTATTTACCATGCGTCGTAAATTACCGACTACCTACAACCGGATTGCTTGACAGCTCCAGAGATGGCAGCAGCTTAGTGACAGGCAACTATATTCATGTATCTTCGCCGATTTCGATGAAATTTGGTATGCTTGTAGAATGGATAAAAATACAAGATATGAAAAAATTTCAAATTGTAACAACGTTTATTTTTTCGCGTACTATACACTGGATATCAGAATGGTGCAGATAGCAACAAATCTCTTATTATTTATTGCAAATTTGTAATTTTTTCATACGTATCTCTGAGAGTTTTTAACCGATTGGGATGCAAATTAGCATAAAGGTAGAGGATGAAAAAATAAAGTTGACGGGTTTGTTATTTTTTCGATATCTTATAACTGAGGGGTTGAAACTGCCCCTCCATGTTTTAGTCAATTGCATTCTGATATCCAGTGTATAGTACGCGTCCTGGACAACGCAGGCAACGCATTTTTTTAATCTATTTTCTCTCCAAATTTTCTCATGTGTGAAAATGTTTTGCAGATAATTATGCAGCTTCAGATGAATCTGAAACGACCAATGATACCGCGGTTCCGAGCCCACCAAAATTGAAAAAAATAATCCACCAAGAAAGTAAAAGCGAAAATGTAACGCCAAACAAATCAACGAGCGATGCAACAGTCGTAAGCGATATCCCAGTCACCTTAAACGTCAATAATCTCAAAAGGAAGTCGTTAAGTTTTCTGCAGAACGAAGGTATTTATTAATACGAATGTATATTTGAAATAGGTTAGATTTTTTGTTTGTTTTTTGTTAGTGTGATTTGCGAAGATTAAATAGTTTTTTCTATTCTAGAAGAAGGGCTCAACAATAGTCGCATTGAAAACGATGTGGACATTAATAACGTTAATTTCCTGACCTTATCGTCAATGGAGACACCAACTATGAAAGATGTTTTCATCGGTATGTATTTGCTTCAATGTTTACTTGACAGGTGTAATCTTATATTGAAAAAAAATTACTACGATTATAATTTATGTTTTTCAGATAACAGATCGGTATCGCTGCAGCTCGAAAACCTGACGGTTCTTACAAAAGGTAGGTAACTCAATCAAAGATAATTAAATTTATGCCAATGTAACGTAACTTATACTTGGCATATTTTACAGATTTGTACGAGAAAATGGGCGAAAAAATGGGTCAAATAATGTTTTCTATACAGTGTATAGAAAACAGATTGGACAGCATTGAACGATTGGTAAATATCAACCAAGTAGAGATCAATCAGAGCGCATATGAAGATTTGGCGGTACTCTTGCCTTTATCTACCATCGAACGGGTGAAGGAGTTCGAAAATCACCTGACTTTGGACGATGTTCGGAACCGCTTGGTAAGAACCGTTTCTTCTCCATTTACCCATACTATTTAATCATCTTAAACTGTATAAATATTTATAAAGTAATATTTTTCTTGTAGATTTTATATTTGGCCCAAATTGGCGGTAATTCTGCCAAAGACTGCATAACCCGCGTATTCAAAAAAGTTTTCGGCCCTGAAGTGGCCAAAAAATCCTCCTGGTGTGGCCTTCGAGGCAATTTTAAAGTTGGGAATCTGATTCTCATCGACGTTATCAAAAGTATATATATATACAGGGTGTCCCATTTTAATCTTACACCTGATTTTTCTCGGAAAATACTGCTCCGATCAAAAATTGTGTATAATGAAACTTTTAGGGTTCGAAGGGGGACGTTCAAAAAAAAATTTTTTTTTGTATCATAATTCAAAATGGCGGCTGTAAGATGGCCGACATGTTTTTTTTAAATAGAAACAGGCCATTTCTTTGTTACTAAAAAATTTGTCGGATCAAAACTAACAACTTTTATAGGAACATTTTTTTGATAAAGTCCATAATTTTTGGAGTAGAACACCATTTTTGACTATTTTAGCGTTATCCAGGATGTACCACGAGGAGGTAAAGTCTTTAACATCCCAAGTGTAAGTGTGTGTGTGTGTGTGTGTATGTGTGTGTTTGCGCGCGTGTGAGTGTGAGTGTGAGTGTGAGTGAGTGTGTGAAACACTCACAAGGATTAGGTCTCTGCGACTCGTCACTTCCGCAGTATTTACCGACTCCAAACCCTCCTTGTGAGTGTGAGTGTGAGTGTAAGTGTGAGTGTGAGTGTGAGTGTGAGTGTGAGTGTGAGTGTGAGTGTGAGTGTGAGTGTGAGAAACACTCACAAGGATTAGGTCTCTGCGGCTCGTCACATCCGCAGTATTTTTCGACTTCAAAACCACCTCCTTATGAGTGTTCTCTGAACTCTTAAAGGTGTTCGAAGATTCCCCCATTCATGTTTAAGCATGCCCGAACTCTCCTCTCAAAACCATCGACTGTTCGCAAGAGAACAACTCTCGGGATTGCACGGCAGGCAGCTCTTATCCGCACCCTCATATCCTCTTGTGTGGGTGGAGCTTGACGGTGGACAGCGTCTTTAAGATAACCCCACAAGAAAAAGTCGGGAGAGGTAAGATCAGGTGATCTTGGAGGCCAATGGACAGGTCCATCTCGTCCGATCCACCTTTGACCGAATGTTGCGTCCAGGTGATTTCGAACAACACGAGCCCAGTGAGCGGGTGCACCGTCTTGCTGAAACCACATCTGTTGACGTGTAACCAAATCAATGTCTTCCATCAAAAGCGGCAATTCATTTTGCAGAAAGTCAAAATAACGGGCTCCCGTCACAGTTCCCTCGAAGAAGTGAGGACCTATTAATTGCCCGTTAATGATTCCACACCAAACATTCAAACTCCACCGATGCTGGTGATCGATCTGTCGCACCCATCGTGGATTCTGATCAGTCCAATACCGAAAGTTCCATCGATTTACCTGACCTCGGTTGTTGAATGTGGATTCATCACTGAACATAACAAACCTAAAAAAATCTGGGAATTGCTCGATTCGTCTCAATGCCCACCGACAAAACTCCATCCTTCGCAACGGATCAGGATTAGGCGTATCTTGGTGGAATTGTATCCTGTACGGGTGGAGCCTTGCACCTCTCAGTACTCGGTGCACTGTGGATCCGGGAAACCCCAGTCGCTCTGAGATCACTCGAACACTCAAATGAGGATCGATTGCTATCATCGCTAAAATAGCCATGTTTCGAGCCTCATGCGGGCCACCAAAATCATTGTTCACGTTTTGGCGACGTTGGCGGTGGCGGGTTATTCGGCCTGCCCTCGCTCTCCTCTCGAGGGTTCGGATTGTCTGCCGCGATGGATGACGACGATCAGGATATTCGCGTCGATACAAATTTTCTGCTCGTAAATAATTGCCCCGGCATCTCCCTAAAATAAGGAGCATATCAACGATTTCGTTGGGACTGAAATCAGCCATTGTTGAATTGCCGTCAGTAAACGGTTAACAAATCCGCGTCTATTGTAGGCGTTCAACGTGAGATTTCGTTTTCTTATTTCGATCAGAAGCGAAGCGAACTTGAAACGCTCAAATGATATGGGGTACCATGAAAATTCGTATTGTCCTGCCGTATCCAGTTAACAGAAAAATTTCAACAGCGACACATTCCAGAGAAAATTTTCATGGTACCCCATATCATTTGAGCTGCCTGCCGTGCAATCCCGAGAGTTGTTCTCTTGCGAACAGTCGATGGTTTTGAGAGGAGAGTTCGGGCATGCTTAAACATGAATGGGGGAATCTTCGAACACCTTTAAGAGTTCAGAGAACACTCATAAGGAGGTGGTTTTGGAGTCGGTAAATACTGCGGAAGTGACGAGCCGCAGAGACCTAATCCTTGTGAGTGTTACACACACTCACACTCACACTCACACTCACACGCGCGCAAACACACACATACACACACACACACACACACACACTTACACTTGGGATGTTAAAGACTTTACCTCCTCGTGGTACATCCTGGATAACGCTAAAATAGTCAAAAATGGTGTTCTACTCCAAATATTATGGACTTTATCAAAAAAATGTTCCTATAAAAGTTGTTAGTTTTGATCCGACAAATTTTTTAGTAACAAAGAAATGGCCGGTTTCTATTTAAAAAAAATATGTTGGCCATCTTACAGCCGCCATTTTGAATTATGATACAAACAAAAATTTTTTTTGAACGTCCCCCTTCGAACCCTACAAGTTTCATTATACACAATTTTTGATCGGAGCAGTATTTTCCGAGAAAAATCAGGTGTAAGATTAAAATGGGACACCCTGGATATTGAAACGGGTAAAATAGCCGTCCTCCGAAACGAGACCTGAAACATAATAACAATGGTTAGCCAAGGGTAGTTTTCGTCAGGACACACAGAGGGACGAAAACAGGAAAAACATTCTCACATGGGAAACATGGAGTCCAACGGTATAAAGAGGGTCTAGGAAAATGGAAAAGGCAGTAAAACTCTCGCATCTATCAAAACTTAGAAAGAGCTTAGGCAGACACTCGAAAGGCAAAACCGGACACTCTGAGAAACGAGGGTTAAGTTGCACCGATCAGAGGGCACGCTGGAGATCTCGATAGGGAAGGATATATAAGAGACGGATCGAGAACGAGATTCAGGAAAGTCTCGTCGGGAGACACAGTACTTACAACGATCGGCGAAAATCCTCAAGCGCCACGCCGGTACGAAGGAAACCGCGGCGGGGTCGAGCAGATCCCTACCTGCGTAAAGGGAAGCAGCATTAATCAACGGCGAACTTAGGATACGTAGGAACACTGCACGTTGCACACCCGGGGTGAACGCAATAAATTGGGCGTTAAAACACGTCCACACACACAGTCTCACCCGTTAACATTCGGCGAACGCACGTTGCACCCGTATCACTCGGTGAACACATCCCGCACAGTCATCGCCATCTTAGAGCGTTTGACAGTTGAACACCGGGTATCGGAATACGAGACCGGCGACCCGTCAAACGGGACGGAACACGCGGCGCTGCTAGCGGCACGCTCACCGAGGAACTACGCGATACCAACGAATTCAGACGACTATAGAAGGCACTTGCTTAGGCTTGGATTGTCCCCAGAAATTCAGTACCCCATCGAGCTTCGGTACCCCAAGTACAGGCGGCGCTGGCGTCGCTACAAGAATGTATTAGGTCGCACAGACGCGTTCACGTATACCTTACACAACTTCAGACGTAGCTCCGCCTCCTCTCTAACCAATCACGGACGAGCAAGCGCGTCTTCTCGCTTTCTCTAATGTAAGGTATCCAGTGGGGTACTCATGCCGACTCTCTCTTTTTCTGCACTGGCACGTCGTAGCTCCTTCTCGCTTTCTCTAATGCGAGGTATACGATGGGGTACGCATGCCGACTCTCTCTTTTTCTGCACTGGCGCGGCAGTAGCTCCTTCTCGCTTTCTCTAAGGCAAGGTATACAGTGGGGTACTCATGCCGACTCTCTCGTTTCCCAAGCTGCTACTGCCATACCCCACTGATCCAACGTATATAATATCGACCCTAAAAATGCTAATAGTATAATATAAGTTTAGATAATTGTAAAAAATAGATTATCTTTTGAATTGAATTTGTATTATAAAGTAATAAGCCGTAAAAATTCATTTTGTACGTCATAGAAAATAAAAAAAAGGATAGTACAGGAGAGATATTTTATATTCGATAAATGTTAACAAGAAAAAATACTAGGAATTTCAATCTACTTATTCGTGCCCACTCTTAGCTAATTTTAGTTCACGCCTTGCAATTAATTTATAATATTGTCCTATAGCAATAGTAATTTTAAAATATCGCTATAGGACAATATTATAAATTAATTGCAAGGCGTGAACTAAAATTAGCTAACGATAAGAGTGGGCACGAATAAGTAGATTGAAATTCCTAGTACTTTTCTTATTTTTTCTTGTTAACATTTATCGAATATAAAATATCCCTGTAAGTCTGGAGTAAAGAAAAAATTTAAAAAAATGAAAATATAAACAATCACTCGAAGGGGTTTCGATCGTCCGACCCTCAAAGCTTTTAGCAGTTTACAAACAGCAGAGCGTTCACGATCTCGTGGCTCCGCCTACGGGGCGTATACAATTTCGAGTGACGTCACGATCGACCGCTGCGACGACAAGTGGCAGTTTCTGGCGGAAAAAACTTGGTGCCACTCGCGCCATAAGCAAGTTCCTTCTATAGTCGTCTGAATTCGTTGGCGATACCCACCTATAAGCGACCGCGGCGCAACGAGCGCACGGCGGCGAGACAGAGTAACGATACGAGATCGGCCACACGACATCGGCAGAGTGACAGCGGCGCTGCGAGCGGCACGCGCCACGACGTACTACGGCTCCCGAGCAACAAGACTGGCACACGGCCAGCAAGCAGAGACATCGGCGCTGCGAGCGGTACAATTACGACCGAACTACACGTGGCGAGAACGGGACCGGCAGACGTCACGAAGAGAAGCCAACGTCGCTGCCGTATCACGCCTATTGTACCTTTGTATCACTTGTGACTTTCAAAATAAACTTGCTTACGACTTACATTTAATGGTTTATCGAGCCCTAAATTCTTCGAGCCTGAACAATAAATTATTGAAAAGGTTTTTGCCGTTTCAATATATATATATATTGTGACGGGTGTCACGGGCGTCCTCGGGCACGGAACCTGGAAGATAATAATAATAATCAGTCAGGGTAGTTTTCGCCAAGGTACACAGAGGGACGGAGACGGGAGAGGTATTCTCACATGAGAAGTATGCACTCCGAGGGTATAAAGAGGGTCTGCGAGAATGAGAAAAGGAACCCCTTTTTCTCCAAAAAGTACCATCTCGGAAATATCAAAACTTACCAAGAACTTAGGCAGACACTCTGAAGGCAAAACCGGACTCTCTGATAAAGAGGGTTAAGTCGCGCTGATAGGAGGGTAGGCTGGAGATCTTAACAAGGAAGGATAACGGACGGTGGCACTTGATAAAAAACGAAGGCTCGGTGAGAGACGAAACTTACCGTCATAATCGAAAATCCCGGAGTGCGACGTGGGCTGAAACGGAGACGAACGGTGTGGCGATCCAAAGTCAGTACCTGCATAAAAAGAACGACGATAGGAGCACGGTAGACACACAGTCGACGGGCACACAGATTGGCAACGAACCTAAGAGCCGTCGCACACAGCACGTAACACAGAACGGGTAAACGAATACAAGGAAAACTCGTCACATACCCGTTAAAACGTTTCACTGGGCGAACACATCCCGCGCAGTCGTCGCCATCTTGGAACGATTGACAGGCGGACACCGGGTACCGAAGCACGAGACCGGCAACTTGCCAACAAGATCAGGAGACGTGGCGCTGCGAGCGGCACGCTCAGCGGTGAACTACGCTACACTCGCCGAGCAGCAACCCCGGCGCAGCGAGAGAGAGAGAGAGAGACAGCGGCGAGCGACGAGTCGCGACACGGGAGATCGGCAGCGCGATATTGGCAGCATAGGGGCAGCGGCGCTGCGAGCGGCACGCTCAGTGGTGAACTACGCTACACGCACCGAGCAGCAACCCCGGAGCAGAGAGAGAGAGAGAGAGACAGCGGCGAGCGACGAGTCGCGACACGTGATATCGGCAGCGCGATATTGGCAGTATAGGGTCCAGCGGCGCTGCGAGCAGCACAATCGCGGGTGAACTACGGACAGCGGTACGAGACTAGCGGGCGTCAGGAGGCGACACCGACGGCATACCAGAGAACTATTTTCTCGTATATGTATCCGCTGACTTTCATAAAATAAATTTTGCTTAGCCTTACATTAACGGTTTATCGAGCCCTGATTTCTTCGAGCCCGAACACAAATTATATTGAAAAGGCTCTGCCGTTTCAATATATATATATATATATATATATATATATATATATATATTGTCACATTGCACAATATCCCGCTCTGCGTCCGGCCCGTCCAAAGGCAACCGTCCCAACGTAACCTGCGAACAAAAAGATAAGTATGAATTACGCACTAAAACTTAGCTCTAAGACCTGTGCAAAACTTACCCGGGAGGCCAGTCACTCGCAGGACTGACCCCGGCAGTCCTAATATCCCCGCCATCATCATCGTCGTCGTCGTCGTCGCTGGCAGTCTTATCATCCCCGTCCTCGTTATCGTCGGCATCGTCGTCATCGTCGTCGTCAATATCGTCGTCGTCGTCGTCGTCGTCGTCGTCGCCGTCATCCTCGTCAACGCCGGCGTCGTCGTCGTCAACATCGTTGCCATCGTCGTCGTCGGTAGAGGAAATAACCTAAAAGAAAAGAAAAAGAGGAAGATTATTTGCGAGAAAATAACCACTACTGAACTGAAAAATTACTCACCTGGACTACCGAAAATAATCCCGAAGAATCAGCCGAGCAACGACGTCGCACACTTCCCGAGAAAAACAAGGAGAGATCATCCCGAATCACGAAAACACTCAACTCACACTCGACAAAAATCACGAACTGTCAAACGCTAGGCACCCGTCCGTCCCCGCACCCCAGCCATCTATCGGCTGAGCGGCGACAAGAGAGCGAAGATGGCAGCAGCGCACGGCGATCCCCAAGAATTCCCCATTATTCCCACGCATAAATCCATACCCGCAATTACCCTGAATTATCGACCGCCCTACTTACCCACCTACTCCCGATAGATCCCGCTACCGTCAGGCACGAATCAATCATACGCCTGACCCATCTATCGACCCGTGACGCTGCTGCCGAAGGATCGAGCGACCCGTGGTCGATGCCGGTAAGCTCGGCCAATCAACGGCCGAGAAAATTATCGAACTTCCAGCAGGCCACGAGGCCGTTACTTTGTGACGAGCCGGCGATGAGAATAGAGGAGAGTACAGCGAGATAAATTAAATTGAGAAAAATTAGAGAGAGTATAGCGAGTGAGTGGAGTGCGAGTGTGTGAGGAGCGAGAGTACGTAAAGCAGAACGAAGGATATTGAGGAGGAATAAAGCGAAGACGAAAGACGGAAGAAAGAGAAAAGCGGAACGAACCAGAAAAAGATCGAACGAGGAAAGTTCGAGGAAAGCCACGGAGAGGAAAGAGAGAGACCGCCGACCGGTGAGTGTTTGCACAGGTCCCCCGGCAATACAGTTACAACGGCCATTAATTTCCCCTTTTGTGTGTCGAGTATTATATTACGTACTTTCGCGAATTATTCTGTATTAAAATTCATAGAGACTACCCCCCCCCCCTTTGCGTGCGTGCATACTTTGGAAAATTACCCGCGAATCGAATTTTGTTTAGAATTATTTTTGTACGAACTACAAAACCGGTGGGACGGTTGTAATAATTAATAGTAATAGAAATACACCCAGTGATATTATATATAGTCCAACCGCGTGCGAGGAAAATTCACGGTCATCCCCTCCCCTTCCCGCCTGGCCTGCCTGGCCAAGTTACCTACTACGTACAAGCGACGGCTACCGTCGCGCGGCGCTCCCGCACCCGCCTACCACTCCACCGCCTCGAGGACCGTTACATCTTCCCCTCTCCCCGCCTGCCCGTGGTAATTATTAAGAGGCCACGTAGAGTCGGAGAACCTCCCCTGAGATCCCGTCCGACCTTCCCCCTCCTATCGAGTTAGCCTTATTTCCCCCTTTTGGCAATCAAAATTATTAGACTTTGTTATTTTCAAGCGTTGAAAATAACTTGCGCCCAAAGATAAAACCAAGATACTGTTTGCATTAGAGTATTATTTTTTTTATTGTTTATTTATCGCCCCGGAGATAGTCCGCCGATAAAGTTTGAGACCGATTATATATTTTCTTTTACTTTTGGATTGTTATCGAGTGAGAACAATAAACTGATATTGTTATATATTTTTCTTTTTGTGTATCAAGTAGTTATCCGAAATTATTACTCCCCCCCCCCGTTTTCACGAACTCCCTCCCACCATCGGCGTGACAAATTGGTGCCCAACGTGGGGCCCGAAAAATACCCCCCCCCCCCCCCGAACAAATAGCGCGAACGGAAGCAACCGGCCGTATAATATTTAAATATTTCTTTTGAAGTTACAAAAATTTTTTTTTTGAAGTTGGAAAATAAGATTTTTTTTTCTTCTTCCTCTTCTCTGAATAGCCCCCCCCCCCCTGATACCAGATTCTTTCGTTTTAACCCGTTATAACATTCTGGGTATTTGAGGACTGATATTTTTTTTTTTTTTGTGTTTGAGATAAAATTTTTTTTTTTTTTTTTTTGGTTGCTGCTTTGAGGAAAAAAAAAGAGAGAGAAAATTGTTGTACTGTGCGAGAACAGTACCTTCCCCCCCCCCCCTTTTTCTTTGCTTTTTTTTCTCTTCTTTGTTTTGTTTCGCATTTTCAAGCGAGAACTCATTTTTGTTGTTGTTTTCATTCCCTTTCAAAAAAAAAGTTTTTTTTTTAAGTTCTCTCACCCCCCCCCCCCCCCCCACCCCGATTAGAAAATTCTTTTCGTTTTTTTTTGTTTCGATTGGCGCCGAGCTTCCGCCCCGCAGCTTTACCGCCCTATACTGATTCTTTTCCCCTTTCGTCTTTTTTTTTATTTTTAGTGCCCACCACTGGCATTAGGAAATTTACCCCCCTCCCCCAAATATATCTTTTCTATAGCGCCGACCGCTACACCGTCCGGCAGCTACACCCGACGTATTTTCAATTTTTTTTTGGTTGTTCTTTTGCAGTTGCGATTGTTTTTTTTTCTCGTGGCATAAGCGATTGCACGGTAAATTACGCCGTCCCACGCGGATCGAGTAGGTCACTCCCTGTTCGCAATCAACGCGAATAGAACCCTAGGACATATTATCTTGTTGATTTTTATTATTGTGTGTCGGCTAAATATATCATCCCCACTCCCGCCCTCGACCTAATGATGGAGCGCACTCAGACGACGCTTCCAACGACAACCGTGATTACCACGGTCACGACAGTCACATCCCCAATAACCCGTACTGCCCCAAGCATTTCCCCCTCTTCCCCTCACCGCCCCCTTACCCTCGAATGCCGTGATCCCTTCTCCGAAATTCGGGATCGGATATATGGTGTCGAGGAAGTCCGCGATCTTATCCGGATGTGTATAGTCGCCCGGATAAGCTCTCGCGGAAACCTCAACGCTCTCCGTGATCGGCTGATCCGACACGAGACTCGCCTCTTACACCCTTCCTCCCCCGTTCTATGGGACCCCATGGAAGACGAATCGGGACTATCACCCCCCTTCTCTCTCGATGGCGAAATCGCCCAACCACCACCTCATCGCCACCTCACATCCCCCACCTACCCCCATCGGACCATCCAGGAATCCGAAATATCCCACTACATCGCCCCCTTACTTCCCTATCACACCAACCCCCGCCCCGAACGTCCCTATCCCCGCGAACGGGACGTTCGACCTCCCCGAGTCTCTCCTCGCACATCTCGGAGGGTTCAAACCCTCCTAACGACGGTCGGAGGAGATGTGCGAACCGCCTTTTCACCCCCCTCACCCCCACAACCCCCGAGAAGATCAACGCAAGCGGTTACGTTTGCACAGTCCTCTCTTCCCCGCCTTCCCCCGTACCAACGACCCCCTTCCACGGGCCGGGAACACCGGACCCATCCCGAACCCATGGATTTCGAGTCCGACCATCCATGGAATCCGCACCACCCCTATCCCTCCCAAAACGGTCCCGCGCTGCATAGCACGAGGAACGCTCCCCCACCCTCTGTTCCCCCGACTCGTGCGCCTTCGAGGCCAGACGAGCCCCAAGCGTTCGCCCCTTCGGGATTCCACGAGTCCTATGGGTCGCGGGATGCTCGACGGGGTGACGCTTGGAGGAGGAATAGCCCAAAATTCGGCGGAAAGAGTGGCGAGGACCCGGAGGAGTTCCTTCGCTCACTCCACGAATACTGTCGGTCCCGGGATTACACCGAGGCCGACCTGCTCCTTTCCCTCCCCGAGGCCCTTACCGGCGATGCCCTAAGGTGGCATCGTCTGGAGGAGGAATCGTGGGACTCCTACGCCGGATTTCTCTCCTGTTTCCGAGAACGTTTCGGGACGGAAACTAGTCAGGAGAGAATTCGGCAAGAAATCAGTTTGAGGACGCAAGGGCCCGACGAGCCTTGCGGAATCTTCCTGGACAAGATCCGAACCCTAATCCGTAAATTAAGCCCTCCCCCCTCCCTAGAAAGCCAGCTAGACATCTGTCATGCCAACCTCCACCCCGATTTCCACGAACATATTCCCCGAGACGGCATCGCGACATTTCGCGAGTTATTGCAAGCGTGCCGTCAGAGGGAAATTATAAGAGAGAGAAGGAAATCTTACCGTCCCCCTCCCTCCTCCTTCCCCGCGTGCGATCCTTACGTCGCATACAAATTTCCGGCGAAACCAGAGGTACGGCGAACGGCCGCCCTGGAAGCCGCACTCCTACCCCCCGCACTACCCCCTCGCCAACCCCGTCCGGCACCACGGAGGTCGCAAATACCTCCCAAAAACCCCAGCCCTGACCGCAGCTATCGCGACGTAGCCGCGACAGCACCTCTTCCCCCATCCAAAACCAACAGATACTCTGAAACACCCCGCCCTCATCCACAACAGACCAAAACTCCCTCCTCAAACATCACGCGTCTAGCAGACGTAGCTCCCAAACACCCTCCCCCGAATTTCACCCCAAATACCCCCTATTATCCCCCCGGACCATGCTTCAATTGCGGACAGATTGGGCATAGGTACCGGGACTGCACTCACCCCCTCGGGTATTTTTGCCGGCTGTGCGGGCAGCGTGGCAAGGACACCCAGTCCTGCCCCGCTTGCTCGTGGAAGCGGTCGGGAAACTACCCCGGGGGGAGGCAGTAAATCCCCCGCCTCCCCTAGCTTATGCTATTCCTCAGTCCCAACTCCACGCACTCGACTCGGTCGAGACAAGCCCGCCCTCCGCGGGTAAACGAAATCCCTCCCGTCCGACACCGCCACTACCCTCAAACCCCGTAACTACCCCATACCAAACCCCAAAACTTACCCCCAAACCTTCACGACGTTCTCGTACCCCTAATACCCCCTCCCGACGCACCTTCACACCCCAACGCGAACTCACGCCCGTCCTGACGGACGAGCAGCTCCGAACGACCGACCAATTCCTCGAAACGACCGACCAACCCCTCGAAATGATCGATGGGGACCGACGCCATTTTCTATGGGTCCTCCTGGGGGAATATAAATTCCCAGGATTGGTAGACCCTGGCTCGTGTCGATCGTATCTCAGCCCCGGCTTGACCACTAAATTAAATCTTCCCCTAACCCCCCTCGAGGTAGGTGTCAAGGTTGCCAACGGCCACGTTATGGACGTCGACGGCGCCTTGCACCTTCAAATAGAAATAGGCGGCGAGCAAGGAGCAATGATGGTACGGGTAGCGGCCATCAATTGCCCTTGCATACTCGGGCTCGATTTTCTCCGACAGTTTGGACTGATACTTAATTACAGAGACGAGACTTGGCAGACGAAATATAATACCCCCCAGACCTTCCTTACTACCCAAACTTCCGTGACAGCCCGCCATCTGCAAGACTGCGCTGGTCTTGTAGTTCCTGACGACCACGCCCGACAGACACTAGACCAAATACTGACCAAATATATTCTCCCCAACCCCTCACCCGAGCTACGCATGACACATATTACCGAACACGAGATAGACGTACAAGACCACCCCCCTATCCGTCAAAGAGCCCGAGTAATCTCTCCACATCTTCTGAAGATCGCCCAGGAGGAGGTCGACAAGATGTGGAGAGAAGGAGTGATAGAAAGATCAAAAAGCGCTTGGCTCAGCAACCCCGTGATAGTCCCGAAGCCCGGTGGGAAGCACCGCTTCTGTGTGGACTACCGGGATGTTAATAAGGTAACGAAGAAGGATGCTTATCCTCTTCCCAATATGGATAGAATTTTGGCCGGCCTAAGACAGGCCAGGTACATTTCAAAGCTAGACCTGAGCCAAGCGTACTTCCAAATCCCCGTGCACCCCGACAGCCGCTCAATTACCGCCTTTGCTGTTCCCGGCAGAGGACTCTTCCAATTTAAACGCATGCCCTTCGGACTGACCAACGCCCCAGCGACTTTCCAACGACTGATGGACCAACTAATTGACCCCGCATGGGAACCCCACGTTTTTGCATATTTAGATGACGTAATAATAGCCACGGATACAGCGGACGACCATTTCACGTACCTGACGAACGTACTGACAGTTTTCAAGGACGCCGGACTGGAAATTAACAGAGACAAGAGCGAGTTTTTCTGCCACGAGGTTAAGTACCTAGGATACGTGATCGGACCGGACGGACTAAAGACGGACCCCGACAAAATTGCGCCCATACTCGACTACCCAGCCCCGACGAATGTTAAGCAGCTCCGCCGATTCCTGGGAATGGTCGGATGGTACGCTCGGTTCATGGGTGATATCTCAAAAGATAAAACACCCTTGACCGAGCTGCTGCACAAAGACGCTCCCTGGAGTTGGGGGACTGCGCAAGACACTGCCTTCCGAGCCCTCCGCGGAGCCCTCACCCGCACGCCCGTCCTCGCCCGGCCAGACTTCACCCTCCCCTTCACCATCCATACCGACGCCAGCGACCTCGCCGTAGGCGCGGTGCTTACCCAAGATACGGATGGTGAAGAACACCCGATCCTTTTCGCTAGTCGTGTCCTAACCCGAGCTGAACAAAAATACACCGTGACCGAGAAGGAGTGCTTGGCGGTGCTGTGGGCCGTGAAGAAGCTGCGACCCTACGTGGAGGGCACGGCGTTCACGGTCATCACGGACCACAGCAGCCTCCAGTGGTTGAAAAATCTGCGAGATCCTGCAGGCCGACTAGCGAGGTGGGCATTGGCCATGCAAGCATACGACATGACCATTGTCCACCGCAAGGGAGCTCTGAACGTAGTTCCCGACGCCTTATCCCGAATGTATGAAGCACAAATAGCCACACTGTCAGACATTGGAGATACGGTCGACTCATGATACGAGGAGAAGCTCGAAAATGTTCGCGAGTTCCCTCGGAAGTACCGGAATTGGAGAATAGAAGACGGTAAGCTGTATTACCACAAGCCCCATTCCATCATTGATCCCACCATGACCGACCTTGATGCTTGGAAACTCGTCCTACCCCAAAACTCCCGTCCCAATGCCTTAAAAGAAGCACACAATAATCCCCAGTCCGGCCATCTTGGGATTGACAAAACATACCACCGGGTCATACAAGATTTCTTTTGGCCCGGGGTATTCCAGGACGTCGCGCACTACGTCACCCGGTGCCGGGAGTGCCAACTCCATAAGGTCTCCCAGGCAGCCCCTGGCGGCCTTATGAGAGAACGCACGACCGAAGGACCGTGGTGCGTAGTTGCCGCGGACGTCATCGGTCCTTTCCCCCCTAGTAAAGCCCAAAATAAATATGTCGTTGTTTTTCAAGACCTCTTCACAAAATTCGTAGAAGCAAAAGCCCTCCGCACCGCCAATGGTCCCAATATTATGACCGCCCTTGACACTCTAATCCTGAACCGTTGGGGTTGTCCCCAATTCCTCCGGACTGACAATGGTACCGAATTTCTTAACGCTCATGTGACGCAACACCTATCCCAATACGGAATCCACCAAACGACCGTCCCCCCCTACCACCCTCAAGCCAATCCCGTTGAACGAGCGAACAGGACATTAAAAACGATGATCTCCACGTACGTCGAGCAAGACCATAGACTCTGGGATGAGCATCTCCCAGAGCTATGTTTTGCGTTAAACACCGCCGTACAATCTTCCACACACATGACCGCTGCGTTCCTCAACTTTGGCCGAAATCCCCGTCCAGCCAAAAGTATTTGCGATAATGTTCCTGTTCCTCCAACACTAGACCCGCTCGACCAACAAATCTGGACCGACCGCCTAAAACGACTGCCCTTAATCCACGACTGGGTGCGCAAACAACTGGAGCAAGCTCACAAAAGACAGGCCAAATACCACAACAAGGGACGGAGAGACACACGGTTCCAGGTAGGAGACTTAGTGCTGCGACGGAACCGTGTGTTATCTTCGGGCCCGCAAAATTTCGCCTCGAAACTCGCCCCCCGGTTTACGGGGCTCTTTGAAATTTTAAGCGTTCCCTCCCCCGTTGTGTATGTATTAAAAGACCCAAACTCGAGGAAAAACCCTCGAGTACACGTCAGCGACTTAAAAGCGTATCAACCCCCAAACCCCTAAGTTAGACCATACTAGGCAAAGGATGGTTCACACCCCCGCTAATTAATCTACTCTTGTGTAATTTACAGGAGGATAAAAAAAAAGGAAAAGGAAAAGGAGAGAGGACATGCCGGCAAGGCGAGCCATAGGGCGACCCTCCGAGCGGGGTGCCTATAGGCTCCCGATCGGGTCTCTCTACGAGCCCGCCCCCGCCCTTCCTCCACCTCCCTGGTTTGTGTTCCCCCTCCACCCCACCGCCGATACTCCCCCTGCCACTCCCCCACAAACCCCTTCCCCAACTTCCCCCCCTAGACCTGGACCTTTCTCCCCGGACCCCGTCCGGAAACACCGCTGCCTACCTTCCCCCCCAACCCCCAGCCGCCTTACCTCCATATCCCCCCTAATCCTCCCTCGCCCCTCTGGCAGATGGGCCACAGCCGCCGCCAATTCGGCGTGGCGGCGCTCACGGCCTCCCTCCAGTCCCTTAAGGCCCCAACCCCAACCCCTCAGCCCACCGGAACTCTCCCAATACCCGTCCCAACTCGCCCTCAACCCCACACCCCTCGCCCCATCAATCCCCAAACACAAACCCGTCCAACTCCAACCCGTCCGCACCCCACTACTCGCCCAAAACCCGCCCCCACTCGCCCTCAACTCCGCACCCCTCGGGCCACCATCCCCCAAACCCAACCCCGTTCCACCCCAACCCGTCCGCGCACCACCACTCCCCCACAACCCGCCCCCACTCGCCAGCAAATTCGCACCCCCTCCCCCGCCACTTACCAACGACGATTTCGTCCAACCACCGCCTCAAACCCAACCCACACCCGTCCTACGGCCCCACAACCCGCCATTCCCGCCCTCATGTCGCTCACAATAACCCCCGCTCCTCCCTCCACGGCCCCCATACCCGCCCTGATGTCCCTCCCCATCCGACACCCCGACCTGCCTCGCGCCCCAACACCGAAACGGTGCTGGTCGTGCAGCGGGACGGGACACCTCTCCACCGCCTGTCCCCATAGAATAGAGAACCGCCCAAGACCCCGCTAAACCCCCCCCCCCCTAATCACCGTCAACCCCTAATCCCGACCATGGCAAACTCCCCCGGACGTGCATCTTCTGCGGAAATCTGGCTCGTCCACGTTTTTTTGTGTTCATTATGATTTTTTTTCCTTTTTCTCAGTTTTTGGCTCGTCCACGTTTTTTTTGTGTTCATTATGATTTTTTTCCCTTTTTCTCAGTTTTGGCTCGACCACGTTTTCTTTATTTTAGTATGAGTTTCTTTCTCTGGCTCGTCCAATTTTTAGTTACTATTATTACGTTAGTACCCATATGGCTGTGACCAATATGATTTTGTTTTATAAAGGGGAAAGAACCCCCTAATCAGTCACCTCCACGAGTGGAGGCCACACTCCTCGGGAGTATAAGACTCACGGGCATATACATAGTATAATAGAGAGAGAATCTCAAGACTGCTTCCAATTCCGTCCGACCTAACCCCGCCAGTCCGAAGCGGACCGTCCTATCCACCCCGCAAAACCCTCTAAGATGCTCGCCGTCCGCCATAAAAATGACCGACCTGCAAATAGGAAGGATTGGCGAACAGGGAGACACGTACACTAGTCAGCCAGAAGAGAGGAAAGACTGCACACACGCATCAGGGACCAAAGACAGACAAAAAGCTGAGAAGTGTTCTGAGGGGAGCTGTGGAAACACTTACCCACAGTCTCCAGAATGAATGCGAATGAATGAGTCGATATTAAATTTATATTTAGATAGCTCGAGTACGTCGAGAGGCGTACTCTCGTCTCAGCAGGGGGGTGTTGTGACATTGCACAATATCCCGCTCTGCGTCCGGCCGGTCCAAAGGCAACCGTCCCAACTTAACCTGCGAACAAAAAGATAAGTATGAATTACGCACTAAAACTTAGCTCTAAGACCTGTGCAAAACTTACCCGGGAGGCCAGTCACTCGCAGGACTGACCCCGGCAGTCCTAACATCCCCGTCATCATCATCGTCGTCGTCGTCGTCGCTGGCAGTCTTATCATCCCCGTCCTCGTTATCGTCGGCATCGTCGTCATCGTCGTCGTCAATATCGTCGTCGTCGTCGTCGTCGTCGTCGCCGTCATCCTCGTCAACGCCGGCGTCGTCGTCGTCAACATCGTTGCCATCGTCGTCGTCGGTAGAGGAAATAACCTAAAAGAAAAGAAAAAGAGGAAGATTAGTTGCGAGAAAATAACCACTACTGAACTGAAAAATTACTCACCTGGACTACCGAAAATAATCCCGAAGAATCAGCCGAGCAACGACGTCGCACACTTCCCGAGAAAAACAAGGAGAGATCATCCCGAATCACGAAAACACTCAACTCACACTCGACAAAAATCACGAACTGTCAAACGCTAGGCACCCGTCCGTCCCCGCACCCCAGCCATCCATCGGCTGAGCGGCGACAAGAGAGCGAAGATGGCAGCAGCGCACGGCGATCCCCAAGAATTCCCCATTATTCCCACGCATAAATCCATACCCGCAATTACCCTGAATTATCGACCGCCCTACTTACCCACCTACTCCCGATAGATCCCGCTACCGTCAGGCACGAATCACTCACCCGCCTGACCCATCTATCGACCCGTGACGCTGCTGCCGAAGGATCGAGCGACCCGTGGTCGATACCGGTAAGCTCGGCCAATCAGCGGCCGAGAAAATTCGCGAGCTTCCGGCCGGCCACGAGGTCGTCACTTTGTGACGAGCCGGCAAAGAGAATAGTTAGGAGAGAAATAAATTTGCGGAACTTAAAGAAATTTAGAGGAAACTATAGAGAGTATAAAGGGTACGAGAGAACTTGCGAAAGTGTGAAGAGTGAGAGTGAACGGAGAGAGGCGAAGGATTGTGAAAAGGATTGAGGAAAAATAAGGAAGTGAGAGAAACAATAAAAAAAACGAACGAGGAAAGAACGAGAAGGATCGAGGCTAGACCGAGGGATAGAGAGAGACAGCCGACCGGTAAGTGTTTGCACAGGTCCCCCGGCAATACACTTACAACGGCCATTAATCCCCCTTTTTGCGTGTCGAGTATTATATTGCATACTTTCACGAATTATTCAGTATTGAAATTCATAGAGACTACCCCCCCCCCTTTGCGTGCGTGCATACTTAGAAAAATACCCGCGAATAGCATTTTGTTAATATTATTTTTGTGCGACTACAAAACCGGTGGGACGGTTGTATTAATTAAGGAGAATCGAAATATAATATCCGACAATTTAGCTAGTCAGACCGCGTGCGAGAAAATTCACGGTCATCCCCTCCCCTCCCCGCCTGGCCTGCCTGGCCAAGTTCCTTACTACGCACAAGCGACGGTTACCGTCGCGCGAAGCTCCCGCACCCGCCTACCCCCTTACCACCCAACCGCCTCTAGTACCGTCACATTTTTCCCTTCTCCCTGCCTGCCCCTCTCCTCCGATCGACCGAATAATAAGACTGATCGAGTAGAGAAAATAGATATTTCTATTTCGAACCACGATACAAAGACTGAGGTATTATTGTAAGACAATATTATAGAGAGCGAATATATTTTTTTTTGTGTTATCGGAGCGAGATTCGGCGCTGCGTAATAGTCCGAATATCGCTAATAAATTTACGATTGTTGGAAATTGTTATCATCTCCCCCTGCCAGTGGTAATTATTAAGAGGCCATATAGAGTCGGAGAACCTTCCCCTGAGATCCCGTCCGACCCTTCCCCTCCCCTCCGGTAGTCATTAAGGAAAGCGTTACCACACAGTAGTTTGTTATTTTGGCTATGTAAAAATAACTGGCGCCCAAAAAGAATTCAAAGTATAAGTTTTATTTGGAATAATTTTTTTTGTATTATCGCCCCGGAGATCGTCCGCCGATCAGTTAGTTCTTTTTAATTTTGTTTTTCTTTATAAACCTGAATAAACTTTGTTACGTTTATTTTAGTTTCGAGTATTGAACATAATTATTATTTTCCCCCTCTCCCCGCTTTCCCGAATTCCCTCCCACCATCGGCGTGACAATATATATATATATACAAACATATTTACGCATAATAGCGTAAGATCCTAATAATTAAAAATACAATTATTAAATTAACTCCCATCATGTTATAGCATACGGTACGCGCGAACGAGCTCTGTCATATCTATGCAATATTTTGACATTAGTCATAGGTACGTGATGATTCGAGCGCTCGTCCCGAGCAATCATACGTATATGACGCATCGTTGCGGTATGCAGGATATCGTATATTCTGCAAAAATGCTGAATCGTCTTTGTGTCAACAATACCATAATAAACTTTAGGATAGTTCAGAAAGAGACCTGGGGATCTGTTGAATAATTTCGTTGTTAGCTAGAGTTTAGTTATTTTCCAACAGTCGCGCGTGAAACATAAAAATGTAATATCTCGTATTTTTAACAAATAATTTATTACGCGCGGTAGTTATTCATGCCGGGGGACGATCGATAATTCAATATTTATTCTGGATACTATAATAAATTTTTTCTTCATTCTCACGAGCACTATCTCCGTGCGGGCTATTCATTTCAACCGTCTATGTCTCGATCTCAATTGTTTTCTCTCTCGCGACGACGAGTTATACACACGTGCAAAAGTGCTGATCTTGGGGTTTGGGGAGCAGCGCAACAGGGTGCTGCTGCTCCTCATTAGCCTCTAGAAATCAGTTCAAGTCGAGGAAGCGTCGCGAGTTGTTGTGACAAATTAAAAAATGAGCAAACGCTCTATGTAGTCGGTGATGCAGGCGCGATGGTTCGATCGCCTATTTAGCCCGGGTGTGAAAGTGCGCGAAAAAACAGGTGTGTGTGTGTGTGTATGTGTGTTGAGCGGAAGAAAACGGATATGGATGATCAGCTGCGCAATAAAAGGAGGGTAGCATAGCAACTGGTAAGTGCTAGGTTTAATTACAGATTTAAAACTTCAAGAAACGCGTACTACGGTGACATACTCCATCCCCTCTCCTTCAGAGAGTACAGCGATCCTCTTTACTGATATTAAAGATTTTGACCGGTTGCTATAAAAGCCTTCCGCATAAACTTAATGTCATAACGGGTCTTGGTGTAGCGGTAGCTATTCAGACTGGTAATCCGAGGGTCGGCAGTTCGAATCTGGGTGTCTGCATCGAATTTTTTAATTCTTTAAAAAAGATTTAAATAAAAAACAGCGCTCCACCATACCGACACATTCCCTCCCCGCTAATAAAACTCCAAAAATAAAAAAAAAGAACAAGCTCTCCACTATACCGACACTCCCTCCCCCCTCTAATGAAACGCCAAAAATTAAAAAAGAACAAGAGCTCCACTATACCGACACTATCCATCCCCTCCCCGCACCCAAGGCCCGCCGAGCCAAGGACACTCGGCGGCCGTGGAGTGGGGGTAAAAAAGCGTACTATGGCCACACACTCTATCCCCCCTCTCCTCCCCCCGCAACTCTACCCCCCGCACCCACGACCGACCGACACTCGGTGGCCGAGGAGTGGGGGAAAGGAGTGGGGATGAGAGTGGGGATAGGAGTGGGGGTGGCCATAGTGCGCACCATACTACTTACGCCAAATCCCACGAAGGCCCAGGCTAGCTCGAACTGGCTCCGAGGAATCTCCTGCTTCTAATGCAGATAAAAATCTATCGCAAAATTCCTTCAGGTCGGAAGTTCCGAGAGAAACGATCCAGGAATTTATCGATTCAAATCCAGAACCTCTTGTATTAAACAATCTAAATCAAAATCCAAAAATTCGGCTTGATCACCCGAGTCAGGAAAGCGAAAATTCTAGCTTATCCGAAAAATCAAAACTCTTTCTTCACAAGAAGAAAACAAGCAGAAAATCTCGAGCAAAGAGGAACCAAAACCTCACAAAATCATCAGACAATCAATCCAATTCCTCATCATCTTTAGACGAAAAACAAATTCATATCGAACCACGGGTCATAATTCTCGAACCCGAACCAAATTCTTATGATAGTGATGCAGACGATGAGCGGATCCCGGAAAACGATGAATCTAAATCAAGCGCGCAACACTTAAATCATTCGTTAATCCCCCTCACGCAAACGCCAATGCGAGTACAAAGAGAAAATAAATTTCAACGTCAACTCTCGAGGGAAATTCATAAGAAAAGAAACAAAAATCTAGCTCATTTCACTCCCTCACCCGCCAGGCGGTTACGAAAGAAAACATTTACGGGAACTGAAACCGAAATCCCTAAACAAACACAGCCGACTACCCTTAACACGGAACGTGACACGACACTTGACGAGATCGTAGTCGACGAACCAACCATACCATGTGGTCAAAATACCATAATCATGAGAGAAAGTTTCACGGAAGAAATGAATACCTCTGAAGGTCCGAAGGAAACAGTGAATGATCTACCCCAGACTCAGACAAAAACGAACATTCATTGCGGACCGAAAACGAAAATATACTCGTAAATCCACAGTCAAACACTTTGACAAAAACAGAACCGACAGTCAGACGCTCGTCCCGAGAAACGAGACGAAAAAAATGCTTCTGCTGTCCGGACGAAGGGACTCACGAACAAAAAAAGCAAAAGAAGAAACGTACAAATCCGAGTAAAACGGGAAAAATTAACAAATTAGCAAACCCATTGTTGAAAAAGAAAATAAGTAGCGCGACAATTTAAAGATCTCTGTCTCAATCAGCAAATCGACTCTCGACAATTCAAGATCTCTCAAATTATGCTACACAAACCCCGACAGTAAAAATTCCCGACGACCGAATACTCGTTCAAATGCCCAATACACCCATTCCATTCACACCGATACGCGACGAAATCCCAGCAACAGAACACGTACAACCACTCGACGTGACTCAGGTTACAACTGCGCCAAACCCTCCGGGTAATGCCCCCTGGGGAGCACCTACTCCATACTCGCGCGCATCGGGTGTTCAAAGTTCACCGGACGAGAATGAGAATTTCGAAAACACGACAAACGTAATAGAAACAAGAGACAATATTGAAATGACGCGAAATCATTATATTTGCCTAATCTCAGCTGACGGGACGGTAACAAACGAATTCGGGAAAAGAATGATCGAAATTGGTCTCTTAAACAATCTGACACCAGATCAAAATTATGAACTTGGAAGCGTAATCGTTTCCGGAAACCCACAAAAGAAAGTCTTTGCGCTAGTCGTTCGAAAACGCGACTCCGACCCCTTAATTCAGGAAAACTTCGTTCTCGCCATACAAAATTTGAAGAAAGAAATGTTGGAGTCGAACATTAAATCGGCGGCCATCTCAAAAAAATGAAGTGGTCTTAAAAACGCATCCTGGCCAAAAATAAAGAAAATCCTCCAGGAAATCTTGGAAGGAACAGATATCATCATTCAAATCTGTAGGGATGAAATTATCACCCCTCCACAAGAAGATAGGTCACGAATAATTCGCGAAAACCACGAATCCCCAATCGCAGGTCATAAGGGAGTAACCAAAACATACAATAGAATCAGACAAAAAATTTTCTGGGGAAACATGAAAAAACATGTTGCAGACTATATCAGGCAATGCGAAAGTTGTCAGAGGAGAAAATTAGTAAGGGTAAAAACTAAACAGCCAATGGTCATCACAGATACCCCTCTCAATGTCTTCGATAAAATCTCCATGGATATCGTTGGACCAATCAACCCAGAATCCGAACTCGGACACAGATTTATTCTTACCATTCAAGACAATTTGTCGAAATTTTCACTCGCGATTCCATTAGTTCACGCGACAGCCAAAGAAATTGCGGAAGCTCTTGTCACTGGATTCATTTGTTGCTTCGGTTGCCCGAAGGCTATTCTGACCGACCAAGGCGCAGCTTTTATCGGAAAAGTAATGAAATATCTCACGAAAACTCTAAAGATCGAACAAATTAAGACAACGGCTTTCCACCCTCAGTCAAACGGCTCTCTCGAACGAAGTCATCAAGTCCTAACGGATTATCTAAAACACTACACCAATAGGAAAGATTGGCATAAATTCTTACGATCAGCCACGTTCGCATACAACACGAGCGTACACGAAGGGACGAAATACACCCCTTATCAAGTAGTCTATGGAAGAGAAGCCCGACTACCCTCACAATTCTCATATCTCGATGAATTAATAACATACGATGATCACGTAGAAAATGTAGCCAAAGAAATGCAAGGAATTCGCGAACAAGCTAGAAAGAACCTAGAACATGCCAAACAGAAATCGAAGGAACATTACGATAAAAGAATCAACCCAGTAAAATTCCAAGCAGGCGATAAAATATATCTGATTAAAAACCAAAAAATAGGCAAATTCGATGACAATTATAAAGGACCCTATATTATTACTGAAGTATTTTCAGACAAAAACGACATCGAAATCGAACTTGAAAATAAGAAACGTAAAATTATTCACTGCGATCGTGCAAAAATAGCTCACTAATAGGCCGTAATAAATTTCAGGTACCAGGCAAACATGAAACTTTTTCTCGCACTGGTTTTCTCTCTCTTGCGCATGGGGAGCTCCCTGGTCGCATTCGACTGTGGAGCGCCAACGACGAACATCACCACGCTATCCCTACTCGAAATAACCGAGTGCGTCGCGCCTATACAGCAGCCAGAGATCACACACACGCGAGTACATCTTTTACAGAGAGTAGAATTTAAACAAACACATGTAATACAATGTAAAATAGAAATCCAAAGAAGCATCAAACATTGTGGCATGCATTCCCACACGTCAGAAGTTAAAAATGGATTCGAAGAATTCATAAAACATATACCCAAGGAATCTTGCAAGAAAGTCCATGAAACAGGAAGCATTGAATTGTTTAACATAATATTCAATGACGTTGTCACGTCCGAGGATAGTGACGGGAAAATTCGAGTCGTACGTCGAGCGGTTAACGCAGACTCTTTTATTGTCCGTCGAGGAAGGGTCAATGGACAATGAGGATGGTGGGTTCGTTCGTTGAGAGACCTCGAGAAGTCTTGTTAGTTTCGGTGGTGAAGTTAGTAATTGTATGAATCAGAGAGCATGGTTCCAACTCCAATAATAAACATACAATATATTTATTGCAATAAAGTTTGATTGTTAGTAAATGCTTAACCTAATGACACGAGTCTTTGATACAATACTTCACTTTACCTTATCGAAGAGGTGTCGTGCTTTTTGACGATCAGGGAGATGTGTTCGCCGGAGGTGAGAGGGGGCCGTGGTGTATTTTTTTATGTTTCAACTTTCACTTGAACACGTATTATTCCGTTGTCGGATAAAATAATCGCGCACACCATGCGTTTTGCGGTAATGACACGTGGCTACGATTACCACTCCTAGGAGCCCAATTATCGCGACTGAATGTAACTTTGAATTCACTCTCTTCTACGGAAGACCCGGGATCAAAGATACAGTAATACGGTGAAAGTTTTAAAGTAACTGCGTGAACGAATTGTATCAAAAGACTGAGCGCGGTTGTCAGAAAGGGTAGGGTTTATATAGAAAAATAACCTTAGTGGGGGATGGCTTTCCATATTTGGAGTATGTGCGTTTTACAGATTTTTCGGGAGTTTTCTAGGTCTCCTGCTTGGTGTTAATAAAAATCAGAATTTGTAACCTGTCACCGGCTGCTACGTTAGGTGTTCTGGGTTTTTGGATTTTATTGCAGTTCGCGCCAAGGGGTCTCTGCTTCTATGCACGTGCGGATGTTCGACTAGGCGCTGTGACGCATGCCACGTGCGGGAGAGAGAGAAAACATAGCTCGCTCGGCGGGTACACATACGGGTCAACTAGTCCGAATGTTTTTATATTTTGGGTGACAACTATTTCGTTCTACGGTGGTGTAGTTATTTTCCATCGGGTGTGTGCTTACCAGGAGGTACAAAAAGAGATAGAATATTAGGCCGAGGTGGCAAAGTCTGTTTCAGCTAGTTGAGTATTTTCATATTTCGGGGAAAAGACATTAAAGTTTAACTTCGCCATGGTCTCTTGTGAGATAAAATACAGAAAGTATTGAGAAGAGTAGGAACGAAAAATAAAATAGATTACGCGTAGTTGTTGGGAATTCTGTTGCACGTGACACCTCCCCACCTAGATTAATCATCGTCCTCGATGATTTCAAGATTTACGCATATCATGACTTTAAAGGAATGAATATGTGTAAATTGGGCTTGAAAAGAGCTATTTACGTTATGATATATTCGGTGGTGTAGGGCATATGTTATTTGCCAAACGGGATCGTTATATGGTGGAATAGTGGAAGATTCGCCCTTTTTTTATAGATATAAGTAGGCGGACAAGGATGAATGTGCTGCCGCATAATATTGTTTGATGATTATGATCGATAGAAGTCTTCGCGATTACTCTTAGTTCTTGATCCTTTATGTGGCGTAATTGATCGATATTGAACTCACAGGTTCTATGATCGTACAAGGCGGATTACTGTCGCCCAGGTTTGGTCGTAAGGGTTACACGTTGGTATAACCTATGATATAGAGTGATGACATATATATATATATGTCCTCCATATTTTTCTTATTTATGCCGTCAGGTTAGAACAGAGTTTGAGCGATATAACCGACTTCTATTCATTTTCCTCTTTTCGCATATATGTATATGTGATACGGCGGTAGTTTTGCACAGCGGGTATGGGATGTGATGGTCGGAAAAAGAAAGGTTGGGGGAAGTGATTTTTGGGTGATAACAAAAAAAAAATTGGATTATTTGAATGGCCAATAACATATTTCCTGTTTGCTTTTGATCACTAATATTTTTAGATGTTGCCCCAGCATATTCGTTTCTTTAGAATCATCTTGAATAATAGTATTTAAATGTATTTCTATTTGTAGTATGTAGTACTATATATATATGTATGTATATGATAGATTGCATTTTAAAGTTCGAGAGTTGGTTAGTGTACAATTTTGTTTGATTTGTTGTATTATCTACGAACGTCAGTTCCCGTTGGTCTGTGTAGCGGTATTCGTTCCGTTCACTGGGATAGGCTGTGATCTCGGTAACGAGTAGACGCTTCCTTCGCGGTGTATAGGAGGAGTATTCTGCCGTCTTGCAGCTTCGTGGAGGCTGCGTGCTGCGATGATTCGAGGTCCTGGTATTGCGTAGATTGGGTCAGCGCGTTGATAAGTGTTACTACGGAGGTCTTCTGGGTCGTTATCTTGGTGGCGACTTCTTCTCGAGAGGTTGACGATAAGTGTTATCAGGCCCCAGAGTATGTAAATTGTCATCACTGTCGATATTCCGATTAGGCCCCAGAAGGTGATCGTGGTGGTTTCATCCTGATATTTCTTTTCACGTTTATGAGTTGATAGTTCAGTGAGTTCAGCCTGGATTTCTTTTAGGCTGGCGTCATACGGCGGGTTACTCAATTCACCCTTAGTGACCACCATTGGGACGGCGATTTGTGGCGAAGTTTCTGAAGGTTGCAGTGGTACGTATGAGGCGATGTCTGGGAAGAGATTGTTTACGTCCAGTGTAGTAGATAGTTCGTAGGTTTCTTCGATGGTTTCTTGGATGGTTCGGACGCCCATTAGTATGGCATAGCTCATTTTTGCGACGCAGTCGGGCCTGAGTCGGAGGATGCCCGTGTCTCCCAAAGTTATCGTTGTCGTGGTCTTATCTTCACATAAAACGAGGATTCGTTCGGGTTTGGGCAGTGAGAATAACCATCCTTTAGAGGCTTCCAGTTGCTTCCAAAATGGTGCTTGGGCTTGGCTTATCCTCACATCGCAGTCTTCGTATGATTTTTCGTCATTCCGGATTATCAGCGATGATTCACATGTCTGGTAGATATCGGCGTTGTAAATAGGATGTGTAGGGACGCAAATTTGGCGTCCGTTGAAGTGTTGGCAATTTGGGAGGTCTTTTTCGGCAATCAGCATATATTGATTTTGTTCTCGGGAGATCATGATGTAAGATGTCCTTGGATGGACATAAGCGGAGCCCTTGTTGTTGTTCCCGATGATTTGCGGTGTAGGAAAGGGATGCAGCTTGTAGAGGTTGTATGTGGTCCTTTCTAGTAGCGGAATGTGCATGACCACGATAATCCTTCCGTCGTGGTAAGACGCTGTTATCCGTGATATCTGCGTTAGCGATCCATCGTGAAGATCTTCGAGTGCGACTGGGAAAATGTATTGGTGATGGGCTTGGCGGAAACTCTTGACGACTTTCTCTAAAGTTTTGGGGTTTATTAATTCCGGATGCAATTGACCGAGATTCGCGAAGTAGATCGCGTCCACGATGGTTCGTAAATTTGCCAAGTAAGAGTCAGCAACGAATTCTACGCTTGTTCTCCATTCGACGATTGATTGGGTCACGTTGAGTATTTCCCAATTGCCATGGATAACCTTTATCAGTCGCGACCACGTTTGATTATGGACGAGTTCCATGTCGTCGAGCCGCTGGTGAATGTCATGGAATTCCGATCTTACGATATGGGTTTGGTTCTGCAGTAGTATGGCCATCTTCCCTTGGTCCTTGTACAGTTTATCAATTTCGCTATTATAGTACTTGGCATCCTCGGCCGAGAGGGTGCCAAATAAGGCTCTGCTTATCGTACCGATGAATCCGAACGGTGCGCTTCTTCGGGCCCGGGATGAGTTAGGGCGTTTTAGTTTGTGCAGGTACGTGAGGTATCGGTCAATTTCGGCTATTTTGCGCACCAGGTCCTCCTTGTGGATTAATCCCGGGCAACGATCTTGTAATATCAACCGGCACTTTTGCATCAGTGAGTCCACGGGTATTTTAGATAAGGTTGGTCGCCGATCTTCGAAATCCTTCACGTTGATGGAGGTGGTAAGGTGCCACTCGGTTTTGCTGAGGAACACCTCGGCCATTGGCTCGTAATATAATCCAGCTCGGTTGTTCGTGTGTTGCACATCGAATGGTGGCAAGCAGCTCGCTCCGTGGAGGAGTAGAACGATAGAGAAGCGCAAGAACATGTTGTGGTACTCTGAGCGTTCCTGGATAACAGTAATTATATATATATATATATAATTACACATGTAAGGATAAATGTATATTTTTTGTCATATATATATATATATATATTGTTCGTTTTTCTTCCTTTTAGAATCGGTAAAGGATTTTGTCGGCAAGAAGGTTCTGTGTGGGGGTCCCGTTTGTTGCAAACTTCTTTTGGATCATTGATTTTGCTACATCAGGTTGTTTTTCTTTTGAGAGGGTGAGCTGTACTGCTATTGTGTCGAATTCTGGAAAGATTCGTCTTCCGACGCATTTAATTTTCAACGAGGTCGTTGACAGGAGGTTTTCGAAATAATTTACGGCTTCTATGGCCCATGGACCCTCGGCGTTAGGTTCAAGGCCGTCGACATGAACTCTCAAGGCTTCGCCTGGGATTCTTTCTAGTCCCGGCGGGAGTGCCTTTACTGCTTCCGTCCAGATGAGGCAGCTGCCGCCGATGTCGACAAAATCTATGTCACACATGCCGAACTCGCAACTCGTTACATTGCCTCGTAGCCACATGTTGTTCAGTTGCACGGTACAGGATTTTCCTTCTGCCGCTCCTCTGCATAGTCGGTGGTGGCTACATGGTTGGTTAGCCATAAACGATTCGATTTCATCATGATACTTCCAAATGTTGTCCACGTGGTTTTTCTTAATGACGTAGAAATGACTTGGCGAGTAAACAACGCTCGAAGATGTCTTGATGGTCTTTCCCAGAAGACGGGCCGGCGATGGCTTTGGGATTGCCGGGTTCATCTTATCGGAGAATGTAAACGTATAAGTTTTTTTTTTTTTTTTTTTTTTAATATTGGTGAGTCGGTAAGAGAGAAAAACAAAGTTTAGAGAATTCAACTGTTAATACACACATGTTAATATTTTATTCATTGAAAATTTTATTTTGGTATGCTATGCATACAGCGCACACTTTACATATTATGCGAATAAAAAGAAGGAAATCGGCTGAATACAAAAGCGAAATAATATTAGCAAACGAAACACAAAAACACAAAAAAAACACAAAAAAAACACAAAAGGAAAGGCACATTGTTATATTAATTGGTGTTGATTTCTATGGGCTTTCCTTGGTCCAGGACTTCTTTGTGGAGGACCCATCGGTCCATGCAGTCCTGACATTGGTAGGGCGACTTTCTGAATAAAAGTTCTTTAGAACACGCGTAGCAGCCTGTGTTTAGTTGTCGTCGTGGGTCCAGACGATGTAGCGTGCTCTCCGCCCAGCATTTGAACGGCGATCTATGATAACACTGCTCGCAGAGCAGTATCTCCGGATCCTCGCTGACATAAATAATCCTTTCCCGCGGATTTTTCCTTACGCAGCTCCCCATAGCGATGCTTCGATAGAAGTTAAAATATCGCCCAGGCACTCCTGTCGATGGGATCGTATAGATCTCGTCCATCGCGGTTTCCTCCTGAATATGCCTGTATTCCGCTTCGGTGAGTTGCATTTTAATCTATATGAGGGGTGTGCGACGGATTAGTTAGCACAAGCCTTATTAAATTATCGCAGATGGATGAGATTTTCGAGCGGGAAGGTTTGTTAAGATGGTTTATTAGGCGTGCAAGGTAATATGCATATGTGGTCACTCTGATAAGCAAGCATCCCTTGAATATCATGTTCCTGAATCCCATATATATATATATATATCTTGTTGGATGCAGCATTCTTCATCTCTTGCATGGCTTTAGTTTGTCCAAATGTTTCAAGATGCGTTTCCCGTTTTCTGTTTCTAAAACAACATTATGATTATCAAGGATCTCGGTGATGATGTACGGACCAACGTAATGGGTGTCGAATTTGCCTCTTCGTGGTTCCTTTATTACGTATGCCATATCACCGGGTTTTAGGTTTGTGGGATGGATACGTTTGTCATAATATTGTTTGGAACGATATTTGGATTTGGTTAGGGAGTTAGCGGCGAGGTTTCGCATTTCGTTTAGGCGAGAAGTTAGGTCACATAGATATTGTCCGTATGTTTCGGTTCGTTCTCCGGTTGGGAAGGAACTGGGTATGCGCGCGGGTTTACCAAAGACCAATTCGAATGGTGTGAAGTTGGTGGATTCATGTATGGATGTATTATAGGAGAACATAGCGAAGGGGATGAGTTTGTCCCAATCCTCGTATTTATCAATGTAATGTTTAATAAATTCGGTCAGTACTATGTGGCTTCGTTCTAGGGATCCGTTCGTCTGGGGATGATATCCAGAAGTTGTTACGTGTTTTATTTTGAATAATTTTGCCAAGTGATGGAAAACAAGTCCTACAAAGGACCTACCTTGGTCGCTCAGAATTATTCGTGGGGTTCCGAAATGAATAATGACGTTTCGTGCTAAAGCGTCGGCGATTGTTTCGGCTTTTATATCTGGTATAGGGGCAGCAATACAATATTTCGTCAGGTTGTCTTGTATAGTGAGTATATGTCGGTTTCCATCAGGGGTTAGGGGTAGCGGTCCTACGGTGTCGATGGATATTTTGTCAAAGGGCTCTGCAGGTGTATCGGTAATTATCATTGGTTCTCGTGACTTTATTCTTGTTAATTTTTGTTCCTGACATTCTTGGCATGTACGTACGTATTCCGTCACTTCGTTTTTTAAGTTCGGCCAATAAAATCTTTCGCGAATACGTCGGTAAGTCTTCGTAATTCCTTTGTGACCTCCTATTAGGCTTTCATGGTATTCGGTTATGATATCTGCTCTGGTTTCTTCTGGAGGGATTACTACATTTCCTTGACAGACGTAAATAGTGCAATTGCATTCGCCTAAACATTCGTGTAAAATTTCTGTCAAGAATGAGTGACTGAGATTTTCCAGCATATCTCCGGGTCTCGAAATTCTCAAAGTTTTAATCTCGTTTTCTTTTATTGTTTCTTTAACAGTTATCAATACGTCTCGCAGATCCTGAATTGAAAACGTCTCGAAATGTTTGTTTGTTAATACTGCAGTTAAAATTTTATTTTCACCCTTTGTTGTGACGAGAACCTGCTTCAATTTTGGTTTTTCAAATTTTAAGTCTTGCGGAACAATTTTCTCCGTTTCAATCAAGAGTCTCGAAATCATTGTTGTGAATTCGCAATCAGCGGAAATGAAATGTAAATAATTGCCTTTGCGATAGGTTAAATTTTCGTTTGTAGTACAGATCTGTATTTGGTCTTGGTTTTCTTTCATGTTCGGGAAGTATATCCCTGGGGGTATTGTATTTGAAATAATGTTTTGTGGGTTTTCGGTCGCTACGTTTTCATCACTTGAACTCTCTGTTGTTGGTTGTGGTGCATTTCTTTGTATTGCAACAGGAGCAGAGTCTTCGTCACTGCTTGATTCTAGTAATGGGGGCATTGCGGGTGTTGACCTGCCTACGGGGTGTCGAAATGTGATAGCGGTCTCGTGAATGTTTTCTGTCTCATTGTCGGCTTCTTCTGTTTCGGAGTTGTCTGTCTGTGTGCCATAATGTCGGCTTGAAGTGGCAGTTCCTTGGGCGGTGTCCCACCAGTAATTGTCTTTTGGTCCCGAGTGTTTTTGAACATCTATTATATTTTTATTAGTTGTAATTTTGGGTACGTCACCCGATTCGATGGGTTCATTGGTATCGATATCTTCGTCGACGTCAAAAGCGAACCTTAAAGCGTTAGTAAGTCTTTTAAGGGGGGAACGTTTCGGCTTGTTTTCACGTTCTTGGGTCAACTTTCGTTTTGGAGCGAGACTGGGAAATGCACTGTTTCTGGCCCTCGCAACGGGGGGTGGTTGCTGGGGTCCAGTTGCGTTCGTATCGTTTCGTCGGTACTGTGTCGCAGACGGCTTTCGCGACGGTTGCGCGGGTTTTGTTATTACCGTAGGGTTTGAAATTTGTCTGCGATTTTTAACTCTTTCGCCAATTGTTGCTCCGGGAAGGTGAGACGTTTCAAGGATCGTAGGTAATGGTGTAGACTTGCTACCGGGGTGTCTACCACGGGTTATTATAGGATTGGATGAGGTAGCGTTACGAGGAGTAATTTTTGCGCTTATTTTTCTTCCGGCTGACGAAATGGGGAATATACTGACGTCGGATTCTATGGGATTTCGGGAAAGTGCGTCCGCGTTTGAATTTAGTCTGCCAGGTTTATAAACGAATGTATAATCATACTCGCGTAATCGTATTCTCCACCGTATTAATCTTTGAACCGGTAATTTAACTGAATCAATCCATCGTAGGGGTTCATGATCGCTGACAAGTGTAAAATGTCTTCCGTATAGATATGGTCGAAAATGCAAAATGGCGTAAATGATAGCTAGACATTCCTTTTCCGTCGTGCCATAATTTCTCTCGGCTGGGTTTAGTACCCTTGACATATAAGCTATGGGCTTATCCTTTCCGATTTCTCCTTGGCTCAAAACTGCGCCAATCGCGTAATTTGAAGCATCTGTAGTTAAAATGAACGACTCGTCAAAATTTGGATATTGCAAGATTGGCGAGGAGCATAATGCCCTTTTTAGTTTTTCGAAACTCCTTTGTTGTTCTGGGCCCCAATTAAATTCTACGCCCTTTTTTAATAGATCGGTCAATGGCTTTGCTTCTCCAGAAAAATTTTCTATGAATCTACGATAATAGCCAGCTAAACCAAGAAATTGTCGAATATTTGTAACATTTTTCGGAATCGGGAATTTGTCGACGGCTTCTGTTTTCTTTGGATCTGGGCGGACTCCACCGTCACCAATTATATGGCCGAGATATATTACTTCTGTATTTAGAAATTCGCATTTGTCTAGTTGCAAGGATAATTTCGCGGTGCTAAGTTTTTCAAATAATCTGCGAACCTTGACGCCATGCTCTTCTAGGGATGAGGCGAAAACAACAATATCGTCCAGATAAACAAATAATTCGCTGTCTTGTAAGCCGAGAAGAACTTTGTCCATTAGGCGTTGGAAGGTTGCGGGTGCGTTTTTCAGACCAAATGGCATTCTTACGTATTCGTAGTGTCCGTTAGGTGTACTAAATGCAGTCTTTTGTCTGTCGCTGGGTTCCATTTCTATTTGGTGGAAACCGCTAGCAAGGTCAAAAATCGAGAAGTATTTTGCTCCACCGAGTCTGTCTAGAATATCGATTATATTCGGCAACGGGTACGCGTCGCTTATTGTTTTTTCGTTTAGCGCGCGAAAATCTATTACCATTCGCCAGCGCTTGTTCCCTTTCGAATCCGGTTTCTTAGGGACAATCCATAGGGGTGAATTATAAGGAGATGACGAATCTGTGATCACACCGTCGTTTAGAAGTTTTTTAATCTGTTGGTTCACTTCGTTTTTATGAGCGGGGGGGTATCGGTACTGCCGTATCGTTATGGGGAATTCATTGGTAGTAGGAATGGTGTGTTTTATGGCGGGGGTAGCTGGTAGTCGGTCGCCGGGTAAGTGGAACAAATGAGGGTATTCATTTACAATGTCCAACACGTGTTGTTTTTCCTCTGAGTTCAAATGGTCTAAACGAAGACCGTCATGGATTCTTTTCTCTCTGTCTGGGCCGGGGTCGCACGTGTCGCTTTCGGTGTCGTATTCGAAAAAGTCTTCCGATGTATCGTAATATCCTACGGGGATTAATTCTTGCGGGGGTATTTCGATTTCTGTATCGTTTTCATATGCGTTTACTGCGTATACGTAGCATGTGCCGCTATGGTTCGTTACCAGCGCATTTCCAATAAAAATATTTTCGGGTGTTTCTAGACGCGGAAGGTAACCGGTTTTTAAATTGGTATCTAAAAGGTTTATCGGTACCTTAGCACGAGTGCGACCTTTAAGAATGAATGTACTGCAATGGTCCTTTCTTTGCGAAATTTCCGGATGTACGGATTTATTTTCAATCACATCGTTTTTATGATTATCGAACGGGATCGGCATTATTGGTTTTGAAGATGTTACTAGAGTATTGTGGTGAAAAGAAATTTCTGCTTTTTCGTTCATTAAGAAATCTATGCCAATTATTCCATCCGCGGGTATCTCAAGATTGTCCATTAATACGTGGAATTTCTCAGGGTGCTCGAAGAAAGTTAACTCTGTTGAACCGACGGTCTCTATCTTCTCAGGTGTTATACCTGATATTGTTATGGAATCGTGGGCCGCGATCACGCATCGGCGTTTCAAAGCATGAATCTTTATTATATTTATGTCCGCACCGGTATCGATTAAAAATTGCCCGCATCCCTTTTCGAGTTCGGGGGCACGTAGTGTAATTACTGGGGAGCGTCCTTGTCCTTGCGTCCATCTAATAAATTTCCGGCCGTGAGGTATTTTACAGTCGGGGGACGCGTTTTGGAGAAGTCGCTCGTCGTTGCGTCCGTACGGCGGGCGTCTTGGGAGTTTAAATGCTCCGTGTTATTTCTGGGGCTAGGAGAAGGGGCACGGGATTTATCGTTCCCGTTGAAAGGATATCTTTCATATCTGTGTGGTGAGTTTTGGTACATTGGGTATTGTCCATAATATTCCGCCGGATGAGGGGGATAGGGGTAATACATTGGGGGTAAATAGGAGTTAAATGGTGGCGAGAAATAATTATTCGGTGAGCAATTTGGATAGTTCATGTGGAAGGAATTTCTGTCGAACTGTTGGCGAGCGTAGCTCCTTTGATTATTTTTATTTTCGCGAGGTGAGAATTGATCGCGTTGAAATATTTTGCTGAAATTCGGATTCTTATTTGGAGTATTTCTATACTCTTGATTTTGAAATGAAACGCGACGTGGTTCAGGTCGCGGTAGATTTTGTGGAATTTGTTCCGACTGTGTATATCTTAACGAATTTGAGTTTCGGGCAGATGCTCCTTGCATGTCCCTTTCGATTCGTTGCACGACTCTAAATGCGTCTTCGATTGTGTGGGGATCTTGAACGCTGATAGCGTATAGCAGATCATCTGACAATCCTCTTTTGAATGATTCTAAAGCTAAACCGTTAAGCATCGGTAGCATCTGATTAGTTTGCACTTCTGTAAACTTATCCTTGAGTGCAGCCATTGCACTTGCTCTTAATTGTTTTATTCGCGTATAATAATCTAACACTGTTTCATCGCGTCTTAATCTGACGGCTTGAATTTCCGCACAATAATATGGGTATGATTTTTTTGGTGCAAAATATTCTTTTAGAGCACTCGACAAGTCTTCAATACTTGTAATTTCTTTATCCGTTACAGCGTCGCGGGCTGTTTCTTTTAGTTTTGAACAGACTCCCTTAAAGAAGGAGTTACGAAGTGCCTCTGGCACGAAGGTATAACCGTTTTCTACATCTTGTATAAAAGCTTTGAGAGGCATATTTTTGCCATTAAAATTGGGCACATGAAGCAAGGCTTGTTGCAGTGCCATACATTCTCCCATGCTGGTGAGCATGGCATCAGTAATATTCTGATGATGGGTAATATTTGCAATTGCATTGTTTTCCATTTTTGCTAAGATATATATATTTTTTCCTCGAATGTTTATTGTTCCATTTAGATAAGAAGAGGAAAGATCCTTTTTTTTTTGTTTTCTTAGTCACCAGTCCGAAACAACGTTCAACAAAACAAATAGATTAAAATAAATCGATCGCGAAGTTAATGAATTGATTTATTGAATCCATCAAATTTAGTTTATCCCACCGCTGTCACCAGAAATTTTCTGTCACGTCCGAGGATAGTGACGGGAAAATTCGAGTCGTACGTCGAGCGGTTAACGCAGACTCTTTTATTGTCCGTCGAGGAAGGGTCAATGGACAATGAGGATGGTGGGTTCGTTCGTTGAGAGACCTCGAGAAGTCTTGTTAGTTTCGGTGGTGAAGTTAGTAATTGTATGAATCAGAGAGCATGGTTCCAACTCCAATAATAAACATACAATATATTTATTGCAATAAAGTTTGATTGTTAGTAAATGCTTAACCTAATGACACGAGTCTTTGATACAATACTTCACTTTACCTTATCGAAGAGGTGTCGTGCTTTTTGACGATCAGGGAGATGTGTTCGCCGGAGGTGAGAGGGGGCCGTGGTGTATTTTTTTATGTTTCAACTTTCACTTGAACACGTATTATTCCGTTGTCGGATAAAATAATCGCGCACACCATGCGTTTTGCGGTAATGACACGTGGCTACGATTACCACTCCTAGGAGCCCAATTATCGCGACTGAATGTAACTTTGAATTCACTCTCTTCTACGGAAGACCCGGGATCAAAGATACAGTAATACGGTGAAAGTTTTAAAGTAACTGCGTGAACGAATTGTATCAAAAGACTGAGCGCGGTTGTCAGAAAGGGTAGGGTTTATATAGAAAAATAACCTTAGTGGGGGATGGCTTTCCATATTTGGAGTATGTGCGTTTTACAGATTTTTCGGGAGTTTTCTAGGTCTCCTGCTTGGTGTTAATAAAAATCAGAATTTGTAACCTGTCACCGGCTGCTACGTTAGGTGTTCTGGGTTTTTGGATTTTATTGCAGTTCGCGCCAAGGGGTCTCTGCTTCTATGCACGTGCGGATGTTCGACTAGGCGCTGTGACGCATGCCACGTGCGGGAGAGAGAGAAAACATAGCTCGCTCGGCGGGTACACATACGGGTCAACTAGTCCGAATGTTTTTATATTTTGGGTGACAACTATTTCGTTCTACGGTGGTGTAGTTATTTTCCATCGGGTGTGTGCTTACCAGGAGGTACAAAAAGAGATAGAATATTAGGCCGAGGTGGCAAAGTCTGTTTCAGCTAGTTGAGTATTTTCATATTTCGGGGAAAAGACATTAAAGTTTAACTTCGCCATGGTCTCTTGTGAGATAAAATACAGAAAGTATTGAGAAGAGTAGGAACGAAAAATAAAATAGATTACGCGTAGTTGTTGGGAATTCTGTTGCACGTGACAACGTCAAACCGAATTCGACAAACCCGCGAAACGTAATGTTCGCAGAATCCATTGAAAGTGACGGTTCATGCTTAGGCGCTATGTATTCAGACCCTTACGGAACCTGGAAAAACGTTATTGTTACAGGTAGAATCTCAATCGCAATTTTGGGTTACACGGCAAAGGTACACCTTGACCGAGACGAAATAAGCTTAAATTCCGGCTTTCCTTGTAAACTCACTGACGGACAATGCATCGATCCATCCGGCGGTTACACCTTCTGGGACCCCATTCCACGTGACCAATGCAAATTCCATAATTACGAAGTCCTCTATGAAGGAAGTGCCGATAAGATTGTCAATTCCGCACCAAACACTCCCCCAAATGAAATCTATTCTATAACTTCAGCCGAAATAACATTTGCATTAAGCACAAAAAGACAAACGCATCTGTGTGGATACAAACTAATTGAAACAGAACACCCGAAACTCTTCATAATGGACCAAGCTAACGGAGAATTTTTCACTAAAACCAGAATCCAAACAATGAACATGGACATTTTTGCCTATGTAAACTCAAAATTTATTTACATGACCAAATAAATCGCGGACCAAGTTACCCATCTCTATAACGACGTCATGAAACAAGAATGTGAATTAAAAAAAAGAGTATTAAGACACACCTTGTCATTCGCATCTTACGCTCCTGCAGAATTTGCATACTCATACATGAACGAACCCGGTTACATAGCACACGTTGCAGGCGAAGTTATCCGTATCGCAAAATGTGTCCCAGTGAACGTAAATACCAGGAAAACACACGAATGCTACCAAGAAATCCCTGTAAAACGAGGCAACCAATCGCTGTTTGTCACCCCTCGAACACACGTTCTAACAAACACGGCCCACGAAATCGAGAAAAATTAGAAATTCTACAAACATGCAAACTATGAATTTGTATCGATGTGCATCTCGTTTCTCATAAATATTCAAAAAATTTCTAGGATAAATAGTATTAACGACAATATAATGCAAATACTCATGAAAACTATTATAATAAAATAATATGAACTATAGTACGATACAAGTACTCAAAATATACTACGTTAAAAATAATACTAATGATAATATGCTACAAATACTCAAAATTACGATGTAAGGATATGGTACGAATACACAATGAAAAATGATAAGAAGAAAAAGAGGAAATATAAATAAAAAAAAGATAAGTAATAAATAGGATAATCGTAACTAGCATAATGCGTAATACGTTAAGACAACACCATTTGTTTAAAAAAAATCATGTTAGCTGGCACGCCACATTCGTTGTCTCTTTTCTTTTAAAATTGAGCGGGTCGCTCAATCTTCAAGGTGGGGAGGTGTTAGGTCCCAACATGGGTGATGCACACCTTCGGTCGATAAATTAAATCACTACCTTGACTACCTCTGAAACAATGCAGCCTGCCGGCAAAATTCAAATATTATACATATTCTTAACTATTATTATCACCTTATATTTTCATTTACAAACTACACTTAAGAAACAATTAATGTTTCCGTTCCAGATGCAAACCACGGTTTCTCAGAATAGTCCCATATCATTTTTCAAACATTCGAAATACCAAACTCGACGAACAGCTGCGCAACGCGATAAAGAATGTTTTCCACTCTGACAAACATTTCTCCAAAGACTAAACATTTTTGTCCTATACACCCTCTAGGATTGACAAATTCCAGCCAGAAAATGCTATAATTCACCCTCAATCTCAAGCGGACGGCACACTAAATTCTAAGTACCAAATCCGAGAAAGTTTCCTTCACCACCCTTACTCGCATCACATTACGACGAACGCCCTACTCAATATCACCACTCAAAAAGACCTAATTTCAAAAACACGAACTCTGTATCTTTTTCCTAGAACCATAAACTCGAAAACACATTGCCTTTTCCACGAAAAAGGCGTCCATAAAATGACGATCTCACGCCACCCCTGCGAGCTCAAGATAATCCCCTCCATAGAAAAACTAAGCGTCTCGTTAGAAATATAACCAATCAAAATACCCGAATTTTTGTAACTCCCACCAAGCAGAGACGAAATAGTTAATTTACTCTAAGAACAGACTCTGAACAAATTCGACTTCGAGTTAGAACTCACTCGACTTCCAAATCGAGAACATCTACAACAAACAAAAAAATCTTAAACTATTTTTGTCGATATTCTCTAAGTATAATCTTAGTTTTTGTGTTAAAACTTCAAATTCAAATAAAGTATCAGTTTTGTTAAACTTTATGAGAGCTGTGAGTGTTGCAATCAATATTTTTCCCAACAAACTCATTTCTACGGGTCAATACCGAGAAGTTTGGGAAAACATCATCAACATAGAACGTCTTCGAAGAGGAATCAACCTCGACGATTTATCCTAAACCGTTGAATTGGTATATTGAGCACAAGTAAGTCTCAGGTGCCGAGCTCACGTCCACCCGAATAGCGCAAGCCAATTCAAATATCGCGCGCACATCGAATTATCGACGGAGCTCCACTGTCTTACCCACTTGGGACGTAACAACATGTATATGACATACAGGTATCGAGTGAAACATTGCGGTGTTATTTCCATATTACATAACAGTTATGCTACACTAGTGTAACATTGTGTTATTAATTGTAACTTCCATGTTATATTGCCGTTACATGACTGGTTTACTGGGTGATTAGATAACTTTAGTTTCGACTGCATCTAAACTGATATGAAATTTGAAAATCCCGCGAATATTTCTCCGTTGGCGGCTGGCTGCCCTCTGTCGGCGATTATTGGCGACTTAAGAGTTTTCTGAGGTTGGCGACTTTTGGCGACTTCAGTCGCCTCTGTAGGCGATTGATAGGTTAGAAAACCTGGCAACCCTGCCGGTACATGCTCGGGCGGGGTTTCGAGGCTTCGAAAATATCGAGTGTTTTAAACAATAAAGCTATATTTTTAGGTACCTTTGTATGTAAAAAGCTTTGTGTGAGCGCTCGTGTTTGATAAATAATAATATAACAAAATGAGAGTGCTTATTTGTTATGATGAACTCATTTTTTTAATCCTTAAAAAATTCATACTCAAAAAATAAAAAACCTGTGTGTGTGTTCTTCACACACGTAAGAAGTGAGTACTTCTGGCCTTCCGCCTAAATAAAAAATAAAAAATATAATCATTAAAATAATCGTTAAGATTATTAAAAACAATCATTTTAAAAAATTGAAAAAACTGTGTTGCGGAGCCTGATGAGGCTAACGCAGAGACCTGCGGAGCCTATTGAAGGCGCTCGGATAGCCTACAGAGTCTTTCAGAGACCCTGCGGAGGCCTACACAAAAACAAGAAACATAATTTTCATGGAAATAATTACAATTTCAAAGAATTGTTAAAATAACAATTTAAAACAAATATCTAAATAATAATTTATTTTATCCGAAGGACTGCGCACGGCTTTACAAAGCCTCCTACAGCCTCCGCAGGCCTTCTACAACTCTGCGCAGCGCTTTCGAAGGCCTCCTACAGCCTCCGTAGGCCTTCTACAACCCTGTGCAGCATTTTCGAAGGACTGCGCAGGGCTGTAGGAGGCCTGCGGAGGCTGTAGGAGGCTTTGTAAAGCCCTGCGCAGTCCTTCAGATAAAATAAATTATTATTTAGATATTTGTTTGAAATTGTTATTTTAATTATTCTTTGAAATTGTAATTATTTCCATGAAAATTATTTTTGTTGTTCTTGTGTAGGTCTCTGCAGGGTCGCTGAAAGACTCTGTAGGCTGTCTGAGCGCCTTCAATAGGCTCCGCAGGTCTCTGCGTCAGCCTCATCAGGCTCCGCAACACAGTTTTTTCAACTTTTCAATATTTTTGAATGATTGTTTTTAATGATCTTAACGATTATTTTAATGATTATATTTTTAATTTTTCATTCAGGCGAAAGGCTGGATACCAGAAGTATTCACTTCTTACGTGTGTGAAGAACACACACATAGATTTTTGTTTAACCTTTGTTAGTCGTTTGTAGATGTTTGTTAGACTAATAAAAACGTTTGTTAGATTAGCCCTTCCGCAAAAAACGAAAAACAAAATTTGGTGTTAACTTGGCCCAATTTTTTTCATTTTAATCCGAATCAAGTCCTCCAGGGGCTCATTCGATGCGTAATCGTGTGTAGGTGTCGAATAATTTAATTAGAATGTTTGTTAGATAATTGTTTCTTTTAAAAAATCATAAAAACCATTTTCGGTCATCTAGGCGGTGCGGTCATATGACCGCGAATAGTTGACCACAAAATATTTAATTCGTGAAACATTTTAGTCTAAAAAGTGGATTAATTGATTCGGAATCGTTTGTAGGTCACGAATAATTAAGTTGCAACGTTTGTTGGTTTTTCGTTTAAATGAAATATATAAACGACCGCATTTATCCAGTAGTGATGACGTCACCGGCGACCCGTGTTATATACAGGGAAAGACTCTGACGCAATGTCCTCTTTTCTAAAAATTACCAATTTTTCCTATGTTTTTCTCATAATGGTTGTAGAGCTAAAATTACATTGTGTTTTAAGCCAACATTGGACAATCAAAGAGAAATGTTAACCCAGGTGCCCAGCTCAAAATTCCTGTCCTTGTGTCAAAAATTTAGGTTACGAGTTGAAAAACATCATCCAACTACAAATGCAAAAGCTGCCCACACAAAAGCTAAAACTGCATTGTTTTTTGAGTCAACATTGAATGATTAAAGAGATTGAGAAATTCTGACCCAGATACTCAGGTCAGAATTTCTGTGCTCGTGTCAAAACTTTAGGTTATGAGTGCAACAACGTTGGCTTCAAATGTAAAAGCGACGCAAAAATTTCGCTGTTTCAAATGGATTTTGGCTTTAATTTTTCCTCGCATATGTTTAATCAATGTTTACTTGCAGTAACCAATAATCAATTATCACTTCCAGTAACTGCGTTGATCGAGATTGAATTTTTCCAACATATTCCTTATTGTCTTTTTAGAGCTAAAATTGCGTTTTTTTATATTTAATATTGGGAGATTTGTTATGATAAAATTATTATAGGTTCTCACGCTTGTTACCCAAAGCGAACACCTGAAACTACATAAGAATAATCTATCACCTTTACTACTGTCATTTAACAAATAGTTAAGCATGTATTACTAAGTGGACTCGTGGTCCTTACTGATATCAATAAAGAAACACACGGATCCCTCGTCCCCGAACGTAGACCTTCGGTCCTCGTCACTATCACCAAAGTTAACACTGCATTCCACGCCTAGACCTTGATCCTTAGCACAACCACCAAATTCAACACCAGCTGGCCCTCCTAGACCTACCCCTAGAATTCTCCCACCATCAGCTACCATGTAATCTTATTTAAGGCTGTGCACCCGCACCAGAATCAGTCACTCTAGTACCGACCTTCTGACGGTTAACTTTTGTCACTCCGTATACAAACTTGTTGTCTACGGACTGCACTGTTGTACTACGTTTACGCCGAATAAATCAATTAAACAGTTTTGTTACCGCAAAACCGTTTTTGTATATTATTTCTTCGGTACGAGTCCCACGAACCGTAACATTTTGGCGATCCTGCCAGGATAGTTTCTCACGATAATCTTTCTACGGAAAGAATTCAAAAAGGAACTATCTTTGATACCGAACCACTGATTCCAAGAGTATCTACGGAACTACTTCGAATCAACGTTTCAATCACTTCTACGGAAGAATCATTGGATCTCTGCAAGAATCATAATTGCCATATTGACACATCAATCCCTGAGCAATTATACGCATCTACGTCAGAACAACACCATAAAAGGTGAGCATACAATACCGTAAGGCCAATCCCGCGAGATTGTAACCTTCCGTCAACAAAATACGTAGACCCACGTCGTCAATCTAGACAAGTTTGTAGCAACCTGTATCGATTACGTACGTTTAAAAGAAGTCCAAAACTGGCCTTCACGACATATCGCGAAAAACGAACTGAATACAGTTCCGACGAAAAATCCGACTTCTCCACGGAGGAATTTGAGAGCAGCAGTACACATCACACCGCTACGAAAATGTCGAAAGCATCAATGGAAGATACTGCCATGAGGGACATTATGGAGCAGCTAATGGCAAAAATGAATCTGATGACCACAAATGTAACGGCAATAACCGACGCTCTAACGAGAATTCACCAGGACAACGTTAAACGTGACAATGAAATCGCGGAAATGAGGGCATCAAATGGGCTGGTAACCGATGATACCGACTCCGAAAGCAATCCAGAAGAACAAAGGCCACACTCACACCGACAACAATGTGTCAACAATGCCCAGGATGAAGAAAGACACCATATTGAGACCCTAAGTGCCAGAGATTTAATCGACACGGTTGAGATTCTCAATGGGCATGATGACGGAGGCACTGAGGATTTCATCAAACACGTAAAGCGGGCTCAATCACGCTGTAAGCAACCAGATGTCCTGTTGGATCTCATCATTGCCACGAAGATAACAGAAGCAGCCAAACGGGCTATTCGTTTTGTGCCCATCGATTCATACGACGAGCTGTTTACAGCCCTACGAAAAAACATAGGATCTACCTGTTCCGTCGAAATAACAAGATTAAGGCTGAACCAAACCGTTCAAGGACAAAACGAATCCGTGCAAAATTATAATCAAAGATATAGGAAAAAGTATAACGAATTACGATATGCTATACAAAGCGAACAAACAAATACCACGGCTAGAAGGATAGCCTTACAGATGGAGGAAAAGTCAGCAATCAAACGGTACGCGATGAACCTAAACGACAACATTGGACAGCAGGTAAGAGCACTAAAACCTGTTGGACTAAATGAAGCGCAAGAAGAAGCACTCGAGATCGAAGCTTGGAATAACGAGAAACAGCTGATGCACCCACGAGCCAAAAGTTTTAATCAACCGGCTCCCCCACCAAGGCACGAGTCTCAGTTTCGAGGACATATGAAAAACCACGCTCACCCGATAGGCAAGCCTGTTTCTCACGCTTTTCCTAAACTACATGCAGCTCCCCTCTCAGATCGGGCTAAACTTCTGTGTACGAAGTGTAAACAAGTCGGCCACACGGGAAATACCTGTTTCGTGAAAACCGAAAATTTTCACCATGCCAAAGATCAACCTCGACCGCCGTATCAGCATCGAGCAAACATGATAAGCGGCAGCGGCGACGAGGAAGAAACGAGCAGCCAGCACCAGCAGGAGATAAAAGAACGTGGGGATAGAGTATCAGCGATATCAGGAAGACTCTATTCCATACTCGCACCCTTCGGAGGAACCAAAAGAAACGGACGATACCTTATCGACACCGGATCGTCAATAAACTTAATAAAAGAAAATCTTATAACACCTATAACCATCACTATGAATGAAGTGAAGAACTTCACGATGGGACGTGATCGACATCAGACAAACAAAGCCGCGAAGATCGAGCTATTAGGAAAGCTACATCATTGTCAAATCGTGCCAAATGACTTCCCATTACCTGAAGACGGACTTCTGGGGAATCCATTTTTACACGCTTTCCAATTCAACCTCACCAACGACACTTTATGGCTCGATAAAACACCTATAAAGTTACATGATGATAGAACTTATCTATCACCTAACGCAATTAACAGAGTCACCATCAACACAGGTATTGAGAAAGGGCACGTAATGATATGCGATAACCCCTTAATACCGGATTCTATTTATCGCGTACGAAATAACTCGATCACGATTCCAATCCACAATGATAATAATCATGTTACGTGGATCAACACTGACGAACTGAAACTTCTCGAAGACAACAGAAAGTACGAGGAGAGAGTACAACGCATCTCGAATGACGAGCTACAGCATCGACTGCAGCTACTAAAAGATAATACACGAACTGACCACATCGAACCGGAAAACGAGCAAACTATCTTGAAGATAGTCCAGTCTTATCACGACATATTTGCACTAGAGGGAGATCCGTTACCGTGTACAAACCTGGCCAACCACCAGATAATCCTTACGGACAAGAAAGTAATAAACACCGCATCATACAGACCTCCGGAGTGTCATAAACAGGAGATAGCCAAACAAATCCAAGAAATGTTGAACAAAAAGATAATCAGCTACTCGTCATCGCCATATAATTCACCGATATGGGTCGTGCCCAAGAAAACCGACGCATCAGGGAATAAGAAATGGAGGATCGTGATCGATTTTCGTAAATTAAATGAGAAAACCGATCAAGATGCATATCCTTTACCAATCATCGACGACATTCTCGATCACCTTGGTAAAGCCAAATTCTTCTCGGCATTCGACTTGAGCTCAGGATTCCACCAGATTCCCATGGAAGGAAATTCGAAAAAATACACGGCTTTCTCAACGCCCGATGGACACTTCGAGTATGAACGTATGCCATTCGGATTAAAAAATGCACCTGCTACGTTCCAACGTATGATGGACACCGCTTTGCGAGGATTAATAGGGAAAATCTGTTTCGCCTACCTCGACGACATAGTAGTATATGGATCCACTCTCCAGGAGCACAACGAAAATTTGATCATTCTCTTTGATCGATTACGCAATACTGGGTTAAAATTACAACCAGATAAATGCGAATATTTGAGACCCGAATTGGAATATTTAGGACACATCATTACTAGCGAAGGTGTGAAACCCAATCCATCGAAACTTGAAGCGGTACGGAATTTCAAAAGACCCACGACGCCAACGGAGATAAAATCATTTCTCGGGCTAGCAGGCTACTACCGGAAATTTATCAAGAATTTTTCGCAGAAAGCCAAAGCTCTCACTAACCTGACGAAAAAGGAGAGCGTTTTCGACTGGACAGAGAAATGTGAAACTGCGTTTCAAACATTAAAGGAACATCTCTGTTCATCACCGGTATTGAAGTATCCGGACTATAAGAAGAAATTCACATTGACCACTGACGCGTCGAACCAAGGAATAGGAGCAATCTTATCACAAGACGGACATCCCTGCTGTTACATATCAAGAACTTTAAATAAAGCAGAGGAAAACTACAGCACGACGGATAAAGAACTCTTGGCAATAGTATGGGCAGTGAAACGATTGCGACAGTATTTATTGGGACGGAAATTCCTTATTCAAACAGACCATCAAGCATTGAAATGGTTGATGAACGTAAAGGATCCGACTTCAAGACTATTGCGATGGAGATTACGCCTCGAGGAATACGACTACGAAATAGAGTATAAAAAAGGCAAGGAGAACACTGCCGCCGATGCACTATCTCGCGTATTCCCGATATCAGAACTACCGGAAGAAGAAGATGCGGTTGAACCCGCAGCTGATGATACAACGAAAAGAGAAGAAATCGACATCGCTTGGGAAAATTATCAGGAATGGAAAAACAATATGACGGCGCAAGACATTGTGATAAAGAACCAAGCTGAGAGTAAACTTTGGAATAGGTTCTATCGCAATCATGCAAGGACAATCCAAGATAAGGATATAGAGGTACCAGACTCCGAAGAGCATCGATGGTTTTTCCTCCTCTACCAAGTCTTGCAACGAGAGAAAGACCTAAATCATCTACAAATACGCTATCACTTAAACGATCCGCTATTTACGCTTACTGAAAGGACGACCGCAGTCAACATAGTTAGCTTCTTAAAAACACAGGAACCGACAAGGAAGTTTGTGGTGTGCACAATCCCAACACAACAGCTCACTGATAACGAAATTCAGGAAGCGATAAAAGAAAGTCATGGGACTATGCTCACAGGACACTTTGGACAAAATCGAACCATCCAAAGAGCACGAGAACGGTTTACCTGGCCTCACATGGAAGAACATATAATTGATTACATAAAAAAAATGTGACACTTGCCAGAAGACCAAGCTCACAAGAGTGCGACAAAAAACATCGGCAGTCATACCAGATACTCCACAAGAAGCAAATGATAAAATTGCAATGGATATTGTAGGCCCGTTAAAAACAACTAAGAAAGGGCATACCTACATCCTATCCATTCAAGACCAACTGACGCGTTATCTTATGCTGATACCGCTAAAGGACACCACTAGCAAGAGTGTGTTGGAAGGACTTCTTGAACATTACATTTACATCTTTACATCACCTAAACAAATTTTGACTGACCAAGGATCAAATTTCATTTTGGACCTGGTGCAGGAATTCGAAGAAATGTTTAAAATCAAGCACATAAAAACAACCAGCTTCCATCCACAGTCAAACGGACGACTCGAGCGAGCACATGGCGTAATAAAGGACCTCATCAAGAGCGCCATTTACGACGAAGGAGAAGACCTTCATTACAACACCGAGTGGGAAGGCGTACTGAAGACTACGACCCTAGCGTACAATACCTCAGTACATGAAGCTACGGGATATACACCATTCGAACTCACATTCGGTAGAAAAGCCAATTTACCATCGATACTGTGTACAACACCCGCCATGAAATACACTGAATTGATGGAATACTGGAAACGACGACACGAAAGGAACATTACTCGAGCCAAAGAACGCATACGAATAGCCAACGAGAAGTCTAAGGCCTACCAAGATTCAAAAATACAAAAGATCTTACCTCTCTTTGACATTGGAGACTTGGTGTTATTACATAATGAAGTAAAAAACACAAACTCGACCTAGAGTGGAACGGTCCATATGTTGTGACAGAGACGCTGGACAACGGAAATTACTCGATTAAAATCAACAACTCTAACATCAGAGTACATGCTAATCGACTAAAACCCTATTTCGAATAATTTGTTACAGTAATGATTCTTCTATACTATCGACAGCTGTCTTAAGTACAACGACATAAGAATATGCAAACGAATACAGCCTGCATATCTAATAGCCAACAACGACAACTGTGAGACAAGTATATTACGAAATTCAAATAAAATCATCAGTCATACACTTTGTCAAGTATCGCCGTTTGTGATTAACAAACTCGCATACGTGCCACTTGATAATCAGAAACAATACATCATCATCCCCGAGACCAGCATCGAGATGTTCGCCATTTGCAACAACCAAGGGCAAACTATCGTGGTGGACGCCGCTATACTACTCACAGCTACTCAGAATTGTGAACTCCATACAGAAGGAGCTGTAATAAAACTACCAAAGACTATCAGCATCCAAAGATCACACTGAACGAATACAGCAAAACACTTGACGACATCGAGAATTCACTTGCCAGAGTGAAAGCCAACCGCCGGACGCGAACATGGATGGAAACATCAGGGCACATACTGACCTACGCCGGATATGGCAGCATAATCATACTCACAATGATAGTACTTTACAAATGTGGGATATGTGGAGTACTGCAAAAATGCGTGCCTAACCTGTGCATACACTTATTCTGCATAAATAACACCAACAACACCAGAGATACACCAGATCGTCAACATTACTATGCGGAGGACCAACGCCTGACACTTTCAATCGACACGTTAGACGACCATACATCCCAACTTCAACAAATCAGCAACAACAGAAGAAAAAAAAGATTTTCCGGTGGAAAACCAATCTAAGTTGGGGGGTGTTATGATAAAATTATTATAGGTTCTCACGCTTGGTACCCAAAGCGAACACCTGAAACTACATAAGAATAATCTATCACCTTTACTACTATCATTTAACAAATAGTTAAGCATGTATTACTAAGTGGACTCGTGGTCCTTACTGATATCAATAAAGAAACACACGGATCCCTCGTCCCCGAACCTAGACCTTCGGTCTTCGTCACTATCACCAAAGTTAACACTGCATTCCACGCCTAGACCTTGATCCTTAGCACAACCACCAAATTCAACACCAGCTGGCCTCCTCGCCCTACCCCTAGAATTCTCCCACCATCAGCTACCATGTAATGTTATTTAAGGCTGTGCACCCGCACCAGAATCAGTCACTCTAGTACCGACCTTCTGACGGTTAACTTTTGTCACTCCGTATACAAACTTGTTGTCTACGGACTGCACTGTTGTACTACGTTTACGCCGAATAAATCAATTAAACAGTTTTGTTACCGCAAAACCGTTTTTGTATATTATTTCTTCGGTACGAGTCCCACGGACCGTAACAGATTAAAGAGATTGAGAATTTTTGACCCAGATACTCAGGTCAGAATTTCTGTGCTTGTGTCAAAACTTTAGGTTATGAGTGCAACAATATCGCCTACAAATGCAAAAGTGTCACAAAAATTTCATTGTTTTAAATGGTTAAAACAATGAAATTTTTGTCATAACCTAAAGTTTTGACACAAGCACAGAAATTCTGACGTGAGTATCCAGGTCAAAAATTCTCAATCTCTTTAATCATCCAATGTTGAATCAAAAGAGAATGCAATTTTAGCTCTTAAAAGACAATAAGGAATATCTTGGAAAATTTGGTATCGCACGCAGAGAGGACACAGCGTCAAAGTTTTTCCTCGCATGCTCAATCCACGCAGTTACTGGAAGTAATAATTGATTATTGGTTACTGCAAGTAAACATTGATTAAACATATGCGAGGAAAAATTCAAACAAAAATTCATTTGAAACAGCGAAATTGTTGTGTCGCTTTTACATTTGTAGCCAACGTTGTTGCACTCATAACCTAAAGTTTTGACACAAGGACAGAAATTGTGACCCGAGTATCCGGGTCAAAATTTCTCAATCTCTTTAATCATTCAATGTTGATTCAAAAAACAATGCAATTTTAGCTTTTGCGTGGGCAGCTTTTGCATTCGTAGTTGGATGATGTTTTTCAACTCGTAACCTAAAAGTTTGACACAAGGACAGGAATTTTGAGCTGAGCATCTGGGTTAACATGTCTCTTTGATTGTCCAATGTTGGCTTAAAACACAATGTAATTTTAGCTCTACAACCATTATGAGAAAAACATCGGAAAATTTGGTAATTTTAAGAAGAGAGGACATTGCGTCAGAGTCTTTCCCTGTATACAGGGTGTCCCATTTTAATCTTACACCTGATTTTTCTCGGAAAAAACTGCTCCGATCAAAAATTGTGTATAATGAAACTTTTAGCGTTCGAAGGGGGACGTTCAAAAAAAATTTTTTTTTTGTATCATAATTCAAAATGGCGGCTGTAAGATGGCCGACATGTTTTTTTAAAATAGAAACAGGCCATTTCTTTGTTACTAAAAAATTTGTCGGATCAAAACTAACAACTTTTATAGGAACATTTTTTTGATAAAGTCCATAATTTTTGGAGTAGAACACCATTTTTGACTATTTTAGCGTTATCCAGGATGTACCACGAGGAGGTAAAGTCTTTAACATCCCAAGTGTAAGTGTGTGTGTGTGTGTGTGTATGTGTGTGTTTGCGCGCGTGTGAGTGTGAGTGTGAGTGTGAGTGAGTGTGTGAAACACTCACAAGGATTAGGTCTCTGCGACTCGTCACTTCCGCAGTATTTACCGACTCCAAACCCTCCTTGTGAGTGTGAGTGTGAGTGTGAGTGTAAGTGTGAGTGTGAGTGTGAGTGTGAGTGTGAGAAACACTCACAAGGATTAGGTCTCTGCGTCTCGTCACATCTGCAGTATTTTTCGACTTCAAAACCACCTCCTTATGAGTGTTCTCTGAACTCTTAAAGGTGTTCGAAGATTCCCCCATTCATGTTTAAGCATGCCCGAACTCTCCTCTCAAAACCATCGACTGTTCGCAAGAGAACAACTCTCGGGATTGCACGGCAGGCAGCTCAAATGATATGGGGTACCATGAAAATTTTCTCTGGAATGTGTCGCTGTTGAAATTTTTCTGTTAACTGGATACGGCAGGACAATACGAATTTTCATGGTACCCCATATCATTTGAGCGTTTCAAGTTCGCTTCGCTTCTGATCGAAATAAGAAAACGAAATCTCACGTTGAACGCCTACAATAGACGCGGATTTGTTAACCGTTTACTGACGGCAATTCAACAATGGCTGATTTCAGTCCCAACGAAATCGTTGATATGCTCCTTATTTTAGGGAGATGCAGGGGCAATTATTTACGAGCAGAAAATTTGTATCGACGCAAATATCCTGATCGTCGTCATCCATCGCGGCAGACAATCCGAACCCTCGAGAGGAGAGCGAGGGCAGGCCGAATAACCCGCCACCGCCAACGTCGCCAAAACGTGAACAATGATTTTGGTGGCCCGCATGAGGCTCGAAACATGGCTATTTTAGCGATGATAGCAATCGATCCTCATTTGAGTGTTCGAGTGATCTCGGAGCGACTGGGGTTTCCCGGATCCACAGTGCACCGAGTACTGAGAGGTGCAAGGCTCCACCCGTACAGGATACAATTCCACCAAGATACGCCTAATCCTGATCCGTTGCGAAGGATGGAGTTTTGTCGGTGGGCATTGAGACGAATCGAGCAATTCCCAGATTATTTAGGTTTGTTATGTTCAGTGATGAATCCACATTCAACAACCGAGGTCAGGTAAATCGATGGAACTTTCGGTATTGGACTGATCAGAATCCACGATGGGTACGACAGATCGATCACCAGCATCGGTGGAGTTTGAATGTTTGGTGTGGAATCATTAACGGGCAATTAATAGGTCCTCACTTCTTCGAGGGAACTGTGACGGGAGCCCGTTATTTTGACTTTCTGCAAAATTAATTGCCGCTTTTGATGGAAGACATTGATTTGGTTACACGTCAACAGATGTGGTTTCAGCAAGACGGTGCACCCTCTCACTGGGCTCGTGTTGTTCGAAATCACCTGAACGCAACATTCGGTCAAAGGTGGATCGGACGAGATGGACCTGTCCATTGGCCTCCAAGATCAGCTGATCTTACCTCTCCCGACTTTTTCTTGTGGGGTTATCTTAAAGACGCTGTCTACCGTCAAGCTCCAACCACACAAGAGGATATGAGGGTGCGGATAAGAGCTGCCTGCCGTACAATCCCGAGAGTTGTTCTCTTGCGAACAGTCGATGGTTTTGAGAGGAGAGTTCGGGCATGCTTAAACATGAATGGGGGAATCTTCGAACACCTTTAAGAGTTCAGAGAACACTCATAAGGAGGTGGTTTTGAAGTCGAAAAATATTGCGGATGTGACGAGCCGCAGAGACCTAATCCTTGTGAGTGTTTCTCACACTCACACTCACACTCACACTTACACTCACACTCACACTCACACTCACAAGGAGGGTTTGGAGTCGGTAAATACTGCGGAAGTGACGAGTCGCAGAGACCTAATCCTTGTGAGTGTTTCACACACTCACTCACACTCACACTCACACTCACACGCGCGCAAACACACACATACACACACACACACACACACTTACACTTGGGATGTTAAAGACTTTACCTCCTCGTGGTACATCCTGGATAACGCTAAAATAGTCAAAAATGGTGTTCTACTCCAAAAATTATGGACTTTATCAAAAAAATGTTCCTATAAAAGTTGTTAGTTTTGATCCGACAAATTTTTTAGTAACAAAGAAATGGCCTGTTTCTATTTAAAAAAAACATGTCGGCCATCTTACAGCCGCCATTTTGAATTATGATACAAAAAAAAAATTTTTTTTGAACGTCCCCCTTCGAACCCTAAAAGTTTCATTATACACAATTTTTGATCGGAGCAGTTTTTTCCGAGAAAAATCAGGTGTAAGATTAAAATGGGACACCCTGTATAGTGTATATAACACGGGTAGCCGGTGACGTCATCGCCACTGGATAAATGCGGTCATTTATATATTTCATTTAAACGAAGAACCAACAAACGTTGCAACTTAATTATTCGTGACCTACAAACGATTCCGAATCAATTAATCCACTTTTTAGACTAAAATGTTTCACGAATTAAATATGTTGTGGTCAACTATTCACGGCCATATGACCGCACCGCCTAGATGACCAAAAATGGTTTTTATGGTTTTGTAAAAGAAACAGTCATCTAACAAACGTTCTAATGAAATTATTCGACACCTACAAACGATTACGCATCGACTGAGCCCCTGGAGGACTTGATTCGGATTAAAATAAAAAAAATTGGGCCAAGTTAACACCAAATTTTGTTTTTTGTTTTTTGCAAAGGGCTAATCGAACAAACGTTTTTATTAATCTAACAAACACCTACAAACGACTAACAAACGTTAAAAAAAATGCGAAAAGCCAAAATCGGTGGGCCAAGTTTGCACGGCTTGTTGTTCCATATCCATCTCTGTTCTTTGCAATTACGATTATTGGCCTTGCCCATGTTATTTTCGGACAAATGCCATTTATGTAATAGCAGCAACGTGCGGGTACTCATTGTGTCAGATTTTCCCTCGTCTAGTCGATGAATACCACAGTTTTCTTTTTCGAGCCATTAATACGTCAATAAATGCAAATCTGCAGCCAAAGTTAACACATGGTAACAAAATGTGTCAATTTTTTATTAATTTTCGAAATTCTGTGACCTTTAGCGTATCGTAAGAGGATCAACTTTATAACAGATTGAAATTTCAGTTCATTGCGTTAATTAGTTTATAAATGGCATTCGTCCGAAAAATGGATGGGCCGCAGGGACGGTAAAGAAGAGACGTCACGACGATGTATTGAAAAATGTATTCTTTCTGAATAATGCCACTTTTCTATTTAACCGACGATATGTTCAGATTGCTACAAGTTTCAGCAAGTTCGGTGTTGGAACGTGCTGCAGCGCTATTCTGTAACTCGTTATGGGAATAACGATTCGGAACGCTATCTTAAGAGGCAGTGTCAGTCGCCGAGAAATTTCGACGGCTTCGCTCTCTCCGCGGTAGTGCAGAGCTCGCGGCATTTCACTACGAGCCGCTGCGGACTACCGCTAGATGTCACGGCGCGCGTCTGCTACGAAGCGCCGGCACATCGACGCGGGCCGAAGGCCGAGGCGTCGTAGCAGGGCCAGCCGTGACCCGCCCCTCTCGAAAATCTTATACTAACGCTCGGCCATGTATATGTGACGTGCACGAGTGTACGTGCACTGCGAGCATTTATTTCTCGCTACAGTATACAGCCGAGCATGCCAAACATTCAAGTTTGGTTTTGCTACAATACGAGCAACAGAATTATAATAATTCTGAGTATGCAACGACAAACGTCGTTGGCATCTCGCTCTTTGACAGAGCGAGTTTATTAATTAACATATTTGTTAATTAACAATTATTAACAATTAAAATGATCTCCGTTCACTTTCGCGAACGGAAATAATGCACGACAAACGTCGTTGGCATCTCGCTCTTTGGCAGAGTGAGTTAATTAATTAACATATTTGTTAATTAACAATTATTAACAATTAAAATTATCTCCGTTCATTTTCGCGAACGGAGATAATACACGACAAACGTCGTGGCACCTCGCTCTTTGGCAGAGCGAGTTTATTAATTAACATATTTGTTAATTAACATTTATTAACAATTGAAATTATCTCCGTTCATTTTCGCGAACGGAGATAATACACGACAAACGTCGTTGGCATCTCGCTCTTTGGCAGAGTGAGTTAATTAATTAACATATTTGTTAATTAACAATTATTAACAATTAAAATTATCTCCGTTCATTTTCGCGAACGGAGATAATACACAACAAACGTCGTGGCACCTCGCTATTTGGCAGAGCGAGTTCATTAATTAACATATTTGTTAATTAACAATTATTAACAATTAAAATTATCTCCGTTCATTTTCGCGAACGGAGATATACACAACAAACGTCGTGGCACCTCGCTATTTGGCAGAGCGAGTTCATTAATTAACATATTTGTTAATTAACATTTATTAACAATTACAATTATCTCCGTTCATTTTCGCGAACGGAGATAATACACGACAAACGTCTTGGCATCTCGCTCTTTGGCAGAGCGAGTTTATTAATTAACATATTTGTTAACTAACATTTATTAACAATTACAATTATCTCCGTTCGTTTTCGCGAACGGAGATAATACACGACAAACGTCGTGGCATCTCGCTCTTTGGCAGAGCGAGTTTATTAATTAACATTTATTAACAATTGAAATTATCTCCGTTCATTTTCGCGAACGGAGATAATACACGACAAACGTCGTGGCATCTCGCTCTTTGGCAGAGCGAGTTTATTAATTAACATATTTGTTAATTAATTATTTATAGTAATTAAAATTATCTCTGTCCATTGTGTGGACAGACTCACAGCGACAGACGTCGCTGGCACCTCGCTCTTTAACAGAGCGAGTTTATTAACTAATATACCTTATAATTACGCTTATAGTAATTATACAAATATTTTCTGAAAATAAAATGTTTGGAAAAGTTAATTTATGGCAAGTTGACATATCCCTCGGGTCCCGTGGATGATCCGGGCCTCGTGACACGCGCACGATATGCGGCTACTCGTATTCCCCCTCTACCGCTCTCTGCAGAGAGAAGCAAAGAGTAAACACAAGCAGTCCCGACAGCCGATCGCAAGGCTTTGGCTACGCATATACATATATATGCGGCTGGGTAATATATACCCAGTCATCTGCAAAGAAATTTATATTATACAAAAATGTATTTTTTGCGTTCATACTATATGATAATCAGTTCTTATAAACTGATACTCTCTCCGTCCGTTTTAGCGAACGGAGGAGGACAGCGACAGACGTCGCTGGTATCACGCTCTTTAGCAGAGCGAGTTGATGAATTAACATATTTGTTAATTCATTATTTTTAGTAATTAAAAATATCTTTGTCCATTGTGCGGACAGACTCACAGCGGCAGGCGTCGCTGGCACCTCGCTCTTTGACAGAGCGAGTTTATTAACTAATATATCTTATAATTACCCTTATAATAATTGTACAAATATTTGCTGAAAATGAAATGTTTGTAAAAATTAATTTATGGCAAGTTGCCATATCCCTCGAGTCCCGTGAATGATCCGGGCCTCGTGACGCGCGCACGATATGCGGCTACTCGTATTAAAAATATTTACAACATTAAAAAAACTATTTGGTACGTACTATTTATATAACAAATGATTTTTCAATAATTTTTTTACCTGTCAGGGATACGATGAACAATTTAAAAAAAAATGTGTGTGTGTGTTCTTCACACACGTAAGAAGGCAATGCTTTTGGTATCCAGCCTTTCGCTTGAATGAAAAATTAAAAATATAATCATTAAAATAATCGTTAAGATTATTAAAAACAATCATTTAAAAAAATTAAAAAAACTGGGTTGTGGAGCCTGATGAGGCTAACTCAGAGACTTGCGGAGCCTATTGAATGCGCTCGGACAGAATACAGTCTTTCAGAAACCCTGCGGAGACCTATATAAGAACAGCAAAAATAATTTTCATGAAAATAATTACAATTACAAAGATTCATTAAAATAACAATTTAAAACAATCATCTAAATAATAATCTAGTATATCCGAAGGCCCCGCAGCGCTTTCGAAGGACTGCGCAGGGTTGTAGAAGGCCTGCGGGAGCTGTAGGACGCCTTCTAAAGCCCAGCGCGGTCCCTCGAAAGCACTGCGCAGGGTTGTAGAAGGCCTGCGGAGGCTGCAGGAGGCCTTCTAAAGCCCAGCGCAGTCCTTCGAAAGTGCTGCGCAGAGTTGCAGAAGGCCTGCGGAGGCTGTAGGAGGCCTTCTAAAGCCCTGCGCAGTCCTTCGAAAGTGCTGCGGAGGCTATAGGTGGCCTTCTAAAGCCCAGCGCAGTCCTTCGAAAGCGCTGCGCAGGGTTGTAGAAGGACTGCGGAGGCTGTAGGAGGACCCGCAGCACTTTCGAAGGATTGCGCAGGGCTTTAGAAGGCCTCCTACAGCCTCCGCAGACGTTCTGCAACTCTGCCCAGCACTTTCGAAGGACTGCGCTGGGCTTTAGAACGCCTCCTACAGCCTCCGCAGACCTTCTGCAACTCTGCGCAGCACTTTCGAAGGACTGCGCTGGGCTTTAGAAGGCCTCCTACAGCCTCCGCAGGCCTTCTACAAACCTGCACAGCGCTTTCGAAGGACTGCGCAGAGCTTTAGAAGGCTTCCTACAGCTCCCGCAGGCCTTCTACAGCCCTGCGCAGTCCTTCGAAAGTGCTGTGCAGGGTTGTAGAAGGCCTGCGGAGGCTGTAGGAGGCCTTCTAAAGCCCTGCGCAGTCCTTCGAAAGTGCTGCGGGGCCTCCTACAGCCTCCGCAGGCCTTCTACAACCCTGCGCAGTGCTTTCGAAGGACTGCGCTGGGCTTTAGAAGGCCTCCTACAGCTCCCGCAGGCCTTCTACAGCCCTGCGCAGTCCTTTGAAAGCCCTGCAGGGCCTTCGAATAGAATAAATTATTATTTAGATGATTGTTTTAAATTGTTATTTTAATGAATCTTTGCAATTGTAATTATTTTCATGAAAATTATTTCTGCTGTTCTTATATAGGTCTCCGCAGGGTTTCTGAAAGACTCTGTATTCTGTCCGAGCGCCTTCAATAGGCTCCGCAGGTCTCTGAGTTAGCCTCATCAGGCTCCGCAACACAGTTTTTTCAATTTTTTTAAATGATTGTTTTTAATGATCTTAACGATTATTTTAATGATTATATTTTTAACTTTTCATTCCGGCGAAAGGCCGGATACCAGAAGTATTCACTTCTTGCATGTGTGAAGAACACACACACAGGTTTTTTTTAAATTGTTCATCGTATCCCTAACAGTTTAAAAAATTATTGAAAAATCATTTGCTAAATAAATAGTACCAAATGGTTTTTTTAATGTTGTAAATATTTTTATGATAAAATATAGTCCTTTTGTCACAACATTAATTTAAAAAAAAATTAATGGAAAGAAGGTATGTAATTACTTATTGATTAAAAAGTCCGAAAATATTCCAATATTCATAAAACGAAAGATTTTGCAATTAAAAAAAATATTTGACCCGATATGTAATCTCGTCAGGAACTAACGATATGCAAAATCTGACTGATTTTTCAGAGTCGACTGGTCTATATACAGTGAGTAACAAAAATATTCGGACACCACGGTATACCGGCATAAACCATTATGTATCGCAGTTATTTCTAAAAGGAAAAAAATTCTTTTTTTAGTCAATACATTATTGATATTTGTTAACAATAATGTGTCATAAAATTATTTTTATATATAATCTGTAGGTATTTTTTTGAACATTGTATAGAATAATGTACGATTTTCACGCAACGAAAATATTCGGACACTCAACATACATTGTAAGGAATATGTTCTATGTCTCAGCAATCGACCTCCAATGAATGTTTACAAACACAATGTATGTGTAGCCAGACTTCATAATGCTGTTTAGTAAAATTTTCACCAGTTTTACGTCGATCGTGACCAAAGATGCCTCGCAAAACAAAAAATACTTCTTTTGATATAAGACAGCTCGTAATTTTCCACCAAGCGAAGGGAAAATCTTATCGGGAAATTGGTGCATTGTTAAATTTAAGTAAGAGTACTGTTGCAGACATTATAAAAAGATTTAAACGTGAAGATCGCATTGAATCTGTGAAGCAGAAAGGCCGACCAAGAGTGTTGACCGAAGCAGATCGCAGACAGATAGTGCGAAAAATTAAAAAAGATCCGAGATTAACAATAAGTGCTCCAAAATTAGCGGCTGAAGTGTCTCAAAACACTGGGAAAGACATTCATCCACAAATGATTAGAAATATCTTAAAAGAAAATGGATATCATGGTCGAGTAGCCAGGAAAAAACCGTTCATAAACGAGATCAATAGACGTAAACGTGTGCAATTCGCAAAAGAATTCGGCAGCAAAGATGAATCATGGTGGAATGACGTGATCTTTTGTGACGAAAGCAAATTTAACATTTCTGGGTCCGATGGACGAGCTATGGTGTGGCGTAAACCCAATACAGAGCTGAGACCAAAAAATTTACGTGCTACGTTCAAGCACGGAAACGGGAGTGTACTCGTTTAGGGGTGTATTTCTACTGCGGGTGTTGGAAAATTAGTTTTTATTGACGGTATTATGGATAAAAACAAATACCTTCAATTATTGAAAGACAATTTGATACAGAGTGCTACACAAATGGGGATTGAAAGAACGTTCAAATTTTATCAAGACAATGATCCGAAGCACAAAGCGCGTATTGTACAGGAATATCTGTTATATAATTGTCCAAAAGTGTTGCATCCTCCACCTCAATCTCCGGACTTAAATCCCATAGAAAATCTATGGGAACAATTGAACCAGGAAGTTCGTTCATCACATCCACGTACGAAAGATGAACTAAAGACGAGATTGCAGGAAGAATGGCGACAAATTAGTGCAGACTATTTGAACAAAATTATTTCAAATATGCCAAAACGTCTGAAAAACGTGGAAGATCAAAAAGGATATGCCACTAAGTATTAAAGGTTATTAATAATTTAAAATGCACCCATTTCTGATAAGTGTCCGAATATTTTTGTTGCGCGAAAATCGTGCATTATTCTATACAATGTTCAAAAAAAGATCTACAGATTATTGATAAAAATAATTTTATGATATTGTTACGGACCGATCAGCCTAACGACAACGAGGCTAGACAATCCATCGGTGCACGCGTAGCCTCGTCATCAGATTCCCTAAAAGACTTCGACCCACGACGGAAACCTCCAATGCACCGTGATGCCACGCGCTGCATGATCAGCACTGGCATGTCAACGACCCCGGCCACGCGCTGCATGATCAACGATGGCATGTCAACAACCCCGGCGCAAAAGTAACACCCACGCAGGAATCGACAAGCGATTTCCCAATCGATTTCCCAATCGGTAACCCGACACTTCCTAGTTGCCCCCACGAGACTCTTCCAATACCTTCGCCCCAGGGTAACGAGGATACCGATCGACCAAATTCTCATCAGTCTTAATTGATTGCTCTGTCCTGACAGACATAGCCCTCGGTCGACCGGTACTCATACCCTAGCGGCAAGTACATCTCGCGTACTTAGAGTCTCGCGAGTGTAACTTCGAGTTCGGGAAATCAAACCGAGTACAACGATTAAGAACTCTATACGTGTCAGCAAACCCTAGCGGCGCTTCACGTCTCTCGTAATATTTTTGTACCGCGATAATTACCTTAGCGGCATTACGCGTCGGAATATTTCGAGTATAAAACATCTCTCAAATACATTTCTTCATTAGTGCAAGAGAGCAAGAGTCCAGCGAGTCGTATCGCGTTCCGAACGCTCGCCCCTTCTTGCCGACTCAGCTAATTCGCGACATCGTAGTGGCAGCGTCGTAACCAGCGCGTATATGTAAGCCACTACGGTCTCCACTACACGCACCCAAATAAATACTGAACACCCATCTCGCACGACCTATCTCTACGGCCTAGACAGCCGTCTCGACCGACCTTCCCGACGACTCCAGGAATTCGCCAACGTCAGCAGGTCGACGAACGAGACACACACACACACATTATACACACGGAATAAGGTGAGGTGCGTTAGGCCGCTTTAAAACGGACAGAATCCACGCGTCGAGTCTCCTGACAAACTCGACCAATAACAATAATAATTATAAATCTAAACGTAATTACGACGGAACCCGTACGTAAAACCCACAGAATCCGAACGTAACAATATATTATTATTAACAAATATCAATAATGTATTGACTAAAAAAAGAATTTTTTTTCTTTCAGAAATAACTGCGGTACATAATGATTTATACCGATATACCGTGGTGTCCGAATATTTTTGATACTCACTGTATATACGCGCGACGCGTCAGGTTTCCGTGCAGAGGCCAACGTGTACACGAGGACTGCGCCTATGCCTTCGACTCTCCGTGGCTACCCCTCCCGCCGCGCGGGCACCCGAACTTGCCGATGCTAGACCCGCGTTGCATAAAAACTCAAATTGCCATATTTCGGTCATTTTTTTATCAAATGATATAAAACAAAATCCAAAATGTGCATATTTCCATGGAGCACGAAATTTTTACATCAACGCGACGAGAAACATCGTGCTTATATGAAAATTTTATCGTTTTTATAAAGGAAAAGCGGTTCCGCTTTTGATATTAAAAAAAGAGGAGTCTCAGGTACCCCGTGCCATCATTCTGTAGCTCACCTCCAAATTTCAATGCGATCGGATGATTAGTGCCGGAGTAATTAGGGATTTCGTTTTCGAGTTGCCGCCGAGTTTTTCGGTCTCGGCGAGCATGGAGCGAACGCTTTACAGTGCGCAGCGAGGCGCTTACCTACGTTTCGCAGTCTGCTCATTTCAAATGAACGGCGGCGGCTGAGCGGGCTAAGGCGTTTTAAACTCGTCGAGCCATCGATGGTTCGATTCAAATCTACGCAAATTTTTTTTCGTTAACAATTTCATACATTTTTTATTTAAAAACGACAAAATATTAACTGACGAAAAAATATGTTATCTCACGATTATTCTCAAACTAACACGACAAGACAGCACGATACGACCAACGTTATAAGAGCAATGCCATTGTTAGACCGATCGCCGTGTAGAGTCAAATTCAGGCATAATGTTTTATCTTTCTCGCCCTAAGAAGCTGCCTATAGCTCGATCGGGCGAGCCATATACTTGCGGCGACAGTACATATACAGGGTGAATTCTGTAAGGTTTCTCGAACGGAATTTTGGTGCAGATGGGATCATTACAAACAAAAGTTGCTAATATACATTGGGGATATTTTTGATAGTTTACGAGATATGAATATTTAAAGTTTATCCAATCAGATCGCGCCGAGAAGCGTTGGAGCTGCCCACTCTCCGCCCTAGCCGTAGATATAGCACAGTTTAGGGCGTTACATTTGGGATTGCAAAATTCAGAGCAGTCAATTATTATTATTTTATTACGCAGTCATTTTTATTTGTCGGGCATAGACTGCTCTGAATTTTGCCGAGCGCGTCAAATAAAAATGACTGCGTAATAAAATAATAATAATTGACTGCTCTGAATTTTGCGATCCCAAATGTAACGTCCTAAACTGTGCTATATCTACAGCTAGGACGGAGAGTGGGCGGCTCCAACGCTTCTCGGCCCGCTGTGATTGGATCAACTTTAAATATTCATATCTCGTAAACTATTAAAAATATCCCTAATGTATATTTGCAACTTTTGTTTGTAATGATCCTATCTGCACCAAAATCCCGTTTGAGACACCTTACAGAATTCACCCTGTATAGATATGCCTCTCATTGGGGCTATGTACGGAGCAGAGTCGAACGTGTATATGAGGCGTCTCTCTGTTCGACTTTCTCTGCTCTCTCGCGCTCTCGTGCTCCCGCGCCCTTTGACTCGCGCTCAAAAACTATTAGGCTTTTGAAGTTCGCGCCTTTATCTCACGATTCGCGGATGCAACGACCGCCGCGCCACCCCGCAGCAAAACAGGCGCATTGAGTTAACCCTTCTTACTTACTACGTAACTGTTCATAGAATAATGGCGTACAGTGTTTTTTCTTTTACTTGCCGATAATAAAATATCATATCTGATAAATAGCGTTGTGTGTGCTGTCCGGATTCAATTTTGATTACCAGCTCCCCAACAGGTTATGGGCCCAGTAACGAGACAAAGTTAGAGATCCGGTGAGCATAGGAAAATTCGGAAATATTGCGAATTGTAAAACCAGCGTGGCACGCGTCGTCGATCGCTTTCTGGAAAGTTCGACGAAGACAGAAACATGGCGTCGTCAAACGTAGTCAAAGTCGAACTTCTGAATAAGGATAATTTTGATACATGGGTTATTCAGATGGAGGCTATTTTGACGAAGAACGATGCCTGGGGATATGTATCAGGCGAAAAGGTAAAACCTGAGATTCTCGCGGGAAGCGCCGCATCCGCGGAAGCAGCGAGAGCATGGGAAATTGAGGATAAAAAGGCGAAATCGGACATTATCCTAGCCATAAAATCTTCAGAATTAAAACAAATAAAAGGGTGTAGCACATCACGAGAGGTCTGGATGAAGTTACGATCGATATATCAATCGAGCGGACCGGCACGTAAAGCGACGTTACTAAAGAGGTTAACCCTACACAAGATGGGTGACAGCGAGGACGTGCGCGAACATTTGCAACAGTTTTTCGACACAATCGACAAGCTACAAGAAATGGGGGTAGAGATCAATCCCGACTTATTAACTGTAATGTTGCTGTATAGTTTACCACCCGGTTACGAGAATTTCAGATGCGCCATCGAGTCCAGGGATGAGTTACCCAACCCCGAGAATCTGCGTGTAAAAATCGTCGAGGAATTCGAAGCTCGGAAAAGAGACACACACGAACCGAACGCGATGTACACGAAGAAACGTTCGACGTATCACCAAAATAGACGCCGCACAGATGTCAACGAAAAGAGGGGCATCTCGAAGGGCGACGACGACTCAAAACGTGAGAAATTTAAATATCGATGTCATCGTTGCAAAAAGATAGGCCACAAGGCTGCCGACTGTAACGAACCGAAAAGTAACACCGAAAATAGGGCAAATACGGTCACGACTCACAAAAAGGACAAAGCTGAGGTCGTCGACGAAAACTGGAATACAATTTTGATCGCCGATCGAAGAGACGGTCTGTATTATCTGCGAGGAACAAACGACGCATACAACGCAAACGCCGAGATCGTCGAAGAACGAAAAATGAGAACCGCGATGGAAACGTGGCACAGAAACATGGGTCATTTGAATGTCCGGGACCTAATTAAGTGTGATCGCAGCGGCTCTGTGATAGGTATGAATCTCGGGAAAATAAACAAAGATTTCACTTGCGAAATTTGTATCCGCAGCAAAATGACCAAAGCCCCTTTTCCAAAAGAGTCGAAAAGGGTCTCGGATCTGCTGGAAATAATACACAGCGACGTGGTAGGTCCAATGCGCACAGAATCTAATGGAAAGGCGAGGTACGTAGTCACGTTCATAGACGATCATAGCAGATGGTGCAAGAACGCCTTCTAAAGAAGAAGGACGAGGTTTTCACCGCGTTTAAGGAATTCAAGACTAGAGTTGAAAATATGCACGGGGTAAAAATAAAGTATCTGCAGTCAGACAATGGAAGGGAGTATAGGAACGAACTTTTCGACGCGTTTCTAAAAAGCAGCGGCATTGGTCGAAGAACGACGATAACTCACACCCCTGAGCAGAATGGAATCGCAGAGAGACGAAACCGAACTTTAATGGACATGACAAGGTGTTTTTTGGCACAATCATCACTACCACCGTCATTCTGGGGTGAGGCTATTAACACTGCGAACTACGTTCGAAATCGATGTCCATCGAAGAGTCTCGGAGGAAAAACGGCCCATGAAATATGGACGGGGAAAGCTCCGGACGTCAGTCATTTCAAGGAGTTCGGAGCGAAGGTCTACACACTGAATCGAGCGCCGTCCAAGGGAAAACTCGATCCTCGATCGAAGAAAGGAAGTTTCGTCGGTTACTCGAATGAAAGCAAAGGATACCGCATATGGCTGATGGACGAAAAACGTATCGACATCGCTCGAGACGTGAAGTTCGTGGGACCAGCAAACGAGTCAACGGAAATGGATAAATACGACGAGATATGGACAGAAGAGGAGAATAACTCGCCCCACATCGAGTTGACTCTACCTACCGAAAGTGCAAGAAATCTTGTTCCTGAAAACGGAGAGAACGATCAAGAGCATCGAAACGAAAACGGACAGGAAGTCCTCGAGGAATCAGAGGATGAAATCGAACGAAATCAACCGAACGAAGAACGACCTCGAAGAGGTCGAGGTAGGCCGAGAAAGGTGATGACTGGCCAAAGGGGGAGACCTCGAAAAGAATATCAAACTGCCATATACGCGGAAGAATTGGTAGAAACCTCAGGTCTCGCCGAAATACCAATCGAATCGGCTGTACGCGGACCTCACTCCGAAGAGTGGTACGAAGCAATGCAAGCTGAGATAAAATCAATCATTCAAAACGATACGTGGATCATCACTGACAGGCCAAAAGACTACAATGTAATCGGTAGCCGAATAGTGCTTCGAAATAAGTACAAGCACGATGGGACTCTCGATCGAAGAAAGGCTCGCGTAGTAGCGAGAGGATTCGCCCAAATGGCAGGCGTCGATTTTCGCGAGACATTCGCGCCCGTGGCCCGACTTAGCTCGATCAGGACCATGGCCGCCTTAGCTGCGGAAAACGACATGCGATTGAGACAATTCGATATTACGACGGCATATCTGAATGGGAAGATCAACGAAACGATTTTTATGGAAATTCCGAAGTACACGGCATATATTCTAGAGAAAATCGTATCGACGGAAACACCGAAAAGCAGTCTCGGAAGGAAAGCGAAGAAAATGCTCGAGGAAATCAATAATGGCGATAAAGTATGCTTGTTGAGCAAGGCCCTTTATGGTCTTAAACAGGCCGGGCGCTGCTGGTACGAGAGAATTAATCGCGAAATATCCAATTTCGGAGGGAAGAAAACTGACGCAGATCCGTGCATGTACGTGAAAGGCGAAGGAAGGAATATGATTCTTATCGCAGTATATGTCGACGATATCATTGCCGCTTCCCAAAGCGATAGCGTAATGACGGAGTTCGGAAGGTATCTATCAGAGATATTTGAAGTAAGAGATCTCGGGGCAGTATCGTATTGTCTGGGGATGAAATTTGTTCAAACGAAGAACGAAATTTCCATTTGCCAGTCCGGATACATACAAGATATTCTGGATCGTTTCGGCATGTCAGATGCGAAGCCCGTGGCGACACCGATGGATCCAGGTACTAAGCTGATGAAAATCGAAAAAAATCCAAATTCCTGCGAGGAAGAGCTTCCATACCGCGAGCTCGTAGGATCTCTCATGTACCTGGCGGTGAGCACACGACCCGACATCGCATTCGCGGTCAGTTATCTGGGTCAATTTAATTGCAGCCACGACAAAAGTCACTGGATTGCCGCTAAGCGAGTACTTCGCTATCTCCTGGGAACTCAAACTTTGGGCCTAAGATATCGGAAGACAGGAAGGTCACTAAAAGGGTTCGCTGACGCTGACTGGGCGAACTGCACGATCGACAGGAGATCGTATACCGGGTACACATTCATACTCGGTGGATGCCCTATTTCCTGGGAAGCACGGAAGCAGAGGACCGTAGCTCTTTCTTCCACGGAAGCCGAGTATATGGCCTTGTCGGAAGCAGCTAAGGAAGCGTTATACTTTAAACGCTTTCTAAAAGGCACAGGCTTCGAGAGTGCGGCTCAAGTCCGAATATTCTGCGACAACAACGGTGCACGAAAACTCGCTGAGAACCCTGTGTTTCGCAGGCGCAGCAAGCACATCGATGTGCGACACCACTTCATCCGAGAAATCGTTGAAGGAAGAGAGCTAAAAATTGAGTACACTCCGACTGACAAGATGGCAGCAGATATATTAACCAAGGGGATGTCGAGACCCAAGCACGTGGAGTGTTTGAGACTCCTTGGCTTATCGAACGTTATCATTCCGAAGAACCATCCGTGAATCGAGGGGGAGTATTAGGCTTTTGAAGTTCGCGCCTTTATCTCACGATTCGCGGATGCAACGACCGCCGCGCCACCACGCAGCAAAACAGGCGCATTGAGTTAACCCTTCTTACTCACTACGTAACTGTTCATAGAATAATGGCGTACAGTGTTTTTTCTTTTACTTGCCGATAATAAAATATCATATCTGATAAATAGCGTTGTGTGTGCTGTCCGGATTCAATTTTGATTACCAGCTCCCCAACAAAAACCGACTCGGAATGGAGAGCCCACGAGTGACTGCGAGGCATCGCGAGACGGATCGAGTGTACCCTGTACACTCTCGCACTCGTCCAGCCTCGCCGTCCCTCGACGAGAGTGTACAGCCGGCATTACTATGAGAGACGTATCCACGACGCGATCAAACACGTCGAGAACAAGGGACTTTAAAAATGTAAACATTGGACGCTCTCGACTGTCGCCCAAGAGCCGCGTGACGTATGTTAGTCGCTCAGCTTGCCGGGCACGCGAATGTTTTACGGTAGTTCGCGACGTGTATTATTTTTAATTCGTCGCGAGTTATAACGAGTTTTCTTTTATTTATTGAGTCGCGGTGTATTTAGTGAACCAGGGAATATCAGTGAAAGTGATGTGATGTGTGTGTGACAGTAACGAGAGAGGATTTCCATCGGAAATAGCCGAAACAAACAGAAAAGACTTACGCGGAAACGGAGTTATTTTATTCGGTAAGTTTACAATTTTGTAAAAAATGTTTGTCATTCTCGTTTTTCCGTGAACATTTTTTTTTCTTTTTCCGTGATCGATTTTCACTGAGCGATTCTCTTTACAATTTTTTGTATAAGACTGTTCTTCGTTTAACAGTTTTTTAGATCGGTCTAATAATGGACAAATAATGAACTGATTTTTTTTCCAAATTTCCAACAGCTACGTTCATTGTATTTGTTTTTAAATGAAATGGATATTTCTTAATTATGTTGTGAACGACGATCGGCAATTTTTATTTGAAGATACCACAATATATCATTAATGTATTACATTCGTGATACTATACTCAGGTATCTTCAAATAAAAATTGTCGGTTGTCGTTCATAAAATAATTATATGTATTATTATTATTATAGTATATATTGATATGCAGTCCAGTCATGCTGTATGTGGCATCTTGCCATATATTAATTTCTAATAATGTTTTATTTTCAGTGTTATAATAAGTTTAGTTAATAAGTACGTTAATTTATAAACACCGCTCTGCTAAAGAGCGAGTGTTGGCGATGTCTGTCGCTGTTCTCCTCCGTCTGCTAACACGGGCGGAGAGAGTATCAGTTCATAAGAACTGTTAGTCATATACATAATATGATTGCAAGAATTTAATTCTTGAGTAATAAATATTTTTTTTCAGGTGAACATTTTTTATTTTACCTATAAGAATTATTAATTAACAGAAATGTTAATTATTAACTACCTTGCTGAGCAAGGTTACAGCGACGTCTGTCGCTGTCCTCCTCCGTCCGCTAAAACGGACGGAGAGAGTATCAGTTTATAAGAACTGATTATCATAAGTAGTAGGGTGCGCACTATGGCGACCCCCACTCCTATCCCCACTCCTTTCCCCCACTCCGCGGCCTCTGAGTCCGTGGCTCGGTCGGTCGTGGGTGCGGGGGGAAGAGGTGCGCAGGGGGTGGAGAGGGGGGTGGGGCGAGTCGCCATAGGGCACACTACTTTATATATATATTTTTTTATTTTTTTATATAAATTTTTTCGGAGCATGTCGGTATGGTGGAGCGCTGCTTATATTTCCGCCATTTTTTATTTTTCAGAGCGTGTCGGTATGGTGACACGCTGCTTTTATTTTCGCTATTTTTTCTTTTATAATTAAAAAAATCCGATGCAAGCGCGGGACTCGAACTCGAGACCCTCGGATTGCCAGCCTGAGCCGCTGTCTCTGCGCCAAGGATCGTTATGGTATTAAGCATATGTGGAAGACTCTTGTAGCGAGCGCGAGTGTGCACACCTTATTCTCTCTCTCTCTCTCTCTCTCTCTCTCTCTCTCTCTCTCGTACTTCCACAAATTTACATTAAATATTCAAAACCAAGAATATAGAGTGGGGATGGACCCTGTCGATATATTACTCCGTGGTCACCGAGTACGGCCCGCAGGGTAGTATATATATATATGTCTGTTTCTGCTCGATATATATATATATATTTTACCGTGTGCGAGCACTATGGCGACACCCACTCCTGGACCCACTGCTACCCCTACTCTGTGGGTCGACCGCGGCCCGCAGATTATTATATATATATATATTGTGACGTTGCACAATATCCTTCTCTGCGCCCGGCCCGTCCAAAGGCAACCGTCCCACAAAACCTGCGAAACAAAAGCTAAGTATTAATTACGCACTAAACTTTAATTGTAAGATCTGTGCAAAGACTTACCCGGGAGGCCAGTCACTCGCAGGACTGACCCCGGCAGTCCCTATCATACCCGTCATCGCCGGCATCATCGTCGTCGTCGTCAACATCATCGTCGCCGTCGTCAACATCATCGTCGCCGTCGTCGTCGTCGTCGCCGTCGTCGCGTCATCCTCGGCATCGTCAGCATCATCGGCGTCGTCGTCGTCGACATCCTCGTCGTCGTCGTCGTCGATAGCAGGAATAACCTAAAAGGAAAATAAAGGAAGATTAATCTCGAGGAAATCACAAATATCGAAACGGAAAATTACCCACCTGGACCTCCCGAGAATCATCCCCGTCGAGTCAGCCACAATCCTCGGCGTCGCCCACTTCCGAGAAGACAAGAAGAAATCATCCCGAATCACATAAAACACACAACTCACACTCGACAAAATCACGAACTGTCAAACGCTATGCACCCGTCCGTCCCCGCACCCCAGCCATCCATCGGCTGAGCGGCGACAAGAGAGCGAAGATGGCAGCAGCGCACGGCGATCCCCAATAATTCCCCATTATTCCCACGCATAAATCCATACCCGCAATTACCCTGAATTATCGACTGCCCTACTTACCCACCTACTCCCGATAGATCCCGCTACCGTCAGGCACGAATCAATCATACGCCTGACCCATCTACCGACCCGTGACGCTGCTGCCGAAGGATCGAGCGACCCGTGGTCGATGCCGGTAAGCTCGGCCAATCAACGGCCGCGAAAATTTCGCGAACTTCCGGCAGGCCACGAGGCCGTCACTTTGTGACGAGCCGGCAAGTAGATAGGAGTGTTAGAGAAAAATTTAGTAGAAGATAATTAGAGGAAAGTAATACCGAATTATAGAGAGAGTGCAAGGAGTGTGGAGAGTGAGTGCAGAGAGAAGGAACGACGAGCAGGAAAAGGATAGGAAACATCAGGAAAGCGAGGAAGAGAACAAGGAGAACGAGCGACGGAAAGAAACGGAGAGAATACAGAGAGACAGCCGACCGGTAAGTGTTTGCACAGGTCCCCCGGCAATACACTCACAACGGCCATTAATTCCCCTTTTCTTTGCGTGTCGCGTATTATATTGCGCGCTTTTGCGAATTGTTCAGTATTAAAAATTCGGAGAGAGTACCCCCCCCCCCCACCCTTGCGTGCGTGCATACTTTAGAAAATACCCGCAAATCGCATTTTGTTAACATTATTTTTGTACGAACTACAAAACCGGTGGGACGGTTGTATTAATTAAGGAAAATCGAAATATAATATCCGATAATTTAGCTAGTCAGACCGCGTGCGAGAAAAATTCACGGTCATCCCCTCCCTACCCCGCCTGGCCTGCCTGGCCAAGTTCCTTACTACGCACAAGCGACGGCTACCGTCGCGCGAAGCTCCCGCACCCGCCTACCCCCTTACCACCCAACCGCCACGAGCACCGTTACTTTTTCCCTTCTCCCCGCCTGCCCCTCTCCTAAGACCGACCGAATAATAGACTAAGACCGAGCGACTACCGGCGAAAATATATGTTTCCTTTCATATCGAGAATCTGAAGAGTGAGTAAATATTATTGCGAGCAAATATATTTTTGTTGTTGTTTTGTTATCGGAGCGAGATTCGGCGCTGCGTGATAGTCCGAATATCACTAATAAATTTACGATTGTTGAATATCGTTATCATCTCTTCCCTGCGAGTGGTAATTATTAAGAGGCAATATAGAGTCGGAGAACCTTCCCCTGAGATCCCGTCCGACCCTTCCCCTCCCATCAGCTAGTCTTGAAGTACAGAGTTGTGATACAGTATTTTGTTATTTTGACTATGTAAAATAACTGGCGCCCAAACAAAATTCAAAGTATAATTTTTTTTTTGGAATAGTATTCGTTTTGTATTATCGCCCCGGAGATAGTCCGCCGATCATTCAGATTTTTTGTTATCGATATCAGAGATTGAATAAACTCTGTTCTTTTTTTATTTTTTTTATCTTATTGGAAATTTGAACCTCATTATTATTTTCCCCCGTTTCCCCGAATTCCCTCCCACCATCGGCGTGACAATATATATACCTGTTTGTACTCGATATATATTGTCACGCCGATGGTGGGAGGGAATTCGGGGAAGCGGGGAGAGGGGGAAAATAATAATTATGTTCAATACTCGAAACTAAAATAAACGTAACAAAGTTTATTCAGGTTTATAAAGAAAAACAAAATTAAAAAGAACTAACTGATCGGCGGACTATCTCCGGGGCGATAATAACCAAAAATACTATTCAAGAAAAACAATTTTATACTTTGAATTTTTGGGCGCCAGTTATTTTAAATAATCAAAATAACAAAATAATGTATCACAACTGTGTACCTAAAGACTAGCTGATGGGAGGGGAGGGTCGGACGGGATCTCAGGGGAAGGTTCTCCGACTCTATATGGCCTCTTAATAATTACCACTGGCAGGGGGAGATGATAACACTTTCCAACAATCGTAAATTTATTAGCGATATTCGGACTATGACGCAGCGCCGAATCTCGCTCCGATAACACAACAAAAAAATATATTCGCTCTCTATAATATTGTCTTACAATAATACCTCAGTCTTTGTACCGTGGTTCGAAATAGAAATATATATTTTCTCTACTCGATCAGTCTTATTATTCGGTCGATCGGAGGAGAGGGGCAGGCGGGGAGAAGGGAAAAATGTAACGGTACTAGAGGCGGTTGGGTGGTAAGGGGGTAGGCGGGTGCGGGAGCTTCGCGCGACGGTAACCGTCGCTTGTGCGTAGTAAGGAACTTGGCCAGGCAGGCCAGGCGGGGAGGGGAGGGGATGACCGTGAATTTTCTCGCACGCGGTCTGACTAGATAAATTATCGGATATTATATTTCGATTTTCCTTAATTAATACAACCGTCCCACCGGTTTTGTAGTCGCACAAAAATAATATTAACAAAATGCTATTCGCGGGTATTTTTCTAAAGTATGCACGCACGCAAAGGGGGGGGGGGGGTAGTCTCTATGAATTTCAATACTGAATAATTCGTGAAAGTATGCAATATAATACTCGACACGCAAAAAGGGAGATTAATGGCCGTTGTGAGTGTATTGCCGGGGGACCTGTGCAAACACTTACCGGTCGGCTGTCTCTCTCTATCCCTCGTTCTATCCTCGATCCTTCTCGTTCTTTCCTCGTTCGTTTTTTCTCGCTTCTCCTTATTTTTCCTCAATCCTTTTCGTACAATCCTTCGCTCTGTCCTACGTACTTTTCTTTCCACTCACTCTCGCTCGCACTCTATACTATTCTCTCTCACACTCTACTCAACTCTTTATACTTTTTTACTAATTGCTCGCTAATTATTTTCAATTTAATTTCTCTGCTACGCTATCACCTTTCTTATTCGCCGGCTCGTCACAAAGTGACGGCCTCGTGGCCTGCCGGAAGTTCGAGAATTTTCTCGGCCGTTGATTGGCCGAGCTTACCGGCATCGACCACGGGTCGCTCGATCCTTCGGCAGCAGCGTCACGGGTCGATAGATGGGTCAGGCGTATGATTGATTCGTGCCTGACGGTAGCGGGATCTATCGGGAGTAGGTAGGTAAGTAGGGCGGTCGATAAATCAGGGACATTTGCATAGGGAATATTAAGTTGCGGGTATTGGGGTATACGGAAGATCGCCGTGCGCTGCTGCCATCTTCGCTTCCTTGTCGCCGCTCAGCCGATGGATGGCTGGGGTGCGGGGACGGACGGTTGCAGTGATTTTGACAGCTGGCTGATTTTGCGACTGTAATGCGGTGCGGATAATGTGCGAGTTTCGAGTGCTGGATTTTCCGTCTTCGTGGGGTTATTTCTTCGTTCTTCGGTCCGACTCGTCGAGGGATGATTCTCGTTTGTACCAGGTGAGTAATTTTTCATTTCCATACTTGTAATTTTCTGGCAAGTAATCTTCTTTTGTTTTCTTTTTAGGTTATTTCTGCAGGCGACGACGACGACGACGACGACGATTAGGACGGCGACGTCGACGACGACGATGATGATGACGGGGATGATAGGACTGCCGGGGACGACGACGACGACGACGATTTTGTGGCGACGACGACGACGACGATGATAGGACTGCCGGGGTCAGTCCTGCGAGTGACTGGCCTCCCGGGTAAGTCTTTGCACAGATCTTACACGCTAAGTTTTAGTGCGTAAGTCATACTTATCTTTTTATCCGCAGGTTTTGTGGGACGCTTGCCTTTGGACGGCCGGGCGCAGGGAGGATTATTTGTGCAACGTCACAATATATATTTTACCGTGTGTGAGCACTATGGCGACACCCACTCCTGGACCCATTGCTACCCCTACTCTGCGGGTCGACCGCGGCCTGCAGAGTATTATATATATATATATATATATATATATATATATATACCTGTTTGTACTCGATATATATATATATTTTACCGTGTGTGAGCACTATGGCGACACCCACTCCTTGGCCTATTCCAGCCCCCACTCTGTGGGCCATGCTACGCGAAGAATGACTGAATTCTAACGACCGTTGAGAGCCGTGAACACCCTGCTACCAGCCTGCGGTGCAACTCAGAATCATCCCGAAGCTTACCTCAGCGTTTTTGCACGTGCATATGACGCATTGGTATGAGAAAAATAGCGACACAGAGACAGATAGATCATACGACGACGGAACGTGCCTATATTATAGCTGCTAACAAAACACTGTCTAGACTTTATAAACGAGAAAAATCGTTTACGCGAAACGTGGTATTGTTATACTATTATACACTAGGACCCGTGTATTATTAACGTTAAATGTTTCAATGAAGGGTCGACCTTTCGGGAACCCCAAAATTTTGAACCCAAGCTCTCAAGTACATCGATTATACAATGTACAAAACAGCGAGCAATAGCGGCTGCATATAGTATGGTAATTTATTTGAATTAACGTGAAAAAACGAGACAGAAAGAGTTATAGAAATTACTGTAGGTGCAAGAGAGAGCATACCGTGCTCTGTACGAACAGCCGCACAAAGAGGAGACGCCGTTAATAGGGTATATGATCAGCTGTAGAGTCGTAGAGTACGTGCGAGAGAGAGAGAACGCGAGCGAGCTAACGAACAGCCGCACAAAGAGGAGACGCCGTTAATACTACATACGGTCGGTCGTATACCCCTCTCCCTTTCCCCACCACCTCGCCGATGCTTTGAAACAGAGGCAACGTGTTCTCCGTCTCTTTAAACGGCATATATATATATATATATATATATATATATGAGGGAGAACGATCTATAGCAACCTCTCTATCTGTTTCTTTTTATTTTCTTTATATTGAAACGGTCGAACGTTTCATTAATTATTTGTTTGTTCGCGTGCCTCGAGAATCGTACTGGATGTGAACGCTGGGTAGGAAGGTAAGTGAAAGATTAGATGCAATTTCATGTGACTGTATTTATTCGGCACCCCGTGCCTAATCTCGTGTCTGGGTATAGGTGTGTGTGTGGCTCTATGGCCTTTATTGTACGTCTAGAGAGACATGTGTTACTGCTATTTCCGCATGATTCCTAAGACCAGTAACGAGTAAGTAGCGTTTTAATTATGATATTGGTTCGTTGTTTCGTCCGTGGTTCCCGGCCAGTCTCCCTGCACGGTTTGAATCTCCCGCCTGATCGTCCTAGGCGGCGCTGGGGAGCTGATCTCCGCTCGAAGGGTCGCGATCGATGAGTACTGAGCTTTCGATATTCCCCCTCTCCTCCTCGATCCTTTGGCCCACTGCGTAATGGCGGGTGTGAAGGCGATAACCGCGTGTGTCCCGTTTCCCGAGTGTTTTCGGGTGCGTGTGTTCGGGACTGTGTAGTGCCCCAGTGAGACCCCGCGATCCTCAAAGTGCCCCCGGAGAGGAACGTCCTCCACGATGTGCGATCTCTTTTACCCTGTGCCGACGTTTTGAGTTTCTCTCGGCAAAAGATTTCGTCCTTTGGCCGTTAGAAAACTCGTGTGTTACCCCCACTCCCTGTCTTTCTCCTTCTCTCAAGCTCGACCGTCGGTGCGCCGGCACGGTCCTGCCTCTCCCGCTCTCCGCTCCCCCCTTCGTCCGCGCTGCCTTGGTCGTCGTCCGTCGTGCGCTCTCCTCTGTCCCCGTCTCCGTTGAACCAATGATAATATTTGGATTTTTGACAGGTCGCCTGCTGATCGCCACTGTCTCGGATCGCGCTCTTCACAGCGTTTCGATCTCGCTCAGCCGCCGACTCTTTTTCAGAGCATCGTCGTGCCCACCGGGTGCGACTCTTCTTCAGAGCTCTAACCAGGTGAGTGACCCGCTGATTTCTCATGCTTCTCTGTATTTTCTCGCCCTTTTATACTCGTTCTCCTCCCCCAGGTTGCCGTCGTCTGGCCATAGCCGCCGACCCGCAGCGTTGCCGGCTATCCTCGTACCCGTCGTTTCCCTAACGGCGGGAAAGTTCGAGTGCGCACAGGTGACACCGTTTCATTGTCCCCTCCAATTATTCGATTTATCGAATAATTCTCTTTTTTTTTTTTGTTTTTCTTTTTTTTTTTTTTTTTTTTTTTTTTTTTGTTTTTTTTTTTTTGTTTTTTTTTTTTTTTTTTTTTTTTTTCATAATCCTAGTGTTTTGCCCGGATACCAATCTGTGATTGTCCTGCCGCGACCCTTGGTGTTTTGCCTGTGGTCGAATATCAGACCCCGGGGTTGTCCGTTGCTGAGTCTCTCGCTGAATTTTCGTGCCAGTAGACTCATACCGCGCCAGACTTTGCGGTTGCTTCGCGCCGGTGGTATGTCCACGGGGTATAATTTCCATGGGGAAGTTATTTTTCCCCCGTCTTCTTTTGTTTTTGTCGCCGATCCTGTGTGTCCCTCTTCCCCGAACACATCTCGGAGCTTCTCTTGCAGTCGTTGCTGTCGTCGTGAGGATTTTCCCCGAAGCTTTTCCAACTGAGGTGGTGGTGTGACCTCTTCTCTTCTTCGGGTTTTCGAGCCGTCGGTCCTGGAACCTGCGATCTCGAGTCCTCCCGACCGCGCTTTCGTACGCTTCTCCTCCTTCCTCCGCTGCATGCGTCTCCGATAACTCGCACTCAATCCTCGCTTAATCTGTGTCGCTGATTTGGTCTCCATTTCGTCCTGTGCCACTTATTCAGTGGTCTCGAATTCTCCCAACTATCGTATGTTGGGCCTTATATAGTCCTATGACCCGTTGACCCCTCCGCCCCTCCTTGCTTGTTGTCATTCGTCTTTGCCTTTGTGTGTTGCCTTGGGCTCGTCCTCTATCGTTCGAAATCGTATCAGTTTGCTCGTATGATATTTTCCTCTTTCCTTACCGGTCTTTGGATTGGTTAATTTGTACGTGGCGAGGCCTACTCTTTCTTTTATTTTGTAGGGTCCTTCGTACAACGGGAGAAATTTGGCCGTTACCCCCTTCTTTGGATCGGATACATTCAGCGCTCTGACTAACACGAGTTCTCCGATATCAAATGCGGTGAGTTTGTGTTTTTGGTTAAATTTGTTCGCTCTCGCCTTCCCTTTTCTGCGCATTCGCTCGTGTGCGAGAGCGATCTTGATTCCCCAATCAAAATCTTCCCCGTCCTCCTCTCCGTGATCTACTTTGCTTAGCCATTTTTTCCAGGGTCGCTCCGGTTTGTTACCGGTATGTAACTCCATCGGAGTATATTGTGTCGTCTCGTGTGGTACCTCGTTGATACACGTTTCGATCGTTGTTATCCAGTCAACCCACCCAGAATGTTTTGTTTCCAGATACGTCCGGAAGAATCGACCCAACTCGCGGTTTACCCGTTCAACGATATTTCCTTGCGGATGCCGAATGGACGAGAAGATTGGCTTTATGCCCTCTTGAGTGAGTTTGTCTATCCACAGTTTAGACGTGAATTGTGTTCCGTGATCACATTGTATACTCCGAGGTTTTCCGTGCTGTGGCACATACTCCTCGAATATTTTTTTTATGACGCTGGGGGCATTTGCTTTCCTCATCGGGAACAGGCGTACGTATTTTGAAAACGCGTCCAGCGTAACGAGAATGTGCTTCATCCCTCCTTTTCCTGCCGGTAATGGTCCATAGAAGTCAATTGATAACAGTTCGTTTGGTCTAGTGGGCAATATCGTTTGCATGGCCGCATATGACGCATGCACCGCCACTTTGCAGCGTTGGCATAGTCCACACGTGCTCGTCCATTGCCGTACTTTCTTTGCTAAATGGTAAGCCGTGAAGTCCTCCTTCAGGATTTGTAAACACTTATTCGCCCCCGCATGGCCATAGTTCAGGTGGCATTCCTCCACCATTTGCATTACGACCGTTTTGGGTAATATTGTCCTCCATTTCCCTTGCTTGTCGGTTTTCTGAAGAACGGTCCCTGACAATCGATAAGGTAGAGTCCCCTCCATACCCTTCTCGATTCGTTCGATTATTGCCCGGAGTCTCAAGTCCTCCCTCTGGAGTCTGCCTATGTCCTGGAGTTTTTTTCCTAAGTCCTCGGATAATTCGGCTGTGGCCCATGTGGTTAAGATGACCGTCTGTTTCTGCACGTGTCGCCCTTCCTGCTCGTTTAATGCCCTGCTCAGTACGTCCGCGGCTACATTCTTTTTGCCAGGAATATGCGTCACTTTTACATCATAATCCTGAATTAGCATCGCCCATCGGGTTAAGCGCTCCGACGTAAACCGGCACGTCTTCAGGAATGTCAACGCTCTGTGATCTGTCATCAACTGTATCCTGGCTCCCAAGATGTACGTGCGGAACTTCTGCAGCGCCCAAACTATCGCCAAGAGTTCTTTCTCCGTGGTCATATAGTTGAGCTCTGGTCCTTTCAACGTCCGACTGGCCATTGTTATCACCCTCGTTTCACCTTGGTCATCGGCTTGTGACAAGATTGCTCCCAAGGCGTATCTACTCGCGTCCGTCGTTAGCGTGAACGGTTTGTTAAGTTCAGGGTACTTCAATACTACCTCGTCGCAGAATAATTTTTTTGTCCTCTCAAATGCCCGCTGCATCTCCTCGTCCCATCGCCATTTCACCTCTTTCCGCAGTAGCTCGAGTACGGGTAGTGTCTCATGTGCGTGTTTGTCCGTGAATTTAGAGTAAAAGTTAATCAAGCCCAAAAAGGCTCTCAACTCTCTCACGTTCCTCGGGGTTGGATACTCCTGAATCGCTTTGATTTTTTCGGGTTGTGGTTCCACACCGTTTTGTGTGATAATGTGTCCCAAAAACGGCATTTCCCGCCGAAAAAACTCGGACTTTTTGAAGTTCAGTGTTAAATTGTACTCCTCCATTCGTGCTAATAATACCCTAATGTGTTGCAGGTGGTCTTCTGGCGTTTCCGATAGGATTAGGATATCGTCTACAAAATTGATAGCGAATGATAAGTCCCTCAAAACCGGATCCAGTGCTTTGATGAGGCTTGCCGTGCTGGTTTTGAGCCCAAACGGCGTGACCCTGAATTCGTAGCATTTTCCTTCGAATTTAAATGCGGTGTATTGGCACGACTCTGGATGTAGAGGTACCTGCCAAAAACTACTAGTCAGGTCCAGAGAGCTCATTATCTTTTTTCCCCCACATTTCTGAAAAATCTCTTCCGTTGGTAAGGCGCAGTCGTGGTCCTCGATCAGATTCTTATTTAACTCTCTTGCATCTAAGCATATCCTGACTTCTCCATTTTTCTTTATAGTGGTTACCAGCGGGTTGATGTACCGGCTCTCGGACCTTCCAAGTATTCCGTGCCTCATCATCTTCTGGATTTCGTGATGGACCTTCTCTCGATGTTGCATTGGTATGGGATACGATTTGTGGAAACCTCCACTACCCTCCTTTATGCGCAACCGGTGCTCGTACCCGATGATTCTCCCCGGCCGTTTCCTAAAAACTCGTCGGTATTGATAAAGAATCCTGAACAGCGTGTCCCGTATTTCCTCTTCTTGATCCAGCCACTCCTGGACCTTCTCCCAAGCCTCCTGCGGTTGTAATTCTTCCGATTGTGACTCAGGGATCTCTGTCATCGTACATACTCGTGTTTCCTTGTCCCCCCCCGACTCCGTTCCGTACGGCTCCCAAATTCCTTGTCTTAATTTCGCCATCGGATCTCGCCCTACTCTCAGTACCTGGCTCCTGCCGTCGATTGATATCTGGAGCTCCAACATTCCAGCCATCCCAATGATGACTTCCCTAATCAAGTGAGGAATTACTAAGAACGGGAGCTGGGCCTTGTTCCGGTTCACTTCTACCTCGGCATGCATTTGTTTTCGAATGCTCTGCGCCGCTCCTCCGAAAGCGCTGACAAGTTTCATACCCGTAACCGGAAGTGTCGGTACGCCTTTCAACCTCCTTTCTTGTGCGTTAAAAAATTCCTCCGATACACAACAGATCTCGCTCCCACTGTCCACTAGAGCTTTCACCTCTATTCCTTGAAGTCTTACCGCTATCACCGGACAAATATTCTGTACTCCATTTTTCTCCTCATGGTCCCGTTCCTCCTCCATCAAATAATCCCTGGGTGACTCGAATATGTCCCCTCCGGGTTCCTCCGTTGCTACCTCCGTTGCCGTTACCCCTTCCTCTTGCCCTGTCTCGATTCTATCCTCTGCCCTCTCTTCGTCTTTTCTCGTATTTTCGTCACCCCTTTGCTCGCTCACCACGTCCTTCCTGATCGTGTTCAGAATCCTGGCGTTACGCCCCCCTATGTCTTCCTGAACTCCCGGGTTCTGTTCTGACGTAACGCCTACTCGTTTCCCGGTTTCGGAAAATCCCCTTCCCTACCTTCTCTTCTTCCTGTTTCCCATGACGGGTCGGAAGTATCTCGCGCATTCTTTGGCCACTCGTCCTGTCGTCTCGGGTCGACTGCCGGTCGGGAATTGTACCCATTCGCTCCTCGTGCGAAATACTGGTCCCTCGGCTCACGTCGGTGTCCATTATCCCCTGAGTTGCTCGGTCCTGTTGGCGCTGAGACCCCCCATGCTGGCCGTCCCCATGACCCCATTGGTTCGCTTAGTCCCTTGTGTCGACCATGTTCGTTCGACCACGGACTGCCTCGATAGCTGGGGAAGTTCTTGTTATTTTTCCGCCGCTCCGCGTTCAACGGACCCTGCTCATCGGTGGCCTCAAGAAGTTCTAGAAGCTCTTCTACCTCTCTTATTCCTCGTACCCGTATTGCACTTCGGACGTCCTCGTCAAAATGCTTACTCAGGCTCATAATAATTTGGTGGTCCGTCATTTTATCCACTAGGTCCCGAGCGTTACCCACAATTCTCGTCGCGTACTCCGCCCGGGTTAATGTTTGGCCATTCTTATCATAAATCCCGAACTCCAAATTACTCTTGACCTTGTCCTGCATTTCTCTGTTCCAATATCTTGCTCGAAACTTCCGTCCAAATCCTTCTAACGAATGCACTTCCCTTTCGATAAGATACCACCAATCGAGAGCCGTTCCTTTCAGCGACTGCCCAATCAAGATTTTCGCCTCCATCCCGTCTAACCCCGCCGCATGGCAATATTCCCTTATGGCGTGCAAGTACCGCATAGGTCTTTCCTTCCCGTCTCCGTTATACGTCGGTGGTTTCTGCTGCGCCACGAAACTCCGCGTGACATTGAACGGGTTCATTGTCGCGGAGGGCCCCGATTGCCATGCCGTCTCCTCCCAATTCCTTGTTCCCGGTGCTGAGCTTTGCGCCTGCCTCTGCGCCTTCTCTAGATCAATTATTCTAGTAGTCAGTTCCCCCAATTTAACCCGGTATGACGCTATTTCCTCTCTGTGCATTTCGTTAGTAATCTCTTGCTGCCTTTGGAAATCTTTCACAAGACCCTTCAGCTTCCGTTCAGCCCGTTTTTCTGCCTCTTCCATCTGCTTCGTGACACTCTCCCGGTGTACTTCATACGTCTTCCGATTCTTCCTTTCCCCTGCTACTCGATTTTCTTCTATTAAATTTTTTATTTGTCTCACGTCTTCTTGTTGAAATCTTTGCAGGTCCAGGATCGTCGCCATGACTTCCGGCACCCCCAACGGATCGGGATCGACCGTCCGTGTCTGATTAACGCCGTCCGGACTTCGAGACCGTTCCCGGTGAGTCTCATCCATTGCATAAGGTATGTTCGAGAGTCGTTCAACCCCCCGCCGATCTCTTGCCCGTTCTTCCTCGAGTAACTGGTCCGCCGTGGTCGACTCCCACTGCAGGGTATGATGCTCCCCTTCGGATTTCCTTCTTTGTCGCCGTCTTTGTTCTACCTCCGCCATTATTCCCAATTCCTCGATTTCCTCGGCTATAGATTTGCCTTTCTCCATCCTCTTCCCCCTCCCACCGTTCTACAATACGATCTCTCGGGCCCCACGTTGGGCGCCAAATGAAACGGTCGAACGTTTCATTAATTATTTGTTTGTTCGCGTGCCTCGAGAATCGTACTGGATGTGAACGCTGGGTAGGAAGGTAAGTGAAAGATTAGATGCAATTTCATGTGACTGTATTTATTCGGCACCCCGTGCCTAATCTCGTGTCTGGGTATAGGTGTGTGTGTGGCTCTATGGCCTTTATTGTACGTCTAGAGAGACATGTGTTACTGCTATTTCCGCATGATTCCTAAGACCAGTAACGAGTAAGTAGCGTTTTAATTATGATATTGGTTCGTTGTTTCGTCCGTGGTTCCCGGCCAGTCTCCCTGCACGGTTTGAATCTCCCGCCTGATCGTCCTAGGCGGCGCTGGGGAGCTGATCTCCGCTCGATTGGTCGCGATCGATGAGTACTGAGCTTTCGATATTCCCCCTCTCCTCCTCGATCCTTTGGCCCACTGCGTAATGGCGGGTGTGAAGGCGATAACCGCGTGTGTCCCGTTTCCCGAGTGTTTTCGGGTGCGTGTGTTCGGGACTGTGTAGTGCCCCAGTGAGACGCCGCGATCCTCAAAGTGCCCCCGGAGAGGAACGTCCTCCACGATGTGCGATCTCTTTTACCCTGTGCCGACGTTTTGAGTTTCTCTCGGCAAAAGATTTCGTCCTTTGGCCGTTAGAAAACTCGTGTGTTACCCCCACTCCCTGTCTTTCTCCTTCTCTCAAGCTCGACCGTCGGTGCGCCGGCACGGTCCTGCCTCTCCCGCTCTCCGCTCCCCCCTTCGTCCGCGCTGCCTTGGTCGTCGTCCGTCGTGCGCTCTCCTCTGTCCCCGTCTCCGTTGAACCAATGATAATATTTGGATTTTTGACAGGTCGCCTGCTGATCGCCACTGTCTCGGATCGCGCTCTTCACAGCGTTTCGATCTCGCTCAGCCGCCGACTCTTTTTCAGAGCATCGTCGTGCCCACCGGGTGCGACTCTTCTTCAGAGCTCTAACCAGGTGAGTGACCCGCTGATTTCTCATGCTTCTCTGTATTTTCTCGCCCTTTTATACTCGTTCTCCTCCCCCAGGTTGCCGTCGTCTGGCCATAGCCGCCGACCCGCAGCGTTGCCGGCTATCCTCGTACCCGTCGTTTCTCTAACGGCGGGAAAGTTCGAGTGCGCACAGGTGACACCGTTTCAATATATTAAATAAATATTAAATAAATTACTGTTTATATAATATTTTCAATAGTATTTACCGACATTAATCAATTATTTAACAACCTCTGCTACCCGAATATGATACATGCTCGGAAAAAATATTCGATATACGATTCGAAATTTTGCTAAATTAAGACAGGATGCTCGATACAGATTTATTATGCGAGAAAAAAGATGCTATAGAGATCTCTCTAGGCAGATAGAGGTCGAGCTACAGTCTGCTTCTTTTATTTTCTTTATACCTAATAAGCATCGTTTTTTTTGTTTTATATATATATATGCACATCATACATGGTATCCACTAGAATTTTTAATTTTCGCAGTTTTGATATTTTTCAGTATAAACAATAACGTTTGTGCGCGATACGATACCTCCTAATTATATTAACAAATTAACTACCTGTAAACCTGCAAATACACCGATTATTTTATGTGCGAAAGAGAGCGCAATAGTGTTTTGTAAAGATAAGAGAGAGAGAGAGAGAGAGAGAGAGAGAGAGAAAGAGAGAAAGCATACAGAGCGTTGTACGAATAGATGCGCGCAGGGGAGAGCTCGATGCATGGTAGTGCTATGTGCAAGAGAGAGAGAGAGAGAGAGAGAGAGAGTGAGCCGCAGGTTGCGCATAAGAGCGAAAGAGACAGAGGGGCGAGCTCGCGAAGATGCCGTAGCATCCACGAGCTGTAGCGTACCTCCCCCCGTACCGTTCACCGCCACCTCGCCTATACTATGGATGAGAAGTCGCGCGCTCTCTGTTTCTTACAGCAGCTGTGTGTGTGTGAGAGAGAAAGAACTATAAATGTCTCTATAGGAAGACAGAGACCGTGCTACAGCCTGCTTCTCTTATTATATATATTGAAACGGGTGATACCCTTTTCATTTATTTTTTATTTTTTTTTATTGTTTGGGTTCTCGAGCAAGAAATAAAATAAATATGGAACCTTGGGTAAACGGAAATCTTTTTATTCTTCCAGCTCTCGTTACAAGTTTCACAGTAGTAGATAATATCGGGCACGCTCTTTATCGCGTAATCGAGATGTGCTATTATGTAGTACCTCGTTTCGTGCGTGATACGATTTATGGATATTGGCGCTGACGGTCAGGCGCCACTTATTGCGCTCTTCATCGGTATGTGATCGTGTCCGAGAAAATCAATATGGCGCCGGCCAGAAAAGTGACGGCTCGGGGTGTCGGTGTTTTTATTAGTTTTCTTAAGTTTCTATCTCGATCCCTTTTAGTTTTTTGATAGGCGCGTGTAGTGCTCGTCGTGTGACTTTCGTTTCTCTACGGGGTCGACCTTTTGGCTGATCAGGTCGCGGACCCTGAGCGTGGCTTTTTGTGATGTGTTCGGGTGATATCTCCGCTGCTACGTCGACCTTGCCTCGGTGAGTATGGAGATATAACTTGGTTCTTAAATTAACGGGTTGACGATTTTATTTCGTAGATTCTGCACCCTGGTAATCTTCCCGGCTTACAGTCGAGATTCCCATTTTGTCTGCCGGGGCAGCAAAGTTGGGCGTCAACAGTAAGCGTTGTGAGATCGTTACTTTCGAATCAGGTGAGGTGAGGAGAGGTGAGTTGAGATTAGTTGAGAAAGTGTTTATTGCTATGTTCGCCCGGTATTTATATTGTCGCTCCCCATTGTTTATTTATGAGAAACGTCGCCCTCTTAGGAGTTTTGCCGCAACTAATATTATTAATGTCTGTTGCAGGTGTCTTCGTCTCATTGCCCCCTGGAATTTTTCTTGCGCCGGATTCTACTAGGGAGGTGCCAGGAAAATTCCCTACATCTTAACGTTTGTTTTTCGGTCGTACCTTGTTTTTTATTTGTCTAGATACTAGGTTTTTTTTTTTTTTTTTTTTACAAGATTTATAAACGGTTTCACTTTCTCTTAGATTTTTTTTTCTCTTACACATCGTCGGCATATGGCCACAGCCACAAAAATCGCCCCGCCGGTTCCACTCTCCATTCGTCATTCTCGATGATGAGGGTTTCGGCGTCCTCCCACGTCTCGGTGTCCAGGATCTGTTGTAGCACCTCCAACGCGTCCTCGACCGTCTCGTCGTCGCCTGCCGTGCTGGGTGACTCTGCGGTGACCGTTGATGCGTACGCCGCCATCTTCTCGGATAATTCATTGTTGCTGCACTGTACCTGCCCTGGTAAGTGCCAGTAGAACTGTGTCGTTTCCTCCGTTGCCCTTGCTGTTCGTAGTCGGACAGCTACGTCCTGATAGCTCGTGCCGTTGTCCAGGTTAAGTTGGCCCCATACCGCTTCCTGTTCCGGTCGTTCCTGCTCGACCTTCAGCGTCCAGGTTCTCCTGGCTACCCACTGCCAGAGACGCGTGTTCAATTCGTCCTCGTACTCGTCCTGCAGTGGTGCGAGGCCTCTTATCGCGCATGTGATGGCGCACAGAGGCATTTCTGCTACCCAGGGTGACGCCGTGTAACAATCCTCTAGACGTACCTCAATATCTGTTCCATAGTCGCCTAGCCATAGCCAAATCTGTTTGTCCTCGTGGTTCATCACGGTGGCTCGGTGTAGGTGGGCCTGGTCATAGTATAGAAGGCTTTTCCCCTCGAACACCTCCTCTTCCACGCACCTGTGTACTCCGGGTGATTCGATTTTTAGGCTTCTAATCCTTCCCAGGATCCTGGTGTAGTCGAAACCCGGGACTTGGACGTGCACGAACACTTGTTCCGGTGATGCGATGGCCGCTATGCGGACATTGCGATACTCGCCCTGCATTTCGCTAGTGTTGAATGTGCGATACTCCATTGTACTTGTTGCTCGTTCGACGTTCGTGATTTGAATGATCCTTGGAGATGTGATCATATTCCCTTCCTATAGTCCGATCGCTTGGCCCGGATACCAGTTTTTCACGTTGTCGTCCGTTACCACTGTTAATTCGAATATATTTTCCAACGGGCTAATTTTTTGTTTCTTCGCTCTTGCTAGCTGCTGGCGAATCCTTTTTCTCTCTTGTTTATGTTGAGACAGTCTTTTCTTTTCTCCTCTTTGTCGTTCTTGACTTGGCGCCTTTCCACTTTTCATTTGACTCTGTTTGTCGCTCTCCATCTTGTAACTGCCAGAATTTGCTTCGTCCGTTTGGCCGATCGTGAACGATAGGAAAAAAAATTTTTTTTTTTCTATGTTCGGCCAAGCGTGCCTGTACTCAGTTTAGGCTAACTGCCTTTTCCAAATTGATCTAATTGCTTCCCTTGTCCAACCGTCAAATTAAATATTCCGCTTATTTAATCTTTCCTTCTGTTATCCTATTTTCTATTATGAGATTATTTTATATTTTCTCATTCTTATCTTATACTTCTCTGTCTCTTATTTTTTTCTTCTTCTTATTTTATATTTCTCTTTCTCTTATTTTATATTTTTCTTATTTGATATGAGATTCTTTTATATTTTCTCTTTCTCTTATTTTATACTTTTCTTATTTTTATTTCATATTTCTCTTTCTCCTATTTTATATTTTTCTTATTTTTATTTTATATTTCTCTTTCTCCTATTTTATATTTTTCTTATTTGATATGAGATTCTTTTATACTTTCTCACTTTGTCTTTTTTTTTCTTTCTCTTCTTTTACTCGTCTTTCTTTTCCCCAGGTTTCGCTGCCTGGACGTATCGCTTCAGGAGGCACGCGTGGAACTTTCCTCGTTCCTTTTTCGACGTGGGATGCTCAAGCAGATATGTCGCGAGTGCGACACATTTTTTTATTCGATAGGGTCCTTCGTATAGGGGCATGAATTTTGCCGTTCTTTTTTCTTTCGGGTCTGAGACGTTAAGAGCGCGTACCAGCACCAAATCACCTTCATCGAACTGTGTAGTGTAGTGGGTCGCGTTAAATTTCCGTGCCCGTGCTGCACCCTTGGTGCGGATCCGTTCCCTGACCGTGGTCAATCTTTTTTGATATTCGTCTTCGTCGATTGATTCAGTTTTCTGTGATAATAACCATTTTCTCCAGATGCGTTCTGGCTTCTTTCTTGTGTGGATTTCGGTCGGAATTTCCTCCGTTGTGTCGTGGTAGACGTCGTTAATGCATGTTTCGATGACTTGGATCCATTTTGCCCATCCTGAATGGTTCTCTTCTAAGAATGTCCGGAAGAATCGTGCTAGTTCTCTGTTGACTCTCTCGGCGATGTTCCCTTGGGGGTGTCTAATCGATGAGAAGACTTTTTGGATCTTTTCACTTTCCAGTTTTTCGAGCCATGTTTTTGAGGTGAACTGTGTCCCGTGGTCAAACTGGATCCTCTTAGGTTTCCCGTATTTAGGGATATAGTCGGAGAAAATTTTCCGTATTGTTGCTGATGCGTTTGCCTTCTGCAGTGGGTATAGCTTCACGAATTTTGAAAAGGCGTCGATTGTGACGAGGATATGTTTTGCGCCTCCTACGGCTGTCGGTAGTGGACCGAAGAAATCGATTGAGAGTAAATCTCCTGGGCCCTCTGGCACGATGGTCTGCATTTTCGCATGATTGGTTAGATTAGGGTTTTTATTCCTCTGGCATGTGTCGCATGTCGATATGACGTGCCGTGCTTTTTTAGCCAAGTGTGGGTATGCAAAATCTTCGTCCAGTATTTCGCTGATTTTTGCTGGTCCTATGTGTCCGTAGATTTCATGACACTCCTGTATGAGTTGCTCGACGATTTGTGAGGGTATGAGCGTCTTCCAGAGTCCGGGACGAGATCTGATTTGTAAGTAGTCGTCCGTCACTCGATATCTGCTTGAAATCTTCTTCTCTTCTCGGATATTCTCCCAGTGCGAGTGGAGTGCTGGATCTTGCTTCTGTAATTCCCGCCAGTGCTGCAGGTTGTTGATTAATTCCTGGCTTACGTCTTTGGCCCATGCTGCTGATATTGTGACTCTTTTTTCCTTGCTGTTAGTGTGTTCTTCGTTGGGAGGTCGGCTTAATACGTCTGCGACGACATTTTCTCTTCCTGGGCAGTGTTCAATGTCGATGTCGTAGTCTTGAATGAGTAGTGCCCATCTTAATAGTCGGTCGCCCGCAAAGCGACACGTCTTCATGAATGTGATTGCCTTATGATCTGTCTTTATCTTCACCTTGGTGCCCAAAAGATAGGTTCGGAACTTTTGTAACGCCCACACGACTGCTAGAAGTTCTTTTTCCGTCGTCATGTATCGGATTTCTGGTCCCTTCAAGGTTCTACTGGCGCACGAAACTACCCCGATCTCGCCGTCTTCATCTATCTGTTCGAGGATAGCTCCGATGGCGTAATCGCTTGCGTCCGTCGTTAATACGTATGGCTGAGATGTGTTTGGATGGTTCAGTACCACACTTTTTATGAACAAGTTTTTTGTTCGTTCGAATGCTTCCTGTTTCTTTTGGGTCCAATCCCATGCTGCGTCTTTTCTTAATAGGTCGAGTAACGGTGCTATTTCTTGTGCATGTTTATTCGTGAATTTCGAATAGAAATTTATGAGGCCTAAAAATCCTCTTAACTGCTTCTGATTCGTCGGTCTCGGGAACTGTTGTATGGCTGTCATTTTCTCTGGTTGCGGGCGAATTCCTTTAGTTGTCAGGATGTGTCCCAGAAAATTTACTTCCTGTCTAAAAAAAGCGGATTTTCGAAAATTGATCGTGATTCCGTGTGCGTGCATTCGTTGCAGCAGCATCTCGAGGTGTTTGATGTGGTCTTCTTCGCTCGCTGAGATGCAGAGAAGGTCGTCAACGAAATTGATAACAAACTGGTTCAGGCCTCGTAGAACCACCTCGAGCCCTTTTATTAAACTCGCCGTGCTGGTTTTCAACCCAAACGGTGTTACCGTGAATTGGTAACAGCGTCCCTCGTGCAAAAAGGCCGTGTATTGCCTCGAGTCTTTGTGTAGTGGTATTTGCCAAAAGCTGCTGGTTAAGTCGAGACTTGACATTGTGCTTACTCCTCTACATTGTTGAAATATTTCTTCTATTAGTGGTGCTGTATCATGATCTTCTTTTAAGTTTTCATTCAGTTGGCGCGCGTCTAGACAGAGTCGTATCGAGCCGTCTTTCTTTATCACCGTTACCATTGGGTTTATGTACGGACTGTTGGCTCTTTCGATTACTCCGTGGTCTAACATTCGGGCGACTTCTTCGCGGACTTTCTCGCGGTACTTGATCGGAATGGGATACGATCGATTGACATATGGCTTCGTGTTTTTCATGTGTAGTACATGAGTGTATGCGCTCATCCGACCCGGCCGATGCGTGAATATCTCCCGGTATTTCCAGATTAGGTTTTCGAATTCAGTTCGTATTGCCTGTGAGACCCCCATTATCTCCTTGCTCTTCTCCTCTATTTCTGCCTTCGTCACTACGCCGTCTATTGGGGTTGTCACTGTCGCAATTTCGTTCGATTCTCTGCCCTCTGGTACCTTAAACTCGTGCCATCTGCCTTCTGTAAACTTCAGCGTCGTTCTTCCTTCGACCCTGAGCTCATCGTTTGCCGCATCTATGGTCATTTTCATTGCTCTCATGCCGTCTATGCCTAGGATCGCTTCCCTCTTTAGCTTTGGGATTATCATTAGTTGCAGTGTTGCTCTCGTTATCCCAATCGTTAACTCTACCAAGACGCTTATCTTGATGCGACTTATGTTGCCACTGAATGCCCCCTGCACCTCTCCTCCGGTAACAGGCAGCGTTGGGAGTTTCTTTTCGTTCAGTCGTTGATAGCAGTCTTCGGAAATCCCTGATATTTCGCTGCCACTGTCTATCAACATATTGACTTCCTCACCTTCAATGTTAATTTTCATTTCCGGACATTTGGTTACCGCGATGCTCTGATCATTTTGACCTTCCTCCATCAAAGAGTCTCGTGGTGACTCATAATTGTTAGTTTCCGGTTCTTTGTTCTTTACTCTGCATCTTGTTCCGGGGTCACCCGTTATATTGGTGCCTTTGCCTGCTTTGCTGCCTGTTTGAGTTTCATCGGTGTTCCGAGTTACATTGGTGATTTTTATATCTCCGCAGGTCGCCCGTCTATTCGCCTTCTGTTTCTTTTCTCTTTCCCTTTTTTTTATTTCGTTTTTGTCTTTGCCTGGTGTCTTCTAGTTCCTGCTCAATGTATTCTTCGTCCGTTACGCCACTATCTTTCTTTTCCAGGTTACTTATCTCGGGCGTAACGGCTATTCGTTTCCCTGGTTGGAGATCGGAATTTTGTCTCCCGTTTCTGGTTGTCGTTCGGGTGGCGTCCATGGTGGCGACTTCGGGTCGAGTCCACCCGGCTGAGGCTGTGGAGCGTTATTCCACCTCTGATTTTCGCGCACTCGGTCGTTGTAATTCGGCGTTGACCATCGCGGATACGGAGGAGGTGTACCTCGTTGTCCGTCTCTGTACCCCCATTCTGGGTCCCGCTCGCCGCCTCTTGGTTGCCGTCTCCCGTATTCTTGGCTGTTGAACGTTTTTTGGCGTTGCCCTTCACCTCCGTGATAACGATTCTCTCTTCTCTGGGAATTTAAAGGTCCTGATGCATCAAGCCTCTCGAGTAGTTCGAGAAACCCATCGATAGTTTTGATGGTCCCTAATTGAACCGCCGCCCGGACTGTTTCGTTGAAATGGTTACTGAGATAGCGAATGATGTCTTGGTTCGTCAAGTTCTTTGTTAGGTCTTTGGCGTTGCCGAATATCCTTGTCGCGTATTCGGCTCGTGTTGCCTTTTGTTCATCGATTTCATACGCTCCGAATTCGAGGTTACGACTTATCTTGTCCTGGATCTCTCGGCTCCAGTAGCGTAATTTGAATTTCGTTCCGAAATCCTCGATCGTGTACACTTCGTCCTCTACCACCCGCCACCAGTCCTTTGCTGCATCTCGCAATGACTGATTGATTATGTAATGGAGATTCGTGTTGCCGGTTAATTCCCAAAATTGTACAAATTCCCGGAGAAATCTCATTGGTCGTTCTTTCCCGTCGCCGCTAAACGTCGGGGGTTTCTGCTTTACTGCGAAAGCCTGACTGGCGTTCAGTCCCCCTTGTGTCATATTTATAGTTTGTGAAAGCCGGTTTCGAATTTCTTCTTCGACGACTTCTATGCGTGTGGAGTTGTTTTTTGCCAGCTCGATGGTGTTTTTGACTATTTCATTTTGCTCCGACATGCTACTTCGCGTTATCTGTAATTTTTTTTCGAGTTCGTCGAATCCCCATCTTCTTTCCCTGTCCCCTTCTTCTATTGCTGATTTCATGATATCTTGGGAGATCGTTAGCTTTCGGTCTGTACTCTCTGTTACGCGATCGATCTCTTCTCTAAATTCTTGTCGAGAGATCTCTTGTGTTTGTCGGCATCTCAGAACACATTTCTCGTCGAGATCTCTGATTTGTTCGTTTGTTACGAGGCGTTCACGGGTTTGTTCATTTTTCAATTCTTTCAGTTCTCGCAGCATCAATCTGATTGATTCGTCGATCTCTTTTTGTAGTTCGTCTGAGTCAGTTATATCCGGGGTCTCTTGTACTATCGTACTGCTTCCCGCTTCATTGGGAATGCGTATATCATTTTCGAGGGCGGTGTCCTCCGCTAGAGTGCTCTCCATTTCTTTTCCTTCCATACTGTTTTCTCTCTTTAACCGGCTTGACGTTCTACCCAGGTTGCCCTTATGTTATCTCGCTCGAGTCCCTGTTCGGGCGCCAAATGAAACGGGTGATACCCTTTTCATTTATTTTTTCTTTTTTTTATTGTTTGGGTTCTCGAGCAAGAAATAAAATAAATATGGAACCTTGGGTAAACGGAAATCTTTTTATTCTTCCAGCTCTCGTTACAAGTTTCACAGTAGTAGATAATATCGGTCACGCTCTTTATCGCGTAATCGAGATGTGCTATTATGTAGTACCTCGTTTCGTGCGTGATACGATTTATGGATATTGGCGCTGACGGTCAGGCGCCACTTATTGCGCTCTTCATCGGTATGTGATCGTGTCCGAGAAAATCAATATGGCGCCGGCCAGAAAAGTGACGGCTCGGGGTGTCGGTGTTTTTATTAGTTTTCTTAAGTTTCTATCTCGATCCCTTTTAGTTTTTTGATAGGCGCGTGTAGTGCTCGTCGTGTGACTTTCGTTTCTCTACGGGGTCGACCTTTTGGCTGATCAGGTCGCGGACCCTGAGCGTGGCTTTTTGTGATGTGTTCGGGTGATATCTCCGCTGCTACGTCGACCTTGCCTCGGTGAGTATGGAGATATAACTTGGTTCTTAAATTAACGGGTTGACGATTTTATTTCGTAGATTCTGCACCCTGGTAATCTTCCCGGCTTACAGTCGAGATTCCCGTTTTGTCTGCCGGGGCAGCAAAGTTGGGCGTCAACAGTAAGCGTTGTGAGATCGTTACTTTCGAATCAGGTGAGGTGAGGAGAGGTGAGTTGAGATTAGTTGAGAAAGTGTTTATTGCTATGTTCGCCCGGTATTTATATTGTCGCTCCCCATTGTTTATTTATGAGAAACGTCGCCCTCTTAGGAGTTTTGCCGCAACTAATATTATTAATGTCTGTTGCAGGTGTCTTCGTCTCAATATGTATATATATATATATATACAGGGTGTCCCATTTTAATCTTACACCTGATTTTTCTCGGAAAATACTGCTCCGATCAAAAATTGTGTATAATGAAACTTTTAGGGTTCGAAGGGGGACGTTCAAAAAAATTTTTTTTTTTGTATCATAATTCAAAATGGCGGCTGTAAGATGGCCGACATGTTTTTTTTAAATAGAAACAGGCCATTTCTTTGTTACTAAAAAATTTGTCGGATCAAAACTAACAACTTTTATAGAAACATTTTTCTGATAAAGTCCATAATTTTTGGAGTAGAACACCATTTTTGACTATTTTAGCGTTATCCAGGATGTACCACGAGGAGGTAAAGTCTTTAACATCCCAAGTGTAAGTGTGTGTGTGTGTGTATGTGTGTGTTTGCGCGCGTGTGAGTGTGAGTGTGAGTGAGTGTGTGAAACACTCACAAGGATTAGGTCTCTGCGACTCGTCACTTCCGCAGTATTTACCGACTCCAAACCCTCCTTGTGAGTGTGAGTGTGAGTGTGAGTGTGAGAAACACTCACAAGGATTAGGTCTCTGCGGCTCGTCACATCCGCAGTATTTTTCGACTTCAAAACCACCTCCTAATGAGTGTTCTCTGAACTCTTAAAGGTGTTCGAAGATTCCCCCATTCATGTTTAAGCATGCCCGAACTCTCCTCTCAAAACCATCGACTGTTCGCAAGAGAACAACTCTCGGGATTGCACGGCAGGCAGCTCTTATCCGCACCCTCATATCCTCTTGTGTGGTTGGAGCTTGACGGTAGACAGCGTCTTTAAGATAACCCCACAAGAAAAAGTCGGGAGAGGTAAGATCAGGTGATCTTGGAGGCCAATGGACAGGTCCATCTCGTCCGATCCACCTTTGACCGAATGTTGCGTCCAGGTGATTTCGAACAACACGAGCCCAGTGAGCGGGTGCACCGTCTTGCTGAAACCACATCTGTTGACGTGTAACCAAATCAATGTCTTCCATCAAAAGCGGCAATTCATTTTGCAGAAAGTCAAAATAACGGGCTCCCGTCACAGTTCCCTCGAAGAAGTGAGGACCTATTAATTGCCCGTTAATGATTCCACACCAAACATTCAAACTCCACCGATGCTGGTGATCGATCTGTCGCACCCATCGTGGATTCTGATCAGTCCAATACCGAAAGTTCCATCGATTTACCTGACCTCGGTTGTTGAATGTGGATTCATCACTGAACATAACAAACCTAAAAAAATCTGGGAATTGCTCGATTCATCTCAATGCCCACCGACAAAACTCCATCCTTCGCAACGGATCAGGATTAGGCGTATCTTGGTGGAATTGTATCCTGTACGGGTGGAGCCTTGCACCTCTCAGTACTCGGTGCACTGTGGATCCGGGAAACCCCAGTCGCTCCGAGATCACTCGAACACTCAAATGAGGATCGATTGCTATCATCGCTAAAATAGCCATGTTTCGAGCCTCATGCGGGCCACCAAAATCATTGTTCACGTTTTGGCGACGTTGGCGGTGGCGGGTTATTCGGCCTGCCCTCGCTCTCCTCTCGAGGGTTCGGATTGTCTGCCGCGATGGATGACGACGATCAGGATATTCGCGTCGATACAAATTTTCTGCTCGTAAATAATTGCCCCGGCATCTCCCTAAAATAAGGAGCATATCAACGATTTCGTTGGGACTGAAATCAGCCATTGTTGAATTGCCGTCAGTAAACGGTTAACAAATCCGCGTCTGTTGTAGGCGTTCAACGTGAGATTTCGTTTTCTTATTTCGATCAGAAGCGAAGCGAACTTGAAACGCTCAAATGATATGGGGTACCATGAAAATTCGTATTGTCCTGCCGTATCCAGTTAACAGAAAAATTTCAACAGCGACATATTCCAGAGAAAATTTTCATGGTACCCCATATCATTTGAGCTGCCTGCCGTGCAATCCCGAGAGTTGTTCTCTTGCGAACAGTTGATGGTTTTGAGAGGAGAGTTCGGGCATGCTTAAACATGAATGGGGGAATCTTCGAACACCTTTAAGAGTTCAGAGAACACTCATAAGGAGGTGGTTTTGGAGTCGGTAAATGCTGCGGAAGTGACGAGCCGCAGAGACCTAATCCTTGTGAGTGTTTCACACACTCACACTCACACTCACACTCACACGCGCGCAAACACACACATACACACACACACACACACACACACACACTTACACTTGGGATGTTAAAGACTTTACCTCCTCGTGGTACATCCTGGATAACGCAAAAATAGTCAAAAATGGTGTTCTACTCCAAAAATTATGGACTTTATCAAAAAAATGTTCCTATAAAAGTTGTTAGTTTTGATCCGACAAATTTTTTAGTAATAAAGAAATGGCCGGTTTCTATTTAAAAAAAATATGTCGGCCATCTTACAGCCGCCATTTTGAATTATGATACAAAAAAAAAATTTTTTTTAAACGTCCCCCTTCGACCCCTAAAAGTTTCATTATACACAATTTTTTATCGGAGCAGTATTTTCCGAGAAAAATCAGGTGTAAGATTAAAATGGGACACCCTGTATATATATTCACTATATTACACGCCAAACAGGATAGCTGTCAGAATTTTTATTTTCTCGATTATTGAAATACGGCAAAGTTTTAAATTTTTTGATTATCCTTTAAAAATATATCGTCTTTAAAAAAACCGCTCTTTCTGACTATTTATTCATAACTTCTTTAATAGTAGTTTAAATTAAATCTTTATGGAAAATTTTCGTTTTTGAATGTGGTCTTAAAAAATATAGAAAAACCATTTGAGATGTTTTTAGAGACCACTAGCAGCATATATATACACTCAGCTGTAAAGACATAGACCTCGCGGTATATACGGCATGTAATATATCCCTCTTACCGTTCACCACCACCTCGCCTATGCTTTGGATGTGAAGGCGCGTGCTCTCTAGCTCTTACAACAGCTGAGTGTGCAAGAAAGAAAGAACGATAGAGCTCTCTATAGGTAGACAGAGATCGTGCTATAGGCGGTTTCTTTTATTTTCTTTATACGAAATAGAACGAAACACCGCCGTCACATGTATTTATACTCTCTCCCCTCACCATAGAGAGAGAGAGAGAGAGAGAGAGAGAGAGAGAGAGAAGGTTTCGCTTTTTACCCTGACAAAAACCTGCCACGGAAAAGTACGTTTCAAGTGTGTGCCAAGTCCGTTTCAAGTACGTTTCGTTGAGGGAACACACTTGAAACGTATTTTGGCTGCAGAATAGTGCGTTTCAAGCGCGTTTCGTTACACGGTTGAAACGTTTTTTTTTGCGGGTCGTCGAAACGGACTTTGGCTGCAGAATAGTGCGTTTCAACCGCGTTTCGCGTTACACGGTTGAAACGTACTTTTTCGCGTGCCGTCGACCCGGACTTTGGCTGCAGAATAGCGCGTTTCAACCGCGTTTCGTTACACAGTTGAAACGTTCTTTTTCGCGTGCCGTCGACCCGGACTTTGCCTGCAGAATAGTGCGTTTCAACCGCGTTTCGCGTTACACGGTTGAAACATACTTTTTCGCGTGCCGCTGGCACAGACTTCTCCCCCAGAATAGTACGTTTCAACCGCGTTTCGAAACGCAGTTGTCACGTGGTTTTTGTATTACTCGCGGCCGCTAGGTAGCGCATGGCTATCCCGCGATTCTCGCATGCAAAGTGACGCCCCATTGGGATTATAAACGCGAGCGCTTTGCCGAAATAATCAGTCTCTCGACCGCGATGAAAAGCACGAGTCAACCCACTATCCCGAAAAGGATAAAGTCTCTATGGTTTATGTCTATCTTATATCTATATTATGTTTATTTACAGCTTATGTTTATTTACAGCTTATGTTTATTTACAGCTTATGTTTATTTACAGCTTATAGTGTTTTATTACAATATTTTCTTGGGGATGATGTTTATTTAAAAGTAGTCCGAAAGCGTGTACCAAGCGTGTGATAAGCGTGTTTCAGACCAGACAATACTACGTGCAAAGCACGTTTCAACTACGTTTCGTTACACGCTTTACCGCGTTTCAAGTGCGTGCCAAGTGCGTACCGCGTACGCGGTAAAGTGAGGACAACGCGCGTTCTGAAACGCGCTTGGTACACAGTAAAGTGTGTAACTGAAACGTGGTTGTGTACGAATTCACACGCTTCTCACGTGCTTTAGCGTGTTTCAAAACGCACTTTGCACGTACTTGAAACGCGGTAAAGCGTGTAACGAAACGTGGTCGAAACGCGGTTGATTTTGTCAGGGTACATCTTTCACCGAAAAATTATTTTCACCTAGCACAATTTTTAATATTCAAGACCAAAAAAGTTTCTTACGTTATTGCTGTCTATTTAAAAAACGATTCGTCCTAATCGGGAGAAAATTTTTATTTATAGAAAACTGTTCTTAAGCAAAATAATTTCAAAACCTACCATTTTTTCTTCAGGGGCTACAAAATCGCGATGGTTTATCGTTAGCTCACTGATGAGCGAGGACAAATATGCACAGAGTGAGAGAGAGCGAGAGAGAGAGAGAGACAGAGAGTTTTTCTTTTTCATCTCTCGTCAAAAAATTGTTTTACCTAAGACAATTATTAATAAGCGACATCAGTTTTTCTTTATTTCCAAAACTAATAATAATTTTATACACAAAGTGCTATTTTTTTAAATTATATAATCACGATGTCTTATAATTAGTTCTCTGATGAGCAAACCGTGAGCGAAGTCTGTTAATACCCAGGGCGGTACACGCTGCCTAGTTGTTGTTGTACATCCGCGCATATTTTACGACGTTTCGTTGGAACGGCACGCCGTACACTGTTTATGGATAATTTCGGTACTGCTGATGATATTGATGTTAAGAGAAAATCTCTGCCTATCTCTACCTCCCCGCAGACGCGGCAAAGACGCGCCAGCAAGGATAATTTAATGAACTCTTCTACACTTACAAATCCAAATCCATTTCTACTTCTTGATCTCCCTGATAAATATTCAATCAAGTGGTAATGTATATTAGAATTTTAATCGTTAGCACCTTCTTCTTCTTTTTCTTCTTCTTCTTCTTCGACGTTTCAACTATGGAAGACAGAGACATATGGCGTGAGAGAATATCGTATATACGTATCGTAACATAGGTACTTTATACATGATTTTTAGTACATACCTGTTTATCATTACTCCTTAACAGCTTTAAATTCTAGCTTATTGAACTTCGTGCCGTAATACTGCATAATTAGATTTTTGTTGTTTGAGGCCTTGCACATTTGTTGAAATTGCTCGGCCGCTTCTTCGAAAGCCTTGACGAACCTCGTTGATAGGTAGCACGTAAATTCATTATCCACATCCACGACAATACGCGCGCCCCATTTCGTTTGTACGTTTTTGATACCGGTTATATAGTAGTCTTTTTGGAGCTCCAACTCGGCTAGTCTTTTGACAGGGAGAAGTGTCTCCAGGCGGCCTACTTGGTTGATGCGTGATCGGTGGTTTCGAAATGGCGGGCCACATCGACATCTTCACTAACTGTCAAATGGATTGCGCCTTGTCCCTCGCGACTAACAACTGTCGCTGTAAAGTAGCGGTTCTCAAGGAAATACCACGCATCCATGCTCAGGGGTGAATCATCGATGCACCCCTCCTCCACACCGTGTACCATACAAGCCACTACTAAGGCTGGTGGTGTTTTAAACGACGGCGCAATTTCAGAAATTTGTGTCGCCTTCACAACTACATCAAAACCCTCGTCGATAACACACACCCCCGTACACCCATTACACGACGTTTGTTGAACAACGGCACGACACACGCGGGAGCTCAGCCGAACAACACACTCTAACCCCACTTTAATAACGGAGGATGCCACTATCACACCGTGCTGCTCGTCGATATAATATTTTTCTAACGCAGCGCGCAGCTGCGTATACGCCTCTGTAATTAGAGGTGTACGAATGTACACCTCATCAAACCCGAAAGAACCGACCACCTCACACAGGAATGTGTCTGGTAAAACCGATGGGGTATAAATGTCCTTCATGTTCGCGGCTGCTCTGTAGAATGATAACTGGTTTCTAAAGGCAGCGAGAGATCATCATCACCCCTGCATTTTACACGCATATAACGCAGCGATACAAGAGAAAAAGCAACGGTGATTGTCACGGCCTTATGTCGCAGCATTTTTGCAGAAGCATTTGACCCCTCGTTATGAGAAATAAACACGAGGGCTACAGCGCGTGTATATCTTATGTCAAAACATTGTCTAGACATCTACAAAAGATGCGAGAAGACTCGCTCGCGCATAGCGCAGTTTTTGATTACTTTAGCAACGATGAGGGTGATTAAGAACTTTCAACACCGTGTTAGATTTGGAAAACTCGGGATGCTTATAACAAAAAAATAAAAAAATATAATATACATAAAAAGTTGATCGATCGATATCGCGAGCGGTGGGTCTCAAACCCAAACCGAGTTGGAGAGTAAGTATAAATAAAATGCTCCTTAATTCAAGATTTTCTTTAAAAATTATATCTTCTGCTCTCCGTCCGTTATTAACGCTCTCCTCCAATCTTCTTGCGATGCTTCCCCACACACTGCTTCCAATACAATACAATTATTTTTAAGTGGAAGTTGCTCCTACATTTAGTATTTCTAAAGAAAAACATTCGTCAAATGTATTTGTACTCTCTCCCCTCCATCACCATTTTTTCTTTAGTAAGCGAGAAGTTGCTCCTACATTTAGTATTTCTAAAGAAAAAAACCTCCGTCAAATGTATTTATACTCTCTCCCCTCTGTCATCATTTTTTGCTTTAGGAGTACTAAATGCAGGAGCAACGCCCCACTTAGAAATAATTTTATTGTATTGGAAGCAGTGTGTGGGGAAGCATCGCAAGAAGATTGAAGGAGAGCATTAATAATGGATATGCGCGATCGTAATATAATTGATTTTTTTCCCAAAATATTATTTTTAAAATACGAATGTGTGCAGTGTTACCAGTTTTAATTAAACTGAAGGTTTTCAATGACGATGATGTCAACTTACCGAGTTGGAGAGTAAGTATAAATAATATTCTCCTTTATTTCAAGATTTTCTTTGTTAAATATTATATTTGTTTTTCAGAGGAGGATACATTGTAAAGATATAGCGCAAGATATCGTACTAACGATAAAAACACGAGGACCGTACGCATACGAAAAATTTATACAGGCATTACGTCAAACAGGTCACAATGATGAAGCTGATCTTCTTGAATATGCAAGATTCATAGATGATATCAAATCATTTAATATTATTGATACAGTTGCTACCAGTCGCAATTAATGAATCGTCAATAAATTCACCATCTGAATTTAAAAAGATTCCACACTACAATCGAATCGGTCATGAAGAGTTTACGGTAAAACATCACAACCATCGCAGAATATCTTCAGGGAGATCAAGAAGTAGAAATGGATTTGGATTTGTAAGCGTAGAAGAGTTCATTAAATTATCCTTGCTGGCGCGTCTTTGCCGCGTCGGCGGGGAGGTAGAGATAGGCAGAGATTTTCTCTTAACATCAATATCATCAGCAGTACCGAAATTATCCATAAACAGTGTACGGCGTGCCGTTCCAACGAAACGTCGTAAAATATGCGCGGATGTACAACAACAACTAGGCAGCGTGTACCGCCCTGGGTATTAACAGACTTCGCTCACGGTTTGCTCATCAGAGAACTAATTATAAGACATCGTGATTATATAATTTAAAAAAATAGCACTTTGTGTATAAAATTATTATTAGTTTTGGAAATAAAGAAAAACTGATGTCGCTTATTAATAATTGTTTTAGGTAAAACAATTTTTTGACGAGAGATGAAAAAGAAAAACTCTCTGTCTCTCTCTCTCTCTCGCTCTCTCTCACTCTGTGCATGTTTGTCCTCGCTCATCAGAGAGCTAACGATAAACCATCGCGATTTTGTAGCCCCTGAAGAAAAAATGGTAGGTTTTGAAATTATTTTGCTTAAGAACAGTTTTCTATCAATAAAAATTTTGTCCCGATTAGGACGAATCGTTTTTTAAATAGACAGCAATAACGTAAGAAACTTTTTTGGTATTGAATATTAAAAATTGTGCTAGGTGAAAATAATTTTTCGGTGAAAGATGTAAAAAGCGAAACCTTCTCTCTCTCTCTCTCTCTCTCTCTCTCTCTCTCTCTCTCTCTATGGTGAGGGGAGAGAGTATAAATACATGTGACGGCGGTGTTTCGTTCTATTTCGTATAAAGAAAATAAAAGAAACCGCCTGTAGCACGATCGCTGGCTACCTATAGAGAGCTCTATCGTTCTTTCTTTCTTGCACACTCAGCTGTTGTAAGAGCTAGAGAGCACGCGCCTTCACATCCAAAGCATAGGCGAGGTGGCGGTGAACGGTAAGAGGGATATATTACATGCCGTATATACCGCGAGGTCTATGTCTTTACAGCTGAGTGTATATGCTGCTAGTGGTCTCTAAAAACATCTCAAATGGTTTTTCTATATTTTTTAAGACCACATTCAAAAACGAAAATTTTCCATAACGATTTAATTTGAACTACTATTAAAGAAGTTATGAATAAATAGTCAGAAAGAGCGGTTTTTTTAAAGACGATATATTTTTAAAGGATAATCAAAAAATTTCAAAATTTGCCGTATTTCAATAATCGAGAAAATAAAAATTCTGACAGCTATCCTGTTTGGCGTGTAATATAGTGAATATATATATATATAATAAGAGAAGCAGGCTGTAGCACGGTCTCTGTCTTCCTATAGAGACATTTATAGTTCTTTCTCTCTCGCACATACACAGCTGCTGTAAGAAACAGAGAGCGCGCGACTTCTCATCCATAGTATAGGCGAGGTGGTGGTGAACGGTACGGGGGGAGGTACGCTACAGCTCGTGGATGCTACGGCATCTTCGCGAGCTCGCCCCTCTGTCTCTTTCGCTCTTATGCGAAACCTGCGGCTCTCTCTCTCTCTCTCTCTCTCTCTCTTGCACATAGCACTACCATGCATCGAGCTCTCCCCTGCGCGCATCTATTCGTACAACGCTCTGTATGCTTTCTCTCTTTCTCTCTCTCTCTCTCTCTCTCTCTTATCTTTACAAAACACTATTGCGCTCTCTTTCGCACATAAAATAATCGGTGTATTTGCAGGTTTACAGGTAGTTAATTTGTTAATATAATTAGGAGGTATCGTATCGCGCACAAACGTTATTGCTTTTACACATAATAATGCAGATATACTAGTAATTATAAATTATTAAATTAATTTCAAATATGTTACGATATACGGCATGCGGTATACGTTCATTTTTAAAAATAAAAAATATACCCTCGCTAGTAAAATTAAAAATTTTTAATTTAAGCTTAAAAATTACATTCAAAAACCTCAAATAATTTTTCTCTATTTTTTAAAAGTAAGAAAATAAAGGACACCGACTGTAGCATGGTCTCTGTCTTCCTATAGAGATCTATATAGTTCTTTCTCTCTCTCGCACACACAGCTGTTGTAAGAGCCAGAGAGCGTGCGACTTCTCATCCAAAGCCGTCGCTCTGTCTCTCTCCGCGGCAATTCAAATAAATTAAATTACAACACGTGAACGGTATTGTTCGATATTTCGTACATAAAGTAGCAATTATAATTCGAGTATAAGGATAGAATTTATCAGTAAAAGATTCCTTGTAAAACGCTGTGTCGTAAGTACGTGACGGCCCCAGGTGTGCATTCCACGCCACGATACATCTTCAACGAAAACACTCACCGAAGTTTTGTGCTGATGTTAAATGATATCATTCTACGTCAACACACAGTACACATAGGTACGTGACGGACACAGCTGTGCATTCCTCGCGATGATACGACGTATACGTCTGCAAAAATGTCGTGAGAAACCTCATCACGGTCCAGCAGTAAAAGGCGTGGAGGGGATAGTGCAGCGAGGTGCCGAAAGCTCTCATTGCGCATTAGAATTTAGTTCTTATTCAACAGCGAAACAGGCATCTATTTAAACATGTGCGCGTACTTCGAGCCTGCCGTACTACCAGCTACATTCGAGTGCAATGTTGTAGATGTTTATTCATTCGGAGAAATTTATGTGCGTACGCCTCTAATGGCAACCGCGTACGCACAGCTCCGCGCGGATCTCGATCTTTATTATAATTACACAGGACGCGGCGTAGTGATTGACACCGCTGCTCTTAAAGCCGGCATGCGGTGTGTAATTCGTATCGGGCGCAGTGTATACCGCGCCGATATTCGTGACACATCGTCCGACGGGTGTTGTGGCACATGGCTAATAGACGAAGGTTTTTACGAATTTGTGGAGGGGGACAATATTTATATTGCTCCTCCTCAATTTAAAATTCCTCCACCGCTATTAGCCATGTGCGGTATAGAGGGATTTTCCGCGGGTGAAGATCTGGCGGATCGGCTCAGCGTATTATGTGTTCTCGCGAATTTAAAGCTGACGGTTACGGTTGTCAGCCGCGAGGGAGGGGGCGTGATACGGCTAACTGACGAAGACGCGCGTGTAGACGTAGTTCAATATTTTGCCGGCTACGAACAAGAGTAGTGCGCGCACGTGTGTGTGTGTGTGTGTGTGTGTGTGTGTGTGTGTGTGGGTGGGTGTGTGTGTGTGTGTGTGTGTGTGTGTGTGTGTGTGTGTGTGTGTGTGTGTGTGTGTGTGTGTGTGTGTGTGTGTGTGTGTGTGTGTGTGTGTGCTCCCAAATTTTTTGAACTGTGTGTTGTGACAAATAAAAAATAATACAATAAAAATGAAAAGAACACAGTGCAACGAGAGAGGAAAACTGAAGAAGCGCGAAGCGAGGGAAAGAGAGAGACAGAGAGAGAGAGAGAGAGAGAGAGCGAGAGAGAGACATCATCGAGAATGGTAAGTCATAGGCTTAAATATACATATAAAAATCTAAAGAGCCAGTAACGCTGCGGTAACCATAGCTATGCTAGGGTATAATAAAACGCAATCAATCAATCAATCAATCTTTACAAAACGCTATTGCTCTCTCTTTCGTACATAAGATAACCGGTGTTATTGCGGGTTTACAGGTAGTTAATATAATTAGGAGGAACCGTATCGCGCACAAACGTTATTGTTTATACTGAAAAATATCAAAACTGCGAAAATTAAAAATTCTAGTGGATACCATGTATGATGTGCATATATATATATATATATATATATATATATATATATATATATATATATATATATATATATATATTGAGACGATATTCGTCTCCTATCGGCGTTTGAAGTTCCCGCCCACGACGAGTGGCGCCACCTAGCCGAGATAGAGGACCCGTGGCGACCTCTATAGGGCAGACCGAGCCCGCCACGGCCTACGATTGGCCGACGCCGGCAGGAGAACCACCAATCCCTGCAACAGAAAGATATCAGAGTTAGAAAAGGATAGAGGATACACTAGTATATAAACTCGAAATTTACCTACCTGTGGAAGATCCTTTCCTTGGCAAGTCCAAGAGATCCAGGACGAGAGAGCCTGAGAAATCCCTCGACGATCCCTGGCCCGTACGTCCGACCTCCCGATCTAGAGAGACCGGAGTACCTGAAACAAATCCCGCACGCAGTAATTCTGTATCACCTCCCTCAAACTACGGGAGAGAGAGAGAGAGCGAGAGAGACGGAAACCGAGGAACCGTCGCCCACGTGCATGAGATTGGAGAGGGGAACGAGACTTAGGGAGACGAAAAGGGACGTACTTACGCGAGGAAGGAGGACGGGCGAGGGAGACCGGGAGAGAGATAAAGAAGGGAACAGAAAGAAAACTCCAGAACGGCACAAGACACGAGCACAGGAGTCCACATTGGCACTGCACCGATACACACACACGACGCGGCCCGGCGCGGGGATACCACATTGACGCGCACACACGCACACGAACTACACCGACGCGCCGACACGGCGACACACTCGGTGCGGGCACCGACCAGAGCTGCCAGATCGCGCGCGAAATGTACCCCCTCTCTAGCGTCCTGCGCGCCCATCACACAATCATAGTAGCGCGTGTCCGTGAGCGAGCGATGCTCGGATATCTTCGGAAAGAGCCGAGCGCGGTCGAGCAACTTCGACCGTGCCTTCGGCAGCTACACCAATACATGGACGCTGAGCCCGTTCATGTGCGGCCAAGCCGAAACTGAGGCTTCGAGCGAAAAAGCAATCTGATGGGAAGACCAGAGGCCCAAATTTTGTTTATTTTTTTTTTCAATATTTTTTTTTATATTTATACGAAGTGAAGGTGACCACCCACACATTCATTTGCCAAAGTAGTACGCGCGCAACTCTTAAGAACTTTCTAAAAAATCGACTTTAAAAAATTGCCTAGCCCGGTAAAAGATGCTCACGTTTGAAATTTGCTAACTGGTCGAGTGGTCGAGTGGTGAGCGTACTCGACTAATAACTGCTAGGTTGCTGGGTCGAATCTTGCCCGTGGGTACCTTTTTTTCGATTTTTATACCCAACAATAAATTAATTTTATATGCATAATTGAAACGCTACTTCTACAGAACAAATAACCACTTTTTTTATTTCAGAAATGCATTTTATTTATTTAAAATATTTTTGTGGTGCACATGAAATACAAAATGATATATACATACACTACCGGCGAAAAGTTTCCGGACAAAAGTTGAAAACAGTGCCGGAACAGATTTTTATGCCATTTCGCCGGTAGTTAGCCTAGGCCAATTTAACCAACGCCATTTTAAAGAGGGGGGATTTACCATCATTTTGGCTTAAAAAAATTCACGAAAATTTGTAACGCATTTACGTTACAATTTTTTTTACCACAAACGAGGTCCACTCGAAAAAAAACAAAAAAACGAGAAATAATGGTCGTGTTCAAAACTGTGTGATCATTGTAAAAAAAAATCGTGATTTTTTTTTTAAAAAGCCAAAATGAAGGTAAATCCCTCCTCTTTAAAATGGGGTTGGTTAAATTGGCCGAGGGCAACTACCGGCGAAGTGGCATAAAAATCTGTTCCGGCACTGTTTTCAACTTTTGTCCGGAAATTTTTCGTCGGTAATATATGTATATATTATTTTGTATTTCATGTGCACCACCAATATATTTTATATAAAGAAATGCATTATTGAAATAAAAAAAAGTGAATATTTGTTCTGTAGAAGTAGCGTTTCAATTATGATTATAAAATTAATTTATTGATGGGTATAAAAATCGAAAAAAAGGTACCCACGGGCAAGATTCGACCCAGCAACCTAGCAGTTATTAGTCGAGTACGCTCACCACTCGACCACTCGACCATTTAACAAATTTCAAACGTGAGCTTCTTTTACCGGGCTAGGCAATTTTTAAAAGTCGATTTTTTAGAAAGTTCTTAAGAGTTGCGCGCGTACTACTTTGGCAAATGAATGTGTGGGTGGTCACCTTCACTTCGTATAAATATAAAAAAAATATATTGAAAAAAAAATAAACAAAATTTGGGCCTCTGGTCTTCCCATCAGATTGCTTTTTCGCTCGAAGCCTCAGTTTCGGCTTGGCCGCACATGAACGGGCTCAGCGTCCATGTATTGGTGTAGCTGCCGAAGGCACGGTCGAAGTTGCCCGACCGCGCTCGGCTCTTTCCGAAGATGTCCGAGCATCGCTCGCTCACGGACACGCGCTACTATGATTGTGTGATGGGCGCGCAGGACGCTAGAGTGGGGGTACATTTCGCGCGCGATCTGGCAGCTATGGCACCGACTGGCCGATCGACTCACCACATCGATCCCAAGGATCGACAGGCGCGGCGACCACTGGAGGGGGAAGCGGCGAGGATACCCTCGCGTATCACCGAGCCGAGTGACAGAGGTGGTTGGGGGGAGCCACCAACGCGGACCACGACCAAGGCGCCAAATTCAAACGCCCCAAAAATTTGATCTGTAGATTTTAAATTCAGTTTTATTTAATGCTTACACTCTTCTCCACAAAAACAAACCTATCTTCATTTATATTAAAATTAGACTTAAGTTCCTTATAAACACCATCATATTAATTTTCAATTATAGTAAAATTAGAGATAAGTTTTCAGTTATACACAAATTGAAGTTTATAATCAATAAATCGAAATTCAACTTCTCTCGTCTCCCAGAAAACCTTCACTCGCACATAACTCTCCCTAAGTAGCACGCTCGTCGACGCCCGAACAAAAAAAGAAATTATTGAGACTGAGAACGTTTCAATATATATATATATATATATATATATATATATATATATATATATATATATATGAACGACCCAAATAATGGGCGCGTTCATATATGAACGATTAATAATAATATAAATAATAACAATGACTGTATATAAATATTAATAATATATCCATTTTGAAAGAGAGAGAGAGAATTAATAATTATTATATTAATATTAATAGAATATATTATTATTAATATATATATATAACTTTTTAATAATTATATATATATATATTAATTAATTATATTATTATAATATTATATATAAATATATTAATAAATTATATATATATAATAATTAAATATATAAACATTAAATTATATAGATAATTTATATAAATATATATATTTTAATATATTAATTTATATGAACGATTAATAATAATATAAATAATAACAATGACTGTATATAAATATTAATAATATATCCATTTTGAAAGAGAGAGAGAGAATTAATAATTATTATATTAATATTAATAGAATATATTATTATTAATATATATATATAACTTTTTAATAATTATATATATATATATTAATTAATTATATTATTATAATATTATATATAAATATATTAATAAATTATATATATATAATAATTAAATATATAAACATTAAATTATATAGATAATTTATATAAATATATATATTTTAATATATTAATTTATATGAACGATTAATAATAATATAAATAATAACAATGACTGTATATAAATATTAATAATATATCCATTTTGAAAGAGAGAGAGAGAATTAATAATTATTATATTAATATTAATAGAATATATTATTATTAATATATATATATAACTTTTTAATAATTATATATATATATATTAATTAATTATATTATTATAATATTATATATAAATATATTAATAAATTATATATATATAATAATTAAATATATAAACATTAAATTATATAGATAATTTATATAAATATATATATTTTAATATATTAATTTATATGAACGATTAATAATAATATAAATAATAACAATGACTGTATATAAATATTAATAATATATCCATTTTGAAAGAGAGAGAGAGAATTAATAATTATTATATTAATATTAATAGAATATATTATTATTAATATATATATATAACTTTTTAATAATTATATATATATATATTAATTAATTATATTATTTTAATATTGTAAATAAATATATTTATAATAAATAATTATATTATTGCAATATTGTATACAAAAATATTAATAAATTATATTTAAATGATAATTAATTATATTATTTTAATATTGTAAATAAATATATTTATAATAAATAATTATATTATTGCAATATTGTATATAAAAATATTAATAAATTATATTTAAATAATAATTAATATTATTTTAATATTGTAAATAAATATATTTATAATAAATAATTATATTATTGCAATATTGTATATAAAAATATTAATAAATTATATTTAAATGATAATTAATTATATTATTTTAATATTGTAAATAAATATATTTATAATAAATAATTATATTATTGCAATATTGTATATAAAATATTAATAAATTATATTTAAATGATAATTAATTATATTATTTTAATATTGTAAATAAATATATTTATAATAAATAATTATATTATTGCAATATTGTATATAAAAATATTAATAAATTATATTTAAATGATAATTAATTATATTATATAAATAAATATTTAATAAAATTAATTAAATTTATTAAATTAATAGATTTTTTTTAATTAAAATATTTATATTTACTAAATTTAATATTTATTATTATATAATTTATTATTTAAAAAAAATTTAAATATAATTAAAAATTGAAATAAATAAAAAAAAAATATTCTTTAACTTTAGAAATGTTGATCTTTTTTATAAATTTTATGTAAAAAAAAAAAAAAAAAAAATAATTTGTTCTTTTTAATAAAATAAATAATATTTTTATTGGAATGATTGTTTAATTAAAATTTTATTTTAAATATTATTAGAATAATTAATTTTAACCTTAAATTTTAGTATTCCCCGTACAAAAAATTGAGGTTGGATTAAAAGAGCTTATAACTTAGGAAATTTAATAAATTGTACTTAAAAATTTTATTAGTATAAATATGGCTATAAATTTTATTTAAATAGAAATTAAGTTGTTAATTTAATATTTGTTATTTTTAATTGGTAATAATTAATTTTAACCTTAAATTTTAGTATTCCCCGTACAAAAAATTGAGGTTGGATTAAAAGAGCTTATAACTTAGGAAATTTAATAAATTGTACTTAAAAATTTTATTAGTATAAATATGGCTATAAATTTTATTTAAATAGAAATTAAGTTGTTAATTTAATATTTGTTATTTTTAATTGGTAATAATTAATTTTAATCTTAAATTTTAGTATTCCCCGTACAAAAAATTGAGGTTGGATTAAAAGAGCTTATAACTTAGGAAATTGAATAAATTGTACTTAAAAATTTTATTAGTATAAATATGGCTATAAATTTTATTTAAATAGAAATTAAGTTGTTAATTTAATATTTGTTATTTTTAATTGGTAATAATTAATTTTAACCTTAAATTTTAGTATTCCCCGTACAAAAAATTGAGGTTGGATTAAAAGAGCTTATAACTTAGGAAATTTAATAAATTGTACTTAAAAATTTTATTAGTATAAATATGGCTATAAATTTTATTTAAATAGAAATTAAGTTGTTAATTTAATATTTGTTATTTTTAATTGGTAATAATTAATTTTAATCTTAAATTTTAGTATTCCCCGTACAAAAAATTGAGGTTGGATTAAAAGAGCTTATAACTTAGGAAATTTAATAAATTGTACTTAAAAATTTTATTAGTATAAATATGGCTATAAATTTTATTTAAATAGAAATTAAGTTGTTAATTTAATATTTGTTATTTTTAATTGGTAATAATTAATTTTAATCTTAAATTTTAGTATTCCCCGTACAAAAAATTGAGGTTGGATTAAAAGAGCTTATAACTTAGGAAATTTAATAAATTGTACTTAAAAATTTTATTAGTATAAATATGGCTATAAATTTTATTTAAATAGAAATTAAGTTGTTAATTTAATATTTGTTATTTTTAATTGGTAATAATTAATTTTAATCTTAAATTTTAGTATTCCCCGTACAAAAAATTGAGGTTGGATTAAAAGAGCTTATAACTTAGGAAATTTAATAAATTGTACTTAAAAATTTTATTAGTATAAATATGGCTATAAATTTTATTTAAATAGAAATTAAGTTGTTAATTTAATATTTGTTATTTTTAATTGGTAATAATTAATTTTAATCTTAAATTTTAGTATTCCCCGTACAAAAAATTGAGGTTGGATTAAAAGAGCTTATAACTTAGGAAATTTAATAAATTGTACTTAAAAATTTTATTAGTATAAATATGGCTATAAATTTTATTTAAATAGAAATTAAGTTGTTAATTTAATATTTGTTATTTTTAATTGGTAATAATTAATTTTAATCTTAAATTTTAGTATTCCCCGTACAAAAAATTGAGGTTGGATTAAAAGAGCTTATAACTTAGGAAATTTAATAAATTGTACTTAAAAATTTTATTAGTATAAATATGGTTATAAATTTTATTTAAATAGAAATTAAGTTGTTAATTTAATATTTGTTATTTTTAATTGGTAATAATTAATTTTAACCTTAAATTTTAGTATTCCCCGTACAAAAAATTGAGGTTGGATTAAAAGAGCTTATAACTTAGGAAATTTAATAAATTGTACTTAAAAATTTTATTAGTATAAATATGGCTATAAATTTTATTTAAATAGAAATTAAGTTGTTAATTTAATATTTGTTATTTTTAATTGGTAATAATTAATTTTAATCTTAAATTTTAGTATTCCCCGTACAAAAAATTGAGGTTGGATTAAAAGAGCTTATAACTTAGGAAATTTAATAAATTGTACTTAAAAATTTTATTAGTATAAATATGGCTATAAATTTTATTTAAATAGAAATTAAGTTGTTAATTTAATATTTGTTATTTTTAATTGGTAATAATTAATTTTAATCTTAAATTTTAGTATTCCCCGTACAAAAAATTGAGGTTGGATTAAAAGAGCTTATAACTTAGGAAATTTAATAAATTGTACTTAAAAATTTTATTAGTATAAATATGGCTATAAATTTTATTTAAATAGAAATTAAGTTGTTAATTTAATATTTGTTATTTTTAATTGGTAATAATTAATTTTAACCTTAAATTTTAAATTATAGGGGGCTATTAAAAATTTAATTTTACTAAATAAATTATTTTTTAATAAAAAAAATATTTAAAATTTTTAATTTAATTTTTTAATAATTAATTAAAATTTAATTTTAGTTTAAAAATTAATTATAATTATTTTATTTATATTTTTTATAAATTTAGATAATTAAATATATAAATTTTTGTAAATATTAAATTTTAATAGTTTTTTTTATTAATTTAGAAAATTAAAATATTAAGAAAATTTATATTTAGAATATAATTATAATAATAATAAAAATTGTGCCAGCAATTGCGGTTATACAATTATTATAAATTAATTTTTTTTAATTTAAATAAATTTATTTATTTTAAATAATTTATAATTAATAAATTAAATTTTTAGTGAAATAATAATTTAAATAGGAATTTATATATTAGATTTAATTATATTTAATAACTTTATTCAAAAACTAGGATTAGATACCCTATTATAAAAAATTAAATAATAAAGATTAAGGTATTAATTGATTTTTCACTAAACTTAAAAAATTTGGCGGTATTTTATTCTATTCAGAGGAACTTGTTTATTAATTTGATACTCCACGATATGATTTACTTAAAAATTTAAAATTTACATATTTCCGTTTTTAGAAAATTTTAAAAAAATATTTTTATAATTTAAAATTATTTAATTTATAATATAATTCAGGTCAAAATATAGTATTTTTAAGATTTAAATGAGTTACAATAAATTTTTTTCTTTATTTGGATTATTTAATTTAATTTAAATATGAAATTGGATTTGAGTGTAAATAAATTTAATTAATTTTTTTGAAAAAGTTTTAAAATATGTACATATTGCCCGTCATTTTCATTTAAATTGAAACAAGTCGTAACAAAGTAAATGTACTGGAAAGTGTATTTAGAAATTATTTAAATTTAGTTTATTAATTAAAATTTATTATTTACAATAATGAGAATTTGTTAAAAAATTTAAATTTTAATTGTATATATTAATATGCTTAGAAGTTTTATTTTTTTTAAAAAAAGTATTTTTTTAAATTATTAGTTTTAGTAAAAAAAATTTTAATTTTATTTTGATTAGTATTGAAAAAGAATTATAATTTATTGAATTGATTAAAATTAAAAAAAAATAATTAATTTTATTTACCTTTTGTATCAGGGTTAATTAAAAATTAATTTAAATAAATATTTCTTGAATTAATAAGATTGAATTTACTAATTTTTTTTATGTTGAATAATAATTAAATATAGTAATTTGGCAATGAAATTTTAATCGTTTATTAATATATCTAGTTATTCAAAAAATGAATTTAATTCATATGCTAATTAATGAAATTATAATATTTTTTTATTTAATTTTATTATTAGTATAAAAAATTAAGGGGATAATCTTTTAATTTTTTTTAAAATTTAAATTTTTAAATTAAAATAAATATGATTGAAAATTTTTATTTTTAATAATAATGTTATAATTTATTAAATTAAATTAATAATTTAAAATTAATTTTAATTTTTTATTGAATTAATTGTATTAATTAGTTTTATAATTTAATAATGATTAAATTAGTATAATTTTTATTTTGTAAAAAATTTTATTTTTGTAAAATTAATTTTAATGAATTAGGCAAATTTATTTTTATTAATATTTTGTTCACCTGTTTAACAAAAACATGTCTTAAAGATTATATTTTTAAGTCTAACCTGCTCAATGAAAAATTTTAAATAGCTGCGGTATATTGACCGTACAAAGGTAGCATAATCAATAGTTTATTAATTATAAGCTTGTATGAAAGGTTGGATGAAACAAAAACTTTATTTGAATTATTATTAAAATTTTTATTTTAGTTAAAATACTAAATTGTTATTAAAAGACGAGAAGACCCTATAGATTTTTATAATTTATTTTTAATATTTTATTAATTTTTTTTATTAATTAAATTTAAATTATTTGATTGGGGAGATTATTAAATTTTATGAACTTTAATATTTTAAAACAAGAATTATTGAAAAATTGATCTTGAAATTTAGATTAAAAGAATAAAATACCTTAGGGATAACAGCGTAATTTTTTTAGAGAGTTCTTATTGATAAAAAAGTTTGCGACCTCGATGTTGAATTAAGAAAAAATTTAAATGGAAAAGTTTAAAAATTTTGGTCTGTTCGACCATTAATATCTTACATGATTTGAGTTCAGATCGGTGTGAGCCAGATCGGTTTCTATCTTTAATTTATTAATATATTTTTGTACGAAAGGACTTAATATTATAAATAATTTGTTAATTAGAATAATTATAATTTAAATTGTCTTGGCAGAAAAGTGTATTAAATTTAGAATTTAAGAATGTAAGTTATTACAGATAATATATTAAACAAATTTATTTTTATATGTTAATAGTTTTTTATTTATTTATTTTAGTAATTATTATAATTTTAATTTCAGTGGCTTTTTTAACTTTATTGGAACGTAAAATGTTAGGTTATATTCAAATTCGTAAGGGTCCTAATAAGGTTGGTTTGAGGGGGATTTTACAGCCTTTTAGTGATGCTGTAAAATTAATATCTAAGGAATTTTTTTTTATTAATAAAGTTAATATAATTTATTATTTAATTACACCTATATTTATATTTATTATTATTTTAATAATATGATTAATTTACCCCTTTTTTAATAATTTATTAATATTAGATTTAGGGTTTATATATCTTTTATGTTGTTTAAGTATTAGGTCTTATGGTTTGTTAATTTCAGGGTGATCATCTAATTCATCTTATTCTATGTTAGGGGCTGTGCGCTCATTATCACAATCAATTTCTTATGAAGTTAGAATATCATTAATCATAATTTCTCCTTTTATTTTTTTAGAGAGATTTAATATAATAGATTATATATATATTCAAGTTGATATTTGATTAGGGGTTGTTATGTTTCCTTTAATGATAATTTTTTTTTTTAGTTGTATGGCTGAACTTAATCGAGCTCCATTTGATTTTTCTGAGGGGGAGTCTGAATTAGTTTCTGGGTTTAATGTTGAATATATAAGAGCGGGTTTTATTTTAATTTTTTTATCAGAATATTCAAGAATTTTATTTTTAAGAATATTAATAAATTTGATATTTTTAGGGGGGGACTATGGTAGAGTTTATTTTTATTTAAAAATTTTAATTTTAAGGGGGATTGTAATTTGATTGCGTGGGACTATGCCTCGATTTCGTTATGATTTATTAATATATATATGTTGATTAATAATTTTGCCTATATCATTAAGTTATTTAATAAATATTTATTTAATTAGACTTTTTTTTTTAAATTAAGATAATAGAATTTTTAATTCTATTTTATGTTTTCAAAACATATACTTTATCAAGTTCATTATCTTAATTAAATTTTATGAATAATATAATCTCATAATTTTATCATTAAAGGATTAATAAAAAAATAAGAAAAATATATAATTGTAATTAGTTGTCTAATTTTAGTAAAAGGGTATTCTACTGGGTTTATACCTAATCATGTTAATATAATTACTAAATTTAAGAATATAAAGAATATTATTTGTCTGATTGGGTAAAATCTGAGACTTTGAAATTTTCTTATTGAGATAAATGGTATAAATAATAAAATTAGAATTGATATTAATAAGGCTATTACACCCCCTAATTTATTTGGGATTGAGCGGAGGATAGTATATGCAAATAAGAAATATCATTCTGGTTGAATATGGGGGGGGGTAATTAGGGGGGATGCTATAATAAAGTTATCAGGGTCACTTAATAAGAAAGGATTAAGAAGGTTAATTATTATTAAAATAAAAATAATTAAAATAAATCCGTAAATATCTTTAAAAGTAAAATATCTATGGAAAGGGATTTTATTAAAATTTCTATTAATTCCTAAAGGATTATTAGACCCCTTTTCGTGGATAAATGTTAGATGTATAACGATTAAGGCTAAGACAATAAAAGGTAGGATGAAATGAAAGGAAAAAAATCGATTAAGAGTGGGATTTTCAATTCTGAACCCTCCTCAGATTCATTCAACAATTGATGGGCCACAGTAGGGGATTGTAGAAATTAGGTTTGTAATTACTGTTGCGCCTCAAAATGATATTTGTCCTCATGGAAGAACATACCCTAAGAAAGCAGTTATTATAGTTAGAAGAAAAATTAAAGTTCCTCTGATTCAAGGTTTTTTTAAATTATACGACCCATAATATAATCCTCGGCCGATATGACAGTAAAGACAAATGAAAAATATTGATGCTCCGTTTATATGTGTTAATCGTATTAATCACCCTATATTAATATTTTGTATAATGTGAATAATTCTTTTAAAGGCGAATAAAGTGTTAGGGCAATAATGAAATGAAAGAAATAATCCTGAGATAATTTGAATTAATAAACATAGTCCTAAAAGTGATCCGAAATTTCATCAAATTGATAGATTAATGGGGGTAGGTAAATTAATAATTGAATTATTAATAATTTTTAAAAAAAGATTTGTTTTAAAAATTGTTTTAGTCATATAATAATAATTGACGGATTGGTGATTTAAATTTTATACAAATATTTATGATACATAATATTGAGAATAATAAGTAAATTATTATAAATAAGGTAAATATAAAATTATAATTGAATATATTTCTTATAGTTATTCTGTTATAATTGAAAATTAGGAATTTTGAGTTTATTGTGGGCACAAGGGGCGAGTTTAATGTTAAATTTGTGATTAAAATTAAGGAAATTAATGTTTTTAATATAATTGATATTATATTATTAATATTTAATTTAGAATAATTATTATTAGTTAGTCTAATGATGTAAATTAAAATAATTAATAATCCTCCGATTATGATTAAAAATAGAATAAAAGGTGTTCATGATTTTATTAAAAAATTTATTTTAAGGGTTATAATTATAGTAATTATAATTAAAATGGTTATTAAATTAATAGGATGAAAATTATTTTTTTTAGGTGGGATAGTTATTAATAAAATAATAATAAATTGTATAATTCTGGGGTAGATAAAATTTATAAAAAATAATATAGATCTAATCATATTTAAAATGGGTTTAATTTAAAATATACTTATATATCTTTGATGCCACAGATCAAAATTTTTAATTAAACTATTTAAATTTTAAATTATAAAATTGTTATTATTAAAAATATTAGATTTAATGGGATTCAGTGGAATAATAGAGTTATAAATTCATTTATATTAATTATTGATAGGGATATATTTAATAAATTAAATTTCCCGAATTGCCTGAATGAGAAAAGATAAATAGTGTATGAAGCTCTGAAAAATGAAAGATTTATTAAAATTAAAATAATTAATTTGTTTCATATTAATAAAGAATTTAAAAGAAAAATTTCTCTGAAAAAATTTAATGATGGGGGGAAAGCTAAATTTGAGGATCTTAGAAGAAATCATATTAATCTTAAAGAAGGAAAATAATTAATTATACCTTTATTGATAAATAGTCTTCGTCTTTTAATTCGTTCATAATTAATATTAACTAGTATAAATAAAGCAGAAGAACATAAACCATGGGCGATTATTATTATTAGTCTTCCTATTAATCTTATATTAAATATCGTTAATATTCTACTTATTATAAGTCTTATGTGGACTACGGATGAATAAGCAACTAATATTTTTATATCAATTTGTATGAGACAGATAAATCTGCTAATTAAGCCTCCCATTAATCTAATTACAATGAAATATTTATTAAATTTTAATGTTAATGGGGAGGAGATTATTATAATTCGTAGCATGCCGTAGCTCCCTAATTTTAATATGATTCCGGCTAAAATTATTGATCCTATAATTGGGGCTTCAACATGAGCAAGAGGCAATCAGGCGTGTATTATATATATAGGTATTTTAATAAAAAAGGCTAATGTTAATCTTAAGTATATTAAGAAATTTGATGAATTAAATTTTAATATTATTATTATTATTGATAAATTTATATTATATAAGTAAATAATGATAAATAAGAGGGGCATTGACCCAAAAAGAGTATATAATATTATATAAAATCTAGCTTGAATACGTTCAATTTGTTTTCCTCATCCTATGATTAATATAAGTATTGGAATTAATCTAATTTCAAAATAAATGTAGAATGAAATTAAGTTTATTGATGAGAAGCATAAGATTAATGATAATAATATACAATTTATAATATTAAAATAAATTTGTTTATTTTTTATTTGATACCTTGTTATCAGTATTATTAAATAAATTCATAAAGTTAGTAAGTTTAAGGATCAGGAAAAAGAATCTATTCTAATAATATAATAAATATTAGATCATTTTGTAAATGAATTGGGTCTTATTAATCATATAAACATAAAACAAAAAATTGTAATTGTATAAATTTTTATAATTAATAATAATAATTTAAGTTTTTTTATTAAATTAATTATAATAAATATAAAAATTAATAAAATAATTAATATTATCATTTAATTAAGTTTAATGAAAAGATTTGATCATTGCCGTGTAAGCGAACTAATAAAATTATTAAGGTAATTCTTAAAGCTCCTTCACAAACTATTATTACTAGGGTGATTAGGATAATATAGATATTTATTTCTAAGATTATTTGTATCAAAAATATTATAAAAATTAGTCTAATTATAATAAATTCTAATGTGATTAAAGTTATAAGTAAATGTTTGTTATATAAAATTATTAAGGAGCATCTTATTAAAAATAAGAATAAAGATAAGATTAAGTTTGAGTTAATTAGTGTTAAAATAAATTTTTAAAAAATTTCAAAAAAATTTATATAATATCATTAATCTCCAAAATTAATATTTTTTTTTAAACTATTTTTTGTTAAAAGTTTTAAATATGGATTTATAGTTTAATTAAAACATTAATTTTGTAAATTAAAAATAAATAAAATTTTAAATCCATATAAATTTAAAATTTATTTATATATATATATATTTATTTAATTAATTAATATAATATTAATTTTTATAAATTAGAGATTTAGTAAGATTTTAAATAATAATTTTTTATTTATTTATAATTTATTTAATAATTTTAAGATTTTTTATATTTGTTATTTCTTTATATTTAATAATTGGTGGAGTTAGGTACATGGTAGAGTTAGAATTAATAAAAATTGTTTCTATTAATTTTGAGATTTTATTTTTATTTGATTGAATGACTATAATATTTATAAGAGTTGTTTGTTTAATCTCTTCAATAGTTATTTTTTATAGAATTGAGTATATAATAGAGGATGGGGGAATTAAACGTTTTATGATTTTAATTATATTGTTTGTTTTTTCTATAATTTTAATAATTTTAAGACCAAATTTATTAAGAATTTTATTAGGGTGGGATGGTTTAGGGCTAGTTTCTTATTGTTTGGTAGTTTTTTATCAAAATCAAAGAAGATTTAATTCTGGTATAGTGACAGTGTTAATGAATCGGGTAGGTGATGTAATAATTTTAATATCTTTAGGGGTATCAATATCATTGGGGTCTATAAATTTTTTAACTTTTAATGAAATTAGTAATTTAATAATGTTAATAATTTTAATTGCTGCATTTACTAAAAGTGCTCAAATTCCATTTTCTTCTTGACTACCCTTAGCTATAGCGGCCCCTACTCCTGTTTCATCATTAGTTCATTCTTCTACATTGGTGACAGCGGGGGTTTATTTATTAATTCGTTTTAATTTTTTTATGGGGGATACAATTGAGATTATAATTATCATAATAATTTTGTCAGTCCTAACAATATTTATGTCTGGGATTAGAGCCAATTATGAGATAGATTTGAAAAAAATTATTGCTTTATCAACTTTAAGGCAGTTAGGAGTTATAATTTTTTGTTTATCAATTAAATTGCCAGAGATTTCTTTTTTTCATTTATTAACTCATGCTATATTTAAGTCTATATTATTTATATGTGCTGGGGTAATTATTCATAATTTGGGGGGGTGGCAAGATATTCGGGCCTTAGGGATAATTTATTATAATATACCTTTAATTAGAATTTTATTTAATTGTTCAACTTTATCATTATGTGGGATGCCCTTTCTTTCGGGGTTTTATTCAAAAGATTTAATTTTAGAGATATACTTATTTAGTATTATTAATAAAATTATATTTTTGATCGTTTTTGTCTCTATAGGGTTGACAGTTAGATATTCAATGCGATTAGTATATTATTCATTTTTAAGAAGATCAAAATTTAATTTTTATGTTAATTATTGAAGGATGTCAAGAAGAATGAGATTTTCTATATTAATTTTATTTATTATAACTATTTTTATAGGATGTAGATTAGGTTGAATTATGTTTAGTTTGAAAAATAATATTTTTTTAGGGGGGATGTTTAAATTAATAATTTATATATTTATATCAATAGGGGTAGTTTTAGGTTTATTAATTTCAATTATTTTTAGGGGTAAAATTATTTTTTTAATTATAAATAAATTATTAAAATTTTTATCAAGAATATGATTTTTAATAGTTATAGTAAAGTATTTAAGAATGAAAATATTATGAAAGGGGAGGTATATGGTGTATAGGGTGGAAATAGGGTGAAATGAATATATATGTGGTGGCGGAATTAAAAAATTTTTTGAGGGCTTAATTAATGTAAAAATATTTAATAAAAATTATATGTATATATTAATTTTAGTAATTTATTTATTTATAAGATTAATTTTTTTAAGTTAATTTATAAAATTATGTATTTTTATAATTAAATAGTTTTTTAGTTTTAAATTACTTTAAATTTAAAATAGGGTTGAAGATAAATTGGAGGTAAAATTTTAATTAATTTAAATAGCTTATTTTAAAGTTTAATGTTGAAAACATTAAGATGTTATATTTATATAATTTTAGATATATTTATAAATAAAATAGTATTATTAATATTATATTGAAAATATAGTGTTTTATTTTTAAACTATATAAATAAAAATAAAAGAGGAATTTAACCTCAAATTAAGAAATTAGAAGTTTCTTTATGACAAACTTATTTTAATTTTAAATGTTAAATGTTAAATATTATTTAATTGGAATTAATTTCAATTAAATTATTAACAATAATTTACCTCTTTTTTGGTTTCAATTAAAAGAAAAGAAATTATTTTTCAAGTCGAAATTGAATGTATTATTTATACTACTTAAAATATTTAAGATAAATTGATATTAGTCAATATTTATTAATTGCAAATTAATTTTATTATCCTTATTTTATTCATTTTAAGGCTCCGTCAATTCATTCAATAAATAGCCCAATCAATAAAATTAAAATAAATAAAATTAAAGTTAAAGTTATAAATTTAAATTTGGTTAGGAATAAAGATGGGATTAATGGAAGAAAAATAATAATTTCAATGTCAAAGATTAAAAAAATAATTCTGATTATAAAAAATTGGATAGAGAATGGTAAACGGGAATGAGTTAGAGGGTTAAACCCACATTCAAATGGGGATGACTTTTCACGATTTAAAGTTATTTTTTTGGAGATTAAGAAATTTAAACTTAATAAAATTAAAGAAATAATGAAAATTAATATTATTAATAATTTTATTATAATTATTATTTACACTAAACTATTTAGACTTATTAATTGGAAGTTAATTGTACAGATTTATACTAGGTAAATAAAAAGCTCATCAATAAAGAAATATATATACAAATAATCAAACTACATCTACAAAATGTCAATATCAGGCTCTTGCTTCAAATCCAAAGTGATGATTAGAAGAAAATTGTAATTTTATGAGCCGGTAAAGAGAAATACTAATGAAGGTTGTTCCAATAATAACGTGAAGTCCATGTAATCCTGTGATTATAAAAAAAGAGGATCCGTAGGATGAGTCATTAATTGAAAATGAAGCTTCTCTATATTCATTAAATTGAAGGAAAGAAAAGTATACACCTAACATAATAGTAATTTTTAAGCTTAGTTTACTTTCTTTCAAATTTGTATTTAAGATCCTTCAATGGGCTCAGGTAATTGAAATTCCCGAAGATAAAAGAATAATTGTATTTAAGAGAGGGGTTCTTAAAGGATTAAATGGAGTGATAAAGATTGGGGGCCAGTTTCTACCAATTTCGATATTAGGGGAGAGGGAAACATGGAAGAAAGCTCAAAAAAAACCAAAGAAAAAAAAAATTTCAGAGATAATAAATAAAATTATTCCTAATCGTATTAATATTATTACATTAAATGTATGACATCCTTGGTATGTTCTTTCACGAATTACGTCTCGTCATCAGATTAATATGTTAATAATTAGAGAAATAATTCTTAAAATTATTAGATTTAATGAATTTATGTGGAATCATTTAATTACTCCGATTAAAGTATTTATTAAATTTAAAGAATTAATTAAAGGTCAAGGCCTAATTGTCACTAAATGAAAGGGGTGATTATGATTTAATATAGTTTTATTCATAAATTTTAATTAGTTTCTTTAGTGTATAATGTTCTTAAGATTACGAAAACATATGATTGGATAATTGAGACTCTAAATTCTAAGGTTAATAGAAGTGTTTGGACAACAATAATAAAAATAGAGATATAAATTATTTGAGAGGATCTTCTCAGTAAGGTTAATAATAAATGTCCTGCGATTATATTGGCTGTGAGTCGGATTGATAAGGTTCTTGGACGAATAATATTACTAATTGTTTCGATTAAAACTATAAAAGGTATAAGAGGGGTGGGGGTCCCTTCTGGGATTATATGAGCGAATATTATTTTTATATTTTTAGTTCATCTGAATATTATTAATCTGATTCATAGGGGGAGCCTGAAAGTTAAAGAGAAAATTAAGTGTCTTGATCTAGTAAAGATATACGGGAATAACCCCATAAAATTATTAATAAAAATAAATAATAAAATTCTACAAAAAAAAATCGAGTTTAAAAAATTAAATTTATTGTTTAAAATAATTTTAATTTCAAAATATATAATTGAAATAATTTTATTAATTAAGAATATAATTCGAGATTTTAAAATTCAAAAATTTAAGGGTATGAATATTATATTAGTAGAGGAAGAGATTCAGTTTAGACTTAATAAAGAGGAAGAGTTAGGGTCAAAAATTGAGAATAAATTTCTTATCATTTTATATGAAAATTTTTAAAATTACGGGTAGTTGATGATTATAAGGAGGGAGATTGGGGGGTAAAATGAATTATTCTAATTATTAAAGTTATTAAACAGGAAAAATATAAATTTAAAATAAGTCAATTATATGGGGATATTTGTGGAATAAAAAAACTCCGTTCAGATATTTTAAATTGACAATTTAATGTTATTAATTAACTAGTTTTTTCATTAGGAGTATAATTTAATATACTATAAATTGGTTTAAGAGACCAGAACTTTTTCAGTCACCTAATGAAATATTAATTTTTAATTCAGTTAATAAAAAATGAATTATTAGTTCTTTCGATTACAATGGGCATAAATCTGTGGTTTATGCCACAGATTTCTGAACATTGTCCATAAAATAGTCCGGGTCGATTTAATATAATAAGAATTTGATTAATTCGTCCTGGGACTGCATCTACTTTAACTCCTAGGGATGGAATAGTTCAGGAATGAATTACATCTATTGATCTAATTAATAAACGAATTTGATTATTATAAGGAATAATTAATCGGTTATCTACGTCTAATAAACGAAAATTTGAGGGTTTATTTGAGGAGATTATAAATGAGTCAAATTCTTTATTTTTAATATCAGAATATTCAAATCTTCAATATCATTGATGGCCGATTGATTTAATAGTTAAGGCAGGTTTAATAATTTCTTCAGTTAGGTATAAAATTTTTAAGGAGGGGATAGCAATATAAATGAGGATTATTATAGGTATAATGGTCCAAATAATTTCTAGTATTTGATTTTGAGAGATTAATTTATTAGATAATTTGTTAGTTATTAGAGTTGAAATGATATAAATGATATTAATAATAATGATTAATAAAATTATTATAGAGTGGTCGTGAAAAAAAATTAAATTTTCTATAATTGGTGAATTAGCATCTTGAAGATTAATTATTGATCATGTTGATATTTCTAAAAAAAAATTATTTTATTTATGAAGTTTAAATTCATTGCACTATTCTGCCATAATAGAATTTAATTGAAATAATAGGAATTTCGTTGAATCTATGGGGGAGGGGGGGATATTTTTGTAATCATTCAATAGAAGAGTTTATAAAAAAGTTAAAAATTATGATTCGTTGGGAGATTATTGATTCTCAAATGATAAAAATAAGATAGATTGTTCTTATTAAAGAAATCATTGACCCTAATGAAGAAAAAAAATTTCAGGAAGTAAAGGCATCTGGGTAATCTGAGTAACGTCGAGGCATACCTCTTAATCCGAGAAAATGTTGAGGAAAGAATGTTAAGTTTACTCCGATGAATATAGAAAAAAATTGAATTTTAAGTCATTTATTATTTAATTTTAGACCTGTGAATAGGGGGTATCAAAAAATTAATCCTCCAATAATAGTAAATACTGCTCCTATTGATAAAACGTAGTGGAAATGGGCTACTACATAATAAGTATCATGTAGAATAATATCAATTGAAGAATTAGCTAAAATTACTCCAGTTAACCCCCCTAAGGTAAATAGGAAAATAAATCCTAATGATCAAATATTGATAATATTTAATTTTAGCTTTATTCCATGAATTGTTGCTAATCAGCTAAAAATTTTAATCCCTGTGGGGATGGCAATAATTATAGTAGCGGAAGTGAAATAGGCACGAGTATCAATATCTATCCCAACTGTAAATATGTGATGGGCTCAAACAATAAATCCTAAAAATCCAATAGTTACTATGGCGTAAATTATGCCAATTGCTCCAAAAGTTTCATTTTTTCCTCTTTCATTATATAATATATGAGAAATTATTCCAAATCCGGGGAGAATAAGAATGTAAACTTCTGGGTGTCCGAAAAATCAAAATAAATGTTGGTATAAAATTGGGTCTCCCCCTCCCGATGGGTCAAAAAAGGAAGTGTTAATATTACGATCTGTTAAAATTATAGTAATAGCTCTGGCTAAAACTGGGACTGCCAGTAGTAATAAAATTGTTGTAATAAGAATAGATCAAGAAAACAAGGGTATTTGGTCTAATTTTGATGATTTAGTTCGTATATTTATAATAGTTGTAATAAAGTTGATTGCTCCTATAATAGAAGATGTTCCTGCAAGATGAAGTGAGAAAATTGCAAAATCAACAGATATTCCTTCATGGTGAAGGTTAAGAGAAAGAGGGGGGTAAACGGTTCATCCAGTCCCAACTCCTTGATTAATTAAATTTCTAAAAATTAATATTATTAAAGAGGGGGGTAATAACCAAAATCTTATATTATTTATACGAGGGAATGCTATGTCTGGTGCTCCAATTATTAAAGGAATTAGTCAATTTCCAAATCCTCCAATTATAATAGGTATAACTATAACAAAAATTATAATAAAAGCATGGGCTGTGACAAAAGAGTTATAGATTTGGTCGTTGTTAATAAGAAATCCTGGGGTTCCTAATTCTATTCGGATAATTATACTTATAGATAGACCCAATATCCCTGCTCAAGCTCCGAAAATAAAATAAAGAATTCCGATGTCTTTATGGTTTGTAGAAAAAAATCATTTTTTCATTAAAAATTTAAATTTTAAGATTTAAATTATAAATATATTTTAAACTTTGAAGGTTTATAGTTTTTTTAACTTAAAATCTTAATTATATTTTAATAAAAAATTTAAAAATTAATAAAATGATTTTATTAATTTTAATTTAAAATTTGAATTATTAATTTATTTAAAATATTAAATTGCAAATTTAATAAAATATAAAGTTTTATATATAATTTTAAGGTGTTATGGCTGATTATTAGGTAATAAATTGTAAATTTATTTAAAAGATTTAAATCTTTGACACTAAATTTATTTAGATCAAATGAAAGTAATTATTCATATTAATAGGGGGGATCAAAATAAGAAAATTAAATTAATTGATAGATTTATTTTATAGATTTTTTTTATTAAAACTAATTTGTTGTTTAAATAATTCAAGTTTAAGAAAGGCACACAAATTCGGATGTATATAATAAAAGTGATAATTGTTATTATTAGAAGAATTATTAATATTAAAATAATTTTGTATGAAAATATAATAGTTATTAGTTTAATTGAAAATCCAATAAAAGGAGGGATTCCTCTTATAGAAATTATTATAAAAATTAATACATATTTTAAAGTTAGATTATTATTTAAATTATTAATTAATTGATTAATGTAATGAATTTTTATTTTTCAAAATAATAATATAATTGATGAACTTATAATTATATAAATAATATAATATCATTTTCAAACGGATTCGTTAATTATTATTAATAAAAGTAATCATCCTAATTGATTAATTGAGGAAAATCTCATAATTATATGTATGGAGGAAAAATTTAATCTTAGTAATGTTAATACATTGGTTATTAAAATTGTTAGGTAAGACAGGGGAATACTTTGGATATGAGATAAAATAATTAAGGGGATAATTTTTTGTCAGTTAGAAATAATAATACAATTAATTCAATTTATATTTTTTATTAAATCAATAAATCAATTTTGGAAAGGGGGGAGTCCTAATTTAATAAAAATACTAATATTTATTAGATTAATTCTATTTAATGTAATGAGATTATTTGGAAGGGAGATAGATTTAATAATAATTCTTAATAAGAATAAAGATGATCTAATAATTTGAATTAAAAAGTATTTATTTGTGATATTTTTATTATTTTTATTTAAATAAAGTATTAGGGGTATAAGAGATATAATATTAATTTCCATATTAATTCATATTGCTAGTCAAGAACTGAATGAAATTCTTATTAAAGGGGTTAATAACAAAATAGGTAAGGTTAATAATAAAATTGATTTATTCATATATATATATATATATATATATATATATATATATATATATATATATATATATATATATAAGTGTATGATGCATAATAAAATTTGAATTTATTGGGGGTAGTTTAAGTCTATTATATATAATATAAAAAAAGGTTAATTCTTATGTTTAGGGTATGAACCTAAAAGCTTTATTTAGCTTATTTTTATATTTAATAAAAATAATAAAGGCAAAAATTTACATAATTTATTACATCAAAATAATCCTTTAATCAGGCACTTTATTTTAAAAATTTTATGATTTATAAAATTTGAAAATTAATTGAATTTTGTTAATAAAAATTTAATTAAAGTTGATCTATTTTTAATAATTGATATTTAAAATAAATCTTTATTTAAATTAATTTTATCAATTATTTTCTATAATTGATACTTCAATCAAATCTTTATTTAAATTAATTTTATTTAGATAATTTCTTACTAACTATTTTTTATAATTGATACTTCAAACAAATCTTTATTTAAATAAAATTTCTTACCAACCACCCCCTATAATTGATACTTCAAACAAATTTTTATTTAAATAAAATCTCTTACCAACCATCCCCTATAATTGATACTTCAAACAAATCTTTATTTAAATAAAATTTTACCAACCATTCCCTATAATTGATACTTCAAACAAATCTTTATTTAAATAAAATCTCTTACCAATCATCCCCAATAATTGATATTTTATATTGATTAATTTTTAATTAGTATTTTGAATAAATTTTTTAATAAACAAAATTTTACCGACCATTTTTTAATTGATATCCCAAACAAATTTTTTATTTAAATAAAATTTTATCAATTATTTTTTATAATTGATATCCCAAACAAATCTTTATTTAAATAAAATTTTACCAACCATTCCCTATAATTGATACTTCAAACAAATCTTTATTTAAATAAAATCTCTTACCAACCATCCCCAATAATTGATATTTTATATTGATTAATTTTTAATTAGTATTTTGAATAAATTTTTTAATAAACAAAATTTTACCGACCATTTTTTAATTGATATCCCAAACAAATTTTTTATTTAAATAAAATTTTATCAATTATTTTTTATAATTGATATTTCAAACAAATTTTTATTTAAATTAATTTTATTTAGAAAATCTCTTACCAACCATCCCCTATAATTGATATTTTATATTGATTAATTTTTAATTAGTATTTTGAATGAATTTTTTAATAAACAAAATTTTACCAACCATTCTTTAATTGATACCCCCAACAAATCTTTATTTAAATAAAATCTCTTACCAACCATTCCCTATAATTGATACTCAAAACAAATCTTTATTTAAATAAAATCTCTCACCAACCACCCCTATAATTGATATCCCAAATAAATCTTTATTTAAATAAAATCTTTTACCAATCACCCCTATAATTGATATCCCAAACAAATCTTTTATTTAAATAAAATCTCTTACCAACCACCCCTATAATTGATATTCCAAACAAATCTTTATTTAAATAAAATCTCTTACCAACCATCCCCTATAATTGATACTTCAAACAAATCTTTATTTAAATAAAATCTTTTACCAACCACCTCCTATAATTGATACTTCAAACAAATCTTTATTTAAATAAAATTTTACCAACCATCCCCAATAATTGATATTTTATATTGATTAATTTTTAATTAGTATTTTGAATAAATTTTTTAATAAACAAAATTTTACCGACCATTTTTTAATTGATATCCCAAACAAATTTTTTATTTAAATAAAATTTTATCAATTATTTTTTATAATTGATATTTCAAACAAATTTTTATTTAAATTAATTTTATTTAGAAAATCTCTTACCAACCACCTCCTATAATTGATATTTTATATTGATTAATTTTTAATTAGTATTTTGAATGAATTTTTTAATAAACAAAATTTTACCAACCATTCTTTAATTGATATCCCAAACAAATCTTTATTTAAATAAAATCTCTTACCAACCATCCCCTATAATTGATACTCAAAACAAATCTTTATTTAAATAAAATCTCTTACCAACCACCCCTATAATTGATATTTTATATTGATTAATTTTTAATTAGTATTTTGAATAAATTTTTTAATAAACAAAATTTTACCAACCATCCCCTATAATTGATACTTCAAACAAATTTTTATTTAAATAAAATCTCTTACCAACCATTCCCTATAATTGATACTTCAAACAAATCTTTATTTAAATAAAATTTTACCAACTACCCCTCATAATTGATACTTTTAACAAATCTTTATTTAAATAAAACCTCTTACCAACCACCCCCAATAATTGATATTTTATATTGATTAATTTTTAATTAGTATTTTGAATGAATTTTTTAATAAACAAAATTTTACCGACCATTTTTTAATTGATATCCCAAACAAATTTTTTATTTAAATAAAATTTTATCAATTATTTTTTATAATTGATATTTCAAACAAATTTTTATTTAAATTAATTTTATTTAGAAAATCTCTTACCAACCACCCCCTATAATTGATATTTTATATTGATTAATTTTTAATTAGTATTTTGAATGAATTTTTTAATAAACAAAATTTTACCAACCATTCCCTATAATTGATACTCAAAACAAATCTTTATTTAAATAAAATCTCTTACCAACCACCCCCAATAATTGATACTTCAAACAAATCTTTATTTAAATAAAATCTCTTACCAACCATCCCCAATAATTAATACTTCAAACAAATCTTTATTTAAATAAAACCTCTTACCAACCACCCCCTATAATTGATACTTCAAACAAATCTTTATTTAAATAAAATCTCTTACCAACCATCCCCAATAATTAATACTTCAAACAAATCTTTATTTAAATAAAACCTCTTACCAACCATCCCCCATAATTGATATTTTATATTGATTAATTTTTAATTAGTATTTTGAATGAATTTTTTAATAAACAAAATTTTACCAGCCGTCCTTTAATTGATATCCCAAACAAATTTTTTATTTAAATAAAATTTTATCAATTATTTTTTATAATTGATATTTCAAATAAATTTTTTATTTAAATTAATTTTATTTAGAAAATCTCTTACTAATCACTTCTTATAATTGATATTTTATATTGATTAATTTTTAATTAGTATTTTGAATGAATTTTTTAATAAACAAAATTTTACCAACCATTCTTTAATTGATATCCCAAACAAATCTTTATTTAAATAAAATCTCTTATCAACTATTCCTTATAATTGATATCCCAAACAAATCTTTATTTAAATAAAATCTCTTACCAACCATTCCTTATAATTGATATCCCAAACAAATCTTTATTTAAATAAAATCTCTTACCAACTATCCCTTATAATTGATATCCAAAACAAATCTTTATTTAAATAAAATCTCTTACCAACCACCCCCTATAATTGATATCCCAAACAAATCTTTATTTAAATAAAATCTCTTACCAACCATCCTCCATAATTGATACTTCAAACAAATCTTTATTTAAATAAAATCTCTCACCAACCATCCCCAATAATTGATATTTTATATTGATTAATTTTTAATTAGTATTTTGAATAAATTTTTTAATAAACAAAATTTTACCAACCATCTCCTATAATTGATACTTCAAACAAATCTTTATTTAAATAAAATCTCTTACCAACCACCCCCTATAATTGGTACCCCAAACAAATCTTTATTTAAATAAAACCTCTTACCAACCATCCCCCATAATTGATACTTCAAACAAATCTTTATTTAAATAAAATCTCTTACCAATCATCCCCAATAATTGATATTTTATATTGATTAATTTTTAATTAGTATTTTGAATAAATTTTTTAATAAACAAAATTTTACCAACCATCTCCTATAATTGGTACCCCAAACAAATCTTTATTTAAATAAAATCTCTTACCAACCATCCCCCATAATTGATATTTTATATTGATTAATTTTTAATTAGTATTTTGAATGAATTTTTAAATAAACAAAATTTACCAACCATTCTTTAATTGATATTCCAAACAAATCTTTATTTAAATAAAACCTCTTACCAACCACCCCCAATAATTGATATTTTTATATTGATTAATTTTTAATTAGTATTTTGAATGAATTTTTTAATAAACAAAATTTTACCGACCATTCTTTAATTGATATTCTAAACAAATCTTTATTTAAATTAATTTTATTTAAATAAAATCTCTTACCAACCACCTCTTATAATTGATATCCAAAACAAATCTTTATTTAAACAAGGTTTCTCACCAACCATCCCCTATAATTGATACTTCAAACAAATCTTTATTTAAATAAAATCTCTCACCAACCATCCCCAATAATTGATATTTTATATTGATTAATTTTTAATTAGTATTTTGAATGAATTTTTTAATAAATAAAATTTTACCGACCATTCTTTAATTGATATCCCAAACAAATCTTTATTTAAATTAATTTTATTAAAATAAAATCTCTTACCAACCACCCCTATAATTGATATCCCAAATAAATCTTTATTTAAATAAAATCTTTTACCAATCACCCCTATAATTGATATCCCAAACAAATCTTTTATTTAAATAAAATCTCTTACCAACCACCCCTATAATTGATATTCCAAACAAATCTTTATTTAAATAAAATCTCTTACCAACCATCCCCTATAATTGATACTTCAAACAAATCTTTATTTAAATAAAATCTCTTACCAACCACCTCTTATAATTGGTATCCCAAATAAATCTTTATTTAAACAAGATTTCTCACCAACCATTTTTTATAATTGATACCTCAAATAAATCTTTATTTAAATAAAATCTTTTACCAATCACCCCTATAATTGATATCCCAAACAAATCTTTTATTTAAATAAAATCTCTTACCAACCACCCCCCATAATTGGTACCCCAAACAAATCTTTATTTAAATAAAATCTCTTACCAACCATCCCCTATAATTGATATTTTATATTGATTAATTTTTAATTAGTATTTTGGATGAATTTTTTAATAAACAAAATTTACCAACCATCCCCAATAATTGATATCCCAAACAAATCTTTTATTTAAATAAAATCTCTTACCAACCATCCCCTATAATTGATACTTCAAACAAATCTTTATTTAAATAAAATCTCTTACCAATCACCTCTTATAATTGATATCCAAAACAAATCTTTATTTAAACAAGGTTTCTCACCAACCATCCCCTATAATTGATACTTCAAACAAATCTTTATTTAAATAAAATCTCTCACCAACCATCCCCAATAATTTATATTTTATATTGATTAATTTTTAATTAGTATTTTGAATGAATTTTTTAATAAACAAAATTTTACCGACCATTCTTTAATTGATATCCCAAACAAATCTTTATTTAAATTAATTTTATTAAAATAAAATCTCTTACCAACCACCCCTATAATTGATATCCCAAATAAATCTTTATTTAAATAAAATCTTTACCAACCACCCCTATAATTGATATCCCAAACAAATCTTTATTTAAATAAAATCTCTTACCAACCATCCCTATAATTGATATCCCAAATAAATCTTTATTTAAATAAAATCTCTTACCAACCATCCCCAATAATTGATATTTTATATTGATTAATTTTTAATTAGTATTTTAAATGAATTTTTTAATAAACAAAATTTTACCGACCATTCTTTAATTGGTATCCCAAACAAATCTTTATTTAAATTAATTTTATTTAAATAAAATCTCTTACCAACCATCCCCAATAATTGATACTTCAAACAAATCTTTATTTAAATAAAATCTCTTACCAACCATCCCCAATAATTGATACTTCAAACAAATCTTTATTTAAATAAAACCTCTTACCAACCACCCCCCATAATTGATATTTTATATTGATTAATTTTTAATTAGTATTTTGAATGAATTTTTCAATAAATTATTTTTTTATATAAAAATATTTAATTTAAAATATCAATTAAATATTAAATAAATTTTAATAAAATTAGTACTTTAATTAATATATTTTAGTAAAAGGATTAAATTTTCAATAATATTAAATTATTTTAATATTTTTATAATTTTAAATTAATTTTATTAGAAAATCTCTTACCAACCATCCCCTATAATTGATACTTCAAACAAATCTTTATTTAAATAAAATCTCTTACCAACCATCCCCAATAATTGATATTTTATATTGATTAATTTTTAATTAATATTTTGTATGAATTTTTCAATAAATTAATTTTTTATACAAAAATATTTAATTTAAAATATCAACTAAATATTAAATAAATTTTAATAAAATTAGTACTTTAATTAATATATTTTAGTAAAAGGATTAAATTTTCAATAATATTAAATTATTTTAATATTTTTATAATTTTAAATTAATTTTATTAGAAAATCTCTTACCAACCATCTCCTATAATTGATACTTCAAACAAATCTTTATTTAAATAAAATCTCTTACCAATCACCCCCAATAATTGATATTTTATATTGATTAATTTTTAATTAATATTTTGTATGAATTTTTCAATAAATTAATTTTTTATACAAAAATATTTAATTTAAAATATCAACTAAATATTAAATAAATTTTAATAAAATTAGTATTTTAATTAATATATTTTAGTAAAAGGATTAAATTTTCAATAATATTAAATTATTTTAATATTTTTATAATTTTATTAGAAAATCCTTTACCAACCATCCTCCATAATTGATACTTCAAATAAATCTTTATTTAAATAAAATCTCTTACCAATCATCCCCAATAATTGATATTTTATATTGATTAATTTTTAATTAATATTTTGTATGAATTTTTCAATAAATTAATTTTTTATACAAAAATATTTAATTTAAAATATCAACTAAATATTAAATAAATTTTAATAAAATTAGTACTTTAATTAATATATTTTAGTAAAAGGATTAAATTTTCAATAATATTAAATTATTTTGGGTTTGGGTCTGAAGGTATATATATATATATATATATATATATATATATATATATATATATTCACTATATTACACGCCAAACAGGATAGCGGTCAGAATTTTTATTTTCTCGATTTTTGAAATACGGCAAATTTTTTACATTTTTTGATTATCCTTTAAAAATATATCGTCTTTAAAAAAACCGCTCTTTCTGACTATTTATTCATAACTTCTTTAATAGTAGTTCAAATTAAATCTTTATGGAAAATTTTCGTTTTTGAATGTGATCTTAAAAAATATAGAAAAACCATTTGAGATGTTTTTATATGTGCTTGTTACGTTCAAATTTTTAATCTTATATGTATAAAGACGTCCAGTCTACGCTAACGCCTCGTGAAACTGACACCCCTTGCATATTTTAAACAAGACGTGCCTTGTTGATTCGATCAAAAATGCCTGCAAATCAAACACGAGCGTGAGATCGTCTTTTATACACTTAAGATGATGCAAAAGTTACAGTCTTAATCGAACAGCGTAACAGTGCATTATATTTTATTGTGAGTGATGGCAGACCGCGCCCTTCGTAAATGTATTCGCGACTTTTTGCGTTTTGTACAACTGCACAGTGTACAGATACGGCGTCGTTGCGACAGTCAGTGGTGTTACGAATTAACACATTTATCGGGTGATAAACTCATCAATCGATTGAAGTACCTTATATGGTGGGCGCCTTTGCGCAACATAGTGGCGGCATATAACAGAGGTATATTGCGGGGTCAGAGGGTGTTAACGTGTGTGTATGAGGAGTTACAGAGAAGAGGCCTTCAAGGATCTCAGAGTGTTCGTGGTATTGCTGATGAAATCAGAAGTAAGTACTTTTTTACAAATTGTAACGAATAATGAAAACGACATAATATGGCGGAAATGATATAATAGGTTATCGGCAACTTTGGGACGCATCGAGTGATGAAGAAGCTGCTCTTGTAGACGCTGTCTGCACTGTAGAAAATTGGGAGAAAAATATCGTGAAACGTAAATATTTAGATTAACTTATCTAAAATTTATAAATATTCATTCTTCGAACTACTACGTAACTGCACGGAAAGAATCTTTAAGTAATTTTTACTATGAAATTATAGTAGCCGAGTGACAAATGTGCAATTCTTCAAGTTTTAGGAAATAAATTATACATTTAACGGAAATGAATAAAAAATTTACTGTTCCATGACAGAAATTAAAAATATTTTCAAGAATTTTTACTGAAGTTAACAGTAAATTTTTAATGTAATGTACAAATTTTCATAATAAACATTAATAAGAAATTCTTTTCGTGTAACAAAACCATTGATTTTTCAATATTTCGAGCTTAACTTTATTCTTATTCTCTTCTTTAGAAACACTGGTACAAACCTATGGAGAACAGCAAAGTGAGCCGATTGCAGGTCCTTCAGGACTATGCCAAAGATCAAAAAGCATCGGAAGATCTGAAATAATCGATACGGGTAGCAGCGACGAAGAAGAAGAAGAAGAAGAAGAAGATGCTTTCGCTAATATTCCTGACGATCATAACGCCCCCGTTTTATCATCGCAAGAAGAAGGAGAAGAGGGTACTTACGCTGATATTTCTGACGATCGCAATGCCGTCGTTTTATCAGCGCAAGGAGATGAAGAAGAAGAAGAAGCGGTGGAAGAAGTGGTAGAAGATAATAGGGTTGTTCACCAGTATGAGAATCAGATATGGGAATACCCGATAGAGGGCAATATGATGAACAACGATGAAGAACCAATACCGTTAATTGATGATTGGTTTCAACATCTCTTGGATGACACCGACTCTGGTAAGCATAGCCTACTTTTATATCTAAAAAAGTAAAGCGCTTATTCTAGTGAGCAAATAAACGCAATGGCTAATCTATCGTAGGTTATTCAACACAGGGATTATTGTTTGATGAATAGCCGAATTCTATTATATAAAAGGTACCAATAATACTGATAATAGGCTTGAAAAATGTATGTATACGTTAACAATGTAAAGATAATCACCCGTATTTATTTTCAGAGACGCAGCTTGGCGCTGAGAAGAGGCGTACATACACTGGTACAGAGCCGTTCAGGGATGTTCAACCACCCGGAAACCGCTTCGAGATCATCAGGGATTTCACACGCTATTTTAAACGTTTCAAACTTCAAGGACGCGAAACTACGCTGCGTATCAGACCACCTCAGGTAGGTTCGTCTGTAATAGATTGGCTCGGTGGTCCATTCCGTGATCTTCTGACACACATCACCAGCACCTGTGCCGGTAGTGACTATGTAGGAATGTCATTTACAGCAGATAGTTTAGCACACGGACCAGTATGGTTGTCCTTCCGACCTACCAGAGACTATACGTTTGAAGATGTCTGGCAATTGATAACTAGCGTTGCTCAGAGTGCAGCATCTTTGAATATCGGTGATGTGTGCATTATAAAAACCTGTATAGTGAGATGCGTCGAGGGTCGTGGTAGAAAAGGTCTGACCCACGAGGCTGTTACGAAAAAATCGATATTGACAATCCGTAATTTTGATAATTTATGCTTACCACGCTCACTGGTAGCAGCACGCGCATATGCCGAGAGGGGTGAAATACGCTCGGGAGACTTACATACTAGATGGCAACGTATTAGGCGGATTAACGGTTCGTTGCAAAAAAACGAAGCTATTAATCTTACGAGAGCTGCTAATATCACTGTGCCTACAAACGGCTGCGGTGTATATGAGATCGCCCAATATCAAGATTATTTAATGCGCGATGGTATTGCTATTGTTGTATACGAGTTTCTAACTCTGGGACGTCGTCAAAAACCTTTATTCGATGGTAGAAAACGAATTTTGGCTTCTGTAGGCACGATAAAATACACGTTATATATATTATATTACGGACGCACGCATCATTTTCAACCTATTTTGAATCTTCGAGGCGCTGTAGGCGGTAGAGCTTTTTGCTCGACTTGCAATGTAAGTAGTCGTCGAGATGATCACAGATGTTCAAAAAAGAAATGCCCCCGGTGTTTTACGCTACCGCCCTGTAATCCTAATACAGATGATGCAATTAAATGTGCTGACTGTAATCGTATTTTTTTCGGAGATCAGTGTTTGCAAAAACACAAGACTGTCGCTGTAGTCAGGAACCGTCGAAGAGCGAGTGTGTGCGAAACTGTGAAACGCTGTCGTTGGTGTTTCCAAACGATAAGACCTTTAGAACGGAAGAAACATATATGCGGTGTGAAATACTGCAAGACGTGTAAACACAACGAGCCGAATAATCATATGTGTTTCATGAAAAGTCTTCGTACATATAAAAGCACGCGTAAAGCAGTTTTCATTTTCTATGACTTTGAAACACAGCAGTGCACACCTTTAAAGGGTGACACCTCTACTTTTGCTCATAAACCAAACCTTTGCGTAGCTCAACGACTCTGTACGTTTTGTTGTACTGATGATACCATAACAGAGCCGTGCGAATATTGCGGCGTACACGAGTTTGTATTGCTCATAACGCAGGGGGTTTTGATGCGCAGTTTATTCTGCGGTGTTTATTCGAAGAAAAAAAGACACAGCTACCATCGCTAATCATGAACGGTACAAAAATAATTACGATGCGACTTGAAAATCTTGTGTTTCTCGATAGCCTACACTACTTTCATATGTCTTTAAGCGCTCTACCAAAAGCCTTTGGTCTCGCGAATACTGTCACAAAAGGCACTTTTCCTCATTTATTCAACAGACCTGAAAACCAAAATTATGAAGGTCCTCTACCAAGCCTGGAATATTATTCACCTGATACAATGCGTGCTGGCGAACGCGAACAATTTCTTGCGTGGTACCGGGCATTGAAAGATCGTAATTATCTGTTCAATTTTCAGAAAGAACTTGTTGATTATTGCACGACAGATGTTACGATATTAAGGCGTGCGTGTATGGCTTTTCGGAATATGTTTATTGCCACCGGCAATGTCTGTCCGTTCGAAGAGTGTACAACAATAGCGTCAGCTTGTTTTCGCGTTTTTCGTAAAAACTTTTTGAAAGATAACACGATAGGTATTATTCCAACGAACGGCTACAGATGGGCTCATAACCAATCTAAAAAAGCAGTTTCATGGCTCGTGTGGATGGAGCACTCTCTAGGGCAACGAATTCTTCATGCAGGCCGGGGACGCGAATTTCAAATATTGCAAAATTTACTAGTAGACGGTTACTACAAAACAGACGATACCTCTCATATATTACAATTTCACGGGTGTTATTGGCACGGTTGTCCGCGATGTTACCCTTTAAACAGGGATCGGCGACAGAGTGATGGTACATCGATGGACGAACGTCTCGAAAAAACTATAACTATATCGAATAGGATTCGAGAGGGAGGTCATGTATTAACAGAGATTTGGGAGTGCGAGTACGATCGCCTGTTAGAAACTGATGCAGAAATGCGTGTACTCATAAAGGACCATCCTTTAGTTGGTATAGAGCCTCTTAACCCACGCGATGCTTTCTTTGGGGGGCGTACAGAAAACATGGTTACGCTTTACGACGCCCAGAATTCGGAGCAAATACGTTATGTCGATGTCTGTTCTTTATATCCTTACATCTGTAAATTTGGTAAATACCCGATAGGACACCCCCGCGTATATACGGGCTCTGAATGTATGGAGCTGACAGGTCCAAATAATAACGATCTTTCACGCGTAGAGGGTCTTGTTAAATGCTGCGTATTACCACCTACGAATCTTTATCACCCCGTATTACCGGTGCGTATGCATCACCGCTTATTGTTTCCTCTATGCCGTAGCTGTTCCGAAAGTATGAACCCGGAAACATGTACGCATGAAGATCCTTCTGACCGTATGTTCGATGGTACATGGGTGGTCGATGAGCTACGCAAAGCTATCTCATGCGGTTATATAGTTATCGAAGTATACGAAATTTGGCAGTATGAGATCACACAGTTCAATCGTGATACTCAAGAGGAGGGTCTCTTTGCTGCATATATAAATACCTTTCTGAAAATCAAACAGGAGGCGAGCGGTTGGCCCGAAAGTTGTTTGGAAGATGAAACGGCGCAAGAGCAATACATAACAGCTTTTGAGAGCTCTGAAGGTGTTAAGCTAGACCGCTGCAATATTAGAAAAAATCCCGGATTACGTTCTATAGCTAAACTATGCCTTAATTCTTTTTGGGGTAAATTCGGTCAGCGTGAGAACTTACCGCAAACGACAATAATTTCGTCTCGTGAAAGGCTCATGGAATTATTGACCAGTCCTGAATATGAAATCACAGGTATTCTACCTGTTAATAACGAGATACTATATAATAATTACACGAAGATCGACACTGCTGTAATACCTTCTGATATAGCAAACGTTGTGATAGCAGCATATACAACAGCACAAGCGCGTTTGAAATTATATAGTTATCTCGAGCGCTTGGGTCCTCGTGCGCTATACTGTGATACAGACTCTGTAATATATGTATCGAAGAAGAATGACACCTGTGAATATGAGCCTCCGACCGGTCAACTTTTAGGGGATCTTACCGATGAGTTGTGCTCTTATGGTGAGGGTAGTTATATAAAAAGTTTTGTTTCAGGCGGTCCGAAATTTTATTCATTTATTGTGCAGTGCCCCGATGGTTCCGAAAACGAGGTGTGCAAGATAAAGGGTATAACACTCAATTTTACCAACAACTCATTAATCAATTATAATTCTCTGCGCTCGTTTGTAACCGGTGAAAGAGAGGTACCTATTGTATTACGCTACGACGCTATTAGACGGACAGCATACCACCAGGTCGTTACGCTTCCTGAAACAAAAACCTGTATGCCATCGAGCGTCAAATGAAGGCGCCATGGCGAGTATGGTTCGCTCCCTTACGGTTACAGATCTTAGTTTATGAAAAATTATATTATAAATTTTTTGTAAATTCTGTAAATACTGTTAAACACTGTAAACCTTTATATTGTTACTGTAAAATAAAACTTTATACATATACCGAATATCTGAATACTTTATATATATATATATATACCGTCGTATAGAAAATACACTCATTCGTAGAGATGGATACGCGGTGGAAGCATCCCTGGACCTCGATGATATGTGGCCCCACGGGCTGTGGTAAAACGTACTTTGTAAAAAAGTTTTTGAAGTTTATATCGCGAATGAACAGTGAGCCATTCGAGAGAATTATTTTCTATTATTCCGAGTGGCAACCAGCATACACAGAGTATGGTGCATCAATAGAATTTCATGAAGGTCTGCCTCAGAGTGCCGATTACGCGAACGATCCTCGTGCAAAACTCATAATAATCGACGATTTGATGCGCGAGGCGTCGAACAACAGCGTTGTAGATCTTTTCACCAAAGGTAGTCATCATAAAAACCTGAGTGTTATTTTTATTACCCAAAACTTGTTCCATCAAGGACACGGTCAGCGCGATATTTCATTGAATGCCAATTATATCGTAATTTTCAAAAATCCTCGTGATCGTGCTCAAATCCAACATCTCGCGCGCCAGGTATATCCGGAAAACCCGCGATTTCTACAAGAGGCCTATCACGATGCAACATCCAAACCGCATGGTTATTTCTTACTCGATTTGAAACAATCAACGCCTGATAACTGTAGATACCGTACTTGTATTTTCCCCGATGACACCCATCATTTTGTGTACATATCACGGAAAAAGTTAAAAAGCAATTCCGACACATGCGAATTACCAGTTCAGCGCATGTAATGGCGCCTAAAGCATCGTCGTGTCACGAAAAATGTATAGCTATATTGAGTGTATTTCAACAACCCAACACAGTGTGTAATACATCTGACACGCACAAAAAACTAATAAGTGCTAGTCACTCCGTTTGTCAGTGTGTGTGGTACATTCTTAGGGGGACCACAGCCCCAAAGACATGTCGTGCAAAGGGTTTAAAAAGGAGTGATACATCAGGACGGTCGGCAGTTCATCAGACGTAATGGCGCAGGGTGGTTCACCGCTCTGCAAAAAACACGTTGCGATATTGCGTGCTCTTCAACACCTGAATAAGGAGCAGCGCAAGGCTGTTTTACGCAAAGCGGATCCGAGCATTATCCGCTGTATTTGTGAGTGTGCGTTGAACGTTCTCTGCGATAATGTACCACTGAAGCCCGACGAGAGAAAAAAATTACGCCGACACGCACCGGTTCTCCGGCGTTTAGCCTCAAAAAAAGGCTGTTGGAAGAGTAAAAAACGGTTTGTTGTTCAAAGCGGTGGATTTCTACCTCTCTTATTAGCACCAATACTAGGTAATGTTCTATCAAGTTTGATCGGCGGTCGTGGATAATGGATCACGCAAGAAAAATGGTACTCGTGCCGGAGGAGCATCTAACGCGCCTGAACACACAAAGTCATACGCAGCCTGTTTTTAACGCGGATGCGCCTCAAGCACAGCCAGTGCGGGGTATTGACACTACGCTGGCTCGATTAGACGCGGAAATGAATGAAATTTTGCATTCCTGCACATACAAGGATGAGCGAGAAAAGTAGGCGGCGTACTTGACTGTACTACAGCGTTATCTCCACTTCATCGATGATGAGAGAGCTCAGCAGTACCGAGGCCTTATGAAGAATAAACACGCTGTAGAGTCTGACTATGATAGAAAAAGAGAAGAAGACGAAACCGGTGACGGTATGAGTGATGCCGTTATAATTGAGAATGTACCAGCTAAATTTCGCGTGAAAGCGAAACTACTGCTTCGCCGTTTGCGTACTGCTCCACGATCTAATTTTTCTTGGGATTCTGACGGTGTCGTGTTGGTCAGCGGGAAACCGATAAAGGATTCAAATATTGTTGATCTCGTGAGCGATGCTATGAGGGCTAGGAAAATACCTAATCCGGCTGGACGCGGTGCCTTTGCCAAAGTTCTCCGAACGATCAAGGCCCCTCGGGAATTTATTGGTAATGAGGAGTTGTGGGCGGAGTCTAGAGTTAATACACCACGGCGTCATTCGCAGTCTGGTGATAGTAGTACGAGCAGCGAGGGATCACCCGATACGGACCAGTTAGCGTTTTTCAGCGGTCCTGAGAGCAGATCGCCAGCACGGCAAACACAGGGAGATAAGCAGAGAGGTGGTGGCTATCATAATAAGAAAAGACGTGTAACGTGGGCTAACCTGAAATTATAATCATGAAAATCTTAGAAAACGCGTACTTTAACCCCGTCCATGAAGCATCGTTTTCAGGTGCTACCAAATTGTTACGCCTGGCACGTCAGAAAAAAATTTCCCGTGTAAAGGCGTTACAGTGGCTTGAAGCACAGGATACGTATACAAAACACAGGCCCGTGCGCCGTCATTATCCACGTCGTTTTTATAATGTCCGAAACATTGATGACTTCTGGGAGGCTGATCTCGTGGATCTTCGCTCGATTAAAGATTATAATGATGGTTATGTTTATCTCCTGGTCGTTATAGACGTTCTTAGTAAATTTGCATGGGTTCAGCCTTTACGTGACAAGTCTGCTGCATCTGTGGCTAACGCGTTTGATCTCATTTTATCTAAAAAAAACAGTAACGGTCGACTACCCGTTTACCTACAGATGGACAGAGGTAAAGAATTTACCGGTACTGCATTCCAGGCTCTCTTAAAGAAAAAGAACATACAGTTCCGTGTTGCGAGAAACCCTGATATAAAAGCGGCTATTGTCGAAAGATTCAATAGAACACTGAAAGAAAGAATGCGGCGATATTTTACGTATTCTAGAAAAAAACGTTACCTAGACGTTCTGCAGAACATCGTTTCGGCACACAATCACACCACGCATAGCGGTATAAAAATGGCTCCTGTCACGGTGACACACGCTACAGCGGCTAAGGCCCGGAATAACCTAATACAGCGGTACAGAAGAACCGAAAATTGCTCTCCTAAATACAGTGTGGGCGACATCGTGCGCATCAGTAGCGCGAAGGCAGCCTTTGCAAAAGGTTACGAGGGTAGTTGGAGCAACGTGTTATTTAAGATCATACGTGTATCGCACAGCATTTGTCCGGTGACATACACCCTGCGTGATCTCCACGACGAGGATATCGGCGGCATATTTTATGAGGCTGAGTTATCGAGAGTGCATACGAAGGCGTCTAAGTAACACTCGGCAAAATGAAGGAGGAATTTTACATGGTTTTACCCAGTAATAGTAGTATGAATTATTATCCTGATAATGTGACAACAAGGTATACCACGCATTTACCCCAATGTATGTCTCTTCATGGTAGCTGGGCTGTTTCTCTAGCTGAAATACACATACCCACGACAATTTTGCATGTGCCACCCGAGGGCGAGCGGAATTTTATGAATGTCATAACAAACACAGTAGCACCCGGTAGTATGACAACCGCCGACTTTAAGGAAGACCGTGTCTGTGTACCTCCAGGTGTATACCTCTGCATATACACATTACTCGAGGCTATTAACGAGATATCGTGTGTTGCGGGTCATTTGAAATTTAAGCATGGCCGTAACGGATATGTGACGGTTACACGTATCTGTGGATCGTGTAAGAACGTGGAACACTCGTTCTACTTCTCCGACGTATTGAACAAGATTTTAGGATTCACCGAGGCCAAGGACGTGGTAGTTCAGAGTGAGTACACTGCTCAGAGACCTGCCAATCTAGCCCATGGGACCCCAAATATGATGTACGTTTATACGGATATCTGCGAGTCCTATATCACCGGAGATGTGCATACGCCGCTGCTACGTGTCGTGCCAATCGTTGCCGCTGATAATCATAATTATGGATCGGTGAAGATAAGAAACTTCTCACCACCACGCTATATTCCCCTATTACGCACTAGTTTTCAAACAATAACGATTGATATAAGGGATGAGTTTGGTAAGCCTATACCATTCGAGTACGGGACGTTGACGGTGACGCTACAGTTCAAACGTACAGATTAACCTGAACTAATCTAAAATGGCTTACTATGACGAATACTTTGATATGCAAGCGGGCGGTGGTCGAACCGGTATTGGTGGTATCAGTCATGTGTATATAGGCTCACCAAATCAAAGGGGTCACGGTATCGGGAGCTTCCTCGGAGGTCTCTTCCGACGAATAATACCTCTCTTGAAACATGGCGCTCGGGCTGTTGGTAAAGAGGCTCTTCGCTCGGGTATCAACGTGGCCACCGATATCATGGATTCTGGTATTCACCCGCGAGAAGCATTCAAAACACGCCTGCGCGAATCAGGGGAGAATCTGAAGCGTAAGGCTGAAGAAAAAATTAGCACGCTCATGAAGGGTTCAGGGTATAAAGCCGGTAAAATTAATAAACTGCTCCATTCTCTTGCCGGGAGCGCATCACGACGTACCGGTGTGAAAAAACGAAAGAAGGCTGTGAGATCGCAAAAACGTTCGGGCTCTGTGAAAAAGAGACAGGGTAAGAAGACGAAGACTGTGAAAAGAAGAAGAGCAACAAAACAGACAGCTAAGAATCGTTACAAGAAATCAAGAACAGTGGCGGATATTTTTGCCTAACACAATCTTGGAAAAATGGCCTTCTTACACGCACACTCGTGTGAGTGCCTTAAGTCGGAGCTTGAGCTATTCACACTACCGCCGATCCAGACAACAATTGAGGGAGCACATACAGTGTGTTACAAGCCAATCTCATCATTGACGGATGATTCACCGATAGAGTTTGTCATACCTGGTCAGGGAGATGAGTACATTGATCTTGCACACACCATGCTGAGTATGCGTGTTAAGATAGAGAGTCCAGACACGAAGGATGCTACGGCTCCTAAAGTAGCCCCAGTCAATAATCTACTGCACTCAATGTTCAATCAGATCGATGTATTTTTAAATCAGAAACTTGTGTCACCTCCTAATAACGTTTATGCCTATAGGGCATACATTGAAACCCTCTTGAATTACGGGCCTGGTGCTAAGGCCTCGCATCTCACAAGTACTTTGTGGTATAATGACTCGGCTGGTAAAATGCATGATACAGAAGATAATAATGTCGGGTTTGCAAACCGTCGGACCATATTAGGTAAGAATAAAACGACCGATCTCATCGGCCATTTGCACTGCGATATCTTCAATCAAGAGAGGTTTTTGCTAAACGGTGTTGAGATGCGTCTGCGTCTCGTACGGACCAATAACGCTTTTTGTCTTATGAGCTCTTCGAAAGATTATACCATACGTATTACGGAAGCGTCGCTACTTGTACGACGTGTTAAGATAGCACCGGGTATACTTTTTGCCCATGCAAGAGCTCTGTCTAAATCTACAGCGAAATACCCTTTGACACGAGTCGAGGTTAAAGCGATATCATTGCACGCCGGGGTGCATGGTGATACTCTTGATAATGTCATATTTGGCCAGCTGCCTAAACGTATAATTGTCGGTTTTGTCGATAATAAGGCCTTTAATGGTGATTGTAAAATGAATCCCTTCAATTTTCAGAATTACAATATTAATTATTTTTCTTTGTATGCCGATGGTTTGCAAATACCGTCAAAACCTCTACAACCAGACTTCGCAGATGGAGATATGTACGTGGATGCGTACCACACACTATTTTCTGGTACAGGTATCCATTTTCTCAACGAGGGCAATTCTATTACACGTACAAATTATCCGCAGGGTAATTGTCTCTTTGCATTTGCTCTTACGGCTGATCTCTCGGTCAATTGTAGCACCCATTGGAATCTTGTGAGACACGGTAGTGTGAGGATAGAAGTACGTTTCGCAACAGCCCTAACGTCGACGATTAATTGCATTGTGTATGCTGAATATGATAATGTATTGGAGATCGACTCTTCCAGACAAGTAATTGTGGATTTTAGTGGCTAGATCGTAAGGTTTATAGAGGGGGAAGTGTCATATATCCACAGAGAGCGCAATATTTGTCGTCAGTCTGTATTGAAAACTCGACGTGTTACGACGATTGAGAAGCACCATGAATATCGTCATTGATATACAAGGCCTGAAGGATAAATATAATCATTTTATACCTAAAGAAGTTGCCGTGGTCTCTATAAAGACATCGTACCTAGCCCATTGGATTATATCACCATCCTACGCTTACAACGTTCTACCGCCTAGCCTAAAACGTCAAAACACCTGGTTACAAACCAATCATCATGGTATAGAGTGGTCCGAGGGCGAAACGCATTTACGCACAGTCGAGGCGTCGCTGAAGAAAATTGCAGTGCAGTGTGATCGCCTGTTTACACGAGGAGCTGATAAAGCGGCATATCTGACACAGCTAACGGATTGCTACGTTATGAATCTAGAAGAAGATGAAGACGACGATTCCTCGTTCCGTAATCTTCCCGAGAGCAACACCCGCTGTATATATCATGGTTTACTGCGTAAAAACTGCTCGTCCACGTGTGCCCTCAACAACGCAGTGAGAATCAAAAAGTGGCTTTCTCGTAGCGATCGCTCCAGCTCCTTGTGGGAATACAGAACAACGACAAGCTGGAACATCGGCCTACTAGCTGTGGAGCGCCGCGAAGAGGGGAAAACAACCGATATAAAGGCGCTCTAGTGTGTCTATAAGCGCTGTCTATTATGAACACCGAACAGCTTCTGCAGGCCCTTCGCGGTATAAAGAGCCGTACTGTAGGCGTATACCCGGCAGATCGCATCCCTAAGGTGTGGGTGAAACCAGCAGCGCTTGTGGTCAATACCGATGGCCACAAGCAGCCCGGGGCCCACTGGGTCGCCATGTACGTCGATCGAGATGGACGCGGATGGCACTTCGACAGCTACGGACTGCCACCAATCATCCCTCAGCATCTCGAGCGTCTCACGCAGAACTGCAAATTCTTTAGCTACAACGCTATACAGCTTCAGGGTCCTGAATCACAGACTTGTGGACATTATTGTGTTATGTTTCTGCATTTCATGTCTACAGGTCTTGGTATTAATATGTTTAGGAGTGCGTTTTCAACCGATTTAACACGAAACGATAAAATAGTGTATGACTATCACAAGGAGTATATGAATAAGTGTAATAAATCCAAATCCTTGAATAATGTGTTAAAGAGGGGAGCCGCTGTGGGTGGGGGGTACCATTATAATGACCTCATTACTTTATGTATGAAAACTTTTGGGTGTGTACAAGGATGTCGTTCGCGCAGCCGTTAATTCTACGATAATTTTATGATAAAAAATAAAGTATATTTTTCAAAATCGTGTTTTTACTTAGGCACGTGCCATCTTCACATGATCATCTCCTATTTCCCCGCCATCGCTATGTCGTATTAATTTCAGCGCACGTGCAAAAGTGCTGACCTAATCTTTCGGAGAATTCAGAGGTGTCATGCCCAAGCGACTTGCTGGCTTTTACCACCACCACCGCCAAAGTGACTTACTGACTTTTTACAAAATAAGCAAATATTGAACCAATTAAATCCAGTCTACACTTCTCCGTATACGGAGTAGGGGAATGTCTCTATTTGGTATGAGGTCCGAAGAATCTACGATCTGAGATAGGCAGCCATTGTCCTCGAGTCTTCAAAGAAGTAAGCAGCACCGAATAAAAATCCGCTTAGACGCTTTCCTGCAAGATATTGCTACCGTTAAAGGAAAAATACACGCAATATCGGAGTTTCGTAGTTTAACGCTAAAACTGAAAAAACTCAAGTTGCATAATGGATTTCACGCGAATCAATCAAGTGGGTCGGCTAGAGACGCTTCTCCCCGTCAAAAAATTATCGGAGTTGGAACTCCAAAAAGACTATAATATCACTGATATCAAAACAGTCCAAACCAAATGGGGTGCGCGAATCGTCGTGGATGTGAATGGTGAATTTACGTGTTATCTACCTACGAGATTCGTCAAGGCTTTCGAGGAGGCGGCCGAACTGTTTCAACACATGAGCGAAGCTGCCAATAATAAAAACCTGATCATGCAATACCACGGCACGAAGTTCAATAAGCTGGAGTTCAAACCTGCTAAGGAATCATCATAACCAGGTACGTACTAAAAACCTATATAAAGCATTTATGGAACTAATTGGATATACGATCCTCTCTCATACCGTGTGTCTATCTCTGTCTTTCATAGTTAAAGCATCGCCTGATCAGAGAGAGAGAGAGAGAGAGAGAGAGAGAGAGAGAGAGAGAGAGAGAGAGAGAGAGAGAGAGAGAGAGAGAGAGAGAGAGAGCTGTGACGAGTATAGGGCCAAAGAAGAAGAAGCTAATATCCGCTACTCACCGTACTACTTTTATTATAAAATATGCATTACCATACCGACACGCTCTGAAAAATAAAAAATGGCGGTAATGTAAGCAGCGCTCCACCATACCGACACGCTCCGAGAAAAAAAATGGTTGAAATGTAAGTAGCGCTCCACCATACCGACATGCTCCGAAAAAAATATAAAAAATTAAAAAAATATATATATATATATAAAGTAGTGTGCCCTATAGCAACTCGCCCCATCCCCTCTCCTCCCCCCGCGCACCTCTTCCCCGCGCACCAACGACCGATCGAGCCACGGACTCGGCGGCCGCGGAGTGGGGGAAAAGGAGTGGGGGTAGGACTGGGGGTGGCCATAGTGGCCGATATACTACTTACGTGCGAGAGAGAGAGAAAGCGAGCGAGCTAACGAACAGCCGCACAAAGAGGAGCCGCCGTTAATACTACATACGGTCGGTCGTATACCCCTCTCCCTTTCACCTCCACCTCGCCTATGCTTTGAAACAGAGACCACGTGTTCTCCGTCTCTTTAAACGGCATATATATATATATATATATATATATATATTAGGGTGGTCCAAAATTTTTTTTGATTATTTTTCATTTGGCCACCCCGTGCATTTGTTACGTGTATTCATAGTAATAACATAGTAAAATTTCAGCGAGCTAGCTCAAGTAGAAAGGGGTGCTCAATCGAGTGTTGTTTTTGAAATTGTTATGTAAAATGCTTAATTTTTACTTTTTGTTACAGGACAGTTTCCTGTTTTAAACTAGTAAATATATATTAAAATAAACTATTAAAGAGTTTTAGAGACCAATTTAAACAGTTTTGATACTTACTTAGTAGACTGTGAAGTGAATCAATGTAATAAAATGTGTTCATCTACTCGAAAAAAAGACGAAATTTTTCTACTTGGGATTCGAGATGTTGAGCCATTGATGAGGCTTAACCAACTCCCTATTCTTCGGCAAGTTTTACTCCATTATCACCACATATTAAATGAATCCAAAAATGTGAAAGATTCCGCGCATGTACTTATTCAAGAACTTATAGAAGTATGGAGCAAATCTAGTATTCCGACCAGACAACAAAATCACTGCATTGAAAAACTGATTAAGTTTCATAAGAACTGGCTGCTTTTGAAGAAGAATAGAGGAAGAAATTCTGAAGCACAAAGAAAAAGAGAGTATTTGTTTACAAAAGAACTAGACAAACTTTTTGATATTGCCCATGCAAGCGCTATGAATTTGATAAAAATTGCGGAAGACAGAGCGTTTCTCATCGACCAACGAGGAGAACGTAGGATGATTATGACCTCAATCGACAAAAAACTAGAAAAGGTCAAAGAACGTTCTCTAAAACGGAAACAAAGATTTGAAGAATTAAGAGAAATGGCTGCTAAAAGTAATGCTTCGTCTTCGGTGGTGGCGAGTCAAGAATTAGAACTTGAGTGCAGCTTCAGTAGCGCTTCTAGCAATGCTAGCATATTAGAGGATAAGTCCAAAGATGAGTTTGTAGTGGATGTACCAAAAAACATCAAGAGTGCTTCTATTTCCTGTGGCATTGAGCCGTCTACTAGTGGTATATTTACACAACACGTTACCAGTGCACTTGACCGTAACAAGATCACCCATCGAGCAGCAATGCGACTGATTATTCCATTGTCTGCTGCCCTCGGTTGCAATCCTGCTTCACTCCCAATTTCTCGCAGCAGTATTTGACGCGCAAGAAAAAAAGCGAGAACCGAATACAACACCAACATTAAAGAAAAATTTGATGTTGATTCTCCATTAGTAATGCATTGGGACGGCAAACTAATGCTCGATATAACTGGCAATAAGAAAGTAGAGCGCCTTCCGATTCTTGTATCTGGTAATGGTTGTGAAAAACTATTAGGAGTACCTAAACTTACTGCAGGAACGGGGGAGCAAATATCTGATGCTGTTTTTGACACAATGCAACAGTGGAATCTCACAAATAAAGTCCGGGCTATGTGTTTTGATACTACTGCTTCTAACACCGGTGCCAAAAAGGGAGCTTGCACTCTTTTAGAAGAAAAGGCAGGACGTGATTTTTTGTGGGTTGCTTGTCGTCATCACGTATTTGAAATAATGCTTTCAAAAATATTTACTTTGTGTTTTGGGCCATCAAGCTCTCCTCAAATCCCACTTTTCAAAAGATTCAGCGATATTTGGGAAACATTACCGAAGGAGCACTACGATTGTCTTGACCTCGATAAGAACGCAGAACAGTTCGCTGAAAATACTCTTGAGAGTCTTACAACCGCTCTGTCTGAAGAGAATCAAGTTCGTGATGATTATGAAGAGCTAATAAAGCTCACCATGATTGTTTTGAACAAACCACCTGCGAAGATACATTGGCGCGCTCCAGGTCCGATTCATCATGCTCGTTGGATGGCGAAATTCCTATATGGTTTGAAGATTTTTCTCTTTCGAAATAATTTACAAGCATTTAAATTAACCAAGAGAGAAGAAAAACAAATTGTTCGATTTGTTAGTTTTGGTGTGCTTATTTACACCAAAATTTGGATAGAAGCGCCGTTGGCAGCAGATGCACCAGTAAATGACTTACTACTTTGGAAGAGCTTAAAATTGTACGAAGTCATTGATTCCGAAATCGGTATAGCAGCTAGGGGTGTCTTAGAGCGTCACTTATGGTATTTGTCAGATGAACTAGTTGCATTTGCCTTGTTTTCTGACAAGCTGTCTGATGGTGAGAAACAGGCCATTGTTCAAAAAATAAATTCTGATGGCGGTAATCGTTCAGTACGAGGTGATTCTGCTAAGAGGTTACATTAGAAGCTTTTGCAACACAAAGAACGTTGAAAACCCTCTCAGTTCTTGATATTAAGGACTCTTTCTTGCAATTACCTCCTGAGACTTGGAATGACAATGTTGATTACCTTCAAGTAAAAAGCTACGTCAAAAATTTGCGTGTTGTTAATGATACAGCGGAGAGAGGTGTTAAACTATTCGAAGATTACAACAAGATACTCACTAAGAATGAGGAAGAAAAGCAATTTTTACTTCACATCGTTGAGCAAAACAGAAAAATCGTTTCTACTGCAACATCTAAAAAGGAGTTAACAAACATAGTTTTGAAAGATTGCAACTAATATTATGTTAATTATTGCTTTGTAACCAAATTTTGTTCACATTTAAATATTTTGTATACTTATTTGATTAAAATACTTGTAATATTAATAAACCTTAAATTACGTGTTTTACTTAAAATCCTGAACTATTTGTCAGAAGCTTCTGATTCGATGAGCACCCCCTTGTATATAAGATAGGGGGCTGAAATTTTTCACACATAATAGGAATGGTAGGTGTAACAAATCTAGGGGGTGGCGACGCCGATATTTGAATTATTTTTTTCCACTATATGGGCCTGGACCACCCTAATATATATATATATATATATATATATATATACATATATATATATATATATATATTGTGACGCCATGCGCCACATGCATCACAGCCTCCCCTGCAGCCGGCTCGTGCAGAGGAGCCGTCCCACACCTGCAATGACAGAAAACCAGATAAGTATAAAATTGTACACAATAAATTATAAAAACTGTGCACGCACTCACCTGCGCAAGAAGTCAGTCACTACGACTGACCCCGCCAGACCCCGCGAGTCGCTATACTACCCTCGCCGCCGTCATCGTCGTTGTCGTCGTCATCGTCATCGTCGTTGTCGTCGTCAGCGTCATCGTCGTCGTCGTCGTCATCGTCGTTGTCGTCGTCAGCGTCATCGTCATCGTCATCGTCGACGTCGTCCTGGAACGACCGGCCTAACCTAGAAAGAAAGGATGGAGATAATAAATACGGAAAATCGGAAGAAACTGATAGAAACGTACTCACCTGGACCGGCCCGAAGATAATTTCCCCTTCGGAGAGCTCGTCCCGGCTGCCACTCATCACCCCCGAGGAAAAACATCACCCCGGAGAAGTCAGAGAAAATTCCAAAATCACGCACAACACTCGCACTACACTCGAAACATTCGTATCTGTCCAAATTACAGTACCCGTCCGTCCCCGCACCCCGGCCATCCATCGGCCGTGCGGCGACAGAGTGACGAAGGTGGCAGCAGCGTACGGCGATTACCCTACCCTACCTTATTACCAGAATCATAAATTCCCGTCCGCAAATTTTTCCCCATACTTACCGACCGACCTAATTACCCGCCTATCCCCAATAGATCCCGCTCGCGACAGTCCTGAATCGACCACGCGGTTGACCCATCTCCCATCGATCCGTGTCGCTGCTGCCTCGATGATCGATGCCGGCCGGTAGCCAATCAGCGAGCGCGAAGATTTCGCGAGCTTCCGGCCTGCCATGCGGTCGTCACTTTGTGACGAGCCGGCGAGGAGTATAGAGTGAAATTGAGCGTATAGAGAGTATAGAGTGAGTGAGAGAGAGAAGGAAGACGAGTAGAGTGTGAGTGAGAGAGAGAAGGAAGACGTGAAGAGCGAGTGTGAGAGAGAAAGGAGATTGCGCGACGACAAATACGAGGACAAATTTGGCACGATTAAGGACACGAATATACGGACACGGAAAAGGAAAGAACGAGAAGGAAACGGGATAGCCGCGACGCCGAAAAGGGAACCTGCAACGGTGAGTGTTTGCACAGGTACCTCCCCCCCGAATTCGAACCCGGCTCATTTTTGAGAGATTCGCGGTGTATAAAAAATTCTGTTCGCGATTGCCGACCCTTTGCTTCATCTTCTTTTCGGCCTCTGTGTTAGCCGTGTGGGACGGCAGTAGGAAATTATACGATAACATTATTACGAGTAATTTACCCGATAGTATTCTCGCGCGTAACGGTCGTCTTCCCGCCTGACCTCCCTCCCCCCCCTTCCGCTAGTACCTATCTCGACGTTCGAAAATTCGCTCGGTCGAGATACTCTCGACCGACCTTCCTCGGCACAGCCGACCGCCAAACCCAAACAATTCTCCCTTCCCCCCACCTGCCCCTCTCCCTGCGACTGACCGTGTTCACGGCATCGTAGATTTAAGAAAAGCCTATTGTGATATTACAAATAAAATTCGCCAGTGGTAATTAATAAGAGGCCATCGCGTCGGCGAATCCTCTCCCTGAGATTTCTTCCCGCTCGACCCCCCTACCCTTCCCAAGCGCTAGCCGTAACTCCCCTCTCATAGTTCCAGTAAGCGATATTAAAAGTTGTTAATTTTCTTTTGTATTAAATTAACTGGCGCCCATTAGGACCAGAAAAATTTTGTTTCTTTTTTTTTGTGTTGACATAACTGTCAATGGCCCCGGAGAAAGTCCGCCGTTGAAAACGATCAGAAATAAAACTTTGTTAATTATTGAATTCTTGTCTTTTGCCCCCCCCCCTTTTTACCCCCAAATTCCCTCACACCCGCGGCGTGACAATATATATATATATATATATATGATGGAGAACGATCTATAGCAACCTCTCTATCTGTTTCTTTTCTTTATATATTAAATAAATATTAAATAAATTACTATTTATATAATATTTTCAATAGTATTTACCGACATTAATCAATTATTTAACAACCTCTGCTACCCGAATATGATACATGCTCGGAAAAAATATTCGATATACGATTCGAAATTTTGCTAAATTAAGACAGGATGCTCGATACAGATTTATTTAAATAATGAAAAAACTCGTACACCTATGTATGTATAAAGACGGCTTGGGTAGACGGGTCGCCTTTACGAACGATCTAACGCCTCGTGAAACCGATACCCCTGCATATTTTACACAAGACGTTTGTCTCGCTGCTTTGGTCAAAAATGCATACAAATCAAAATATGAGCATAAGACCATCTTTTATGCTCGTCTTTTGACACAAAAGTTACAGTCTCGATCGAGCAGTGTAACAGTGCGTTATATTTTATTGTGTAACTATGGCAGATCGTGCCCTTCGCAAATGTATTCGCGCTTTTTACGTTTTGTAAAATTACATAGTGTGCAGATACGACGCCGCTGTGACGCTCAGTGGTGTTATGAGCTAAGACATTTATCGGGCGATAAGCTCGTTAAGCGTTTGAAATATCTTATATGGTGGGCACCCCTGCGCAATATAGTGACAGCTTATAACAGAGGTATACTACAGGGGTGGCGCGTGTTAACATGTGTGTATGAAGAGTTAAAAAGACGAGGTCTTCAAGAATCTCAGAGCGTCCGCGCCATTGTAGATGAAATCAGGGGTAAGTACTCTTTTGCAAGGGTTTTAAAAAAAAGCTATATTTTTTTATAATAAAAACGATGCAACAGGTTATCAACAATTTTTGGATGCGTCGAGCGATGAAGAAGCCGCTCTCGTAGAAGCTACACGCGCTGTAGAGTATCAGGAGGAAAACGCCGTCGATGGTAAGTATTGAAAATTTCTATTTATTGAAATTCCCAATTCAAAGCTTATTTTTATTTTTCTCAAATTTATAAATATTATTTTTAGAAACAGCGCACACTGCTCGAGGAAGAGAGCAGCTCGCTGGCCCATCAGGTCTATGTCAAAGACCATACCCTACCGAAGAAGAAGAAGAAGAAGAAGAAGAAGAAGAAGAAGAAGAAGAAGAAGAAGAAGAAAGAGAATCTGTTGCAGGCCCTTCAGGCCTATGTCTAAGACCCGCGGGTAGCGGATTTCTTAAAGGAAATGACACCGATAGCAGCGACGAGGGCGACGCAGACGATGTTATTCCTGATAACAGCAATCACGCCTACAGACAGGCACCAGAAGAAGAAGACAGAATATACCCCCAGCTCGGAAATCAGCTTGGTGAATACGACGTAGAGCACGATTTGCTAAATGGTATTGACGAGCAGCCAATCCGAAGAGCTGATGACGATTGGTTTCAGCACCTTATGGATTCCTCCGAGTCAGGTAAGAATGTATAAGACACACCACGTGGTTCTTACTGATACCCGCTCTATCGGTCATAGGATATTCTTCAGACGTCTCATTCTTACGGTACCAAAATTAAAACAAGGTACATTAAAGCTACAATATATATTTTTAGGCATATAACGCCAACGTCTTACACGGTTCTTTTATTACAGATATACAAACGGGTGCAGGGAGAAAGCGCAGAACACCGAGAACCGAGGTGTTTGGAGATGTGCAACCACCGGGGGATAGGATCCTTATCATACACGACGCAGATCGTTATTTTAAACGTTTTAAACTACGCGGCCGTGAGACGACAATGCGTATCCGTCAGCCGCCCCCAGGAGTGGGCGTAACAGCGTGGCTCGAAGGAGCGTTCCGCGATCTTTTAACACATCTCACGAGATACTGCGAGGGCTGCGACTATGCAGGAATTTCGTTCGCAGCGAATAGTTTAGCACACGGCCCTGTTTGGCTTTCATTTCGACCGGTTCGCGACTATACATTCGAGGATATATGGCAATTAATCACAAGTGTTGCTCAAAGTACAGCGACTATGAATATTGATGACTCTTTTAATATCAAAGCGTGTATTGTTAAAGGTGTGGAGGGCCGCGGGCGGAAGGGTTTAACACACGAGGGTATTGCTAAAAAATCTATTTTAACGATTAAAAACACAGATAATCTGTGTTTACCGCGCTCGCTAGCAGCAGCTCTGGCATACGTCGAGAGGGGTGAAATACGTACGGGTGCTTTGCACAAGAGGTGGCAAATTATTAGACAAATTAATGGGTTAGCTCAAAAAGAGGCAGCGCTTGAGCTTACGAGAAATGCCGGTATTAACATACCACGCGCTGGTTGTACAATGCGTGAAATTGCTTTGTATCAGGATTATTTGGCTCAAGAGAGGGTTGCAATCATAGTTTTTGAATTTTTGACATTGGGACGACGCGAGGCACCCTTATTCGACGGGACACAGGTGGTTACGGCTATCGCTGGCTCGGTTCGTCACACATTATATATTTTGTATTACGAACGCTCACACCACTTTCAGCCCATTTTAAACCTGCGGGGCGCTGTAGGTAGTTTAAACTTTTGTGCAGCTTGTAATGCTCGTTTTCGTTATAACCATAGATGTTTAAAAAAGAAATGCCCTCGCTGTCTTCAAACACCGGCATGCGAAAGTAGTAGGGTGCGCACTATGGCCACCCCCACTCCTATCCCCACTCCTTTTTCCCCACTCCGCGGCCGCCGAGTCCGTGGCTCGGTCGGTCGTGGGTGCGGGGGGAAGAGGCGCGCGGGGGGAGGAGGGGGGATGGGTTGAGTCGCTATAGTGCGCACACCTTTATAGATATGTATATTTTTTTTTTTTTCGTAGCGTGCCGGTATGGCGGAGTGCTGTTGTTATTTTCGTAATTTTTATTTTTTTCGGAGCGTGTCGGTATGGTGGAGCACTGCTTACATCGCCGCCATTTTTTTTTTTGTTCAGAGCGTGTCGGTATGGTGACACGCTGCTTTTATTTTCGCTATTTTTTCTTTTATAATTAAAAAAATCCGATGCAAGCGCGGGACTCGAACTGGAGACCCTCGGATTGCCAGTCTGAGCCGCTGCCTCTGCGCCGAGGATCGTTATGAGATGAAGTATATGTGGAAGCCTCTTGTAGCGAGCGCGCGTGTACACACATTCTCTCTCTCCCTCTCTCTCTCTCTCTCTCGTACTTCCACAAGTTTACAATAAATATTCAAAGCCAAGAATATATATATTATAACCCTTTTTATTAAATCTTATGACCTCATAAAGTAGCATTATAAAGTTTTACGTGTCGATGTATACACACACATATATATATATATATATATATATATATATATATATATATATATATATATATATATATATATATATATATATATATATATATATATACATATATATATACATTTACAATAAATAGTGAATATTAGGATTTTTAATCGTTAGCTTCTTTTTCTTCTTCTTCTTTGGGTCCATACTCGTCACAGCTCTCTCTGACCCCCTCTCTCTCTCTCTCTCTCTCTCTCTCTCTCATCAGACACTGATTTAACTATGGAGGACAGAGATAAACACATGGTGTGAGAGAGACTCGTATATATGTGTAGTAACATAAACGTTTTATACAGAGTTTGAAGTACGTACCTATTTATAATTATTCCTTAGCAGCTTTGAACTCGATCTTGTTGAATTTCGTGCCGTAGTACTGCATAAGTAAATTTTTACTATTCGCAGCCTGGCTCATTTGTTGAAACAGCTCGTTCGCTTCTTCGAAAGCCTTGACGAACCTCGTTGGTAGATAGCATGTAAACGTACCGTCCACGTCCACGACAATTCGCGGGCCCCATTTCGTTTGGACAATTTTGATGTCGGTGATAAGGTAGTCTTTCTCGAGCTCCAGCTCGGCCAATCTTTTGACAGGGAGAAGCGTCTCGAGACGGCCCACTTGGTTGATTCGTGTGAAGTCCATTGTGCAACTTGAGTTTTTTCAGTTTTAGCGTTAAAGCACGAAATTCTGATATCACGCGTATTTTTGCTTTAATCGTTGCAATATCTTGCAAAAAGGCGTCTAAACGTACTTTCAGCTGGCGATGCTTACTTCTTTGAAGATTTGAGAACAATGTCTGTCTATCAAGGAGCGCAGGAACAGCGGACCCCCTACCAGGTAGACCCATTCCCCCTACTCTGTATGCAGTGAGAAGCATCCTGAATTTAATTGGTGCAACATTTGCTTACTTTGTAAAAAAGCTAGTAAGTCGCCTTGGTGATGTCACCTCAGAATTCTTCGAAAGCTTAGCTCAGCGTTTTTGCACATGCGTTGAAATTAATATGACATAGTGATAGCGAGAAATAGGGGGATCACGTGAGAATGGAACGTGCCTATATCACGGCTATTTGAGACGGTGTTGAATTTCTCGCTGAAGGAGTCAACAAAGAATACACGTTTTTTGAAAAAAATATATACACTTTATTTTTTAGCTCACAATTACAGTACAATTAGCGGCTGCGTGAACAACAGACTTGCACGCACGACAAGGCGTTTTTATTACCAAAAGTATTAAGATTATTGTAACGGTACCCACACCCTACAACGGCGCCCTTGTTGAGCACACTCTTCAAGGGAATAGATTTATTACACTTATTCATATACTCATTGTAGTAGTCATACACTATTTTATCGGTTCGTGTTAAATCGGTTGAAAACGCACTCCTAAACATATTAATACCAAGACCTGTAGACAAGAAATGCAAAAACATAACACAATAATGTCCACAAGTCTGTGATTCAGGACCCTGAAGCTGTATAGCGTTGTAGCTAAAGAACCTGCAGTTCTGCCGGAGACGCTGGAGATGCTGCGGGACGATTGGTGGTAGTCCGTAGCTGTCGAAGTACCATCCGCGTCCATTTCGATCGACGTACATGGCGACCCAGTGGGCCCCGGGCTGCTTGTGGCCATCGGTATTGGCGACAATCGCTGCTGGTTTCGTCCACACCTTAGGGATGCGATCTGCTGGGTATACACCTACAGTACGACTCTTTATACCGCGTAGGGCCTGCAGAAGCTGCTCGGTGTTCATAATAGACAACGATTATAGAGACACTAGACCGCTTTTATATCGGTGGTTTTCCCCTCTTCGCGGCGCTCCACAGCTAGTAGGCCGATGTTCCAGGTTGTCGTGGTTCTATACTCCCACAAGGAGCTGGAACGATCGTTATGAGAAAGCCACTTTTTGATTCTCACAGCGTTGTTGAGGGCACACGTGAACGAGCAATTTTTACGCAGCAAACCATGATATATACAACGGGTGTTGCTCTCGGGAAGATTACGGAACGACGAATCGTCGTCTTCATCTTCTTCTAGATTTACAACGTAGCAATCCGTTAGCTGTGTCAGATATGCCGCTTTATCAGCTCCTCGTGTAAACAGGCGATCAGACTGCACTGCAATTTTCTTCAACGAAGCCTCGACTGTGCGTAAATGCGTTTCGCCCTCGGACCACTCTATACCATGATGATTGGTTTGTAACCAGGTGTTTTGACGTTTTACACTAGGTGGTAGAACGTTATAAGTGTAGGGTGGAGATATAATCCAATGGGCTAGGTACGATGTCTTTATAGAGACCACGGCAACTTCTTTAGGTATAAAATGATTATATTTATCCTTCAGGCCTTGTATATCAATGACGATATTCATGGTGCTTCTCAATCGTCGTAACACGTCGAGTTTTCAATACAGACTGATGACAAATATTGTGCTCTCTGTGGATATATGACACTTCCCCCTCTATAAACCTTACGATCTAGCCACTAAAATCCACAATTACTTGTCTGGAAGAGTCGATCTCCAACACATTATCATATTCCGCATACACAATGCAATTAATCGTTGACGTTAGGGCTATTGCGAAACGTACTTCTATCCTCACACTACCGTGTCTCACAAGATTCCAATGGGTACTACAGTTGGCCGAGAGATCAGGCGTAAGATCAAATGCAAAGAGACAATTACCCTGCGGATAATTTGTACGTGTAATAGAATTGCCCTCGTTGAGAAAATGGATACCTGTACCAGAAAATAGTGTGTGGTACGCATCCACGTACATATCTCCATCTGCGAAGTCTGGTTGTAGAGGTTTTGACGGTATTTGCAAACCATCGGCATACAAAGAAAAATAATTAATATTGTAATTCTGAAAATTGAAGGGATTCATTTTACAATCACCATTAAAGGCCTTATTATCGACAAAACCGACAATTATACGTTTAGGCAGTTGGCCAAGTATGACATTATCAAGAGTATCACCATGCACCCCGGCATGCAATGATATCGCTTTAACCTCGACTCGTGTCAAAGGGTATTTCGCTGTAGATTTAGACAGAGCTCTTGCATGGGCTAAAAGTATACCCGGTGCTATCTTAACACGTCGTACAAGTAGCGACGCTTCCGTAATACGTATGTTATAATCTTTCGAAGAGCTCATAAGACAAAACGCGTTATTGGTCCGTACGAGACGCAGACGCATCTCAACACCGTTTAGCAAAAACCTCTCTTGATTGAAGATATCGCAGTGCAAATGGCCGATGAGATCGGTCGTTTTATTCTTACCTAATATGGTCCGACGGTTTGCAAACCCGACATTATTATCTTCTGTATCATCCATTTTACCAGCCGAGTCATTATACCACAAAGTACTCGTGAGATGCGAGGCCTTAGCACCAGGCCCGTAGTTCAAGAGGGTTTCAATGTATGCCCTATAGGCATAAACGTTATTAGGAGGTGACACAAGTTTCTGATTTAAAAATACATCGATCTGATTGAACATTGAGTGCAGTAGATTATTGACTGGGGCTACTTTAGGAGCCGTAGTATCCTTCGTGTCTGGACTCTCTATCTTAACACGCATACTCAGCATGGTGTGTGCAAGATCAATGTACTCATCTCCCTGACCAGGTATGACAAACTCTATCGGTGAATCATCCGTCAATGATGAGATTGGCTTGTAACACACTGTATGTGCTCCCTCAATTGTTGTCTGAGTCGGTGGTAATGTGAATAGCTCAAGCTCCGACTTAAGGCACTCACACGAGTGTGCGTGTAAGAAGGCCATTTTTCCAAGATTGTGTTAGGCAAAAATATCCGCCACTGTTCTTGATTTCTTGTAACGATTCTTAGCTGTCTGTTTTGTTGCTCTTCTTCTTTTCACAGTCTTCGTCTTCTTGCCCTGTTTCTTTTTCACAGAGCCCGAACGTTTTCGCGACCTCACAGCCTTCTTTCGTTTTTTCACACCGGTACGTCGTGATGCGCTCCCGGCAAGAGAATGGAGCAGTTTATTAATTTTACCGGCTTTATATCCCGAACCCTTCATGAGCGTGCTAATTTTTTCTTCAGCCTTACGCTTCAGATTCTCCCCCGATTCGCGCAGGCGTGTTTTGAATGCTTCTCGTGGGTGAATACCAGAATCCATGATATCGGTAGCCACGTTGATACCCGACCGAAGTGCCTCTTTACCAACAGCCCGAGCGCCTTGTTTCAAGAGAGGTATTATTCGTCGAAAGAGCCCACCAAGGAAACTCCCAATACCAGGACCCCTTTGATTCGGTGAGCCTATATACACATGACTGATACCACCATAACCGGTTCGACCACCGCCCGTTTGCACATCAAAGTATTCGTCATAGTAAGCCATTTTAGATTGGTTCAGGTTAATCTGTACGTTTGAACTGTAGCGTCACCGTCAACGTCCCGTACTCGAATGGTATAGGCTTGCCAAACTCATCCCTTATATCAATCGTTATTGTTTGAAAACTAGTGCGTAATAGGGGAATATAGCGTGGTGGTGAGAAGTTTCTTATCTTCACCGATCCATAATTACGATTATCAGCGGCAACGATTGGCACGACACGTAGCAGTGGCGTATGCACATCTCCGGTGATATAGGACTCGCAGATATCCGTATAAACGTACATCATATTTGGGGTCCCATGGGCTAGGTTGGCAGGTCTCTGAGCAGTGTACTCACTCTGAACTACCACATCCTTGGCCTCGGTGAATCCTAAAATCTTGTTCAATACGTCGGAGAAGTAGAACGAGTGTTCCACGTTCTTACACGATTCACAGATACGTGTGACCGTCACATAACCGTTACGGCCATGCTTAAATTTCAAATGATCCGCAACACACGATATCTCGTTAATAGCCTCGATTAATGTGTCTATGCTGAGGTATACACCTGGAGGTACACAAACACGGTCTTCCTTAAAGTCGGTGGTTGTCATACTACCGGGTGCTACTGTGTTTGTTATGACATTCATAAAGTTCCGCTCGCCCTCGGGTGGCACATGCAAAATCGTCGTGGGTATGTGTATTTCAGCTAGAGAAACAGCCCAGCTACCGTGAAGAGACATACATTGGGGCAAATGCGTGGTATACCTTGTTGTCACATTATCAGGATAATAATTCATACTACTATTACTGGGTAAAACCATGTAAAATTCCTCCTTCATTTTGCCGAGTGTTGCTTAGACGCCTTCGTATGCACTCTCGATAACTCAGCCTCATAAAATATGCCGTCGATATCCTCGTCGTGGAGATCACGCAGGTGTATGTCACCGGACAAATGCTGTGCGATACACGTATGATCTTAAATAACTCGTTGCTCCAGCTACCCTCGTAACCTTTTGCAAAGGCTGCCTTCGCGCTACTGATGCGCACGATGTCACCAACACTGTATTTAGGAGAGCAATTTTCGGTTCTTCTGTACCGCTGTATTAGGTTATTGCGGGCCTTAGCCGCTGTAGCGTGTGTCACCGTGACAGGACCCATTTTTATACCGCTATGCGTGGTGTGATTGTACGCCGAAACGATGTTCTGCAGAACGTCTAGGTAACGTTTTTTTCTAGAATACGTAAAATACCGCCACATTCTTTCTTTCAGTGTTCTATTGAATCGCTCGACAATAGCCGCTTTTATATCAGGGTTTCTCGCAACACGGAACTGTATGTTCTTTTTCTTTAAGAGAGCCTGGAATGCAGCACCGGTAAATTCTTTACCTCTGTCCGTCTGTAGGTAAACGGGTAGTCGACCGTTACTATTTTTTTTAGATAAAATGCGATCAAACGCATTAGCAACAGATGCAGCAGACTTTTCACGTAAAGGCTGAACCCATGCAAATTTACTAAGAATGTCTATAACAACCAGGAGATAAACATAACCATCATTATAATCTTTAAGTGAGCGAAGATCCACGAGATCAGCCTCCCAGAAGTCATCAATGTTTCGGACATTATAAAAACGACGCGGATAATGACGCCGCAGAGGTCTGTGCTTTGTATAAGTATCCTGCGTTTCAAGCCACTGTATCGTCTTCACACGGGAGATTTTTTTCTGGCGCGCCAGGCGTAACAATTTGGTAGCACCTGAAAACGATGCTTCATGGGCGGGGTTAAAGTACACGTTTTCTAATATTTTCATTATTATAATTTCAAGTTAGCCCAAGTTACACGTATTTTCTTATTATGATAGCCACCACCTCTCTGCTTATCTCCCTGTGTTTGCCGTGCTGGTGATCTGCTCTCAGGACCGCTGAAAAACGCTAACTAGTCCGTATCGGGTGATCCCTCGCTGCTCGTACTACTATCACCAGACTGCGAATGACGCCGTGGTGTATTAACTCTAGACTCCGCCCACAACTCCTCATTACCAATAAATTCCCGAGGGGCCTTGATCGTTCGGAGAACTTTGGCAAAGGCACCGCGTCCAGCCGGATTAGGTATTTTCCTAGCCCTCATAGCATCGTTCACGAGATCAACAATATTTGAATCCTTTATCGGTTTCCCGCTGACCAACACGACACCGTCAGAATCCCAAGAAAAATTAGATCGTGGAGCAGTACGCAAACGGCGAAGCAGTAGTTTCGCTTTCGCGCGAAATTTAGCTGGTACACTCTCAATTATAATGGTATCACTCATACCGTCACCGGTTTCGTCTTCTTCTCTGTTTCTATCATAGTCAGACTCTACAGCGTGTTTATTCTTCATAAGGCCTCGGTACTGCTGAGCTCTCTCATCATCGATGAAGTGGAGATAACGCTGTAGTACAGTCAAGTACGCCGCCCACTTTTCTCGCTCATCCTTGTATGCGCAGGAATGCAAAATTTCATTCATTTCCGCGTCTAATCGAGCCAGCGTAGTGTCAATACCCCGCACTGGCTGTGCTTGAGGCGCATCCACGTTAAAAACAGGCTGCGTATGACTTTGTGTGTTCAGGCGCGTTAGATGCTCCTCCGTCACGAGTACCATTTTTCTTGCGTGCTCCATTATCCACGACCGCCGATCAAACTTGATAGAACATTACCTAGTATTGGTGCTAATAAGAGAGGTAGAAATCCACCGCTTTGAACAACAAACCGTTTTTTACTCTTCCAACAGCCCTTTTTTGAGGCTAAACGCCGGAGAACCGGTGCGTGTCGGCGTAATTTTTTTCTCTGGTCGGGCTTCAGTGGTACATTACCGCAGAGAACGTTCAACGCACACTCACAAATACAGCGGATAATGCTTGGATCCGCTTTGCGTAAAACAGCCTTGCGCTGCTCCTTATTCAGGTGTTGAAGAGCACGCAATATCGCAACGTGTTTTTTGCAGAGCGGTGAACCACCCTGCGCCATTACGTCTGATGAACTGCCGACCGTCCTGATGTGTCACTCCTTTTTAAACCCTTTGCACGACATGTCTTTGGGGCTGTGGTCCCCCTGAGAATGTACCACACACACTGACAAACGGAGTGACTAGCACTTATTAGTTTTTTGTGCGTGTCAGGTGTATTACGCGCTGTGTTGGGTTGTTGAAATACACTCAATATAGCTATACATTTTTCGTGATACGACGATGCTTTAGGCGCCATTACATGCGTTGAACTGGTAATTCGCTTGTACCCGAACTGCTTTTTAACTTTTTCCGCGGTATGTACACAAAATGATGGGTGTCGTCGGGAAAAATACAAGTACGGTATCTACAGTTATCAGGTGTTGATTGTTTCAAATCGAGTAACAAATAGCCATGCGGTTTCGATGTTGCGTCATGATAGGCCTCTTGTAGAAACCGCGGGTTTTCCGGGCATACCTGGCGCGCGAGATGTTGAATTTGAGCACGATCACGAGGATTTTTAAAAATTACGATATAATTGGCGTTCAATGAAATATCGCGTTGACCGTGTCCTTGATGGAACAAGTTTTGGGTAATAAAAATAACACTCAGGTTTTTATGATGGCTACCTTTGGTGAAAAGATCTACAACGTTATTATTCGATGCCTCGCGCATCAAATCGTCGATTATTATGAGTTTTGCACGAGGATCATTCGCGTAATCGGTGCTCTGAGGCAGACCTTCATGAAACTCTATTGATGCACCATACTCTGTGTATGCGGGCTGCCACTCGGAATAATAGAAAATAATTCTCTCGAATGACTCACTATTCATGAGCTCTATGAACTTTAAAAACTTTTTTACGAAGTACGTTTTACCGCAGCCCGTGGGGCCGCAGATCATCGAGGTCCAGGGATGTTTCCACCGCGTATCCATCTGTACGAATGAGCGTGTTTTCTACATGACTGCGTAATTTAAAGCTTTCGTTATATGTATACGCCTTTTTATTTTACATTAACATCATCAATATTTTACAATAATAACATAAATATTTTACAATAATAACATAAATATTTTACAATAACAGCATAAATATCTTACAAGAATAACAATATTTTACAATAATAACGCTATTTTACAATATTAAACCCTGTAACCATAAGGGAGCGAGCCATATTCGCCATTACGCCTCCGCTTGACACTCAATGGCATACATGATTTCGTTTCGGGTCGTGTAACAACCTGGTGGAATGGCGTGCGTCGTATTGAAGCAAATCGTAACACAATTGGTTCCTCTCTCTCACCTATTATGAACGAGCGTATCGATCTATAATTTATCAGAGAGGTGTTTGAATAATTAAGTGTAATACCTTTAACTTTACAAACCTCGCTTTCTACACCATCAGGGGTATGAACTATGAACGAATAAAATTTTGGGCCACCCGAAACGAAAGATTTAATATAGCTACCAGTACCGTAAGAGCTTAGCTTATCCGTTAGATCCCCCAGGAGCTGCCCTGTAGGCGGCTCGTACTCTTTAACGTCTTTTTTCGTCGTGTAAATAACGGAATCGGTGTCACAATACAAGGCGCGTTCACCCAACAGCTCGAGATAAGTGTAAAGTTTCAAACGGGCCTGAGCCGTTGTATATGCAGCAATTACGGCATTTGCTATATTAGATGGCACTACGGCGTCTTCGGTTTTTGTGTAATTAACGTACAATACTTGATTATTAACAGGTAGTATACCTGTGATATCGTGCTCGGGGCTGTTCAGTAGCTCCATAAGTTTATTACGTGTTGACACTATTTCAGTTTTGGGTAAATTCTCGCGCTGCCCAAATTTACCCCAAAACGAATTAAGATACAATTTAGCTACTGAGCGCATACCAGGGTTTTTTGCTATAGCACTACGACATAGTTCAATTCCCTCGGAAGTCTTGAAAGAAGCAATATAATTGTCTTGCTCTGTCTCGTCATCTAAACAGTTCGCGGGCCAGCCGCTGGCCTCTTGTTTGATTTTAAGAAAAGTGTTGATATATTCGACAAAAAGACCCCCCTCCTGGGTATCACGGTTATACTGCGTTATCTCATACTGCCAGATTTCACTCACGTTTAATACTTTATAACCACACATGACGGCCTTTCGCAGTTCATCTACCACCCAGGTACCTGTTAATGACCTCTCCGCAGGGTCTTCGTGGGGACACGCATATTGACTCATTGTTTCGCAGCAGCTGCGACACAGGCCGAATAATAAACGGTGATGCATACGCAATGGTAGCACAGGATGGTAAAGGTTTCGCGGGGGTAGTACCGTGCATTTAACAAGGCCCTCGACGCGCGAAAGATCCGTGTTTTCGGGTCCTGTTAATTCCATACACTCGTCACCGACATACACTGTCGGGTGCCCTATAGGATATTTGCCATATTTGCAGATATACGGATACAATGAGCAGACATCGACATACCGTATCTGCTCCCCGTCTTTTACGTCGTACAGAGTAACCATGTTTTCTGTACGTCCACCGAAAAATGCATCGCGTGGTTCGAGAGGATCTAATTTTTTTAGAGCATGATCACGCGCAAAATTACTTATTTCTGTATCTGCTTTTACCATGCGGTCATACGCGCACTCCCAAATTTCTGTTAACGTATCGCCGCTTGAGCGGATTCTGCACGATATGGCGTTTGTTCGCTCAAGACGCTCATCCATTGTCGTGCCGTCACTCTGTTTACGGTCCCTATTCACGGCGAAACAAGTCGTGCACCCGTGCCAATAACAACCGTGAAACTGTAACACATGAGTTGCGTCGTTTGTTTCATAGTAACCGTCTACCATTAAATTTTGGGGTAACTTAAATTCACGCGACCGCCCTGCATGAATAATATGATGGCCTAAAGAGTGCTCCATCCACACGAGCCACGAAATCGCTTTTTTTGATTGGTTATGAGCCCACCTGTACCCACCCGTAGGTATAATCCCAATAGTGTTGCTTTTCAAGAAGTTTTTTCGAAAAATTTGAAAACATGCTGACGCTATTGTTGTATTTTCGCTAAACGGACAAACACGACCGCTGTCCATGAACATCTTTCGGAAAACGACACAAGCCTGTCGTAATATTGTGACATCGTTCTTACAGTAGCTTGTAATTTCTTTTGAAAAATCGAACACGTAATCGGCATTCTTTAGATCGTTATACCACACAGAAAAACGCTCGCGTTCTGCCACGCGCATCGTGTCAGGAGAATAGTGGTCTATGGAGGGCAGTGGACCGATATAATTTTGATTTTCAGGTCTGTTAAATAAATGGGGAAAAGACCCTTTGGCAAGAGCGGTCCTCAGGCCGAAGGCTTTTGGTAATGCGCTCAGAGGCATGTGGAAGTAATGCAGACTATCGAGAAATACAACTTTGCCAATGCGCATCGTGATAATTTTAGTACCGTTAGTAGTATAGCGGCCACTATGGCGACCCCCACTCCTATCCCCACTCCTACCCCCACTCCTTTTCCCCCACTCCGCGGCCTCCGAGTTCGCGGCTCGGTCGGTCGTGGGTGCGGGGGGAAGAGGTGCGCGGGGGGAGGAGAGGGGATGGGGCGAGTCGCCATAGGGCACACTACTTTATATATATATATATATATATATATTTTTTTTATATAAATTTTTTTGGAGCATGTCGGTATGGTGGAGCGCTACTTACATTTCAACCATTTTTTTCTCGGAGCGTGTCGGTATGGTGGAGCGCTGCTTACATTGCCGCCATTTTTTATTTTTCAGAGCGCGTCGGTATGGTGACACGCTGCTTTTATTTTCGCTATTTTTCTTTTATAATTAAAAAAATCCGATGCAAGCGCGGGACTCGAGCTCGAGACCCTCGGATTGCCAGCCCGAGCCGCTGTCTCTGCGCCGAGGATCGTTATGATATTAAGCATATGTGGAAGCCTCTTGTAGCGAGTGCGCGTGTGCACACATTCTCTCTCTCGCTCTCTCTCTCTCTCTCTCTCTCTCTCTCTCGTACTCCCACAAGTTTACAATAAATATTCAAAACCAAGAATATATATATTATAACCCTTTTTTTATTGAATCTTATGACCTCATAAAGTAGCATTATAAAGTTTTTTACGTATCGATATACACACATACATATATATATATACATTTACAATAAATAGTGAATATTAGGATTTTTAATCGTTAGCTTCTTTTTCTTCTTCTTCTTCTTCTTTGGGTCCATACCCGTCACAGCTCTCTCTGACCCTCTCTCTCTCTCATCAGACACTGATTTAACTATGGAGAACAGAGATAAACACTTGGTGTGAGAGAGACTCGTATATATGTGTAGTAACATAAACGTTTTATACAGAGTTTGAAGTACATACCTATGTATAATTATTCCTTAGCAGCTTTGAACTCGATCTTGTTGAATTTCGTGCCGTAGTACTGCATAAGTAAATTTTTACTATTCGCAGCCTGGCTCATTTGTTGAAACAGCTCGTTCGCTTCTTCGAAAGCCTTGACGAACCTCGTTGGTAGATAGCATGTAAACGTACCGTCCACGTCCACGACAATTCGCGCGCCCCATTTCGTTTGGACAATTTTGATGTCGGTGATAAGGTAGTCTTTCTCGAGCTCCAGCTCGGCCAATCTTTTGACAGGGAGAAGCGTCTCGAGACGGCCCACTTGGTTGATTCGTGTGAAGTCCATTGTGCAACTTGAGTTTTTTCAGTTTTAGCGTTAAAGCACGAAATTCTGATATCACGCGTATTTTTGCTTTAATCGTTGCAATATCTTGCAAAAAGGCGTCTAAACGTACTTTCAGCTGGCGATGCTTACTTCTTTGAAGATTTGAGAACAATGTCTGTCTATCAAGGAGCGCAGAAACAGCGGACCCCCTACCAGGTAGACCCATTCCCCCTACTCTGTATGCAGTGAGAAGCATCCTGAATTTAATTGGTGCAACATTTGCTTACTTTGTAAAAAAGCTAGTAAGTCGCCTTGGTGATGTCACCTCAGAATTCTTCGAAAGCTTAGCTCAGCGTTTTTGCACGTGCGTTGAAATTAATATGACATAGTGATAGCGAGAAATAGGGGGATCACGTGAGAATGGAACGTGCCTATATCACGGCTATTTGAGACGGTGTTGAATTTCTCGCTGAAGGAGTCAACAAAGAATACACGTTTTTTGAAAAAAATATATACACTTTATTTTTTAGCTCACAATTACAGTACAATTAGCGGCTGCGTGAACAACAGCCTTGCACGCACGACAAGGCGTTTTTATTACCAAAAGTATTAAGATTATTGTAACGGTACCCACACCCTACATCGGCGCCCTTGTTGAGCACACTCTTCAAAGGAATAGATTCATTACACTTATTCATATACTCATTGTAGTAGTCATACACTATTTTATCGTTTCGTGTTAAATCGGTTGAAAACGCACTCCTAAACATATTAATACCAAGACCTGTAGACAAGAAATGCAAAAACATAACACAATAATGTCCACAAGTCTGTGATTCAGGACCCTGAAGCTGTATAGCGTTGTAGCTAAAGAACCTGCAGTTCTGTCGGAGACGCTGGAGATGCTGCGGGATGATTGGTGGTAGTCCGTAGCTGTCGAAGTACCATCCGCGTCCATTTCGATCGACGTACATGGCGACCCAGTGGGCCCCGGGCTGCTTGTGGCCATCGGTATTGGCGACAATCGCTGCTGGTTTCGTCCACACCTTAGGGATGCGATCTGCTGGGTATACACCTACAGTACGACTCTTTATACCGCGTAGGGCCTGCAGAAGCTGCTCGGTGTTCATAATAGACAACAATTATAGAGACACTAGAGCGCTTTTATATCGGTGGTTTTCCCCTCCTCGCGGCGGTCCACAGCTAGTAGGCCGATGTTCCAGGTTGTCGTGGTTCTATACTCCCACAAGGAGCTGGAACGATCGTTATGAGAAAGCCACTTTTTGATTCTCACAGCGTTGTTGAGGGCACACGTGAACGAGCAATTTTTACGCAGCAAGCCATGATATATACAACGGGTGTTGCTCTCGGGAAGATTACGGAACGACGAATCGTCGTCTTCATCTTCTTCTAGATTTATAACGTAGCAATCCGTTAGCTGTGTCAGATATGCCGCTTTATCAGCTCCACGTGTAAACAGGCGATCAGACTGCACTGCAATTTTTTTCAACGAAGCCTCGACTGTGCGTAAATGCGTTTCGCCCTCGGACCACTCTATACCATGATGATTGGTTTGTAACCAGGTGTTTTGACGTTTTACACTAGGTGGTAGAACGTTATAAGTGTAGGGTGGCGATATAATCCAATGGGCTAGGTACGACGTCTTTATAGAGACCACGGCAACTTCTTTAGGTATAAAATGATTATATTTATCCTTCAGGCCCTGTATATCAATGACGATGTTCATGGTGCTTCTCAATCGTCGTAACACGTCGAGTTTTGAATACAGACTGACGACAAATATTGCACGTTCTGTGGATATATGCCACCTCCCCCTCTATAAGCCCTGCGATCTAGCCACTAAAATCCACAATTACTTGTCTGGAAGAGTCGATCTCCAACACATTATCATATTCCGCATACACAATGCAATTAATCGTTGACGTTAGGGCTGTTGCGAAACGTACTTCTATCCTCACACTACCGTGTCTCACAAGATTCCAATGGGTACTACAGTTGGCCGAGAGATCAGGCGTAAGATCAAATGCAAAGAGACAATTACCCTGCGGATAATTTGTACGTGTAATAGAATTGCCCTCGTTGAGAAAATGGATACCTGTACCAGAAAATAGTGTGTGGTACGCATCCACGTACATATCTCCATCTGCGAAGTCTGGTTGTAGAGGTTTTGACGGTATTTGCAAACCATCGGCATACAAAGAAAAATAATTAATATTGTAATTCTGAAAATTGAAGGGATTCATTTTACAATCACCATTAAAGGCCTTATTATCGACAAAACCGACAATTATACGTTTAGGCAGTTGGCCAAGTATGACATTATCAAGAGTATCACCATGCACCCCGGCATGCAATGATATCGCTTTAACCTCGACTCGTGTCAAAGGGTATTTCGCTGTAGATTTAGACAGAGCTCTTGCATGGGCTATAAGTATACCCGGTGCTATCTTAACACGTCGGACAAGTAGCGACGCTTCCGTAATACGTATGGTATAATCTTTCGAAGAGCTCATAAGACAAAAAGCGTTATTGGTCCGTACGAGACGCAGACGCATCTCAACACCGTTTAGCAAAAATCTCTCTTGATTGAAGATATCGCAGTGCAAATGGCCGATGAGATCGGTCGTTTTATTCTTACCTAATATGGTCCGACGGTTTGCAAACCCGACATTATTATCTTCTGTATCATCCATTTTACCAGCCGAGTCATTATACCACAAAGTACTCGTGAGATGCGAGGCCTTAGCACCAGGCCCGTAGTTCAAGAGGGTTTCAATGTATGCCCTATAGGCATAAACGTTATTAGGAGGTGACACAAGTTTCTGATTTAAAAATACATCGATCTGATTGAACATTGAGTGCAGTAGATTATTGACTGGGGCTACTTTAGGAGCCGTAGCATCCTTCGTGTCTGGACTCTCTATCTTAACACGCATACTCAGCATGGTGTGTGCAAGATCAATGTACTCATCTCCCTGACCAGGTATGACAAACTCTATCGGTGAATCATCCGTCAATGATGAGATTGGCTTGTAACATACTGTATGTGCTCCCTCAATTGTTGTCTGGGTCGGTGGTAATGTGAATAGCTCAAGCTCCGACTTAAGGCACTCACACGAGTGCGCGTGTAAGAAGGCCATTTTTCCAAGATTGTGTTAGGCAAAAATATCCGCCACTGTTCTTGATTTCTTGTAACGATTCTTAGCTGTCTGTTTTGTTGCTCTTCGTCTTTTCACAGTCTTCGTCTTCTTGCCCTGTTTCTTTTTCACAGAGCCCGAACGTTTTCGCGACCTCACAGCCTTCTTTCGTTTTTTCACACCTGTACGTCGTGATGCGCTCCCGGCAAGAGAATGGAGCAGTTTATTAATTTTACCGGCTTTATATCCCGAACCCTTCATGAGCGTACTAATTTTTTCTTCAGCCTTACGCTTCAGATTCTCCCCCGATTCGCGCAGGCGTGTTTTGAATGCTTCTCGTGGGTGAATACCAGAATCCATGATATCGGTAGCCACGTTGATACCCGACCGAAGTGCCTCTTTACCAACAGCCCGAGCGCCTTGTTTCAAGAGAGGTATTATTCGTCGTAAGAGCCCACCAAGGAAACTCCCAATACCATGACCCCTTTGATTCGGCGAGCCTATATACACATGACTGATACCACCATAACCGGTTCGACCACCGCCCGTTTGCACATCAAAGTATTCGTCATAGTAAGCCATTTTAGATTGGTTCAGGTTAATCTGTACGTTTGAACTGTAGCGTCACCGTCAACGTCCCGTACTCGAATGGTATAGGCTTGCCAAACTCATCCCTTATATCAATCGTTATTGTTTGAAAACTAGTGCGTAATAGGGGAATATAGCGTGGTGGTGAGAAGTTTCTTATCTTCACCGATCCATAATTACGATTATCAGCGGCAACGATTGGCACGACACGCAGCAGTGGCGTATGCACATCTCCGGTGATATAGGACTCGCAGATATCCGTATAAACGTACATCATATTTGGGGTCCCATGGGCTAGATTGGCAGGTCTCTGAGCAGTGTACTCACTCTGAACTACCACATCCTTGGCCTCGGTGAATCCTAAAATCTTGTTCAATACGTCGGAGAAGTAGAACGAGTGTTCCACGTTCTTACACGATTCACAGATACGTGTGACCGTCACATAACCGTTACGGCCATGCTTAAATTTCAAATGATCCGCAACACACGATATCTCGTTAATAGCCTCGATTAATGTGTCTATGCTGAGGTATACACCTGGAGGTACACAAACACGGTCTTCCTTAAAGTCGGTGGTTGTCATACTACCGGGTGCTACTGTGTTTGTTATGACATTCATAAAGTTCCGCTCGCCCTCGGGTGGCACATGCAAAATCGTCGTGGGTATGTGTATTTCAGCTAGAGAAACAGCCCAGCTACCGTGAAGAGACATACATTGGGGCAAATGCGTGGTATACCTTGTTGTCACATTATCAGGATAATAATTCATACTACTATTACTGGGTAAAACCATGTAAAATTCCTCCTTCATTTTGCAGGGTGTTGCTTAGACGCCTTCGTATGCACTCTCGATAACTCAGCCTCATAAAATATGCCGTCGATATCCTCGTCGTGGAGATCACGCAGGGTGTATGTCACCGGACAAATGCTGTGCGATACACGTATAATCTTAAATAACTCGTTGCTCCAACTACCCTCGTAACCTTTTGCAAAGGCTGCCTTCGCGCTACTGATGCGCACGATGTCACCAACACTGTATTTAGGAGAGCAATTTTCGGTTCTTCTGTACCGCTGTATTAGGTTATTCCGGGCCTTAGCCGCTGTAGCGTGTGTCACCGTGACAGGAGCCATTTTTATACCGCTATGCGTGGTGTGATTGTACGCCGAAACGATGTTCTGCAGAATGTCTAGGTAACGTTTTTTTCTAGAATACGTAAAATACCGCCACATTCTTCCTTTCAGTGTTCTATTGAATCTCTCGACAATAGCCGCTTTTATATCAGGGTTTCTCGCAACACGGAACTGTATGTTCTTTTTCTTTAAGAGAGCCTGGAATGCAGCACCGGTAAATTCTTTACCTCTGTCCGTCTGTAGGTAAACGGGTAGTCGACCGTTACTATTTTTTTTAGATAAAATGAGATCAAACGCATTAGCCACAGATGCAGCAGACTTGTCACGTAAAGGCTGAACCCATGCAAATTTACTAAGAACGTCTATAACGACCAGGAGATAAACATAACCATCATTATAATCTTTAATCGAGCGAAGATCTACGAGATCAGCCTCCCAGAAGTCGTCAATGTTTCGGACATTATAAAAACGACGCGGATAATGACGGCGCACGGACCTGTGTTTTGTATAAGTATCCTGTGCTTCAAGCCACTGTAACGCCTTTACACGGGAAATTTTTTTCTGACGTGCCAGGTGTAACAATTTGGTAGCGCCTGAAAACGATGCTTCATGGGCGGGGTTAAAGTACACGTTTTCTAAGATTTTCATGATTATAATTTCAGGTTAGCCCAAGTTACACGCCTTTTCTTATTATGATAGCCACCACCTCTCTGCTTATCTCCCTGTGTTTGCCGTGCTGGTGATCTGCTCTCAGGACCGCTGAAAAACGCTAATTGGTCCGTATCGGGTGATCCCTCGCTGCTCGTACTACTATCACCAGCCTGCGAATGACGCCGTGGTGTATTAACTCTAGACTCCGCCCACAACTCCTCATTACCAATAAATTCCCGAGGGGCCTTGATCGTTCGGAGAACTTTGGCAAAGGCACCGCGTCCAGCCGGATTAGATATTTTCCTAGCCCTCATAGCATCGTTCACGAGATCAACAATATTTGAATCCTTTATCGGTTTCCCGCTGACCAACACGACGCCGTCAGAATCCCAAGAAAAATTAGATCGTGGAGCAGTACGCAAACGGCGAAGCAGTAGTTTCGCTTTCGCGCGAAATTTAGCTGGTACACTCTCAATTATAATGGCATCACTCATACCGTCACCGGTTTCGTCTTCTTCTCTGTTTCTATCATAGTCAGACTCTACAGCGCCTTTATTCTTCATAAGGCCTCGGTACTGCTGAGCTCTCTCATCATCGATGAAGTGGAGATAACGCTGTAGTACAGTCAAGTACGCCGCCCACTTTTCTCGCTCATCCTTGTATGCGCAGGAATGCAAAATTTCATTCATTTCCGCGTCAGTAGTAGGGTGCGCACTATGGCGACCCCCACTCCTATCCCCACTCCTTTTCCCCCACTCCGCGGCCGCCGAGTCCGTGGCTCGGTCGGTCGTGGGTGCGGGGGTGAAGAGGCGCGGGGGGAGAAGGGGGGATGGGTCGAGTCGCTATAGTGCGCACGCCTTTATATATATATATATAATTTTTCTGAGCGTGTCGGTATAGCGGAGCGCTGTTTTTATTTTTGACATTTTTATTTTTCCGGAGCGTGTCGGTATAGTGGCACGCTGCTTTTGTTTCCGCCATTTTTCTTTTATATATATATATATATATGTGTGTGTGTGTGTGTTTATAAATGTGAATTTTATAATTAAAAAAATTCGATGCCGGCGGTGAGACTCGAACCGTCGACCCTCGGACTACCAGTCTGAGTCGTTGCCTCTGCACCAAAGATCGCTATGCATTTAAATGTACGTGGAAGACTCTTGTAGCGATCGCGAGCACGCGTATCCCCACCCCGTGGTCGCCGAGTACGGCCCGCAGGGTAGTATATATATATGCCTGTTTCTGCCCGATATATATATATATTTTACCGTGTGTGAGCACTATGGCGACACCCACTCCTGGACCCACTGCTACCCCTACTCTGCGGGTCGACCGCAGCCCGCAGAGTATTATATCTATATACCTATCTGTACTCGATATATATATATTTTACCGTGTGTGAGCACTATGGCGACACCCACTCCTGGACCCATTGCTATCCCTACTCTGCGGGTCGACCGCGGCCTGCAGAGTATTATATATATATACCTGTTTGTACTCGATATATATATATTTTACCGTGTGTGAGCACTATGGCGACACCCACTCCTTGGCCCATTCCAGCCCCCCACTCTGCGGGACATGCTACGCGAAGAATGACTGAATTCTAACGACCGTTGAGAGCCGTGAACACCCTGCTACCAGAATCATCCCGAAGCTTACCTCAGCGTTTTTGCACGTGCATATGACGCATTGGTATGAGAAAAATAGCGACACAGAGACAGATAGATCATGCGACGGCGGAACGTGCCTATATTATAGCTGCTAACAAAACACTGTCTAGACTTTATAAACAAGAAAAATCGTTTACGCGAAACGTGGTATTGTTATACTATTATACACTAGGACGCGTGTATTATTAAAGTTAAATGTTTCAATGAAGGGTCGACCTTTCGGAAACCCCAAAATTTTGAACCCAAACTCTCAAGTACATCGATTATACAATGTACAAAACAGTGAGCAATAGTGGCTGCATATAGTATGGTGATTTATTTGAATTAACGTGAAAAAACGAGAGAGAAAGAGTTATAGAAATTACTGTAGGTGCAAGAGAGAGCATACAGGTATCTGTACGAACAGCCGCACAAAGAGGAGACGCCGTTGATAGGGTATATGATCAGCTGTAGAGTCGTAGAGCACGTGCGAGAGAGAGAGAGAGAAAGCGAGCGAGCTAACGAACAGCCGCACAAAGAGGAGATGCCGTGAATAGCACGCGCGGCCTGTAGTGCGCCCCTCTCCCTTTCGCCGCCACCGCGCCTACGCTTTAAAGCAATGGTCGTGCGTTCTCTGTTTTTTAATCAGCTGTGTGTACGAGCGAGAAAGAGCTATAGTAGCCTCTCTAGAAAGATAGAACGCCTGCTACAGGCTGCTTTTTATTCTCTTTTTATTTTCGTAATTTTTTTTCGGAGCATGTCGGTATGGTGGAGCGCCGCTTACATTGCCACAATTTTTTATTTTTCAGAGCGTGCCAACCCCGAGAGCCTGCCGATAACTTACTATGTTAAAAGAGCGATAAGTATTAAGCGCGAGCTCCTTTTCCACGGATAGGCAATTTTCAATGTGGATTTTTTCAAAAATTCTTAAGAGTTGCGCGCTACTACATTGGCAAATGAATATGTGGGTGGTCACCCTCACCTGGTATAAATATAAAAAAACTAAAACCCGCCCGTCTGATCTTCCCCTTGTAAGAAAGAGCGCTCTATACGAACAGCCGCACAAAGAGGGGACACCGTTAATAGCATATAGAACACAGCAGCTGTAGGTCCATAGGTCCCGCGTAAGAGAGAGAGAGCGAGAGAGAGAGAGAGATCGAGTGTGTTCACGAAGATCCGCACAAAGAGGAGAGCCCGCTAATGGCATATATGGTCTGTAGCATACCCCTCTTACCGTTCACCACCACCTCGTCTATACTTTGAATCAGAGACCATGTGCTCTCTGCCTTTTTAAATCGCTGTGTGCGCAAGAGAGAGAAAGAGCTATAGCTGTCTATCGAGAAAGATAGATAGATAGATAGATAGAGAAAGAGAGAGAGAGAGAGAGAGAGAGAGAGAGAGAGAGAGCTTCCTTTACCATAAGACAGTTTTTATATTTTTTCATAATTTTACTTTTAACGATAATAAAAAATTTCTTTCTTTATTGTTTTCTATTTTTTTCCAAACTCGATTCGATTTTCAGTGCTACAGGCCGCTTCTTCCATTTTCGAATGATATAAAATTTTCCTTCAACGCTATAATTTGAAAAGTCTAAAATTGTTCAGTCAACATCGTTAAAATTTTAATCGCCAGTAGTTAACAAATGTTCTCCTTGGCCCGTTAAACAGCTCGGCGTTTAAAATTAAATTGTCAGAAAAACTTTCCAGCAGCGAAATAATTTCAACAATCTGTGCGAGATGATTACACAAAAGGAAATTTTCTGTAAGGGTGAGGGTGTGGCTACAGTCGATTTCTTTTATTTTATTTTTCTTACGTTATCACTCTTTATTTAAAAACGATTCGCCCTTATCAAGGCAAAAATATTTATAGGAACTTTTCTTAAGCCGAAATAATTTCAACGCTCTGACCTTTTATTCAACTAATATTTACTACCTGTAAAATTTTAAATACATCGATGGTCTTATGTCTAAAAGAGCGCGCGGCGTTTTTCGAATTTAAATTTTAGCTGGTACATCTCTGAATCATATAAAAGTTTATCTCAGCGTTTTACATGCACATAATACGAGAGAGAGTATACAGCTCGCTCTGCTCAAGAGAGCGAACTATAGGCGATGCATAAGAGCGAAAGAGACAGAGGGGCGAGCTTGCGAAGACGGCGCGGCATATACGTCCCGCAGCGTACCCTTCCCCGTACCGTTCACCGCCATCTCGTCTATACTCTAGATCAGAATGAGCGCGCTCGCTCTATCTCTTAAAGGCGTTGCATGTATTAGAGAGAAAGAGCTCTAGAGGTCTCCTTAGGAAGACAGAGACCATTCTATCGCCTGCTTGTTCTATTTTAAAAAACATAGCACGCACACTTTTTTTACCGTCTTTTACTTCAGAATATTATTAATGTTATTATACCCGAGGAACCGTGTATGAGAGAGAGAGAGTAGCATGCCCCTCTTTCTCTTTAGGAAGGCATGCTATAGCCTGTATACATTGCACGTTCAGCCCTTGAAACCTCTGCATGTGTGTGAGAGAAAGCGCTACAGTGAGCTCTGAAAAATTATTTTCACCTAGCACAATTTTTAATATCCAACACCAAAAAAGTGTCTTACGTTATAGAACTCTATTAAAAAAAAAAATGATTCATCCTTATCGAGACAAAAATTATTTTTATTTATAGAAAACTTTTCTTAAGCGAAATAATTTCAACGTTCTGACTTTTTATTCAACTAATATTTTAGTACAATTTTTCACTCCGGCCCGTTAAACAATCTGATGTTAAAAAATAAATTGTAAAAACTTTTGTCAAACGAAATAATTTCAAAACCTACCATTTCTCTTCCGAGGCTATCATAATCGCGATGACTTACTACGAATTGAGCTTCGGTGAGGAATTTATATAAGAAAGTCAAGGTAAATTGAATACATCACTGATCTTTTACTCTTATTTAATGATCATTATTGAATAAATATTCAAATTCTTTAAATAAATATCAATTTTCGTTCATATATATATTTCGTTATTTGCTCATAATTTCTTTAATAGTAGCCCGAAATGAATGGAAATTTTTTCGTTCTTCAATGCGCTTTTCAAAAAACAGCGAAAAATTATTTGAGGTGTATAGAGGCCTCTCTAGGAACACAGAGACAGTGCTACAGCATGCTTCTTTTTATTTTTTTTACACCCGAATAAATATCGTCAAGATTTTTCATCTAACAGTGATGTATGAAAAAGCGCACGATAGCGCTTTGTAAAAAGATACGAGAGAGAAAGAGAGAGAGAGAGAGAGTATACAGATCGCCCTGCTCAAGAGAGAGAGAGAGAGAGAACTATAGGTAGTGCATAAGAGCGAAAGAGATAGAGTTAGTTAGTTATTAGTAAGAGCGAAAGAGATAAGTTTCGAAATTATTTCGTTTAAGAAAAGTTTTTCACAATTTACTTTTTAACATTAGACACGTTAAGACAGAGACCATGCTATCGCCTGCTTCTTTTTATTTCAAACAAGATTGGCGCATACTTTTCTTTCTCACCGTCTTTAACTTCAGAATATTATTAATGTTATTATTTTTAGCATAGTACGTGCGTTTTTTTAAATATTATACCCGAGAAACCGCGGGAGAGACAGAGAGAAAGAGAGAGAGAGAGTACCAAGCGTCTCTTTCTCTCGAGGAAGCCATGCTATAGACTGTATACCATGCACACTCTGCTTCCTCCGAAGAAAAAATGTAGAAAAAAAATGGTAAGTTTCGAAATTATTTCGTTTAAGAAAAGTTTTTCATAATTTACTTTTTAACATTAGACACCTTAACGACTCGCGGAGAAAAAATTGTACCAAAGCAATAGTTGAATAAAAAAGTTTCAACGTTCTGACTTTCTAATCAACTAATATTTTGACACAATATTTCTCCCCAGCCTGTTAAACAATCCAATGTTAAAAATTAAATTATCAAAAACTTTTACTTAAACGCAATAATTCCAAGCCTCTTCTTCTTCTTCATCGGCCACATAATTGCATCGGCTTATCGTAAGCTCTCTGATGAGCGAGGACAAACATGCACAGAGTGAGAGTTTTTTCGTATCGCCGAATGAGAGAGAGCGAGAGAGAAAAGGTTTTGCTTTTTTAGCTTTAATAATTTCAAAACCTACCATTTTCCATAATTTGTGTTTACGGTTAAAAATAATTTGTCTTTCTTCATCGTTTTCTATTTTTCCAGCCTCGATTCTAGAGTCAACATTTGTTTATTCGTATCATCGAATGAGAGAGAAGAGAGAAGGTTTTACTTTTCATCTTCCTCCGAAGAAAAAATAGTAGAACAAACTGGTAAATTTCGAACTTATTTCGTTTAAGAAAAGTTTTTGACAATTTATTTTTTCACATTAGATTCCTAACTTAAAATTGTACCAAAGTATTCGTTGAATAAAAAAGTCAGAATTTCAACGTTCTGACTTTCCAATCAGCTAATATTATGGCATAATTTTTCTTCCCAACCCCTTGAACAATCTGATGTTAAAAATGGAATTATCAAAAACTTTTCTTAAACGCAATAATTTCAAACCATTTTTTCTTCATGGACCACATAATTGCGTCGGCTTATCGTTAGTTCTCTGCTGAGCGACAAACCCGTGAGGGCATACACGGAAATAAAGTCGTTATCTATCTATCTATTTTATCTATTTTTTTCTTCGGGGGCTACAAAATCGCGATGATTTATCGTTAGCTCTCTGATGAACGAGGACAAACATGCACAGAGTGAGAGAGAGTTTTTCTTTTTCATCTCTCGTCAAAGAATCATTTCACCTAAGACAATTATTAATAAGCGACATCAGGTTTTCTTTATTTCCAAAACTAATAACAATTTTATACACAAAGTGCTATTTTTTTAATTATATAATCACGATGTCTTATAATAAGTTCGCTGATGAGCAAACCGTGAGCGAAGTCTGTTAACACCCAGGGGGTACACTCTGCCTAGTTGTTGTTGTACATCCGCGCATATTTTACGACGTTTCGTTGGAACGACACGACGTACACTGTTTATGGATAATTTCGGTACTGCTGATGATATTGATGTTAAGAGAAACTCTCTACATATCTCTTTCTCCCCGCAGATGCGGCAAAGACGCGCCAGCAAGGATAATTTAATGAACTCTTCTACGCTTACAAATCCAAATCCATTTCTACTTCTTGATCTCCCTGATAAATATTCAATCAAGTGGTAATGTATATTAGAATTTTAATCGTTAGCACCTTCTTCTTCTTCTTCTTCTTCTTCGTCGTTTCAACTATGGAAGACAGAGAAATATGGCGTGAGAGAATATCGTATATACGTATCGTAACATAGGTACTTTATACATGATGTTTAGTACATACCTGTTTATCATTACTCCTTAACAGCTTTAAATTCTAGCTTATTGAACTTCGTGCCGTAATACTGCATAATTAGATTTTTGTTGTTTGAGGCCTTGCACATTTGTTGAAATTGCTCGGCCGCTTCTTCGAAAGCCTTGACGAACCTCGTTGATAGGTAGCACGTAAATTCATTATCCACGTCCACGACAATACGCGCGCCCCATTTCGGTTGTACGATTTTGATACCGGTTATATAGAAGTCTTTTTGGAGCTCCAACTCGGCTAATGAACTCTTTTACGCTTACAAATCCAAATCCATTTCTACTTCTTGATCTCCCTGATAAATATTCAATCAAGTGGTAATGTATATTAGAATTTTAATCGTTAGCACCTTCTTCTTCTTCTTCTTCTTCTTCTTCTTCTTCTTCTTCTTCTTCGACGTTTCAACTATGGAAGACAGAGAAATATGGCGTGAGAGAATATCGTATATACGTATCGTAACATAGGTACTTTATACATGATTTTTAGTACATACCTGTTTATCATTACTCCTTAACAGCTTTAAATTCTAGCTTATTGAACTTCGTGCCGTAATACTGCATAATTAGATTTTTGTTGTTTGAGGCCTTGCACATTTGTTGAAATTGCTCGGCCGCTTCTTCGAAAGCCTTGACGAACCTCGTTGATAGGTAGCACGTAAATTCATTATCCACGTCCACGACAATACGCGCGCCCCATTTCGGTTGTACGATTTTGATACCGGTTATATAGAAGTCTTTTTGGAGCTCCAACTCGGCTAATGAACTCTTTTACGCTTACAAATCCAAATCCATTTCTACTTCTTGATCTCCCTGATAAATATTCAATCAAGTGGTAATGTATATTAGAATTTTAATCGTTAGCACCTTCTTCTTCTTCTTCTTCTTCTTCTTCTTCTTCTTCTTCTTCTTCTTCGACGTTTCAACTATGGAAGACAGAGAAATATGGCGTGAGAGAATATCGTATATACGTATCGTAACATAGGTACTTTATACATGATTTTTAGTACATACCTGTTTATCATTACTCCTTAACAGCTTTAAATTCTAGCTTATTGAACTTCGTGCCGTAATACTGCATAATTAGATTTTTGTTGTTTGAGGCCTTGCACATTTGTTGAAATTGCTCGGCCGCTTCTTCGAAAGCCTTGACGAACCTCGTTGATAGGTAGCACGTAAATTCATTATCCACGTCCACGACAATACGCGCGCCCCATTTCGTTTGTACGATTTTGATACCGGTTATATAGAAGTCTTTTTGGAGCTCCAACTCGGCTAGTCTTTTGACAGGGAGAAGTGTCTCCAGGCGGCCTACTTGGTTGATGCGTGATCGGTGGTTTCGAAATGGCGGGCCACATCGACATCTTCACTAACTGTCAAATGGATCGCGCCTTGTCCCTCGCGACTAACAACTGTCGCTGTAAAGTAGCGGTTCTCAAGGAAATATCACGCATCCATGCTCAGGGGTGAATCATCGATGCACCCCTCCTCCGCACCGTGTACCATACAAGCCACTACTAAGGCTGGTGGTGTTTTAAACGACGGCGTAATTTCATAAATTTGTGTCGCCTTCACAACTGCATCAAAACCCTCGTCGATAACACACACCCCCGTTAACCCATTACACGATGTTTGTTGAACAACGGCACGACACACGCGGGAGCTCAGCCGAACAACACACTCTAACCCCACCTTAATAACGAAGGATGCCACTATCACACCGTGCTGCTCGTCGATATAATATTTTTCTAACGCAGCGCGCAGCTGCGTATACGCCTCTGTAATTAGAGGTGTACGAATGTACACCTCATCAAACCCGAAAGCACCGACCACCTCACACAGGAATGTGTCTGGTAAAACCGATGGGGTATAAATGTCCTTCATGTTCGCGGCTGCTCTGTAGAATGATAACTGGTTTCTAAAGGCAGCGAGAGATCATCATCACCCCTGCATTTTACACGCATATAACGCAGCGATACAAGAGAAAAAGCAACGGTGATTGTCACGGCCTTATGTCTCAGCATTTTTGCAGAAGCATTTGACCCCTCGTTATGAGAAATAAAGACGAGGGCTACAGCGCGTGTATATATTATGTCAAAACATTGTCTAGACATCTACAAAAGATGCGAGAAGACTCGCTCGCGCATAGCGCAGTTTTTGATTACTTTAGCAACGATGAGGGTGATTAAGAACTTTCAACACCGTGTCAGATTTGGAAAACTCGGGATGCTTATAACAAAAAAATAAAAAAATATAATATACATAAAAAGTTGATCGATCGATATCGCGAGCGGTGGGTCTCAAACCCAAACCGAGTTGGAGAGTAAGTATAAATAAAATTCTCCTTAATTCAAGATTTTCTTTAAAAATTATATCTTCTGCTCTCCGTCCGTTATTAACGCTCTCCTCCAATCTTCTTGCGATGCTTCCCCACACACTGCTTCCAATACAATACAATTATTTCTAAGTGGAAGTTGCTCCTATATTTAGTATTTCTAAAGAAAAAACATTCGTCAAATGTATTTATACTCTCTCCCCTCCATCACCATTTGTTCTTTAGTAAGCGAGAAGTTGCTCCTACATTTAGTATTTCTAAAGAAAAAAACCTCCGTCAAATGTATTTATACTCTCTCCCCTCTGTCATCATTTTTTGCTTTAGGAGTACTAAATGCAGGAGCAGCGCCCTACTTAGAAATAATTTTATTGTATTGGAAGCAGTGTGTGGGGAAGCATCGCAAGAAGATTGAAGGAGAGCATTAATAATGGATATGCGCGATCGTAATATAATTGATGTTTTTTGCCAAAATATTATTTTTAAAATACGAATGTGTGCAGTGTTACCAGTTTTAATTAAACTGAAGGTTTTCAATGACGATGATGTCAACTTACCGAGTTGGAGAGTAAGTATAAATAATATTCTCCTTTATTTCAAGATTTTCTTTGTTATATATTATATTTGTTTTTCAGAGGAGGATACATTGTAAAGATATAGCGCAAGATATCGTACTAACGATAAAGACACGAGGACCGTACGCATACGAAAAATTTATACAGGCATTACGTCAAACAGGTCACAATGATGAAGCTGATCTTCTTGAATATGCAAGATTCATAGATGATATCAAATCATTTAATATTATTGATACAATTGCTACCAGTCGCAATTAATGAATCGTCAAAAAATTCACCATCTGAATTTCAAAAGATTCCACACTACAATCGAATCGGTCATGAAGAGTTTACGGTAAAACATCACAACCATCGCAGAATATCTTCAGGGAGATCAAGAAGTAGAAATGGATTTGGATTTGTAAGCGTAGAAGAGTTCATTAAATTATCCTTGCTGGCGCGTCTTTGCCGCGTCTGCGGGGAGAAAGAGATATGTAGAGAGTTTCTCTTAACATCAATATCATCAGCAGTCCCGAAATTATCCATAAACAGTGTACGTCGTGTCGTTCCAACGAAACGTCGTAAAATATGCGCGGATGTACAACAACAACTAGGCAGAGTGTACCCCCTGGGTGTTAACAGACTTCGCTCACGGTTTGCTCATCAGCGAACTAATTATAAGACATCGTGATTATATAATTAAAAAAATAGCACTTTGTGTATAAAATTGTTATTAGTTTTGGAAATAAAGAAAACCTGATGTCGCTTATTAATAATTGTCTTAGGTGAAATGATTCTTTGACGAGAGATGAAAAAGAAAAACTCTCTCTCACTCTGTGCATGTTTGTCCTCATTCATCAGAGAGCTAACGATAAATCATCGCGATTTTGTAGCCCCCGAAGAAAAAAATAGATAAAATAGATAGATAGATAACGACTTTATTTCCGTGTATGCCCTCACGGGTTTGTCGCTCAGCAGAGAACTAACGATAAGCCGACGCAATTATGTGGTCCATGAAGAAAAAATGGTTTGAAATTATTGCGTTTAAGAAAAGTTTTTGATAATTCCATTTTTAACATCAGATTGTTCAAGGGGTTGGGAAGAAAAATTATGCCATAATATTAGCTGATTGGAAAGTCAGAACGTTGAAATTCTGACTTTTTTATTCAACGAATACTTTGGTACAATTTTAAGTTAGGAATCTAATGTGAAAAAATAAATTGTCAAAAACTTTTCTTAAACGAAATAAGTTCGAAATTTACCAGTTTGTTCTACTATTTTTTCTTCGGAGGAAGATGAAAAGTAAAACCTTCTCTCTTCTCTCTCATTCGATGATACGAATAAACAAATGTTGACTCTAGAATCGAGGCTGGAAAAATAGAAAACGATGAAGAAAGACAAATTATTTTTAACCGTAAACACAAATTATGGAAAATGGTAGGTTTTGAAATTATTAAAGCTAAAAAAGCAAAACCTTTTCTCTCTCGCTCTCTCTCATTCGGCGATACGAAAAAACTCTCACTCTGTGCATGTTTGTCCTCGCTCATCAGAGAGCTTACGATAAGCCGATGCAATTATGTGGCCGATGAAGAAGAAGAAGAGGCTTGGAATTATTGCGTTTAAGTAAAAGTTTTTGATAATTTAATTTTTAACATTGGATTGTTTAACAGGCTGGGGAGAAATATTGTGTCAAAATATTAGTTGATTAGAAAGTCAGAACGTTGAAACTTTTTTATTCAACTATTGCTTTGGTACAATTTTTTCTCCGCGAGTCGTTAAGGTGTCTAATGTTAAAAAGTAAATTATGAAAAACTTTTCTTAAACGAAATAATTTCGAAACTTACCATTTTTTTTCTACATTTTTTCTTCGGAGGAAGCAGAGTGTGCATGGTATACAGTCTATAGCATGGCTTCCTCGAGAGAAAGAGACGCTTGGTACTCTCTCTCTCTTTCTCTCTGTCTCTCCCGCGGTTTCTCGGGTATAATATTTAAAAAAACGCACGTACTATGCTAAAAATAATAACATTAATAATATTCTGAAGTTAAAGACGGTGAGAAAGAAAAGTATGCGCCAATCTTGTTTGAAATAAAAAGAAGCAGGCGATAGCATGGTCTCTGTCTTAAGGTGTCTAATGTTAAAAAGTAAATTGTGAAAAACTTTTCTTAAACGAAATAATTTCGAAACTTATCTCTTTCGCTCTTACTAATAACTAACTAACTCTATCTCTTTCGCTCTTATGCACTACCTATAGTTCTCTCTCTCTCTCTCTTGAGCAGGGCGATCTGTATACTCTCTCTCTTTCTCTCTCTCTCTCTCTCTCGTATCTTTTTACAAAGCGCTATCGTGCGCTTTTTCATACATCACTGTTAGATGAAAAATCTTGACGATATTTATTCGGGTGTAAAAAAAATAAAAAGAAGCATGCTGTAGCACTGTCTCTGTGTTCCTAGAGAGGCCTCTATACACCTCAAATAATTTTTCGCTGTTTTTTGAAAAGCGCATTGAAGAACGAAAAAATTTCGATTCATTTCGGGCTACTATTAAAGAAATTATGAGCAAATAACGAAATATATATATGAACGAAAATTGATATTTATTTAAAGAATTTGAATATTTATTCAATAATGATCATTAAATAAGAGTAAAAGATCCGTGATGTATTCAATTTACCTTGACTTTCTTATATAAATTCCTCACCGAAGCTCAATTCGTAGTAAGTCATCGCGATTATGATAGCCTCGGAAGAGAAATGGTAGGTTTTGAAATTATTTCGTTTGACAAAAGTTTTTACAATTTATTTTTTAACATCAGATTGTTTAACGGGCCGGAGTGAAAAATTGTACTAAAATATTAGTTGAATAAAAAGTCAGAACGTTGAAATTATTTCGCTTAAGAAAAGTTTTCTATAAATAAAAATAATTTTTCTCTCGATAAGGATGAATCATTTTTTTTTTAATAGAGTGCTATAACGTAAGACACTTTTTTGGTGTTGGATATTAAAAATTGTGCTAGGTGAAAGTAATTTTTCAGAGCTCACTGTAGCGCTTTCTCTCACACACATGCAGAGGTTTCAAGGGCTGAACGTGCAATGTATACAGGCTATAGCATGCCTTCCTAAAGAGAAAGAGGGGCATGCTACTCTCTCTCTCTCATACACGGTTCCTCGGGTATAATAACATTAATAATATTCTGAAGTAAAAGACGGTAAAAAAAAGTGTGCGTGCTATGTTTTTTAAAATAAAACAAGCAGGCGATAGAATGGTCTCTGTCTTCCTAAGGAGACCTCTAGAGCTCTTTCTCTCTAATACATGCAACGCCTTTAAGAGATAGAGCGAGCGCGCTCATTCTGATCTAGAGTATAGACGAGATGGCGGTGAACGGTACGGGGAAGGGTACGCTGCGGGACGTATATGCCGCGCCGTCTTCGCAAGCTCGCCCCTCTGTCTCTTTCGCTCTTATGCATCGCCTATAGTTCGCTCTCTTGAGCAGAGCGAGCTGTATACTCTCTCTCGTATTATGTGCATGTAAAACGCTGAGATAAACTTTTATATGATTCAGAGATGTACCAGCTAAAATTTAAATTCGAAAAACGCCGCGCGCTCTTTTAGACATAAGACCATCGATGTATTTAAAATTTTACAGGTAGTAAATATTAGTTGAATAAAAGGTCAGAGCGTTGAAATTATTTCGGCTTAAGAAAAGTTCCTATAAATATTTTTGCCTTGATAAGGGCGAATCGTTTTTAAATAAAGAGTGATAACGTAAGAAAAATAAAATAAAAGAAATCGACTGTAGCCACACCCTCACCCTTACAGAAAATTTCCTTTTGTGTAATCATCTCGCACAGATTGTTGAAATTATTTCGCTGCTGGAAAGTTTTTCTGACAATTTAATTTTAAACGCCGAGCTGTTTAACGGGCCAAGGAGAACATTTGTTAACTACTGGCGATTAAAATTTTAACGATGTTGACTGAACAATTTTAGACTTTTCAAATTATAGCGTTGAAGGAAAATTTTATATCATTCGAAAATGGAAGAAGCGGCCTGTAGCACTGAAAATCGAATCGAGTTTGGAAAAAAATAGAAAACAATAAAGAAAGAAATTTTTTATTATCGTTAAAAGTAAAATTATGAAAAAACATAAAAACTGTCTTATGGTAAAGGAAGCTCTCTCTCTCTCTCTCTCTCTCTCTCTCTCTCTTTCTCTATCTATCTATCTATCTATCTTTCTCGATAGACAGCTATAGCTCTTTCTCTCTCTTGCGCACACAGCGATTTAAAAAGGCAGAGAGCACATGGTCTCTGATTCAAAGTATAGACGAGGTGGTGGTGAACGGTAAGAGGGGTATGCTACAGACCATATATGCCATTAGCGGGCTCTCCTCTTTGTGCGGATCTTCGTGAACACACTCGATCTCTCTCTCTCTCTCTCTCTCTCTCTTACGCGGGACCTATGGACCTACAGCTGCTGTGTTCTATATGCTATTAACGGTGTCCCCTCTTTGTGCGGCTGTTCGTATAGAGCGCTCTTTCTTACAAGGGGAAGATCAGACGGGCGGGTTTTAGTTTTTTATATTTATACCAGGTGAGGGTGACCACCCACATATTCATTTGCCAATGTAGTAGCGCGCAACTCTTAAGAATTTTTGAAAAAATCCACATTGAAAATTGCCTATCCGTGGAAAAGGAGCTCGCGCTTAATACTTATCGCTCTTTTAACATAGTAAGTTATCGGCAGGCTCTCGGGGTTGGCACGCTCTGAAAAATAAAAAATTGTGGCAATGTAAGCGGCGCTCCACCATACCGACATGCTCCGAAAAAAAATTACGAAAATAAAAAGAGAATAAAAAGCAGCCTGTAGCAGGCGTTCTATCTTTCTAGAGAGGCTACTATAGCTCTTTCTCGCTCGTACACACAGCTGATTAAAAAACAGAGAACGCACGACCATTGCTTTAAAGCGTAGGCGCGGTGGCGGCGAAAGGGAGAGGGGCGCACTACAGGCCGCGCGTGCTATTCACGGCATCTCCTCTTTGTGCGGCTGTTCGTTAGCTCGCTCGCTTTCTCTCTCTCTCTCTCGCACGTGCTCTACGACTCTACAGCTGATCATATACCCTATCAACGGCGTCTCCTCTTTGTGCGGCTGTTCGTACAGATACCTGTATGCTCTCTCTTGCACCTACAGTAATTTCTATAACTCTTTCTCTCTCGTTTTTTCACGTTAATTCAAATAAATCACCATACTATATGCAGCCACTATTGCTCACTGTTTTGTACATTGTATAATCGATGTACTTGAGAGTTTGGGTTCAAAATTTTGGGGTTTCCGAAAGGTCGACCCTTCATTGAAACATTTAACTTTAATAATACACGCGTCCTAGTGTATAATAGTATAACAATACCACGTTTCGCGTAAACGATTTTTCTTGTTTATAAAGTCTAGACAGTGTTTTGTTAGCAGCTATAATATAGGCACGTTCCGTCGTCGCATGATCTATCTGTCTCGGTGTCGCTATTTTTCTCATACCAATGCGTCATATGCACGTGCAAAAACGCTGAGGTGAGCTTCGGGATGATTCTGAGTTGCACCGCAGGCTGGTAGCAGGGTGTTCACGGCTCTCAACGGTCGTTAGAATTCAGTCATTCTTCGCGTAGCATGTCCCGCAGAGTGGGGGGCTGGAATGGGCCAAGGAGTGGGTGTCGCCATAGTGCTCACACACGGTAAAATATATATATATCGAGTACAAACAGGTATATATATATAATACTCTGCAGGCCGCGGTCGACCCGCAGAGTAGGGATAGCAATGGGTCCAGGAGTGGGTGTCGCCATAGTGCTCACACACGGTAAAATATATATATATCGAGTACAGATAGGTATATAGATTGTGACGTTGCACAATACACCCTCCGCCCGGCCTCGTCCCAAAGGCAACCGTCCCCCGAAATCTGCAAATAAAAGCTAAGTATAAATTATACATCGTAACATAGTAATAAGAACTGTGCAAAAACTTACCCGGGAGGCCAGTCGCTCGCAGGACTGACCCCGGCAGTCCCTATCAGCCCGCCATCATCACCATCATCGTCGTCGTCGTCGTCGTCGTCGTCGTCGTCGTCGTCGTCGTCGTCGTCGTCGTCGTCGTCGTCGTCGTCGTCGTCATCGTCGTCGTCGTCGTCGTCGTCGTCGTCGCCGCCGTCGTCACCATCGCAACCTTGGCATACTTAACCTGAAAAGTCAAAGGAAGAAAGGAACCATCGAGAAATTAAAAGGAAGAATAAAGGAAATTACTTACCCGGACCGTCCAAGAATCCTTCCCCCGTCTAGTCAGCCCAAACAGCGGCGTCGCACACTCCCAGAGGAAACCGAAGAAAGTATCCAAAAGCACGTAAAACACACGCCGCACACTCGAAAACTTTCACCTGTCAAAATGATGCAAACGTCCGTCCCCGCACCCCAGCCATCCATCGGCTGAGCGGCGAACGAACCGAAGATGGCAGCAGCGCACGGCGATCCCGAAAATCCCCATTACCCGCAATTACACATTTCCCTATGCAAATATCCCTGACATATCGACCGCCCTACTTACCAACCCGTCCCCGATAGATCCCGCTACCGTCAGGCACGTAATCAATCATACGCCTGACCCATCTATCGACCCGTGACGCTGCTGCCGAAGGATCGAGCGACCCGTGGTCGATGCCGGTAAGCTCGGCCAATCAACGGCCGAGAAAATTATCGAGCTTCCGGCATGCCACGAGGCCGTCACTTTGCGACGAGCCGGCGACCAGATGAGAAGCCGAAATTTTGCGAGACGGATATGAGAGAAAATTTTGAGAAAAGAGAAATTAAGTGAGAAATTAGAGAAAGTATAAAGAATTATAGAAAGAGCGAGAAGTGTGTAGAGTGTGTGAGGAGAGAAAGTTCGAGCGTGTGAGGAATAAGGAAACGAGGAGAAAGACAAAAAGGATCTAGCGAGAAAAGCGGAATAAGGACAGATCGAGGACGAGAATAAGAAGGAAGGACGAAGTCGAGAAAAGAACGGAGAAAATCGAGAGAGACAGCCGACCGGTAAGTGTTTGCACAGTTCCCCCGGCATTACACTTACGACGGCTATTATCCCCCCCCCCTTTTTTTCGAGCGTGCATACATCGTACCGAAAATTTTTCTTTGAGTCTTTGTACCCATTGCTATTTTTCTTTCTTTTTGTCGAGTCGAAATTTATAACGAATTTATTTTCCCCAAATCTGGTGTTGCGCATACAAGTTATCTTCCCTCCCCCGTTGCGTGCGTGCAGATCTAGGCAAATACCATTGCATAAGAGTGTAAATAAAATAACTTGTGATATTGCGAAACCGGTGGGACGGTTGGAATAATTAAGGAAAAGCGAAATAATATACGCCATAATTTATCTAGTCAGTCCGCGTGTAAGAAAATTTCACGGTCATTCCCTCCCCTCCCCGCCTGGCCCGCCTGGCCATCTCCCTCATACGCACAAGTCGAGCGACGGCTACCGTCGAGCGACGCTCCCGCACCCGCCTACCCCCTTACCACCCAATCGCCTCGCGTACCGTTACATTTTCCCTTCTCCCCGCCTGCCCCTCTCCTAAGATCGACCGAAATAATAGATCGTAAGACCGAGCGAATATTTGTGAGAATAGGTATTTTTCTTTTTCTGTATCGAGAGTGTCGAGACTGTATTATTTTTTTTTTGTAAGCGGCGTTCGGCGAGAAGCGATCGCCCGAATATCGCGAATAAATTCGCCTCTCTCAAATATTATTTCCCTAACACCAAAGCCAGTGGTAATTATTAAGAGGCCATATAGAGTCGGAGAACCTTCCCCTGAGATCCCGTCCGACCCTTCCCCTCCCATCAGCTAGCCTTTAAGCACAGTTGTGATACATTATTTTGTTATTTAATTATTTAAAATAACTGGCGCCCAAAAATTACAAAGTATAAAACTGTTTGTTTTGGAATAATATTTTTTTTTCTATCGCCCCGGAGATAGTCCGCCGATCATTTATTTTTTTTTACACTGTCAAGGAGATCGAATAAAACTTGTCATTTTTTTATTTTTTTTCTCTTTTGGATATTAAACATAATTATTATTTTCCCCCTCTCCCCGCTTCCCCGAATTCCCTCCCACCATCGGCGTGACAAGATATAATACTCTGCGGGCTGCGGTCGACCCGCAGAGTAGGGGTAGCAGTGGGTCCAGGAGTGGGTGTCGCCATAGTGCTCACACACGGTAAAATATATATATATATCGGGCAGAAACAGGCATATATATATACTACCCTGCGGGCCGTACTCGGCGACCACGGGGTGGGGATACGCGTGCTCGCGATCGCTACAAGAGTCTTCCACGTACATTTAAATGCATAGCGATCTTTGGTGCAGAGGCAACGACTCAGACTGGTAGTCCGAGGGTCGACGGTTCGAGTCTCACCGCCGGCATCGAATTTTTTTAATTATAAAATTCACATTTATAAACACACACACACACACATATATATATATATATAAAAGAAAAATGGCGGAAACAAAAGCAGCGTGTCACTATACCGACACGCTCCGGAAAAATAAAAATGTCAAAAATAAAAACAGCGCTCCGCTATACCGACACGCTCAGAAAAATTATATATATATATATAAAGGCGTGCGCACTATAGCGACTCGACCCATCCCCCCTTCTCCCCCCGCGCCTCTTCACCCCCGCACCCACGACCGACCGAGCCACGGACTCGGCGGCCGCGGAGTGGGGGAAAAGGAGTGGGGATAGGAGTGGGGATAGGAGTGGGGGTCGCCATAGTGCGCACCCTACTACTCGCGTCTAAACGGGCCAGCGTAGTGTCAATACCCCGCACTGGCTGTGCTTGAGGTGCATCCACGTTAAAAACAGGCTGCGTATGACTTTGTGTGTTCAGGCGCGTTAGATGCTCCTCCGGCACGAGTACCATTTTTCTTGCGTGCTCCATTATCCACGACCGCCGATCAAACTTGATAGAACAGTACCTAGTATTGGTGCTAATAAGAGAGGTAGAAATCCACCGCTTTGAACAACAAACCGTTTTTTACTCTTCCAACAGCCCTTTTTTGAGGCTAAACGCCGGAGAACCGGTGCGTGTCGGCGTAATTTTTTTCTCTGGTCGGGCTTCAGTGGTACATTACCGCAGAGAACGTTCAACGCACACTCACAAATACAGCGGATAATGCTTGGATCCGCTTTGCGTAAAACAGCCTTGCGCTGCTCCTTATTCAGGTGTTGAAGAGCACGCAATATCGCAACGTGTTTTTTGCAGAGCGGTGAACCACCCTGCGCCATTACGTCTGATGAACTGCCGACCGTCCTGATGTATCACTCCTTTTTAAACCCTTTGCACGACATGTCTTTGGGGCTGTGGTCGCCCTAAGAATGTACCACACACACTGACAAACGGAGTGACTAGCACTTATTAGTTTTTTGTGCGTGTCAGGTGTATTACGCGCTGTGTTGGGTTGTTGAAATACACTCAATATAGCTATACATTTTTCGTGACACGACGATGCTTTAGGCGCCATTACATGCGTTGAACTGGTAATTCGCTTGTGCCCGAACTGCTTTTTAACTTTTTCCGCGGTATGTACACAAAATGATGGGTGTCGTCGGGAAAAATACAAGTACGGTATCTACAGTTATCAGGTGTTGATTATTTCAAATCGAGTAACAAATAACCATGCGGTTTCGATGTTGCGTCATGATAGGCCTCTTGTAGAAACCGCGGGTTTTCCGGGCATACCTGGCGCGCGAGATGTTGAATTTGAGCACGATCACGAGGATTTTTAAAAATTACGATATAATTGGCGTTCAATGAAATATCGCGTTGACCGTGTCCTTGATGGAACAAGTTTTGGGTAATAAAAATAACACTCAGGTTTTTATGATGGCTACCTTTGGTGAAAAGATCTACAACGCTGTTGTTCGATGCCTCGCGCATCAAATCGTCGATTATTATGAGTTTTGCACGAGGATCGTTCGCGTAATCGGCACTCTGAGGCAGGCCTTCATGAAATTCTATTGATGTGCCGTACTCTGTGTATGCAGGCTGCCACTCGGAATAATAAAAAATAATTCTCTCGAACGGCTCACTGTTCATACGCTCTATGAACTTCAAAAACTTTTTTACAAAGTACGTTTTACCGCAGCCCATGGGACCACAGATCATCGAGGTCCAGGGATGCTTCCACCGTGTGTCCATCAGGACGAATGAGTATGTTTTATTCACGACTGTATAATTTAAAGTATTCGTCATATGTATACGGATTTTTATTTTACAATATCAGTGCAAACATTTCACAATGATAGCATAAATATTTACAATAATAACAGTACTTTACAATATTAAACCCTGTAGCCGTAAGGGAGCGAGCCATATTCGCCGTCACGTCTTCGTTTGATGCTCGATGGCATACAGGTTTTTGTTTCGGGCCGCGTAACGACCTGGTGGAATGCCGTTCGTCTAATAGCATCGTAGCGTAATACAATTGGTGCCTCTCTCTCACCAGTTACAAAGGTGCGCACAGATCGGTAATTGATTAACGAGCTATTGGTAAAATTGAGTGTTATGCCCTTTACTTTACACACCTCGCTTTCGGAGCCGTCGGGGCATTGCACAATAAACGAATAAAATTTCGGACCACCAGAAACAAAACTTTTTATATAACTACCCTCACCATAAGAGCATAACTCATCGGTAACATCCCCTAAAAGTTGACCGGTCGGAGGTTCGTATTCACAGGTGTCATTCTTCTTCGATACATATATCACAGAGTCTGTATCACAGTATAGTGCACGAGGACCCAAGCGCTCGAGATAACTATATAATTTCAAACGCGCTTGTGCTGTTGTATATGCTGCTATTACAACGTTTGCTATATCAGAAGGTATTACAGCGGTGTCGACCCTCGTGTAATTAATATATAGTATCTCGTTATTAACAGGTAGAATACCTGTGATTTCATATTCAGGACTGGTCAATAATTCCATGAGCTTTTCACGAGACGAAATTATTGTCGTTTGCGGTAAGTTCTCACGCTGACCGAATTTACCCCAAAAAGAATTAAGGCATAGTTTAGCTACAGAGCGTAACCCTGGGTTTTTTCTAATATTGCAGCGGTCTAGCTTAACACCTTCAGACCTCTCAAAAGCTGCTATGTATTGCTCTTGCGCCGTTTCATCCCCCAAACAACTTTCGGGCCAGCCACTGGCCTCCTGTTTGATTTTCAAAAATGTATTTATATAGGAAGCAAAGAGGCCCCCCTCTTGAGTTTCACGATTGAGCTGTGTGATCTCATACTGCCAGATTTCGTATACTTCGATAACTATATAACCGCATAAGATAGCTTTGCGTAGCTCATCGACCACCCATGTACCATCAAACATACGGTCAGAAGGATCTTCATGCGTGCATGTTTCTGGGTTCATACTCTCGGAACAGCTACGGCATAGAGGAAATAACAATCGGTGGTGCATACGCACCGGTAATACGGGGTGATAAAGATTCGTAGGTGGTAATACACGGCATTTAACAAGACCCTCTACGTGTGAAAGATCATTATTATTTGGACCTGTCAGTTCAATGCATTCAGAGCCCGTATATACGCGGGGGTGTCCTACGGGATATTTGCCAAATTTACAGATGTAAGGGTATAAAGAACAGACATCCACATAACGTATCTGCTCCGAATTCTGGGCGTCGTAAAGCGTAACCATGTTTTCTGTACGCCCCCCAAAGAAAGCATCGCGTGGGTTAAGAGGCTCTATACCAACTAAAGGATGGTTCTTTATGAGTGCACGCATTTCCGCATCAGCTTCTAACAAGCGATCGTACTCGCACTCCCAAATCTCTGTTAATACATGACCTCCCTCTCGAATCCTATTCGATATACTTATAGTTTTTTCGAGACGTTCGTCCATCGATGTACCATCACTCTGTCGCCGTTCCCTGTTTAAAGGGTAACATCGCGGATACCCGTGCCAATAACACCCGTGAAATTGTAATACATAAGAGGTATCGTCTGTTTTGTAGTAACCGTCTACTAGTAAATTTTGCAATATTTGAAATTCACGTCCCCGGCCTGCATGAAGAATTCGTTGCCCTAGAGAGTGTTCCATCCACACGAGCCATGAAACTGTTTTTTTAGATTGGTTATGAGCCCATCTGTAGCCGTTCGTTGGAATAATACCTATCGTGTTATCTTTCAAAAAGTTTTTACGAAAAACGCGAAAACAGGCTGACGCTATTGTTGTGCACTCTTCGAACGGGCAGACATTGCCACTGGCAATAAACATATTCCGAAAAGCCATACACGCCCGCCTTAATATCGTAACATCTGTCGTGCAATAATCAACAATTTCTTTCTGAAAATTGAACAGATAATTACGATCTTTCAATGACCGGTACCACGCAAGAAATTGTTCGCGCTCACCAGCACGCATTGTATCAGGTGAATAATATTCCAGGCTTGGTAGAGGACCTTCATATTTTTGGTTTTCCGGTCTGTTGAATAAATGAGGAAAAGTGCCTTTTGTGACAGTATTCGCGAGACCAAAGGCTTTTGGTAAAGCGCTTAAAGACATGTGAAAGTAGTGTAGGCTATCGAGAAACACAAGATTTTCAAGCCGCATCGTAATTATTTTTGTACCGTTCATGATTAGCGATGGTAGCTGTGTCTTTTTTTCTTCGATTAAATACCGCAAAATAAACTGCGCATCAAAGCCCCCTGCGTTATGAGCAATACAAATTGTACGAGAAAATCCCTTGATACTCGTCATAGCTAATTCTACAAGCTGAGCTACGGGACTATGCTTGAAAACAAACTCGTGCACGCCGCAATATTCGCACGGCTCTGTTATGGTATCATCAGTACAACAAAACGTACAGAGTCGTTGAGCTACGCAAAGGTTTGGTTCATGAGCAAAAGTAGAGGTGTCACCCTTTAAAGGCGTGCACTGCTGTGTTTCAAAGTCATAGAAAATGAAAACTGCTTTACACGTGTCTTTATATGTACGAAGACTTTTCATGAAACACATATGATTATTCGGCTCGTTGTGTTTACACGTCTTGCAGTATTTCACACCGCATATATGTTTCTTCCGTTCTAAAGGTCTTATCGTTTGGAAACACCAACGACAGCGTTTCACAGTTTCGCACACACTCGCTCTTCGACGGTTCCTGACTACAGCGACAGTCTTGTGTTTTTGCAAACACTGATCTCCGAAAAAAATGCGATTACAATCTGCACATTTAATTGCATCATCTGTGTTAGGATTGCAGGGCGGTAGCGTAAAACACCGAGGACATTTTTTTTTTGAACATCTATGATCATCTCGACGACTACGTACATTGCAACTTGAGCAAAAATCTCTACCGCCTACAGCACCCCGGAGATTCAAAATAGGCTGGAAATGATGTGTACGTTCATAATACAATATATATAACGTGTATTTTATCGTGCGTGCAGAAGCCGAAAAGCGCTTTCTACCATCGAACAAAGGTTTTTCACGCCGTCCCAGAGTTAGAAACTCGTACACAACAATAGCGATACCGTCGCGCATTAAATAATCTTGATATTGGGCGATCTCATATACGCCACAACCGTTTGCAGGTACAATGATATTAGCTGCTCTCGTAAGATCAATAGCCTCATTTCTCTGCAGTGCCCCGTTAATCTGCCTAATACGCTGCCATCTAGTGTGTAATTCCCCCGATCGTATTTCACCCCGCTCGGCATATGCGCGTGCTGCTACCAGTGAGCGTGGTAAGCATAAATTATCAAAATTACGGATTGCCAATATCGATTGTTTCGTAACAGCCTCGTGGGTCAGACCTTTTCTACCACGACCCTCGACGCCTCTCACTATACAGGTTTTTATAACGCACACATCACCGATATTCAAAGATGCCGCACTCTGAGCAACGCTAGTTATCAATTGCCAGACATCTTCAAACGTATAGTCTCTGGCGGGTCGGAAGGACAACCATACTGGTCCGTGTGCTAAACTATCTGCTGTAAATGACATTCCTACATAGTCACCACCGGCACAGGTGCTGGTGATGTGTGTCAGAAGATCACGGAATGCACCACCGAGCCAATCTATTACAGACAAGCCTACGTGAGGTGGTCTGATACGCAGCGTAGTTTCGCGTCCTTGAAGTTTGAAACGTTTAAAATATCGCGTAAAATCCCTGATGATCTCGAAGCGGTTTCCGGGCGGTTGAACATCCCTGAACCGCTCTGTACCAGTGTATGTACGCCTCTTCCCAGCGCCAAGCTGCGTCTCTGAAAATAAATGCGGGTGATTATCTTTACATTGTTAACGTATACATACATTTTTCAAGCCTATTATCAGTATTATTGGTACCTTTTATATAATAGAATTCGGCCATTCATCAAACAATAATCCCTGTGCTGAATAACCTACGGTAGATTAGCCATTGCGTTTATTTGCTCACTAGAATAAGCGCTTTACTTATTAGATATAAAAGTAGGCTATGCTTACCAGAGTCGGTTTCATCCAAGAGATGTTGAAACCAATCATCAATTAATGGTATTGGCTCTTCATCGTTGTTCATCATATTGCCCTCTATCGGGTATTCCCATATCTGATTCTCATACTGTTGAACAACCCTATTATCTTCTATCACTTCTTCCGCCGCTTCTTCTTCTTCTTCATCTCCTTGCGCTGATAAAACGACGGCGTTACGATCGTCAGACATATTAGCGAAAACATCTTCTTCTTCTTCTTCTTCTTCTTCTTCGTCGCTGCTACCCGTATCGATTATTTCAGATCTTCCGATGCTTTTTGATCTTTGGCATAGTCCTGAAGGACCTGCAATCGGCTCACTTTGCTGTTCTCCATAGGTTTGTCCCAGTGCTTCTAAAGAAGAGAATAAGAATAAAGTTAAGCTCGCAATATTGAAAAATCAATGGTTTTGTTACACGAAAAGAATTTCTTATTAATTTTTATTGTGAAAATTTGTACGTTACATTAAAATTTACTGCTAATTTCAGTAAAAATTCTTGAAAATTTTTTTAATTTCTGTCATGAAACAGTAAATTTTTTATTCATTTCCGTTAAATGTATAATTTATTTCCTAAAACTTGAAGATTTGCACATTTGTCACTCGGCTACTATAATTTCATAGTAAAAATTACTTAAAGATTCTTTCCGTGCAGTTACGTAGTAGCTCGAAGAATGAATATTTATAAATTTTCGATAAGTTAATCTAAATACTTACGTTTCACGATATGTTTCTCCAAATTTTCTACAGTGCAGACAGCATCTACAAGAGCAGTTTCTTCATCACTCGATGCGTCCCAAAGTTGCCGATAACCTATTATATCATTTCCGACATATTATGTTGTTTTCATTATTTTTTACAATTTGTAAAAAAGTACTTACTTCTGATTTCATCAGCAATACCACGAACACTCTGAGATTCTTGAAGGCCTCTTCTCTGTAACTCCTCATACACACACGTTAACACCCTCTGACCCCGCAATATACCTCTGTTATACGCCGTCACTATGTTGCGCAAAGGCGCCCACCATATAAGGTACTTCAATCGATTGATGAGTTTATCACCCGATAAATGTTTTAATTCGTAACACCACTGCCTGTCGCAACGACGCTGTATCTGTACACTGTGCAATTGTACAAAACGCAAAAAATCGCGAATACATTTACGAAGGGTGCGGTCTGCCATCACTCACAATAAAATATAATGCACTGTTACGCTGTTCGATTAAGACTGTAACTTTTGCATCATCTTAAGTGTATAAAAGACGATCTCGCGCTCGTGTTTGATTTGCCGGCATTTTTGATCGAATCAACAAGGCACGTCTTGTTTAAAATATGCAAGGGGTGTCAGTTTCACGAGGCGTTAGCGTAGACTAAACGTCTTTATACATATAAGATTAAAAATTTGAACGTAACAAGCACATATAAAAACATCTCAAATGGCTTTTCTATATTTTTTAAATCACATTCAAAAACGAAAATTTTCAATAAAGATTTAATTTGAACTACTATTAAAGAAGTTATGAATAAATAGTCAGAAAGAGCGGCTTTTTTTTTAAAGACTATATATTTCTAAAGGATAATAAAAAAATTAAAAAATTTGCCGTATTTCAAAAATCGAGAAAATAAAAATTCTGACAGCTATCCTGTTTGGCATGTAATATAGTGAATATATATATATATATATATATATATATATATATATATATATATATATATATATATATATATATATATATATATATATATAATAAGAGAAGCAGGCTGTAGCACGGTCTCTTTCTTCCTATAGAGACCTCTATAGTTCTTTCTCTCTCGCACACACACTCACAGCTGCTGTAAGAAAGAGAGAGCGCACGACTTCTCATCCATAGTATAGGCGAGGTGGTGGTGAACGGTACGGGGGGAGGTACACTACAGCACGTGGATGCTACTATACGGTGTCTTCGCGAGCTCGCCCCTCTGTCTCTTTCGCTCTTATGCGCAACGGGCTTCTCTCTCTCTCTCTCTCTCTCTCTCTCTTGCACATAGCGCTACCATGCATCGAGCTCTCCCCTGCGCGCATCTATTCGTATAACGCTCTGTATGCTTCCTCTCTCTCTCTTTATCTCTCTCTTATCTTTACAAAACACTATTGCGCTCTCTTTCGCACATAAAATAATCGGTGTATTCGCAGGTTTACAGGTAGTTAATTTGTTAATATAATTAGGAGGTATCGTATCGCGCACAAACATTATTGCTTTTACACATAATAACGAAGATATGCCAATAATTATAAATTATTAAATTAATTTCAAATATGTTACGATATACGGCATGCGATATACGTTCATTTTCAAAAATCAAAAAATATACCCTGGATAGTGAAATTACAAAATTTTTAATTCAAGCTTAAAAATTACATTCAAGAATGAGAAAAATTCGGTTCAGTTTGGATCTATATATACGAAAACTGATATTTATTTGGTGTAAAGAAAATAAAAGACACCGCCTGTAGCATGGTCTCTCTCTCTCCTATGCGAGACTCTTAGTAAACGATTCATTGTAAAACGCTGTGTCGTAAGTACGTGACGGCCCCAGGTGTGCATTCCTCACTGCGGAGCATATTCGACGAAAACACTCGTTTCAGTTTTGTGTTGATATAAGCATGATACACCATAGGTACGTGACGGATGCAGCTGTGCATTCCTTGCGATAAACGTATACATTTGCAAAAATGTCGCAACAAACCTCATCACGGTCCAGCGGTAAAGGGTGTGGAGGGGGGTGATAGTGCAGCGAGGTGCTGAAAGTTCTCATCGCTCATTAGAACTCAGTTCTTCTTCAGCAACGAAACAATAAACACGGCAAAATGAGTGAATGGTTTGACTCCGCGGTTCTACCGGGCAGTTTTAAGTGTGAAGTGGTTGAATTCTATTCACTTGGCGAACTGTATGTACGTACGCCACTAATGGCTAGTACATACGCGCAACTCCGCGGCGAATTAGATAAACATTATAATTGGGAGATGCGTGCTGTTGTGCTAGATACAGGCGCTGTTAAGCCAGGCACGCGCTGCGTTGTCCGTATAGGTCGGCACGTGTACCGTGCGGATATACGGCATACATCCTCCGACGGGTGTTGCGGTGTCTGGCTCGTAGACGAGTGTTTTTATGAATTTGTGGAGGGTTATAATATTTATATAGCTCCTCTGCAGTTTAAAACCCCGCCGCCGCTAGCGGCCATGTGCAGCCTAGAGGGGTTTTCACCCTGTGAAGGCTCGCCGGATCGCCTCGGCATTTTATGCTTCCTTGCCGGGCTGAATTTAACAGCAACGGTCGTCAGCCGCAAAGGAGCAGGAGCCATAAAATTAGCTGACGAAGAAGCGGGGATTAATGTGGCCCCCTATTTAAGCCAGCGTTTTTTCGATGAGTTTCAAGAGTAGTGTGTGTGTGTGTGTGTGTGTGTGTGTGTGTGTGTGTGTGTGTGTGTGTGTGTGTGTGTGTGTGTGTGTGTGTGTGTGTGTGTGTGTGTGTGTGTGTGTGTGTGTGTGTGTGTGTGTGTGTGTGTGTGTGTGTGTGAAACAGAAGCGTGCAAAAGTGACAGAGACACAGCGTGCGCGAAAGTGTGAAAGAAACAAGAGTGTGTAAAAAGTGAGAGAGAGAGAGAGAAACAGGCGTGCGGGAAATAGTACGGAGTATTTAGAAGAAGCGAGAGAAGGCTAACAGCGCGGGAGACTCAACGGCAATCAAGGTAAGACAGGACACACACGCACACACAGACGCGCGCCGCTATGCCATATATAAAGTAGTGTGCCCTATGGCGACTCGCCCCCCCCCGCACCTCTTCCCCCCGCACCCACGACCGACCGAGCCGCGCGAACTCGGAGGCCGCGGAGTGGGGGAAAAGGAGTGGGGATAGGAGTGGGGGTCGCCATAGTGGCCGCTATACTACTACCGTTCATTATTAACGACGGTAACTGTGTTTTTTCTCTTCTATTAAATAGCTTAGGATGAACTGTGCGTCGAAGCCGCCCGCGTTATGAGCTATTAAAAATGTGTGTGAGAAACCGGGGATAGTTTTCATACCTAGCTCTACAAGTTGACACACAGGGTTCGTCCTAAATATAAATTCGTGAACACCGCAATACTCGCACGGCTCCTTGATGGATTCATTGTCGCAGCAGCGTGTGCAAACGCGTTGAGCCACACAGAGATTTGGCTCGTGAATACGTACGGAAGGATCGCCGTTTACAGGTGTACACTGCTGTGTTTCAAAATCATAAAAAATAAATATGTTCTCTTTTGATGTTTTAACAGAGCGAACAGGCATAATGAAACACAGATGATTATATGGCTGGCGAGATTTGCACGTTTTACAAAAGCCCACACCACATATATGATTCTTCTTTTCCAAAGGTCTGATAGAACGGAAACAATTACGACAGCGTTTAAGAGACTCGCAAACAGTATTTACGTTGCGTCTACGCCTGATTGCGACAACTCTATGATTTTGTAGACACCTCTCGCCAAAGAAATCACGATTACAGATCTCACACCTGATTGTACCGGTCGAGAGTGTTTCGCATGCCGGTGTTTGAAGACAGCGGGGGCATTTCTTTTTTAAACATCTATGGTTATAACGAAAACGAGCATTACAAGCTGCACAAAAGTTTAAACTACCTACAGCGCCCCGCAGGTTTAAAATAGGCTGAAAGTGGTGTGAGCGTTCGTAATACAAGATATATAATGTGTGACGAACCGAGCCAGCGATAGCCGTAACCATCTGTGTCCCGTCGAATAAGGGTGCCTCGCGTCGTCCCAATGTCAAAAATTCAAAAACTATGATCGCGGCCCCCTCTTGAGCCAAATAATCCTGATCCAGCGCATGGTATGTTAACACCGGCATTTCTCGTAAGCTCAAGCGCTGCCTCTTTTTGAGCTAACCCATTAATTCGTATAATAATTTGCCACCTCTTGTGCAAAGCACCCGTACGTATTTCACCCCTCTCGACGTATGCCAGAGCTGCTGCTAGCGAGCGCGGTAAACACAGATTATCGGTGTTTTTAATCGTTAAAATAGATTTTTTAGCAACACCCTCGTGTGTTAAACCCTTCCGCCCGCGGCCCTCCACACCTTTAACAATACACGTTTTGATATTAAAAGAGCCATCAATATTCATGGACGCTGTACTTTGAGCAACGCTTGTTATTAATTGCCAAATATCCTCAAAGGTATAGTCGCGAACCGGCCGAAATGAAAGCCAAACAGGACCGTGTGCTAAGCTATTTGCTGTGAACGAGATTCCTGCATAGTCACAGCCCTCACAGTATCTCGTGAGGTGCGTTAAAAGATCGCGGAATGCCCCTTCGAGCCATGCTGTTACGCCCGCTCCTGGGGGCGGTTGCCGGATACGCATCGTCGTCTCACGGCCGCGTAGTTTAAAACGCTTAAAATAACGATCTGCGTTGTGCGTGATAAGGATCCTATTCCCCGGTGGTTGTACATCTCCAAACGCCTCAGCTCTCCGTGTCTCGCGCTTTTTTCCGGCACCCGTTTGTATATCTGTAATAAAAGATCTGTGTAAGAGGCTGAGGTTATACGCCTAGAAATATATATTGTGGTTTTAATGTACCTCGTGTTAATTTTCGTATCGTAAGATTGAAACGTCTGAAGAATATCCTGTGACCGATAGAACGAGTATCAGTAAGAACCACGCAGTATGTCTTATACATTCTTACCTGACTCGGAGGAGTCCATAAGCCGCTGAAACCAATCGTCATCAGCTCTTCGGATTGGCCACTCGTCAATACCATTTAGCAAATCGTGCTCTATGGCGTATTCACCAAGCTGATTTTCGTGCTGGGGGAAAATTCTGTCTTCTTCTTCTTCTTCTTCTTGCGCCTGTCTGTAGGCGTGATTGCTGTTATCAGGAATAACAGCGTATGCGCCGTCCTCGTCGCTGCTATCGGTGTCGTTTCCTTTAATAACATCGCTACCCTCGGGTCTTAGACATAGACCTGAAGGGCCTGCAACCGATTCTCTTTCTTCTTCGGTGGGGTATGGTCTTTGGCATAGACCTGATGGGCCAGCGAGCTGCTCTCTTTCTCGAGCAGCATGTGTTATTTCGAAAAAACAATATTTATATATTTTAGAAAAATAAGCTTTAAATAGGGATTTTAAATAAATAGAAATTTTCAATACTTACCATCGACGGCGTTTTCCCCCTGATACTCTACAGCGCGTGTGGCTTCTATGAGAGCGACTTCTTCATCGCTCGACGCATCCAAAAATTGTTGATAACCTATTGCACCGTTGTTATTATAAAAATACAGCTCTTTTTTTTTTAAAAAAAACCCTTGTAAAAGAGTACTTACCCCTGATTTCATCTACAATGGCACGGACGCTCTGAGATTCTTGAAGCCCTCGTCTTTGTAACTCTTCATACACACATGTTAACACACGCCACCTCTGCAGTATACCTCTGTTATAAGCTGTCACTATATTACGCAGAGGTGCCCACCATATAAGATATTTCAAACGATTAACGAGCCTATCGCCCGATAAATGCCTTAGTTCATAACACCACTGAGCGTCACAGCGGCGCCGTATCTGCATACTATGTATTTTTACAAAACGTAAAAAAGCGCAAATACATTTGCGAAGAGCACGGTCTGCCATTGTTACACAATAAAATATAACGTACTGTTACGCCGCTCGATTGAGACTGTAACTTCTGTGTCAAAAGAGGAGCATAAAGGATGGTCTTATGCTCATATTTTGATTTGTATGCATTTTGACCAAAGTAGCGAGACAAACGCCTTGTGTAAAACATGCAGGGGTATCGGTTTCACGAGGCGTTAGGTCGTTCGTAAAGGCGACCCGTCTAGCCAGGCCGCCTTTATATATATATAGGTGTACGAGTTTATTCATTATTTAGATAAATCTATATAACCGCGTGTTTTTAATACTCCCGAGAACCTATAACTATGTATAGAGCATCCTGTCTTAATTTTGCAAAATTTCAAATCGTATATCGATTATTTTTCCCAAGCATGTATCATATTCAGGTAGCAGAGATTATTAAATAATTAATAGCGCTAAATAATATTTAAAATATTATATAAATAGTAATTTATTTAATATCTATTTAATATATAAAGAAAATTGATTTAACATCTATTTAATATATAGAGAAAATAAAAAGAAACAGCCTGTAGTATGCTTGCTCTGTCTTTCTAGAGAAGCGGCTATAGTTCTTTCTCTCTCATACACACACATTTTAAAGAGACGGAGAATGCGTTGTCTCTGCTTCAAAGCATAGGTGAGGTGGTGGTGAAAGGGAGAGGGGTGTACGGCTGGCCGTATGTGGCGTTAACGGCGTTTCCTCTTTGTGCGGATGTTCGTTAGAGCGCTCAGCCTCTCTCTCTCTGTCTCTTGAACGAGGCTATGTATCGGCTTCTCCTCTTTGTGCGGCTATTCGTACAGAGGGTAGCATGCTCTCTCTTACACCTACAGTAATTCCTATAACTCTTTCTCTCTCGTTTTTTCATGTTAATTCAAATAAATTACCATACTATATGCAGCCACTATTGCTCGCTGTTTTTTACATTGTATAATCGATGTACTTGAGAGTTTGGGTTCAAAATTTTGGGGTTTCCGAAAGGTCGACCCTTCATTGAAACATTTAACTTTAATAATACACGCGTCCTAGTGTATAATAGTATAACAATACCACGTTTCGCGTAAATGATTTTTCTTGTTTATAAAGTCTAGACAGTGTTTTGTTAGCAGCTATAATATAGGCACGTTCCGTCGTCGCATGATCTATCTGTCTCTGTGTCGCTATTTTTCTCATACCAATGCGTCATATGAACGTGCAAAAACGCTGAGGTAAGCTTCGGGATGATTCTGAGTTGCACCGCAGGCTGGTAGCAGGGTGTTCACGGCTCTCAACGGTCGTTAGAATTCAGTCATTCTTCGCGTAGCATGTCCCGCAGAGTGGGGGGCTGGAATGGGCCAAGGAGTGGGTGTCGCCATAGTGCTCACACACGGTAAAATATATATATATCGAGTACAAACAGGTTGAAACGTGAGGCTTTGTTTCACTTAATTATGAGGATTCGTGGACTCGAGAGGAGGCAAAAATAAGTGGGTAATTCAGTAAGTCAGATGGGTGGCCGACTAGCGTATATTCTTTATTTTATGTGACTACCTTCAGGGGGTCGGTAATTACAGTTCGCGGCGTTACCGCCTATGCTACCGTGCGCGCGTGCCTGTGCGATCCTTGGCCCGGCCGTAGCTGCCTCTCTTCTATGTCGATATTCCGGGTCGATGCGTGATCGATGCTCGGGTGGCGCATGCGCGTGTCGCCTGCGGCTGGCCTCGTGGTGTATCTCAGGCTTGAGAACCAAGATGTCCGCGGGTCTCGTGGCGTGTTGTGTGTTTTGTGTTTCGTGACCGTTGGGATATTGTGATCGCCGGGTAAGTAAATTCGATTTACTTTCCTTTTGCACGGATGTCCGGCTATTCAGGCATCGGCTTTTCTTTTTCTCTTTTTTCGGTTTCTGCCGATTTCGGGACGAGATGTGGAATTGGCTTGCCGCCCTAACCTCGACGGTGAGTTGTTTCAGTTTTATCGATTAGTTTGCGAGTGTGCCTAATCGTGCGGTTTTTTCTTTTTCCTTTTAGTGCGGCGTTGCTTATGTTTGCCTAGTTCTGCCTGCTTTCTTCCCCCGTGTGGCGCGCTACACTATGTGGTGCCGGCTGCGGACCTATCTGCTGCTTCCCTCAGGTGAGTTTCTTTCTCTTTGGCGGTCCCTTGCGGTGTGGCGTATACTTGGGTTCTTTTTCTTTTTCCTTTCGCCTTCCTTATCGCTGGTTTCCCCCGTTTCCTGCCGGAGTAGGCAATTCTGATCCCGCCGCAGTCCTCGCTGCGCCCAAAGCGTGATCTCGTGATACCCGGGGTTCCCTCGCAGCGAGCTTTTTCGACCGGCTGCGGTACGAAAATTCCCTCTCGTGGTTCTGCTCCTGATACTTTTTCCCACCGCCACCTCTGTCGAGTGCCGGCTGTGAGAAATTCTTGATCTGTCTGCTTCCGCTAATCCTTTCCTCTCTCGCAGCTACCTCGTTGAGTACCGGCTGTGAGAAATTCCTTATCCTTCGGCTTCTCCGCTCATTCAGTCCTCTCTCGCAGCTACCTCTTGCGAGTCCCAGCCTTGAGAGATTTCTCTATTTTCCAAGTCTCCGCAAACTCAGTCCGATCTCGCAGCTACCTCTTTTGAGTACCGGCTTTGAGATCTTTCCTTATTCTTGTCGACTCTTTTGATAGAATGAATTTTTCAGTGTTTCTTGGCACTTTCCTGTACCTTTTTATATATTTCTTGGGTATCTTCTGTTTGTGAGAAAGTCTTTTGCCATCTGTTATTTGTTCTCGGAATTAACCTACAATTTTCTTTTTTCTCTTATTTCTATTTTTGTTTCAGGTTTTCCCCGTTGTGGCGCTGCCTGCCTGCCTTGGCGGGACGATGGTCGCCGCTTCAAGGTATATATATATAATACTCTGCAGGCCGCGGTCGACCCGCAGAGTAGGGATAGCAATGGGTCCAGGAGTGGGTGTCGCCATAGTGCTCACACACGGTAAAATATATATATATCGATTACAGATAGGTATATAGATATAATACTCTGCGGGCCGCGGTCGACCCGCAGAGTAGGGGTAGCAGTGGGTCCAGGAGTGGGTGTCGCCATAGTGCTCACACACGGTAAAATATATATATATATCGGGCAGAAACAGGCATATATATATACTACCCTGCGGGCCGTACTCGGCGACCACGGGGTGGGGATACGCGTGCTCGCGATCGCTACAAGAGTCTTCCACGTACATTTAAATGCATAGCGATCTTTGGTGCAGAGGCAACGACTCAGACTGGTAGTCCGAGGGTCGACGGTTCGAGTCTCACCGCCGGCATCGAATTTTTTTAATTATAAAATTCACATTTATAAACACACACACACATATATATATATATATATAAAAGAAAAATGGCGGAAACAAAAGCAGCGTGTCACTATACCGACACGCTCCGGAAAAATAAAAATGTCAAAAATAAAAACAGCGCTACGCTATACCGACACGCTCAGAAAAATTATATATACACTGTTAAAAATATCTGTATAAAAATTAATACACAAGTGTAGGAAGTTTTTATGCAGATACCGTTTATGAAATTTCAGTTATGCTTTTGAAAACCCAGAACAGGGTATTTTAAAAATCAAAGAGTAGTTCCGTAATATTATTATGCTTGTGCGTTTGAAAAATAATACACGTGCAGAGAAATGTTCACATTCGAGTATATTGAAATCAAGAACCATTTGCTGATATCAATATACGAGCGTATATGAAATTCAAGAACCATTTGCTAATATCAACATACGGGTATGTATTAATTTTACAGAACCTAAGTATAACCTTTAATATACACTGTAGAAAGGTTCTGTATGAAAATTAATACACAAGTGTATGGCGCTTTTATGAGGACGCCGCTCATGAAATTTCTGATATGATTTTGAAAACTCAAAACAGGTTATTGTAAAAATGATAGTGCAGTCCTGCAATATTAATATACTTGTGCGTTTGAAAAATAATGCACGTGTACAGAAATGTTCTCATTCAAGTATATTGAAATCAAGAACTATTTGCTAATATCAACATACGGGTGTGTATTAAAATCACTGAACCCGAGTATTAAATTTAATTCAGAAATTGAGAATTGTCCGTACTTGTGTACCTAATTTTTCCGCAGCTTTATCTTATAATTCATATGGAATACTTGAATAATGATATTTTAATGTAGTGAAATCACTGCACGTATGTATTTGAAATTTATGTGGGAGTTTACCGTGCGTATACCCTCCGCGGGTTTTTACACACCTATTACAACCATTCCATTCAACCTATCCTCCGACATTCTTATTTGCGACCACACGGCTGCAGCCGTTTCGCATTCCCCCTAATCCCCCTGTATCGCATTTGCCACGGACGGAGGGAAACTGCAGAAAACCTCCGTCGATACAGGTCGGTACCTCCCTAGTCTCCTCCAGTGTCAATGCGAGTAAACTCAAGTACGTCCACCAGAGGCGCTTAGGGCCGACTCCTCCTCAACTGTGACGATGGGCCACCCGATGTCCGACCAAGGCGTCACCATCCGCGCGATGAGAACCGCCTTGCGGGAACACCCCAGCCGAACATCGAACCCCCACTCCTCACAGCGAGGTTTTTGTTGGGCATTTGTTTTGGTGGGATCCGAACCACCAGGATTACAGAAAAACACTTAGAAAATTTTTTTTTTTCCATTGGTGTCGGCTACGGGAATCGAACCCTGGTCCGCTGCGTGCGAAGCCAGTGTCCTACCCACCGAGCCACCGCGCTCCTTCTTCGATCATCATTCTTTATCCTGCCATACATATGCACTGCCATTCTACGACAAATCGATTACACGATTTTTTTTTAATTTGTAGATTAAAACCTTGTTTTCAAAGCTGTATGATTTTTTTAATAAATAAAAAGCAAACGAAAAGAATAAAAAGAAATAAGAAGAATTTACGTTCTCTAACGAATTCAACTATAGTTGTTGTCATGTACTTCACTTGTATAAATTTATTTAAACGAGGCGTATGCTGAACATATCACATACATTTCATGCATACTTTTCTTCAGCGTCCGTGGATTGTCCTTTCAATTCCTGTTTCGCATTTTTAAATAAATATGTTGTGATCACGAATTGTACGTATCGTAAAATTCAGGTTCACATGTATTGGATTTTTCAGGCAGCTATAAATAAGTTTCAAACTTGTATTGTATTTTCAATACTCTGTTTTTCATAGTTAAATTAATATACAAATGTTGTAATTTTCAAATCAAGACACCGGTTACTGCAATATATTTGCCACAAATTTACAAACTCGTCTTGGAAAATCCTTGTTGCATCTATTAAATTCTATATGCACGTTAGAACTTTACGTTCTTGTTTTAAATTTACGTTACAAGTATCTCAAATTCAATTTCATCTACTGAGTTTGTAAAATTCAATTCCTTTTGTATCTGAAATGTCTTGTAAATTTCATATAATTTTTTACAGTGTATATATAAAGGCGTGCGCACTATAGCGACTCGACCCATCCCCCCTTCTCCCCCGCGCCTCTTCACCACCGCACCCACGACCGACCGAGCCACGGACTCGGCGGCCGCGGAGTGGGGGAAAAGGAGTGGGGATAGGAGTGGGGATAGGAGTGGGGGTGGCCATAGTGCGCACCCTACTACTTGCGAAACACTCTCGACCGGTACAATCAGGTGTGAGCTCTGTAATCGTGATTTCTTTGGCGAGAGGTGTCTACAAAATCATAGAGTTGTCGCAATCAGGCGTAGACGCAACGTAAATACTGTTTGCGAGTCTCTTAAACGCTGTCGTAGTTGTTTCCGTTCTATCAGACCTTTGGAAAAGAAGAATCATATATGCGGTGTGGGCTTTTGTAAAACGTGCAAATCTCGCCAGCCATATAATCATCTGTGTTTCATGATGCCTGTTCGCTCTGTTAAAACATCAAAAGAGAACATATTTATTTTTTATGATTTTGAAACACAGCAGTGTATACCTGTAAACGGCGATCCTTCCGTACGTATTCACGAGCCAAATCTCTGTGTGGCTCAACGCGTTTGCACACGCTGCTGCGACAATGAATCCATCAAGGAGCCGTGCGAGTATTGCGGGGTTCACGAATTTATATTTAGGACGAACCCTGTGTGTCAACTTGTAGAGCTAGGTATGAAAACTATCCCCGGTTTCTCACACACATTTTTAATAGCTCATAACGCGGGCGGCTTCGACGCACAGTTCATCCTACGCTATTTAATAGAAGAGAAAAAAACACAGTTACCGTCGTTAATAATGAACGGTACTAAAATTATCACGATGCGCATTGGCAAAGTTGTATTTCTCGATAGTCTGCATTACTTCCACATGCCTCTGAGCGCATTACCAAAAGCCTTCGGCCTGAGGACCGCTCTTGCCAAAGGGTCTTTTCCCCATTTATTTAACAGACCTGAAAATCAAAATTATATCGGTCCACTGCCCTCCATAGACCACTATTCTCCTGACACGATGCGCGTGGCAGAACGCGAGCGTTTTTCTGTGTGGTATAACGATCTAAAGAATGCCGATTACGTGTTCGATTTTTCAAAAGAAATTACAAGCTACTGTAAGAACGATGTCACAATATTACGACAGGCTTGTGTCGTTTTCCGAAAGATGTTCATGGACAGCGGTCGTGTTTGTCCGTTTAGCGAAAATACAACAATAGCGTCGGCATGTTTTCAAATTTTTCGAAAAAACTTCTTGAAAAGCAACACTATTGGGATTATACCTACGGGTGGGTACAGGTGGGCTCAACCAATCAAAAAAAGCGATTTCGTGGCTCGTGTGGATGGAGCACTCTTTAGGCCATCATATTATTCATGCAGGGCGGTCGCGTGAATTTAAGTTACCCCAAAATTTAATGGTAGACGGTTACTATGAAACAAACGACGCAACTCATGTGTTACAGTTTCACGGTTGTTATTGGCACGGGTGCACCGCTTGTTTCGCTGTGAATAGGGATCGTAAACAGAGTGACGGTGCGACGATGGACGAGCGTCTCGAGCGAACAAACACCATATCGCACAGAATCCGCTCAAGCGGATATACGCTGACAGAAATTTGGGAGTGCGCGTATGACCGCATGGTAAAAGCAGATACAGAAATGTGTAATTTTGTGCGTGATCATGCTCTAGTCAAATTAGATCCTCTCGATCCACGCGATGCATTTTTCGGTGGACGCACAGAAAACATGGTCACTCTATACGACGTAAAAGACGGGGAGCAGATACGGTATGTGGACGTCTGCTCATTGTATCCGTATGTCTGCAAATACGGTTGTTACGTCCTGTTTCCGGGGTTCGCGACATAAGAGGGGGGTGGCTTCAGGTTTAGTCGGGAATGCGCCCAACAGGGACGAAGCCTCCCTTACACGGTCTCATCTAACTTGGTGCCTGAGGTGGAAAAGGATTGCGGTCGGTATGCCAAAGTGAATGCGGCATGAGGGGTACCCCCAGTAGGTAAGTACCGATTGTAGGTAAGGAAGGAAGGTGAGTTGATGGTCGGTAACGGTGACGCTACTGTATCGAGGGTAAGTGTGGTAGAGGTATGAGTAGATAAGTATACACCGACCGGAGGTAAGTATCGGTATAGGATGGTAAGTATTAGGGTAGGACGGTCACTTACCTCGTGTTGGTTACGTAGTGAGCGGAAGAGCGTAGCGGGTATGGCTCAATCTAATGTGATGACCGGTATTGCAGGTCCCGCTGGTGCTGGAGGTCCACGAGGAGTCGTCGGCCTAGGAGGTGGAGTTGTCGGCGCTGGGGGCGGCGACTGTGGTGGAGACGGCCTTGGTTGATGGATTTCCTTGATGATCTCCGAATTGACGGATCGGTGGTCCCAGCAGATGACGTAAAGGGTGTCGGAATAAAAGAGTCTTACTGATACGGTGCGGCTCTCACGGATTGTCAGGAGAGGACGCGCACTCATGAAGGCGGTTTCGTTCACTGTATATAGTTCGTGAATAAGAGAACGAGATGCACTGGGTATGTTATGACCACGTTTACGTGCAGGCTGGTTGTGCTGGATGGCGATTGCCCTACGAATAGCGCGTTTAATGCCTCCGCGACGTCTACCCATTTATGTAGACTTTACCCGGCTCATTGATCCAGGTTTTCTGTTTTTAGGCTTGAATGGGGTATCGCTATGTGCAGGTGGCATGCACGATAAACGATGGAAGGATTATCACAATGTGCATGTGGCATGCACGATCTGTGATACTAAGGATGTCACTATGTGCATGTGGCATGCACGATCAATGACGGATAGAGATGTATGAGGGATTGAAATCCTGAATTAATGAGTTAAACGTTGAATGATTACCTTTTCCCTGTTTCCCGTTTTACCGTTTCTAGGTTTACGCGAAGGAAGGTAAGTGAAGTATTTAACTCAAAGGTTTAACACTAAAATAGATATATTGTTACAAGTAAAAGTTTCGTGATTTACACTTGGATTTAGAATACCGGTTTCACTATGCGGTTTTTGCGCGGTGTAGGTCTGATGACCAACGGATGTACGATGACCCTCGGGTGGGGTGTACGATGATCTCGTTTGGTGTACAAAACTCTACGGCTTTACTCGAACTTGAAATCACGGTGACTCTATATAAAAGTAAAGAGATATGTTCCAATCTCGTTTACGCGATCCTATTAATTGGCGGGAAGCTGTCTCGAGCTGTGTCCTCGTCCAATGACTCTGGTAGACTAACTGAAGAAATTACTGAGCGGTACTAACCGCTGGCTGCTGAAGGTGCTCTCATTTATATGCTATCCCGATGGGTGCTATGGAGGGGGAAGCCCTTTGTCTTAGGGTGGTGAGTCATCGATGATCTCACCGTAACCGTCGTCGAGCTCTGTTTAGACTACCGGCCGTTATCAGTGATACGGTACGTCCGGTTGGCCGGGCGACCGTTGAGGTGCGTCGCTTGTGCGGGCGTTGGAGTCTCCGAGCAAGCGTCACGCGTCGCCTGTGCTGGCGTTGGAGTCTCCGAGCAAGCGTCGCGCGTCGCCTGTGCTGGCGTTGGAGTCCCCGAACAAGCGAGGCATCCCTTTCACTTATATTCTGGGTTATAATTCCCGTAATTTTGGATTTACGAGGTTTTCCCTCAGGAGAACTTTTTGTAGCGGACACTTTGGTCCATAGACCCACGTGGTCAGATTTTAGGTTAAGACGTTATTTCGGTCGTGAGTTGAGCTCGAAGATGGTTGTACTTAGTTTATCCTATGTTACTTACAGGTAATGTATGTATGTATGTGTAATATGGAAAAATACATGTGTAGGTTTAATGTGTAAATGTACGGTGGTTATTCCGTGTGTTGGTGAGGACCCAGGACGTAACACGCCCCTCCTTGAAGACTGAACATGATGCTGAGCTTCAGGTTCGTCGGATGTGGAGTCGGTCCTGTAGGTCTGGATCAACACCGGAGAGTCTCCTTGGTGCTGCCCGTGGTAGTACCGGGTAAACTGGAGGCTCTGGTGAAGTTGGTGGTGGTTGTTCTGCTGATGAAACTGGAAGTTCCCGTATCGAGATGTCCTCCAGGGTGTCCTCCTCAGATGTTTCAGCCTTCTGTTGTCGGAAATTTCTGCGGTGGCCCAAGGTGAGGAGCAACCCAGTTATTGAGTTCCAACAGGCTCCAAAGAGGTACAGGCTCCATCCATACAGGGCATGGAGTGCGTATCCGTGGATACACGTGTCGATGGAAAATTTGATGCCTCTTAGTATCAAGAAGACACCGATGAGTCCGGCGCTGGCTGTGCCGAACTGTAGAAACCCATTCCAGAGTTTCCTGGCTGCAGTTTCTGCTATGTGGTTCAATGTGGACTCGTCCAAGAGTCCTTGCAGAGAGATGCTGCTGTCGGATATCTGGTATCCGCCGGATCCTCTGGCCAGGTGGTTGAGTAGTGCGGGTTTCTCCGCGGGGAACATGATCCTGTCCCTGAGTTCCTCTATGTCTGTTTCGGAATATACCCCGCTGGTGGCAAGATCCCCAGGGGTGGCATATCTCCATGTTGGCTGGTATAGAGGTTGTAGTTGTTGAGGTGGCATGACCTCGACTGGGGTCGGCATGAGTCGGTACCATGTACCCTCGATATTGTATTCGGTTGGTAGGACCGGATTACAATCGACTTGGGTACCCGTTTTTACGAGCATTCTTGAGGTGGTGGTTAAGAAGAATGACTCGTTTCGGAAGGTTACGGGTAGTTCGTGGTAGCACGTATCCGGGCGTCGAAGCTTGCATTCGACCGGTATGCATTTCACGATGTGGGCGACTTCTCCAGCGATTACGGCCATGTATCCTGGTCCCTTCATTACCGAGAGTGCGAATTTCTCGGGCAGAATCGCTGCTGTGGTAAGAGCGTTCTGGAGGACCTGCCGTTCTAGGTTGCATCGTTGGGTGAGAACATCCTGGTACAGGGATCTCATCTGGTGCCGGATGTGCTTCTCGACGTAGACGAATTTTGAGTTGATGTAGGTAAAGATGTCTAAATTGTCGACATGCACTTTCCGTTGGATTACGGGCGACTGTCCCTTTTGTGTCTCGATGATGAATAGCTTGGGATGCTCTGTTCGTATTAGGGTGTAACCACAAATTCCCAGTGGCTGTGCGTGTTTGGCCAGGGCGAACGTGGTGGCTTGGGTGTTGAGTGTGTATACATCCGGAGCCGAGTCGTCGTCCATGGATTGGAGTCGTGTTGCTTCTCCCTCGTAAAGGACGTCATACTTGTTGAACCCACAAGTATCAGTTGGTGCGGATGTCCAAAATACTGAGTTGCCGTTGATGTCGGTGCAGTGTTCGCTTGCCAATTCGCAGCGGGTGCCCGAGGGCAGGAGGATTTTCCCTTGTTGTAGATTTACGGTTGCCTCGTAGTTGTGTATAGAGACAGTGATGGAGGCGGTTACGAATACCTTGCTCCAGGTACCGTACGCGTCATTGTACTGGATGCCCTCGCAGTTTCCGTCGCTGTCGAGTGTTCCACCTAGGGTGATGCTGCGATGAGACGTGAAGTTTCTGCGTAGGCCAACTAGTTCTGCTGAAAAGCTGAGTTGTAGGTTGCCGGTCTCCTGTAGGCGCTGGCAGGTGCTCCGTTCCAGATCCAGGAGGTAGATTTGTCAGCCCCCGTGAACGGCGGAGTTGTGCGAATGCATCCCGCAGTGTGTAATGGTGCGGTCGATCTGCACTCGGCACTGGATGACGTTAGTTTTTTCGAATTCCGAGATTTGGACTAGCTGGATATATACTGGTGTTGGTTTTGGCTCCAGTGTCGGGATGATGCAGTCCCCTGCTCTGTTGAGGGAGATGGTCGTTATGTTGAGGGTCGACCCACTGCAGTCGTATCCCACGAGACCATGGCTTCCTATGGCGAGTATGCTACTCACTATTAGAATCGGAAGTGGCCCCATCCTGGAACAAACTAGTTTTTAGTTGGGTTAACCGTAGCTTGTTGGGGTGTACGGCTCGATTTTTCCCTTTGTATTTTATTATTATGTTCCCATTAGGTAGGATTTCTCTGATTTTCAGAGGTTCGGTGTACTGGTCACCGAATTTCCCCGTGTTTGGTTCTTTAAGAAGAAGGACTATATCCCCCTTTTTAAAGGTTTTCGGGTTGGTTTTCCGATCATAGTATCTCTTGGATCGGTGTTTGGCTTGGTTGAGATTTTCGGCGGCTAGCTCTTGGAGACCCTGGATTTTGTTGAAAAGGTCCTCCAGGTAGGATTGGTAAGTCGGGTCCTCTTCTTCAGTGGCGTCCACTCGGCTAGACGGAAGGCGGGCGGGTTTCCCAAAGACGAGCTCGTGTGGTGTGAATCCGGTCGCTTCGTGGCGGCTGGTGTTATACGAGAACGATGCCATCTCGAGGAAGTCGTCCCACTCGTTGATTTGGTTGACGTATTGTTTTAAATATTCCGCCAGAACGTGATGCGAGCGTTCTATAGACCCATTGGACTGTGGGTAGTAGGCGGTCGTTTTGCACTGTGTGATGCCGAATTTTTTTGCAATGGTTCTCATGAGAGAACTGCAAAAGTTCCTCCCTTGGTCCGTAAGTACGGCTTTAGGAGCTCCATAACGGGTTATGAAGATTTTGGCAAATGCGTCGCTGATGTGGATGGATGTAGTTCCTGACAATGGAAGGGCTACTGAATACTTTGTCAGCAGGTCCTGGATGGTGAGGATATGCGTGTGTCCTCGTTGGGTAGCCGGCAGGGGTCCCACGACGTCCATGGATACCTTATCGAACGCGGTACCTGGTGTATCCGTAATCAGCATCGGTTGGCGCGTTTTGATTCTGACTAGCTTCTTTAATTGACAGTTCCTACATTGTTGTATATATTCTTGGACTTGGATTTTCATCTTCGGCCAAAAATATTTCTGACGCAACCTTTGGAAGGTTTTAGTTACACCTTTGTGTCCCCCGAACAGGGACTCATGGTACTCTGCGATCAAGCTCCTGCGATCTTCTGGAGGAGGTGTCTCAATGGCCTGTCCGCAGATGGTGAGTGTGCACGAGGTATTGGACAGATGGTCCTTAATTATTTTAAGGATTGTTTTCCATGGAACATGGTCTATGTCGCCTTTGGCGATACTGAGGTTTTGTAACCCTAGTTGTTGTACAGCATCGTGGAGGGAACTTACTGCCTCAGCAATGTCCTCGGGGGAGGCGTTAGCCCGGAGATCTGCCTTTATAGGTAAGGCTAGTAAATATCGGGTTTTTTGTTTGAATGTCCGTATGCGGCACAAGGTTAAGTCCCGGTAGTCAGGAAAAATATTATTTGATTGCAGATCCCTGGCTCCCGCGTCCACCGGCTGTCCTTTGGTTGTTACAAAGTGTATCAGGTCGTCTTTACGCATGGACAAGTTATCTGAAGTTTCGACGGTTTTAAATTCGGGATTATTATTGTTCCCACGATTATAGGGGATGATGACGTGGTCGAATATTGCGTCGTCGTCTGTGTCTGTTATTTCGGTATCGGAGTCATCTCCGTTTTCAGGTTGTTGGTTGTTATCGTCTGTCTCGGTTTGTGGATTTGCGTCGTCCAGTGGTCCAATCGACTCGCTGCTGGTGCTTGGTAAACCACGTGCTGGGGCTACTGTGGCATTTATTGGTTCCGGAGGGTTTCTAGATAGGGCATCCGCATTTGCGTTTATTCTGCCTGGTTTATAGATTATTTTGTAATTGTAATTTTCAAGTTTAAGCCGCCAGTGAACAAGTCGGTTGGCTGGATCTTTTACGGAGTTAAGCCAGACGAGTGGCTTGTGATCTGTTACTAGGGTGAACTCCCTACCATACACATACGGCCTGAATTGAGCTACTGAATACACAATTGCTAATAACTCTTTTTCAATTGTGGAATAGTTCTGTTCGGATTTTGACAAGGTACGTGATGTATATGATATGGGTCTATCCTGTCCTATAGGGCCTTGGCTCAATATTCCACCTATCGCGTGGTTTGATGCGTCCGTCGTGACGATGAATGGTTTAGTGAAGTCGGGGTACTGAAGTACAGGGGCGTTACAGAGTGCCTTTCGCAAGGTATTAAAGGCTCGCTCCTGCGCGTCAGTCCACTTAAAAACAGCCGATTTTTGTAACAGCTGTGTCATTGGTCGCGCGATACCCGAAAAATTTTCTATAAAGCGTCTGTAGTACCCGGCCAGGCCCAAAAATTGTTTAATTTTTGTGGCATTGGTGGGCTGGGGATAACACTCTATGGATTTTAATTTACTAGGATCGGGTTTGACTCCGTCTTCACCAATGACGTGTCCCAGGTAAGCCACCTCTTTTCGCAGGAATTCGCATTTGTCCGGCTGGAGCCGTAGGTTAGCTTTCCTTAACCGGGCTGCGAGTTTTTTTAAATTTTATCTCGTGCTCCTGCAATGAGCTGGCATAGATGACGATGTCATCTAAGTACACGAAAAGTTCCGTGCCTTGTAAGCCGCACAACACACGGTCCATAAGTCGCTGGAACGTGGCTGGGGCGTTTTTTAAGCCAAATGGCATTCGTTCGAACTGGTAGTGTCCAAACGGTGTAGAGAACGCTGTCTTGGCGGCGTCCTCTGGTTTTAAACGGATTTGATGGAATCCGCTCGCGAGGTCGAATATCGAAAAGTATTTTGCACTACCCAACTGGTCCAATATCTCCGTGATATTGGGCAGTGGGTAGGCATCGCCGATGGTTTTTTCATTCAGGTTTCGATAGTCGATGACCATCCGCCACCTCTTGTTCCCATGTGAATCGGCTTTCTTCGGCACGATCCAGAGCGGGGAGCTGTAGGGCGAGTCGGATGGGGAGATGATTTTATTTTGGATCAGCTCCGTGATATTTTTTGTGATTTCGTCCCGGTGGGCAGGGGGAAATCTATATTGTCGGGTGAATACTGGTTGTTCATCCGTTGTGGTAATTTTATGTTCGATGGCGTTTGTAGCCTCGAGTGGTTGTCCAGGTATTTGGAATAAATCCTGGTTTTCGGATATTAATCCGTGGATGCTATCGCGCTCGTCACTGTTTAAATGATCAAGGCGAAGTAGCTCGGTTATTGTGGTAAACGGTCCCGTAGTTGTCTGAGCAGTTAGGGTTCGCGCTGTTTCCACTATGGAAAATGGTTCTAAGGATATGGAAGGAATGTTTACGGTTATGGGTTCCGTGTTAGTGTTGAATATGCGGAGACATGCAGTTCCGTTATGGTTGGAAAGGATGGCTTCTCCGCCAAATATACCATTCCCGAGGTTGAGCCGAGGGAGATATCCCTCTTTGGTTTCTGGGTTTTTTATTTTTATCTTGTACACGCAACCTGATCGTGCGGGTAAATTGATGGGTGCCATATTTTTGAACGGGACAGTGTAATTCCCCCAACTCACGGTGGCTGCCTCCCAGTCTATCCGGCCTTGGTTGTGCCCATGGAATTCTGATCCTAGAATCGCTGATTGCTCGATGGGAAAATCGTTATTGACCACGTGAAAGTCTGATTTAGTCCCTTTAATGGTTAGTTGAACCTTGCCCAGCGTATATACTGGGTCTTTGGAGATGCCTTGTAGGCGTAGGATGGGCGTGTCGTCTCTGGGGACGTGCCCTTTTAGAGCTCGGATTTTGATCAAATTAGGGTCTGAACCGGAGTCGACTAGAAAGTCATGCGCGGAGGTAAGTTCGGGTGTGTCGAGTTCAATGACTGGTATAAAGGAATGGCGAGTTAAGCGGACGTCGGCGGTTCCGACGGTCCCGCAGATATGTTTATCGGTTCCGGCAGGGGGGCCAGGACCGTTGTTTTTACGGGGTGCTGGGTTACTTCCGGGCGCCTCGCACCCATTTGGTGCGCTCCGGGTGAACCGTTTCCCTGGTGTTTGGCGTCGTTTTGCCGTTTAAAACACTGTTCCGTGGTATGTCCAGGCTTTGAACAGTACCCACAGGTAGCGTTTTTAGTGTATTTATCGCTGCTGAAGCGAGGAGGTCTGCTGGTTGGCATATCCCGGGTGTTGTGGGGAGGTTTGCCAGGAGGTTTTAGTTGAGGGTTTTTAAGCCAGCATTTTTCAGCTGGGTGCCCGGTTTTATGGCAATGGGCACATGTAGGTTTGCTTGTTGGAGAGGCTTTTACATGTGTGATGGGGTTTGTTGAGCGGGGCTCGGATTTTTGATAGAAATGGGAGCGATCTCTCTCCATTTCTTTTTCGACGCGTATTGCGGCGTCGTATGCGGTGCTGAGGGTTTGATAGCCCTCCATTTTAAGGCGTAATCTAAAGTCAGGGGGTAATCCCGCGAGAAAACAGGATAGGGTTGCCTTTTCATGTGCCCTTATTCGATCCGAGGATAAGGTCCCTAGTTCACGCAGGTCTCCATCTACAATTGCAGTATGGAGGTCCTTGACTCTCGAGATATAGTCGATGATGTGTTCCGTTCGACCTTTGGCGATGTTACCTAATTCACCACGATATTGGTGACTGGTTTTGGATGCACCGAAAATTGCTTTTAGTTTGTCGACAAAGTCGTCGACTGAGGTGAAGACTTCGTCTTCTACGGCGGTGTATGCACGGTCCTGGAGTTTGTTTCTCAGGAGTCGTGCTATGTTAGGTTCGTGCTCCTGGGGGAACATTTCTTGTACCCGGAGACACGCCCTGGAAAATTTTAAAACGGATATGTTCGACCCGTTGAAGGTAGGCACTGATTGGAGTGCGTCCCTGTAGCTCAGTTGAGGGATAGCGAGATCACGGGGAGAGGGTATTACCCTTGGGTGACTCATGGGGTCAGATGGTTGATGGGGGTGTCCCCTTTGTCTACGTGAGTCGCGAATTTCCGCGATTTCGTCCCTTAGAAGGGCGAATTCCCTAAGGAAGGATCCGAGTGTATTGGGATCTATGGAGGGATCGAGAGACGCTCGAGTGTACCCGGTAGTCTCCTGGACTGTCGGGGTATGTGGACGGCTGAGTATGGGAGGTGGCTCGGAAAGAGCACTTAGCCTTCCTGCTAATTCCCGTTCGCGTTCCGTGAATGTTCTTTCACGGGACAGGAGTTGTGCGTACTGCTCCTGGGTTTCCAAATCCCGGAGTTTTAACGCTTCCTCCTGTTCGAATAATTTCTGCTGTTTTAGGGCTAGTTGTGCCTGCAAGGTCTCGACCTCTCCTTCCGTGAGGGGCCTGGACCCGGAGGCCTGTGCCCTTGTTTCCTTCATTTTGAAGGGTTTTAAATTTTATTTGGTTATAGGGTTATCCGGATTTCGGATCTAAGTTTAGGCACCAGTCCGAAAGGGCGTGGGTTCGAATCCCACCGCTGTCACCAAAAATTTTATGTTACGTCCTGTTTCCGGGGTTCGCGACATAAGAGGGGGGTGGCTTCAGGTTTAGTCGGGAATGCGCCCAACAGGGACGAAGCCTCCCTTACACGGTCTCATCTAACTTGGTGCCTGAGGTGGAAAAGGATTGCGGTCGGTATGCCAAAGTGAATGCGGCATGAGGGGTACCCCCAGTAGGTAAGTACCGATTGTAGGTAAGGAAGGAAGGTGAGTTGATGGTCGGTAACGGTGACGCTACTGTATCGAGGGTAAGTGTGGTAGAGGTATGAGTAGATAAGTATACACCGACCGGAGGTAAGTATCGGTATAGGATGGTAAGTATTAGGGTAGGACGGTCACTTACCTCGTGTTGGTTACGTAGTGAGCGGAAGAGCGTAGCGGGTATGGCTCAATCTAATGTGATGACCGGTATTGCAGGTCCCGCTGGTGCTGGAGGTCCACGAGGAGTCGTCGGCCTAGGAGGTGGAGTTGTCGGCGCTGGGGGCGGCGACTGTGGTGGAGACGGCCTTGGTTGATGGATTTCCTTGATGATCTCCGAATTGACGGATCGGTGGTCCCAGCAGATGACGTAAAGGGTGTCGGAATAAAAGAGTCTTACTGATACGGTGCGGCTCTCACGGATTGTCAGGAGAGGACGCGCACTCATGAAGGCGGTTTCGTTCACTGTATATAGTTCGTGAATAAGAGAACGAGATGCACTGGGTATGTTATGACCACGTTTACGTGCAGGCTGGTTGTGCTGGATGGCGATTGCCCTACGAATAGCGCGTTTAATGCCTCCGCGACGTCTACCCATTTATGTAGACTTTACCCGGCTCATTGATCCAGGTTTTCTGTTTTTAGGCTTGAATGGGGTATCGCTATGTGCAGGTGGCATGCACGATAAACGATGGAAGGATTATCACAATGTGCATGTGGCATGCACGATCTGTGATACTAAGGATGTCACTATGTGCATGTGGCATGCACGATCAATGACGGATAGAGATGTATGAGGGATTGAAATCCTGAATTAATGAGTTAAACGTTGAATGATTACCTTTTCCCTGTTTCCCGTTTTACCGTTTCTAGGTTTACGCGAAGGAAGGTAAGTGAAGTATTTAACTCAAAGGTTTAACACTAAAATAGATATATTGTTACAAGTAAAAGTTTCGTGATTTACACTTGGATTTAGAATACCGGTTTCACTATGCGGTTTTTGCGCGGTGTAGGTCTGATGACCAACGGATGTACGATGACCCTCGGGTGGGGTGTACGATGATCTCGTTTGGTGTACAAAACTCTACGGCTTTACTCGAACTTGAAATCACGGTGACTCTATATAAAAGTAAAGAGATATGTTCCAATCTCGTTTACGCGATCCTATTAATTGGCGGGAAGCTGTCTCGAGCTGTGTCCTCGTCCAATGACTCTGGTAGACTAACTGAAGAAATTACTGAGCGGTACTAACCGCTGGCTGCTGAAGGTGCTCTCATTTATATGCTATCCCGATGGGTGCTATGGAGGGGGAAGCCCTTTGTCTTAGGGTGGTGAGTCATCGATGATCTCACCGTAACCGTCGTCGAGCTCTGTTTAGACTACCGGCCGTTATCAGTGATACGGTACGTCCGGTTGGCCGGGCGACCGTTGAGGTGCGTCGCTTGTGCGGGCGTTGGAGTCTCCGAGCAAGCGTCACGCGTCGCCTGTGCTGGCGTTGGAGTCTCCGAGCAAGCGTCGCGCGTCGCCTGTGCTGGCGTTGGAGTCCCCGAACAAGCGAGGCATCCCTTTCACTTATATTCTGGGTTATAATTCCCGTAATTTTGGATTTACGAGGTTTTCCCTCAGGAGAACTTTTTGTAGCGGACACTTTGGTCCATAGACCCACGTGGTCAGATTTTAGGTTAAGACGTTATTTCGGTCGTGAGTTGAGCTCGAAGATGGTTGTACTTAGTTTATCCTATGTTACTTACAGGTAATGTATGTATGTATGTGTAATATGGAAAAATACATGTGTAGGTTTAATGTGTAAATGTACGGTGGTTATTCCGTGTGTTGGTGAGGACCCAGGACGTAACACGGTAAATATCCTATAGGGCACCCTACAGTGTATGTCGGTGACGAGTGTATGGAATTAACCGGACCCGAAAACACGGATCTTTCGCGCGTCGAGGTTCTTGTTAAATGCACGGTACTACCCCCGCGAAATTTTTACCATCCCGTGCTACCATCGCGTATGCACCACCGTTTATTATTCGGCTTGTCTCGTAGCTGTTGCAAAACAATGAGTCAAGATGCGTGCCCCCACGAAGACCCTGCGGAGAGGTCATTAACAGGTACCTGGGTGGTAGATGAACTGCGAAAAGCCGTCATGTGTGGTTATAAAGTATTAAACGTGAGTGAAATCTGGCAGTATGAGATAACGCAGTATAACCGTGATACCCAGGAGGGGGGTCTTTTTGTCGAATATATCAACACTTTTCTTAAAATCAAACAAGAGGCCAGCGGCTGGCCCGCGAACTGTTTAGATGACGAGACAGAGCAAGACAATTATATTGCATCTTTCAAGGCTTCCGAGGGAATTGAACTATGTCGTAGTGCTATAGCAAAAAACCCTGGTCTGCGCTCAGTAGCTAAACTGTGTCTTAATTCGTTTTGGGGTAAATTTGGGCAGCGCGAGAATTTACCCAAAACTGAAATAGTATCAACACGTAAAAAACTTATGGAGCTACTGAACAGCCTCGAGCACGATATCACAGGTATACTACCTGTTAATAATCAAGTATTGTACGTTAATTACACAAAAACCGAAGACGCCGTAGTGCCATCTAATATAGCAAATGCCGTAATTGCTGCATATTCAACGGCTCAGGCCCGTTTAAAACTTTACACTTATCTCGAGCTGTTGGGTGAACGTGCCTTGTATTGTGACACCGATTCCGTTATTTACACGACGAAAAAAGACGTTAAAGAGTACGTGCCGCCTACAGGGCAGCTTCTGGGGGATCTATCGGATGAGCTAAGCTCTTACAGTACTGGTAGCTATATTAAATCTTTCGTTTCGGGTGGTCCAAAATTTTATTCGTTCATAGTTCATACCCCTGATGGTGTAGAAAGCGAGGTTTGTAAAGTTAAAGGTATTACACTTAATTATTCAAACACCTCTTTGATAAATTATAGATCGATACGCTCTTTCATAATAGGTGAGAGAGAGGAACCAATTGTGTTACGATTTGCTTCAATACGACGCACGCCGTTCCACCAGGTTGTTACACGACCCGAAACGAAATCATGTATGCCATTGAGCGTGAAGCGGAGGCGTAATGGCGAATATGGTTCGCTCCCTTATGGTTACAGGGTTTAATATTGTAAAATAGCGTTATTATTGTAAAATATTGTTATTCTTGTAAGATATTTATGCTGTTATTGTAAAATATTTATGTTATTATTGTAAAATATGTATATGTTACTGTAAAATAAAAAGGTGTATACATATGACGAAAGCTTTAAATTACGCAGTTATGTAGAAAACACGCTCATTCGTTCAGATGGATACACGGTGGAAACATCCCTGGACCTCGATGATCTGCGGCCCCACGGGCTGCGGTAAAACGTACTTCGTAAAAAAGTTTTTAAAGTTCATAGAGCTCATGAACAGTGAGTCAATCGAGAGAATTATTTTCTATTATTCCGAGTGGCAGCCCGCATACACAGAGTACGGTGCATCAATAGAGTTTCATGAAGGTCTGCCTCAGAGCACCGATTACGCGAATGATCCTCGTGCAAAACTCATAATAATCGACGTTTTGATGCGCGAGGCATCGAATAATAACGTTGTAGATCTTTTCACCAAAGGTAGCCATCATAAAAACCTGAGTGTTATTTTTATTACCCAAAACTTGTTCCATCAAGGACACGGTCAGCGCGATATTTCATTGAACGCCAATTATATCGTAATTTTTAAAAATCCTCGTGATCGTGCTCAAATTCAACATCTCGCGCGCCAGGTATGCCCGGAAAACCCGCGGTTTCTACAAGAGGCCTATCATGACGCAACATCGAAACCGCATGGTTATTTGTTACTCGATTTGAAACAATCAACACCTGATAACTGTAGATTCCGTACATGTATTTTTCCCGACGACACCCATCATTTCGTGTACATACCGCGGAAAAAGTTAAAAAGCAGTTCGGGTACAAGCGAATTACCAGTTCAACGCATGTAATGGCGCCTAAAGCATCGTCGTGTCACGAAAAATGTATAGCTATATTGAGTGTATTTCAACAACCCAACCCAACCCAAAAACTAATAAGTGCTAGTCACTCCGTTTGTCAGTGTGTGTGGTACATTCTTAGGGGGGCCACAGCCCCAAAGACATGTCGTGCAAAGGGTTTAAAAAGGAGTGATACATCAGGACGGTCGGCAGTTCATCAGACGTAATGGCGCAGGGTGGTTCACCGCTCTGCAAAAAACACGTTGCGATATTGCGTGCTCTTCAACACCTGAATAAGGAGCAGCGCAAGGCTGTTTTGCGCAAAGCGGATCCGAGCATTATCCGCTGTATTTGTGAGTGTGCGTTGAACGTTCTCTGCGGTAATGTACCACTGAAGCCCGACCAGAGAAAAAAATTACGCCGACACGCACCGGTTCTCCGGCGTTTAGCCTCAAAAAAAGGCTGTTGGAAGAGTAAAAAACGGTTTGTTGTTCAAAGCGGTGGATTTCTACCTCTCTTATTAGCACCAATACTAGGTACTGTTCTATCAAGTTTGATCGGCGGTCGTGGATAATGGAGCACGCAAGAAAAATGGTACCCGTGCCGGAGGAGCATCTAACGCGCCTGAACACACAAAGTCATACGCAGCCTGTTTTTAACGTGGATGCGCCTCAAGCACAGCCAGTGCGGGGTATTGACACTACGCTGGCTCGATTAGACGCGGAAATGAATGAAATTTTGCATTCCTGCGCATACAAGGATGAGAGGGAAAAGTGGGCTGCGTACTTGACTGTACTACAACGTTATCTCCACTTCATCGATGATGAGAGAGCTCAGCAGTACCGACACCTTATGAAGAATAAACACAATGTAGAGGCTGCCTATGATAGAAAAAGAGAAGAAGACGAAACCAGTGACGGCGTGAATGACACCGTCATAATTGAGAGCATACCAGCTAAATTTCGCCCGAAAGCGAGACTGCTGCTTCGCCGTTTGCGTAGGGCTCCGCGATCTAATTTTTCTTGGGATTCTGACGGTGTCGTGTCGGTCAGGGGGAAACCAATAAAGGATTCAAATATTGTTGATCTCGTGAACGATGCTATGAGGACTAGGAAAATACCTAATCCGGCTGGGCGCAACGCCTTTGCCAGGGTTCTACGAGCGATCAAGACACCTCGGGAGTTTATCGGTAACGAGGAGCTGTGGGCGGCTCTAGGGTGTCTAGAGCTATCACACCACAGCGTCAATCGCAGGCTGATGATAGTAGTACACACAGCGAGAGATCACCCGATACGGACCAGTTAGCGTTTTTCCGTGGTCCCGAGAACAGATCGCCAGTGCGGCAGACACAGGGAGATAAGCAGAGAGGTGGTGGCTATCATAATAAGAAAATACGTGTAACTTGGGCTAACTTGAAATTATAATAATGAAAATATTAGAAAACGTGTACTTTAACCCCGCCCATGAAGCATCGTTTTCAGGTGCTACCAAATTGTTACGCCTGGCGCGCCAGAAAAAAATCTCCCGTGTGAAGACGATACAGTGGCTTGAAACGCAGGATACTTATACAAAGCACAGACCTCTGCGGCGTCATTATCCGCGTCGTTTTTATAATGTCCGAAACATTGATGACTTCTGGGAGGCTGATCTCGTGGATCTTCGCTCACTTAAAGATTATAATGATGGTTATGTTTATCTCTTAGTCGTTATAGACGTTCTTAGTAAATTCGCATGGGTTCAGCCTTTACGTGACAAGTCTGCTGCATCTGTAGCTAATGCGTTTGATCTCATTTTATCTAAAAAAATCGTAACGGTCGATCACCCATTTACCTACAGACGGACAGGGGTAAAGAATTCACCGGTGCTACATTCCAGGCTCTCTTAAAGAAAAAGAACATACAGTTCCGTGTTGCGAGAAACCCTGATATAAAAGCGGCTATTGTCGAGCGATTCAATAGAACACTGAAAGAAAGAATGTGGCGGTATTTTACGTATTCTAGAAAAAAACGTTACCTAGACGTTCTGCAGAACATCGTTTCGGCGTACAATCACACCACGCATAGCGGCATAAAAATGGCTCCTGTCGCGGTGACACACGCTACAGCGGCTAGGGCCCGTAATAACTTGATACAGCGGTACAAAAGAACCGAGAATTGCTCTCCCAAATACAGTGTGGGCGACATCGTGCGCATCAGTAGTGCGAAGGCAGCCTTCGTAAAAGGTTACGAGCGTGGTTGGAGCAGCGAGTTATTTAAGATTATACGTGCATCGCGCAGCATTTGTCCTGTGACATACATCCTGAGCGATCTCCACGACGAGGATATCGACGGCATATTTTATGAGGCTGAGTTATCGAGAGTGCAAACGAAGGCATCTGAGCAACAGTCGGCAAAATGAAGGAGGAATTTTACATGGTTTTACCCAGTAATAGTAGTATGAATTATTATCCTGATAATGTGACAACTAGGTATACCACGCATTTACCCCAATGTATGTCTCTTCACGGTAGCTGGGCTGTTTCTCTAGCTGAAATACACATACCCACAACGATTTTGCATGTGCCACCCGAAGGCGAGCGGAACTTTATGAATGTCATAACAAACAGAGTAGCACCAGGTAGCATGGCAAGCACCGACTTTAAGGAAGAGCGCGTCTGTGTGCCGCCAGGTGTATACCTCAGCATAGACACATTACTCGAGGCTATTAACGAAACATCGTGTGTTGTGGGCCATCTGAAATTTAAGCATTGTCGCAACGGATATGTGGCGGTCACGCGTATCTGTGAATCGTGTAAGAATGTGGAACACTCGTTCTACTTCTCCGACGTGTTGAACAAGATTTTAGGGTTCACCGAGCCTAAGGATGTGGTAGTCCAGAGCGTGTTCACTGCTCAGAGACCTGCCAACCTAGCCCATGGGACCCCAAATATGATGTACGTTTATACGGATATCTGCGAGTTCTATATCACCGGAGATGTGCACACCCCGTTGCTACGTGTCGTCCCAATCGTTGCCGCTGATAATCGTAATTACGGCTCGGTGAAGATAAGAAGCTTCTCACCCCCACGCTATATACCCCTATTACGTACGAGTTTTCAAACAATAACGATTGATATAAGGGATGAGTTTGGCCACCCGATACCATTCGCGTACGGGACGTTGACAGTGACGTTACAGTTCAAACGTACAGATTAACCTGAACAGATCTAACATGGCTTACTATGACGAATACTTTGATACACAAACGGGTGGTGGTGGTGGTGGTGGAGGTCGAACCGGCTATGGCGGTATCAGTCATGTGTATATAGGTTCGCCGAATCAAAGGGGTCATGGTATTGGGAGTTTCCTTGGTGGACTCTTTCGACGAATAATACCTCTCTTGAAACAAGGCGCTCGGGCTGTTGGTAAAGAGGCTCTTCGCTCAGGTATCGACGTGGCTACGGATATCATGGATTCTGGTATTCACCCGCGAGAAGCATTCAAAACACGTCTGCGCGAATCAGGGGAGAATCTGAAGCGTAAGGCTGAAGAAAAAATTAGTACGCTCATGAAGGGTTCGGGGTATAAAGCCGGTAAAATTAATAAATTGCTCCATTCTCTTGCCGGGAGCGCATCACGACGTACCGGTGTGAAAAAACGAAAGAAGACCGTGAAGTCGCGAAAACGTTCGAGCTCTGTGAAAAAGAGAAAGGGTAAGAAGAAGAAGAAGACTGTGAAAAGAAGAAGAGCAACAAAACAGACAACTACGAACCGTTACAAGAAATCAAGAACAGTGGAGGATATTTTTGCCTAACACAATCTTGGAAAAATGGCTTTCTTACACGCACACTCGTGTGAGTGCCTTAAGTCGGAGCTTGAGCTATTTACACTACCACCGACCCAGACAACAATCGAAGGAACGCATGCAGTGTGTTACAAGCCAATCTCATCATTGACGGATGATTCACCGATAGAGTTTGTCATACCGGGTCAGGGGGATGAGTACATTGATCTTGCACACACCATGCTGAGTATGCGTGTTAAGATAGAAAGTCCAGACACGAAGGATGCTCCGGCTCCTAAAGTAGGACCAGTCAATAATCTATTGCACTCAATGTTCAATCAGATCGATGTATTTTTAAATCAGAAACTTGTGTCACCTCCCAATAATGTTTATGCCTATAGGGCATACATTGAAACCCTCTTGAATTACGGGCCTGCTGCTAAGTCTTCGCATCTCACGAGTACTCTGTGGTATAATGATTTGCCTGGTAAAATGGATGATACAGAAGATAATAATACCGGACTTGTAAGCCGGCGGAACGTATTAGGCAAGAATCGAACGATCGATCTCCTTGGTCATTTGCATTGCGATATCTTTAATCAAGAGAGGTTTTTGCTAAACGGTGTTGAGATGCGTCTACGTCTCGTACGGTCCAATAACGCTTTTTATCTCATGAGCTCTTCGAAAGATTGTACCATACGTATTACGGAAGCATCGCTACTTGTACGACGTGTTAAGATAGCACCAGGTATACTTTTGGCCCATGCAAGAGCTCTGTCGAAATCTACAGCGAAATATCCTTTGACGCGGGTCGAGGTTAAAGCGATATCGCTGCATGCAGGGATACACGGTGATACTCTTGATAATGTCATACTTGGTCAACTGCTTAAGCGTATAATCGTCGGTTTTGTCAATAATAAGGCTTTTAATGGCGATCGTAAAATGAACCCCTTCAATTTTCAGAATTACAATATAAATTATTTTTCTTTGTACGCCGATGGCTTGCAAATACCGTCTAAACCTCTACAGCCAGACTTCGCAGATTCTGATATGTATGTGGATGCATACCATACACTATTCTCCGGTACAGGTATCCACTTTCTCAACGAGGGCAATTGTATTGCACGTACAACCTACCCGTCTGGTTATTGCCTCTTTGCATTTGATCTTACACCCGATCTCTCGGCCAATAGTAGCACCCATTGGAATCTTGTGAGGCACGGTAGTGTGAGGATAGAAGTACGTTTCGCAGCGGCCCTAACATCAACGATTAATTGCATTGTGTATGCGGAATATGATAATGTGTTGGAGATCGACTCTTCCAGACAAGTAATTGTGGATTTTAGTGGCTAGATCGCAGGGCTTATAGAGGGGGAGGTATCATATATCCACAGAGCGTGCAATATTTGTCGTCAGTCTGTATTCAAAACTCGACGTGTTACGACGATTGAGAAGCACCATGAACATCGTCATTGATATACAGGGCCTGAAGGATAAATATAATCATTTTATACCTAAAGAAGTTGCCGTGGTCTCTATAAAGACGTCGTACCTAGCCCATTGGATTATATCACCACCCTACACTTATAACGTTCTACCACCTAGTGTAAAACGTCAAAACACCTGGTTACAAACCAATCATCATGGTATAGAGTGGTCCGAGGGCGAAACGCATTTACGCACAGTCGAGGCTTCGTTGAAGAAAATTGCAGTGCAGTCTGATCGCCTGTTTACACGAGGAGCTGATAAAGCGGCGTATCTGACACAGCTAACGGATTGCTACGTTATAAATCTAGAAGAAGATGAAGACGACGATTCGTCGTTCCGTAATCTTCCCGAGAGCAAGACACGTTGTATATATCATGGATTGCTGCGTAAAAATTGCTCGTTCACGTGTGCCCTCAACAACGCTGTGAGAATCAAAAAGTGGCTTTCTCATAACGATCGTTCCAGCTCCTTGTGGGAGTATAGAACCACGACAACCTGGAACATCGGCCTACTAGCTGTGGACCGCCGCGAAGAGGGGAAAACCACCGATATAAAAGCGCTCTAGTGTCTCTATAATCGTTGTCTATTATGAACACCGAGCAGCTTCTGCAGGCCCTACGCGGTATAAAGAGTCGTACTGTAGGCGTATACCCAGCAGATCGCATCCCTAAGGTGTGGACGAAACCAGCAGCGATTGTCGCCAATACCGATGGCCACAAGCAGTCCGGGGCCCACTGGGTCGCCATGTACGTCGATCGAAATGGACGCGGATGGTACTTCGACAGCTACGGACTACCACCAATCGTCCCGCAGCATCTCCAGCGTCTCCGGCAGAACTGCAGGTTCTTTAGCTACAACGCTATACAGCTTCAGGGTCCTGAATCACAGACTTGTGGACATTATTGTGTTATGTTTTTGCATTTCTTGTCTACAGGTCTTGGTATTAATATGTTTAGGAGTGCGTTTTCAACCGATTTAACACGAACCGATAAAATAGTGTATGACTACTACAATGAGTATATGAATAAGTGTAATAAATCTATTCCCTTGAAGAGTGTGCTCAACAAGGGCGCCGTTGTAGGGTGTGGGTACCGTTACAATAATCTTAATACTTTTGGTAATAAAAACGCCTTATCGTGCGTGCAAGGCTGTTGTTCACGCAGCCGCTAATTGTACTGTAATTGTGAGCTAAAAAATAAAGTGTATATATTTTTTTCAAAAAACGTGTATTCTTTGTTGACTCTTTCAGCGAAAAATTTAACACCGTCTCAAATAGCCGTGATATAGGCACGTACCATTCTCACGTGATCCCCCTATTTCTCGCTATCACTATGTCATATTAATTTCAACGCATGTGCAAAAACGCTGAGCTAAGCTTTCGAAGAATTCTGAGGTGACATCACCAAGGCGACTTACTAGCTTTTTTACAAAGTAAGCAAATGTTGCACCAATTAAATTCAGGATGCTTCTCACTGCATACAGAGTAGGGGGAATGGGTCTACCTGGTAGGGGGTCCGTTGTTTCTGCGCTCCTTGATAGACAGACATTGTTCTTAAATCTTCAAAGAAGTAAGCATCGCCAGCTGAAAGTACGTTTAGATGCCTTTTTGCAAGATATTGCAACGATTAAAGCAAAAATACGCGTGATATCAGAATTTCGTGCTTTAACGCTAAAACTGAAAAAACTCAAGTTGCACAATGGACTTCACACGAATCAACCAAGTGGGCCGTCTCGAGACGCTTCTCCCTGTCAAAAGATTGGCCGAGCTGGAGCTCGAGAAAGACTACCTTATCACCGACATCAAAATTGTCCAAACGAAATGGGGCGCGCGAATTGTCGTGGACGTGAACGGTACGTTTACATGCTATCTACCAACGAGGTTCGTCAAGGCTTTCGAAGAAGCGAACGAGCTGTTTCAACAAATGAGCCAGTCTGCGAATAGTAAAAATTTACTTATTCAGTACTACGGCACGAAATTCAACAAGATCGAGTTCAAAGCTGCTAAGGAATAATTATAAATAGGTATGTACTTCAAACTCTGTATAAAACGTTTATGTTACTACACATATATACGAGTCTCTCTCACACCATGTGTTTATCTCTGTCCTCCATAGTTAAATCAGTGTCTGATGAGAGAGAGAGAGAGAGGGTCAGAGAGACCTGTGACGAGTATGGACCCAAAGAAGAAGAAGAAAAAGAAGCTAACGATTAAAAATCCTAATATTCATTATTTATTGTAAATGTATATATATATATATATATATACACACACACACACATATATATATATATATATATATATATATATATGTGTGTGTGTGTGTGTGTGTGTGTGTGTGTGTGTGTGTGTGTGTTTGTATACATCGACACGTAAAACTTTATAATGCTACTTTATGAGGTCATAAGATTTAATAAAAAGGGTTATAATATATATATTCTTGGCTTTGAATATTTATTGTAAACTTGTGGAAGTACGAGAGAGAGAGAGAGAGAGAGAGAGAGAGAGAGAGAGAATGTGTGTACACGCGCGCTCGCTACAACAGGCTTCCACATATACTTCATCTCATAACGATCCTCGGCGCAGAGGCAGCGGCTCAGGCTGGCAATCCGAGGGTCTTGAGTTCGAGTGCCGCACTTGCATCGGATTTGTTTAATTATAAAAGAAAAAATGACGAAAATAAAAGCAGCGTGTCACCATACCGACACGCTCTCAAAAATAAAAATAAATGGCGGCAATGTAAGCAGCGCTCCACCATACCGACACGCTCCGAAAAAAAAAAAAAATACGAAAATAACAACAGCGCTCCGCCATACCGACACGCTACGAAAAAAAAAAAAAAAATATATACCTATCTATAAAGGTGTGCGCACTATAGCGACTCAACCCAACCCCCCTCCTCCCCCCGCGCGCCTCTTCCCCCCGCACCCACGACGGACCGAGCCGCGGACTCGGAGGCCGCGGAGTGGGGATAGGAGTGGAGGTCGCCATAGTGCGCACCCTACTACTGACATAGTTATAAATCGATAAATATATATAGATATATATATACTAGGTGCGCAACTAAGTTTCCGGGTTTTTTTGACCAATGAAAAATAAAAAATTTTAAGGCAAATACAAAAAATGGTTTATTCGAAGTATTGTCCCTCGCTATTTACACATTTTTGCCATCTCTCTGGCAATACATGAATACCGCGACGATAAAAAGTCGCGTCTTTGGACTGAAACCATTCATCCAACCAATTTTGTACTGCATCATAATTGGCCAAGTGTAGTCCACCCAAGCCATGCGCCATCGATCGGAACAAGTAAAGTCTGAAGGGGCCAGGTCTGGTGAGTACGGCGGGTGCGGTAGCAGATCCCATTTCAGTGTTTTTATCATGTCTTGGACGATGGAACTGCGATGGCATGGAGCGTTGTCGTGCTGCAATATCACACGTTCGTGTCTCGTGTCCCATTCTGGCCGTTTTTCGAGCAATGCGTGGCTCAAATTGATTAGTTGTTGTCGGTAGCGATGCCCATTGACAGTTTCGCCCGGTTTCAGCAGCTCATAGTACACGATTCCTTTCTGGTCCCACCAAACGCAGAGCATCGTTTTTTTCCGAAACGATTTGGCCGTGCCGTCGATGTCGACGCTTCGCCAAGTGAAAGCCACGATTTTCTGCGTTTGGGATTCTCGAAAAATATCCACTTTTCATCGCCAGTAACAATTCGATGCAGAAAACTCTTTCTGTTCTGCCGCAAAAGCAAAATTTCGGAAGTGATTCTTCGATTTTCCATTTGTCTCTCAGTCAACTCATGCGGCACCCACTTTCCTTCCTTTTGAATTTTTCCCATGGCGTGCAAACGTTTTGAAATACATTGCCGCGTCACATTTAATGCCTCGGCGAGTTGATCTTCTGTTTGCGTGTCATCTTCATCCAATAACGCTTGCAGATCGGCGTCCACAAATGTTTGCGGTCTTCCCTTGTCCCCAGTCTCAAAATTGCCACTTCTGAACCGTTTGAACCAATCCTCACACGTTGTTTTTGATGGTATATGTTCACCGTAGGCCTCCTCAAGTAACCGACGTGCTTCAGCTGCTGTTTTTTTAGGTTAAAGCAGAAAAGCAATGCTTCCCGCAAATGCTGTTTATTTGGCACAAACGTTGACATTTTCGAGGTTAGAAAAAAGGTCGTTGTGTTGCGATATTTGTTTATATTACGACTGGGTATTCTCAATAGATATCCAAGCTACAAAGACACCCAATTGCAGATCTGTATGCCGACTACACGTGTCGCTAGCGCCATCCATGTGTGAAACCCGGAAACTTAGTTGCGCACCTAGTATATACAGTGATGACAGAAATAATAAGAACACTGCCGAATGTTCTTATTATTACCGATCGTTCTTAGAGGATATTCAAAATGAAGAAGAAGAAAGCTTACAAACTATCGAGAATCGTCCTTCGCGTTCCAAACAGAGAAAGATATTTTAAATCGCCGATTAAACTTTGGCAAGAACATTCTTTTTTAAATTTTTATAATGATGCGATCTTTATTTGTACATCGCGACTCAAATTGCGCAAATGATAATAAATATTAACAAATTAATAAATTTTCATGTCTTTTTCAAATAATTCGTCAAAATGTTTTTGTTGCGCAAACTTTCCTCCTATCATCCATATCCTTCATTTTCGCGATAAATATTATTTCCATCACTATTATAAAATGTTTCGATTACAGTAGAACCTCGGTTATCCGAACCTCGATCATCCGAATCCTCAATTATCCGAACGATGACTTAGTTTATCCGAACGCTCAATTATCCGAACGTTAGCCCGAAAGATACATTGTTGCACGCTGCCACCGCCGTGAGCAACAATGTATCTTTGCGAGAATTGCGAGATACATTACCGCGACATACACCCAGATAGACAGTCGTGATTTTCACGCTGTGCATACATCGGAAAAAGCAAATTTTACAGCACATCGATTTCAATGTTGTGATAACATGTAATGAACGCATTTAGTATCCTGAATTGACGATACATTTTGATTCATTTTGATTGCAATTTGACGTTTGCCAGTGCATCATACGTTGACTACATCGTGAAATCATAAGACGGACATTTCAAATTCTGCATTGAATGTTGTCATATCGGCGTCATATGGCAGTCATGCAATGATTTTTTTAATGTATTCATTGGGTTAACATTGGTAGTGTAGATATCGTGCAGGCAATACATCGGCCTTTTGCATATATAGCAATGACATATTCGATGAGCACAATATGACGGCGTATGCGCATTTCTAAGTGACACATCCTATGGCGGTATTATGCATTTTTTCAGTAATACATCGCATGAGCGCCATATGATGGCGATATGTATGTTGCCTCGAGTAATTACCGCGCCGGCAGTACCGCTAGAGTCCGATAGATGGCTACGATTCTCGCGGGCAGAGTCGCGAAATATTTGTATATAACCGAGTTCAAAAGAAAGTGGCGAGTCGGCAGAAATGCTGACAACGATTTTGTAAAGTCTTTAACGGATCTCTAGTTGTTTGAGAAATTTGTGGTACCCGTATTTTCACACAAATACAGATATGTATGTATTTTGCAGCTATATATTGGGATATACTGAATAGAGTATATCTCGTCAGTATACTGACGATTTTATCATTATGATTCAACGCGACGGTGGTGGGGATATGAGCATTTCTCTGTCATTTTTCGTCACGCCGTGACGCCCATATGAGCCCCATATGCATGTACTTATTCTTGTATTTCCGTGAGTCGATTTTACTAGTGCTAATGAATTCACCGTATGAATGCTCACGTGAACACAACTTTGCTTCATTTCGACATCATATTGGGATTCATCATATGATACAAATATGATGTACATGGGAGCACTCATAAGAGACTCACAGCTGTGAGCCTTCCTATGCGTCATACAAGACGTAAATATGATGCAAATATCAGGTAAATGTGTCTATCTGGGCATATTAACGCAAGAACGTTAATATATATGTCAAATTTTTATAAATATGTATGTACTATTTTTATGTGATAAGGTTTTGTTTATGATGTCGTTCCAAAACCCCACGTTTCGATTATCCGAACTTTGGATTATCCGAACTAGCCTCGGTCCCAATTGGTTCGGATAATCGAGGTTCTACTGTACTCTTTTTTTGGCATGCTAGAGTAACGTATTGCCGCTAATCACTGTTGTTTTCTCCCTGACAGCAACTTTCATTGCTCTAGAACTCAGCACCTATTGATTTTACAAAAAAAAAATTAATACAAAAATTGTCAAAAATTTCATCCTTTACAACTTTGAATATTACATTTTTGTTCGTATTTCCAAAAACTATCGAGATATTTTCCAAAAACAAAAATTTTATTTTTTTAATCAACTATATCTCGGAAAATATTAACAATAGAGAAAAAGGTTTCAGATGAAAAAGATGGGAAATATTATCCTCTACAAAAAAGGTCCTTACAATTTTCACCGTAAATATCACCGTTTCCGAGATATTTGCTAACAGGCGTTTTCCAAGATGGCGGCTAACGCACAAGGGTGAGAACTACACACACTTGGTTTTATACTTAGGGGACACCCTCTAACATAATCCAATCATAAAATTGCGTGCTAGGATTTTTTGCTTACAAACCCCGTTTTTGGTGCTAAAGTTCCTGGACTAATATAGCTCAGTCGACTCTGAAAAATCAGTCAGATTTTGCATATCGTTAGTTCCTGACGAGATTACATATCGCGTCAAATATTTTTTTTAATTGCAAAATCTTTCGGTTTATGAATATTTTCCGACTTTTTAATCAATAAGCAATTACATACCTTCTTTCCTTTAATTTTTTTTTAATTAATGTTGCGACAAAAGGACTATATTTTATCATAAAAATATTTACAACATTAAAAAAACTATTTGGTACTATTTATTTAACAAATGATTTTTCAATAATTTTTTTAACTGTTAGGGATACGATGAACAATTAAAAAAAAACCTGTGTGTGTGTTCTTCACACATGCAAGAAGTGAATACTTCTGGTATCCGGCCTTTCGCTTGAATGAAAAATTAAAAATATAATCATTAAAATAATCGTTAAGATTATTAAAAACAATCATTTAAAAAAATTGAAAACACTGTGTTGCGGAGCCTGATGAGGCTAACTCAGAGACCTGCGGAGCCTATTGAAGGCGCTCGGACAGAATACAGAGTCTTTCAGAAACCCTGCGGAGACCTATATAAGAACAGCAGAAATAATTTCCATGAAAATAATTACAATTACAAAGATTCATTAAAATAACAATTTAAAACAATTATGTAAATAATAATCTATTCTATGTGAAGGCCCTGCAGCGCTTTTGCTTTCCGGCTATATATATATAGCCGGAGCATTGTGCTCGGCTCGCGGCACGGCTTGTGTTTACTTTTTGCTTCTCTCTACAGAGAGCGGCAGAGGGCGAATACGAGTAGCCGCATATCGTGCGCGCGTCACGAGGCCCGGATCATTCACGGGACTCGAGGGATATGGCAACTTGCCATAAATTAATTTTTACAAACATTTTATTTTCAGCAAATATTTGTACAATTATTATAAGCGTAATTATAAGATATATTAGTTAATAAACTCGCTCTGCCAAAGAGCGAGGTGCCAGCGACGCCTGTTGCTGTGAGTCTGTCCGCACAATGGACAAAGATATTTTTAATTACTAAAAATAATGAATTAACAAATATGTTAATTAATCAACTCGCTCTGCTAAAGAGCGAGATACCAGCGACGTCTGTCGCTGTCCTCCTCCGTTCGCTAAAACGGGCGGAGAGAGTATCAGTTTATAAGAACTGATTATCATATAGTATGATCGCAAAAAATACATTTTTGTATAATATATATATTGGAGCAGTAGGTTTATCGCGTCAGAAATTTCGGGGAATCGAAGAGTGGGAGAGCGACGTGTGACGAGTAAAGTCGAATTATGGCTATAGGGCTCGGGGCGAGTCGGCACACTTCGGTTTTTGGAAAACACGAATTCGGAGCCCGGCGAAGCGTCGCGCGACTGGCGTCTCTCTGCCTCACTTCGAAATCGATCTCTGTGCTGCGCACACGCTATTAAGTGCTCATAAAAGAATATTAAAGTGTGTTTATAGAAAGTGTGATTCTCTTATTCACTCATTCAACCAATCCTTCCTCACAAGCCTGATCGTACCAAAAAACAAAACAAAAAAAAGAAAAGGTTCAATAATATATTTCTTTGCAGATGACTGGGTATATATTACCCAGCCGCATATATATGTATATGCGTAGCCAAAGCCTTGCGATCGGCTGTCGGGACTGCTTGTGTTTACTCTTTGCTTCTCTCTGCAGAGAGCGGCAGAGGGGGAATACGAGTAGCCGCATATCGTGCGCGTGTCACGAGGCCCGGATCATCCACGGGACCCGAGGGATATGGCAACTTGCCATAAATTAACTTTTCCAAACATTTTATTTTCAGAAAATATTTGTATAATTACTATAAGCGTAATTATAAGGTATATTAGTTAATAAACTCGCTCTGTCAAAGAGCGAGGTGACAGCGACGCCTGTCGCTGTGAGTCTGTCCACACAATGGACAGAGATAATTTTAATTACTATAAATAATTAATTAACAAATATGTTAATTAATAAACTCGCTCTGCCAAAGAGCGAGATACCACGACGTTTGTCGTATATTATCTCCGTTCGCGAAAATGAACGGAGATAATTTTAATGGTTAAGAAATGTTAATTAACAAATATGTTAATTAATAAACTCGCTCTGCCAAAGAGCGAGATGCCACGACGTTTGTCGTGTATTATCTCCGTTCGCGAAAATGAACGGAGATAATTTCAATTGTTAATAAATGTTAATTAATAAACTCGCTCTGCCAAAGAGCGAGATGCCACGACGTTTGTCGTGTATTATCTCCGTTCGCGAAAACGAACGGAGATAATTGTAATTGTTAATAAATGTTAGTTAACAAATATGTTAATTAATAAACTCGCTCTGCCAAAGAGCGAGATGCCACGACGTTTGTCGTGTATTATCTCCGTTCGCGAAAATGAACGGAGATAATTGTAATTGTTAATAAATGTTAATTAACAAATATGTTAATTAATGAACTCGCTCTGCCAAAGAGCGAGGTGCCACGACGTTTGTTGTGTATTATCTCCGTTCGCGAAAATGAACGGAGATAATTTTAATTGTTAATAATTGTTAATTAACAAATATGTTAATTAATTAACTCACTCTGCCAAAGAGCGAGATGCCAACGGCGTTTGTCGTGTATTATCTCCGTTCGCGAAAATGAGCGGAGATAATTTCAATTGTTAATAAATGTTAATTAACAAATATGTTAATAAATGTTAATTAACAAATATGTTAATTAATAAACTCGCTCTGCCAAAGAGCGAGGTGCCACGACGTTTGTCGTGTATTATCTCCGTTCGCGAAAATGAACGGAGATAATTTTAATTGTTAATAATTGTTAATTAACAAATATGTTAATTAATTAACTCACTCTGCCAAAGAGCGAGATGCCAACGACGTTTGTCGTGCATTATTTCCGTTCGCGAAAATGAACGGAGATAATTTTAATTGTTAATAATTGTTAATTAACAAATATGTTAATTAATAAACTCGCTCTGTCAAAGAGCGAGATGCCATCGACGTTTGTCGTTGCATACTCAGAATTATTATAATTCTGTTGCTCGTATTGTAGCAAAACCAAACTTGAATGTTTGGCATGCTCGGCTGTATACTGTAGCGAGAAATAAATGCTCGCAGCGCACGTACACTCGTGCACGTCACATATACATGGCCGAGCGTTAGTATAAGATTTTCGAGAGGGGCGGGTCACGGCTGGCCCTGCTACGACGCCTCGGCCTTCGGCCCGCGTCGATGTGCCGGCGCTTCGTAGCAGACGCGCGCCGTGTCATCTAGCGGTAGTCCGCAGCGGCTCGTAGTGAAATCCTGTGAGCTCTGCACTACCGCGGAGAGAGCGAAGCCGTCGAAATTTCTCGGCGACTGACACTGCCTCTTAACAGAGAGAGTTGGAGATTACGGTTGTACCTAGTCCGTTCATACAAGAGAAATGAAGTAATAAAACATTGATACATGAACTGTGGATTTTGGTTTATAATTATTGTGAGTGATCTGAGAGGGCAGATTACTACAAATTGGTGACCCCGACGTGATTAGCACGATAAAGTAACAACCCTTAACCAAATAACGGACACGTGGCTGCACCATGGTAATAACCCGGGAAGCAACACGAACAGCGGGGGGTGTGGAAGAAAGCGCATCTCCATCGCAAACCGATCAGGACAACAGCCAAATGAACATTCGAAATCGAGGAGAGCCAGTCGAATACTTCCGATTGCCGCATTTTTGGACAAAATTGCCAGAAAGATGGTTTGATCAAATAGAAGCTACATTCAACAATAGGAGGATAACGAGTGATAGGAAAAAATACGACTGCGTCATAGAGGCACTCGATGCGGAGACACTGCAACAAATAACAGATTTCATGAGAAATCCGCCAGTACAAGACAGGTATGAGGCGATAAAACGAGTACTTATAAGTCGTTTTATAGATTCGAGGGAGACGCAGATCCGGAAATTCTTAAACGATTTGCACCTCGATAGCCGAAAACCATCACAGCTTCTACGTGAAATGAGTGATTTGGGAGAAGACATGGTATCGGAGGAATTTCTTCGGTCCCGATTTATACACTGCATGCCGTCAAACATACGCACGGCATTATTAAGCCATACCGATCTGTCACTAATGAAGCTGGCAGAAATCGCAGACACAATTATTGAATCATGCTACAGTGCTAGTGTGATGGCAACGGCGACACCACTGTGCACGGCGAAATCACAAATGGCAGTACCGGACTCGACAGTAAATGCAGTAGACTCTCACGTATCTACGTTGGAAAGAGAAATCCGGGCGTGGCGACTAAGCATGGAAAAAGATATAGCAACGTTGAGAGCGGAGGTGAAAACGCTTTGTTCAAAAGTGGAAGAAACCCAAAGAGGAAGTTATATCCAAGAGCGACAAGGACGCAGGCCTCGATCAAGTTCTCGCGGCAGGTTAAGACAACCGACGAATGGAATCTGTTTCTACCATCACAGGTTTGGTTCAGCATCGACTCGGTGTACACTTCCGTGCGCATTCCAGCCTCCACTGAGACCAGGAAACCAGGGAAACTAGAGGCGCTGACCCTCGTCGAAGCGGTCGCGGACAGCATAGGCAACATTCCCAACAATGAAAACCGCTTACACATGAATGACCTGCATACTAACTTAACTTACCTTGTAGATTCTGGATCCGCAGTGACAGTAATACCCCGTGAATTGGTAACAGGAAAACTGAAAAAACAATCCTTCACTCTCTATGCAGCGAACAAAACAGAAATCAGCACTTGCGGCGAAAAAATCCTTACACTTGACTTGGGTTTGCGTCGAAGGTACAGTTGGCCTTTCATAATTATAGAAGTGCAATCTCCTATCATTGGAGAGGATTTTATAGCACACCACGGTCGCCTGATCGATTTAAAATACCAGTGCTCGATAGACGCTGGGACTAAGCTCTCTTCGGAAGGAAAGATACGGCAGACGTCGATACACAGCATTTCGACGATCAACAATAACAATGAATACGCCGAATTACTTGAGAAATTTGCAAGCATCACGAAACCAGCGAATGCAACGCGAAACATAGAAGAGGTGACCATTGCGCATTACATCGAGACGACAGGCCCACCAATAGCTCATCGCCCGCGGAGATTAGTGGGACTGAAATTAGAAGCTCTGCGCCAGGAGCTCGAGTACCTATTGGAACGGAACATGATTAGACCGTCAAAAAGCCCGTGGTCAAGTCCGATTCACCTCCAAGCAAAACAAGCAGGAGGATGGCGTTTGTGTGGGGACTTCAGAGCACTAAACTCAAAAACGATACCGGATCGATATCCCACAGGACACAGTCACGATATTTTTATCAACTTGTATAAAAAAAAAATTTTTCAACGCTCGACTTAACCAGAGCATATCATCAAATTCCAATGGCGACGGAAGACATCCAGAAGACAGCTATAACAACTCCTCTAGGGATGTTCGATATCCTGGTCATGCCTTTTGGCTTAAGAAACGCGTCTCAAACATTTCAAAGATTCATGGACTCGATATTCAGAGACCTGAACTTTGTGATAGTATACATAGACGACATTCTTATCGCATCGGAAGATGCAGACGAACATAAACGACACTTAAAAATAGTACTCGAGAGATTACAAAAAAACGGATTAACAATCAACCTGGCGAAGTGTGTATTAGGAAAACCCGAGTTAATTTTTCTAGGATACAATATTAATGAGAACGGATACAAACCTCCAGTCGCACGCATTTAAGCAATTCTCGATTACCCGAAACCTGAAATTATTGTTGAGCTTCGCAGATTTCTCGGACTGGTAAACTTTTATCGAAGATGCGTTCCGGATCTGGCTGCAACTCAAGTACCTTTCAACGAATTCCTCAGAGAATCAAAAAAGAATGACAGGCGACCAGTTCCTTGGACTCCGGACGCAGAAGGCGCATTTCAACGTTGTAAAAGAAGAGTAGCCGCAGCCACATTAAATACATTCTTAGCACCGAACTTACCCTTGAGACTTACCTCGGATGCGTCGAACACGGCGATCGGTGCGTCACTGGAGCAGCAGGAGGGGAATCAGTGGAAGCCAGTTGGATTCTTTTCTCGAAAATTAACACCGACCGAAAAAGAAGTACAGTACCTACGATAGGGAGTTACTGGCCATCTTCGCTTCAATAAAATTCTTTGAGCACATTCTCGACGGAAGAAACTTTGTTATTAGGACGGATCATCGACCATTAACACACACATTCAAACGAAATTCGGATAAAGTGTCAGAGAGGCAACCGAGACAATTTGATTACATTTCACAGTTTTCTACAGAAATCGTATATCTAAAAGGAGATGACAACACAGTAGCAGATGCACTATCAAGAATTCAGGCAATCTCACAAATTGAAATGCCGAGAGTGTTATCTGCCCAACAAATATCTCAAGCCCAGCAAGAAGACGAAGAAATAGACGATCTGGTACAAAATTCGTCGCTAAATTTGCAGTTGTTGTCAGTTGAACCAGGCACGAAAATCTACTGCAATATCTCGAATGGCATCGTTCGTCCATATATTCCAAAAACACTAAGAAAAAAAGCCTTTGACTCGGTACCAGCTCTCTCACATCCAAGTGGCAGGAGCACATGCCGGATATTGAAACAAAAATATATTTGGCCCGGAATAAAAAAAGACACACTCGAAGGTGTTCGTTCTTGTATAGCATGCCAACAAGCGAAAGTACAGCGTCACAACCGACGATTACCTCGTGCCATCGACGTTCCGGACTGCAGGTTCAATCACATTCATATGGACCTGATTGAATTGCCAACAGTAAACGGTTTCAGATACTGCTTAACTATGATGGACAGATTTTCAAGATGGCCGGAAGGAATTCCTCTGAAGAATATGACAGCCGAGGCAGTGGCAAATGCATTTTACCACAACTGGATCTGCCGTTTTGCAACTCCAATCACGATAACCACGGATCAAGGGAGCCAATTTGAGTCCCAGCTATTCAAGGCATTGTCCAACATGGTCAGCGCACACAGAATTCGTACGACCCCATATCACCCGGCGTCGAATGGACTGATAGAGAGATGGTATCGGACATTAAAAGCAGCATTAATGTATAATCGTCAAATCCCGTGGATGGATTTGTTACCCACAGTATTACTAGGATTACGGACGGCATACAAAGAAGACATTGGAGCATCGTGCGTGGAGATGGTGTATGGAACAACACTCAGACTTCCGGGTGAGTTCTTCATCAACCAGGACATGCCGGCAGACCCACAGATTTTCGTCGAACAATTCCGGGAGCACATGAGAGGGCTACGGCCAACTCCAACTGCACACCATAATAAAGCGAGGATGTTTGTACTGAAGGACATGTACAACTGCTCGCACGTACACCTACGGAACGACGCAGTAAAACCGCCATTGCAGCCTCCATACTCGGGACCGCACACGGTGGTAAAAAGACTCGACGATCGCAGATTCGTCATAGACGTAAATGGAGAAGAGAAGACGGTATCCTTAGAGAGATTAAAACCTGCCTATAATACAAAAAAAGATAATGATCTCACGATGAGCGAGGTTAAACAACCCATGGCAAGTCATCATTGGGGTTCGGCCGTCGACATGCCAAAGAAGACGTATGCAAAAAAAACAAAAAACTATCGTTCCCGCCAGAACCGGCTAGGTCACTAAGGGGGGAATAGATGTGGCGGCACCGCAACATCACTTCTGACCGCGCGGCGGCGCAGCGATCGCGAAGAGGGAAAAAATACTTCGCACGTTAATCGTTGGAGGGTTTGGAAGCGCGTAAAGCGTTGGAGAACGAACCGGTAGGATAAAGGAAGCTGGAAATAAAAGATGGGGTTAACAGAGAGAGTTGGAGATTACGGTTGTACCTAGTCCGTTCATACAAGAGAAATAAAGTAATAAAACATTGATACATGAACTGTGGATTTTGGTTTATAATTATTGTGAGTGATCTGAGAGGGCAGATTACTACAAACGCGGCGCGATCGGAGTTAGGGCGCGAATCTTTGAATATGATTTAGTTTCCGCGCAAGTGAGTCTGAGAATGATCGCTCGCGAATTCCGAACACAACACTATTCTTAATGGGATCGATTTTGTTAAGATCGATTGGGTGTTAGTGAGGTTTACGTTAATTCTCTATTCAAAGAGAAATGATAATTCACTTTGGTTTTATTTAATAATAACCAAATAACGTAAACTTTATTGATTGTTCGTAGTTTCACTATTTAAATGTGTTCTGAATTAGTGTTTTACAGAGTTCGAGATTTTGTAGAGTTGACCTTACACAGAGTTAAGTTTGAGATTTTGACGCATAGGTCTTGACTCGATGAAGGCGAAGAATAATCTAACTAAAGTTTTACAAAGAGAGGAACGCTCTGCCTCGCAGAGGCAGATTACAAAAATAAAGACGGTTGGATTTGATTGGTCGGAATTTTAGTTGTGTGAATGTATGTTTTTCCCGTGGGGGGGGGGGGGGGAATATTGCGTACGTGACCAGTTGTGGGAAAGGAAAAAGGTTTCGAGTTAGAATTCGTAGAGTACTTACAGTGTTTGTTTACAGCTAGATTTTTGGGCGACGGAGTCGCACAAGAGATTCGTTGAAATGTAACATGAATAAAGAAAGTAAAGAAAATTTGTCTGGCTGGATATTTATGAGTTTAAGACTGAGAGAAAAATAGTATCGTTTACGAGCGACGAAGTCGCGTGAGAATTTCGTGGAAAAGAAGTAAAAGAAAATGTTCGCTAGAAAGAGTGTTTATAAGTGGATAGGGTGTTTGAGATTGGTCATGCTTTGAATTCTTTAGTGTGTATATGTAATAGGAGTAGGGTGGTCTGGCAACCTTAGTTGGGAACTTTCCCTTAGGGTGATGTGAAAGGCCCGGACGAACTCCGACGACGTCGGCATAGTAGTGAACTTGCGCGCTACGCAACACCGCTAGATGGCAGTGCATGGCCCAAAGTGCGAAGCCTCGGCAAGAAACGATAATCTCGAGCCAAATGCAAGTATTGCGCCGCGAAATAGACGGGATCAGGATGGATCATGGATTTTTTCCAAACTTTGCAGACTTTTAGTCGTCCATTAGAACAACATAATGTGCAAGTAGTAAGGCGTACTACTCAAGCGTTTTCGAGAAAATCGCAAGAGAAGTCTTCCGCGTTCAATATATACCGGTGCGTTGCAACGGCAGTTGATAAGTCGTGACGGCCGAGTGGTTAGCATTCGTGTTCCGTAATCACTGGGTCTCTGTATCGAGTCCAGTTTTTATTTTTTTTTATTTATATATTTTTTACAACATTGGTCATATTCGTTCGTATATATTACGACTCAGACGCAATACAATGAAAAAAATATGTGTATTTGTATGAACATGTATTGAATTGCCGTTGTTATTTGGCTGTTTACTAAATTTTATTATTAGAACAAATATCATATTTATTATTATCGAGAAGTAAACGACCAAACGCATATAGTTTTCTTGAAAATGAGAAATCTCTTCCAAACCAGGCTTCGAAATACACGTACTTTTTCATTATATCGTCTTTGAATTTTAATATATATAAACAAATAGACCAGTGTGGAAAAAAAGGATAAAATTGCCAAAAAAATGATCGGAACTCGATCCAACAATTGCGAAACAACTCGACCACCACCATCCAAGCCTGCTCTACACATTGGCCGAGACGTCTTGCCGAATGTCTCGGGCGGGACTCGCCTCTCACGAGATATGAAAAATATGCCCCTCCACACTCTTGTGTTGCTCAGTTGATGCCTCATCTTTTTTTATTCGTTATAAGTGTGGAGGGCGATCTCGTCTATGGACACGAGACTACCCGAGATCCCTTTGATTCGTGTCAAAAAAACCGACAACGGACCGAGACGACACGAGACGGCGAGAGGCGAGACGAGACAGCCCTCACACTCTCGTATTGGCCAACATTCGTTATGTCTCGACGAGTGTGCAGAGTCGGCTTTACAGTTGCAACGCACCGGTATATATTAGACGCGTAAGATTTCTCTTGCTATTTTTCCGAAAACGCCTAACAATAAGTACGCATTACCGCTTGCACATTATGTTGTCCTAATGGACTTCTGAATGTATAAAAAGTTTGAAGAACATCCGTAATCCGTACGTCGTGGCCCCCTTTAATTTAATTTCATATGGTCGACTAAGAATCGATAATTCTCGATCGAGTCTCGACTCGGCTAGTTGCATTCGTGAAGCGCCTCCCTTCAGTCAAATGCACATGAGTCAAAACGTGTACCTAACAGAGAGAAACCTGAGAGAGCCCACGGAGCGAAAAGCCCAGGACAGGCTGGTGGAGCTCGGTTCCGTAGGATCTGTGTGTCCGTTCCGTGAACTAAATTCTCAGCGGGTAAGTGTTGAATGCGGGTAAAGAAGTATGCTCTGTATTATCTGCTCCACCACTGAGCTCTCGGTTTTGCTTACCCACACATGTAAGCGCACACGCACGCATATTACAAAGTAAAACTGCGGTATCCCTTGGCCACTGCTGCTTTTCTCGAAGATTCAGTTGCTTGCAGAAATGCAATTTCAGATAAAAGCTTGCTTCTTAAACGGATGCGATACTTTACATGTAATATTGATTTAATAAAATATATATTGTAAATAATTCTTGACTGAAGACGTGTATTATAAATAAATAATAAACAAATCATCAATTTCGCTCTCTCTCTCTCTCTCTCTCTCTCTCCGCGTAGCATCAGGGAGCGGAATAGTCTGTACAAGCGTGTTCGTAGGTCTAACAATATTCTCGGATTTGTAATGTATAGATTGGTTAGGGATCGAGTTACGCTGGCCATTAGAAAGGCCAAAAATGATTTCCTGCTGTCTAAGCTAAACTCGATAAATGATCAGAAGCGGATGTGGGCTGAATTGAGGAATTGGGGCCTTGTCAAACCGTCGCTTGCTTCACCACTACATTTTTTTACTCCGGATGAGCTGAATGCTTACTATGCAACCATCTCGGCCGTTTCAGCGCCGATTACTGAAGACCTGTTTGGTGCCATGGCAGCTGAAACTCCTGGCAGCCCAAATCCTTTTGTCTTCACTCATGTCTCAGGTGAGGCAGTCCTGCGGTGCATTCGTCGCTCTGCGTCAACCTCGCTCAATGCTGGCCCGGATGGCATCTCCAGATTTATTATCACAAAGTCACTTCCGCTTCTGATCACGCATTTAGCATCTATATTTAATCATTCTATTCAGCTCTCGCATTTCCCTGATACATGGAAGCTGTCGCACATACGCCCTCTTCTTAAAACTAAGACTCCAAGAGCACCCTCTGACACGCGGCCGATTGCGAATTTGCCGGAATTTTCGAAGATTTTTGAGAGAATCATTTTTGATCAGATTATGCACTACCTAGAGACTCATGGCATTCTAGATCCGAGGCAGTCTGCGTACAGGCGCTTGCATAGCACGCAATCGGCGCTGCTTAGGGTAACCAATGACATTCGACGCGGTGTAGATGAGAGGAAGATAACCATCCTTGTCCTCTTTGATTTTACTAAGGCGTTTGACACAGTTCCGCATCTACACCTGCTCAAAAAGCTTAAACTATTAGGTTTTTCTGATTCGGCATTGAAGTGGCTCTACTCGTATTTGTCATGCAGATCGCAGGTGGTTGTAGGTGAGAAGGGTTGCTGCTCGGATCGTATTGAGCTGACCGCAGGAGTTCCGCAAGGCTCAGTCCTTGGTCCACTGTTGTTTTTGCTCTATATCAATGATATCGGCGTGAACCTAAGGTACTGTCAGCACATGATCTTCGCTGATGATACGCAAATTTATTTGCAGTGCTTACCATCTGATCTTAATAATTCGATTGCGAAGGTTGCTCATGATGTGAACATAATATCACAGTTCGCTGACACTAACGGCTTAGCGCTAAATGTGAACAAGTCAAAAGCGATCGTCATAGGTAGCAGAGCATATATAGGCGCAATTAATCTCTCGGAACTTCCGCGGATCACGGTGGGGGCGTCGGTTCTGCCGTATGTATCGGAGGCAAAGAACCTAGGTGTTGTTATAACATCTGATCTATCTTGGAATATGCACGTGTCGACCATTTCGCAAAAAGTGCATGGGGTGTTGCACAAATTGAAGTATCATAAGGGATCTCTCCGTACTGATGTAAGGATCACTTTAGTCAAAGCCCTTATATTACCCCATTTTGACTATTGTTGCCTTGTGTACCACGATCTAACTGAGACCCTCAATGACAAGCTCGAGGTTTTGCTTAATACGTGTATTAGGTTCATTTTTGACTTGCGTCGTGATATCTCTATAACGCCGTATCGTAAGAGGCTAGGTTTGCTGTCGGTTAGAGGGCGACGTCTGTACTTTCTTGGGATTACAGTCTACCATTCGATACACCTTAGAGTTCCCCCCTACCTAAATGAAATTTTGCCTAGAGAGGACCCTGGAGTGCGACGGTCAGAGAGGCGGGTGGAAAACACTGTTTTTCGTATTCCTAATCACCGAACTGAGGTGTTCCACCGGTTCTTTCAAATTGCTGCTCCACTCTTCTGGCATTCCCTGCCCGGCAGCATTCAAATGTCGTCGTCCCTTGAGCTATTTAAAAGCAGGCTCTATGCGCATTTGTTGCAAACGGAGTATGGAGGAATGGATGGTCAGACATAAACATTGTAGGCTGAATATCTGCGTGTCTTATTGTATAGTATGTCTGTATTTTTGTACTTTGGTAATAGTATTCTGTGTAAGCACAATCACTATGCAATGAAATTTCTGCGACTTTTCTGCCGGTGCGTAATTACATAAGTATTCTCTGCTTTTATGCATTAGTTTTAGTTAATAGTTGCGATATTGTTAGTGGATATGGATGCAGGCATTTATAAGTATTATTGTATTTATTAATAAGTATTATTTGTATGCTATGCATAACTGAGCTCGTATTGTATCTCAGTTATGCTATCTTGGAAATTTTGCCCCATAGCGTGCTAGGGCATAAAAATAAACTTCATCATCATCATCATCATCTCTCCCGCCCCCCCCCCTTACAAATTGAACAAAAACTTCTTTTTTTATCTCTTTATAAGAAAAATAGTTTAGCGAGCAGGTAAATGATTATGTACGATCTACTATCGTACAAAGAAGAAAAGTTTTGCAGCTCTACTGTTGAGAGCAGCTACTCGTCCCGAAAATTTGATATAAGGGTAATTCGATGACGCTTAATAGAATGGTGCTATTTTTTGTGATCAGGCCCCGAGGTTCTTCAGAAAAGGGTTGAAAGGGGTTGAACGCCGCGTTATCTCAGAAACTAAACGTTTGATCGAAAGAGGTTTCAAAGAAAAGCTTTGGAGAATTCAAAAATACATAAAAAAGGTTCTTAGGTCCATCTTCGTATTTGCAAAAATAAGCGAGAAATATCGGAGAAAATATTGTAAATCGTAATTGTAAGAGTGGGGACAAGCCTCACCTCGCCGCCGATCTTTGCACGTGAGTGGGCTAGCGTGCGTGCGAGCGTCCGTGTGTACTAATTTACAAATGAAGGATCTTCGGCTATCCTCGGGCCTCTCGGTCGTCAATGCGAGTGCGAGAGACGAATCCGGTGTTTCTCTCTTTCTAATTTCTCACGCGTTGGCGAGTATTTTCGTCTTTGGCCGTCGAGTGTCGAGCGTTTTGTATATATATATATATATATATATATATATATATGTCGGCGTATCAGCGCGGCTTTTTTAAATCGGATCTTGATGCTTGTGGCACGCCGTTTTTTTTATTTATTGTCAAAAATAGTGAACCTTGAATAATAAAAAACAATTTTCCATTTTAACAAAATTATTGTTATTTAGTCGCGAGTAAAAAATAACGAATTAATTTTGTATTCCGACATAAAATTAATTCATATAAATTTTTCGCCTCACAAAAATTTATCTGTATACCAAATTGAATACATAGTATTCTTTCTAGGATGAAATAAAAAAATTTAATATTATTTTTATTAAATGGTGATTTTTTTAATGGTGTATCAAGTTGAATGAATATTTAAAAAAAAGAATTTTATGTCTACACATAAAATTAATTCAAAATATACAGGAAAGGATACTAAAAGCGTGGAATTGATTTTTTGTCTAGACATCATTTTAATTCATTTTTATTATGTTATATTGAAACCTTAATGCATTTTTATGCAGCATCAAAGTCATAAAAATTGCAGGAAAAAAAATGAATTCACCACAAAATAATTGAAATTTAAATGCGACAAATTACAATTATACTACGAATGCGTACTATTTCAAAATCAAATTGATATACCACAATTATAATAATTCTATTAATTGAAATAAATTTTAAACGACGACCTCCCCTCGGGGGAGGTCGTCAGTGTTGCAATCGACTTCGGGACGCCCTTTCAGGGTAGGGTGTAGGGTTCGGTCGCAAGTATCACCCAATTCCAATTATTTTGTGGCGCATTCATTTTTTCCTGCAATTTTTATGACTTTGAGGCTAAATAAAAATGAATTAATGTTTTCATATAACATAATAAAAATGAATTAAAATGATGTCTAGACAAAAAATCAATTCCACGCTTTTAGTATCCTTTTCTGTATATTTTGAATTAATTTTATGTGTAGACATAAAATTCTTCTTTTTTAAATATGTATTCAACTTGATACACCATTCAAAAATTCACCATTTAATAGAAATAATATTAAAATTTTTTATTTCATCCTAGAAAGAATATGTATTCAATTTGATATACAGATAAATTTTTGTGAGGCGAAAAATTTATATGAATTAATTTTCCGTCGGAATACAAAATTAATTCGTTATTTTTTACTCGCGACTTAATAACAATAATTTCTGTTAAAATGGAATATTGTTTTTTTTTTATTCAAGGTTCACTATTTTTGACAATAAATAAAAAAAACCGCGTGCCATAAGCATCAAGATTCGATTTAAAAACGCCGCGCTGATACGCCGATATATATACATAGATATACAGAACACTCGACACTCGACGGCCAAAGACGAAAAATACTCGCCAACGCGTGAGAAATTAGAAAGAGAGAAACACCGGATTCGTCTCTCGCACTCGCATTGACGACCGAGAGGCCCGAGAATAGCCGACGATCCTTCATTTGTGAATTAGTACACATAACACGGACGCTCGCACGCACGCTAGCCCACTCACGTGCAAAGATCGGTGGCGAGGTGAGGCTTGTCCCCACTCTTACAATTACGATTTACAATCTTTTCTCCGATATTTCTCGCTTCTTATTTTTGCAAGTACGAAGATGGACCTAAGAACCTTTTTTATGTATTTTTGAATTCTCCAAAGCTTTTCTTTGAAACCTCTTTCGATCAAACGTTTAGTTTCTGAGATAACGGGACGTTCAACCCCTTTCAACACTTTTCTGAAAAACCTCGGGGCCTGATCGCAAAAAAATAGCACCATTCTATTCAGCGTCATCGAATTACCCTTATATCAAATTTTCGGGACGATTAGCTGCTCTCAACAGTAGAGCTGCAAAACTTTTCTTCTTTGTACGATAGTAGATCGTACATAATCATTTACCTGCTCGCTAAACTATTTTTCTTATAAAGAGATAAAAGAACAAGTTTTTGTTCAATTTGTAAGGGGGGGGGGGCGGGAGAGAGAGAGAGAGAGAGAGAGAGCGAAATTGATGATTTGTTTATTATTTATTTATAATTCACGTCTTCAGTCAAGAATTATTTACAATATATATTTTATTAAATCAATATTACATGTAAAGTATCGCATCCGTTTAAGAAGCAAGCTTTTATCTGAAATTGCATTTCTGCAAGCAACTGAATCTTCGAGAAAAGCGGCAGTGGCCAAGGGATACCGCAGTTTTACTTTGTAATATGCGTGCGTGTGCGCTTACATGTGTGGGTAAGCAAAACCGAGAGCTCAGTGGTGGAGCAGATAATACAGAGCATACTTCTTTACCCGCATTCAACACTTACCCGCTGAGAATTTAGTTCACGGAACGGACACACAGATCCTACGGAACCGAGCTCCACCAGCCTGTCCTGGGCTTTTCGCTCCGTGGGCTCTCTCAGGTTTCTCTCTGTACCTAATGATACGCGGTGAAATTTGCGACCACGTGGTGCATCTCATGTATATCCCATAGTTTCGGTCGGCGCGAACAAGCGCTATTAGCGCCCGAAGCTTTGCGAGGGAGAAGCGGGATATGCGAGAAATGCGTGCACAACCCCGCTCTACTATACTAATTGCTATTATCGGCTTTCCACGTGTTATTTTCGGATGTATGCTATTTCTGTAATATTACACATTCAGCAACGTCCAGGTACTTATTATGTCAGATTTTTTAGTACTTTGTCGATGAAGGTCGCAGTTTTTTGATTCGAGTCATTAATTCGTCAAAATATGTAAATCTGTAATCAAAATTACCACATGGTAACGAAATCTGTACATTTTTTACCGAATTTCGAAATTCTGCGACCTTTAGCGCAGCGATTAATTGTATAACATACTCAAATTTCATCTCATTCTGTTAATTAGTTTAGAAATGGCTTTCATCCGAAAAATACATGGGCCGCAGGGACGGTAAAGAAGAGCTTTCACATCACCTTAGTCTATTTAATTTCTATGAGTAAACGACATAATGGGTAGGCTTTTGATCGACGAGTTATGGTGGGTGGTGTGTGTGGTAACATTGTAGGCGAGTTACCGATTGTCAGGAGTTTGAGTTGTCGACTGAATATATTGTCGACTTCTATATTACCGGCTAGGACGTAACAGGAGACCGGGGTTGTGTACGTAGTTCGTGCATATCCCGCCTCTCCCTCGCGAAACTTCGAGCGCTGATAGCGCTTTTTCGCGCCGAGCGAAACTATGGGAAACATGAGATGCACCACGTGGTCGCAAATTTCACGCCGTATCATTATGTACACATTTTGACACATGTGCATTTGACTGAAGGGAGGCGCTTCACGAATGCAACTAGCCGAGTCGAAACTCGATGGAGAATTATCGATTCTTAGTCGACCATATGAAACTTAAATTAAAGGGGGCCGCGACGTACGGATTACGGATGTTCTTCAAACTTTTTATACATTCAGAAGTCCATTAGGACAACATAATGTGCAAGCGATAATGCCTACTTATTCTAATAAGTACTTATTCTAATACTTAGTCTAATATATACCGGTGCGTTGCAAGTGTAAAGCCGGCTCTGCACACTCGCCGAGACATAACGAATGTTGGCCAATACGAGAGTGTGAGGGCTGTCTCGTCTCGCCTCTCGCCGTCTCGTGTCGTCTCGGTCCGTTGTCATTTATTTTACACGAGTCAAAGGGATCTCGGGTAGTCTCGTGTCCATAGACGAGATCGCCCTCCACACTTATAACGAATAAAAAAGATAAGGAATCAACAGAGCAACACGAGAGTATGGAGGGGCTTATTTTTCATGTCTCGTGAGAGGCGAGTCCCGCCCGACACATTCGGCGAGACGTCTCGGCCAATATGTAAAGCAGGCTTAGATGGTGGTGGTCGAGTTGTTTCGCAATTATTGGATCGAGTTCCGTTCATTTTTTTGGTCAAATTTATCTCTATTTCCACACTGGTCATATTTTTGTATATACTGGACGATTTTCCTAAGGTATAGCACCATTTATTCTGGGGTAGATGGGACCATTACAAACAAAAGTTGCAAATAAACATTAGGGATATTTTTAACAGTTTAAGAGATATGAATTTTTGAAGTTTGTCCAATCATGCGCGGCGAGAAGCGTTGGAGCGACCCACTCCGTGCCCTATCCGTAGATATAGTACAGTGTAGGGCGTTACATTTGGGATCGCAAAATTCAGAGCAGTCAATTATTATTATTTTATTAAGCAGTCATTTTTATTTGTCGGTCATTAACTGCTCTGAATTTTGCCGAGAAGCGTTGCAGCCGCCCACTCTCCGCCCTAGCCGTAGCCTAGCCAGTGAATGCCCGATACTACTTGGAGCCCAACTACTTGGACATTATGTTGTCCTAATGGACGACTAAAAGTGTACAAAGTTTGAAGAAAGTCCATGATCCGTCATACTCCCGTCTATTTCTCGGCGCAATACTTCCATTTCGCTTGAGTTTATCGTTTCTTGCCGAGGCTTCACACTTTGGGCCATGCACTGCCATTTAGCGGTGACACGTAGCGCGCAAGTTCACTACTATGCTAACGTCGTAGGAGTTCGTCCTGGCCTTTCACATCACCTTTAACGTCTCTCATTACATTACTGTAGCTCGATAATTGCATTAGCGACATTACGCATCGCAATATATTGAGATCAACTGTATTTTCCAATATAATCCTTTGTACGCGATAAAGTCCGTCGACACTTCGTTTATTTTCCGAGTATTCGCCTTTCATCGACTCAGCACAACGCGAGATATTGACGTCGCGGTTGTGCGCGTATCACGGATAAAAGACTAAAAGTGATTTTGAACCAAAATAAACAAAGCCGCCGAACACCTGGCGAGTCGTGTCCAAGCACATCGAGGAGCTTCTTATTTCACCTCCCAACTTTCCTATATAAACGGCGACGTCAGCAATAATCTATAAATACACACAAAAGATGAGATGCGTTACACCGCTTCATATAGGACAGAGATCCATGCGCCGAGGCCTGACAACTCAAGCGAGATTGTTATACTAGCAAAATAAAATCAATAAATAATAAGTTTAGTACAATCTCAAAATCCGTACTTAACAAAAACAATGTTGTATATGTAATTATTCTTGTATTTATCTTTTTTGCGACGCCGGACTATGCCCACATGAACATAAAATCCATTTAATTTATTGATAGCCGTAAGAATCGGATCACCCGGTTTAGTCTCGCCAGCAGCAAAACAATTGCTGAGCAGAAATTACTAAATAAAAAATAATCACGAAAAAACGATTATGTCGCTAACGAATTCCGTCGCTTGATTTATAAGCTGACAAATATTTAATTATTCGTGTACTCATCTTTTTTCGACGTCAGACCCTGCTCTGATGCAGTCAGATAAATTACCAAATTTTGTTGTGGTTGTGCATGTTTTTCATATGCTAAGGAACCATCTTCAAGTGACTTTCATACTGTATGAATAGAGTGGTCGATACGCGAGATAAAGTGTTAACTTGGCTCTTCGAATACAGAAGTTTTTGTCCATAGCCGGTAGAAATAGCACAGATTTCTGTAGAGCACATTGGCACTTTTACATAAATCTGATAATCCACAGCATTGCTGCAGTTCGTTTGCAGCTGAGAAACTCTGTAAAATAAACCACAAGTCGGGTAGAAAAACAATAAACCTTTGCTTTCATCGATCTACGTATTTGGAGTAACTCATTAGCGGTCAATATCGTTGGTTTTATAACACGTTTTTTAATCTAAATTGTATGTATGTAACAAAGTAATAAATGCATAAACGGTAAGGTTTATTATGTTTGAGGGGTGCTGAAACAGGATCCAGGCTAAAAATTGATAAATTTGGACGACAAAATTAAATATTGTAGTATTTGTACAAAAAATGACAAAAAGTTCGTTATTTTCAATGGTTATGATATTATTTCAGGCATAAACTGAGCAAAAATCTGGAATTTTCTTCAACCGTCGGTGCATAAAATTATTGACGCTTAACAGAAAAATTTTGTATTTACATGTTAAAGACTTTTTCTTTCAATATGACGGCTAAATGGTAAAATTTTCTAAAAATCTACATTTTTCATTATTATTTCTTGTTTATCTTATCATTCGAAGCTTATGATAAATTTAAATGATGACTATCAAATATCCCAACAATTTTAAATACATTGTTCAATTTCCAAAATGGAAGATCCAATATGGCACCGTAAAAGAGCTATAATTCAGTTATTTCCTGGATTTTCCGAAAGATTATTCTTTTTTATGAAAATTTCATGAGTATACATCATATTTTACACCGAAATTGGATCGAAAAATTGGTATCCATAATAGTCGATTCAATATGGGCATCTTAAAGTCGCAGAAATATGCACTTATGCGCAAATGTTAAAAAAAAATTTATTTTTATGGACGAGTTGCGATTGAAACCTATAACATTTATATGTTGTCCATGTTACTTTCTCAAAGAAAGAAAATGTAAAATGGTAGATCAAATGTGTTAACCTCTGAGTTCACATTATTATTTTACTCTTTTAGCGCAACCCAGAGACATATTATAGTGATCGAATATAGTGAGACACCTTGTCTCTCGGTGTTCGAGGCGCTTGTTTATACGATTCGGGGTGCTTGTTTCTAGTGAGTCCCCTCTGATATTCGAGTGATTTTTTGTAGAGACATATGGTGGACTGCAAAAATATAAACTGCAGTTTTCACATAAAAGTTTTGTTCTTATTGGACAATTAGAACAGCACTTTTATTTACTTTGTCGAATTGTTTTATGTTTTTCCCGTTTTTTCTGACCACAATGAATATAACTTTTAGTTATCGACATTGCAAATTCTTTAGTTCCAACTCTTTTTTTGCCATCCCCAGCTGAATTGAATATTACAACTTAATTTGTAACGGCAGCGTAGATGAGCCTAATAAAAGCTACACATATCCACTTTTTCAAACGAACACTTGGCAACACATTATTACAGAGCCCATCAGGAATATCACCCCCCCCCCCCACCCGTGAACCAAATGTAATGGTGAAACGCTTGTAGTCGACGGTGTTTCGGTTTTGGCTCATCCATTTCAACTTTATCTCCTTTGATGGTAATAATGGAATCACGCCTGCAGCTGTAGATACTATCGACACTAATTTCGTATCCATTACGGTGATGCAATTGATTTTGCTGCTTTGCTCATGCTTCACTGCATATATCCCGCGTAGAGACTTTTTAGCAATGCCATTTTTTGCACTTACTTGATTCTCTTTAATGGTTCCGGTACATCTTAATTTCAATCTTTTTAAATGTACAACGAGATTAAATTTGTGAAAAAGTTATCAAAGTAGAATTGATAGGGAGGAACTTTTCCAGCTGCTGTCATTTCGAAAAATGGTTTCATCAAGTTCTACACACGAGAATCTAATGTACATTTAGCCAATCTGTCTCCAACGACAGAGTTTTTTCCACAATATATGTCGACGTTCAGCAAGTATCCACCTTCAATGTAAAGGCTCGACAATTTAATTCTAAATCGCATAACTTTCACACGCATGAATTGTTTCAATTAAGTTTCATCATTCGATTTAGCTATCATTTCATTTATCGACAGATTAGTTCTCCAGATGTCAAACATCACAAGCTTCTTTTGAAATAGTTTAACCAATGCCCGAACCCGCCACCCGTTTTATCGTTATTCTCATTATCTTTGGACTATGAGTATTTCAGTTGGATTTGATTTGCAACTTAGTACGTACCATTACCGAGGTCACTACTTCATAAGGTAGAAAGGGATCGGTTGACCAATTATGTCTCTGAGACATAATTGGTCGTTCAAAATCATTTTCCTTCCATGCATCGATAATGTATTCTTCTTTCATTTCAATTGGGTTGTATAAAAAAAAAAAACATTTTTTTAATTATTTTCACAATATTTAGCATTAATAATTAATATTCAGAGAAATTTTTTTTTAATCCGTTCATATTAACACCAGAAATCAGCGTTAAAATTCGAATTTTTATGGCCTCAGTGAAACGCGCCGCTATTGGTCATGGCGCGCGTGACGTCATAATGCGCGTCTCTTTACCCGGGCTTGCTGGGGCTTGCTACCTGATCGCGTTTAACGGGGTTCGACATATTCGGAAGCGCCTATCCGACCTTTTTTGCTTCAAATTAAGATATCTTCAAAACTATTCAACATTTTTCGACGATTTTTTCCTACTTTTGTTCAGAAATACTATATTAATAATTCTATATACAGGGTGAATCATAATGGGTGGACACCACTTTTTGATGGTATTTACCATGCGTCGTAAATTACCGACTACCTACAACTGGATTGCTTGACCGCTCCAGAGATGGCAGGTGCTTAGTGACAGGCAACTACATTCATGCATCTTCGTCGATTTCGATGACATTTGGTATGCTTGTAGAATGGATAAAAATACAAGATATGAAAAAACTTCAAACTGCAACAACGTTTATTTTTTCGCGTACTATACACTGGATATCAGAATGGTGCAGATAGCAACAAATCTCTTATTATTTATTGCAAATTTGTAATTTTGCATACGTATCTCTGAGAGTTTTAACCGATTGGGATGCAAATTAGCATAAAGGTAGAGGATGAAAAAATAAAGTTGACGGGTTTGTTATTTTTTCGATATCTTGTATTTTTATCCATTCTACAAGCATACCAAATTTCATCGAAATCAGCGAAGATGCATGAATATAGCTGCCTGTCACTAAGCTGCTGCCATCTCTGGAGCTGTCAAGCAATCCAGTTGTAGGTAGTCGGTAATTTACGACGCATGGTAAATACCATCAAAAAGTGGTGTCCACCCATTATGATTCACCCTGTATATGTGGTTTTAGAAGATTTGTTGTGGGTATATATTAAAGTGTTATAAACATTGTATCGAGCCATTTTTTCGATATTTTGTTTCAAAAATTTTTGATGTCGTTTTGAAATTTAGAAAAAATTTCGACCACGTTTTTTTACCTTCAAATATTTTTTTCTCGGGTCTGAATCGTTTTTTCGAAAAAAATCGCACATAATTCTCCATGTCGTCTTTAAGGTGATGTGAAAGGCCCGGACGAACTCCAACGACGTCGGCATAGTAGTGAACTTGCGCGCTACGCAACACCGCTAGATGGCAGTGCATGGCCCAAAGTGCGAAGCCTCGGCAAGAAACGATAATCTCGAGCCAAATGCAAGTATTGCGCCGCGAAATAGACGGGATCAGGATGGATCATGGATTTTCTCCAAACTTTGCACACTTTTAGTCGTCCATTAGAACAACATAATGTGCAAGTAGTAAGGCGTACTACTCAAGCGTTTTCGAGAAAATCGCAAGAGAAGTCTTCCGCGTTCAATATAGACCAGTGCGTTGCAACGGCAGTTGATAAGTGGTGACGGGCGAATGGTTAGCATTCGTGTTCCGTAATCACTGGGTCTCTGTATCGAGTCCAGATTTTTTTTTTATTTATTTATATATTTTTTACAACATTGGTCATATTCGTTCGTATATATTACGACTCAGACGCAATACAATGAAAAAAATATGTGTATTTGTATGAACATGTATTGAATTGCCGTTGTTATTTGGCTGTTTACTAAATTTTATTATTAGAACAAATATCATATTTATTATTATCGAGAAGTAAACGACCAAACACATATAGTTTTCTTGAAAATGAGAAATCTCTTCCAAACCAGGCTTCGAAATACACGTACTTTTTCATTATATCGTCTTTGAATTTTAATATATATAAACAAATAGACCAGTGTGGAAAAAAAGGATAAAATTGCCAAAAAAATGATCGGAACTCGATCCAACAATTGCGAAACAACTCGACCACCACCATCCAAGCCTGCTCTACACATTGGCCGAGACGTCTTGCCGAATGTCTCGGGCGGGACTCGCCTCTCACGAGATATAAAAAATATGCCCCTCCACACTCTTGTGTTGCTCAGTTAATGCCTCATCTTTTTTTATTCGTTATAAGTGTGGAGGGCGATCTCGTCTATGGACACGAGACTACCCGAGATCCCTTTGATTTGTGTCAAAAAAACCGACAACGGACCGAGACGACACGAGACGGCGAGAGGCGAGACGAGACAGCCCTCACACTCTCGTATTGGCCAACATTCGTTATGTCTCGGCGAGTGTGCAGAGCCGGCTTTACACTTGCAACGCACCGGTATATATTAGACGCGTAAGATTTCTCTTGCTATTTTTCCGAAAACGCCTAACAATAAGTACGCATTACCGCTTGCACATTATGTTGTCCTAATGGACTTCTGAATGTATAAAAAGTTTGAAGAACATCCGTAATCCGTACGTCGTGGCCCCCTTTAATTTAAGTTTCATATGGTCGACTAAGAATCGATAATTCTCGACCGAGTTTCGACTCTGCTAGTTGCATTCGTGAAGCGCCTCCCTTCAGTCAAATGCACATGTGTCAAAACGTGTACATAATAATACGGAGTGAAATTTGCGACCACGTGGTGCATCTCATGTTTCCCATAGTTTCGCTCGGCGCGAAAAAGCGCTATCAGCGCTCGAAGTTTCGCGAGGGAGAGGCGGGATATGCTCGAACTACGTACACAACCCCGCTCTCCTATACCAATTGCTATTATCGGCCTACCCCATGTTATTTGCGGACAAATGCCATTTATGTAATATTGCACGTGTAGAAACGTGCGGGTACTCATTGTGTCCCATTTTTCATCGTCTAGTGCGTAAAGACCACAGTTTTTTTATTCGAACCATTAATAAGTCAATAAATGCAGATCTGCAGCCAAAATTACCACGTGGTAACGAAATCTGTGAACTTTTGAGCGATTTTCGAAATTCTGCTACCTTTAGGCTACGTAGGACTATCAACTGTATAACATACTCAAATTTCAGCTCATTCCGTTCATTAGTTTAGGAATGGCATTTGTCCGCAAAATGCATGGGCCGCAGGGACGGTAAAGAAGAGCTATCACATCACCTTAAGATCGAAATGATCTTGACAACAACAAAAAGTTCATTTTGGACGGCGCGTCTGGACGTCGAGCCACACTAAATCAAGTTTTTTTCTTTCTTTCGTCATTTGGCATACAAAAAAATATTTTGTTTGGTGTGCTTTTCGCTGTATTTTTGCACAACGGCACAAAACAATAACGATAACTTTTTTTCGGTGTAAACATTTTGTAAACGATAATTAAACGCTCAGTCCGTGCACGTTTGCTTAGCGTTCCATGCAGAGTGACGCTGTCCACACGCATTCTGACGTCACAGGCGGTGCGGGTGCGCTCGGAGGTTTCCGGAGCGTTCGAGCGGCCCGAGCCTTTTCCGAGATTCAAAGGGCCATAACTTTGTTAATAATCGATGAAAAAATTTGAAAAAAAAAATTATCTGAAATTATCATATCAGTAGATTCGATAAAAAAAAATAGTGATACAACCCAATTGAAAAAACGCGACAAATGATCAGAATACATCCTGTCAGCATTTACCCATTGGGATTTATGATCTTTTTCAAGCTTACGATTAGCTTGATTTACTGAACAATTTTTGAAGCTCTCCTATAAGTGAGACACGGTAATTTTTCATCACAGTCTGAGTATCAGAATGAAAATGAGAATGGTCTGAAGGACCAGAATCATCTGAATTCGATATTACGGATCTTTCATCATCTTCTGAGATATATGTTTCATGTCTAGAATCAGGAAAAATATCACGTTTCGGTCGTTTTCATGACATTACATGTGCAAATATAACAAAAGGTAAACATTTGCGATAAGATTGATCTGACAGGGAAGATTTTGCGTAATATCGCTCTAACAAAATATACCTAATACTATATTACAAATGTACAGAAAGCCTAAAAGTTTTGGAATGATATATTCCAATGAATGTTTGATAAACAGTACACAAACAATAGGTGTTTGAGAAACACTTGCTAATGTAAAACGGTCTTCGCACATAATACACCGAGCCCTAACTTCGCCGATATGATGGAATTATCGTAACGTTGTTCAAAAGGTACCGTTTTATTGATGATTTACTTAATGTCCGAAAATTCTAGATGAGTTTGAAGGGAAATATTTATAGTATATATTTAGAATATTTATAGAATAGATGAGTTTGAATAGAAATATTATAGATTTTAATCTCAACTCGTCCATAAAAATCGAATAATTCTTAAACACCACCATTTTGGATACCAATTTTCCGATCCAATATCAGTAGTAGGGTGCGCACTATGGCGACCCCCACTCCTATCCCCACTCCTATCCCCACTCCGCGGCCGCCGAGTCCGTGGCTCGGTTGGTCGTGGGTGCGGGGGTGAAGAGGCGCGGGGGAGAAGGGGGGATGGGTCGAGTCGCTATAGTGCGCACGCCTTTATATATATATATAATTTTTCTGAGCGTGTCGGTATAGCGGAGCGCTGTTTTTATTTTTGACATTTTTATTTTTCCGGAGCGTGTCGGTATAGTGGCACGCTGCTTTTGTTTCCGCCATTTTTCTTTTATATATATATATATGTGTGTGTGTGTGTGTGTTTATAAATGTGAATTTTATAATTAAAAAAATTCGATGCCGGCGGTGAGACTCGAACCGTCGACCCTCGGACTACCAGCAACGAATTCAGACGTCTATAGAAGGAATATGCTTATAGGCCGCATGGCTCCAAGTTTTTACCGCCCGAAACTGCCGCTTGGCGGCGTGGCGGTCGGCGTGTGTGACGTCACTCGGGACTTTACACGCCCAGTAGGCGGAGTCACGATACCGTGAAAACTCTGCTGTCTCTAAATTCACAATTCGTAGAGTCGGCCGATCGAATCACCCTCGAACGCTTTTTCCTTTTACAATTTTTGTTTTGTTTTTTCACTCTTTGCATAAATAGAAATTTTATTTAACATAAATATCACTGAAAGAAAAAATTAAGAAAGAAGCCAGGAGTTTTAATGCATATATTCGCCAAACGTCAAGCACGAGGCGGCGTGCCGGTTCGAACTGAGACCTTTAACCATAGAAGAAAACAGAGACAGAACGATAACAGTTCGCGCCTCGCTGCGGAGCTTACGAGTAGAGGTTGTGTGGGTTTCATAAATATGCATGCGTGTGCACAATACATTTACAGAGATGCTAGTGACTAGATTCAAGTAAGGAGTATTTGATTGCAATATTATGTGAGACGTTGGATGGTTTGGTAAGGTTCTTGGTTTCAGATCGAAAGGTTGCACGATCAAGTCTCCTGCTTCGTAATTTTTTTTAATTTTCTGTGGTGAAAAAATTAATTTTTATTTTTTATTACTTAATAATTCAAATATTGAAGATAAGCTATTTTTTTATAATTAGCTGAATTTATACTACTATTAGCGTTCTTAGGATTATTCTTATATACGTATGTCGAATCAGTGGGGGAAAGTAGCATTTCAGAAAAAGAGAGAGTCGGCATGTGTCACCCAGTCTATATCTCGCATTAGAAGAAGTGAGATGGACTGTGTAAGGAGCAGCTCAGAAAAAGAGAGAGTCGGCATGTGTCACCCAGTCTATACCTCGCATTAGAAGACGTGAGAAGGAACATAAGGAGCGCGTGCTCGCACGTGATTGGTGAAGAGGAGGTGGAGCTACGCCTCGAAGCTGTGTACAGTGTACATGAACGCGTCTGTGTGACCTAACACATTCATGCCGCGACACTAGCGACGCGAAGTACTGGGTGACGGAACTACACTGGGTGATACATTTCTGGGGCCAACCGAAAGCATGGGCATATTCCTTCTATAGTCGTCTGAATTCGTTGCTACCAGTCTGAGTCGTTGCCTCTGCACCAAAGATCGCTATGCATTTAAATGTACGTGGAAGACTCTTGTAGCGATCGCGAGCACGCGTATCCCCACCCCGTGGTCGCCAAGTACGGCCCGCAGGGTAGTATATATATATGCCTGTTTCTGCCCGATATATATATATATTTTACCGTGTGTGAGCACTATGGCGACACCCACTCCTGGACCCACTGCTACCCCTACTCTGCGGGTCGACCGCAGCCCGCAGAGTATTATATCTATATACCTATCTGTACTCGATATATATATATTTTACCGTGTGTGAGCACTATGGCGACACCCACTCCTGGACCCATTGCTATCCCTACTCTGCGGGTCGACCGCGGCCTGCAGAGTATTATATATATATACCTGTTTGTACTCGATATATATATATTTTACCGTGTGTGAGCACTATGGCGACACCCACTCCTTGGCCCATTCCAGCCCCCCACTCTGCGGGACATGCTACGCGAAGAATGACTGAATTCTAACGACCGTTGAGAGCCGTGAACACCCTGCTACCGGCCTGCGGTGCAACTCAGAATCATCCCGAAGCTTACCTCAGCGTTTTTGCACGTGCATATGACGCATTGGTATGAGAAAAATAGCGACACAGAGACAGATAGATCATGCGACGGCGGAACGTGCCTATATTATAGCTGCTAACAAAACACTGTCTAGACATTATAAACGAGAAAAATCGTTTACGCGAAACGTGATATTGTTATACTATTATACACTAGGACGCGTGTATTATTAAAGTTAAATGTTTCAATGAAGGGTCGACCTTTCGGAAACCCCAAAATTTTGAACCCAAACTCTCAAGTACATCGATTATACAATGTAAAAAACAGCGAGCAATAGTGGCTGCATATAGTATGGTAATTTATTTGAATTAACATGAAAAAACGAGAGAGAAAGAGTTATAGAAATTACTGTAGGTGCAAGAGAGAGCATACCGCGCTCTGTACGAACAGCCGCACAAAGAGGAGACGCCGTTAATAGGGTATATGATCAGCTGTAGAGTCGTAGAGCACGTGCGAGAGAGAGAGAGAAAGCGAGCGAGCTAACGAACAGCCGCACAAAGAGGAGATGCCGTGAATAGCACGCGCGGCCTGTAGTGCGCCCCTCTCCCTTTCGCCACCACCGCGCCTACGCTTTAAAGCAATGGTCGTGCGTTCTCTGTTTTTTAATCAGCTGTGTGTACGAGCGAGAAAGAGCTATAGTAGCCTCTCTAGAAAGATAGAACGCCTGCTACAGGCTGCTTTTTATTCTCTTTTTATTTTCGTAATTTTTTTTCGGAGCATGTCGGTATGGTGGAGCGCTGCTTACATTGCCACAATTTTTTATTTTTCAGAGCGTGCCAACCCCGAGAGCCTGCCGATAACTTACTATGTTAAAAGAGCGATAAGTATTAAGCGCGAGCTCCTTTTCCACGGATAGGCAATTTTCAATGTGGATTTTTTCAAAAATTCTTAAGAGTTGCGCGCTACTACATTGGCAAATGAATATGTGGGTGGTCACCCTCACCTGGTATAAATATAAAAAACTAAAACCCGCCCGTCTGATCTTCCCCTTGTAAGAAAGAGCGCTCTATACGAACAGCCGCACAAAGAGGGGACACCGTTAATAGCATATAGAACACAGCAGTTGTAGGTCCATAGGTCCCGCGTAAGAGAGAGAGAGAGAGAGAGAGAGAGAGAGAGAGAGATCGAGTGTGTTCACGAAGATCCGCACAAAGAGGAGAGCCCGCTAATGGCATATATGGTCTGTAGCATACCCCTCTTACCGTTCACCACCACCTCGTCTATACTTTGAATCAGAGACCATGTGCTCTCTGCCTTTTTAAATCGCTGTATGCGCAAGAGAGAGAAAGAGCTATAGCTGTCTATCGAGAAAGATAGATAGATAGATAGATAGATAGAGAGAGAGAGAGAGAGAGAGAGAGAGAGAGAGAGCTTCCTTAACAATAGGACAGTTTTTATATTTTTTCATAATTTTACTTTTAACGATAATAAAAAATTTCTTTCTTTATTGTTTTCTATTTTTTTCCAAACTCGATTCGATTTTCAGTGCTACAGGCCGCTTCTTCCATTTTCGAATGATATAAAATTTTCCTTCAACGCTATAATTTGAAAAGTCTAAAATTGTTCAGTCAACATCGTTAAAATTTTAATCGCCAGTAGTTAACAAATGTTCTCCTTGGCCCGTTAAACAGCTCGGCGTTTAAAATTAAATTGTCAGAAAAACTTTCCAGCAGCGAAATAATTTCAACAATCTGTGCGAGATGATTACACAAAAGGAAATTTTCTGTAAGGGTGAGGGTGTGGCTACAGTCGATTTCTTTTATTTTATTTTTCTTACGTTATCACTCTTTATTTAAAAACGATTCGCCCTTATCAAGGCAAAAATATTTATCGGAACTTTTCTTAAGCCGAAATAATTTCAACGCTCTGACCTTTTATTCAACTAATATTTACTACCTGTAAAATTTTAAATACATCGATGGTCTTATGTCTAAAAGAGCGCGCGGCGTTTTTCGAATTTAAATTTTAGCTGGTACATCTCTGAATCATATAAAAGTTTATCTCAGCGTTTTACATGCACATAATACGAGAGAGAGTATACAGCTCGCTCTGCTCAAGAGAGCGAACTATAGGCGATGCATAAGAGCGAAAGAGACAGAGGGGCGAGCTTGCGAAGACGGCGCGGCATATACGTCCCGCAGCGTACCCTTCCCCGTACCGTTCACCGCCATCTCGTCTATACTCTAGATCAGAATGAGCGCGCTCGCTCTATCTCTTAAAGGCGTTGCATGTATTAGAGAGAAAGAGCTCTAGAGGTCTCCTTAGGAAGACAGAGACCATTCTATCGCCTGCTTGTTTTATTTTAAAAAACATAGCACGCACACTTTTTTTTACCGTCTTTTACTTCAGAATATTATTAATGTTATTATACCCGAGGAACCGTGTATGAGAGAGAGAGAGTAGCATGCCCCTCTTTCTCTTTAGGAAGGCATGCTATAGCCTGTATACATTGCACGTTCAGCCCTTGAAACCTCTGCATGTGTGTGAGAGAAAGCGCTACAGTGAGCTCTGAAAAATTATTTTCACCTAGCACAATTTTTAATATCCAACACCAAAAAAGTGTCTTACGTTATAGCACTCTATTAAAAAAAAAATGATTCATCCTTATCGAGACAAAAATTATTTTTATTTATAGTGTTACGTACGGGGTTCCGTCGTAATATATTATTATTATTATTTATAGTCGAGTTGTCAGGAGACCCGACTTGTGGGTTCTGTCTATTTTAAAGCGGCGTAACGCACCTCACCTTTTTCGTGTGTGTGTGTGTGTGTTTATCGTTGTGTATAGCCCCGACCTGCTGACGTGGTGAATGGCTGGAGTCGACGGGAAGGTCGGTCGCGACGGTCTTCTAGGCCGTCGAGATAAGAAGGCGCAAGATGGCTGTTAGCTGTTTATTTGTTCGAATATGAGCACGAGCGTAGCAGCTTACATGTATACTAAGCGCTGCCACTACGCTTGCTGTTTCGCAGAGTCGGCAAGGAGGCGAGCGCTCGGATTGCGTCTCGGCTCGTTAGACTCGTACGCGTTGCCTCGTTTATAAGAATGATATTTCAACAGGATAGGAATGATATTTAATCTCGAAATATTCCGACGCGCAATGCCGCTAAGGTAATTGACGCGGTACAAATATATTTCGAGTGACGTGAAGCGCCGCTAAGGTTTGCTTTCGCGTATAGAGTTCTTAACTGGTTTAATGGGTTTCCCGAACTCGATGTTACACTCGCGAGACTCTAAGTACGCGAGATGTACTTGCCCTAAGGAACGAGTTCGATCGACCGGTGGATGCGTCTGCCAAGACGGAGGTATCAATTAAGACTGGCTATGATTTGATCGAACGAGATCCTCGTTACCGTGGGCGAGGGCGTCGGGGGAGTCTCGCGAGGGCGACAGGAAGTGTCGGGTTGCTCACTGGGATTCGAATGTCTCTGATTTTGATGAGGTTAGCGTGAGAATCGATGTTAAATTAGCTGACTCCACGGCGCGTGGCATCGCGAGGTGAGTTCTCATGGAAGTTTCCGCGGTGAGGCGAATTGCCTTGCCGGATTTGATGATTCGGCGGCACGTGCAGTTGCGGAGTTCTCTGGTTGCTTATTCCCAGGCCGAACGGTCCGTAACAGCCCTCCCTTCTTAGACGGAACGTGGCACCCATGGTCCTCGCTTCCGCCGTATTGCCGCGGCTGCTGTGCAGTGCTTGTCGATCGGGTTACCATCCGCTTCCGTAGTTTGCTGGGGGCTATGTCTAGAAAACTGTATATATATTTTTTTTTTTTTTTTTTTTTTTTTTTTTTTTTCTTTTTTTTTTCTTATGCTGGTTTGGGTTTCGGCGGTCGGCCGCGTTTTTTGGGTGGTTCTGGCGCCGGTGGGTTGCTAGCGTCTACGTGGGCGGTTTTGATCTTGTCCAAGTGGGTCAGCGTTGTGTTTCCATTGCCTTTGTCGATTAGGGCAGTATTTCCGTCTAGGATTTTTAGAATGTGATACGGGCCGACGTAGTTGGGGTCGAATTTGCCTTGCTTCGGCTCGCGGAGCGCATAAATGGCGTCTCCAGGTTGGTACGTTACTGCATTTAGTCTTTTATCGTGGCGGATTTTTGCTGACTCTTTATTTTTGTTCAGGTTATTACCGCCTACTTCTGCTATCTCGTCGAGTCGTTTCACGAGGTTTGTCATATACTCTGTCGTCGTGGGCAGGTCTTCTTTTAGGGGTGGGGTGGACGGTGTCTTCATTAGTTTCCCGTATGCCATCTCGTATGGCGTGAACCCTGTTGATTCGTGCACTGCAGCGTTGTGTGACTGCATGGCGTATGGTAAGACGTCGTCCCACTCCACCTCCCTTTTGAGATAGTGTTTCACGTAGTCGGCAATTCCTTGGTGACTGCGTTCCAACGTCCCATTGCTTTGGGGATGGTACGTTGTCGCTTTCACGTGGTGTATTTTCTTCTCTTTCAGGAAATCCTCCATGCGGCTGCTGACGAAGCATTTGCCATTGTCGCTCAAGATGTACAGTGGAGTCCCGTGTACTGTGAAGTATTCTCGATCGAGAATTCTGATAATCGTTTGACTCTTCATATCGGGTAGAGCGAAAGCCCTAGCGAATTTCGTCAGCAAGTCGATTGTTGTTAATACAAAACGATTTCCGCGTTTCGTCAAAGGCAAGGGGCCGAGTATGTCGAGGGCGATCTTTTCCCATGCTGCCACAGGTGTGTCGGTAATTACCATTGGTTCTCTGGTTTTTATTCTAACCAGTTTGTGTTGCTGGCAGCTATGGCAACATCTTACGATGTTTTGAACGTCCCTTTTCATGCCCTTCCAGTAGTATCGCTGTCGTAGTCGCTCGTAGGTTTTTCTTGCTCCCTTGTGGCCTCCGATGTGATCGCTGTGCCATTCCTTGATGATTGTATTGCGTTCTGGGTCTGGCGGTGTTTGAATCTCGTTGGTGCAGATGGTTATTTCGCAGCTGATTGCGGAGAGGGCGTTCTTGAGTATCCGTTTGAACGTTGGTATTGGCAGGCCGTCGTGTCCATCTCCGTTGGCGGCGATACGCAATTTGTGGTGGTTGTGTTTTGTAAGCGATCGTCTTAAGTTTTCGGCGGCTGTTTCGAGGTCGGCGAGGGTCATTGTATCAAAGTAGTTTTTGGTAGCTGTGAGGCTTATGGTTTTTTGTTTCTTGCTTTGTGACTCTATTGCGTCTTCTACCTTTGATCGTCGCATGATATCGTCGGCGTCGATGTAACCAAGGTCGCGTAATTGATTCCCTATGGGTGTCGTGATGATACCGTCCTTTGAGATGAAGTGTACGAGCGTGCCTTGGCCGGTTGTTAGCTGATCGGGTTTTATCTCGATCCGACATAGATTGGTGTGATGGTCTTCTTCGGGGTCGCTGCTGGAGTTGCCAAGCTCGTCCTCTTCCGATGATGACGATGATGATGATGATGCTGATGATGATGACGATGCTGATGATGATGATGGTGGCGATACCAACGGTGGCCCATTGGTTGCTGGGTGTTGGTTTTCTTTTCCTTTCGATGGTAGCTCGTTGTTGGTTGTTTCGTTGTTAGGCTCGGCAGGCGGTAATGAAAATCGTACTCTGCGTGGCGTCGAACCGCACGCAGGTTTTTCTCCCTTCGTAGGAGTTGGCATCATCGATATTCGAGTTGATGCTCGTATTTCCTGCCGCTGAGTAGGGCAGTTTCCACTGATCCGACTGGAGTTTTGCCTTTCGACGGGTTGTGTCGTGGTCTGGGCATTATCCTTGGTCAGCGATTTCTTGAAGGTGTCCGTAATTCTTTGTGATGTTTGTGGGCTGTCGCAGAGCTCCCTTTCAATTATCTCCCGTCGCAGCAGTGTCATTTCCGCGTCGCTGCATGACGAATCGTCGTCGAGTATTGAACTCGTATCCATCGGAACCTTTCGGGGCGGCGGTAAGCTCCCTGATAGTCGTCTGAGCCGTCCCTTCGCCTCTTCCAAGGTCAGCGCGTTAGTGCCCTGTTGGATGGCGAGCGATGTATCGTACCGATATCCGTGAGGGTCGGATTGGGTCGATGTATCGGTTTCTGCGGTGGTGTCGGCCGTGACCTCGGTAGATTCGTTAACGTTGCTGAGGTCCGGTATCGGGAGGATGCTGTGACGCTCGTTCCCTTCGACGGTTTCTTCGTCGCTCGGTGATTCTTGGAGGCTGGGGTCATCGTAAGCCGCGGTGGTAGCCGCTCGGCCCCGGTCGCGAATCCGGCTGGCGATGGTGCTCTCGTCGGGGTTCCGCTGTAATATACCTTTGACCTTGAACTCCTCGTCGTCACGAGGGGTCACTGGTAATGTTATTGCTGGATTCCTTGAGAGTGCGTCGGCGTTCAGATTCGTCTTGCCCTTTTTATAGGTGACGTCGTATTCGTACTCCTCGAGTTGGAGTCTCCAGCGGACGAGTCTCGAGGAAGGGTCTTTAACCGAGTGGAGCCAAACGAGCGGCTGATGATCGGTTACGAGGGTGAATTTTCGGCCGTATAAATATGGTCGAAAATATTTCACCGCGTAGACCATCGCGAGGCATTCCTTTTCCGTCGTGGTGTAATTTTTCTCTGCGTCGTTCAGCACTCGGCTGGCGTACTGAACTGGCAGATCTTGACCTACCTTCTCTCCCTGACTCAGCACGGCTCCTATTGCGACATCCGAGGCGTCTGTTGTTAGGATGAACGCCTTCTTAAAGTCGGGATATTGTAGTATGGGTGCTGTGCATAGGGTATCGCGGAGATCTTCGAAGCTGGATTGTGCTTGTTCGGTCCATGCGAATTTCGTTGTTTTTTTCGTAAGATCGGAAAGCGGTTTCGCTCTGCCGGAGAAATTAGAGATAAACTTCCGGTAATAACCCGCAAGGCCGAGAAATTCTCTCACATTTCTCGGTGTTTTGGGTGTCGGAAATTTCCTTACGGCAGATAGCTTTTTCTCGTCAGGCCGGACTCCATCTTTATTGAGGATGTGTCCTAGGTAGTTGACCTCCTTGCGTAAAAATTCGCATTTGTCGACTTGGAGGGTCAGTCCGTTTGTTCGCAGCCGTTGGAATAGCCGGTTGACCTTGGTACGGTGTTCTTGGAGAGATATCGAGAAAATCACTATGTCGTCGAGGTACACGAATAATTCTGTACCTGTGAGTCCCGACAGAACACTGTCCATGAGTCGTTGAAATGTTGCCGGTGCGTTTTTCAACCCGAAGGGCATCCGTGCGAATTCATAATGGCCCCGGGGGGTCGTGAATGCTGTTTTCGGTTGATCCTTTTCAGCTACCTTTATTTGGTGAAACCCGCTGGCTAGATCGAATACCGAGAAATATTTTGCTCCTCCGAGCCGATCTAGAATTTCGGTGATGTTAGGTAGTGGATAGCTATCCCCGACCGTTTTCTCATTAAGTTGTCGGTAGTCAATCACCATTCTCCACCGTTTATTACCGTGTGCATCCGTCTTTTTCGGAACTATCCACAGCGGCGAATTATATGGAGAGTGAGATGGCTTGATAATTTTATTATCGAGCAGTCCCTTTATCTGGTTCTCGATTTCGGTTTGGTGGATCACCGGATATCGATACTGCTTCGTGTGCACGGGTTTGTTGTCGGTAGTGGGAATTTCGTGCTCGACGATCGATGAGCCTTTTAATATATCTCCCGGGAGGTGAAACAGATCCGAATTACGCTTTACGATGTCGCGCACGTGTTGGCGCTCGATATGATTTAAATGCTCAAAGTGCAGCGTCTGCAAGATCGTACTCACTCGATCACGGGGCGGCCTTGCCGATGCGTCGCGCGCGGCCAGCTGTTCGTCGTCGCCGTCGGAGAGCGGGCCGGATCCGATTACGTACGGCTCGAGTTCCTGTGCTGGGACGTTGAGCTCTATCGCATCGGTGTGAGTGTTGGTGGCGATAGCGAAGCAGACGCCATCATGGTTTTTCACCACCGCTTCACCGATGTGTACGTGTGATCCGAGGTCGATGCGCTTCAGATATCCATCGTATATGTTGGTGTTGCGCAATTTTAACGCGATCTGTTTTCTGCTACGTCCTTCTAGATGTATTTTCACGGATTCTAATTCGTCTAGGACAGGTTCTATTTCCTCCCGGTTCGAGAAGGGAATAGGCGTAATTGGTTCTTTTGCAGTGACGAGCGTACGGTGTTGATACGAGATCTCGGCCTGCTGATCGTGCAGAAATGGTGATCCGAGAAGCCCATCGGCTCTTGATAGCCGTTCCCCATCGAAGACGTGAAAGACGACGTCTGCCTTCCGAATGGGGAGAGCGATCGTTCCGAGTGTGCGGATCGTCGTAGGAATAATTCCTCGGATTTTCCGCGTGTCGGTGGAGTCGATGTTGCGTGTTTTTGTTAAAGCCGTGACATGTACCAGGTTGATGGAGGAGCCGCCGTCTAGGATGAACTCTGCGTGGCCTTTTCGGAAGTCCGCAGATTGGATCGCGATTCTTGCGGGCGGTATTTCCTTGAGGAGGCACTGCGTCCCTCGCTCGACGGGAACCGTACCGTCTTCCTTAGTTCCTCCCTTCCTGGCGAGAATTTCGAGGGGTTTTCTCGGGCGCTCGACCAGGCAATCGCTGGGCGAGCGCCTCGCGAGTTTAAATGTTCGTCGGACTCGCGAGAGGATGCCCGAGAAAATTCGTGCGGCGACGGTGACCTCCACCGGTAACGTTCCTTCGGTGGTCCCGAAGGGCCTTTACTGCAGCACGAGCAGTGATGGTCCGTTTCGCGCTTCCAGTGCCTTGGGCCGCGAGGCTCGTACTCTCGTCGTTTATAGTTGGGTTCGACGGCGTAGACCTTTCCGTGTTTTCGGTCGTCGTCTGAGGACGAAGAGTCGCTCGTGGCGGAATCCTCGCTGTCGGAGGATGATGACGAACTGCTTGACGAGTGGTTACGTCGACTCGATTTCTTCTTCCGGTGCGAGCTTTTCCGGTGGGAAGATTTTCGGCGTGTTTTTCCCAGGACACGTCTTCGGTTGTGCCTCTCGCGGTCTTCTTCGATCACGAGATCGAAAGCCGCATCGAGGGTAGTGGGTTTCTCGTGGTTTATTGCGAGGTAAATTTCGTCCGGCAGTCCTCTCAAGAAATTGCTGATTGCAGTTTTCTCGAGGTCTTCGAGGCTTGCCCTAGCCTCGGCTGCCGGTCGGTCTCCGCGGACGGCGCCTCGCGCTTTTTTTACTAGTTTCGCGGTCCGCGCAATGTATTCCCGGGGGCTTTCGCCCTTCTTGATATTTAGCCGATTTACCTCGGTAATATAGGAGCTCGCGTTTCTGCCCGGTGCGAACTTATTTTTCAAGTGTTTTATTAAGTCGTTGATGGAGTCTAATGTTCTGCCATCGAGCGAATCCCAGGCAGCTCCCGTGAGCTTGCCTTTGACGCCTTTTAAAAAAGTTGGCTCGTCCGCACCGTCGAGTAGCTCGAATTCGTGGACGACTCTGCGGAGAAACGTCGTGAGCGATTTCGACGCGCCATCATACTCCGGGAGCGAACGTATCGCTCCGCGGATTTCTTTGCGGCGGTTACCGAGGGTGGTTTGCTCGAGCAGTGACGTTAAGAGCTCCGTCATTTCGGGAATTGTTTTACCAGGTTAATGAGAAAGCGATAAAACAAACAAAAAAAAACAACAAAACAAACAGGGAAAAAAAAAACGTGAGTTGGTAGACAAAATCCCACTTCTGACACCAGTTGTTACGTACGGGGTTCCGTCGTAATATATTATTATTATTATTTATAGTCGAGTTGTCAGGAGACCCGACTTGTGGGTTCTGTCTATTTTAAAGCGGCGTAACGCACCTCACCTTTTTCGTGTGTGTGTGTGTGTGTTTATCGTTGTGTATAGCCCCGACCTGCTGACGTGGTGAATGGCTGGAGTCGACGGGAAGGTCGGTCGCGACGGTCTTCTAGGCCGTCGAGATAAGAAGGCGCAAGATGGCTGTTAGCTGTTTATTTGTTCGAATATGAGCACGAGCGTAGCAGCTTACATGTATACTAAGCGCTGCCACTACGCTTGCTGTTTCGCAGAGTCGGCAAGGAGGCGAGCGCTCGGATTGCGTCTCGGCTCGTTAGACTCGTACGCGTTGCCTCGTTTATAAGAATGATATTTCAACAGGATAGGAATGATATTTAATCTCGAAATATTCCGACGCGCAATGCCGCTAAGGTAATTGACGCGGTACAAATATATTTCGAGTGACGTGAAGCGCCGCTAAGGTTTGCTTTCGCGTATAGAGTTCTTAACTGGTTTAATGGGTTTCCCGAACTCGATGTTACACTCGCGAGACTCTAAGTACGCGAGATGTACTTGCCCTAAGGAACGAGTTCGATCGACCGGTGGATGCGTCTGCCAAGACGGAGGTATCAATTAAGACTGGCTATGATTTGATCGAACGAGATCCTCGTTACCGTGGGCGAGGGCGTCGGGGGAGTCTCGCGAGGGCGACAGGAAGTGTCGGGTTGCTCACTGGGATTCGAATGTCTCTGATTTTGATGAGGTTAGCGTGAGAATCGATGTTAAATTAGCTGACTCCACGGCGCGTGGCATCGCGAGGTGAGTTCTCATGGAAGTTTCCGCGGTGAGGCGAATTGCCTTGCCGGATTTGATGATTCGGCGGCACGTGCAGTTGCGGAGTTCTCTGGTTGCTTATTCCCAGGCCGAACGGTCCGTAACAATAGAAAACTTTTCTTAAGCGAAATAATTTCAACGTTCTGACTTTTTATTCAACTAATATTTTAGTACAATTTTTCACTCCGGCCCGTTAAACAATCTGATGTTAAAAAATAAATTGTAAAAACTTTTGTCAAACGAAATAATTTCAAAACCTACCATTTCTCTTCCGAGGCTATCATAATCGCCATGACTTACTACGAATTGAGCTTCGGTGAGGAATTTATATAAGAAAGTCAAGGTAAATTGAATACATCACTGATCTTTTACTCTTATTTAATGATCATTATTGAATAAATATTCAAATTCTTTAAATAAATATCAATTTTCGTTCATATATATATTTCGTTATTTGCTCATAATTTCTTTAATAGTAGCCCGAAATGAATCGAAATTTTTTCGTTCTTCAATGCGCTTTTCAAAAAACAGCGAAAAATTATTTGAGGTGTATAGAGGCCTCTCTAGGAACACAGAGACAGTGCTACAGCATGCTTCTTTTTATTTTTTTTACACCCGAATAAATATCGTCAAGATTTTTCATCTAACAGTGATGTATGAAAAAGCGCACGATAGCGCTTTGTAAAAAGATACGAGAGAGAGAGAGAGAGAGAGAGAGAGAGTATACAGATCGCCCTGCTCAAGAGAGAGAGAGAGAGAGAACTATAGGTAGTGCATAAGAGCGAAAGAGATACAGTTAGTTAGTTATTAGTAAGAGCGAAAGAGATAAGTTTCAAAATTATTTCGTTTAAGAAAAGTTTTTCACAATTTACTTTTTAACATTAGAGACCTTAAGACAGAGACCATGCTATCGCCTGCTTCTTTTTATTTCAAACAAGATTGGCGCATACTTTTCTTTCTCACCGTCTTTAACTTCAGAATATTATTAATGTTATTATTTTTAGCATAGTACGTGCGTTTTTTTAAATATTATACCCGAGAAACCGCGGGAGAGACAGAGAGAAAGAGAGAGAGAGTACCAAGCGTCTCTTTCTCTCGAGGAAGCCATGCTATAGACTGTATACCATGCACACTCTGCTTCCTCCGAAGAAAAAATGTAGAAAAAAAATGGTAAGTTTCGAAATTATTTCGTTTAAGAAAAGTTTTTCATAATTTACTTTTTAACATTAGACACCTTAACGACTCGCGGAGAAAAAATTGTACCAAAGCAATAGTTGAATAAAAAAGTTTCAACGTTCTGACTTTCTAATCAACTAATATTTTGACACAATATTTCTCCCCAGCCTGTTAAACAATCCCATGTTAAAAATTAAATTATCAAAAACTTTTACTTAAACGCAATAATTCCAAGCCTCTTCTTCTTCTTCATCGGCCACATAATTGCATCGGCTTATCGTAAGCTCTCTGATGAGCGAGGACAAACATGCACAGAGTGAGAGTTTTTTCGTATCGCCGAATGAGAGAGAGCGAGAGAGAAAAGGTTTTGCTTTTTTAGCTTTAATAATTTCAAAACCTACCATTTTCCATAATTTGTGTTTACGGTTAAAAATAATTTGTCTTTCTTCATCGTTTTCTATTTTTCCAGCCTCGATTCTAGAGTCAACATTTGTTTATTCGTATCATCGAATGAGAGAGAAGAGAGAAGGTTTTACTTTTCATCTTCCTCCGAAGAAAAAATAGTAGAACAAACTGGTAAATTTCGAACTTATTTCGTTTAAGAAAAGTTTTTGACAATTTATTTTTTCACATTAGATTCCTAACTTAAAATTGTACCAAAGTATTCGTTGAATAAAAAAGTCAGAATTTCAACGTTCTGACTTTCCAATCAGCTAATATTATGGCATAATTTTTCTTCCCAACCCGTTGAACAATCTGATGTTAAAAATGGAATTATCAAAAACTTTTCTTAAACGCAATAATTTCAAACCATTTTTTTCTTCATGGACCACATAATTGCGTCGGCTTATCGTTAGTTCTCTGCTGAGCGACAAACCCGTGAGGGCATACACGGAAATAAAGTCGTTATCTATCTATCTATTTTATCTATTTTTTTCTTCAGGGGCTACAAAATCGCGATGATTTATCGTTAGCTCTCTGATGAATGAGGACAAACATGCACAGAGTGAGAGAGAGTTTTTCTTTTTCATCTCTCGTCAAAGAATCATTTCACCTAAGACAATTATTAATAAGCGACATCAGGTTTTCTTTATTTCCAAAACTAATAACAATTTTATACACAAAGTGCTATTTTTTTAATTATATAATCACGATGTCTTATAATTAGTTCTCTGATGAGCAAACCGTGAGCGAAGTCTGTTAACACCCAGGGGGTACACTCTGCCTAGTTGTTGTTGTACATCCGCGCATATTTTACGACGTTTCGTTGGAACGACACGACGTACACTGTTTATGGATAATTTCGGTACTGCTGATGATATTGATGTTAAGAGAAACTCTCTACATATCTCTACCTCCCCGCAGACGCGGCAAAGACGCGCCAGCAAGGATAATTTAATGAACTCTTCTACGCTTACAAATCCAAATCCATTTCTACTTCTTGATCTCCCTGAAGATATTCTGCGATGGTTGTGATGTTTAACCGTAAACTCTTCATGACCGATTCGATTGTAGTGTGGAATCTTTTGAAATTCAGATGGTGAATTTATTGACGATTCATTAATTGCGACTGGTAGCAATTGTATCAATAATATTAAATGATTTGATATCATCTATGAATCTTGCATATTCAAGAAGATCAGCTTCATCATTGTGACCTGTTTGACGTAATGCCTGTATAAATTTTTCGTATGCGTACGGTCCTCGTGTCTTTATCGTTAGTACGATATCTTGCGCTATATCTTTACAATGTATCCTCCTCTGAAAAACAAATATAATATATAACAAAGAAAATCTTGAAATAAAGGAGAATATTATTTATACTTACTCTCCAACTCGGTAAGTTGACATCATCGTTATTGAAAACCTTCAGTTTAATTAAAACTGGTAACACTGCACACATTCGTATTTTAAAAATAATATTTTCGCAAAAAACATCAATTATATTACGATCGCGCATATCCATTATTAATGCTCTCCTTCAATCTTCTTGCGATGCTTCCCCACACACTGCTTCCAATACAATAAAATTATTTCTAAGTAGGGCGCTGCTCCTGCATTTAGTACTCCTAAAGCAAAAAATGATGACAGAGGGGAGAGAGTATAAATACATTTGACGGAGGTTTTTTTCTTTAGAAATACTAAATGTAGGAGCAACTTCTCGCTTACTAAAGAAAAAATGGTGATGGACGGGAGAGAGTATAAATACATTTGACGAATGTTTTTTCTTTAGAAATACTAAATATAGGAGCAACTTCCACTTAGAAATAATTGTATTGTATTGGAAGCAGTGTGTGGGGAAGCATCGCAAGAAGATTGGAGGAGAGCGTTAATAACGGACGGAGAGCAGAAGATATAATTTTTAAAGAAAATCTTGAATTAAGGAGAATTATATTTATACTTACTCTCCAACTCGGTTTGGGTTTGAGACCCACCGCTCGCGATGTCGATCGATCAACTTTTTATGTATATTATATTTTTTTATTTTTTTGTTATAAGCATCCCGAGTTTTCCAAATCTGACACGGTGTTGAAAGTTCTTAATCACCCTCATCGTTGCTAAAGTAATCAAAAACTGCGCTATGCGCGAGCGAGTCTTCTCGCATCTTTTGTAGATGTCTAGACAATGTTTTGACATAATATATACACGCGCTGTAGCCCTCGTGTTTATTTCTCATAACGAGGGGTCAAATGCTTCTGCAAAAATGCTGAGACATAAGGCCGTGACAATCACCGTTGCTTTTTCTCTTGTATCGCTGCGTTATATGCGTGTAAAATGCAGGGGTGATGATGATCTCTCGCTGCCTTTAGAAACCAGTTATCATTCTACAGAGCAGCCGCGAACATGAAGGACATTTATACCCCATCGGTTTTACCAGACACATTCCTGTGTGAGGTGGTCGGTTCTTTCGGGTTTGATGAGGTGTACATTCGTACACCTCTAATTACAGAGGCGTATACGCAGCTGCGCGCTGCGTTAGAAAAATATTATATCGACGAGCAGCACGGTGTGATAGTGGCATCCTTCGTTATTAAGGTGGGGTTAGAGTGTGTTGTTCGGCTGAGCTCCCGCGTGTGTCGTGCCGTTGTTCAACAAACATCGTGTAATGGGTTAACGGGGGTGTGTGTTATCGACGAGGGTTTTGATGCAGTTGTGAAGGCGACACAAATTTATGAAATTACGCCGTCGTTTAAAACACCACCAGCCTTAGTAGTGGCTTGTATGGTACACGGTGTGGAGGAGGGGTGCATCGATGATTCACCCCTGAGCATGGATGCGTGATATTTCCTTGAGAACCGCTACTTTACAGCGACAGTTGTTAGTCGCGAGGGACAAGGCGCGATCCATTTGACAGTTAGTGAAGATGGCGATGTGGCCCGCCATTTCGAAACCACCGATCACGCATCAACCAAGTAGGCCGCCTGGAGACACTTCTCCCTGTCAAAAGACTAGCCGAGTTGGAGCTCCAAAAAGACTTCTATATAACCGGTATCAAAATCGTACAAACGAAATGGGGCGCGCGTATTGTCGTGGACGTGGATAATGAATTTACGTGCTACCTATCAACGAGGTTCGTCAAGGCTTTCGAAGAAGCGGCCGAGCAATTTCAACAAATGTGCAAGGCCTCAAACAACAAAAATCTAATTATGCAGTATTACGGCACGAAGTTCAATAAGCTAGAATTTAAAGCTGTTAAGGAGTAATGATAAACAGGTATGTACTAAAAATCATGTATAAAGTACCTATGTTACGATACGTATATACGATATTCTCTCACGCCATATTTCTCTGTCTTCCATAGTTGAAACGACGAAGAAGAAGAAGAAGAAGAAGAAGGTGCTAACGATTAAAATTCTAATATACATTACCACTTGATTGAATATTTATCAGGAAGATCAAGAAGTAGAAATGGATTTGGATTTGTAAGCGTAGAAGAGTTCATTAAATTATCCTTGCTGGCGCGTCTTTGCCGCGTCTGCGGGGAGGTAGAGATATGTAGAGAGTTTCTCTTAACATCAATATCATCAGCAGTACCGAAATTATCCATAAACAGTGTACGTCGTGTCGTTCCAACGAAACGTCGTAAAATATGCGCGGATGTACAACAACAACTAGGCAGAGTGTACCCCCTGGGTGTTAACAGACTTCGTTCACGGTTTGCTCATCAGAGAACTAATTATAAGACATCGTGATTATATAATTAAAAAAATAGCACTTTGTGTATAAAATTGTTATTAGTTTTGGAAATAAAGAAAACCTGATGTCGCTTATTAATAATTGTCTTAGGTGAAATGATTCTTTGACGAGAGATGAAAAAGAAAAACTCTCTCTCACTCTGTGCATGTTTGTCCTCATTCATCAGAGAGCTAACGATAAATCATCGCGATTTTGTAGCCCCTGAAGAAAAAAATAGATAAAATAGATAGATAGATAACGACTTTATTTCCGTGTATGCCCTCACGGGTTTGTCGCTCAGCAGAGAACTAACGATAAGCCGACGCAATTATGTGGTCCATGAAGAAAAAAATGGTTTGAAATTATTGCGTTTAAGAAAAGTTTTTGATAATTCCATTTTTAACATCAGATTGTTCAACGGGTTGGGAAGAAAAATTATGCCATAATATTAGCTGATTGGAAAGTCAGAACGTTGAAATTCTGACTTTTTTATTCAACGAATACTTTGGTACAATTTTAAGTTAGGAATCTAATGTGAAAAAATAAATTGTCAAAAACTTTTCTTAAACGAAATAAGTTCGAAATTTACCAGTTTGTTCTACTATTTTTTCTTCGGAGGAAGATGAAAAGTAAAACCTTCTCTCTTCTCTCTCATTCGATGATACGAATAAACAAATGTTGACTCTAGAATCGAGGCTGGAAAAATAGAAAACGATGAAGAAAGACAAATTATTTTTAACCGTAAACACAAATTATGGAAAATGGTAGGTTTTGAAATTATTAAAGCTAAAAAAGCAAAACCTTTTCTCTCTCGCTCTCTCTCATTCGGCGATACGAAAAAACTCTCACTCTGTGCATGTTTGTCCTCGCTCATCAGAGAGCTTACGATAAGCCGATGCAATTATGTGGCCGATGAAGAAGAAGAAGAGGCTTGGAATTATTGCGTTTAAGTAAAAGTTTTTGATAATTTAATTTTTAACATTGGATTGTTTAACAGGCTGGGGAGAAATATTGTGTCAAAATATTAGTTGATTAGAAAGTCAGAACGTTGAAACTTTTTTATTCAACTATTGCTTTGGTACAATTTTTTCTCCGCGAGTCGTTAAGGTGTCTAATGTTAAAAAGTAAATTATGAAAAACTTTTCTTAAACGAAATAATTTCGAAACTTACCATTTTTTTTCTACATTTTTTCTTCGGAGGAAGCAGAGTGTGCATGGTATACAGTCTATAGCATGGCTTCCTCGAGAGAAAGAGACGCTTGGTACTCTCTCTCTCTTTCTCTCTGTCTCTCCCGCGGTTTCTCGGGTATAATATTTAAAAAAACGCACGTACTATGCTAAAAATAATAACATTAATAATATTCTGAAGTTAAAGACGGTGAGAAAGAAAAGTATGCGCCAATCTTGTTTGAAATAAAAAGAAGCAGGCGATAGCATGGTCTCTGTCTTAAGGTCTCTAATGTTAAAAAGTAAATTGTGAAAAACTTTTCTTAAACGAAATAATTTCGAAACTTATCTCTTTCGCTCTTACTAATAACTAACTAACTCTATCTCTTTCGCTCTTATGCACTACCTATAGTTCTCTCTCTCTCTCTCTCTTGAGCAGGGCGATCTGTATACTCTCTCTCTCTCTCTCTCTCTCTCTCTCGTATCTTTTTACAAAGCGCTATCCTGCGCTTTTTCATACATCACTGTTAGATGAAAAATCTTGACGATATTTATTCGGGTGTAAAAAAAATAAAAAGAAGCATGCTGTAGCACTGTCTCTGTGTTCCTAGAGAGGCCTCTATACACCTCAAATAATTTTTCGCTGTTTTTTGAAAAGCGCATTGAAGAACGAAAAAATTTCGATTCATTTCGGGCTACTATTAAAGAAATTATGAGCAAATAACGAAATATATATATGAACGAAAATTGATATTTATTTAAAGAATTTGAATATTTATTCAATAATGATCATTAAATAAGAGTAAAAGATCAGTGATGTATTCAATTTACCTTGACTTTCTTATATAAATTCCTCACCGAAGCTCAATTCGTAGTAAGTCATCGCGATTATGATAGCCTCGGAAGAGAAATGGTAGGTTTTGAAATTATTTCGTTTGACAAAAGTTTTTACAATTTATTTTTTAACATCAGATTGTTTAACGGGCCGGAGTGAAAAATTGTACTAAAATATTAGTTGAATAAAAAGTCAGAACGTTGAAATTATTTCGCTTAAGAAAAGTTTTCTATAAATAAAAATAATTTTTGTCTCGATAAGGATGAATCATTTTTTTTTTTAATAGAGTGCTATAACGTAAGACACTTTTTTGGTGTTGGATATTAAAAATTGTGCTAGGTGAAAATAATTTTTCAGAGCTCACTGTAGCGCTTTCTCTCACACACATGCAGAGGTTTCAAGGGCTGAACGTGCAATGTATACAGGCTATAGCATGCCTTCCTAAAGAGAAAGAGGGGCATGCTACTCTCTCTCTCTCATACACGGTTCCTCGGGTATAATAACATTAATAATATTCTGAAGTAAAAGACGGTAAAAAAAAGTGTGCGTGCTATGTTTTTTAAAATAAAACAAGCAGGCGATAGAATGGTCTCTGTCTTCCTAAGGAGACCTCTAGAGCTCTTTCTCTCTAATACATGCAACGCCTTTAAGAGATAGAGCGAGCGCGCTCATTCTGATCTAGAGTATAGACGAGATGGCGGTGAACGGTACGGGGAAGGGTACGCTGCGGGACGTATATGCCGCGCCGTCTTCGCAAGCTCGCCCCTCTGTCTCTTTCGCTCTTATGCATCGCCTATAGTTCGCTCTCTTGAGCAGAGCGAGCTGTATACTCTCTCTCGTATTATGTGCATGTAAAACGCTGAGATAAACTTTTATATGATTCAGAGATGTACCAGCTAAAATTTAAATTCGAAAAACGCCGCGCGCTCTTTTAGACATAAGACCATCGATGTATTTAAAATTTTACAGGTAGTAAATATTAGTTGAATAAAAGGTCAGAGCGTTGAAATTATTTCGGCTTAAGAAAAGTTCCGATAAATATTTTTGCCTTGATAAGGGCGAATCGTTTTTAAATAAAGAGTGATAACGTAAGAAAAATAAAATAAAAGAAATCGACTGTAGCCACACCCTCACCCTTACAGAAAATTTCCTTTTGTGTAATCATCTCGCACAGATTGTTGAAATTATTTCGCTGCTGGAAAGTTTTTCTGACAATTTAATTTTAAACGCCGAGCTGTTTAACGGGCCAAGGAGAACATTTGTTAACTACTGGCGATTAAAATTTTAACGATGTTGACTGAACAATTTTAGACTTTTCAAATTATAGCGTTGAAGGAAAATTTTATATCATTCGAAAATGGAAGAAGCGGCCTGTAGCACTGAAAATCGAATCGAGTTTGGAAAAAAATAGAAAACAATAAAGAAAGAAATTTTTTATTATCGTTAAAAGTAAAATTATGAAAAAATATAAAAACTGTCCTATTGTTAAGGAAGCTCTCTCTCTCTCTCTCTCTCTCTCTCTCTCTCTCTCTATCTATCTATCTATCTATCTATCTTTCTCGATAGACAGCTATAGCTCTTTCTCTCTCTTGCGCATACAGCGATTTAAAAAGGCAGAGAGCACATGGTCTCTGATTCAAAGTATAGACGAGGTGGTGGTGAACGGTAAGAGGGGTATGCTACAGACCATATATGCCATTAGCGGGCTCTCCTCTTTGTGCGGATCTTCGTGAACACACTCGATCTCTCTCTCTCTCTCTCTCTCTTACGCGGGACCTATGGACCTACAACTGCTGTGTTCTATATGCTATTAACGGTGTCCCCTCTTTGTGCGGCTGTTCGTATAGAGCGCTCTTTCTTACAAGGGGAAGATCAGACGGGCGGGTTTTAGTTTTTTATATTTATACCAGGTGAGGGTGACCACCCACATATTCATTTGCCAATGTAGTAGCGCGCAACTCTTAAGAATTTTTGAAAAAATCCACATTGAAAATTGCCTATCCGTGGAAAAGGAGCTCGCGCTTAATACTTATCGCTCTTTTAACATAGTAAGTTATCGGCAGGCTCTCGGGGTTGGCACGCTCTGAAAAATAAAAAATTGTGGCAATGTAAGCAGCGCTCCACCATACCGACATGCTCCGAAAAAAAATTACGAAAATAAAAAGAGAATAAAAAGCAGCCTGTAGCAGACGTTCTATCTTTCTAGAGAGGCTACTATAGCTCTTTCTCGCTCGTACACACAGCTGATTAAAAAACAGAGAACGCACGACCATTGCTTTAAAGCGTAGGCGCGGTGGTGGCGAAAGGGAGAGAGGCGCACTACAGGCCGCGCGTGCTATTCACGGCATCTCCTCTTTGTGCGGCTGTTCGTTAGCTCGCTCGCTTTCTCTCTCTCTCTCGCACGTGCTCTACGACTCTACAGCTGATCATATACCCTATTAACGGCGTCTCCTCTTTGTGCGGCTGTTCGTACAGAGCGCGGTATGCTCTCTCTTGCACCTACAGTAATTTCTATAACTCTTTCTCTCTCGTTTTTTCATGTTAATTCAAATAAATTACCATACTATATGCAGCCACTATTGCTCGCTGTTTTTTACATTGTATAATCGATGTACTTGAGAGTTTGGGTTCAAAATTTTGGGGTTTCCGAAAGGTCGACCCTTCATTGAAACATTTAACTTTAATAATACACGCGTCCTAGTGTATAATAGTATAACAATATCACGTTTCGCGTAAACGATTTTTCTCGTTTATAATGTCTAGACAGTGTTTTGTTAGCAGCTATAATATAGGCACGTTCCGCCGTCGCATGATCTATCTGTCTCTGTGTCGCTATTTTTCTCATACCAATGCGTCATATGCACGTGCAAAAACGCTGAGGTAAGCTTCGCGATGATTCTGGTAGCAGGGTGTTCACGGCTCTCAACGGTCGTTAGAATTCAGTCATTCTTCGCGTAGCATGTCCCGCAGAGTGGGGGGCTGGAATGGGCCAAGGAGTGGGTGTCGCCATAGTGCTCACACACGGTAAAATATATATATATCGAGTACAAACAGGTATATATATGTGGGATCGGGTTCCGAGGATCGGGGCTACGGCCCTGGCTCGACGTCGTAGAGAAGGAGGGTGAAGACCAAGAGTCAGTTGGCCATCGGACACGATCACGAGCGAAGCAGATATAATTTATCTTTCACGTTGGATACTATTTCCCCTCTTCAATATTCTTTCAAATTAATAAAATTATCGTTTTGTTCTTTTCTCAATTTAACATCGACACGATCATTCTCCCTTCTCTCCCGGTCCTACATTTGGGGGCTGGTCCGGGATCGCGAGAACGAGTGCGAGTTCCGACGTGTTTGGAAAAAACAAAGTACGACGCGATAACGAGAAGACGAAAGGTGAAATAAAGACGTAGAAAGAGATAGAAGACGTGATAAGACGACACAACGAAAGCTGAAAAGGCGCAGAACGAAAACGGAAAGACGAAAAGAAGCACGGTGAACAGAGACGGAAAAGTGACTTTAATGTCACGGTATCGGCCGTTAAGCTGAAAAATAATGTGAAGTGAAGCCGCAAAGAATAGTGAAAACCGAAACGTGAGGGGGACAATGGTTCTCGAAAGATCGTTCAAAAACACAGAGAACGTTGCAGAGGACGCCGTAGAGGTCGCAGCGAGTTCGGTGCAAGCCAACGACATGAACGAGAAAGAGACAGAAAACGTAAACACCGAAGCCGCTTCGAGTTCGACGCCGATGGAACGAATGTCGATAAAGCAGCTCAGAAGTGAATTAGAGAAATTAGATTTACCGACAAAAGGAAAGAAGGCGGAACTGATAGCTCGGTTGCGGCAGTACGAAGAAAATGGTGAAGACGACGAAGAAAATGAGAAGGCGGAATCGGTCAGTGAGCGATCAGCTGAGACCGATGACGAGGATAGAGGCGTTCGCGAAACTGAAACAAGAAGAGCAAGGCGACGACAAGACGACCGGGGAGCAATAACGCTTTCGCATGGCTCAGCGAGCTTATTCACCATTAAAGATGTTGAGGGCAGTATTTCTAATTTTTCAGGAGACGACAAGCTTTTAGTGGAGAAATGGCTCGAGGAATTCGAGGACGCGAGCGTATTGTTGGATTGGAATGACTTGCAAAAAGTAATATACGCGAAAAGACTGCTACGTGGCTCAGCGAAGCAATACATCGCGTTGCAGAAGGGCCTCAGGTCGTGGAGGGAGATGAAACGACGGCTCGCGCGTGAGTTCGAATCCAAAATAAATAGCGCGACCGTTCATGCGCAACTCGCGAAACGGAAAAGGCTAGCAAACGAGACGCCGCGACAGTTCGTGTACGCCATGAGTGAGATCGCGAACCAAGGGTCGGTAGAAGAGGAAGCGCTGATACAATACGTGATTGACGGTGTTGTGGACGACGAAAATAACAAGATTATTTTGTATCACGCTTCCACGATCACAGAGTTGAGAAAGAATTTAGAGCAATACGATCGGATAAAGGAAAGGAGTCAGAAAAAACAGCGGAATGAACCCGCGAAAGGAAAGACAAGAGATATAGCCAGGACGGAGGATAAAACGAAAGTGACAACGGGTAAAGCTTCGCGGTGTTACAATTGCGGTTCGGCCGATCATATTGCGCGCGAGTGTCCGGAAAAGGAGAAGGGGCCCAAGTGTTTCAAGTGTAACAAATTTGGACATGTTGCATCCAGCTGTGATGACCCCGACAAAGCGTCGATACGAAGGAAAAACAGTGTAAACGTACTCGCCGTAGTTAACCGGACAGCGACAGACGACGAGATCATAGTAGAGATCAACGGTACATCAATAAAGGCGATGATAGATACGGGAACGCAACACACCGTGTTAAAGAAAAGCGAATACGAAATGATTGGAAAACCGCCGTTACAAGTGACCGGGAAAGTCTTCGAGGGCTTTGGAAAAGCCACCGTAGCAGCCGCAGGGCTAGTACGCACTAGCATGGTGATTCAGGGGGAAACGTACAATGGTGACGTATACGTGGTGCCAGATTCCGTCATGAATCACAACATGCTGCTCGGGAAAGATCTGACGAGAGGGATGGACGTGCGTATCGAAGGTGGTCAAGTGACAATCCGTAAGCTAACGTCTACGAAAGACAACAGTGGAAAAAGCGAATCGGAAGACAATGACAGTGCCGAGTTAGGTGAATGTCTCGTGAACTACGTCGAAACGGAGAAAATGGAAATTGACAGTCGCTATCGCGGAACAATCGAGAAACTCATTAAAGAGCATAAGCCGAGGAAGGAAGTACAGACGAGTATTGAAACGAATATCGTGCTGAAGGATGACATTCCCGTGTGTTTGAGGCCGCGGCGGCTACCCGTGAAAGAAAAGGCGATATTAGACGCTCAAATCGACGAGTGGTTGCGCGAGAAGGTCATACGTCCGAGTCGGAGTAAATACTCCAGTCCGGTGGTGATCTTACCTAAAAAAAACGGAGAATACCGCGTGTGTGTGGATTACAGACAGATGAACAAAAAAATCGTGAGAGACAGATTCCCGATGCCGTTGATCGATGACCGAATCGATGCGCTCGCGAACGATCGTGTGTTTTCAGTGTTGGATCTGAAAAACGGTTTCTTCCATGTTCCGGTCGGCGCTGAGAGTGTGCAATACACGTCGTTCGTGACCCCAGACGGTCAATTCGAATTTTTGAAGACTCCTTTTGGGCTATGTAATAGTCCTACGTCATTCCTGCGCTTCATCGACGAGGTGTTCCATGAGCTCGAACGAAAAGGAGTGGTGTTAACGTACATGGACGATTTAATCGTGCCTGGAAGAGACGTAGACGAAGCACTGGCGAACTTGAAGGAGACCCTCGATGTCGCTGCTGAAAAGGGACTCGCGATTAATTGGAAGAAATGTGAGTTCTTGCAGAGTCGAGTCGAGTATTTAGGATACGTGATCGAGGATGGTGCTGTCGGTCCGTCACCAGCGAAAATTAAGGCTGTAAGAAGTTATCCGGCGCCAAATTCTAAGAAAGCCCTTCAGAGTTTCTTGGGTCTGACTGGCTATTTTCGCAAATTCGTACGCGACTACGCGAAGATTGCGAGGCCATTATCCGACGTGCTGAAAAATGACCAGAGATTCCGATTTGGAGACAAGGAGGAACAGGCTTTCGAGGAATTGAAACGACTGTTGACCAGTGAGCCTATATTGCGGATCTATCGCCCCGACGCGCAGACAGAGGTGCACACCGACGCCAGTAAGGACGGATACGGCGCGGCGTTGTTGCAGAAAACCGACGAAGATGATCGTTTCTACGCGGTTTATTACATGAGCCGAAAAACGTCAGACGCTGAAAGGAAATTACATTCCTACGAACTCGAAACGCTAGCGGTGATACAAGCCGTCAAGAAATTCCGCGTTTACCTACTCGGTATAAAATTCAAACTAGTGACTGACTGTGCGGCATTGCAGATGACGTTACACAAGAACGATATCTCTCCGAAGGTAGCCCGCTGGGCTTTGGCTTTGGAAGAATTCGAGTATGAAGTCGAGCACCGAGCCGGTGTTCGCCTCAAACATGTCGACGCCCTCAGTCGTTACCCTGTGATGACCGTTATTGACAAAATTACACCGGTGATTCGACAACAACAGGATGGTGAGGAGAGACTACGAGTGATCAAACATATACTGGAGAAGGGGCCTTACGAGGATTATATCTGCGAGGACGGCATCTTGAAGAAGCGAGTGGGTGATCGAAATCTTGTCGTATTACCCGCAAGCATGCAACAGGACGTGATAAGAAAGGCGCACGAGAATGGTCACTTCAGCGTAAAGAAGATGATGGAATCCATTAAATCCGAGTATTATATTCCGGGTCTGGCCCAGAAACTCGAAGAATACGTACGTTGCTGTGTACCCTGCATATTGGCAGAGACAAAGCACGGGAAAAAAGAAGGTTTCTTGAGACCAATACCAAAAGGTGACGCCCCTCTGTCGGTCTATCATGTGGATCATCTCGGCCCGATGGATGCTACAGCGAAGATGTATAAGCATCTTTTCGTGGTGGTTGATGGCTTCTCGAAATTTGTGTGGGTGTATCCGACGAAGTCTACGACAGCTAGAGAGGTTATCGATAAACTGAAGGCGCAGCAAAAGAATTTTGGGAATCCCCGGCGTATCATCAGCGATCGTGGTCCAGCGTTTACGTCGTCAGAATTCAGCGATTATTGTGCAGAAGAGAACATTGAGCATATCTTGATCGCGACGGGTGTGCCGAGGGGAAACGGACAGGTGGAGCGGATAAACAAAATAATCATCCCGATACTCACGAAGTTAGCTCGAGATTGCCCTAACAAGTGGTATCGTCACGTGGACGAGGTGCAGCGTGCTATCAATAGTACCTACCAACGAAGCATAGATACTAGTCCGTTCGAGGTCCTTTTGGGAGTGCCGATGCGACAAAAGAAGGACGTTGAGATCCAAACGCTGATCGAGCAGGAAAGCATCAACGCTTTTGACGAAGGAAGAGAAAAGCTGCGGGTGATCGCTAAAGAAAGTATCGCGGCAATCCAGTCGGAGAACAAGAAGCACCACGACCGACGGTGTAAACCCGCAATGTCCTACCACGTGGGGGACCTTGTGGCCATCAAACGTACTCAGTTCAATCCTGGGTCGAAAGTACGGGACAAGTATTTGGGTCCGTATAAAGTATCGCAAGTAAAGAGCTGCGATCGGTACGAAGTGATACGTGAGACGGATGGTGAGGGCCCTCGAATAACCCTCACGGTAGCCGATCAGATGAAACCTTACCGGTATTATTCTCCGGGGACCGGAGGAATCCAGGAATGGCCGAATGTGGGATCGGGTTCCGAGGATCGGGGCTACGGCCCTGGCTCGACGTCGTAGAGAAGGAGGGTGAAGACCAAGAGTCAGTTGGCCATCGGACACGATCACGAGCGAAGCAGATATAATTTATCTTTCACGTTGGATACTATTTCCCCTCTTCAATATTCTTTCAAATTAATAAAATTATCGTTTTGTTCTTTTCTCAATTTAACATCGACACGATCATTCTCCCTTCTCTCCCGGTCCTACATATATATAATACTCTGCAGGCCGCGGTCGACCCGCAGAGTAGGGATAGCAATGGGTCCAGGAGTGGGTGTCGCCATAGTGCTCACACACGGTAAAATATATATATATCGAGTACAGATAGGTATATAGATATAATACTCTGCGGGCTGCGGTCGACCCGCAGAGTAGGGGTAGCAGTGGGTCCAGGAGTGGGTGTCGCCATAGTGCTCACACACGGTAAAATATATATATATATCGGGCAGAAACAGGCATATATATATACTACCCTGCGGGCCGTACTTGGCGACCACGGGGTGGGGATACGCGTGCTCGCGATCGCTACAAGAGTCTTCCACGTACATTTAAATGCATAGCGATCTTTGGTGCAGAGGCAACGACTCAGACTGGTAGTCCGAGGGTCGACGGTTCGAGTCTCACCGCCGGCATCGAATTTTTTTAATTATAAAATTCACATTTATAAACACACACACACACACACACATATATATATATATATATAAAAGAAAAATGGCGGAAACAAAAGCAGCGTGCCACTATACCGACACGCTCCGGAAAAATAAAAATGTCAAAAATAAAAACAGCGCTCCGCTATACCGACACGCTCAGAAAAATTATATATATATATAAAGGCGTGCGCACTATAGCGACTCGACCCATCCCCCCTTCTCCCCCGCGCCTCTTCACCCCCGCACCCACGACCGACCGAGCCACGGACTCGGCGGCCGCGGAGTGGGGGAAAAGGAGTGGGGATAGGAGTGGGGATAGGAGTGGGGGTCGCCATAGTGCGCACCCTACTACTAATATCATTTAAAATTATGATTTATACACACAAAATTTTCATAAAAATTAATAATCTTCCTGTAAATCCAGGACATAACTGAGTTGTAGCTCTTTTTTGGCTGCCATATTGGATCCACCATTTTAGAAATTTAACAATATATATATGTATATATTGTTATGCCGGCATCTTATTTTTTTCCTTTTTTTTATAAGTTTTATTCTTTTTATTATTCTCACGAAATAAAATTGTACGATCAAACGAGCCCGCCGAAGGCGGGCGAAGTTTGATCAAAATTATATGAAATGTCTCGTTCGAAGATGATAGTCTTGTAGTCTTGCTTGTCATGCTACAATCACAACGTTTTAGCGTTTAAATATTTAAAGTTTTCGCGCGTTTACTCTCCTCAGCCGCGCTGGTGCCTTTTGTTTTCATATTGTTTTGTGCATATTGTTTATGAATTATTACTCTTTCGGTGATGATAGTGGGTTTAGTGATCGGGTCCAGAGTTGGGTGGGAATACTATCATCTTCGAACGAGACATTTCATATAATTTTGATCAAACGAGCCCGCCGAAGGCGGGCTCGTTTGATCGTACAATTATACTACATGTCTCGTTCTCAATGATAGTCTTGTAGGGTTTTAGAGTACGAGTAATAATTCTCGTTTTTTTTTTTTTTTTTTATTGTAATAAGCAAATATTTGTAATGGGGTGACATGTACAAATGTGAATTTATCAGTGTAAACAAGAAGCTTAATGATCATGATCTAAAATAGCACTAGGAAATTGTTCAGTGTTATTCTGAATAGGTCTATTGTAGAATTTGAGAAAAGTCTGGGATGTAGCAGTCCATCCTGCACTTTTTCTTATAATAGAGATATCTACTCCTCGCTTGTGAGCTGCTGATACTGCCGCATGACGTGTACTGTATGCGGTAAACTGATCAGTATTGATGCCAGCTTTGGATAACAGGGTTTTTATCCAATGGCCGATTGTTTGCGATGATGCTGGGCCAAAGGGTTTCCTTGTTGCGATAAAAAGTTTTTTATCGTCCGCCTTTCTTATATTCTTGGTTAATTTGATGTATTCCAGAACGATGGAGGCAATACAAAGATTGGGTTTATTTTGAAAGAAGGGTAAGATCAGCTCAGGTTGTGTACGTCCTGGTTTTGAGGTTTTAATTAGCTCTGTTATTTTAATACGAATTCCTGTAGCTGTTTTTTCTATGTTATCTATGTTGATTGCTGCCAGTGTTTGTAGTCTTTGGGCTGTGGTTAGAGCTAGCAGTGTTGCCACTTTTTCTACAGCATCTTTCAGGGCTAAGTCCTTAAGTGAGGGTAGTTTTTCCATATACTCGATTACTGGAGTGATATCCCAGGTTGTATTGTATCGAGGTGTAGTAGGCTTTTGCCTGAAAACTCCTTTCATGAATCTAGAGATTAAATTATCTTCACTTATATTATTTAGTGAAATTAATGCGATGGCAGATCGGGCTGTATTTAGAGTACTGTAGTTGGCTCCCTGCGTGAGCCGGAAATTGAGGAAACTGATGACATCTGCCACATTTGGGCTATGTATGCTGATCCATTTTTGTTGAGAAAATGTCCACCATCGCCGGAGGCAGGACTCGTATTGTTTGAGGGTGGAAGGTGCGATAGAGTTAGTCATGACGTCTGCAGCTTGTTCCGAAAGTCCTCTCTTCAGATACGCCGACCTGACAATTTCCCGACCACCAGGGAAAGGCGGTTGGCTAGAGGATGCGTCCTGGATCTACAAGGAGATGTGAGCAGGGCTCGATTAGGTTCGAAATTGATTGCTGGTTCAACCAAGAGCGACGTGAAAAGAGGATACCATGGCTGTGTAGGCCATAGAGGTACCAATATAACACCAGTGGCCTGCTCGTTTATGATTTTTCTTATGACTCGTGAAATTAGAGCAAAAGGTGGAAATGCATAAAAATTTTCACCCTTCCAGGGTACTGTAAAGGCGTCAACTAGGTGAGCTTCTGGGTCAGGAAATCGCGAGTAAAATTTTTTACATTTTGTATTGAGACGAGAGGCGAACAGGTCGACTGAAAAGGGGCCAAATTTTTTATATATGATGTCAAAAGCTGATGGGTTTATTTCCCACTCAGCGTCTATATTAACTCGTCGCGACTCCCAGTCGGCTTCGCAGTTTTCTGTCGATGGTATGTGTGTAGCCCGTAGCCAGATTTTTCTCCTTTCGCACCATCCCCAGATCTGACGAGATAGTTCACTAAGGTGCGGAAATTGAACGCCCCCAGCTCTGTTGATATATGCTATGGCAGTAGTGTTATCTAGGCGTAGTAAAATTTCACAGTCAGACACATTCGAGGCGAAACATCTCAATGCGAAGTAAGCCGCCTGTAGTTCTAGGAAATTTATGTGATTTTTCTTTTCAGTTGGACTCCAGAAACCCGCGGCTCGCGTACCGTTACAGAAACATCCCCAACCGGTCAAGGATGCGTCAGAGAAAATTTCAAGAGCATAACTCTGTTCTCGAATGGGATTGAATCCAGTCATTGCGTTCAATTTCCACCAGTCGAGATCCTCAGTCATACGTTCTGTAATCAGCATCTTTGCTTCGTAATTTCCGCCGTTAAATTTGAGTTCTAGGAATTTTTGCCTCTCTAGTCTTTTGCAGTGTATGAAACCATAAGCGACTGCCAGGCAGGCGGATGTCAGGACACCCAATAGCTCGGCAAATTTTCTAATTTTGTAGGTTCTGCCTACTTGAAAGTGATTGACTAAATCTTGAATTTGTTTCTTTTTCTTATCAGTTAGATTTAAGGAAAAAGTTAATGAATCGATGAGGAAGCCGAGGTATTTACATTTCTGGGAGGCGACCAGTGAGCTCTTATCGAAATTTATAATAAAGCCTAGGTTTTCTAGGAAATCAATGGCTCTTGAAACATTTTTCTCACATCTCGTTTTCGATTTGTTAATAAAAAGAAAGTCATCTAAATATAGAACTAGTAAAAACCCCCATTTTCTTAATTCATTCACCACGGGTTTCATGATTTTTGTAAAAATGTACGGGCTGGTACTGAGACCAAAGGGTAATACCTTAAATTGAAAATTTTTCCCGCAAACCGAAATCTGAGAAATTTTTTCTGGTCATCCGCTATGGGAATGAGAAAGTAGGCGTCTTTAATATCGACTGTACAGAAGTAATCTCTCTTTGAAATGAGGTTAATTGCCGCTCGAATATCTTCTAGTTTAAAGTGTGGAGCAATAATGAATTTATTTAGGTTTTTAAGGTTTAGAATAAACCGAGAAGAGCCATCTGGCTTAGGGACTAGGAAATATGAGGAAATAAACTGCCCTTCACACTCAATACATTCCTCTACAGCGCCCTTTGCTCTGAGTTTATCAATTTCTTTTTGAAATTTATTAAATTTCTCATGAGATAGCGTTGGCTCACTTGGTGTTAATAATTGGCTTGGTATGTCAATAAAAGGGATTCTATATCCTCTCACGTAGCTGAGTATATACTGGTCTGATGTAAGTTGGCGCCAAGAATTTTCAAAAAATTTTAGTCGGCCTCCAATTTTAGCTACCCTATTTATTTCCTTAACGATGATTGGTTCGTCCCCCTGGTCGTTGATCTGGGGAGCTGCTGGGACGATCTGTAGTTCTTTGTCTTGAAGTTTATTGCACGACCCCTGTTGTTGCTTGATCTCTGATATTGACCCACCTGTCGATAATTCGCAGGTGGGTATCTCGCGTTTCCCTGGCTCCGATTTTTAGCGAGTGGTTGTTTGGGAGGCACTCTTTCTTTAATATCCACGCAAGCTTTCTCAATTTCTTTTACGTCCTTGACTTTATCCTTGAGATTATCTCCATAGAGCCACTCGTTGGACAGCATTATCTCAACAACAGGTTTGACACTCTTATTCAGCTGCGGGGTAATAAAAGATTTTCGCGCTACCGACTGCTGATGGTAGACGTCAGTTAAGATCTGGCCTGCATGGCTGATATATTCTGTAAAAATTTCCTCGTCCACTCCGTCTTCTGGTGGATCTAATATCAGGGATACGGCAGCTCCCAGGGCCGATATGGCCGTGCCAATGCAGTTTTGGTTGTCCAAAAAATGTTGGTCACGTTTTTTAGCGATGTCAGAGAGCAGAGGGACAATTTCAAGGTTCAGCTTGGGGGCCTCGGTGAAAAACTCACCCTTTCTGTTGTAGGATTCTAGAATTTCTTTTTTGTTTTTCTCAGGTAGTCCTTCATTTTTCCATTTAAGCCAAGTTTTCTTGAGCCCAGGGTGATACTTTATCTCCTTGAATTTAGAATCGTTCGGGTCAACTCCCAGCGCTTTCATGGCTACGTTTTGTGTGGTATCTTTGTTTGTAGCAACTGATATGTCGCCTGTGTCCAGACTGTCCTCCATAACCTCAACTGGTGCGGAGTCATCCGTCAAGTTTCTCGGGTTCTCGTCTGAGATAAGGAGAAAAGACCAAGATCAAGGTCGGAAAAAGGGGTGCGTGTGGCATGAGAGCGACTTAAGTTCTTTTTGAACAGTCAGCTTAATTATTATGTGGTCGTGTGGACCTGGCATTGCCGTGTGGGTTCTGCCTCTCGACTTTCGTGTGGAAAGAAGAGTTTATTTTAGAGCCAATAAATTACCTATCGTGTTCAGTAGTGTTTTCGGTCACTGTTTTTTGTTCTGGTCTGGCAATATTTTCTTTTTGGATTTGTACCAGAGACTCGACTACCTTTGTTAGGTTATCTAGCCGATTCTCGAGATCTTTGAGAGCCTGATTTCTGTGTCGCTTGTTGCGATGGCTTTCTCGAGACGTTGAGCGTGAGCGTTTTCTTGATTTGTGGCCAGACATTATCAATGTAAGGTAATTACACCGAAAATTAGTATTTTTGAGCACCAATTGCGAAAAAACGTTGTAACTGTTTGACACAACGAAACAATATGAAAACAAAAGGCACCAGCGCGGCTGAGGAGAGTAAACGCGCGAAAACTTTAAATATTTAAACGCTAAAACGTTGTGATTGTAGCATGACAAGCAAGACTACAAGACTATCATTGAGAACGAGACATGTAGTATAATGGATATTTAGCTAACGCTACGACCGGAAAGAAATATAACACGCTTCGTCGTAAAAATTTCTTTCACACAGGAATCAAGTAGCGCGCCTCGTGGCCGTCGTTTCCTCATAGCAGGAAAATACTTTTTGATGAGCGCATCATTTTTGACGCGCTCTACCTTTGCATAGATTTAAGCAGTTCGGTAGGAACCGCGAAGGAGAACATAAGAGAAAGAACAGAAAGCACAAAGTCGAGAATAAAAGAACAATTAGTTCATAATCGTTAGAGTAAATTAAATGGTGTTAATTTCTATAGATTACAAAAATAAAAGTTATTTTTAGTGTTTATCTTTAAAGACTTTGAACAAAATTATTTAAAGTTTACCCGATCCCACACGGCATAACATAATTTTGGTGGCAGCGAAAAAGGATACTCAAATCAGTGACTGAAAAATTAAAAAGTGAACTCGGACAGTGAACTTTTGACCCTTAAACTGGTGAAAAGCAACAACAAAAAATTATTTAGAAAAAAAAACATTCGAGAAGCAACTCTCGAAAGGAACACTACAAGAAGTCTACAACCTACAACAGGAAAATAAAATAAAGGAAAATGCTGACCTTAATGTAAGTGACATTAAATAATAATTTCTTAAGGGGTCACGTACAGTTAGGACTTCGAAAAAAGGGGTTTTTTGCGAATTTTTTTTGGGGACACATTTAAATAATTAATCGTAAATCTTTTTCCATACAAAAGACATATATTTTAAGTAAATAATACAATTTTTTCATTGCAAAATATGCAGAAATTTTTCCATAACCGCACGTAACGTAGGGGTCCCAAAAAAAAGGTCCTCCGCGGTGATCAGTGCAGCTCGTCACCGGATCGTCTGAAATCAAAATAAAAGTAGAGATCATTAGTTAATGACATAATGCTCCGGTTGATCGAAGGATTTGAAAATTTTATGATTTTTCACAAAATGGTGGATGTTGGAAGTCAAAGTTGTGTTTTCGACCCAAATTTTGCTCACATTTTCAGCTATAAAAAAAAAAAAATAATCGCATAGAAAAATCCTTCGTTCATCCGGAGGACAATTATGTCTAGAAAAAGTGAGCAAAATTTCAAGTCGATCGGTAAAGCCGTTTCCGAGGTACAGTGATCACCGTGTTCGAAAACATAGTTTCGAGAAAAACGCATTCAAAGTTTTCAGTACGATTTACATGCAGAAGAAAAATTTATGTCGGGACTTACAGTGAATCGTCTATTCCAGCACCATAAACGGTCCCTTCTTTCTCTTTGTCAGCTGCACGAGCGGTAATTTTGAGCCTTCGTCGCATTATTCTGGCCTCTCGAGTATTCTGTGTTGATCGTCGGGCAGCTGTCGCAACTCGAATAGAATCCTCTTCCTTGGCGAAATCGTGGGCGTGAGGTCCTAGTTTAATCCCCATAGCGTCAAAAATAGATAATAGTCCTCGTGCACCTTCGTTGAATGTGCAGGTAGCAATATTGGCGGCTATGCTGACGGTTGTAAAACTTGCAGGTAAAGTTTTTGGTATGATTTTCCACACGCTCTGATTGAAACTTTCGTTGCTATTTTGCGTAAATCCTCCAATGCATCTTTGTAATAACTCATCGTTTGTGAGTGCTTCATAAATAGGATGTAGAGCATTTGCGACGATTTCTGGAAAGGCGGTGTAATCGTGCTCGAAAGACTCCAACTCATTCTGCGCCTTTGCCTGTTGATATTTACACCATGAGTCAGCACCCGGTGGGCAATTATCATGCTGCGGATTTTCATCCGTAGAATTTTTATGATAAAATGTAGCCCAGATGGCTGTCTTCATTTTCTCAGCAGAATCGCAGTTGTTCCGAATAGCATTGCCATAATATTCAGACAATTGGTCTATCAATTTACCGGTCAATTTTCCTTTACCGCCGAGTCCTTTGGTCTTTTTTTTCAAACCACGTAGACGCGTACCCATCCGTTTCTGAACGTGACCAACGCACTCTTTTTTTGACACGACAGTATTCCCGTAAGGAGAATCCTTTAAAATTTCGGAGTAAGTCTTTGAATCTCCGTCCCCGATATAATTTAAATATCTCACTCCAAGATTTTTTATCGAACGACGAAACATTTCAATCACAGCACTGGCCTCCATCTTTCCCGCAGATCCCGTATGATTTGCCGAACAAGAATCTTCATGGGTTTCATACCATTCTTCATATGCCTCACTGCCTTTTTTATCCTCCCAAACTTCACAAGCCTTACAATAAGAACTTTTTACGAGCACATCAATAATTTTGCCCGTGAAACGTCCTATCAGCGATGTGACGCCATACAGAGATGAAAATCCGCGTTTGTGCCACGTCCCATCACCGGAAACCATTAAATCGGTATTCTCATTTTTCTTGTCCACGGAATTACGTCGAATTTCTTCTTTGCAAGCCTTTTTCATGAAAAATTCTGCCACACATCGACTCGCTTCATAAATATGCTGCAACATTATGGAGTACGAAGATCTGGATAAAAAGGGCGGAAAGTCCATTAGACCGCAGAATTTTTTTGCACCTTTGTAACCGATTCCTATTACACGCATGGCTAATATAAATCTTCGATTTATTTCGTATGAATGTTTAATGAACCCGCAGGATGCAATGTATTCCGGAGCGCAGTTTTCACAAGTAAAAGAAATTTGAAATCCAAGTCCACGTTCGCTCACGATGCCAAACGACACTTCGCCGCTACACTTTGCACATTTCACCAGTTTCGCGATCGCGGAAAATACAGAAAAAAAATTAATAATTCTATAATCTATAGAATTAGTTTTAGGGATGTTACGTCCTCGATGATGATTCGGAACAGCACGGTCACGCCGTTCTGTTGACTCCGCCGATATAGTTTTATCGGCGCGAACTACGAAGAGTACGCTCAGTTTGATCAGAATGATTAGATATTCTGGTTGTTCTGAGATTCGGAAATTCGGAGATTCGGAGGTTCGGAGATTCGTTATGAAATTCGACCCCTGCTATGCGCAGTTGAAGAGATCAACACGATGAATAGTTATTCAATGATGAGTTTATTCGTAGATATTGTTTGATAATGAGTTACAGATTAGTTCGGACTTTTGAGATGGTCTGAACTTAGCGTCGGTGTACAAGGTTTGTAAGTGGTTGTCGTTTAAACACTTCTATTAAAATAACTTGGATGATTACTTATGAAAAGATAATGTTAGAATATACTACTAACATATTACATAGACGCTGTAACTAAGTTTCTGTATCTGTTAACTCGAGTTATGTCAAAGGCAAAAAGCTGGAAATTGGGTCGGAGCATGTCTTTTTATAGTTGCTCTAGTTTTGGGTGGAGTGGAGTTAGTTTGGGGTGGAGTTTGGTTTTCCCTTTGGGGAGGGTCGGACGTTTTTGTGATAGGCTGGGTTTTCCCTATCATCTTACTATCTAGCTATTGGAAAGGAAAATTAGTTGTACTCTACTATGTCGATATTAGAGGTAACTACGCAGAGCGTCCTTTTACCGACTAGAGGACGTATGCTACCGACGTTTGATCATTACTTAGTTTTGAAAATTGACTGCGCCTCTAATGTCGGCCAGTACGTAACAGGGACATGGTATTCGTGTTGATTTTTCAGTTTTTTCGCAGACGTACTCGCTCCGCCATCATCTATCTCTGCAGTATTCGGATTGAAAACCTGTTTTCTTTTCCGGGATCTCGACTTATAAACTGTTCGAGACTTCCTCACTTCTCTTGAAACTTTTTTATCCATTTTTATCGAATTTAATACTGTTGTATGCCCAGAGAAATATAACGTGCGCACAGCTCTACGTCTCACAGCAAACTGCTTCAAAGCAGCAATTTTTCGAAAATGTACCTTGGAATATATATATAATTTTCAAAGATACATTTTCTTATATATATAATAATATATATATATATGTGTGTATAGGTCACAATAGAGGCACTGACCGGCCTCAGAAGGTCGAGCGCGCAGCTGCCGCTACCTGCCTACTTTGGTGCGCCGGAGACGGCTCCGTTCAAAGTTACATATCTCCATACCCAACAGTCGGATTCGTCTAAAATTTTCACAGAATACTTTTCAAATGTGCTACTTTTAGAAAATGTAAAAAAAAATCGATTTTTTGAAAATTCTAACTGTACGTGACCCCTTAATGAGCGGAAAAGAATTTGCGGAATACAGAGCAAGTCAACCTGTTATAAATACGGACGACTCAGAATCGATGAACTCGAACGACAATCAACATTCAGAAATTGAAAAAAAATAAAAATAAAAAAATGGATGAGGTGACAAATGAAATTCTATTTTCTACTCTGGCGTCAATCCAAAAAGAAATGGCTAGAATAAATAGTAGACTCGATAATATACCAGAACATCAAGGAAACAGAACGCACTTAAATGATAACGTTTCAGAGAATGACGAGCATTCAATATCAGAAAATGAGCATAGTCGAATCAATTCTTCCACAATAAAAGATCTAAAAGCTCATCTCGAATTAATTACAGAATTCGATGGAAATAATATATCGGTCGAGACATTCATTTTCGAAACACAAAGTATTCTGAATGAAGTTCCCGAAGAATCCAAAAAAATGTTTGTTCGATTAGTAATTTCGAAGAAAATTATTAAACACGCGAGAAAATTGATTGACGGACACGACATCCGAACAGTTACAGAGTTGTTTCAAATTTTGAGAAATAACTTCGGCGATAATAAATCGTACGATATCGCGTTACTCGAAAGAAGTCAATGTCAGCAAGGAAAGGACAGTGTACTCGCGTATAACAAACGTTTCGACACCTGTCATCTCAACGTAAAGAGAGCAATTAATAGTGATTCGAATTTGAGTGCAACACATCGTTCATTCTCATTAACACACGAAGAAATTCAAGGGCTGGCTCAATACACCAGAGGTCTCAATCAGAGCATCAAATTATTCGTGAGGGCCAGAAATCCAACAACTATTCGAGAAGCACAGAATTTAGCCTTAGAAACTGAAAAGGAAGAATCAATTTCACGTGCACTATACGCGAAACCGAACTCCAACATTTTTTCACAAAAATCGAACAATCAGAATTCGCTGAACAAAATAAAAGAAACTTCTTTTACTACAAAAAACAACGTATCGGAATTTCCGTCCCATAATTGCGGACGTTTTGGACATTTTATCAAGGATTGCTCGGAACCCAGAAAAAATAACAGTCAAAATTTTCAATCGCGCCCGTTTCCAAGCAAACCGCCGAATCTCATAAATTATACACAGTCTCAAGAAAAAGAAATAATCCCGGAGCAAGTTTCATGCTCAGAGTTGACAGCGTCTACGGACAGCGAACTTATTCATTCTTGGCAGACACGGGAGCATCAGTAAACGTGATAAAATTTAAATGCACACTGGGACTTCCCGTTAGAAAAACACGAGCCCAAATAACCGGAATTAACAACACTCCAATTACGTGCAATGAAGAATGCAAAATCACTGTCGACAAAATCGAACACATTTTTCTCGTCGTCCCGGACGATTTCCCGATAGAAGACGACGGTATTGCCGGCAGACCATTTTTAGAGAAAGAAGACGCTATAATACTGGCCAAACAAAGAACTATTATTTTCAACAGAAAAAAGAATTCGGAAATTCTAAACATTCAAATTAGTTATTCCCTCCCGAGAAGTAAATTATTGGAAGAGAATACTCGATTAAGCCACATTTTAAATAAAAAGGACGGCGTTGAACTTTGGGAAATAATAGATTCCTTTCAAGACGTTTTTTATCTACCGGGTGATTCACTGGTCTGCACAGATTTGGCAGAACATTGTATAGAAACGACACATGAAAACCCAATCAACGTAAAACAATATCGGTACCCGCCAGCTCAACATTCCGAAATCTCTCGACAGATTGAGAAAATGCAGGAAAAGGGAATTATTCAAGAATCTAATTCTCCATACAATTCGCCGTTGTGGGTCGTCCCTAAGAAAAAAGATGCGTCGGGAAAACAAAAATGGCGTAATTGATTTTCGGAAATTGAATGAAAAAACGCGATCCGATGCATACCCGCTTCCCAATATTGAGGAAATTTTAGATCAACTAGGAAACGCGAGATATTTCTCAGCTTTCGATCTGGCTAGTGGTTTCCACCAGATCCCAATGAAGAAAGAAGATCGTCAGAAGACAGCTTTTAGTACCCCACATGGTCATTTTGAATATTTGAGAATGCCTTTCGGTTTGAAGAACGCGCCAGCGACCTTCTAACGAATGATAGACAACGCTTTACGCGGATTAATAGGACGAACGTGTTTCGTGTACTTGGATGACGTAGTCATTTACGGAAAAACTTTGGAAGAACACAACGAAAAATTACGGACGTTCTTAAAACGAATAAGAGAAATGAAATTGAAACTGCAGCCGACAAATGTGAATATTTAAAGCCAGAATTAGAATATTTGGGTCATTTAATTACAGAAGACGGGGTAAAGTCTAATCCAGATAAATGTAAAAGCGTCACAGAATTCCCAAGACCAAAAAACGTCAAGAATATTAAACAATTTTTGGGGCTTACCGGATATTATAGAAAATTTATCAAAGATTACAGCAAAAAATCAACACCTCTAACTCAACTTTTACGCAAAGATGTTCCATGGATTTGGGATAATGAACAGGAAAGATCCTTCTTGATACTAAAAGAAGAATTATGCAAAGAACCAATTTTAGCTTTTCCTGACTTTTCACGAGAATCCACATTAACCACCGACGCTTCTGGTATTGCATAAGGTGGCATACTATCCCAAAAGAAAAATGGAAAAGAACATCCAATAGCTTACGCGAGTCGAACATTAAATAAAACCGAACAAAATTATTCAACAACGGAGAAAGAATTATTGGCCATAGTATGGTGTGTCAAACATTTCCGACCCTATCTATATGGTCGTAAATTCAAAATCATTACTGATCATCGACCACTAATTTGGCTCATGAACCTCAAAGATCCTCATTCGAAACTAGCTCGATGGAGGATAACACTGGAAGAATACGAATACGAAGTAGAATACAAAAAGGGCAGTCTTAATACCAACGCTGACGCACTGTCAAGAAATCCAGTGTTAATAAATCGCCGCATGAATGCAGACGACTTGATAGAAAAGAGTGACTACGTAGAAGAAGAACAAGAAGGAAGAAGCTGGAAAAGAAGACGCAGAAATGAACCCGAACCTCGTAAAAGGAGAAATTGTCGCGATGAAGAATACACAGAAGAACGTCGACCGGAAGAATCGGAAAACAATATCAAAACAGAGCAACCGATTGAAGAAACGGAAGAAAACCAACATGAAGAATACCAACCAGAAGTACAAGTGCAAGATTATCGGGAAGATAATCCACGCGAGGAACCTCTACAAGAAGAACAGGATGATATTGGACAGCCAATGATAAAGCTGGGAAGAAAAATATTTTTGACGAACTCTCCGATACCCGAGGGTAGCGTAGACGTTTCATTCATTAGAAAAGAAGAAGAAAACAAAGCACAGAATCTCGAAGTCTACTCCGAGGAGGGCGATCGGGAATATCACGTGGTAATGAGCGTGAGCCAAAGAACAACGACTGACGAACTGTTGGGACTAATCAGGGAATTATGTTGTCTCGCAGTTGCTGAAGAATGGGAAGAAATCCATGTGGATCACGAAAGTTGTATCCGATTGACTGGAATTTCGGGGAAAAATATAGAAAGACAATGGCGAGAAGTTTTCAATCCGGGTAATTGTACAGTGTATCTTCACGATAAAGAACGATTGATCCCGCGAACAGAAGATATCCAACAAATCCTTGAAGAAAATCACAACTCTCCAGTCGGCGGCCATGGTGGAGTCAAGAAAACTTATTATCGTATATCACAGAATTTCTTTTGGAAGACGCTGAGGAAAGACGTCGAGAACTTTATAAAAAATTGCGTAATTTGTCAAAGAAACAAGGCCAACCGACATCCAACGAGAATGCCTATGGTGATCACTGATACACCAGAAAAGTTCAACGACAAGATTTGCGGGCCCCTACCATTGACTGCCAATCGGAATAAATATGTGTTAACTATACAAGACTACTTAACAAAATACATTGTAGTACTAGAACTCAAAGATTTCACAGCTTCATCAGTGATCGAAGCATTTTTGAAGGGATACGTCAGATATTTTGGAGTACCACGCGCAATTTTGACAGATAGGGGAACAAATTTCACCAGCGATCTAATGAAGAACTTTACAAAATCGTTAGGAATCAAACACATCACCACGACGAGTTTTTACCCAGAGAGTAACGGCAGCCTGGAAAGAAGTCACCAGATATTGAAAGATTATCTTCGTCATTTCACAAATAAAAACGCTGATGATTGGGACCAACGAATTCACTTAGCGAATATTTACTATAATACGTCGAAACACGAGAGCACGGGTTTTACACCGTACGAGTTGACATTTGGCACCAATCCAAGAAGTATCTCATCATTCAAGAGAACCAACACGACCTATCCGGAATATTTGCAAAACCTACAAACGAAGATCGCAACAACATTGGAAGAAAGTAAACGAATAATCGTCGACAGTAAGAGACGTACGAAAGAACGGTACGATCGGATGATCAACCCTCAAGAATTTCACCCCGGCGATTTCGTTTGGTTGAGAAAAGAGAGTACATCCAATGACAGGACGAATGCATTGAACGTTCCATTCGAGGGGCCATATCGAATAATCGAAAAGATTTCAGACGTCAACTACAAAATCGCTAAAAACAAGAAAAAAGTAATCATACATGCAAATAGAATAAAATATGCTAACGTTAATTTGTTTCAGAGTGCTATTGACTAGTGTATTTATTGATTAAGTTTAGAGTTTTTGTCATCATAAGACTTCTGTTAACCATAATCTTTACACCTTGTCAAACATTACATACAAATTTTATATCACGCCAGAAACAGAAAGGAAATACTGTACATGATTCGAATACGACAGAACTGCACCAATTTGGTTCAGTACCATCAAATTTAAACGAAGTACCTAATAGAATTAACCGAACACAGAAACGAAATAAGTTAAAACATTCATCAAATGTTCAATTATCAGAATTCGAAGCTTAATGAAAAAAAAAATCTCATTGTTAAATTGTAAAAGGGATTTTTTATCTAAGGGTGGGGGTGTTATGCCGGCATCTTATTTCTTTCCTTTGTTTTATAAGTTTTATTCTTTTTATTATTCTCACGAAATAAAATGGATATTTAGCTAACGCTACGACCGGAAAGAAATATAACACGCTTCGTCGTTAAAATTTCTTTCACACAGGAATCAAGTAGCGCGCCTCGTGGCCATCGTTTCCTCATAGCAGGAAAATACTTTTTGATGAGCGCATCATTTTTGACGCGCTCTACCTTTGCATAGATTTTGTTAGTATGAATGTTTTTCGAGCATCGAGAGTTCGCTGATGTGAACGCGCGCACGCGCTGATGTGAATGGGCGTTCGTGCAACATCGGAACCGTTCGTGCGAAGCGAAGCGTCCGCATGAATCCACACGGTCGAGGCAGCAGTGTCGCTATGATCGCTTATACGACTAGGTCGTCTCTGTAAATCTTAGAGAAAGTAAAAGTGTATTACGCAGCCATCTTGTGCAATAAAACCAAAAACTGACTATTTTTATTATCCTCCAATCCATCCCTCACACAAATTTGCACAATCAAACAGGCTAGAAATTCAACAGATTTAAGCAGTTCGGTAGGAACCGCGAAGGAGAACAGAAGAGAAAGAACAGAAAGCACAAAGTCGAGAATAAAAGAACAATTAGTTCATAATCGTTAGAGTAAATTAAATGGTGTTAATTTCTATAGATTACAAAAATAAAAGTTATTTTTAGTGTTTATCTTTAAAGACTTTGAACAAAATGATTTAAAGTTTACCCGATCCCACACGGCATAACAATATATATATTGTGGCGCGGTGGAAAACGTTCCTCGCGAATAACGAGCAATCGAGCCTAGCTCGGATCTAAGACGCCCTCCCGACATTAAACGAAGGGAGACGGAAAAGTGCGAAAAGGAGACGGCAACGCTGCCCGGCGCCCGGCGAGGCGACAGGCCGACGAACCGCGAGAGACTCGTCACTCTATGTGCGACAATAGTGCGAACACCACCGTTTACGTCAATTAGCAAACAGTGTATTAGTATAGTTAAATAAAGTGTGACATAAACCAGGAAAAGATATCTCAATTGCGAGGAAGATCCTGAATAAGCTTCACTGCCAGCCGTACGAGTACGATAGCGCATGCTACATCCATCTATATAGAGGAAAAAGGAGAGAGACCGAGAGAGAGAGAGAGATACGATTCTCGAGCAGCGACGAGGAAAACGAGGTATTTATCGCTTTTATATAAAATACGTGTGACCCTATAAAGGGGAATCTATGACGATTCGGACTGGCTTGCTGCTCAACCTGCCCGGATCGGCGAAAGTTCGTGAAAGTTCGATTAGTTGGGAGGTTTCGGCTACGGATTCACGACCCCGGTGCCGTGTCTCAAAAATTTAATAACCGAAAAGACTAGCCGGCGACACGTGGCCAAGGCAAAGGGCACTCAATAAATTCTTTCCTGGCGCTCAACTAACGATCATTTCTACCGAAAGAGAATCCGTAGAAACCGTAAGAAAATCGGCACCCTTTTGTCCGATAATGTAATTATTTAATTAGCCGTAAATAATTAAGCATTTATCGCGTTACAATATATATTTTGAAACGGGTGGTACCCTTTTCAGTGATTTTTAGTATTTGGGTTCTCGAGCAAGAAATAAATAAATTTGGAACCTTGGGTAAACGAAAATATTTTTATTTGGCCAGCTCTCATTACAAAGTTCAGTGTAGTGGATAACGTTGGTTACGCTCCTTATCGAGTACTTGAGATGTACCACTATGTAGTACCTCGCTTGGGCGTGATTCGATTAATTGATATTGGCGCTGCCGGTCACGCGCCGCTTGTTGCGCTCTGTATCGATATGTGATCGTCTCTGAGAAAATCAATATGGCGGCGGCCAGCTAAGTGACAGCTCGGTGTGTCGGTGTTTTTATTATCTTTTCTCGAACTTTTTTATCGGATATTGTGCGTGGATCTGTGCGTGCCGTGCTCAGAGTGTATCGTGAGTTTTCCTCGGGAGTTGGCTTTTTCTCTTTTTTTTTTAGCTGACTCGCTTACGGACGCCGATGCAGCTTTTTCGTGATGCATTAGAGCGAGATCGTCGTTGCTGTGTCGCCTTTGCCACGGTACGTACGACGATATGCCGCGGCTCTTATCTTAACCCGCAGACCTTTATTTTTATGTTGTTGAATCTACACCCTAGCGATCTTACCAGCTTACAGTCGAGATTCCCTTTTTGACTGCCTGGGCAGCCAAGTTGGGCGTCGAAAGTAAGCGCGTGCAATCGTAGGGGCGACCGTAACCTCGGACCAAGGTAAGGTGAGGTGCGGTGCGGTGAAACGAAGCTGCTCATTGCTACGTTCGTCCTATATTTATATTGTTGTTACTTGTTATTTGTTTACGAGAAAACGTAGCCCTCTTGGGAATTTTGCCGTTACTAATATTATTAATTTCTGTTCGCAGGTGCCTCCGTCTCATTGCCCCCTGGAATTTTTCTTGCGCCGGAGCTATCGGGGAGGTGCCAGGAAAATTCCTTACCTCTGAGTGTTCGCTTTTCGGTCGGCATTTTTGTGTTTATTTGTCTCTATGCCATAAATTTCTATTCTACATTTTTTTTTTTTTTTTTTTTTTTTTTTTACAAAATATATAACCTATCTTGTTCGCTCACAGATCGTCGGCGTACGGCCACAGCCACCTGAATTGCTCCGCTGGTTCCGGTATCCACTCCTGGTCCTCGATGATGAGGGTCTCCGCGTCCTCCAAGAGCTCGGCGTCCAGAATCCGCTGCAACACCTCCATTGCGTCCTCCACCGTCTCGTCGTCGCCTGACGTCCTTGGTGTTTCCGCGGTAGCGTTTGCTACGTAGGCCGCCATCTTCTGCTGTAGCTCGCTGTTGCTGCACTGCACTTGGCCCGGTAAGTGCCAATAAAATTGTGTCGTCTCGTCCGTCATCCTAGCCGTTTGGAGTCGGACGGCTATGTCCTGGTACCTTGTACCGTTGTCTAGGCTGAGTTGCCCCCAGATGGCCTCTCCTTCCGGTCGTTCCTGCTCCACTTTTAGCGTCCAGGACCTCCCGGCTACCCAACGCCATAGACGTGCGTTCGATTCGTCGTCATATTCGTCACTTAGTGGCGCGAGCCCTTTTATAGCACACGTGACCGCACACAGGGGCATTTCGGTTACCCAGGGTGGCACCGTGTAACAGTCCTCTGACGTGGCGTCGATATCCGCTCCTTCGTCCCCCAGCCAGAGCCATACCTGTCCGTCCTCGTGGGTCATCACCGTGGCTCGGTGTAAATGAGTCCCGTCGTAGTACAGGAGACTCTTTCCCTCGAATATCTCTTCTTCGAGACACTTGTGGACTCCGGGTGTTTGGAGTTTCACACTCTTCATCCTCCGCAGGATCCTTGTATAATTGCACCCCGGGAGTTGTACGTGCAGAAACACTTGCTCGGGTGAGGCGATGGCCGATATCCTCACGTTGTGATACTTGCCTCGCATCTCGCTCGTATTGTGGGTGCGGTACTGCATGTTAGGTGTTGCTCGTTCGGTGTTTGTAATTTGAATGATTTCTAGGGCTCCGATCATCTCCCCTTCCTATAGTCCGATCGATTTGCCCGGATACCAGTTTTTCACGTTGTCGTCCGTTATCACTGTTAATTCGAATATATTTTCCAACGGGGTAGTTTTTTGTTTCCTTGCTCTTGCTAACTGCTGGCGAATCCTTTTTCTCTCTTGTTTATGGTGAGATAGTCCTTTCTTTTCTCTTCTTGGTCGTTCTTGACTTGGCGCCTTTCCACTTTTCATTTGACTCTGCTTGTCGCTCTCCATCTTGTAACTGTCAAAATTTGCCTCGTCTGTTTGGCCGTTGTCGATCGTGATCGAGAAATTTTTTTTTTATGCTCGGCCAAGCGTGCCTGTCCTTTGTTTAGGCTAACTGACTTTTCCAAATTGATCTAATGGCTTTCCGTGTGGCTTTCCTTTATTACTTGTTTAATCGTGAAATTGAATGTTCCTTATTTAATTTCCTTCCCTTCGTCCTTTATGTTATTTCAGATTATTTTATTATTTTATTTCATTTCATTTATTCTATTTTCTTTAATATTTTATTCTCTTTTATCCATATTCTTTTTCTCTTATCTTTATTTTTCTTATATTCTTTTTATCGTATATCTATATTTTTCTATATCATGATGATTGTTATTATTCTTATTATTATTATTATTATTATTATTATTATTTTTTTTTTTTTTTTTTTTTTATATATTTCTTTTTTCTTTCTTTTCTTTTTCTTACTCGTCTTTCTTTTCCGCAGGTTTCTCTGCCTGGACATACCTCTTCAGAAGGCACGCATGGAACTTTCCTCGTTCTTTCCTGGACGTGGGGTACTCCAGCAAGTATGTCGCCAGGGCGACACATTTTTTTATTCGATAGGGCCCTTCGTATAAGGGCATGAATTTTGCCGTTCGTTTCTCTTTCGGGTCTGAGACGTTAAGAGCGCGTACTAGGACCAAATCACCTTCATCGAACTGCGTAGTGTGGTGGGTTGCATTGAATTTCCGTGCGCGTGCTGCACCCTTGGTGCGGATTCGTTCCCTGACTGTGGTCAACCTTTTTTGATATTCTTCTTCGTCGATTTCTTCCGTTCTTTGTGATAACAACCATTTTCTCCAGATACGTTCTGGTTTCTTTCTCGTGTGGATTTCGGTCGGAATTTCCTCCGTTGTGTCGTGGTAGACGTCGTTAATACACGTTTCGATGACTTGGATCCATTTTGCCCATCCCGAATGGTTCTCTTCTAAGAATGTCCGGAAGAATCGTGCTAGTTCTCTGTTGACTCTCTCGACGATGTTCCCTTGGGGGTGTCTGATCGATGAGAAGACTTTTTGGATTTTTTCACTTTCCAGTTTTTTGAGCCATGTTTTTGAGGTGAACTGTGTCCCGTGGTCGAACTGGATTCTCTTAGGTTTCCCGTATTTGGGGATATAGTCGGAGAAAATTTTCCGTATTGTTGCTGATGCGTTGGCCTTTTGTAGTGGGTACAACTTCACGAATTTTGAAAAGGCGTCGATTGTGACGAGGATATGTTTCGCGCCCCCTACGGCTGTCGGTAGTGGGCCGAAGAAATCGATTGAGAGTAAATCTCCTGGACCCTCAGGCACGATCGTCTGCATTTTCGCGTGATTTGTTAGATTTGGATTTTTGTTCCTCTGGCATGTGTCGCATGTCGATATGACTTGCCGTGCTTTCTTCGCTAAGTGTGGGTAGGCGAAATCCTCTTCTAGTATTTTGCTGATTTTTGCTGGTCCTATGTGTCCGTAGATTTCATGACATTCCTGTATAAGTTGTTCTACACTCTGCGAGGGTATGAGCGTCTTCCAGAGTCCGGGACGAGATCTGACTTGTAGGTAGCCGTCGGTCACTCGATATCTGCTTGAAATCTTCTTCTCATCTCGGATATTCTCCCAGTGAGAGTGGAGTGCTGGATCTTGCTCCTGTAATTCCCGCCAGTGCTGGAGCTTGTTGATTAACTCCTGGCTTACGTCTTTGGCCCATGCTGCTGATATTGTGACTCTTTTTTCCTTGCTGTTAATGTGTTCTTCGTTAGGAGGTCGGCTTAATGCGTCTGCGACGACATTTTCTCTTCCTGGGCAGTGTTCAATGTCGATGTCATAGTCTTGAATGAGTAGTGCCCATCTTAATAGTCGGTCGCCAGCAAAGCGACACGTCTTCAGGAATGTGATTGCCTTATGATCAGTCTTTATCTTCACCTTGGTGCCCAAAAGATAGGTTCTGAACTTTTGTAACGCCCACACGACTGCTAGGAGTTCTTTTTCCGTCGTCATGTATCGAATTTCGGGTCCCTTCAAGGTTCTACTGGCGCACGCAACTACCCCGATCTCCCCGTCTTCATCTACCTGTTCCAGGATCGCGCCGATGGCGTAATCGCTTGCGTCCGTTGTTAATACGTAGGGCTGAGACGTATTTGGGTGGTTCAGTACCACACTTTTTATGAACAACTTTTTCGTTCGTTCGTATGCTTCCTGTTTCTTTTGAGTCCAATCCCATGCTGCGTCTTTTCTTAATAGGTCGAGTAACGGTGCTATTTCCTGTGCATGTTTGTTCGTGAATTTCGAATAGAAATTTATGAGGCCTAAAAATCCTCTTAATTGCTTCTGATTCGTTGGTCTCGGGAAGTCTTGTATGGCTGTCACTTTCTCCGGTTGCGGGCGAATCCCTTTAGTTGTCAGGACGTGTCCCAGAAAGTTTACTTCCTGTCGAAAAAAAGCGGATTTTCGAAAATTGATCGTGATTCCGTGTGCGTGCATTCGTTGCAGCAGCATCTCGAGGTGTTTGATGTGGTCTTCTTCACTTGCTGAGATGCAGAGAAGATCGTCAACGAAATTGATTACGAACTGATTCAGGCCTCCCAGAACGACCTCGAGGCCTTTTATTAAACTTGCCGTGCTGGTTTTTAATCCAAAGGGCGTTACCGTGAATTGGTAACAACGTCCCTCGTGCAAAAAGGCGGTGTACTGCCTCGAGTCTCTGTGTAGTGGTATTTGCCAAAAGCTGCTGGTTAAGTCGAGACTTGACATTGTGCTTACTCCTCTGCATTGTTGAAATATCTCTTCTATTAGTGGCGCTGTATCATGATCTTCTTTTAAGTTTTCATTCAGTTGGCGCGCGTCTAAACAGAGTCGTATCGAGCCGTCTCTCTTTATCACCGTTACCATTGGGTTTATGTACGGACTGTTGGCTCTTTCGATTACTCCGTGGTCTAGCATTCGGGCCACTTCTTCGCGGACTTTCTCGCGGTACTTGATCGGAATGGGATATGATCGATTGACATATGGCTTCGTGTTTTTCATGTGTAATACATGAGTGTATGCGCTCATCCGACCCGGCCGATGCGTGAATATTTCCCTGTATTTCCAAATTAGGTTTTTGAATTCGGTTCGGACTGCCTGTGAGACCCCTTTTATCTCCTTACTTTTCTCCTCTATTTCTGCCTTCGTTACTACGCTGTCTGTTGGGGTTGTCACCGTTGCAATTTCGTTCGATTCTATGCCCTCTGGTACCTTAAACTCGTGCCATCTGCCTTCTGTAAATTTCAGCGCCGTTCTTCCTTCGACCCTGAGCTCATCGTTTGCCGCGTCTATCGTCATTTTCATCTCTCTCATGCCGTCTATACCTAGGATCGCCTCCCTCTTTAGCTTTGGGATTATCATTAGTTGGAGTGTTGCTCTCGTCATCCCAATCGTTAGCTCTGCCAAGATGCTTATCTTGATGCGACTTATGTTGCCACTGAATGCCCCCTGCACCTCTCCTCCGGTAACCGGCAGCGTCGGGAGTTTCTTTTCGTTCAGTCGTTGATAGCAGTCCTCGGAAATCCCTGATATTTCGCTGCCACTGTCTATCAACATATTGACTTCCTCGCCTTCAATGTGAATCTTCATTTCCGGACACTTGGTTACCGCGATGCTTTTATCATTTTGATTCTCCTCCATCAGATAGTCTCGTGGTGACTCATAGTTATTAGTCTCCGGTTCCCTGCTCTTTACCCCACTTCTTTTTTCGGAGTCACCCGTTATATTAGTGCTTCTGCCGTCTTCGCCACCCGTCTTGGTTTCGTCGGTGTTCCGAGTCACATTGGTGATTTTCATATCGCCGCAGGTTGCTCGTCTATTCGCCTTCTGTTTCTTCTCTCTTTCTCTTTTCTTTTTATTTCGTTTTTGCCTTTTCCTGGTATCTTCTAGTTGCTGCTCTATGTATTCTTCTTCCGTTACGCCACTGTCTTCTTTTTCCAGGTTATTTATCTCGGGCGTAACGGCTACTCGTTTCCCTGGTTGGAGGTTGTAGCTTTACCTGCCGCTTCTTGTTGTCGTTCGGGTGGCGTCCACGGTGGCGACTTCGGGTCGAGTCCGATCACCTGGGGCTGTGGAGCGTTATTCCACCTCTGGTTTTCACGCGCTCGGTCGTTGTCGTTCGGCGTCGACCATCGCGGATACGGGGGAGGTGTGCGTCGCTGTCCGTCTCTGTACCCCCATCCTGGGTCTCGCTCGCCGCCTCTTGGTTGTCTTCTCCCGTATTCTTGGCCGTTGAACGTTTTCTGGCGTTGCCCTTCACCTCCGTTATAGCGGTTCTCCCTTCTCTGGGCGTTTAAGGGTCCTGATGCATCAAGCCTCTCAAGTAGTTCGAGAAACCCATCGATAGTTTTGATGGTCCCTAATTGAACCGCCGCCCGGACTGTTTCGTTGAAATGGTTACTGAGATAGCGAATGATATCTTGATTCGTCAAGTTCTTTGTTAGGTCCTTGGCGTTGCCGAATATCTTTGTCGCGTATTCGGCTCGTGTTGCCTTTTGTTCATCGATTTCATACGCTCCGAATTCGAGGTTACGACTTATCTTGTCCTGGATCTCTCGGCTCCAGTAGCGTAATTTGAATTTCGTTCCGAAATCCTCGATCGTGTACACTTCGTCCTCTACCACCCGCCACCAGTCCTTTGCTGCGTCTCGCAATGACTGATTGATTATGTAATGGAGGTTCGTGTTCCCGGTTAATTCCCAAAATTGTACAAATTCTCGGAGAAATCTCATTGGTCGTTCTTTCCCGTCGCCGCTGAACGTCGGTGGTCTTTGCTTTACTGCGAAAGCCTGACTGACGTTCAGTCCCCCTTGTGTCATATTTATAGTTTGTGAAAGCCGGTTTCGAATTTCTTCTTCGACGACTTCTATGCGTGTGGAGTTGTTTTTCGCCAGCTCGATGGTGTTTTTGACTATTTCATTTTGCTGCGACATGCTACTTCGCGTTATCTGTAATTTTTTTTCGAGTTCGTCGAATCCCCATCTTCTTTCCCTGTCCCCTTCTTCTATTGCCGATTTCATGATATCTTGGGAGATCGTTAGCTTTCGGTCTGTACTCTCTGTTACGCGATCGATCTCTTCTCTAAATTCTTGTCGAGAGATCTCTTGTGTTTGTCGGCATCTCAGAACACATTTCTCGTCGAGATCTCTGATTTGTTCGTTTGTTACGAGGCGTTCACGGGTTTGTTCATTTTTCAATTCTTTCAGTTCTCGCAGCATCAATCTGATTGATTCGTCGATCTCTTTTTGTAGTTCGTCTGAGTCAGTTATATCCGGGGTCTCTCGTACTATCGTACTGCTTCCCGCTTCATTGGGAATGCGTATATCATTTTCGAGGGCGGTGTCCTCCGCTAGAGTGCTCTCCATTTCTTTTCCTTCCATATTGTTTTCTCTCTTTAACCGGCTTGCCGTTCTACCCAGGTTGCCCTTATGTTATTTCGTTCGAGTCCCTGTTCGGGCGCCAAATGAAACGGGTGGTACCCTTTTCAGTGATTTTTAGTATTTGGGTTCTCGAGCAAGAAATAAATAAATTTGGAACCTTGGGTAAACGAAAATATTTTTATTTGGCCAGCTCTCATTACAAAGTTCAGTGTAGTGGATAACGTTGGTTACGCTCCTTATCGAGTACTTGAGATGTACCACTATGTAGTACCTCGCTTGGGCGTGATTCGATTAATTGATATTGGCGCTGCCGGTCACGCGCCGCTTGTTGCGCTCTGTATCGATATGTGATCGTCTCTGAGAAAATCAATATGGCGGCGGCCAGCTAAGTGACAGCTCGGTGTGTCGGTGTTTTTATTATCTTTTCTCGAACTTTTTTATCGGATATTGTGCGTGGATCTGTGCGTGCCGTGCTCAGAGTGTATCGTGAGTTTTCCTCGGGAGTTGGCTTTTTCTCTTTTTTTTTTAGCTGACTCGCTTACGGACGCCGATGCAGCTTTTTCGTGATGCATTAGAGCGAGATCGTCGTTGCTGTGTCGCCTTTGCCACGGTACGTACGACGATATGCCGCGGCTCTTATCTTAACCCGCAGACCTTTATTTTTATGTTGTTGAATCTACACCCTAGCGATCTTACCAGCTTACAGTCGAGATTCCCTTTTTGACTGCCTGGGCAGCCAAGTTGGGCGTCGAAAGTAAGCGCGTGCAATCGTAGGGGCGACCGTAACCTCGGACCAAGGTAAGGTGAGGTGCGGTGCGGTGAAACGAAGCTGCTCATTGCTACGCTCGTCCTATATTTATATTGTTGTTACTTGTTATTTGTTTACGAGAAAACGTAGCCCTCTTGGGAATTTTGCCGTTACTAATATTATTAATTTCTGTTCGCAGGTGCCTCCGTCTCAATATATATATATATATATATATATTATCACGCCGATGGTGGGAGGGAATTCGGGGAAACGGGGGGAAATTAATAATTGGGTTCAAATTTCAAATAAAATAAATAAAAAAATAAAAGAACAGAATTTATTCAATCTCTGATAACCATCACAAAAAAACTGAATGATCGGCGGACTATCTCCGGGGCGATAATACAAAAAAAAAAGAATATGATTCCAAATAAGACTTATACTTTGAATTTTTGGGCGCCAGTTATTTTTACATAGCCAAAATAACAAAATACTGTATCGTAACGCTTTCCTTAATGACTAGCGGAGGGGAGGGGAAGGGTCGGACGGGATCTCAGGGGAAGGTTCTCCGACTCCATATGGCCTCTTAATAATTACCACTGGCAGGAAGAGATGATAACAATATTCAACAATCGTAACTTTATTAGCGATATTCGGACTATCACGCAGCGCCGAATCTCGCTTCGATAACAAAACAAAAAAAAATATATTGGCTCTCAATACTATTTACTCAGTCTCAATATTCTCGATATAACAGAGAGCATATATTTTCACCGGTAGTCGCTCGGTCTTAGTCTATTATTCGGTCGGTCTTAGGAGAGGGGCAGGCGGGGAGAAGGGAAAAAGTAACGGTACTCGAGGCGGTTGGGTGGTAAGGGGGTAGGCGGGTGCGGGAGCTTCGCGCGACGGTAGCCGTCGCTTGTGCGTAGGTAACTTGGCCAGGCAGGCCAGGCGGGGAGGGGAGGGGATGACCGTGAAATTTTCTTATACGCGGACTGACTAGATAAATTATCGCGTATCTTATTTCGCTTTCCTTAATTAATACAACCGTCCCACCGGTTCTGTAGTTCGTACAAAAATACTTCTAAACAAATTTTGGTTCACGAATTTTCTGGAAATATGCACGCACGCAAAAAGGGGGGAGGTAGTCTCGATATTGTAATACGCAAGTATTTCGCGGGAGTATGCAACACGAGAAATTAATGCAAGGGGAAATAATGGCCGTAGTAAGTGTATTGCCGGGGGATCTGTGCAAACACTTACCGGTCGGCTGTCTCTCTTTTTCCTCTCGTTCTATCCTCGATCCTTCTCGTTCTTTCCTCGTTCGTCTCTTCTCGCTCCTCCTTATTTTTCCTCAATCCTTTTCGCTCGCTTGTCGTACTCTCGCTCCTCACACACTCACACACTACATACAATTCTGCTCACTTTTCTCTACTTTTCCTTATTTGGTCTCAAATTAATTGTTCTCTTAATTAATAGCGCGTTATTCTCTTCTACTCTCTTCGCCGGCTCGTCGCAAAGTGACGGCCTCGTGGCCGGCCGGAAGCTCGCGATTTTTCTCGGCCGCTGATTGGCCGAGCTTACCGGCATCGACCACGGGTCGCTCGATCCTTCGGCAGCAGCGTCACGGGTCAATAGATGGGCCAGGCGTATGATTGATTCGTGCCTGACGGTAGCGGGATCTATCGGGAGTAGGTAGGTAAGTAGGGCGGTCGATAATTCAGGGTAATTGCGGGTATGGATTTATGCGTGGGAATAATGGGGAATTATTGGGGATCGCCGTGCGCTGCTGCCATCTTCGCTCTCTTATCGCCGCTCAGCCGATGGATGGCTGGGGTAGCGGGGACGGACGATTGCAGTGTATGACAGTTGTGTACTTTTCGAGTGAAATGCAATGCGGATAATGTGCGAGTTTCGAGTGCTGGATTTTCCTTCTTCGTGGGGATCTTTCTTCGTTCTTCGGTCTGACTCGTCGAGGGATGATTCTCGTTTGTACCAGGTGAGTAATTTTTCATTTCCATACTTGTAATTTTCTGGCAAGTAATCTTCTTTTGTTTTCTTTTTAGGTTATTTCTGCCGGCGACGACGGCGACGACGACGACTAGGACGGCGACGTCGACGACGACGATGATGATGACGGGGATGATAGGACTGCCGGGGTCAGTCCTGCGAGTGACTGGCCTCCCGGGTAAGTCTTTGCACAGATCTTACAAGCTAAGTTTTAGTGCGTAAGTCATACTTATCTTTTTATCCGCAGGTTTTGTGGGACGGTTGCCTTTGGACGGCCGGGCGCAGGGAGGATTATTTGTGCAACGTCATAACACCCCCCTGCTGAGACGAGAGTACGCCTCTTGACGTACTCGAGCTATTTAATTACAATGGTAGATATTATGCCTCATTCATTCCTCATTCATTCCTGGAGACTGCGGGTAAGTGTTCCCACAGCTCCCCTCAGAACACTTCTGGCCTTTGGTCTGACTTTGGTCCCTGTGCGTGCGTGCAGTCTTTCCTCTTTTTCTGGTTGATTAAAGTACGTGTCTCCCTGTTCGAATCCTTCCTATTTGTAGGTCGGTCATTTTTATGGCGGACGGCGAGCATCTTAGTGGGTCATGCAGGGTGGATAGGGTGGTCCGTTTCGGACTGGCGGGGTTAGGTCGGACGGGACTGGAAGCAGTCTTGAGATTCTCTCTCGATTTTTCCATGTATGTACCCGCGAGTCTTATACTCCCGGGGAGTGTGGCCTCCACTCGTGGAGGTGACTGATTAGGGGGTTCTTTCCCCTTTATAAAACAAAACAATACTGGTCACAGCCATATAGGTACTAATAATCAACAAAATAAAGATGGACGAGCCAGATGCAGCACCAAAATAAAAGAAACGTGGCCGAGCCAAACTGCGAGAAAAACAAAATCATAAGAAATACAACAACAACAAAAACGTGGTCGAGCCAAAGAAAGAAAAGAAAACTGAGAAAGGAAAAGAAATCATAATAAACGAAAGAAAAACGTGGACGAGCCAAAAGAAAAAAATTCCGTTTGATGATGCGCGTCCGGGGAATGTGCCATGGTCGGGAGTAGGGGCTGACGGTGATTATAGGGTGGGAGGGGGGTTAGCGAGGTCTAGGGCGATTTTCCAGCCGATTGGGACAGGCGGTGGAGAGATGCCCCGTCCCGCTGCACGACCAACACCGTTTCGGCGTTGGGGCGCGAGGCAGGTCGGGGTGTCGGACGGGGAGGGACATTAGGGCTGGTATGGGGGTCATGGAGGAAGGGGGGGTTATGGTGAGGGACATGAGGGCGGGAATGGTGGGTTGTGGGGCCGTGGAGCGGGTGCGGGTGGTGTTTGAGGCGGGGGTCGGGCGGAATCGCCGTTGGGGAGTGGCGGGGGAGGGGGTGCGGAATTGTTGGCGAGTGGGGATGGGTTTTGGGGGAGTAGTGGGGGGCGGACGGGTTTGGGTTTGGGGATTGATGGGGTGAGGGGTGCGGGGTTGAGGGCGAGTTGGGACGGGTTTTGGGAGAGTAGTGGTCGGTTGGGGGGTTGGGGTTGGGGTCTCAAGGGCCTGGAGGGAGGCCGTGAGCGCTGCCATGCCGAATTGGCGGCGGCTGTGGCCCATTAGCCAGAGGGGCGGGGGAGGATTAGGTGGGGATATTGCGGTCCGACGGCTAGGGGTTGGGGAGGAAGGTGGGCGGCGGGTTTTCCGGACGGGGTCCGGAGAGAAAGGTCCCGGTCTTGGGGGGGGAGTTGGGGAAGGGGTTTTTGGGGGAGTGGGAGGGGGAGTATCGGCGGTGGGGTGAAGGGGGAAGACGAACCAGGGAGGTGAAGGAAGGGCGGGGGCGGGCTCGTAGAGAGACCCGATCGGGAGCCTATATCGGCCCCTCGCGGAGGCGTTTCTCCCCGCTCGCCGTCCTACCATTTCGGCTTTTCTCCTTGGTCTTTCCTGAAAATGATTGAATGGGTTTATTACTGGCACTTTATGGTCTGTCATTGGTCTAGCACTACCTAGTTAGGGGTTGGGGGTTGATACGCTTTTAAGTCGCTGACGTGTACTCGAGGATTTTTCCTCGAGTTTGGGTCCTTTAGTTCATACACAACGGGGGAGGGAACGCTTAGAATTTCAAACGGCCCCGTAAACCGGGGGGCGAGTTTCGCGGCGAAATTTTGCGGGCCCGAAGATAACACACGGTTTCGTCGCAACACCAAGTCTCCTACTTGGAACCGGGTGTCTCTCCGTCCCTTATTGTGGTATTTGGCTTGTCTTTTGTGAGCTTGCTCCAGTTGTTTGCGCACCCAGTCGTGGATTAAGGGCAGTCGTTTGAGGCGGTCGGTCCAGATTTGTTGGTCGAGCGGGTCTAGTGTTGGAGGAACAGGAACATTATCGCGAATACTTTTGGACGGACGGGGATTTCGGCCAAAGTTGAGGAATGCGGGGGTCATGTGTGTGGTAGATTGTACGGCGGTGTTTAACGCAAAACATAGCTCTGGGAGATGTTCGTCCCAGAGTCTATGGTCCTGCCCGACGTACGTGGAGATCATGGTTTTGGCATGGCACTCCCGGCACCGGGTGACGTAGTGCGCGACGTCCTGGAATACCCCGGGCCAAAAGAAGTCTTGTATGACCCGGTGGTATGTTTTGTCAATCCCAAGATGGCCGGACTGGGGATTATTGTGTGCTTCTTTTAAGGCATCGGGACGGGAGTTTTGGGGTAGGACGAGTTTCCAAGCATCAAGGTCGGTCATGGTGGGGTCGATGATGGAATGGGACTTGTGGTAATACAGCTTACCGTCTTCTATTCTCCAATTCGGGTACTTCCGAGGGAACTCGCGAACATTTTCGAGCTTCTCCTCGTACCATGAGTCGACCGTATCTCCGATGTCTGACAACGTGGCTATCTGGGATTCGTACATACGGGATAATGCATCGGGAACTACATTTAGAGCCCCTTTGCGGTGGACAATGGTCATGTCGTAGGCCTGCATGGCCAATGCCCACCTCGCTAGTCGGCCTGCAGGGTCTCGCAGGTTCTTCAACCACTGGAGGCTGCTGTGGTCCGTGATGACCGTGAAAGCCGTGCCCTCCACGTAGGGTCGCAGCTTCTTCACGGCCCACAGCACCGCCAAACACTCCTTCTCGGTCACGGTGTACTTTCGCTCAGCTCGGGTTAGGACACGACTAGCGAAAAGGATCGGGTGTTCTTCACCATCCATATTTTGGGTAAGTACCGCGCCTACGGCGAGGTCGCTGGCGTCGGTATGGATGGTGAAGGGGAGGGTGAAGTCTGGTCGGGCGAGGACGGGCGTACGGGTGAGGGCTTCGCGAAGGGATTGGAAGGCAAGGTCTTGCGCAGTCCCCCAATTCCAGGGAGCGTCCTTGTGCAGCAGCTCGGTCAAGGGTGTTTTATCTCGCGAGATGTCACCCATGAACCGAGCGTACCATCCGACCATTCCCAGGAATCGGCGGAGCTGCTTGACGTTCGTCGGGGCAGGGTAGTCGAGTATGGGAGCAATCTTGTCGGGGTCCGTCTTTAGTCCGTCCGGTCCGATCACATACCCGAGGTATTTAACCTCGTGGCAGAAAAATTCGCTTTTGTCTCTGTTGATTTCCAGTCCGGCGTCTTTGAAAACTGTCAGTACGTTCGTCAGGTACGTGAAATGGTCGTCCTCTGTATCCGTGGCTATTATTACGTCATCTAAATATGCAAAAACGTGGGGTTCCCATGCGGGGTCAATTAGTTGGTCCATCAGTCGTTGGAAAGTCGCTGGGGCGTTGGTCAGTCCGAAGGGCATGCGTTTGAATTGGAAGAGTCCTCTGCCGGGAACAGCAAAGGCGGTAATTGAGCGGCTGTCGGGGTGCACGGGGATTTGGAAGTACGCTTGGCTCAGGTCTAACTTTGAAATATATCTGGCCTGTCGTAGGCCTGCCAAAATTCTATCCATATTGGGAAGAGGATAAGCATCCTTCTTCGTTACCTTATTAACATCCCGGTAGTCCACACAGAAGCGGTGCTTCCCACCGGGCTTCGGGACTATCACGGGGTTGCTGAGCCAAGCGCTTTTTGATCTTTCTATCACTCCTTCTCTCCACATCTTGTCGACCTCCTCCTGGGCGATCTTCAGAAGATGGGGAGAGATTACTCGGGCTCTTTGACGGATAGGGGGGTGGTCTTGTACGTCTATCTCGTGTTCGGTAATATGTGTCATGCGTAGCTCGGGGGAGGGGTTGGGGAGGATATATTTGGTCAGTATTTGGTCTAGTTTCTGTCGGGCGTGGTCGTCAGGGACTACAAGACCAGCGCAGTCTTGCAGATGTCGGGCTGTCACGGAAGTTTGGGTAGTAAGGAAGGTCTGGGGGGTATTATTTTTCGTCTGCCAAGTCTCGTCTCTGTAATTAAGTATCAGTCCAAACTGTCGGAGAAAATCGAGCCCGAGTATGCAAGGACAATTGATGGCCGCTACTCGTACCATAATTGCTCCTTGCTCGCCGCCTATTTCGATCTGAAGGTGCAAGGCGCCGTCGACGTCCATAACGTGGCCGTTGGCAACCTTGACACCTTCCTCGAGGGGGGTTAGGGGAAGATTTAATTTGGTGGTCAAGCCGGGGCTGAGATACGATCGACACGAGCCAGGGTCTACCAATCCTGGGAATTTATATTCCCCCAGGAGGACCCATAGAAAATGGCGTCCGTCCCCTTCGATCATTTCGAGGGGTTGGTCGGTCGTTTCGGGGAATTGGTCGGTCGTTCGAAGCTGCGCGCCCGTCAGGACGGGCATGATTTCGCGTTGGGGTGGGGAGGTGCGTCGTGAGGGGGAATTAGGGGTATGAGTACGTCGCGAGGGTGTGGGGGTGAGTTTTGAGGTTTGGTATTGGGTATTTACGGGATTTAAGGGTGGTAGATGTGTCGGACAGGAGGAATTTTTCTTACTCGAGGGGGGAGGGGTTGTCTCGACCGAGTCGAGGGCGTGGAGTTGGGCCTTAGGACTAGCGTAGGCTAGGGGAGGCGGGGGATTTACTGCCTCCCCCCGGGGTAGTTTCCCGACCGCTTCCACGAGCAAGCGGGGCAGGACTGGGTGTCCGTGCCACGCTGCCCGCACAGCCGACAAAAATACCCGAGGGGGTGAGTGCAGTCCCGGTACCGATGTCCAACCTGCCCGCAGTTGAAGCATGGTCCGGGGGGATAGTAAGGGGTATTTGGGGTAAAATTCGGGGGAGGGTGTTTGGGAGCTACGTCTGCTAGACGGGGGAGTTTTGAGGAGGGAGTGTTGGTCTGTTGTGGACGAGGGCGGGGTGTTTCGGAGTATCGGTTGGGTTTGGATGGGGGAGGAGGTGCTGTCGCGGCTACGTCGCGATAGCTGCGGTCAGGGCTGGGGTTTTTGGGAGGTATTTGCGACCTCCGTGGTGCCGGACGGGGTTGGGAAGGGGGTAGTGCGGGGGGTAGGGGTGCGGCTTCCAGGGCGGCCGTTCGCCGTACCTCTGGTTTCGCCGGGGATTTATATGCGACGTAAGGATCGCACGTGGGGAAGGTGGAGGGAGGGGGACGGTAAGATTTCCTTCTCTCTCTTATAATTTCCCTCTGACGGCACGCTTGCAATAACTCGCGAAATGTCGCGATGCCGTCTCGGGGGATATGTTCGTGGAAATCGGGGTGGAGGTTGGCATGACAGATGTCTAGCTGGCTTTCTAGAGAGGGGGGAGGGCTTAATTTACGGATTAGGGTTCGGATCTTGTCCAGGAAGATTCCGCAAGGCTCGTCGGGCCCTTGCGTCCTCAAACTGATTTCTTGCCGGATTCTCTCCTGACTAGTTTCCGTCCCGAAACGTTCTCGGAAACAGGAGAGAAATCCGGCGTAGGAGTCCCACGATTCCTCCTCCAGACGATGCCACCTTAGGGCATCGCCGGTAAGGGCCTCGGGGAGGGAAAGGAGCAGGTCGGCCTCGGTATAGTCCCGGGACCGGCAGTACTCGTGGAGGGAGCGGAGGAACTCCTCCGGGTCCTCGCCGCTCTTTCCTCCGAATTTGGGACTGTTCCTCCTCCAAGCGTCGCCCCGTCGGGCATCCCGCGATCCATATGACTCGTGGAATCCCGAGGGGACGAACGCTTGGGACTCAGCTGGTCTAGCAGGCGTGCGAGTCGGGGGAACAGAGGGTGGGGGAGCGTTCCTCGTGCTATGTAGCGCGGGACCGTTTTGGGAGGGATATTGGTGGTGGGGAGTCCATGGATGGTCGGACTCGAAATCCATGGGTTCGGGATGGGTCCGGTGTTCCCGGCCCGTGGAAGGGGGTGGTTGGTACGGGGGAAGGCGGGGAAGAGAGGACTGTGCAAACGTAACCGCTTGCGTTGATCTTCTCGGGGGTTGTGGGGGTGAGGGGGGTGAAAAGGCGGTTCGCACATCTCCTCCGACCGTCGTTAGGAGGTTTTGAACCCTCCGAGATGTGCGAGGAGAGACTTGGGGAGGTCGAACGTCCCGTTCGCGGGGATAGGGACGTTCGGGGCGGGGATTGGTGTGATAGGGAAGTAAGGGGGCGATGTAGTGGGATATTTCGGATTCCGGCATGGTCCGATGGGGGTAGGTGGGGAATGTTAGGTGGCGATGTGGTGGTGGTTGGGCGATTTCGCCATCGAGAGAGAAGGGGGGTGAAAGTCCCGATTCATCTTCCACGGGGTTCCATAGAACGGGGGAGGAAGGGTGTAAAAGGCGAGTCTCGTGTCGGATCAGCCGATCACGGAGAGCGTTGAGATTTCCGCGAGAGCTTATCCGGGCGACTATGCACATCCGGATAAGATCGCGGACTTCCTCGACACCGTATATCCGATCCCGTATTTCGGAGAAGGGATCACGGCATTCGAGGGTAAGGGGGTGGTGAGGGGAAGAGGGGGAAAGGCTTGGGGCGGTACGGGTTATTGGGGAGGTGACTGTCGTGACCGTCGTAGTCACGGTTGTCGTGGGAAGCGTCGTCTGGGTGCGCTCCATCATTACCTCGAGGGGGAAGTGGGGATGATATATTTAATCGATGCACAATAATAAAAGAAATCAACAAGATGATAATTCTTAGGGCTATATTCGCGGCGGTTTCACACAGGGAGACCTACTTGATCCGTGTGGGACGGTGTATTAGCGCGCAATCTCCTACGCAACAAAGAAAAAAAAAAAAACTCTCAAATTCACAAGACCAAAAAAAAAAGAAAGAAAAGAAATCTCAAATTCAGAAGAACAGAAAAAAAAATAGTTCGGGTGTAGCTGCCGGACGGTGTACAGTCGGCGCTAAAGAAAAGATATATTTGGGGGAGGGGGTTAAATTTTCCTAATGCCAGTGGTGGGCACTAAAAGTAAAAAAAAAGAAAGGGCAAAAGAATCAGGATAAGGGCGTAAAGCTGCGAGGCGGAAGCTCGGCGCAAATCCAAAAGGAAAAAAAACGAAAAGAATTTTCCAATCGGGGAGGGGGGGTAAGAGAACTTTAAAAAAACTAAACTCTGCGAAAGGGAATGAAAATAAAAAAAATGAGTTCTCGCTTGAAAATGCGAAACAATACAAAGTGAAAAAAAAAAAAAAAAAGAAGGTAAAGGAAAAAAGGGGGGGGAGGTACTGTTCTCACCCAGCACAATAATTTTCTCTTATATATTTTTTTTTCCTCAAAGCAGCAACCAAAACAAAAAAAAAAATTTTATCTCAAAAAAAATAGCAGTCCTCAAATACTCAGAATTTAGTAACGAATAAAAAAAAACAAAAGAATCTGATACCACGGGGGGGGGGGGGGGGGGGTTATTAAAAGAAGAAAGAGGAGAAAAAAAAATCTTATTTTCCAAATTCAAAAAAAAAATTTGTTACTTCAAAAGAATTTATTAAATTTCATGCAGCCGGTTGCTTCCGTTCGCGCTATGTGTTCGGGGATGGGGGGGGTGATTTTTTCGAGCCCCACGTTGGGCGCCAATTTATCACGCCGATGGTGGGAGGGAATTCGGGGAAACGGGGGGAAATTAATAATTGGGTTCAAATTTCAAATAAAATAAATAAAAAAAATAAAAGAACAGAATTTATTCAATCTCTGATAACCATCACAAAAAAACTGAATGATCGGCGGACTATCTCCGGGGCGATAATATGTGACGGGATGTCCGGCGGTGATTGAAATAAATGATATGACTTGTCTTTGCGATGAAGGTTTATATTTTATTGAAGATAGAAAGAGGTTTTGATGCTGAGGAAGTCGGAGGAGAACTGATTTGGTTAAGAGGAAGGTGATGATGAAAGGGTTGAGAGAAAGAGTTTTGAAGTGGAGGGGATAGGTGATAAGGGACCGTGAGACTGTGGAGTCAGCGAGTTAGGGGTTAGCGGGAAAAGAGATTAGGGATAGATGAGAGTGGTGAGAAAGGAATGTGGGACCGTTACACTCCCCTTCTCACAAAAAGAGCGGATGCTCCTGCATCTGATTTACAAAATTTGTTGGTCATGTGATTCTATATAACAAAAAAAAATTTTTTTTGTTTACAATAAAAAAAAATTAGTTTGTGTGTGATTCTATATAAAAAGTGTTTTGACTGGTTTGTGGTATTTGTGTGTATGTGTTTGTGTTTCTTTTCCTGCTTCCTATTGGTGGTTCTTGCTGGTTTTCGTAGTGGCTTGTAGAGGTTGTTGCTTGTCCTGTAATTTATAAAGACGGGTTACTCTTGGTGTTAGTGGGTGGTGGTGTGTTATGGTGAGGTGGGTAAGGTTGTGTGGTTGTATTGTATGTTTAAGTGTGTATAAATTGGTGGTTGTTTCCTGTTTTCCTTTTATTTTATTTTATTGGTTATTTGGTCCGAATTATATATTTGGTTTGGTCCAAGTTATATTTTGTATTTGGTCCTGATTATATATATATTATTTGTCCTGGTTATATGTTCATGTTTTGGTCCAAGTTATATTTTGTGTCTAGTCCTGGTTTTCTTTTATTATTTTTTTTTTATCCTGCTGGAGCTGCTGTAACATTCTAAATCTTTTATTAGCTTGTTGATTAGTAGAAGAGGTATGTTACTTGGGATGTGTTGGTTGGTTTTGTGGGTGTTTTGGGTTCGTGGGTTGAGTGAATGAAGTTTAAGGTATAATTAGACATTTTATTGTAAAGAAGAAGAAGTTATATGTAGTGGCGTGCATCGTTAGATTGTTTTGGTATATGAGTGATTATTGTTATTGTCGTTGTTTATTACGTTTAATTCTAGAGAGCATATGGATTTCTCTGTGTCTAGGATGATTTCTGTGGTATTTATTAAGGGTTTCTCGTTCTGAATTGAATTGTCTATTATTTTGTCATGTTGAGTACTAGGGTAGGGGAGAAATTTGTTTGGGTTGTGGATGTTATGTCGATGGAAGGTGTTAGTTGAGTCGTACGGGTTTTCACTTGGCATGGCGGGCTAATATTTAAGGTGGCAGTGTTTTCTATTGTATAAATGGATGACTGATGGTTATCGCAATTGACGTAGAGGTTTTCTAATTTTGTTGCTGCAAAGAGATATGTGTTTGTATCTGGAATCCTGGACCAATGGCATGGCGGAGTATTTTTAATCGAATATCGCATATTTCTAAATTTTTGAATTGCGAGTTTCATAAAATTTGTGTTTCACATTGCGTGTTTTCGTCTATCTGTTGGACTGGGTTAACCTGGTCGCACACGTAGTACGACATCGTAATTTTAAAATTTGCTAAAGTTTCTAGATTAAAGTACTTTTCATAGTTTTCTAAGGTTCCTGTGTAACCAGAAGCCGGTTTGATGAAGACAAAACGTGAATTAGTCCTGACTTTTGTGCGAGTTGTGTACTTTTTATTAAGGGGTTGACACTTGAGGCGTGTGCGTGGCATCTGTAACATGTGCCATTTTTATTTTGTCTATGTGTACTACTTTTGTTTTGCCGTTCTTAATTTCTAACTTAACATTATGTTTATCTAATACTTCTAAGATTTTAAATGGTCCTACGTAATGGGAGTCGAGTTTCCCTTTTCTTTGTTCCTTTATGAGGAATACTAGTTGTCCTTTTTCGAATTTTGGTTCTGTGACTCTTTTATCGTAATATCGTTTTGTTCGTTTTTTAAATTTAATTTGTTTTTCCCATGCTGTTTGTCGTGTCTTTTTTAAATTGTTCGTGAGGTTTGTCATGTAGTCGTCGTATGTTATTGTTGCTTCTGGAGGTGGAAATTCGGAAGGTGTACGGGCAGTTCTTCCGAAGACAAGTTCGTATGGTGTGAATCCGCTGCTTTCGTGTGTACTTGTGTTATGGGAGAATGTTGCAAGTGTAAGGAGTTCATCCCAATCGCGGTTGTCGTCGATGAAATGTTTTAGGAATTCGGCAAGGCTGTGATGGTAACGTTCTATTGCGCCATTTGACTGAGGATGGTATGCTGATGTTTTGTACTGTCGAATTTGAAAGAGTTCAGCGAATTGTTTGAATGTGTCAGACATAAAATTTCTTCCTTGATCGGATAGTATTGCTCGAGGAGCACCGAATGTTGTTATAAGAGCTGTGGTAAGTGCTTTGGCGATATCCGTTGAAGTTTGCTGTTTTAAAGGAATTGCTATGGCGAATTTGCTGAAAAGGTCCAAGATGGTCAGAATATATTCGTGTCCTTGTGTGGTTTTTGGTAAGGGTCCTACGATATCGATTGCGACTTTGTCGAATGGTTCTGCTGGAGAGTCGGTGATGATCATGGGTGCTTTATCTTTCACTCGTACCAGTTTGTTCTTTTGGCAATCGAAGCAATGTTTGATGAATTCTCGAATGTCGTTCTTTAGGCCTTTCCAGTAATATTGTGATAGGATACGGTTATATGTTTTTGATATTCCATTATGTCCACCAATCGCTGAATTATGAAATTCCTGGATGATGTTTTTCCTGTTCCGCTGTGGTGGTACTGATAATAAACCATGGCAAAGTGTGATGGTTGTCTGCGAGTTCGCTAACTTTGCTCGTACGAATGATTTGATGTCTGTCCAAATGAATGGATTTAGGATTTTGGGGTCCTTGGAGATTGTGCAAGTTTTTAGCTGTAATTTATTGAATACCTCGAATAGTGTTTCTAAGCAGTTTCGTACTTCCATGATGGTTAGTGAATCTGTTGTTTTTCGTTTGCAGATTATTGCGAAATAGCAGGTGATTCCTCGGCGAGTAATTAGAATGTCACCAACTTTGGGATTACAGTCCAGAAGTGATTGTTGGTTGATTCTGCCTTTTTCTTGTAAAATTTCTGGAATCATGGTGTTTATTGCACAGTCAGTTGATAGGAAGTATGCAATATTATCTTTTTGTGCTAGGATGTTCTTTTGTGTGATGATAACTTTGTTTTCGTTTGTTATATCTTCCGTTATTTCTGCGGTTCTTGTTGCGGGGCGAGATTCTTTGTGTGTCATTCTTTTCCTATAGTACTGCGATGGTACGAATGGTGTATCACTATCTGCTTCTGTTATATTGTTTTCACTTGAGGTGTTCTTGCCTGCTGATGGGTTTGATGGATTGTTCGTTGATTTTCGCTGTGGAGTAGTTTGTCTGGTGATTCGTTCAACATTTCCGGGTGGAGATCGAAATGTTGGCTCGATGGTTGCTTGTGTGTTGTGCAACTGTGGTACTTCTACTGGAAGGTTGATGTTTTTTCCGATGTTTCTTTCAGAAGAGAAGTTTGCGTTGTCGTTGTTATTTTCTGGTGACTTTGCTAGTGAATCAAAGTATTCGGGCGTCATTTCCGGTGAGTATGGGCCTATGTTGGTGGTAATTTTTGACTTCTTTGTGGACGTTCGTAGTAGTGATGGTGATCTGAAGTTCGGCTGCACTTGCGGTTGTGCATTTCGTTGAACATCTTGTGTTTCTGTTGGATTTGTTGGTGATCGGAAATTTGGTTCCGTGACTGATGTATCCGTTTCCTTGTCAGCGGTCGCTTCTCCGATGTGCGTCGCTGATTCTGAGTCCTGTTGATCCTTGTCATAGTCCTTGAGCGTTGCCTGTTCATCTATTTGGTTTCCCGATTTGCGTTGCATTTCCCGTTTTTGTGGATATGTTTGATTTGCGTCTGTTTGCTGGGCTCGTTGGCCTCTGTGCTTATTTGCGCTTTCGTCTTTATTTTCTCCATTTTTATTGGGATTAATATCTGCAAATCGTTGATTCCTTTCGTTTAATTCGTCGACTTTTTCTTTGCCTTTGTTTTCTTCGTTTTCTTGCTTTTGGTTTTTTGTTGGTGTGTATTTTTCCGTTGTAGTTTCATTTCGTGTCCTTGGTCGTTTGCGCTTGTTTGTCGTATTGAATTCCTTTGCCGTATTATTCCTTGTACGTTTCCTGGTCGTTATATTTTTTGTGAGTTCCTCCTCCGTTGCTTCTGTCTCTGTGATGACGTCTTCGCTATTTTCTTCTATATTTGTTTCCTCTTCTGTTTGTGGGGATTCATCGTCGATTTTTGGATCTGATTTAGGTTGTGTGTTGTTTCCGTGTTCGCTTTCACTTTCTGTTTTTTGTTCGTTTTGTTGTTTCTTTTTGGGTGTTGGGTTGCCTGATTCTTCGTCTGAGTCAGAGCGTTGTCGTGTATTTGGTTGGTGTGAATGTTTTGGTCTTTTTGGGACGTGTTCTTCCTTTGAAGAACTGTCTCTCTGTCTGATAGGCATGACAGCAATGGGGTTTCTAGATAGTGCGTCTGCGACGTGGTTCGATTTTCCCGGTTGATGTTGTATTTTGAAATCGTAATCGTTGAGGGTTATTTGCCAGCGCTGAAGCTGCTGTGGCAAGTCGGATTTGGTGTTTAGATATGTCAAAGCTCTATTATCGGTGATCAGTGTAAATTGTCTGCCGTATAAATACGGGCGGAAATGTTCTACTGCGTAAACTACGGCTAGAAGTTCCTTTCTCATTGTATCGTACGCTTGTTGTGGCTTCGAGAGTGTTTTTGAGTAAAATGCTACGGGGTGATCGAATTTATTATGTTTCTGACTTAAGACTGCGCCTATTGCGTAGTCTGATGCGTCTGTAGTGAGCGTGAATGGTTTATCGAAATCGGGATAACGCAAAATTGGACGTTCTATAATTTTGTTTTTGAGTAGTTCGAATGCTTTTTGGCACTCGTCTGTCCATTGAAATGTTACTTCTTTTTTTAGTTGTTTTGTTAGTGGAGATGCGATTTTTGCAAAATTTTTTATGAATCGTCTGTAATAACCTGCGAGGGCTGTAAATTGTTTGATTCCCTTTTTGCTAGTTGGTGTTGTGAATTCTGTTATGGATTTTACTATTGTATTATTGGGTTTTACGCCTTCTTCCGTGATTGTATGTCCCAAATATGTAACCTCTGTTCGCAAGAATTGACATTTGTCGGTTTGCAAAGTTAGGCCTGCTTCGGTTAAGCGTTTCGCTAACCGCCGAAATTTTGTCGCATGTTCCTGCAGAGTATTAGCATAAATGACGATGTTATCCAGGTATACGAACAGGTCGTTACCCTGAAGTCCTGATAATACGACATCCATCAATCGTTGGAATGTTGCAGGAGCATTTTTCAACCCAAATGGCATACGGTTGAACTCGAAATGTCCGTTTGCCGTTGAAAATGCGGTTTTTTGTTTGTGTTCCGGGTCCATTCCGATTTGATGGAAGCCAGATGCTAAGTCAAAAATGGAGAAATATCGGGCTTTTCCCAATTGGTCCAGAATATCTATGATACTCGGTAATGGGTACGCGTCGGATATTGTTTCCGCGTTCAATTTACGAAAGTCGATAACCATTCGCCATCTCTTTTTGCCCTGTGAGTCTACCTTTTTTGGTACGACCCAAACTGGTGAGTTATAGGGGGAGAGGGAAGGTTGGATGATGTTTTTCTCCAGTAAATTATTGACCTGCGTCTGAATTTCTTTTTTGTGTACGGGTGGGAATCGGTACTGCTTTGTGTTAATAGGTTTGTTGTCTGTCGTGGGAATTTTGTGTTGTGTTATTGTCGTGTGACCAAGTTCGTCGTTTGGTAGTAAGAAGAGTTTTGGATATTCAGAGACTAGTTGTAAAATGTGTTCTTTTTCTTCGTTATTCAGGTGATCTAAATGGAGTAATGATTTGAGACGTTGTAGTCGTTCTTCGTTATTTTCGGATACGTTTGCTGTATAAATTGATGCGTTATTGTTTTGCGAATTTTTGTAAAGATCGGTTTCGAGTTTGAATGGTATTTCTGAAATGATCTCGATCGGTTGCAATTCTACAGTAGGAATTTCCAATTCTATTGATTTTGGTTGACGGTTGATTACTTGTAAGTATGCAATTCCGTTGTTGTTTTTTACTAATGCGCCGCCGTAACGTATGTCTTCTTTGGTTTTATATGGTGGGACGTATCTTTCTGAGATCTCGTTATTTTTTATTCTGATATGCATTATTGTTTTTGATTTCGGGGGGATTGTGATATATTCCCGTTCAAAAAATGGTATAGTATGACCATGGAAGGTTATGCATCTTTGTGTATATAGTATGTCGGCTGGGATCTGTTTGAAAAATGCGTCGCCAAGTATCGCGTTTTCCTGGATTGGAAATGCGTCGGTGACAACATGAAATTCTGCTTTTGCTGATTTAATTTGGATTGAGCATTTGCCTCCAGTGTATGTTTTACCGTCAGTTATACCTGTCAGTTCGTAAAATTCCCGTGTGTCGATTTCAGTTGCGTGATTGAGTGCGCTTCGTTTTATCAAGTTTATTTGTGAACCTGTATCAATTAATAATTTCGTTTCTCTGTGCATAAAATCAGGTGAGTTTAATGCAATTGAGGGAGATTTATGATTTTTTGAAATTCCCAATTTGAGCGTTGCTTCTCTGAATTTAATTCCAATTTCTTTTAGTTGTTCGCGATTGAATGTCTTTAGTGCTCTGATAATGAGTCCCGTGTCGCACTTTTCCGCGAGACGTTGTCTTAGTTTTTTAAGTCAACTTTCTCGAAAAGTGTATCAATGTGTTCTGTGCTGTTTGTTCTTGATTATGTCGGGGTATTTCTACCGGATGAATTATTTTGAGATTTTCGTTGCTCGGTATTTGAGTCTGTGTTAGGTGGTTCTCGATGTTCGTTTTGGTGTCTTTCGCGTGAATTGTTTCGGGAGTTATTTCGGTATCTATCGTTTGAGTGATTTCTGTATCTGTTGTTCGAGTGGTCTCTATATCTGTTGTTTGAATAACTTCTGTGTCTATCGTTCGAGTTATCTCTGTATCTGTCGTTTGAATAATTTCGATATCCGTCGTTCGAGTATCTGTCGTTTGAATATCTGTTGTTTGAATATCTGTCGTTAGAACGATTTCTGTATCCGTCGTTAGAGTTATCTCTGTATCTGTCGTTTGAATAATTTCGATATCCGTCGTTCGAGTGTCTGTCGTTTGAATATCTGTTGTTTGAATATCTGTCGTTAGAACGTTTTCTCGAATGATTCCTATAATCTCTGTATCTGTCGTTTGAGTTGTTTCTGTATTGGCTTCTAGAATTTCTGGTTTTGTTTTGAGTGTATCTGTCTCGTGAATTATTTCGGTATCTGTTGGATGTTTCTTGTGAGCGCCAAGAGTTTTTACCTTCGCGCATGTGTTTTATTGTTAAGCAGTCTTTTGTGTCATGTGAGTGTGATTGGTGAAGTTCGCAAAATTTTCCTGGGTTTTTGTATTGTGTAAAATGGACTTTTGCGGTGTTTCTGATATCGAGTATTCCGCGCATTCGCTTTTGTTTCTCGATTTCGTATTCTATTGTTTGAGCTCGATCTATAATGTTATCGAATGTCTCTGCATTATGGAGAATCAAATGGGAACCTATTGCGGGTATTAGTCCTCTGACGTAAGCTCTTTTTGCCCTAGCTGTTACTTCGCCGATTCGTGCGTCTAGAAATGTTCTCTGTGCGGCTGTATTGTATACATCTGATAGTTTGTCTATTATGTTATTTAGGATATCGCGCGTTCTCGCTGCGTATTCCATGACTGTTTCGTCGTAATTTTGTGGGGTTGATTCTATTTCATTTTCTAAGTCGGCTAAATCTTTATTTTTGCTAAATGCTTTTTTTAATGTTTTTAAAAGTGATTCGAGGGAATTTGGAGGGTTTGCGTCGATGACTGAATGTGCGATACCGTTCAGTTTCAGTGGGATCATTTTTAATAATTTTGTTCGTTCGCCATCTGAAAGGCATTCGTTGACGCGTTTAAGTATTTTGGCATAGTCTTCTATTTTAATGTTTTTTCCGTCGTATATGGGGACGACTTTGAACGCGTCTCTAAATGTGAATGTGTTGTTATTTTCGGCCATTGTAATTTGGTGTTCAGTGTTTTGGCGGAAATATAGGGGTCGTCTATTTGTTCTACGGGGTGGTCTGGTCGGTGGATCCGATATTACAGCGCGATAAAATGACATAGAAACATGTTTTTAGAGAATTGTGTAAATTTGCGATAAATGTGTATTTGTTCGTTTATCATTACTTTCGTTAATTTATTTTATTTTAGTTTTATTATTATTATTGATAATAGTTTTCCCCAAATCATATTTGAAGGGTTTTATTTTTACAAATTATGTCCGGAAAGTGAATTTAATTGTTTCCCTAAATTTTTTTTTTTTTTTTTTTTTTTTTAAATGGGGGATGGAAAGAAAAGAAAAAAAATGTTACGTTCTGTGTGAAATTGTTAATGTGTGTGTGATAATCACTTCCACCGTAGACGAAATTGCGATTCTCAAAGTTAACATGCAAAAGATTGTTGAGTGGAGTGTACTTACAGTGCCAGCAGAGCGATGGTGAGCGTAAGCATCAGCTGATCCTTTATGCGCTGGGACGGTGGCTCACGCGTAGCGGCTGAGATGTTAGTGGTCGTTGTGTGCGTGCGTCTTCGTTGTTCCGTTCTGTGTGTAGCGATACGGGTGGCTCGGTGATCGTTGGCGTATGTGTGTCCTTTCTTTTTCTTTGCTGCTTCGGTTCCGTGTGCGTTGTATAGAGTATAGTGTTGTGTATGATTTGTCTCTGATGTATTTCTCTCTTTTTCTTTTTCACTTTGTGTTAATTTATTTTTTGATGTCTTCGTTGTGTCGTTTGTGTAATTCGTTTTTATTAAAAAAATTTTTTTTTTTTTTTTCGATTCGCGTCGGTCGAATCCGACTTCTGACACCATGTGACGGGATGTCCGGCGGTGATTGAAATAAATGATATGACTTGTCTTTGCGATGAAGGTTTATATTTTATTGAAGATAGAAAGAGGTTTTGATGCTGAGGAAGTCGGAGGAGAACTGATTTGATTAAGAGGAAGGTGATGATGAAAGGGTTGAGAGAAAGAGTTTTGAAGTGGAGGGGATAGGTGATAAGGGACCGTGAGACTGTGGAGTCAGCGAGTTAGGGGTTAGCGGGAAAAGAGATTAGGGATAGATGAGAGTGGTGAGAAAGGAATGTGGGACCGTTACAAATACAAAAAAAAAGAATATGATTCCAAATAAGACTTATACTTTGAATGTTTGGGCGCCAGTTATTTTTACATAGCCAAAATAACAAAATACTGTATCGTAACGCTTTCCTTAATGACTAGCGGAGGGGAGTGGAAGGGTCTGACGGGATCTCAGGGGAAGGTTCTCCGACTCTATATGGCCTCTTAATAATTACCACTGGCAGGAAGAGATGATAACAATATTCAACAATCGTAACTTTATTAGCGATATTCGGACTATCACGCAGCGCCGAATCTCGCTTCGATAACAAAACAAAAAAAAATATATTGGCTCTCAATACTATTTACTCAGTCTCAATATTCTCGATATAACAGAGAGCATATATTTTCACCGGTAGTCGCTCGGTCTTAGTCTATTATTCGGTCGGTCTTAGGAGAGGGGCAGGCGGGGAGAAGGGAAAAAGTAACGGTACTCGAGGCGGTTGGGTGGTAAGGGGGTAGGCGGGTGCGGGAGCTTCGCGCGACGGTAGCCGTCGCTTGTGCGTAGGTAACTTGGCCAGGCAGGCCAGGCGGGGAGGGGAGGGGATGACCGTGAAATTTTCTTATACGCGGACTGACTAGATAAATTATCGCGTATCTTATTTCGCTTTCCTTAATTAATACAACCGTCCCACCGGTTCTGTAGTTCGTACAAAAATACTTCTAAACAAATTTTGGTTCACGAATTTTCTGGAAATATGCATGCACGCAAAAAGGGGGGGGGGGTAGTCTCGATATTGTAATACGCAAGTATTTCGCGGGAGTATGCAACACGAGAAATTAATGCAAGGGGAAATAATGGCCGTAGTAAGTGTATTGCCGGGGGATCTGTGCAAACACTTACCGGTCGGCTGTCTCTCTTTTTCCTCTCGTTCTATCCTCGATCCTTCTCGTTCTTTCCTCGTTCGTCTCTTCTCGCTCCTCCTTATTTTTCCTCAATCCTTTTCGCTCGCTTGTCGTACTCTCGCTCCTCACACACTCACACTCTACATACAATTCTGCTCACTTTTCTCTACTTTTCCTTATTTGGTCTCAAATTAATTGTTCTCTTAATTAATAGCGCGTTATTCTCTTCTACTCTCTTCGCCGGCTCGTCGCAAAGTGACGGCCTCGTGGCCGGCCGGAAGCTCGCGAATTTTCTCGGCCGCTGATTGGCCGAGCTTACCGGCATCGACCACGGGTCGCTCGATCCTTCGGCAGCAGCGTCACGGGTCAATAGATGGGTCAGGCGTATGATTGATTCGTGCCTGACGGTAGCGGGATCTATCGGGAGTAGGTAGGTAAGTAGGGCGGTCGATAATTCAGGGTAATTGCGGGTATGGATTTATGCGTGGGAATAATGGGGAATTATTGGGGATCGCCGTGCGCTGCTGCCATCTTCGCTCTCTTATCGCCGCTCAGCCGATGGATGGCTGGGGTAGCGGGGACGGACGATTGCAGTGTATGACAGTTGTGTACTTTTCGAGTGAAATGCAATGCGGATAATGTGCGAGTTTCGAGTGCTGGATTTTCCTTCTTCGTGGGGATCTTTCTTCGTTCTTCGGTCTGACTCGTCGAGGGATGATTCTCGTTTGTACCAGGTGAGTAATTTTTCATTTCCATACTTGTAATTTTCTGGCAAGTAATCTTCTTTTGTTTTCTTTTTAGGTTATTTCTGCCGGCGACGACGGCGACGACGACGACTAGGACGGCGACGTCGACGACGACGATGATGATGACGGGGATGATAGGACTGCCGGGGTCAGTCCTGCGAGTGACTGGCCTCCCGGGTAAGTCTTTGCACAGATCTTACAAGCTAAGTTTTAGTGCGTAAGTCATACTTATCTTTTTATCCGCAGGTTTTGTGGGACGGTTGCCTTTGGACGGCCGGGCGCAGGGAGGATTATTTGTGCAACGTCACAATATATATATATACAGGGTGAATCATAATGGGTGGACACCACTTTTTGATGGTATTTACCATGCGTCGTAAATTACCGACTACCTACAACTGGATTGCTTGACCGCTCCAGAGATGGCAGCTGCTTAGTGACAGGCAACTACATTCATGCATCTTCGCGCGATTTCGATGACATTTGGTATGCTTGTAGAATGGATAAAAATACAAGATATGAAAAAACTTCAAATTGCAACAACGTTTATTTTTTCGCGTACTATATACTGGATATCAGAATGGTGCAGATAGCAACAAATCTCTTGTGATTTATTGCAAATTTGTAATTTTTTCATACGTATCTCCGAGAGTTTTTAACCGATTGGGATTCAAATTAGCATAAAGGTAGAGGATGAAAAAATAAAGTTGACGGGTTTGTTATCTTTTCGCTATCTCATAATTAAGGGGTTGAAACTGCCCCTCGATTTTTTAGTCAATTGTATCGTATGATCGGATTAATTTGTATAGATTATTTCGACTCCTTGCATTTTTATTTCATCCCATTTTTATATCTACAAATTTTCGTCCATGCCACACGGTAAGAACTTCAAACGTTCGCGAGGGGGGTGGTTGGGGGAGGGGGTGAGTGGAATTTACAAATATTTATTCGTGTATTCAAACGAACTTATATTAACGTAAATTTAACCCGGAATGGCAAAAGGCTACCCGATCATACGATGCAATTGACTAAAAAATCGAGGGGCAGTTTCAACCCCTTAATTATGAGATATCGAAAAAATAACAAACCCGTCAACTTTATTTTTTCATCCTCTACCTTTATGTTAATTTGCATCCCAATCGGTTAAAAACTCTCAGAGATACGTATGAAAAAATTACAAATTTGCAATAAATAATAAGAGATTTGTTGCTATCTGCACCATTCTGATATCCAGTGTATAGAACGCGAAAAAATAAACGCTGTTGCAATTTGAAGTTTTTTCATATCTTGTATTTTTATCCATTCTACAAGCATACCAAATGTCATCGAAATCGCGCGAAGATGCATGAATGTAGTTGCCTGTCACTAAGCAGCTGCCATCTCTGGAGCGGTCAAGCAATCCAGTTGTAGGTAGTCGGTAATTTACGACGCATGGTAAATACCATCAAAAAGTTGTGTCCACCCATTATGATTCACCCTATATATATATACATATATATAGAAAATCGTTGGGTAATTCGATAGCTATCACTTAATTAAACTCATCATAAGCTTTGAATGATAATGTTACGAACCAAACCACCCAGCAACGACTCAGCCAGGATTCACAAATCCACGCGCGGAAACGTCAGCAACTTCGGCAAACCGAGACTTCCGTTGCTACGCACAACGCAGGCTTTCCGTCGCATGGCGCGACGCCACGCGCCGCAAAGTCAGCCAATTCTGCGGAAGCGATGTTTCCCACGCACCAAAAATGCATCGATTCACAAATCAGCAGTCACCCGATGCCAATCGACTCCTCACTTATTTCGGCGCAATTCTTGAAGCACTCTCACCTTTCCACCAAATCAGGAATATTTCAGCAAATCGAACTTCGACTAACGCAACCCGACACTTCCTGTTACCCCCACGAGACTCTCCCAACGCCTTGCCCCTGGGGCATCGAGGATGCCGACAGACCGATTGTTCGCCAGTCTTAACTAATAACTCATCGTGATCAGACGTATCAATCGGCCTACCTGCATCTCGTTCCTTAGGGCAAGTACATCTCGCGTACTTAGAGTCTCGCGAGTGTAACATCAAGTTCGGGAAATCCAGAAAACAGTTAAGGAACTCTATACGTGTAAGCAATCCTTAGCGGCGCTTCGCGTCACTCGAAATATATTTGTACCGCGTCAATTACCTTAGCGGCATTGCGCGTCGGAGTATTTCGAGATTCAAACATCCGAAACATTTAATTCCTATCAAAATATTATACTCGCTAAACCTTAACGCGAGCGAGTCTAGCGAGTCGCAATCCGAACGCTCGCCTTCCCGCCGACTCAGCAAAACCGCGACACCGTGGTGGCCGCGACGAATACAAACGTGTCGGTGTAAGCTACCACGATCGCTTGATACGTGTGTGAAATAAACACTTCTCAGCCATCTTGCGACTTTTATCTCGACGGCCTAGAAGACCGTCGCGACCGACCTTCCCAACGATTCCAGCATTCGCCGACGTCAGCAGGTCAGAGCCGCAACAATCCACGTACACAAAAGGTGAGGTGCGTTACGCCGCTTTAAATAGGGCAGAGCCCCATGCGCCGAGGCCTGACATACTCGAGCGCGATTTTACAATTAATACTCAAATTTAGCAAATAAATAATTAAGCCCGCAACCCGGACTTAACAATAACATTAATAAGAAATAATGACAAACGCAAGTTCTTAGGAGATTTTTACACTGTAGCCGACAATCTGAAAGAAAAACTCATTAACATATGTGAATACAACATTATTCTCTTACACTTTAATTCTTTTATGCCCCCATACTTGAAGAAAATCCCACATTTTTCTCATTTTTTTGTACAAAAAGCACAATATTTAAATTTTTCGTCGAAATTTAACAATATTGAGCCCGGATTCTGTTTCAGCACACCCGAAAACGGAATGAAAGACCTTATCTTTTATCCACTTATTACTTTGTTACATACATAAAATGTACATTAAAAACATGTTATAAAATCAAGGATCTTGGCCATCGATCGGTTAGATAAATTCAAAAGTCTCGAAACAGCCCTCGACACATCTTGAATTGGGTTGTATCACTATTTTTTTAAATTTTTTTTATTGAATCTACTGATATGATAATTTCAGATAATTTTTTTTTTCAAATTTTTTCATCGATTATTAACAAAGTTATGGCCCTTTGAAACTCGGAAAAGGCTCGGGCCGCTCGAACGCTCCGGAAACCTCCGAGCGCACCCGAACCGCCTGTGACGTCAGAATGCGTGTGGACAGCGTCACTCTGTATGGAACGCTAAGCAAACGTGCACGGACTGAGCGTTTAATTATCGTTTACAAAATGTTTACACCGAAAAAAAGTTATCGTTATTGTTTTGTGCCGTTGTGCAAAAATACAACGAAAAGCACACCAAACAAAATATTTTTTTGTGTGCCAAACGACGAAAGAAAGAAAAAAACTTGATTTAGTGTGGCTCGACGCCCAGACGCGCCATCCAAAACGAACTTTTTTTGTTGTCAAGATCATTTCGATCTTAAAGACGACATGGAGAATTATGTGCGATTTTTTTCGAAAAAACGATTCAGACCCGAGAAAAAAATATTTGAAGGTAAAAAAACGTGGTCGAAATTTTTTCTAAATTTCAAAACGACATCAAAAATTTTTGAAACAAAATATCGAAAAAATGGCTCGATACAATGTTTATAACACTTTAATATATACCCACAACAAAAATGGTGAAAATCCACCGTATAGTTCCTGAGGAAAGGTACATTGAAATTTTTTTTTTTTTACTTTTTCGTTTACAACTATAATCTGTCCCAGGGGACATTCAATGGTTCTGATGTTGGGAGTTAATCTTTGTTTAGGGGGGATGACCAGTGCCGTCCCCGCTATTGGTGTCCGGATTTATTGTGTCATATTTGTCTGTTTGGTAGATCTAAGGGCTTGATGCGTTTGAGCCGTCTGGTTTCGTTCCTTCTATCGAGGATGTCACGGGCCAGTGTGTTTGGGTGATTTTGTAGCCTTTCTGCGTATCGTAGGCTCGTCTTTTGGATGTTTTCCGCTACCGTTGTTATTCGGAGATCGTTGTGCAGGCTCTTGTTGCTGACGTACCATGGGCAATTGGTGATTGTTCTCAGAATTTTCGATTGGAATCTTTGGATGATTTCTATATTTGATCTGCTGGCCGTCCCCCATAGTTGGATGCCGTATGTCCACACTGGTTTGATGATTGCTTTGTACAGTAGAATTTTGTTTTCCATGGTTACTTTGGAGTTCCTTCCGAATATCCAGTGCATTTTCCTTAGTTTCATGTCGAGTTCTTTTCTTTTTGTTTTTATGTGCTTGTTCCAGGTTAGTCGTCTGTCCAGGTGAAGTCCCAGGTATTTTACGATATTTTTTGTAGGTAAGGGTTGATTGTTGAGTGTAACAGTCGGGCAGTTGTGTTTCCTCAAGGTAAACGTTATGTGTACCGATTTGCTTTCGCTAGCTTTTATCTTCCATGCTGTTAACCATTTTTCAACTCGCGTTAGCGCTTTTTGTAGTAGTAGGGACGCTTCGGCGGGGTTCTCGTGCTTTGCCAGGATTGCAGTGTCGTCCGCGTATGTTGCGTATGTAACATTGTTTTTAGTGGGGAGGTCTGCAGTGTAGAGAGTGTAGAGCACTGGTCCAAGAACGCTGCCTTGGGGTACCCCCGATTTTATTGCACGCAGAGTGGTTATTTCTTGTCCGTATCGTACTTGGAATTTCCTGTTATTGAGATATGATTTTATGATGAGGTAGAATTGAGGCATCTTTTTTTTAACTTTGTATAGTAGTCCCTCGTGCCAGACCTTCTCGAATGCTTGTTGTATATCTAGTGATACAGCCGAGCAATACTTTTTTTCCTCCAGGGTGCTAAGAATTACGTCGTGTATTCTGTTTATTTGTTCTATTGTTGAGTGGGAATTCCTGAATCCGAATTGATGGTCTGGCAATTATTTATCGTTTGTTATGTGTGGATTCATACGTGATAGGAGTAGTTTTTCAAATAGTTTTGATATTATAGGGAGGAGGCTGATTGGTCTGTAAGATGTTATTTCTGTTGGTGGTTTTCCAGGTTTAGGGACCATTACTATTTGGGTGACTTTCCATTGGTTTGGTATGGATGTTGTTCGCAGGATACTGTTGAAGAGCGTTGTTAAGAAGACTATTCCTTTCTTTGGTAGCTCTTTCAATATCTTCCCGGTTATGAGGTCGTATCCTGGGGACTTAGACGCTTTTATGTGGTTTTTTATGACACCGTGTATTTCTGACGGGGAGAAATGCTTGATTGGAAGGGCGACAGGTAAGAGTGAGTTCAGGAATTCTTTTATTCTCCTGTCATTTTCTCTGGGTCCTGTGTTTATCGGCGTGAAAACGTTAGAGAGGTGATCAGCGAAGGCGTCCGCTTTTTCGGTTTCGCTCCTGGCCCACTGGTTAGTTGCAGTTTTAATTGGTGGAATTTGCAATTGGGGCCTTTTAATGTTTTTAGTCATTTTCCATAGTGAGTAATCGGTAGCTTTTGTTGCAGTTAGGTTTTCTAATTTTTTGCTGAAGTTGGTGTTGTTGTACGTGTATATGAGATTTTTAAGTTCTTTGGAGGCTTTGTTGTAGTTTGTTTTATCGATAGGATTTCTGCTTAATTGCCATTTCCTCCTAAGTCTTCTTTTGTCCGTGATTTTATTTTTTATTTCGTAAGGGTAGTTGATAGTTATTTCATTGGTTTCTAAACTCGGGGTTGCATTCCACGCCGCTGTTTGGATCAGTTGTTGCGTGTCTCAATAGTACATAATTGCGCTGGTTTACACTTACTCCAGATTTTATTGTAAAATAATACAGATGTGACAATGAAAAATGAATGAGAAAAAGGATGCGTCCTGCGTGAGCGCCAACCACGTTGAGAGTGAACGCTATCTCGGGGGGAGAGCGCTGGGTGCGCCACTGCTCGCGAACGACGATCGAGGTCTACTTATGGTACTCGGAAGTAGTAGGGTGCGCACTATGGCCACCCCCACTCCTATCCCCACTCCTATCCCCACTCCTTTTCCCCCACTCCGCGGCCTCCGAGTCCGTGGCTCGGTCGGTCGTGGGTGCGGGGGGAAGAGGTGCGCGGGGGGAGGAGAGGGGATGGGGCGAGTCGCCATAGGGCACACTACTTTATATATATATATATATATATTTTTTTTTTTTATATAAATTTTTTCGGACCATGTCGGTATGGTGGAGCGCTACTTACATTTCAACCATTTTTTTCTCGGAGCGTGTCGGTATGGTGGAGCGCTGCTTACATTGCCGCCATTTTTTATTTTTCAGAGCGCGTCGGTATGGTGACACGCTGCTTTTATTTTCGCTATTTTTCTTTTATAATTAAAAAAATCCGATGCAAGCGCGGGACTCGAACTCGAGACCCTCGGATTGCCAGCCCGAGCCGCTGTCTCTGCGCCGAGGATCGTTATGATATTAAGCATATGTGGAAGACTCTTGTAGCGAGCGCGCGTGTGCACACTTTATTCTCTCTCTCTCTCTCTCTCTCTCTCTCGTACTTCCACAAATTTACAATAAATATTCAAAACCAAGAATATAGAGTGGGGATGGACCCTGTCGGTGTATTACGCTTTTTCTTTTATAGTATATATAAATATTTTACCGCATGTGTGCACTATGGCGACACCCACTCCTGGACCCATTGCTATCCCTACTCTGCGGGTCGACCGCGGCCTCCAGAGTATTATATATATATACCTGTTTGTACACGATATATATATATTTTACCGTGTGTGAGCACTATGGCGACAGCCACTCCTGGACCCATTGCTACCCCTACTCTGCGGGTCGAGCGCGGCCTGCAGAGTATTATATATATACCTGTTTGTACTCGATATATATATATTTTACCGTGTGTGAGCACTATGGCGACACCCACTCCTGGACCCATTGCTATCCGTACTCTGCGGGTCGACCGCGGCCTGCAGAGTATTATATATATATACCTGTTTGTACTCGATATATATATATTTTACCGTGTGTGAGCACTATGGCGACACCCACTCCTTGGCCCATTCCAGCCCCCCCACTCTGCGGGACATGCTACGCGAAGAATGACTGAATTCTAACGACCGTTGAGAGCCGTGAACACCCTGCTACCAGCCTGCGGTGCAACTCAGAATCATCCCGAAGCTTACCTCAGCGTTTTTGCACGTGCATATGACGCATTGGTTTGAGAAAAATAGCGACACAGAGACAGATAGATCATGCGACGACGGAACGTGCCTATATTATAGCTGCTAACAAAACACTGTCTAGACTTTATAAACAAGAAAAATCGTTTACGCGAAACGTGGTATTGTTATACTATTATACACTAGGACGCGTGTATTATTAAAGTTAAATGTTTCAATGAAGGGTCGACCTTTCGGAAACCCCAAAATTTTGAACCCAAACTCTCAAGTACATCGATTATACAATGTAAAAAACAGCGAGCAATAGTGGCTGCATATAGTATGGTAATTTATTTGAATTAACATGAAAAAACGAGAGAGAAAGAGTTATAGGAATTACTGTAGGTGTAAGAGAGAGCATGCTACCCTCTGTACGAATAGCCGCACAAAGAGGAGAAGCCGATACATAGCCTCGTTCAAGAGACAGAGAGAGAGAGGCTGAGCGCTCTAACGAACATCCGCACAAAGAGGAAACGCCGTTAACGCCACATACGGCCAGCCGTATACCCCTCTCCCTTTCACCACCACCTCACCTATGCTTTGAAGCAGAGACAACGCATTCTCCGTCTCTTTAAAATGTGTGTGTATGAGAGAGAAAGAACTATAGCCGCTTCTCTAGAGAGACAGAGCAAGCATACTACAGGCTGTTTCTTTTTATTTTCTCTATATATTAAATAGATGTTAAATCAATTTTCTTTATATATTAAATAGATATTAAATAAATTACTATTTATATAATATTTTAAATATTATTTAGCGCTATTAATTATTTAATAATCTCTGCTACCTGAATATGATACATGCTTGGGAAAAATAATCGATATACGATTTGAAATTTTGCAAAATTAAGACAGGATGCTCTATACATATTTATAGGTTCTCGGGAGTATTAAAAACACGCGGTTATATAGATTTATCTAAATAATGAATAAACTCGTACACCTATATATATATATAAAGGCGGCCTGGCTAGACGGGTCGCCTTTACGAACGATCTAACGCCTCGTGAAACCGATACCCCTGCATGTTTTACACAAGGCGTTTGTCTCGCTACTTTGGTCAAAATGCATACAAATCAAAATATGAGCATAGACCATCCTTTATGCTCCTCTTTTGACACAGAAGTTACAGTCTCAATCGAGCGGCGTAACAGTACGTTATATTTTATTGTGTAACAATGGCAGACCGTGCTCTTCGCAAATGTATTTGCGCTTTTTTACGTTTTGTAAAAATACATAGTGTGCAGATACGGCGCCGCTGTGACGCTCAGTGGTGTTATGAACTAAGGCATTTATCGGGCGATAGGCTCGTTAATCGTTTGAAATATCTTATATGGTGGGCACCTCTGCGTAATATAGTGACAGCTTATAACAGAGGTATACTGCAGGGGTGGCGTGTGTTAACATGTGTGTATGAAGAGTTACAAAGACGAGGGCTTCAAGAATCTCAGAGCGTCCGTGCCATTGTAGATGAAATCAGGGGTAAGTACTCTTTTACAAGGGGTTTTTTAAAAAAAAAGAGCTGTATTTTTATAATAACAACGGTGCAATAGGTTATCAACAATTTTTGGATGCGTCGAGCGATGAAGAAGTCGCTCTCATAGAAGCCACACGCGCTGTAGAGTATCAGGGGGAAAACGCCGTCGATGGTAAGTATTGAAAATTTCTATTTATTTAAAATCCCTATTTAAAGCTTATTTTTCTAAAATATATAAATATTGTTTTTTAGAAATAACACATGCTGCTCGAGAAAGAGAGCAGCTCGCTGGCCCATCAGGTCTATGCCAAAGACCATACCCCACCGAAGAAGAAAGAGAATCGGTTGCAGGCCCTTCAGGTCTATGTCTAAGACCCGAGGGTAGCGATGTTATTAAAGGAAACGACACCGATAGCAGCGACGAGGACGGCGCATACGCTGTTATTCCTGATAACAGCAATCACGCCTACAGACAGGCGCAAGAAGAAGAAGAAGAAGAAGAAGAAGAAGAAGACAGAATTTTCCCCCAGCACGAAAATCAGCTTGGTGAATACGCCATAGAGCACGATTTGCTAAATGGTATTGACGAGTGGCCAATCCGAAGAGCTGATGACGATTGGTTTCAGCGGCTTATGGACTCCTCCGAGTCAGGTAAGAATGTATAAGACATACTGCGTGGTTCTTACTGATACTCGTTCTATCGGTCACAGGATATTCTTCAGACGTTTCAATCTTACGATACGAAAATTAACACGAGGTACATTAAAACCACAATATATATTTCTAGGCGTATAACCTCAGCCTCTTACACAGATCTTTTATTACAGATATACAAACGGGTGCCGGAAAAAAGCGCGAGACACGGAGAGCTGAGGCGTTTGGAGATGTACAACCACCGGGGGATAGGATCCTTATCATACACGACGCAGATCGTTATTTTAAACGTTTTAAACTACGCGGCCGTGAGACGACAATGCGTATCCGTCAGCCGCCCCCAGGAGTGGGCGTAACAGCGTGGCTCGAAGGAGCGTTCCGCGATCTTTTAACACATCTCACGAGATACTGCGAGGGCTGCGATTATGCAGGAATTTCGTTCGCAGCGAATAGTTTAGCACACGGCCCTGTTTGGCTTTCATTTCGACCGGTTCGCGACTATACATTCGAGGATATATGGCAATTAATCACAAGTGTTGCTCAAAGTACAGCGACTATGAATATTGATGACTCTTTTAATATCAAAACGTGTATTGTTAAAGGTGTGGAGGGCCGCGGGCGGAAGGGTTTAACACACGAGGGTGTTGCTAAAAAATCTATTTTAACGATTAAAAACACCGATAATCTGTGTTTACCGCGCTCGCTAGCAGCAGCTCTGGCATACGTCGAGAGGGGTGAAATACGTACGGGTGCTTTGCACAAGAGGTGGCAAATTATTAGACGAATTAATGGGTTAGCTCAAAAAGAGGCAGCGCTTGAGCTTACGAGAAATGCCGGTGTTAACATACCATGCGCTGGTTGTACAATGCGTGAAATTGCTTTGTATCAGGATTATTTGGCTCAAGAGAGGATTGCAGTCATAGTTTTTGAATTTTTGACATTGGGACGACGCGAGGCACCCTTATTCGACGGGACACAGGTGGTTACGGCTATCGCTGGCTCGGTTCGTCACACATTATATATTTTGTATTACGAACGCTCACACCACTTTCAGCCTATTTTAAACCTGCGGGGCGCTGTAGGTAGTTTAAACTTTTGTGCAGCTTGTAATGCTCGTTTTCGTTATAACCATAGATGTTTAAAAAAGAAATGCCCCCGCTGTCTTCAAACACCGGCATGCGAAACACTCTCGACCGGTACAATCAGGTGTGAGATCTGTAATCGTGATTTCTTTAGCGAGAGGTGTCTACAAAATCATAGAGCTGTCGCAATCAGGCGTAGACGCAGCGTAAATACTGTTTGCGAGTCTCTTAAACGCTGTCGTAATTGTTTCCGTTCTATCAGACCTTTGGAAAAGAAGAATCATATATGCGGTGTGGGCTTTTGTAAAACGTGCAAATCTCGCCAGCCATATAATCATCTGTGTTTCATGATGCCTGTTCGCTCTGTTAATACATCAAAAGAGAACATATTTATTTTTTATGATTTTGAAACACAGCAGTGTACACCTGTAAACGGCGATCCTTCCGTACGTATTCACGAGCCAAATCTCTGTGTGGCTCAACGCGTTTGCACACGCTGCTGCGACAATGAATCCATCAACGACCCGTGCGAGTATTGCGGTGTTCACGAATTTATATTTAGGACGAACCCCGTGTGTCAACTTGTAGAGCTAGGTATGAAAACTATCCCCGGATTCTCACACACATTTTTAATAGCTCATAACGCGGGTGGCTTCGACGCACAGTTCATCCTACGTTATTTAATAGAAGAGAAAAAAACACAGTTACCCTCGTTAATAATGAACGGTACTAAAATTATCACGATGCGCATTGGTAAAGTTGTATTTCTCGATAGTCTGCATTACTTCCACATGCCTCTGAGCGCATTACCAAAAGCCTTCGGCCTGAGGACCACTCTTGCCAAAGGGTCTTTTCCCCATTTATTTAACAGACCTGAAAATCAAAATTATATCGGTCCACTACCCTCCATAGACCACTATTCTCCTGACACGATGCGCGTGGCAGAACGCGAGCGTTTTTCTGTGTGGTATAACGATCTAAAGAATGCCGATTACGTGTTCGATTTTTCAAAAGAAATTACAAGCTACTGTAAGAACGATGTCACAATATTACGACAGGCTTGTGTCGTTTTCCGAAAGATGTTCATGGACAGCGGTCGTGTTTGTCCGTTTAGCGAAAATACAACAATAGCGTCGGCATGTTTTCAAATTTTTCGAAAAAACTTCTTGAAAAGCAACACTATTGGGATTATACCTACGGGTGGGTACAGGTGGGCTCATAACCAATCAAAAAAAGCGATTTCGTGGCTCGTGTGGATGGAGCACTCTTTAGGCCATCATATTATTCATGCAGGGCGGTCGCGTGAATTTAAGTTACCCCAAAATTTAATGGTAGACGGTTACTATGAAACAAACGACGCAACTCATGTGTTACAGTTTCACGGTTGTTATTGGCACGGGTGCACCGCTTGTTTCGCCGTGAATAGGGACCGTAAACAGAGTGACGACACGACAATGGATGAGCGTCTTGAGCGAACAAACGCCATATCGCACAGAATCCGCTCAAGCGGATATACGCTGACAGAAATTTGGGAGTGCGCGTATGACCGCATGGTAAAAGCAGATGCAGAAATGAGTAATTTTGTGCGTGATCATGCTCTAGTCAAATTAGATCCTCTCGACCCACGCGATGCATTTTTCGGTGGGCGCACAGAAAACATGGTCACTCTGTACGACGTAAAAGACGGGGAGCAGATACGGTATGTGGACGTCTGCTCATTGTATCCGTATGTCTGCAAATACGGTAAATATCCTATAGGGCACCCTACAGTGTATGTCGGTGACGAGTGTATGGAATTAACCGGACCCGAAAATACGGATCTTTCGCGCATCGAGGGTCTTGTTAAATGCACGGTACTACCCCCGCGAAATCTTTACCACCCCGTGCTACCATTGCGTATGCACCACCGTTTATTATTCGGCTTGTGTCGTAGCTGTTGCGAAACAATGAGTCAAGATGCGTGCCCCCACGAAGACCCTGCGGAGAGGTCATTAACAGGTACCTGGGTGGTAGATGAACTGCGAAAAGCCGTCATGTGTGGTTATAAAGTTTTAAACGTGAGTGAAATCTGGCAGTATGAGATAACGCAGTATAACCGTGATACACAGGAGGGGGGTCTTTTTGTCGAATACATCAACACTTTTCTTAAAATCAAACAAGAGGCCAGCGGTTGGCCCGAGAACTGTTTAGATGACGAGACAGAGCAAGACAATTATATTGCTTCTTTCAAGACTTCCGAGGGAATTGAGCTATGTCGTAGTGCTATAGCAAAAAACCCTGGTCTGCGCTCAGTAGCTAAACTGTGTCTTAATTCGTTTTGGGGTAAATTTGGGCAGCGCGAGAATTTACCCAAAACTGAAATAGTATCAACACGTAAAAAACTTATGGAGCTACTGAACAGCCCCGAGCACGATATCACAGGTATACTACCTGTTAATAATCAAGTATTGTACGTTAATTACACAAAAACCGAAGATACCGTAGTGCCATCTAATATAGCAAATGCCGTAATTGCTGCATATACAACGGCTCAGGCCCGTTTGAAACTTTACACTTATCTCGAGCTGTTGGGTGAACGTGCCTTGTATTGTGACACCGATTCCGTTATTTACACGACGAAAAAAGACGTTAAAGAGTACGAGCCGCCTACAGGGCAGCTCCTGGGGGATCTAACGGATGAGCTAAGCTCTTACGGTACTGGTAGCTATATTAAATCTTTCGTTTCGGGTGGTCCAAAATTTTATTCGTTCCTAGTTCATACCCCTGATGGTGTAGAAAGCGAGGTTTGTAAAGTTAAAGGTATTACACTTAATTATTCAAACACCTCTCTGATAAATTATAGATCGATACGCTCGTTCATAATAGGTGAGAGAGAGGAACCAATTGTGTTACGATTTGCTTCAATACGACGCACGCCATTCCACCAGGTTGTTACACGACCCGAAACGAAATCATGTATGCCATTGAGCGTCAAGCGGAGGCGTAATGGCGAATATGGCTCGCTCCCTTATGGTTACAGGGTTTAATATTGTAAAATAGCGTTATTATTGTAAAATATTGTTATTCTTGTAAGATATTTATGCTGTTATTGTAAAATATTTATGTTATTATTGTAAAATATTTATGTTGTTATTGTAAAATATTTATGATGTTAATGTAAAATAAAAAGGCGTATACATATAACGAAAGCTTTAAATTACGCAGTCATGTAGAAAACACGCTCATTCGTACAGATGGATACGCGGTGGAAACATCCCTGGACCTCGATGATCTGCGGCCCCACGGGCTGCGGTAAAACGTACTTCGTAAAAAAGTTTTTAAAGTTCATAGAGCTCATGAATAGTGAGTCATTCGAGAGAATTATTTTCTATTATTCCGAGTGGCAGCCCGCATACACAGAGTATGGTGCATCAATAGAGTTTCATGAAGGTCTGCCTCAGAGCACCGATTACGCGAATGATCCTCGTGCAAAACTCATAATAATCGACGATTGGATGCGCGAGGCATCGAATAATAACGTTGTAGATCTTTTCACCAAAGGTAGCCATCATAAAAACCTGAGTGTTATTTTTATTACCCAAAACTTGTTCCATCAAGGACACGGTCAACGCGATATTTCATTGAACGCCAATTATATCGTAATTTTTAAAAATCCTCGTGATCGTGCTCAAATTCAACATCTCGCGCGCCAGGTATGCCCGGAAAACCCGCGGTTTCTACAAGAGGCCTATCATGACGCAACATCGAAACCGCATGGTTATTTGTTACTCGATTTGAAACAATCAACACCTGATAACTGTAGATACCGTACTTGTATTTTTCCCGACGACACCCATCATTTTGTGTACATACCGCGGAAAAAGTTAAAAAGCAGTTCGGGCACAAGCGAATTACCAGTTCAACGCATGTAATGGCGCCTAAAGCATCGTCGTGTCACGAAAAATGTATAGCTATATTGAGTGTATTTCAACAACCCAACACAGCGCGTAATACACCTGACACGCACAAAAAACTAATAAGTGCTAGTCACTCCGTTTGTCAGTGTGTGTGGTACATTCTTAGGGCGACCACAGCCCCAAAGACATGTCGTGCAAAGGGTTTAAAAAGGAGTGATACATCAGGACGGTCGGCAGTTCATCAGACGTAATGGCGCAGGGTGGTTCACCGCTCTGCAAAAAACACGTTGCGATATTGCGTGCTCTTCAACACCTGAATAAGGAGCAGCGCAAGGCTGTTTTACGCAAAGCGGATCCAAGCATTATCCGCTGTATTTGTGAGTGTGCGTTGAACGTTCTCTGCGGTAATGTACCACTGAAGCCCGACCAGAGAAAAAAATTACGCCGACACGCACCGGTTCTCCGGCGTTTAGCCTCAAAAAAGGGCTGTTGGAAGAGTAAAAAACGGTTTGTTGTTCAAAGCGGTGGATTTCTACCTCTCTTATTAGCACCAATACTAGGTACTGTTCTATCAAGTTTGATCGGCGGTCGTGGATAATGGAGCACGCAAGAAAAATGGTACTCGTGCCGGAGGAGCATCTAACGCGCCTGAACACACAAAGTCATACGCAGCCTGTTTTTAACGTGGATGCACCTCAAGCACAGCCAGTGCGGGGTATTGACACTACGCTGGCTCGTTTAGACGCGGAAATGAATGAAATTTTGCATTCCTGCGCATACAAGGATGAGCGAGAAAAGTGGGCGGCGTACTTGACTGTACTACAGCGTTATCTCCACTTCATCGATGATGAGAGAGCTCAGCAGTACCGAGGCCTTATGAAGAATAAAGGCGCTGTAGAGTCTGACTATGATAGAAACAGAGAAGAAGACGAAACCGGTGACGGTATGAGTGATGCCATTATAATTGAGAGTGTACCAGCTAAATTTCGCGCGAAAGCGAAACTACTGCTTCGCCGTTTGCGTACTGCTCCACGATCTAATTTTTCTTGGGATTCTGACGGTGTCGTGTTGGTCAGCGGGAAACCGATAAAGGATTCAAATATTGTTGATCTCGTGAACGATGCTATGAGGGCTAGGAAAATATCTAATCCGGCTGGACGCGGTGTCTTTGCCAAAGTTCTCCGAACGATCAAGGCCCCTCGGGAATTTATTGGTAATGAGGAGTTGTGGGCGGAGTCTAGAGTTAATACACCACGGCGTCATTCGCAGGCTGGTGATAGTAGTACGAGCAGCGAGGGATCACCCGATACGGACCAGTTAGCGTTTTTCAGCGGTCCTGAGAGCAGATCACCAGCACGGCAAACACAGGGAGATAAGCAGAGAGGTGGTGGCTATCATAATAAGAAAAGGCGTGTAACTTGGGCTAACCTGAAATTATAATCATGAAAATCTTAGAAAACGTGTACTTTAACCCCGCCCATGAAGCATCGTTTTCAGGCGCTACCAAATTGTTACACCTGGCACGTCAGAAAAAAATTTCCCGTGTAAAGGCGTTACAGTGGCTTGAAGCACAGGATACTTATACAAAACACAGGTCCGTGCGCCGTCATTATCCGCGTCGTTTTTATAATGTCCGAAACATTGACGACTTCTGGGAGGCTGATCTCGTAGATCTTCGCTCGATTAAAGATTATAATGATGGTTATGTTTATCTCCTGGTCGTTATAGACGTTCTTAGTAAATTTGCATGGGTTCAGCCTTTACGTGACAAGTCTGCTGCATCTGTGGCTAATGCGTTTGATCTCATTTTATCTAAAAAAAATAGTAACGGTCGACTACCCGTTTACCTACAGACGGACAGAGGCAAAGAATTTACCGGTGCTGCATTCCAGGCTCTCTTAAAGAAAAAGAACATACAGTTCCGTGTTGCGAGAAACCCTGATATAAAAGCGGCTATTGTCGAGAGATTCAATAGAACACTGAAAGAAAGAATGTGGCGGTATTTTACGTATTCTAGAAAAAAACGTTACCTAGACGTTCTGCAGAACATCGTTTCGGCGTACAATCACACCACGCATAGCGGTATAAAAATGGCTCCTGTCACGGTGACACACGCTACAGCGGCTAAGGCCCGGAATAACCTAATACAGCGGTACAGAAGAACCGAAAATTGCTCTCCTAAATACAGTGTTGGTGACATCGTGCGCATCAGTAGCGCGAAGGCAGCCTTTGCAAAAGGTTACGAGGGTAGTTGGAGCAACGAGTTATTTAAGATCATACGTGTATCGCACAGCATTTGTCCGGTGACATACACCCTGCGTGATCTCCACGACGAGGATATCGACGGCATATTTTATGAGACTGAGTTATCGAGAGTGCATACGAAGGCGTCTAAGCAACACCCGGCAAAATGAAGGAGGAATTTTACATGGTTTTACCCAGTAATAGTAGTATGAATTATTATCCTGATAATGTGACAACAAGGTATACCACGCATTTGCCCCAATGTATGTCTCTTCACGGTAGCTGGGCTGTTTCTCTAGCTGAAATACACATACCCACGACGATTTTGCATGTGCCACCCGAGGGCGAGCGGAACTTTATGAATGTCATAACAAACACAGTAGCACCCGGTAGTATGACAACCACCGACTTTAAGGAAGACCGTGTTTGTGTACCTCCAGGTGTATACCTCAGCATAGACACATTAATCGAGGCTATTAACGAGATATCGTGTGTTGCGGATCATTTGAAATTTAAGCATGGCCGTAACGGTTATGTGACGGTCACACGTATCTGTGAATCGTGTAAGAACGTGGAACACTCGTTCTACTTCTCCGACGTATTGAACAAGATTTTAGGATTCACCGAGGCCAAGGATGTGGTAGTTCAGAGTGAGTACACTGCTCAGAGACCTGCCAATCTAGCCCATGGGACCCCAAATATGATGTACGTTTATACGGATATCTGCGAGTCCTATATCACCGGAGATGTGCATACGCCACTGCTGCGTGTCGTGCCAATCGTTGCCGCTGATAATCGTAATTATGGATCGGTGAAGATAAGAAACTTCTCACCACCACGCTATATTCCCCTATTACGCACTAGTTTTCAAACAATAACGATTGATATAAGGGATGAGTTTGGCAAGCCTATACCATTCGAGTACGGGACGTTGACGGTGACGCTACAGTTCAAACGTACAGATTAACCTGATCCAATCTAAAATGGCTTACTATGACGAATACTTTGATGTGCAAACGGGCGGTGGTCGAACCGGTTATGGTGGTATCAGTCATGTGTATATAGGCTCGCCGAATCAAAGGGGTCATGGTATTGGGAGTTTCCTTGGTGGGCTCTTTCGACGAATAATACCTCTCTTGAAACAAGGCGCTCGGGCTGTTGGTAAAGAGGCACTTCGGTCGGGTATCAACGTGGCTACCGATATCATGGATTCTGGTATTCACCCACGAGAAGCATTCAAAACACGCCTGCGCGAATCGGGGGAGAATCTGAAGCGTAAGGCTGAAGAAAAAATTAGCACGCTCATGAAGGGTTCGGGATATAAAGCCGGTAAAATTAATAAACTGCTCCATTCTCTTGCCGGGAGCGCATCACGACGTACCGGTGTGAAAAAACGAAAGAAGGCTGTGAGGTCGCGAAAACGTTCGGGCTCTGTGAAAAAGAAACAGGGCAAGAAGACGAAGACTGTGAAAAGAAGAAGAGCAACAAAACAGACAGCTAAGAATCGTTACAAGAAATCAAGAACAGTGGCGGATATTTTTGCCTAACACAATCTTGGAAAAATGGCCTTCTTACACGCGCACTCGTGTGAGTGCCTTAAGTCGGAGCTTGAGCTATTCACATTACCACCGACCCAGACAACAATTGAGGGAGCACATACAGTATGTTACAAGCCAATCTCATCATTGACGGATGATTCACCGATAGAGTTTGTCATACCTGGTCAGGGAGATGAGTACATTGATCTTGCACACACCATGCTGAGTATGCGTGTTAAGATAGAGAGTCCAGACACGAAGGATGCTACGGCTCCTAAAGTAGCCCCAGTCAATAATCTACTGCACTCAATGTTCAATCAGATCGATGTATTTTTAAATCAGAAACTTGTGTCACCTCCTAATAACGTTTATGCCTATAGGGCATACATTGAAACCCTCTTGAACTACGGGCCTGGTGCTAAGGCCTCGCATCTCACGAGTACTTTGTGGTATAATGACTCGGCTGGTAAAATGGATGATACAGAAGATAATAATGTCGGGTTTGCAAACCGTCGGACCATATTAGGTAAGAATAAAACGACCGATCTCATCGGCCATTTGCACTGCGATATCTTCAATCAAGAGAGATTTTTGCTAAACGGTGTTGAGATGCGTCTGCGTCTCGTACGGACCAATAACGCTTTTTGTCTTATGAGCTCTTCGAAAGATTATACCATTCGTATTACGGAAGCGTCGCTACTTGTCCGACGTGTTAAGATAGCACCGGGTATACTTTTAGCCCATGCAAGAGCTCTGTCTAAATCTACAGCGAAATACCCTTTGACACGAGTCGAGGTTAAAGCGATATCATTGCATGCCGGGGTGCATGGTGATACTCTTGATAATGTCATACTTGGCCAACTGCCTAAACGTATAATTGTCGGTTTTGTCGATAATAAGGCCTTTAATGGTGATTGTAAAATGAATCCCTTCAATTTTCAGAATTACAATATTAATTATTTTTCTTTGTATGCCGATGGTTTGCAAATACCGTCAAAACCTCTACAACCAGACTTCGCAGATGGAGATATGTACGTGGATGCGTACCACACACTATTTTCTGGTACAGGTATCCATTTTCTCAACGAGGGCAATTCTATTACACGTACAAATTATCCGCAGGGTAATTGTCTCTTTGCATTTGATCTTACGCCTGATCTCTCGGCCAACTGTAGTACCCATTGGAATCTTGTGAGACACGGTAGTGTGAGGATAGAAGTACGTTTCGCAACAGCCCTAACGTCAACGATTAATTGCATTGTGTATGCGGAATATGATAATGTGTTGGAGATCGACTCTTCCAGACAAGTAATTGTGGATTTTAGTGGCTAGATCGCAGGGCTTATAGAGGGGGAGGTGTCATATATCCACAGAACGTGCAATATTTGTCGTCAGTCTGTATTCAAAACTCGACGTGTTACGACGATTGAGGAGCACCATGAACATCGTCATTGATATACAGGGCCTGAAGGATAAATATAATCATTTTATACCTAAAGAAGTTGCCGTGGTCTCTATAAAGACGTCGTACCTAGCCCATTGGATTATATCACCACCCTACACTTATAACGTTCTACCACCTAGTGTAAAACGTCAAAACACCTGGTTACAAACCAATCATCATGGTATAGAGTGGTCCGAGGGCGAAACGCATTTACGCACAGTCGAGGCTTCGTTGAAAAAAATTGCAGTGCAGTCTGATCGCCTGTTTACACGTGGAGCTGATAAAGCGGCATATCTGACACAGCTAACGGATTGCTACGTTATAAATCTAGAAGAAGATGAAGACGACGATTCGTCGTTCCGTAATCTTCCCGAGAGCAACACCCGTTGTATATATCATGGCTTGCTGCGTAAAAATTGCTCGTTCACGTGTGCCCTCAACAACGCTGTGAGAATCAAAAAGTGGCTTTCTCATAACGATCGTTCCAGCTCCTTGTGGGAGTATAGAACCACGACAACCTGGAACATCGGCCTACTAGCTGTGGACCGCCGCGAGGAGGGGAAAACCACCGATATAAAAGCGCTCTAGTGTCTCTATAATCGTTGTCTATTATGAACACCGAGCAGCTTCTGCAGGCCCTACGCGGTATAAAGAGTCGTACTGTAGGTGTATACCCAGCAGATCGCATCCCTAAGGTGTGGACGAAACCAGCAGCGATTGTCGCCAATACCGATGGCCACAAGCAGCCCGGGGCCCACTGGGTCGCCATGTACGTCGATCGAAATGGACGCGGATGGTACTTCGACAGCTACGGACTACCACCAATCATCCCGCAGCATCTCCAGCGTCTCCGACAGAACTGCAGGTTCTTTAGCTACAACGCTATACAGCTTCAGGGTCCTGAATCACAGACTTGTGGACATTATTGTGTTATGTTTTTGCATTTCTTGTCTACAGGTCTTGGTATTAATATGTTTAGGAGTGCGTTTTCAACCGATTTAACACGAAACGATAAAATAGTGTATGACTACTACAATGAGTATATGAATAAGTGTAATGAATCTATTCCTTTGAAGAGTGTGCTCAACAAGGGCGCCGATGTAGGGTGTGGGTACCGTTACAATAATCTTAATACTTTTGGTAATAAAAACGCCTTGTCGTGCGTGCAAGGCTGTTGTTCACGCAGCCGCTAATTGTACTGTAATTGTGAGCTAAAAAATAAAGTGTATATATTTTTTTCAAAAAACGTGTATTCTTTGTTGACTCCTTCAGCGAGAAATTCAACGCCGTCTCAAATAGCCGTGATATAGGCACGTTCCATTCTCACGTGATCCCCCTATTTCTCGCTATCACTATGTCATATTAATTTCAACGCACGTGCAAAAACGCTGAGCTAAGCTTTCGAAGAATTCTGAGGTGACATCACCAAGGCGACTTACTAGCTTTTTTACAAAGTAAGCAAATGTTGCACCAATTAAATTCAGGATGCTTCTCACTGCATACAGAGTAGGGGGAATGGGTCTACCTGGTAGGGGGTCCGCTGTTTCTGCGCTCCTTGATAGACAGACATTGTTCTCAAATCTTCAAAGAAGTAAGCATCGCCAGCTGAAAGTACGTTTAGACGCCTTTTTGCAAGATATTGCAACGATTAAAGCAAAAATACGCGTGATATCAGAATTTCGTGCTTTAACGCTAAAACTGAAAAAACTCAAGTTGCACAATGGACTTCACACGAATCAACCAAGTGGGCCGTCTCGAGACGCTTCTCCCTGTCAAAAGATTGGCCGAGCTGGAGCTCGAGAAAGACTACCTTATCACCGACATCAAAATTGTCCAAACGAAATGGGGCGCGCGAATTGTCGTGGACGTGGACGGTACGTTTACATGCTATCTACCAACGAGGTTCGTCAAGGCTTTCGAAGAAGCGAACGAGCTGTTTCAACAAATGAGCCAGGCTGCGAATAGTAAAAATTTACTTATGCAGTACTACGGCACGAAATTCAACAAGATCGAGTTCAAAGCTGCTAAGGAATAATTATACATAGGTATGTACTTCAAACTCTGTATAAAACGTTTATGTTACTACACATATATACGAGTCTCTCTCACACCAAGTGTTAACTCTGTTCTCCATAGATAAATCAGTGTCTGATGAGAGAGAGAGGGCCAGAGAGAGCTGTGACGGGTATGGACCCAAAGAAGAAGAAGAAGAAGAAAAAGAAGCTAACGATTAAAAATCCTAATATTCACTATTTATTGTAAATGTATATATATATATATGTATGTGTGTATATCGATACGTAAAAACTTTATAATGCTACTTTATGAGGTCATAAGATTTAATAAAAAAAAGGGTTATAATATATATATTCTTGGTTTTGAATATTTATTGTAAACTTGTGGGAGTACGAGAGAGAGAGAGAGAGAGAGAGAGAGAGAGCGAGAGAGAGAATGTGTGCACACGCGCACTCGCTACAAGAGGCTTCCACATATGCTTAATATCATAACGATCCTCGGCGCAGAGACAGCGGCTCGGGCTGGCAATCCGAGGGTCTCGAGTTCGAGTCCCGCGCTTGCATCGGATTTTTTTAATTATAAAAGAAAAATAGCGAAAATAAAAGCAGCGTGTCACCATACCGACGCGCTCTGAAAAATAAAAAATGGCGGCAATGTAAGCAGCGCTCCACCATACCGACACGCTCCGAGAAAAAAATGGTTGAAATGTAAGTAGCGCTCCACCATACCGACATGCTCCGAAAAAATTTATATAAAAAAAAAAATATATATATATATATTGCCACGCCGATGGTGGGAGGGAATTCGGGGAAGCGGGGAGAGGGGGAAAGTAATAATTATGTTTAATATCCAAGAGAGAAAAAAATAAAAAATGACAAGTTTTATTCGATCTCCTTGACAGTGTAAAAAAAAAATAAATGATCGGCGGACTATCTCCGGGGCGATAGAAAAAAAAATATTATTCCAAAAAAAAACAGTTTTATACTTTGTAATTTTTGGGCGCCAGTTATTTTAAATAATTAAATAACAAAATAATGTATCACAACTGTGCTTAAAGGCTAGCTTATGGGAGGGGAAGGGTCGGACGGGATCTCAGGGGAAGGTTTTCCGACTCTATATGGCCTCTTAATAATTACCACTGGCTAATTTTGTACGTATTCGATATCTTGTGTCTTATATTTAAGAGTACTCGGCCTGTCGCAGGGAGAGGGGCCAAGCGGGGAAATGGGAAGATGTTTTGGTTTGGGAGTCGGCTGTGCCGAGGAAGGTCGGTCGTGTGGTGCTTGATCGCGCGATCGAGTGTTCTCGATCTTCTATTGTACGGTGTAAGGACGGGAGGGGGGTCAGGCGAGAAATGACCGTTACTCGGACTTATTATATTCGCTACGATAATTTATACAGCCGTCCCACACGACTTTGTAATACGAAAAGAAAACTCTGGCCAAAAAGCAAGGGATAGACGCAAGCAATACGAAAGGGGGGGGGATGCTCTATACAAGTCAACGCAAAAAAAGGGGAGATGGATTTTTATAAGTGTGCCGGTAATGATGGCCTGTGCAAACACTTACTTTCGGAAGACAGATTTTCCTCCTCGTTGTCCTGGCTCTTTCGTCTATGTCCTTTCCTCTCTTTATCCTCGCTCCGTATCCTCGAACACTCTCTCCTCGCACACTTTCACTCTCGTTAACGCTCTTTCCTTGAACTATCGCAACTCTATACTTTTCTCTCACTCCAATTTCTTCGACTTTAATTTTCTCTCGCTAATTATATTTCCCTAATTCTTCCGCTAATCGTCCTATTCGGTGGCTCGTCGCAAAGTGACGATCTCTCGCCTTTTTGCTCGTCCTCGGGGTCGATCATTGGGCAGCAGCGTCACGGGTTGGTAGGGGAAGGGTCAAGCGTTTGATCGATCTTTGATCATCGCGGCGGGATCTATCGGGACGGGCAGGTAAGTAGGTCGGTCGGTAATTTAGGTCAGTTGCTTATTGGGAGGTGTAATTGCGGGTAATGGGGATTTTTGGGATTGCCGTGCGCTGCTGCCATCTTCGTCCTTCCTTATCGCCGGTCAGCCGATGGATGGCGTCGTGGCGGGGACGGACGGGTGTATCTCCTTGGTAGTGACGGATGACTGAATGTGGTGTGTTGTGCGAGTGTGCGAGCTTCTGCGTTCCTTATTTGTATCTTCGTCGATGTCGGGACGTGGACGATGACGATGACGATAACGATGGGCTAGAGATTTCTTCGGGCCTGGCGGGCCGGTCCTCCTGACGTGTGTTGCATAGGCCGTACAATAAATGGGGAAAAGGAAGGGAAAATAAAATAATATTCTCTACTTGCCTTGTCTTTGGCCTGTCCGCGGGGACGGCTGCCTTTGGGACGAGCCGGGTGCAGGGGAGAAATTGTACAACGTTACAACACCCCCCTGCTGAAACGAGAGTACGTGTTTAAACGTACTCGAGCTAGTTAAATCAAATTTACATTGGTTACCCTGAAACGTTTATTGCACTCACTCATACTCTCACGCACGCAGACACACAAGCTCTCTCTAATATATGGCGCGAAAGAAAAAAAAATTTGTTTATCTGAAACAAAAGCAACTCAAAACAAGGAAAACAGATCGCAAGTGCCTGCACTTCGCAAAATTACCGGCACTTTGGGTCTAACTAAAATACTCCCTGGTGCTGCGTGCGGTCCCTCCTTGGACCTTGCTCTGAACTGGGGGTACGTGGCTCCTTTGCCGCGTATGTTACTCACTTTCTCGCATTCTTTCGTTCATTCACGGGTCATTCGTGAGTTATGCCTGTCAGGCATTACACGAGTCGGGGTCTAACAATTTGTACGGTCCTGGGAGGGGAGGTTCAAATTCTGCGTCTCGTACTTAGTCTGTCGGGATGTAAGGTAAGTTCACGGGCAAGGGATTTTATCGGAACTGGGAGTTTTACTGTGGGATGGTTCGGGTGAACCGGGGAGGTATAGGAGTGGGTCTTACGGAGGTGTTTGGGGGGGTTGACGGATCGTACTCGTGAGGGAAGGCGCATTATATGCGGCCTCCTTTCTGCGCAACTCGCCAAACGGTGTGACTGACATGTTGGGCAGGACCGCGTATCCTTGCCGCGCTGTCCGCACCGTCGGCAAAAGTACCCAAGGGGGTTTTCGCAGTCACGGTAACGGTGACCGACCTGGCTGCAGTTAAAGCATCGGCCAGGGTGGTCCGAGCGGGTGTTCGGAGGGAAATTTGAAGGGGGATATTTTGCGGCTACGTCGCGATAGCTGCGGACGGGACGGGGGGTCTTAGGGGTTGTTGGCAGACGTCTTGGGGCCGGACGGGGTAAGGAAGGCGTTATTGGCGGTGGTTCAGGGGTAGTTGGGGTAGAGGCTTTACGGGGACGGGGAGCCGGCGCAGGCATTACCGCTTGCGTAGCTTGTGTAGGAGGGGAAGGCGATGAAGAGGGTTGATAGGGGCTTTGCGTGGCTTCTTCGGCCGTTGGAGGGGATTTTTGGGTCCCCCAGACAGTCCTGGGAGGAGCTTGGGGGATGTGAACGTCTTGTTCAGGAGCGAAAGGAGGTTCGCAGGGGAATTTTGGGGTGTAAGGGGATAGTGGGGGGATGTAAAGAGGGGTGAGCGGCTCCAGAATGTTTTGTTGGGGGTATGCGGGGGGCATTGATGCGGAGCAGCCCAGGTATTCCGCTAATTCGTTATCGAGGGAGTAGGGAAGGGATATGTTGGACTCGTCGTCCACGGGGTTCCATGGTACAGCGAGGGAGGGGTACATTCGTCGAGTCTCGTAACGTATGAGTCTGTCACGTAAGTCGGTCTCTGATCCACTCGAGTTAATTCGTGCTGAAAGGCACATCCTTAGGAGGTCGCTAATGTCATGTATGTCGTTGATTTTTCTTTTTATTTCATGGAATGGTTCTAAGGATCCGTATGCAGGCTTGGGTCTAATGGGGAATAGGGATTGACCCTGCGAGCTGTGAACAATGGGGGAGGTGATGGTGGTGGTCGTAACAGTCACGGCAGTCGTGCATGGCGTCAGGAATATTCGGTCCATGGTATATGTCGGAATACACGGGCCAATTACACAAATATTCACTCAAGAAAAGAATTGTAACTCGAAATATTCGGCGAGAAAGGAGCAACGTATGCCCTACGCTGCGTGTGGAACGGTGTAAATATCCTGACAAAAAAACGGAATAACAAAAATATTCGCAATACTCAGGGAAAAAAAAATGTTTTAATCCGGGTACTCAAAACTCACAATACTCAAATACTCAAAAAAAAAAAAAATCGGAATACTCGGGGAAAATTCGTCGCAAGATTCAAGACGAAAATAGTCGCAATATAGCTAGGGGTATTCATAAAAAAAAGTAAGTGGGGGATTTTCCGATATAGCCAGTGGTGGGCACTAATAATAAAGGGAGAGGAAGCAGCAGTACGGAAGCGCAGCGCAAAAACAAAAAAAAATTTTTTATCGTATCTCAATGGGCTCTACTCTCGATAATCCCACGGTTTCGAGGACAAAGAGAAAAAAAAAATTGTCGAACAAGGAGGAAAAAAAAAGGTTCTCAAAAAAAATTCACTCAAAAAAAAAAAAAAATGTTTGCTCCAAAAAAAAAAAGAATAAGTTCTCAAACAAAAATTCTTACAAGAACTAGGGTTCTCCACGGGGATACAAAAAAAAAAAATTCTCAAACGCAAAAAACAATTCTCAAACAGACAAATTCTCCAACTCGGGGGGGGGGGGGGGGGGGGGGGGGGGGGAATCACAATCCAACTCGAACTCAATTGAAAAAAAAAAATAATTAAATGCTGAAAGAACAGGGCATAAGAATAAAAACAACTCTCGACCAAAATTTTGTTCGGACAGAAAAAAAAATTCTCGAACTCAAAAAAAATTTCAACCTTATTAAGTTTCATAGAACAAAAAAAAAAAAGAATATTCCAGGTCTTAAAAAAAAGGTAGCAGAAAAAGGAACTTTCGTAACGGGGGCGGGGGGAAGAAGCTATTCTCAAACAATTCTTCAAACAAACAAAAATGTTATTATTCTCAACCAACAACAAAAATTGTGCTGCCGACGGCTTCCGTTTGCGCTATTTTGAACACGGGGGGGGGGGTTATTTTTCGGGCCCCACGTTGGGCGCCAATTTGCCACGCCGATGGTGGGAGGGAATTCGGGGAAGCGGGGAGAGGGGGAAAGTAATAATTATGTTTAATATCCAAGAGAGAAAAAAATAAAAAATGACAAGTTTTATTCGATCTCCTTGACAGTGTAAAAAAAAAATAAATGATCGGCGGACTATCTCCGGGGCGATAGAAAAAAAAATATTATTCCAAAAAAAAACAGTTTTATACTTTGTAATTTTTGGGCGCCAGTTATTTTAAATAATTAAATAACAAAATAATGTATCACAACTGTGCTTAAAGGCTAGCTTATGGGAGGGGAAGGGTCGGACGGGATCTCAGGGGAAGGTTCTCCGACTCTATATGGCCTCTTAATAATTACCACTGGCTAATTTTGTACGTATTCGATATCTTGTGTCTTATATTTAAGAGTACTCGGCCTGTCGCAGGGAGAGGGGCCAAGCGGGGAAATGGGAAGATGTTTTGGTTTGGGAGTCGGCTGTGCCGAGGAAGGTCGGTCGTGTGGTGCTTGATCGCGCGATCGAGTGTTCTCGATCTTCTATTGTACGGTGTAAGGACGGGAGGGGGGTCAGGCGAGAAATGACCGTTACTCGGACTTATTATATTCGCTACGATAATTTATACAGCCGTCCCACACGACTTTGTAATACGAAAAGAAAACTCTGGCCAAAAAGCAAGGGATAGACGCAAGCAATACGAAAGGGGGGGGGATGCTCTATACAAGTCAACGCAAATAAAGGGGAGATGGATTTTTATAAGTGTGCCGGTAATGATGGCCTGTGCAAACACTTACTTTCGGAAGACAGATTTTCCTCCTCGTTGTCCTGGCTCTTTCGTCTATGTCCTTTCCTCTCTTTATCCTCGCTCCGTATCCTCGAACACTCTCTCCTCGCACACTTTCACTCTCGTTAACGCTCTTTCCTTGAACTATCGCAACTCTATACTTTTCTCTCACTCCAATTTCTTCGACTTTAATTTTCTCTCGCTAATTATATTTCCCTAATTCTTCCGCTAATCGTCCTATTCGGTGGCTCGTCGCAAAGTGACGATCTCTCGCCTTTTTGCTCGTCCTCGGGGTCGATCATTGGGCAGCAGCGTCACGGGTTGGTAGGGGAAGGGTCAAGCGTTTGATCGATCTTTGATCATCGCGGCGGGATCTATCGGGACGGGCAGGTAAGTAGGTCGGTCGGTAATTTAGGTCAGTTGCTTATTGGGAGGTGTAATTGCGGGTAATGGGGATTTTTGGGATTGCCGTGCGCTGCTGCCATCTTCGTCCTTCCTTATCGCCGGTCAGCCGATGGATGGCGTCGTGGCGGGGACGGACGGGTGTATCTCCTTGGTAGTGACGGATGACTGAATGTGGTGTGTTGTGCGAGTGTGCGAGCTTCTGCGTTCCTTATTTGTATCTTCGTCGATGTCGGGACGTGGACGATGACGATGACGATAACGATGGGCTAGAGATTTCTTCGGGCCTGGCGGGCCGGTCCTCCTGACGTGTGTTGCATAGGCCGTACAATAAATGGGGAAAAGGAAGGGAAAATAAAATAATATTCTCTACTTGCCTTGTCTTTGGCCTGTCCGCGGGGACGGCTGCCTTTGGGACGAGCCGGGTGCAGGGGAGAAATTGTACAACGTTACAATATATATAAAGTAGTGTGCCCTATGGCGACTCGCCCCATCCCCTCTCCTCCCCCCGCGCACCTCTTCCCCCCGCACCCACGACCGACCGAGCCACGGACTCGGAGGCCGCGGAGTGGGGGAAAAGGAGTGGGGATAGGAGTGGGGATAGGAGTGGGGGTGGCCATAGTGCGCACCCTACTACTCTCGGAGGGTAAAATATTAGTGTGTAACGCGCGTGTTACCATCAGATGTAGTGCTCGACATACCGCCCACCAAATTAGCGCAGGTAATTTTGGGATCAGAATCGGAGGTTACAGGCAATTTGCAAAGTTTCGCGATCGGTCGTTTGAAATTTCCGCTGGCTGTTCTCACGGTTACCACTCTGATCAGGCCATCGCTGCCGGGATGCAACTCGACGATCCGTGCGAGTTTCCATTTGAGCGGGGGGAGCATTTCATCCTTTATGACGACGAGATCGTTGATCTGCAAACTATCTTTAGTCGTTTGCCACTTAGTGCGGGATTGAAGAAGGCTGAGATATTCAGCCGCCCACCGTTTCCAAAAGTCTTGTCGGATGCGTTGAATCAGTTGCCAGCGATTTAGTCGATTCGTTGAAATGTCTGTCACGTCGACATCCGGAAGACTAGTAAGAGTTTCCCCTATCAAAAAATGTGCTGGCGTGAGGGGTTGGAGATCCGTCGGATCCGATGACATCGAGGAAAGAGGCCTGGAATTTAAGCAAGCCTCGATTTGAATTAAGGCCGTGCTTAATTCTTCGAATGTGAAGAGTGCGTTGCCCATGACTCTTTTAAGGTGGTATTTGCAAGATTTCACACCCGCTTCCCATAGACCTCCCATATGCGGAGTATGAGGCGGGAGAAATTTCCACTCGATATGCTCGTTTGCGAACAGGTCGCCAATGCTTTCGTTTACTTGGGATTGCACGAACTGATAGACTTCTCGTAGCTCTCGGTTTGCGCCAACGAAATTGGTGCCGTTGTCGCTCCATATTGTGCGAGGCCTTCCTCGTCGACCGATGAAGCGCCGCAAGGCGGCGATGAAGGCGGCAGTAGTCAATTCGGTTGTTGCTTCGAGGTGTATGGCCTTCGTCGAAAAGCATACAAACAATGCGATGTACGACTTATTCGTTTTCCGTCCGCGACCTTTATTGACGAGCGTTGTGATTGGACCTGCAAAATCGACGCCTATTATGGTGAAGGCGCGAGTCGGATTCACTCTGTCGCTCGGCAGAGATCCCATGATTTGCGTAGACGCTATCGGCTTGTTTCTGGCACACCAGGTACACGAGCGACACACTTGACGTGCCAAGGCTCGACCTCTGAGGGGCCAGTACTTCTCCCGTATCGATGATAATAGGAGGAGTTGGCTCGCGTGAAGTAGACGACGATGTTCTCGTTCGAACAGCAGTCTTGAAAGGCGAGTTCCAGATGGCAAGACTATAGGATGCTGGCGACTGAACGTCAACGACGCATGCTGCAAACGGCCGCCCACCCTGAGGACGCCGCGATCGTCGAGAAACGGGTTCAAATATGTGACCTTGCTAGATCTTGGTAGACTAGCCCCGCCTTGCAACGTTGAAATTTCTTTGGCGAATTCGGCTGTTTGCGTGTGTTTGATAATGCGAATATGAGCGTTTTGCAATTCGGTTACCGATAGTCGACCGAAGATCCGTTTGATAGGTTCTCTCTTGAGGTTCACGATGATTCGTAGACAGTAGGCCAACACTCGTTCAATTTTTGTGAGCGATGAGAAGCTGTTAATTAACTCTTCAATGATTGATGGTGTTTCGTTGACGAAATTGCAGGTGCGAGTATCCTTGCGCTCTTCCTCGCTAGCCGTTGTGACTACGTCGTTCGGAGCGCCATCATCGTTGCCGTTGTGTACTGTTGGGAGCTTATTTTGAAGCCACGGAGGCCCTGACCACCACAGTTGTGAATCGCTGAGCTCACGTGGACTGGTCCCACGGGATATAAGATCCGCTGGATTTTCGTTGCCTTTGATGTGAGCCCAATGTATAATTGAAACTAGTTCGATGATTTCCGAAACTCGATTCGCCACGAACGTTTTCCACCTCGAGATGTCACCGCGAATCCAGCATAGGGCGACCATGGAGTCTGACCATGCCTGCAGACCGTCGATTTTTACTCGTAAGCTCTGTAGAACACTCGCCATCAGTCGTGCAAGGAGAACCGCGCTGCACAGCTCCAGTCGAGGTATTGACATTGATTTGATAGGGGCGACTCGAGATTTTGAGCACAGCAATCTCGCTGTAAGTGCTCCATTCTCGTTTTCTGCTTGAACATATAAGCAAGCACCGTACGCCTCCTCGGAAGCGTCGCAAAAACCTTGTAAAAACAATCTCGTCGGTTTATCGTACAGGATAACTCGTCTTGGGATGTGTAGCGTCTGTATTGCATCCAAATCCTGCTGAAACTGTTCCCATTTTTCGCCAAATGGGGTTGGAAGACTCTGGTCCCAATTGCAATGGATTCGCCACGTTTCTTGCATTCGAAGCTTGGCTGATGTCAAAATTGGACCGATCAAACCGAGCGGGTCGAAAAACTTACTGATGGCTGATAGGACTTGCCGTTTCGTAATTGCTGTTTCGGTGCGTTGGACAGAAAATTGAAAATTGTCGTCGTACGGGCTCCACTCAAGCCCGAGAGCTTTGATGGTGTCGTTCGAATCGATGATAAGAGTAGAGGCTTCCCCCTTTCGATCCGAAGGTATGTGAGCTACAACTTCGGGGCTGCTAGAGCACCATTTGGGCACCTCGAAGCCGCCCGTTTGAAGTAAATCTGTGAGTTGTTGTTGTATCGCGACGGCACCTTGGACGTCGCTAGCTCCTGTCATGATATCATCTACGTACATTTGATCGAGAATCACTCGTGCGGCGATAGGGTATTCTGTTGCCTGCTCCGCGAGTTGTTGTACGCATTTAATCGCTAAATAAGCCGAACTCGTTTGACCGTATGTGACGGTGTTCAATGTGAACTCTTGTATAGGTTTATCTCGACCTTCTCTCCATAATATACGCTGATAATCGCGATCCTCGGGATGCACGATTATTTGTCTATACATTTTTCGTAGATCACCCGTCAGCGCGATATTATGAAATCGAAAGCGCGTGATTATTTCAATTAAGCTACTCTGTAGATTAGGCCCTACGTGAAGCACATCGTTTAATGATACTCCGGAGTCCGTTTTACTCGATGCGTCGAATACCGTACGCAGCTTCGTGCTGCTGCTTGCTTCTTTAATCACGCCGTGATGCGGTAAGTAGACTACTGGACATTGAGTGACTTGTGGGGTGTTATTAGAATGTGACATGTGGTCAAGCTTCTGATATTCATGCATGAAGTCTACGTATCGCTCTCGCAATGTAGGATTTTTGGCGAACCTGCGCTCTAATTGCTACAGCCGCCTGTTTGCTATTTCTCGCGATAGACCTAGCTGACTTGGAGTATCTCGGAAAGGCAGTCGTACTATGAAACGACCGTTGTTATCTCGAATCGTTGTTCGTTTAAAAAAGTCCTCGCACTGTCTTTCTTCTGCTGAAACCGCTCGTCTCGTCTCCGAATGTATATTTTCTATCTCCCAGAATCTTTCAAGATTTTTATTTAAAGTTTCGCAATGTTCGTGCGAGCAATGAAGTGTTGCGATTGCACTGCTAGTGCGCATTAAACTCGTAGTGTGAGTGAACGCGATGGATCCCGCGACAACCCATCCGATCTTTGTATTCTGCAATATTGGCAGACCTTGTCCGAGATCGATTGTTTGTGTCTCTATTAAATCAAAGAAGAATTCCGCGCCTATAAGCATGTCGATTTCGCTTGACTTATGAAACTCGATATCTGCGAGCTTAATATTCGACGGAACTTGTATTGCATTACGTTCGATTTCTACAGAAGGTAGCCTTTTGCTGATTGTCGGTACGACTAGACAATGCGCGTTTATTTTGTAATTTGAGTATCGAGATTGCACGACGACGTCGCAACTATGAGCTACCTTGGTCTCCATCGTATTTAATCCGGTAATAATATCCGAAGTTCGCTTTCGTTTTATGCCTAGTTTAGTGCACGCCGCTTGCGTTATAAAATTAGCCTCGCTTGCGCTATCTAAAAGGATACGTATGGCTACCATGGTTCCATTGAAATGCGTAGCGTTGACCATCGCCGTGGCCATGACAACGTGATGCCTCTTAGGGTTATTCGATGCGTGGTGCACCGACACGTTGCTCGCCTTGCCGCTTGCCGCCAAGAAGACGTCTGTGTTTTGGGTAACACCGCCTTCGCTTGAATCCGAACGATGCAGCAACGTATTGTGACGTTTTGAGCATTCCTTGCACGATGACATACGGCATGCCTTGACCGAATGGTTGTTTCGAAGACAATTGATACACAAGCCCATTCGCGTGACTTCTTTGTATCTCGCGTCGACCGACATTGCCAAGAATTTGTCACATTGATATAGGAGATGATTTCCTTGACACAGGAAGCATCTGCCGGCCTCTACTGAGGTTGTGACCGTAGTTTTATCGGTGTATGTTGTTCTCCCTTTAGCACGAGCTTTAAAGGAATATTTTTCAGCTTCGGTCTTATTCGTGATCTCCTTTTGTTTCGACCTCGCCTCGATGCGCTCTAGTATTTGACACCGTGTTTGCAGAAAATCTGTCATGTTGTCCAACGTCACGTTGGCTGCGTTTCCGTGCTGCTCCCATGCACGTAACGTACCGAGGTCCAACTTCGATTCGATCATATGTATGATCAGCTCGTCCCAACGATCTGTTGGCAGCTCCATCGATTTCAGGATTCTCAAATGTTTTAATGTGTAATCGATCAATTCTCGAATAGCACTCGATGATTCTTTTTCGACTCTCGGCATTGTGAAAAGGCATTGAATATGCCGCTTTTTAATTGCCCTTGGGTCTTCGTAGCGTTTCGTTAACAGATCCCAAGCGACCGTGTAATTGTTGTTTGTCAATTCAATTGACTCGATTATTTTTGCAGCAGGTCCCGAAAGCGATGTAATCAAATATTGAAATTTCTGAATCCCAGAAATCGACTCGTTTCGATGGATCAGTGACTGGAATGTCTCCGAGAAGCGTTTCCATTCTTCTATGCGACCGTCGAACGTAGGGAGATTAACCACGGGTAATTTCACGTTCGGGTCATTGCGTGTCGCGTTTCCTTCGTCTGAAAATCGTCGTAATAACTCAGTTTGCTGCGTGACGAGCTGTGCTATGGTGTCGTTGCTCACTGTCGACCATGCCCCTGACACTGGCTCGCAGTTCTTATACGATGTACGAGATTATACGAGATTGCGTTTTGTAGCCACATTTTAGTTTTATCAATCGCCACCGTGTAGCGCTGGCTGTTACCTGCTCGCCATGATGGCCGCGTATGCATAGCGTCCGTAGCGTCAACAGTGTACATTGCGTTTATATTTATGACACATCGTTGACTGAATTTGTGAACTGAAAAAGTGAATATTGTAAAGTGTGGTGGATTTTATAAAGAGAAGAACTGAATATTTTATATGGCGAAATGCCGACGTGTATTGTTCCCGGCTGTACTTCGGGATATAAATCAAATTTCGAAAAAGTCCATTTTTTTACTATTCCGAAAGACACTGATAGTGCGAAATTGTGGAAAATAGCTCTAAAACGCACAGACAATTTTGTCAAAAGTGGAAGTGCTGTTTGTGAAAAACATTTTAAAGAGAGCGAAATACTTTGGAAGCGGGAATTGCTTGGCACTGATGGTCAAGTGCTCGGAGTGGTATGCTTACATATGTGTTTTGTTTTTTCCTAACATCCCAATGTTGTTATGATTAATATTGTTACGTACGGGATTCCGTCGTAATATATTATTATTATTTATAGTCGAGTTGTCAGGAGACCCGACTTGTGGGTTCTGTCTATTTTAAAGCGGCGTAACGCACCTCACCTTTTTCGTGTGTGTGTGTGTGTTTATCGTTGTGTATAGCCCCGACCTGCTGACGTGGTGAATAGCTGGAGTCGACGGGAAGGTCGGTCGCGACGGTCTTCTAGGCCGTCGAGATAAGAAGGCGCAAGATGGCTGTTAGCTGTTTATTTGTTCGAATATGAGCACGAGCGTAGCAGCTTACATGTATACTAAGCGCTGCCACTACGCTTGCTGTTTCGCAGAGTCGGCAAGGAGGCGAGCGCTCGGATTGCGTCTCGGCTCGTTAGACTCGTACGCGTTGCCTCGTTTATAAGAATGATATTTCAACAGGATAGGAATGATATTTAATCTCGAAATATTCCGACGCGCAATGCCGCTAAGGTAATTGACGCGGTACAAATATATTTCGAGTGACGTGAAGCGCCGCTAAGGTTTGCTTTCGCGTATAGAGTTCTTAACTGGTTTAATGGGTTTCCCGAACTCGATGTTACACTCGCGAGACTCTAAGTACGCGAGATGTACTTGCCCTAAGGAACGAGTTCGATCGACCGGTGGATGCGTCTGCCAAGACGGAGGTATCAATTAAGACTGGCTATGATTTGATCGAACGAGATCCTCGTTACCGTGGGCGAGGGCGTCGGGGGAGTCTCGCGAGGGCGACAGGAAGTGTCGGGTTGCTCACTGGGATTCGAATGTCTCTGATTTTGATGAGGTTAGCGTGAGAATCGATGTTAAATTAGCTGACTCCACGGCGCGTGGCATCGCGAGGTGAGTTCTCATGGAAGTTTCCGCGGTGAGGCGAATTGCCTTGCCGGATTTGATGATTCGGCGGCACGTGCAGTTGCGGAGTTCTCTGGTTGCTTATTCCCAGGCCGAACGGTCCGTAACAGCCCTCCCTTCTTAGACGGAACGTGGCACCCATGGTCCTCGCTTCCGCCGTATTGCCGCGGCTGCTGTGCAGTGCTTGCCGATCGGGTTACCATCCGCTTCCGTAGTTTGCTGGGGGCTATGTCTATAAAACTGTGATTTGCGTTTCGCCTTCATCACTTTGGACGAATTAGTGGAGGTAAGTGTTGCTGGCTGTAATACGTCGAGTTGTTCCTGGTTGAGTGATTTCGAATGGGGTTTTATTATTATATATATATTTTTTTTTTTTTTTTTTTTTTTTTTTTTTTCAGGTTGCAAACTGACGATAGAGAGGAAAAGAGCATTTGAAGATGGCCAGTTCTGGATTTAATTTTGGTGACCGTCGTGTGCGGATTCTCACCCCGGCGGAGATAAATTTCCGCGCCGTGTATGGACGTTTGCCCGGCCCTGGAGACGTGTTGGAGTGTGTGTCCATGCCGGAACGTGATGATGGCCGGTCCGCAGCGCTTGCCGAGTTCCGGGCGGCGTTTGGTCGGTCTCCCGTGGGATACGAGTCCGTGGAAGGGCATACGACGTCCTCTGGGGTGTACTATCCGCCGGGTACTATCATCCGGCCAGCGGGGGCGAGCGACTCGGAGGATGATGACTTTTGGGAGGCGTTTCGGCCGTTGTCTCCAGTCGTACCCGCCGGTGGGTCGGAGGTCGGCGGGCGTGAGCCCGTAAGGGGGCATATGACATCCCCTGTGTTGTCGTATTCGCCGGTGACCGCGAGCGACTCTGACGATGCCGATTTCTGGGAGGCGCTACGGTCGTGGTCTCCCGTTGTTTCCGCCGGTGGTTCGGAGGTCGTCGGCGAGTGTGGGTGTTGGTCTCCGCGTTCTCCGCTCGGTCGACCGAGAGACCCCTTTGACCTGGTGGACGCTTCCGATGAGTGGTGGGCGTCGGGCGAGGGATTCGATTCCGGCCCTTGGCGGTGTGAGCTGCCCCACTCCGGCTTCCCTGATTCCTCCGATGACGGTTCCGGGGACTCCCGTGGCTCGGCGGCTCCGGCTGGGCGGCTTGTTAGTCGTTATTGTGATAGTGAGATATTTTTGTGAGAGGAGTAAAATTTAATGTGAATTTGTAAGGGAAAAGAACGGAAAATTGTATTTGTATTGGTTATCGGGTTTGTAAGGGGAACGGATGCGAGAGGAAAAAGGAGAGGAAAAAAAGAAAGAAAATAAACATCGGTTTTTATGTTATTCGGTGTGTCTGTGTTCCTTATTTTGTGTTGTCCCTTTTTTTTTTTTCTTTTTTTTTTTTTTTTTTTTTTTTTTTTTTGCTAAATATTGATTTATTCGTGCTGTTTAGATCACTTGTCTCAAGGGAAATATCGCAGAAATGGCTGGATATCTATTTGCATATAGACAGGTTACAAGGTTAATTACCAATTTATTAATAGAGAAGTTATCAATCTGTCGATCTGTTATCGGCTAGATGTTACTAATTTGGTTCTAATGAATCCGATTTGTTAACCATTAATATTCATCGCGTAATCTTTATTGTCGATAAATATCGTTTATTTTATCGTTTATTTCGAAGGAATTCGAATCTTCACTTTTTGGACTATTTGATGTTTGGTCTGATGATTGTCTGGGATGTTTTGATATCTCCGATTATTGCATCAGATTTACCTTCCCTGCGAATATGGTGGAGAGCTGTGACGCTCCTGAGTAATTACCCCCTTTTTTTTTTTTTTTTTTTTTTTTTTTTTAGTAGCAGGTAACGTCTGAGACGAACGCTGCATTGGCGATGGCTGTTGTCTCTGCTGCCCCGTTGTGTGTCGGTAGTGTGGGGGCTTGCCTAGGTGGTTCTGCAGGGATCGTCAGTGCTGTTTGTGTTGGCTGCAAAGGGTACGAGATTACTCGTGTTCTTTCTTGCTGTTGCAGTGTTTTCCGGGTTAGGTGTCGTTGGGGGCTCGTTCGTCGGCATTTCGCATACAGCGCTATAACAATTGCTGCGATGACTAGTAATGACAGTCCTCCGGAACCCGTGTACATCGCGATATTCGTTGTTCGTTCGCCACGGTGTAGGTGTTTTTGCGTCTCTACTTCCCTTTCGATATCGGCTAGGCTTTTTGCGTTGTTGGAGTTGTCCCAGTTGTTATTGGCGCTGGAGTTTATCTTGGGTATGATCCTCTCTAGGATCGGGAGCGTGGCTTCCTTTTCCGCGCTGTTTAGCAGCGATGTGATGTCTAGCGTTGCTATTGGTGCGTAGGTGTATGTATTTTTTGTGACGATGGTTTCTTGCGCGGTGAGGCGTGTAGATCCCGTGGAGGCGGTGCATCCCGGCGTAAGGTGCAGGATGCCTGCTCCTTCCAGGGGTTCGCTGCCGATTTGGTCGTTTTTTCGTGTGATTTTGATTTCTATCGGTTTAATGGTGGAGTATATCCAGCTATTTGTTGTTTCTAGCCGTTTCCAGAACATGTTCTTGGTTGAAATCACCCTTACGTCGCATGGTCGCCAATTAATGTCCTTATCTTGCGTGAGGATTTCGATTTCGCACGTTTTCCTCTCGCTGGTTGTAAATAAAGGCAACGTAAGTTGGCAGAGATGTTGATGACGGTGCAATTTGCAGCGGCTGAGGTAGTCTTGTGTGGGTAGGATATAGTATCGGTTGTCGGGCGTTAGGGCAAGGTGCGCCACGGTTGGTTGTATGAAGGTTGAGATGGTGGCGTTTCTGATTTTTTGTGTAACGGGGCAGGGATGCCCCTTGTAAAGGATGAAAGGTTTGTTATCGAGTAAGGGGATCTCGATTTCTATTATCAGCCTTCCTTTGCTATAGGCGAGCGATATCGTGCTTACGTCGTTTAAGGACTCGGTGTGTAGTTCTGTTTCTGTGAGTGGGAATTCGAAGGGCGTGCTTGATTTGATTTGGTTTGCGGCGGTTATGAGTTGCCGGGGCGAGAGGATTGCGGGGTGAATCGTGCCCTTCTTCGCGAATAGCACGGCCGTGGTGAGGATTGTTATGCACATTCGGTAATCCGCCACTTGTCGTTCCATTTCTATTATCCAGCGGGTGACGAGTTCTCGATACTCTAGTGCTCGTGTAAATTTATGTTGGTCGATCATTTCCTTCGCCATTTTGTTTGCTTGTTCGGCCAGTGCTGCCGTGCGGTTGGTAATTGCGGAGAGGTCCTTGTGGATATCGTGGAATTCAGTCTTTAGGATGTGTGTTTGATTTCCGACTATTTCTGCTAGGTGATGTTGGGCTGCGTGCACCTTATCGATTTCTTTATTGTAGTATTCGGCGTCTTCTTCGTTTAATGTTCCGAATAGTGTTCTACTTAGTGATCCGATGAATCCCAAGGGGGCGGACCTTTTTTGTGTCCGCGTGTTGGTTGGGATACTGCCTACAGTATTTTGGAGAATTTCGGCGAATTTGTCCGTGTCGTCGAGAGTTGCTTGCAGGCGTGCGGCGAGGTCGGAGTGTGTACAGTCGCTGAATTTTAGTTTTTCACAGTGCATTTTAACAGTTTTGAAATGTTCGGTAATCTCGGGTTTCTGTTCGAGGAATTTTTGAATTTCTACTGATGTTATCAGTTTCCAAGTGGTGTGGTAAATTCGGATCGTTCCCACATTTTCGAAGAATATGCCGGGGTTGTGGTTGATCGGTGTTACCCAGTAGTTTGTTGGTGTAGGATCGACTGCTTGTGCATGTACCAAAGTTATTCTGGCGATGATTGATAAGAGGACCCCGAAGTGGCGTGTCTCCATTTTTGCTCGGTTTTCTGGAAATAGTTGGGTGGTTGAGTTAGTCCCGTTTTTTTATATTATTTTTTTTTTATATTTCTTTTTTTTTTTTTTTTTTATTTTTTTTATTTTTTTTTTATTTCTTTTTTATTATTATTTTATTATTATTATTATTATTATTATATATATATATATATATATATATATATATATATATATTTTTTTTTTTTTTTCTTTTTTTTTTCTTATGCTGGTTTGGGTTTCGGCGGTCGGCCGCGTTTTTTGGGTGGTTCTGGCGCCGGTGGGTTGCTAGCGTCTACGTGGGCGGTTTTGATCTTGTCCAAGTGGGTCAGCGTTGTGTTTCCATTGCCTTTGTCGATTAGGGCAGTATTTCCGTCTAGGATTTTTAGAATGTGATACGGGCCGACGTAGTTGGGGTCGAATTTGCCTTGCTTCGGCTCGCGGAGCGCATAAATGGCGTCTCCAGGTTGGTACGTTACTGCATTTAGTCTTTTATCGTGGCGGATTTTTGCTGACTCTTTATTTTTGTTCAGGTTGTTACCGCCTACTTCTGCTATCTCGTCGAGTCGTTTCACGAGGTTTGTCACATACTCTGTCGTCGTGGGCAGGTCTTCTTTTAGGGGTGGGGTGGACGGTGTCTTCATTAGTTTCCCGTATGCCATCTCGTATGGCGTGAACCCTGTTGATTCGTGCACTGCAGCGTTGTGTGACTGCATGGCGTATGGTAAGACGTCGTCCCACTCCACCTCCCTTTTGAGATAGTGTTTCACGTAGTCGGCAATTCCTTGGTGACTGCGTTCCAACGTCCCATTGCTTTGGGGATGGTACGTTGTCGCTTTCACGTGGTGTATTTTCTTCTCTTTCAGGAAATCCTCCATGCGGCTGCTGACGAAGCATTTGCCATTGTCGCTCAAGATGTACAGTGGAGTCCCGTGTACTGTGAAGTATTCTCGATCGAGAATTCTGATAATCGTTTGACTCTTCATATCGGGTAGAGCGAAAGCCCTAGCGAATTTCGTCAGCAAGTCGATTGTTGTTAATACAAAACGATTTCCGCGTTTCGTCAAAGGCAAGGGGCCGAGTATGTCGAGGGCGATCTTTTCCCATGCTGCCACAGGTGTGTCGGTAATTACCATTGGTTCTCTGGTTTTTATTCTAACCAGTTTGTGTTGCTGGCAGCTATGGCAACATCTTACGATGTTTTGAACGTCCCTTTTCATGCCCTTCCAGTAGTATCGCTGTCGTAGTCGCTCGTAGGTTTTTCTTGCTCCCTTGTGGCCTCCGATGTGATCGCTGTGCCATTCCTTGATGATTGTATTGCGTTCTGGGTCTGGCGGTGTTTGAATCTCGTTGGTGCAGATGGTTATTTCGCAGCTGATTGCGGAGAGGGCGTTCTTGAGTATCCGTTTGAACGTTGGTATTGGCAGGCCGTCGTGTCCATCTCCGTTGGCGGCGATACGCAATTTGTGGTGGTTGTGTTTTGTAAGCGATCGTCTTAAGTTTTCGGCGGCTGTTTCGAGGTCGGCGAGGGTCATTGTATCAAAGTAGTTTTTGGTAGCTGTGAGGCTTATGGTTTTTTGTTTCTTGCTTTGTGACTCTATTGCGTCTTCTACCTTTGATCGTCGCATGATATCGTCGGCGTCGATGTAACCAAGGTCGCGTAATTGATTCCCTATGGGTGTCGTCATGATACCGTCCTTTGAGATGAAGTGTACGAGCGTGCCTTGGCCGGTTGTTAGCTGATCGGGTTTTATCTCGATCCGACATAGATTGGTGTGATGGTCTTCTTCGGGGTCGCTGCTGGAGTTGCCAAGCTCGTCCTCTTCCGATGATGACGATGATGATGATGATGCTGATGATGATGACGATGCTGATGATGATGATGGTGGCGATACCAACGGTGGCCCATTGGTTGCTGGGTGTTGGTTTTCTTTTCCTTTCGATGGTAGCTCGTTGTTGGTTGTTTCGTTGTTAGGCTCGGCAGGCGGTAATGAAAATCGTACTCTGCGTGGCGTCGAACCGCACGCAGGTTTTTCTCCCTTCGTAGGAGTTGGCATCATCGATATTCGAGTTGATGCTCGTATTTCCTGCCGCTGAGTAGGGCAGTTTCCACTGATCCGACTGGAGTTTTGCCTTTCGACGGGTTGTGTCGTGGTCTGGGCATTATCCTTGGTCAGCGATTTCTTGAAGGTGTCCGTAATTCTTTGTGATGTTTGTGGGCTGTCGCAGAGCTCCCTTTCAATTATCTCCCGTCGCAGCAGTGTCATTTCCGCGTCGCTGCATGACGAATCGTCGTCGAGTATTGAACTCGTATCCATCGGAACCTTTCGGGGCGGCGGTAAGCTCCCTGATAGTCGTCTGAGCCGTCCCTTCGCCTCTTCCAAGGTCAGCGCGTTAGTGCCCTGTTGGAGGGCGAGCGATGTATCGTACCGATATCCGTGAGGGTCGGATTGGGTCGATGTATCGGTTTCTGCGGTGGTGTCGGCTGTGACCTCGATAGATTCGTTAACGTTGCTGAGGTCCGGTATCGGGAGGATGCTGTGACGCTCGTTCCCTTCGACGGTTTCTTCGTCGCTCGGTGATTCTTGGAGGCTGGGGTCATCGTAAGCCGCGGTGGTAGCCGCTCGGCCCCGGTCGCGAATCCGGCTGGCGATGGTGCTCTCGTCGGGGTTCCGCTGTAATATACCTTTGACCTTGAACTCCTCGTCGTCACGAGGGGTCACTGGTAATGTTATTGCTGGATTCCTTGAGAGTGCGTCGGCGTTCAGATTCGTCTTGCCCTTTTTATAGGTGACGTCGTATTCGTACTCCTCGAGTTGGAGTCTCCAGCGGACGAGTCTCGAGGAAGGGTCTTTAACCGAGTGGAGCCAAACGAGCGGCTGATGATCGGTTACGAGGGTGAATTTTCGGCCGTATAAATATGGTCGAAAATATTTCACCGCGTAGACCATCGCGAGGCATTCCTTTTCCGTCGTGGTGTAATTTTTCTCTGCGTCGTTCAGCACTCGGCTGGCGTACTGAACTGGCAGATCTTGACCTACCTTCTCTCCCTGACTCAGCACGGCTCCTATTGCGACATCCGAGGCGTCTGTTGTTAGGATGAACGCCTTCTTAAAGTCGGGATATTGTAGTATGGGTGCTGTGCATAGGGTATCGCGGAGATCTTCGAAGCTGGATTGTGCTTGTTCGGTCCATGCGAATTTCGTTGTTTTTTTCGTAAGATCGGAAAGCGGTTTCGCTCTGCCGGAGAAATTAGAGATAAACTTCCGGTAATAACCCGCAAGGCCGAGGAATTCTCTCACGTTTCTCGGTGTTTTGGGCGTCGGAAATTTCCTTACGGCAGATAGCTTTTTCTCGTCGGGCCGGACTCCATCTTTATTGAGGATGTGTCCTAGGTAGTTGACCTCCTTCCGTAAAAATTCGCATTTGTCGACTTGGAGGGTCAGCCCGTTCGTTCGTAGCCGTTGGAATAGCCGGTTGACCTTGGTACGGTGTTCTTGGAGAGATGTTGAGAAAATTACTATGTCGTCGAGGTACACGAATAATTCTGTACCTATGAGTCCCGACAGAACACTGTCCATGAGTCGCTGAAATGTTGCCGGCGCGTTTTTCAACCCGAAGGGCATCCGTGCGAATTCGTAATGGCCCCGGGGGGTCGTGAATGCCGTTTTCGGTTGATCCTTTTCAGCTACCTTTATTTGGTGAAACCCGCTGGCTAGATCGAATACTGAGAAATATTTTGCTCCTCCGAGCCGATCTAAAATTTCGGTGATATTAGGTAGTGGATAGCTATCCCCGACCGTTTTCTCATTAAGTTGTCGGTAGTCAATCACCATTCTCCACCGTTTATTACCGTGTGCATCCGTCTTTTTCGGAACTATCCACAGCGGCGAATTATATGGAGAGTGAGATGGCTTGATAATTTTATTATCGAGCAGTCCCTTTATCTGGTTCTCGATTTCGGTTTGGTGGATCACCGGATATCGATACTGCTTCGTGTGCACGGGTTTGTTGTCGGTAGTGGGAATTTCGTGCTCGACGATCGATGAGCCTTTTAATATATCTCCCGGGAGGTGAAACAGATCCGAATTACGCTTTACGATGTCGCGCACGTGTTGGCGCTCGATATGATTTAAATGCTCAAAGTGCAGCGTCTGCAAGATCGTACTCACTCGATCACGGGGCGGCCTTGCCGATGCGTCGCGCGCGGCCAGCTGTTCGTCGTCGCCGTCGGAGAGCGGGCCGGATCCGATTACGTACGGCTCGAGTTCCTGTGCTGGGGCGTTGAGCTCTATCGCATCGGTGTGAGTGTTGGTGGCGATAGCGAAGCAGACGCCATCATGGTTTTTCACCACCGCTTCACCGATGTGTACGTGTGATCCGAGGTCGATGCGCTTCAGATATCCATCGTATATGTTGGTGTTGCGCAATTTTAACGCGATCTGTTTTCTGCTACGTCCTTCTAGATGTATTTTCACGGATTCTAATTCGTCTAGGACAGGTTCTATTTCCTCCCGGTTCGAGAAGGGAATAGGCGTAATTGGTTCTTTTGCAGTGACGAGCGTACGGTGTTGATACGAGATCTCGGCCTGCTGATCGTGCAGAAATGGTGATCCGAGAAGCCCATCGGCTCTTGATAGCCGTTCCCCATCGAAGACGTGAAAGACGACGTCTGCCTTCCGAATGGGGAGAGCGATCGTTCCGAGTGTGCGGATCGTCGTAGGAATAATTCCTCGGATTTTCCGCGTGTCGGTGGAGTCGATGTTGCGTGTTTTTGTTAAAGCCGTGACATGTACCAGGTTGATGGAGGAGCCGCCGTCTAGGATGAACTCTGCGTGGCCTTTTCGGAAGTCCGCAGATTGGATCGCGATTCTTGCGGGCGGTATTTCCTTGAGGAGGCACTGCGTCCCTCGCTCGACGGGAACCGTACCGTCTTCCTTAGTTCCTCCCTTCCTGGCGAGAATTTCGAGGGGTTTTCTCGGGCGCTCGACCAGGCAATCGCTGGGCGAGCGCCTCGCGAGTTTAAATGTTCGTCGGACTCGCGAGAGGATGCCCGAGAAAATTCGTGCGGCGACGGTGACCTCCACCGGTAACGTTCCTTCGGTGGTCCCGAAGGGCCTTTACTGCAGCACGAGCAGTGATGGTCCGTTTCGCGCTTCCAGTGCCTTGGGCCGCGAGGCTCGTACTCTCGTCGTTTATAGTTGGGTTCGACGGCGTAGACCTTTCCGTGTTTTCGGTCGTCGTCTGAGGACGAAGAGTCGCTCGTGGCGGAATCCTCGCTGTCGGAGGATGATGACGAACTGCTTGACGAGTGGTTACGTCGACTCGATTTCTTCTTCCGGTGCGAGCTTTTCCGGTGGGAAGATTTTCGGCGTGTTTTTCCCAGGACACGTCTTCGGTTGTGCCTCTCGCGGTCTTCTTCGATCACGAGATCGAAAGCCGCATCGAGGGTAGTGGGTTTCTCGTGGTTTATTGCGAGGTAAATTTCGTCCGGCAGTCCTCTCAAGAAATTGCTGATTGCAGTTTTCTCGAGGTCTTCGAGGCTTGCCCTAGCCTCGGCTGCCGGTCGGTCTCCGCGGACGGCGCCTCGCGCTTTTTTTATTAGTTTCGCGGTCCGCGCAATGTATTCCCGGGGGCTTTCGCCCTTCTTGATATTTAGCCGATTTACCTCGGTAATATAGGAGCTCGCGTTTCTGCCCGGTGCGAACTTATTTTTCAAGTGTTTTATTAAGTCGTTGATGGAGTCTAATGTTCTGCCATCGAGCGAATCCCAGGCAGCTCCCGTGAGCTTGCCTTTGACGCCTTTTAAAAAAGTTGGCTCGTCCGCACCGTCGAGTAGCTCGAATTCGTGGACGACTCTGCGGAGAAACGTCGTGAGCGATTTCGACGCGCCATCATACTCCGGGAGCGAACGTATCGCTCCGCGGATTTCTTTGCGGCGGTTACCGAGGGTGGTTTGCTCGAGCAGTGACGTTAAGAGCTCCGTCATTTCGGGAATTGTTTTACCAGGTTAATGAGAAAGCGATAAAACAAAAAAAAACAACAAAACAAACAGGGAAAAAAAACGTGAGTTGGTAGACAAAATCCCACTTCTGACACCAGTTGTTACGTACGGGATTCCGTCGTAATATATTATTATTATTTATAGTCGAGTTGTCAGGAGACCCGACTTGTGGGTTCTGTCTATTTTAAAGCGGCGTAACGCACCTCACCTTTTTCGTGTGTGTGTGTGTGTTTATCGTTGTGTATAGCCCCGACCTGCTGACGTGGTGAATAGCTGGAGTCGACGGGAAGGTCGGTCGCGACGGTCTTCTAGGCCGTCGAGATAAGAAGGCGCAAGATGGCTGTTAGCTGTTTATTTGTTCGAATATGAGCACGAGCGTAGCAGCTTACATGTATACTAAGCGCTGCCACTACGCTTGCTGTTTCGCAGAGTCGGCAAGGAGGCGAGCGCTCGGATTGCGTCTCGGCTCGTTAGACTCGTACGCGTTGCCTCGTTTATAAGAATGATATTTCAACAGGATAGGAATGATATTTAATCTCGAAATATTCCGACGCGCAATGCCGCTAAGGTAATTGACGCGGTACAAATATATTTCGAGTGACGTGAAGCGCCGCTAAGGTTTGCTTTCGCGTATAGAGTTCTTAACTGGTTTAATGGGTTTCCCGAACTCGATGTTACACTCGCGAGACTCTAAGTACGCGAGATGTACTTGCCCTAAGGAACGAGTTCGATCGACCGGTGGATGCGTCTGCCAAGACGGAGGTATCAATTAAGACTGGCTATGATTTGATCGAACGAGATCCTCGTTACCGTGGGCGAGGGCGTCGGGGGAGTCTCGCGAGGGCGACAGGAAGTGTCGGGTTGCTCACTGGGATTCGAATGTCTCTGATTTTGATGAGGTTAGCGTGAGAATCGATGTTAAATTAGCTGACTCCACGGCGCGTGGCATCGCGAGGTGAGTTCTCATGGAAGTTTCCGCGGTGAGGCGAATTGCCTTGCCGGATTTGATGATTCGGCGGCACGTGCAGTTGCGGAGTTCTCTGGTTGCTTATTCCCAGGCCGAACGGTCCGTAACAATATATTAAATATTACAATTTCAGTCACACTACAAAATACCGAGATTAAAAAAAGGATGTATACCATCACAGTTTCCATGGACTGAGTGCACAGAATCGGGTATGGAATTAACAAATTTGTCATGTCAGGACAACAATAAAATTGAATCGGCAATTGCTCCGCAAGAACTTCCTCTCAAACGCCAAACATCCATCGAGGAAAATAATATACTTATTTTCGAACCTGTTCCGACCATTTCGGTTGAACGAGAAAGTCCGGAAACAACGAATTGCTCTCCATTTCAATTTAATGATATTCTTGCTGCAAATTTGAATCTACCAATCGGATGGTTGAGACAAATAACTGGCTGCGGAAATAAACAATTAATCTTCTTTTTTATTCACCAAACTGTGCAAATAGAAGACAACTTTCAAACATCAATACTCAAAGATGTTACAGTTGAAGAAAATTTGTCTATCCAGATCAGAATCTTAGGCCAAAAACTGGACCCCACGTGTCTAAATTTACCCTCTTTTATCGAGAATGGAGAACATTTAGAAAATTTGCTGGCAAAAATTCATCGATTCGATGTATGCCACGGTTGTTCGGAGCTAATAATAAAAACGGAATTGGAACAATTGAATCTTAAAACAGTGAGGAAAGACATATCGGGTGCATGGCGTCACACGGAGTGCTCTCTTTTAATTTCAACAAAAAAACGTTGTGACAATTGTAATCGAGCAAAAAAAAGTTTGGAAACAAGTATTCAACGGTTTATAAAAAAAAAAGCAAACGAGCGGAGAAAGATGAAAAAACAATTAGCGATTGACAGAAAACTATTGACGAGTCTGCAGTCAAGATATCGTGTGGCGCTGAAAGCCAAACGTTTGGCTCGAGAAAGAATAAAAAAATTAGAAAAAGAAGTTTGCAACATCCACAAAAAATTGACGGAATGCACCTCCAAAGATCTCGAACAGCACATAGCGAATGGGAAAATTCCTCAGAACCAAATGCATGTTCTGACACAGATCGTCGATGCTGCAAAACATAAAAATGCCAAGGGGCGCAAATATTCTGAGGAATGGATGCTTCTTTGCATGCTATTGCATATGAGGTCCGCAGCAGGTTACGAATTTCTGCGGTGCAATGAAATTTTACCTCTTCCCAGCATGCGAACTATTCGAAGGTACATCTTATTTTTCTTTTTTGACGTACTTATCTCTATTTCGATTTTTTTTTGCATAGTTTTTTTTAATACTTTTTTCTTTCAGCGTGATTCTTGTTTTTGATTGAATAAGTTTATTTGTTTATTTTTGTATTTAAATAAAACGAATTTTCCTTCTATTTACAGATATTTGTCAAACATCAAGACTGCTTGTGGTTTCGACATGGAATTTCTTCAAGTTATGAAGTTGGCTCTGGAAAAACAAGAAGAATCTCAACGGCACGGGATTCTCCTATTCGATGAAATTTCAACTCGGGAAAGCGTTAGCGTTGCCTCAAAACAGCTAACGTACAAAGGATTGATTGATTTTGGCAGCGAACAACCAAAATCATCGAATTTTTCCGAAAAAGCGAATCATGCTTTAGTTTTAATGTATCAACCATTGGGAAGTGGTCATGCTCAGCCCATTGCAGTATTCGCTTCACGAGGACCAGTAACAGGCAATGTACTCGCGCAACTCATTATAAAGGCGATCATCTTGATGGAAAAAATTGGAGTGAAGATCCATGGAGTTGTTAGCGACGGAGCAAGTTCGAATAGAAAATTCTGGACTGAAGTGGGTGTGAATGGATCTAAAGATATGTTTCGCAACTATTTCGAACATCCAGTGGTACCAAGCGAGAAAATATACGTTTTCTCTGATACTCCACACCAGTAGTATATCGGCCACTATGGCCACCCCCACTCCTATCCCTACTCCTCCCCCCACTCCTTTTCCCCCACTCCGCGGCCTCCGAGTCCGTGGCTCGGTCGGTCTTGGATCCCCACTCCTTTTCCCCCACTCCGCGGCCTCCGAGTCCGTGGCTCGGTCGGTCGTGGGTGCGGGGGGAAGAGGTGCGCAGGGGGCGGAGAGGGGGGTGGGGCGAGTCGCCATAGGGCACACTACTTTATATATATATATATATATATATATATATTTTTTAATTTTTTTATATAAATTTTTTCGGAGCATGTCGGTATGGTGGAGCGCTACTTACATTTCAACCATTTTTTTCTCGGTGCGTGTCGGTATGGTGGAGCGCTGCTTACATTTCCGCCATTTTTAGGCACTCCCTATAATATATATAAATATATATTAAAAAGTGCCTATTAATATTGCCTTCCAAAAGTTTTCGTCACGGGAGATGTCCGTCTTCACTCACATCTCAGCAACGCATGAACCGATCGACCTGAAATTTATAGCACAAATGTATTTCATTATAATAAAGATGCCTTTTATGTATAAATCCATTTGGACTTTGATGAATATAAAAATTGTAAAAAAACATACCTATTTTTGAGCGAAACAGCTATTTTGTGTCTGTTAATGTCCGGATCTCAGCAATCTGTGAACCAACGTTAATATAACTTATAGTATTTCTTTATCAGACCTCAAAGAAGTGTCTTATAAAGTTTAAAGATTTATAATTTTGTTAATCCCTCAATTTCAACCAAAAAAAGTGTTTTTTCCATTTTTTACTGGTTGCACGGAAACGTGTGAACGAAATTTTTTTATTTTCGCCCATTAGTTTCATTTTAATGTCTTTTAGTTATTCCAATAGTTTCAAATCATTTGAACAATTATAACACACTTTTTTTTATAATTTTCTTTATAATTTTTCAGCATGCTTGCCATAAAAAAACAATATGAATATTCTATTCGATGTCATCGAATAGAATATTCATATTGTTTACACTCTTATTATTTATATAAATAAAAAATTATTCATATTACTTACACTTTTATATTTTTTTTCCACTTGTCAAATATTTTTCACTTGTCAAATATTATTAATTTAACATAAAAAAAATAACCTCGAAGGTAACTTTACCCTTTCAAAATATACTTCTTCACAAAAAAAGAAAATGATCATACAACTACACCACATTAAACTCGATGAAATTACGCGAATTATCACTTATCGCGATTAATATTATTCAAAAGTATTAAGAAAAGTATTAAAAAAAAACAACGATGAATCTTCATGAACACAGTGACAGGCGTGGATCACCGATAACCGAAAGAGAAGGAAGACTCATACTGACGAAGATCGAGTCCCAGCAAAGCTTACTTCTTGCCCCAGTGATAAGATGTCGCTAGCATCGTCGCCTGCTTGTTACGCTGACGTACAGTATTTTTTTTTATTATATCTAATTGCCCTTAATAAAAATACAAGCGTGTTCAATAATTGGTCCATGTTCAATAATTGGGTCTTTAACCTTATGCTTAGTATTATTCATTTTTTTTTTATTAAGGAGGTTCACGCGTTATCCATGCGTTAGACGAATTCCAAGTTTAATTGTTTAAAATTCGTATGAACCTTCTTAACAATAATACTCAACTGTGGGTAAAATTTGAGAAAGTTTTACCGTCTAGAAATCGAGTTATTTATTGTCAAAAATCGTATTTTTTCGTAACTTCCCATAAGACCTCATGTTAAAGTTGCGATTTAAAACACTGAATATCTCGATTACTAGACGGTGAAACCTTCTCAAATTTGTTACCCATTATAATACGATACTCAAGAAGATACACGCAAATTTTCAAAAAATTATCTTGGAGAAAGTTGTATCTGATGATTTTGCCATTACTTTGTATATACTATTATGATTATGGCGCGTGAACCTCCTTAATAAAGTAACAATTTTTTTTTTGTCAAATTAATTTTTTTTCTTTTTTTCATTGTTTTATTTATTTTTTATTATAATTGTTATATTTTATTTTATTATTATAATTATTATAATACAATTATTTTATTAACAAATTGGTTTTTTTATTTATCATTATTGTTATTATTGTTATTATTATTACAGTTATTGATATCTGTATGATCTTCAGGAGCTGGCCGAGCGGTGTTCCTTATGGCACCCCGACCTCGAATGGCACGGCGGTTATTGCCGCGATGCCACCTCGACCCGGACCTCCGACGCCACGGAAAAGGGTCGAGTATGTAATGCATAAGGCATATTACCGCCGCGCCTCTCTGCTCTCGTGCCATTTGTTGGCGCCATCCGGCTCTCGTACCCCGATATGGCCCTACAATAATAAAACAAATTCATTAAATGGAAAGGGTTTATTTCAAAAAATGTTCAGTGACGTTTTTCATCAATGATAAAATAAATACATACTTGATTCTTCGGCGTCCTCTCCGTCATCGGGCCGTTCATTCGCTTCTCTATTTCCTTCATCAGGTATATCAATCTAAAGAAAAAAAAACAAATAAACATATTTATTTCAATTAATCAACATACACTTACGATTAAATGAATTATAAAGCGAAATTTTGAGCGTATGTTACACTTACGTTTCGACCTTCCGCCATTTTTACAGCATTGAAAATCAAAATTTGGTGGTGAGGGTACACACAACTATTGCTGGCTTACTACATGCTGTTTTTCGCCGCTAGGTGCGCCAGGAGTAGAGTAATGTTGTGTGGCACCAAGAAAGAAATAACTCTTCCGTACCTTCGTGAAGTTAGCCCGCAACTTTGGAATTTGCAAATAATTAATCTACTAGTAATTTGCTCCCATTTACTCAGTAGTTTTTTTATTATTTTTATTTTTTTTAATTAACGATAGCCAATAGCAAGCCCGACATTCCGTTTGATTATTCTTACTAATGGCAATACAGATCGAGTCCCATAGAAGCTCACTTCTTACGGGTCGTTTGAAGCCAAGTTTTTTTCGTGCTTCGAGCGGCCGTGGGATAGCTTTGATACCAATGTACTATGCCGAGTATCGATAAAGCCATCGATCACCGACACAGACGCACACATAAGCGTACTGTACGCACGCAGCGTTACAAGCACATGTGGCGACACGAGCCAATTCTAAACATTAAGTACTTGACTACCTCGCTGGGTAGTCTATGGTAGGATATAGGGAGTTTTGCTTCCCGCGGAACCACGAGGAGCGAAGGCTTAGAGGGAACATAGCGTCTCATCGTCGACACAAGCGTACGACAGTGTTTGCCGAAATTATAATATTTATCTTGTTGAAATATACGTTAAAACCAAAATATTGTTCGTGTGTTATTAATACGATCTAGTCTATGTGAGGACCCCGAATCCCCACATAATTGGTGACCCCGACGTGATCTGAACACGCACTCCCACGCACGCACCGCGGCGTGGTAGCAATAAACTTTTGTGAGTGTCAAGAAACGAAGTGACTGTGAAACCACGAACAAAAAATGGTTTTATCGTGCGACGAAGACGAACAGCCCAGCGGAGCTCACGCTCTTCGAGGACAAAACCGAGAAGCTGCTAACCTCAATCCCACGCCGGGAGCCGGCCGCGTCGACGACACAGCGCAGCCGCCGGTCTCCAGCATGGAGAGATTAACAATTCCCGCGTTTTGGGCGCAGAAGCCCGAATTATGGTTCGCCACGGTTGAACTGGCATTTCAATTTCACCGTATCACCGCCGACAACTCCAAGTTCACCGCTGTAGCCTGCAAACTGGATTCGGAGACACTCGGGCTCGTGGAGGATATTATTCTTCGGCCACCGGCAAACGGCAAGTACGAGATGATCAAACAGGCGCTGTTAAATCGTTTTTCTGTGTCGCAGGAGCAGAAATTTCGCACCCTTATTTCGGGCCTCCATCTGGGCAGTAAGAAACCCTCATTTCTACTCGCCGAGATGGAGTCATTAAACAATGGTCAGCTGGACCCCCGTGCGGTCCGTACATTATGGATCGACCACCTACCGCAGGAGGTACAACTCGTACTTACCACGGCCGAGGCGTTGGACAACGCAGCCATCGCACAGCTCGCCGATAGGGTGTGGGAAATACGCCAGAACTCAGGGCACAGTGTGACAGCGATTACCGCTCCGCAGAAAACGGAGAATAGCCTCGAAAAGAGGATAGACGCATTGACTACGCAAATGGGTCAGCTACTGAAGCGATTAAACGACTCAGACCGGCAGCGCCGTCGCTCTCGTTCACGAGGAAAATCGTTACCACGAGCTGGTGAGGCACGCACCGAGAATCCCGATTTTTGTTACTTTCATAACAGGTTCGGGACAGAGGCGAAGCGGTGCAAGGGAGGTTCCTGCAAGTTTCCAAAGAACCAGGGAAACTAATCGCACCACCAGTTCTCTCGGCCGTTGCTGGTGGTCGGCGATCACCCCGCCGAGTATTTCTGGCCGACAAGGCAACCGGCATGCTTTACCTGATGGACACCGGAGCAGAGGTATCCGTGGTCCCACCGAGCAAGGGCGAACGACGGTCAGTCTCAGACCAAAAACTTTTAGCAGCAAACCAGTCAATTATTGACACGTACGGGGAAAAAGAGCTCAGCCTTCAGCTCGGATTTCGGCGACCAATTCGAGCATCCTTCTCCATTGGCGATGTACCATATGGCATTATTGGTGCCGATATACTAGATAAGTATCACCTGGTGGTAGACATCACGCTCGGATGTGCTATAGACCAGGAGACGGGTCTCCGAGTGAAGGGAGTCCTAAATAACGCCGCCATCACGGGAATTTCAAGAATCGACAGAGCACCGGTATACGCCACTATACTACAGGAATTTCCGGAGATCCTCGACACAGCGAGAAAGCAAACTCTGGCCAAGCACGACGTAGTGCATCACATCGAAACGACGGGACCCCCGGTTTTTGAGAGGGCACGCCGCCTCAATGCTGACCTGTACAAAACCGCAAAAAACGAATTCGAGCACATGGTCAAACAAGGCTATTGTCGGCCTTCGAATAGTAGCTGGGCCAGCCCGCTGCACATGGTGCCGAAAAAAACGGGGGAATGGCGCCCGTGCGGGGATTACCGACGCCTGAACTCGCGAACAGTTCCGGACAGGTATCCCGTCGCGCACATTTTGGACTATACATCCATCCTACACAAGAGGACTATATTTTCAAAAATAGACCTAGTACGGGCGTACCATCAAATCCCGGTAAACCCAGAGGACGTAGCTAAGACGGCCGTGATCACCCCGTTCGGGCTGTACGAGTTCCTGGTAATGCCGTTCGGTTTGTGCAACGCCGCCCAAACCTTCCAAAGGTTCATCAGGAAGGTCTTGGAAGGTTTGGACTTCACGCACGCGTACCTGGATGACTTGCTGATCGCATCGACTGACGAAGCGGAACACAAGAGACATTTGCGGACCGTATTCGCACGTCTTCGTAAGTACGGCCTTGCTATTAACCTAAAAAAATGTGTTTTCGGAGCCGACAGCTTGGAGTATCTGGGGCATCCCGTGAGTGCCGAAGGCTCAAAGCCGATTCCAGAACGAGTGGAGGCAATAATCAATTTTAAACAACCGGAAACGCTGGTGCAACTACGACGATTTCTCGGGACGATTAATTTTTATCGCCGGTACGTGCCAAACGCCGCGGAGACGCAAGCTCCTTTACACGCGCTGTTAAAGGACTGCCGAAAAAAGATCAAAGGCCCGTCGAATGGACCAACGAAGCGCTGGCAGCATTTGGCAAGTGCAAGGAGGATCTCGCCAACGCAACATTGCTCGCACATCCAGCACCCCAGGCAGAGTTACGAGTAACCACCGATGCCTCGGGATCGGCAATGGGCGCCGCCTTAGAGCAACTGAATCGAAAAGGATCCATCGACAGCTGGGAGCCGATCGCGTTCTTCTCGAAGAAGCTGTCACCGGCAGAAATAAAATACAGCACCTACGACAGAGAGCTGGCCGCAATATACTATGCAATCAGGTTTTTCAGACCTTGGGTCGAAGGTTACGATTTCTCGATCCGCACGGATCATAGACCGCTCATCCATGCCTTCGAACAACGGTCCAACAAGGCATCACCACGCCAGATCCGCCAACTAAACTATATTAGCCAGTATTCGACGAGGATCACGCTAGTCAAAGGATCTGAAAATATCGTGGCTGACACGCTATCGAGAGTCGACGCCAACGAGGCAGCACAGCCGTTACGTCTTGCCACCACGATTGAACTGCCAGCACTAGCCGAGGCACAGTCAAGCGACGTCGAACTTCAACAACTATTGCGGGAGAATACGAGTTCGCTGAAACTGCAGCGATTAACCTTCGGACCACAGTGGCAAGAGATATATTGCGATGTCTCACAAAACGACATTAGGCCTTTCGTCCCTAAGGCTTTCAGGAAAAAAGTCTTCGAGGCGTTTCACAATTTGTCTCATCCCGGGGGGAGAGCAACCGGAAAGCTCGTCTGTCAGCGGTACGTTTGGCCACGAATGAACAGCGACATAGCGCAGATGGCTCGCGGTTGCATTCAGTGCCAACGATCTAAGGTAAACCGACACGTACACTCTGAACCGAAAGCCTTCAACGAACCGGACCAACGCTTTGATCACGTGCATGTTGACATCGTGGGACCGATGCCGGCATCACGAGGATACGGGTACTGCCTTACAATAGTCGATCGTTTTTCACGATAGCCGGAGGCAGTCCCCATAAAGGACATAAACGCAGACACCATCGCCAGGGAGTTCTTCGCAAACTGGATTGCACGGTTCGGGTGTCCGAAAACGATTACAACCGATCAGGGAGCACAATTTGAGTCAATCTTATTCATGGCCATGACTCGACTGATCGGTAGTAAACGGGTGCGTACGACGCCTTACCATCCTGCCGGAAATGGCCTGGTGGAAAGATGGCACCGAGCGCTGAAAGCCGCCATTCGCTGCCACGAGACGAACGACTGGACATCAGTTTTACCGACCGTACTCCTGGGGCTGAGGACTTGCTACAAGGAGGACATCAAAGCGTCAGCGGCAGAATACATGTACGGCACCACACTCCGCATCCCGGGGGAATTTTTCACGCACGAGGATCCGCCGTCAGATCCAAATATCTTCCTCGAGGAGTTCCGTATCCATATGAGAAGCTTGAAGCCAACGCCAGCATCGCATCACTGCAAGAAAAAGATTTTCTATCACAAGGAAATACATACCTGTAGCCACGTATTCCTGCGGCAGGACAAGGTGAAAGTAGGACTCGACCAGCCCTACTCCGGACCACACAAAGTGCTGGAACGAATCGACAGTAAAGTGGTGAAAATCGATGTAAACGGCAGGGCCGTAAACATTAATATCGAGCGACTGAAGCCGGCACATTTGGCCACAGAGGAGATCACAGAGGTATCTCCACGGTCAATTTTGAAAAAAACCAGGACAAGCGCCCCGGACATACGCAGGACCAAAGAAAAGGGTGATAATAGATGCCTAGGAACCATGTGAGTAGTAGGGTGCGCACTATGGCGACCCCCACTCCTATCCCCACTCCTATCCCCACTCCTTTTCCCCCACTCCGCGGCCGCCGAGTCCGTGGCTCGGTCGGTCGTGGGTGCGGGGGTGAAGAGGCGCGGGGGGAGAAGGGGGATGGGTCGAGTCGCTATAGTGCGCACGCCTTTATATATATATATAATTTTTCTGAGCGTGTCGGTATAGCGGAGCGCTGTTTTTATTTTTGACATTTTTATTTTTCCGGAGCGTGTCGGTATAGTGACACGCTGCTTTTGTTTCCGCCATTTTTCTTTTATATATATATATATATATATGTGTGTGTGTGTGTGTTTATAAATGTGAATTTTATAATTAAAAAAATTCGATGCCGGCGGTGAGACTCGAACCGTCGACCCTCGGACTACCAGTCTGAGTCGTTGCCTCTGCACCAAAGATCGCTATGCATTTAAATGTACGTGGAAGACTCTTGTAGCGATCGCGAGCACGCGTATCCCCACCCCGTGGTCGCCGAGTACGGCCCGCAGGGTAGTATATATATATGCCTGTTTCTGCCCGATATATATATATATATTTTACCGTGTGTGAGCACTATGGCGACACCCACTCCTGGACCCACTGCTACCCCTACTCTGCGGGTCGACCGCGGCCCGCAGAGTATTATATCTATATACCTATCTGTACTCGATATATATATATTTTACCGTGTGTGAGCACTATGGCGACACCCACTCCTGGACCCACTGCTACCCCTACTCTGCGGGTCGAGCGCGGCCTGGAGAGTATTATATATATATACCTGTTTGTACTCGATATATATATATTTTACCGTGTGTGAGCACTATGGCGACACCCACTCCTGGGCCCATTCCAGCCCCCCACTCTGCGGGACATGCTACGCGAAGAATGACTGAATTCTAACGACCGTTGAGAGCCGTGAACACCCTGCTACCAGCCTGCGGTGCAACTCAGAATCATCCCGAAGCTTACCTCAGCGTTTTTGCACGTGCATATGACGCATTGGTATGAGAAAAATAGCGACACAGAGACAGATAGATCATGCGACGACGGAACGTGCCTATATTATAGCTGCTAACAAAACACTGTCTAGACTTTATAAACAAGAAAAATCGTTTACGCGAAACGTGGTATTGTTATACTATTATACACTAGGACGCGTGTATTATTAAAGTTAAATGTTTCAATGAAGGGTCGACCTTTCGGAAACAATAGTGTGCAGATACGACGCCGCTGTGACGCTCAGTGGTGTTATGAGCTAAGACATTTATCGGGCGATAAGCTCGTTAAGCGTTTGAAATATCTTATATGGTGGGCACCCCTGCGCAATATAGTGACAGCTTATAACAGAGGTATACTACAGGGGTGGCGCGTGTTAACATGTGTGTATGAAGAGTTAAAAAGACGAGGTCTTCAAGAATCTCAGAGCGTCCGCGCCATTGTAGATGAAATCAGGGGTAAGTACTCTTTTGCAAGGGTTTTAAAAAAAGCTATATTTTTTTATAATAAAAACGATGCAACAGGTTATCAACAATTTTTGGATGCGTCGAGCGATGAAGAAGCCGCTCTCGTAGAAGCTACACGCGCTGTAGAGTATCAGGAGGAAAACGCCGTCGATGGTAAGTATTGAAAATTTCTATTTATTGAAATTCCCAATTCAAAGCTTATTTTTATTTTTTCTCAAATTTATAAATATTATTTTTAGAAACAGCGCACACTGCTCGAGGAAGAGAGCAGCTCGCTGGCCCATCAGGTCTATGTCAAAGACCATACCCTACCGAAGAAGAAGAAGAAGAAGAAGAAGAAGAAGAAGAAGAAGAAGAAGAAGAAGAAGAAAGAGAATCTGTTGCAGGCCCTTCAGGCCTATGTCTAAGACCCGCGGGTAGCGGATTTCTTAAAGGAAATGACACCGATAGCAGCGACGAGGGCGACGCAGACGATGTTATTCCTGATAACAATAATCACGCCTACAGACAGGCACCAGAAGAAGAAGACAGAATATACCCCCAGCACGAAAATCAGCTTGGTGAATACGACGTAGAGCACGATTTGCTAAATGGTATTGACGAGCGGCCAATCCGAAGAGCTGATGACGATTGGTTTCAACACCTTATGGATTCCTCCGAGTCAGGTAAGAATGTATAAGACACACCACGTGGTTCTTACTGATACCCGCTCTATTGGTCATAGGATATTCACCAGACGTCTCATTCTTACGGTAGCAAAATTAAAACAAGGTACATTAAAGACCTTACAACCGGTACAAAAATACAATACATATTTTTAGGCATATAACGCCAACGTCTTACACGGTTCTTTTATTACAGATATACAAACGGGTGCAGGGAGAAAGCGCAGAACACCGAGAACCGAGGGGTTTGGAGATGTGCAACCACCGGGGGATAGGATCCTTATCATACACGACGCAGATCGTTATTTTAAACGTTTTAAACTACGCGGCCGTGAGACGACAATGCGTATCCGTCAGCCGCCCCCAGGAGTGGGCGTAACAGCGTGGCTCGAAGGAGCGTTCCGCGATCTTTTAACACATCTCACGAGATACTGCGAGGGCTGCGACTATGCAGGAATTTCGTTCGCAGCGAATAGTTTAGCACACGGCCCTGTTTGGCTTTCATTTCGACCGGTTCGCGACTATACATTCGAGGATATATGGCAATTAATCACAAGTGTTGCTCAAAGTACAGCGACTATGAATATTGATGACTCTTTTAATATCAAAACGTGTATTGTTAAAGGTGTGGAGGGCCGCGGGCGGAAGGGTTTAACACACGAGGGTGTTGCTAAAAAATCTATTTTAACGATTAAAAACACCGATAATCTGTGTTTACCGCGCTCGCTAGCAGCAGCTCTGGCATACGTCGAGAGGGGTGAAATACGTACGGGTGCTTTGCACAAGAGGTGGCAAATTATTAGACAAATTAATGGGTTAGCTCAAAAAGAGGCAGCGCTTGAGCTTACGAGAAATGCCGGTATTAACATACCACGCGCTGGTTGTACACTGCGTGAAATTGCTTTGTATCAGGATTATTTGGCTCAAGAGAGGATTGCAGTCATAGTTTTTGAATTTTTGACATTGGGACGACGCGAGGCACCCTTATTCGACGGGAAACAGGTGGTTACGGCTATCGCTGGCTCGGTTCGTCACACATTATATATTTTGTATTACGAACGCTCACACCACTTTCAGCCTATTTTAAACCTGCGGGGCGCTGTAGGTAGTTTAAACTTTTGTGCAGCTTGTAATGCTCGTTTTCGTTATAACCATAGATGTTTAAAAAAGAAATGCCCCCGCTGTCTTCAAACACCGGCATGCGAAACACTCTCGACCGGTACAATCAGGTGTGAGATCTGTAATCGTGATTTCTTTGGCGAGAGGTGTCTACAAAATCATAGAGCTGTCGCAATCAGGCGTAGACGCAGCGTACATACTGTTTGCGAGTCTCTTAAACGCTGTCGTAATTGTTTCCGTTCTATCAGACCTTTGGAAAAGAAGAATCATATATGCGGTGTGGGCTTTTGTAAAACGTGCAAATCTCGCCAGCCATATAATCATCTGTGTTTCATGATGCCTGTTCGCTCTGTTAATACATCAAAAGAGAACATATTTATTTTTTATGATTTTGAGACACAGCAGTGTACACCTGTAAACGGCGATTCTTCCGTACGTATTCACGAGCCAAATCTCTGTGTGGTTCAACGCGTTTGCACACGCTGCTGCGACAATGAATCCATCAACGACCCGTGCGAGTATTGCGGTGTTCACGAATTTATATTTAGGACGAACCCCGTGTGTCAACTTGTAGAGCTAGGTATGAAAACTATCCCCGGTTTCTCACACACATTTTTAATAGCTCATAACGCGGGTGGCTTCGACGCACAGTTCATCCTACGCTATTTAATAGAAGAGAAAAAAACACAGTTACCCTCGTTAATAATGAACGGTACTAAAATTATCACGATGCGCATTGGTAAAGTTGTATTTCTCGATAGTCTGCATTACTTCTACATGCCTCTGAGCGCATTACCAAAAGCCTTCGGCCTGAGGACCGCTCTTGCCAAAGGGTCATTTCCCCATTTATTTAACAGACCTGAAAATCAAAATTATATCGGTCCACTACCCTCCATAGACTACTATTCTCCTGACACGATGCGCGTGGCAGAACGCGAGCGTTTTTCTGTGTGGTATAACGATCTAAAGAATGCCGATTACGTGTTCGATTTTTCAAAAGAAATTACAAGCTACTGTAAGAACGATGTCACAATATTACGACAGGCTTGTGTCGTTTTCCGAAAGATGTTCATGGACAGCGGTCGTGTTTGTCCGTTTAGCGAAAATACAACAATAGCGTCGGCATGTTTTCAAATTTTTCGAAAAAACTTCTTGAAAAGCAACACTATTGGGATTATACCTACGGGTGGGTACAGGTGGGCTCATAACCAATCAAAAAAAGCGATTTCGTGGCTCGTGTGGATGGAGCACTCTTTAGGCCATCATATTATTCATGCAGCGCGGTCGCGTGAATTTAAGTTACCCCAAAATTTAATGGTAGACGGTTACTATGAAACAAACGACGCAACTCATGTGTTACAGTTTCACGGTTGTTATTGGCACGGGTGCACCGCTTCTTTCGCCGTGAATAGGGACCGTAAACAGAGTGACGGCACGACAATGGATGAGCGTCTTGAGCGAACAAACGCCATATCGCACAGAATCCGCTCAAGCGGATATACGCTGACAGAAATTTGGGAGTGCGCGTATGACCGCATGGTAAAAGCAGATGCAGAAATGAGTAATTTTGTGCGTGATCATGCTCTAGTCAAATTAGACCCTCTCGACCCACGCGATGCATTTTTCGGTGGACGCACAGAAAACATGGTCACTCTATACGACGTAAAAGACGGGGAGCAGATACGGTATGTGGACGTCTGCTCATTGTATCCGTATTTCTGCAAATACGGTAAATATCCTATAGGGCACCCTACAGTGTATGTCGGTGACGAGTGTATGGAATTAACCGGACCCGAAAATACGGATCTTTCGCGCATCGAGGGTCTTGTTAAATGCACGGTACTACCCCCGCGAAATCTTTACCACCCCGTGCTACCATTGCGTATGCACCACCGTTTATTATTCGGCTTGTGTCGTAGCTGTTGCGAAACAATGAGTCAAGATGCGTGCCCCCACGAAGACCCTGCGGAGAGGTCATTAACAGGTACCTGGGTGGTAGATGAACTGCGAAAGGCCGTCATGTGTGGTTATAAAGTATTAAACGTGAGTGAAATCTGGCAGTATGAGATAACGCAGTATAACCGTGATACCCAGGAGGGGGGTCTTTTTGTCGAATATATCAACACTTTTCTTAAAATCAAACAAGAGGCCAGCGGCTGGCCCGCGAACTGTTTAGATGACGAGACAGAGCAAGACAATTATATTGCTTCTTTCAAGACTTCCGAGGGAATTGAACTATGTCGTAGTGCTATAGCGAAAAACCCTGGTATGCGCTCAGTAGCTAAATTGTATCTTAATTCGTTTTGGGGTAAATTTGGGCAGCGCGAGAATTTACCCAAAACTGAAATAGTGTCAACACGTAATAAACTTATGGAGCTACTGAACAGCCCCGAGCACGATATCACAGGTATACTACCTGTTAATAATCAAGTATTGTACGTTAATTACACAAAAACCGAAGACGCCGTAGTGCCATCTAATATAGCAAATGCCGTAATTGCTGCATATACAACGGCTCAGGCCCGTTTGAAACTTTACACTTATCTCGAGCTGTTGGGTGAACGCGCCTTGTATTGTGACACCGATTCCGTTATTTACACGACGAAAAAAGACGTTAAAGAGTACGAGCCGCCTACAGGGCAGCTCCTGGGGGATCTAACGGATGAGCTAAGCTCTTACGGTACTGGTAGCTATATTAAATCTTTCGTTTCGGGTGGTCCAAAATTTTATTCGTTCATAGTTCATACCCCTGATGGTGTAGAAAGCGAGGTTTGTAAAGTTAAAGGTATTACACTTAATTATTCAAACACCTCTCTGATAAATTATAGATCGATACGCTCGTTCATAATAGGTGAGAGAGAGGAACCAATTGTGTTACGATTTGCTTCAATACGACGCACGCCATTCCACCAGGTTGTTACACGACCCGAAACGAAATCATGTATGCCATTGAGTGTCAAGCGGAGGCGTAATGGCGAATATGGCTCGCTCCCTTATGGTTACAGGGTTTAATATTGTAAAATAGCGTTATTATTGTAAAATATTGTTATTCTTGTAAGATATTTATGCTGTTATTGTAAAATATTTATGTTATTATTGTAAAATATTTATGTTATTATTGTAAAATATTTATGATGTTAATGTAAAATAAAAAGGCGTATACATATAACGAAAGCTTTAAATTACGCAGTCAAGTAGAAAACACGCTCATTCGTACAGATGGATACGCGGTGGAAACATCCCTGGACCTCGATGATCTGCGGCCCCACGGGCTACGGTAAAACGTACTTCGTAAAAAAGTTTTTAAAGTTCATAGAGCTCATGAATAGTGAGTCATTCGAGAGAATTATTTTCTATTATTCCGAGTGGCAGCCCGCATACACAGAGTATGGTGCATCAATAGAGTTTCATGAAGGTCTGCCTCAGAGCACCGATTACGCGAATGATCCTCGTGCAAAACTCATAATAATCGACGATTTGATGCGCGAGGCATCGAATAATAACGTTGTAGATCTTTTCACCAAAGGTAGCCATCATAAAAACCTGAGTGTTATTTTTATTACCCAAAACTTGTTCCATCAAGGACACGGTCAACGCGATATTTCATTGAACGCCAATTATATCGTAATTTTTAAAAATCCTCGTGATCGTGCTCAAATTCAACATCTCGCGCGCCAGGTATGCCCGGAAAACCCGCGGTTTCTACAAGAGGCCTATCATGACGCAACATCGAAACCGCATGGCTATTTGTTACTCGATTTGAAACAATCAACACCTGATAACTGTAGATACCGTACTTGTATTTTTCCCGACGACACCCATCATTTTGTGTACATACCGCGGAAAAAGTTAAAAAGCAGTTCGGGTACAAGCTAATTACCAGTTCAACGCATGTAATGGCGCCTAAAGCATCGTCGTATCACGAAAAATGTATAGCTATATTGAGTGTATTTCAACAACCCAACACAGCGCGTAATACACCTGACACGCACAAAAAACTAATAAGTGCTAGTCACTCCGTTTGTCAGTGTGTGTGGTACATTCTTAGGGGGACCACATCCCCAAAGACATGTCGTGCAAAGGGTTTAAAAAGGAGTGATACATCAGGACGGTCGGCAGTTCATCAGACGTAATGGCGCAGGGTGGTTCACCGCTCTGCAAAAAACACGTTGCGATATTGCGTGCTCTTCAACACCTGAATAAGGAGCAGCGCAAGGCTGTTTTACGCAAAGCGGATCCAAGCATTATCCGCTGTATTTGTGAGTGTGCGTTGAACGTTCTCTGCGGTAATGTACCACTGAAGCCCGACCAGAGAAAAAAATTACGCCGACACGCACCGGTTCTCCGGCGTTTAGCCTCAAAAAAGGGCTGTTGGAAGAGTAAAAAACGGTTTGTTGTTCAAAGCGGTGGATTTCTACCTCTCTTATTAGCACCAATACTAGGTACTGTTCTATCAAGTTTGATCGGCGGTCGTGGATAATGGAGCACGCAAGAAAAATGGTACTCGTGCCGGAGGAGCATCTAACGCGCCTGAACACACAAAGTCATACGCAGCCTGTTTTTAACGTGGATGCACCTCAAGCACAGACAGTGCGGGGTATTGACACTACGCCGGCTCGTTTAGACGCGGAAATGAATGAAATTTTGCATTCCTGCGCACACAAGGATGAGCGAGAAAAGTGGGCGGCGTACTTGACTGTACTACAGCGTTATCTCCACTTCATCGATGATGAGAGAGCTCAGCAGTACCGAGGCCTTATGAAGAATAAAGGCGCTGTAGAGTCTGACTATGATAGAAACAGAGAAGAAGACGAAACCGGTGACGGTATGAGTGATACCATTATAATTGAGAGTGTACCAGCTAAATTTCGCGCGAAAGCGAAACTACTGCTTCGCCGTTTGCGTACTGCTCCACGATCTATTTTTTCTTGGGATTCTGACGGTGTCGTGTTGGCCAGCGGGAAACCGATAAAGGATTCAAATATTGTTGATCTCGTGAACGATGCTATGAGGGCTAGGAAAATACCTAATCCGGCTGGACGCGGTGCCTTTGCCAAAGTTCTCCGAACGATCAAGGCCCCTCGGGAATTTATTGGTAATGAGGAGTTGTGGGCGGAGTCTAGAGTTAATACACCACGGCGTCATTCGCAGTCTGGTGATAGTAGTACGAGCAGCGAGGGATCACCCGATACGGACCAGTTAGCGTTTTTCAGCGGTCCTGAGAGCAGATCACCAGCACGGCAAACACAGGGAGATAAGCAGAGAGGTGGTGGCTATCATAATAAGAAAAGACGTGTAACTTGGGCTAACCTGAAATTATAATCATGAAAATCTTAGAAAACGCGTACTTTAACCCCGTCCATGAAGCATCGTTTTCAGGTGCTACCAAATTGTTACGCCTGGCACGTCAGAAAAAAATTTCCCGTGTAAAGGCGTTACAGTGGCTTGAAGCACAGGATACGTATACAAAACACAGGCCCGTGCGCCGTCATTATCCACGTCGTTTTTATAATGTCCGAAACATTGATGACTTCTGGGAGGCTGATCTCGTGGATCTTCGCTCGATTAAAGATTATAATGATGGTTATGTTTATCTCCTGGTCGTTATAGACGTTCTTAGTAAATTTGCATGGGTTCAGCCTTTACGTGACAAGTCTGCTGCATCTGTGGCTAACGCGTTTGATCTCATTTTATCTAAAAAAACAGTAACGTTCGACTACCCGTTTACCTACAGACGGACAGAGGTAAAGAATTTACCGGTGCTGCATTCCAGGCTCTCTTAAAGAAAAAGAACATACAGTTCCGTGTTGCGAGAAACCCTGATATAAAAGCGGCTATTGTCGAAAGATTCAATAGAACACTGAAAGAAAGAATGCGGCGGTATTTTACGTATTCTAGAAAAAAACGTTACCTAGACGTTCTGCAGAACATCGTTTCGGCATACAATCACACCTCGCATAGCGGTATAAAAATGGCTCCTGTCACGGTGACACACGCTACAGCGGCTAAGGCCCGGAATAACCTAATACAGCGGTACAGAAGAACCGAAAATTGCTCTCCTAAATACAGTGTGGGCGACATCGTGCGCATCAGTAGCGCGAAGGAAGCCTTTGCAAAAGGTTACGAGAGTAGTTGGAGCAACGAGTTATTTAAGATCATACGTGTATCGCACAGCATTTGTCCGGTGACATACACCCTGCGTGATCTCCACGACGAGGATATCGACGGCATATTTTATGAGGCTGAGTTATCAAGAGTGCATACGAAGGCGTCTAAGCAACACTCGGCAAAATGAAGGAGGAATTTTACATGGTTATACCCAGTAATAGTAGTATGAATTATTATCCTGATAATGTGACAACAAGGTATACCACGCATTTGCCCCAATGTATGTCTCTTCACGGTAGCTGGGCTGTTTCTCTAGCTGAAATACACATACCCACGACGATTTTGCATGTGCCACCCGAGGGCGAGCGGAACTTTATGAATGTCATAACAAACACAGTAGCACCCGGTAGTATGACAACCACCGGCTTTAAGGAAGACCGTGTTTGTGTACCTCCAGGTGTATACCTCAGCATAGACACATTAATCGAGGCTATTAACGAGATATCGTGTGTTGCGGATCATTTGAAATTTAAGCATGGCCGTAACGGTTATGTGACGGTCACACGTACCTGTGAATCGTGTAAGAACGTGGAACACTCGTTCTACTTCTCCGACGTATTGAACAAGATTTTAGGATTCACCGAGGCCAAGGATGTGGTAGTTCAGAGTGAGTACACTGCTCAGAGACCTGCCAATCTAGCCCATGGGACCCCAAATATGATGTACGTTTATACGGATATCTGCGAGTCCTATATCACCGGAGATGTGCATACGCCGCTGCTACGTGTCGTGCCAATCGTTGCCGCTGATAATCGTAATTATGGATCGGTGAAGATAAGAAACTTCTCACCACCACGCTATATTCCCCTATTACGCACTAGTTTTCAAACAATAACGATTGATATAAGGGATGAGTTTGGCAAGCCTATACCATTCGAGTACGGGACGTTGACGGTGACGCTACAGTTCAGACGTACAGATTAACCTGAACCAATCTAAAATGGCTTACTATGACGAATACTTTGATGTGCAAACGGGCGGTGGTCGAACCGGTTATGGTGGTATCAGTCATGTGTATATAGGTTCGCCGAATCAAAGGGGTCATGGTATTGGGAGTTTCCTTGGTGGGCTCTTTCGACGAATAATACCTCTCTTGAAACAAGGCGCTCGGGCTGTTGGTAAAGAGGCACTTCGGTCGGGTATCAACGTGGCTACCGATATCATGGATTCTGGTATTCACCCACGAGAATCATTCAAAACACGCCTGCGCGAATCGGGGGAGAATCTGAAGCGTAAGGCTGAAGAAAAAATTAGCACGCTCATGAAGGGTTTGGGATATAACGCCGGTAAAATTAATAAACTGCTCCATTCTCTTGCCGGGAGCGCATCACGACGTACCGGTGTGAAAAAACGAAAGAAGGCTGTGAGGTCGCGAAAACGTTCGGGCTCTGTGAAAAAGAAACAGGGCAAGAAGACGAAGACTGTGAAAAGCAGAAGAGCAACAAAACAGACAGCTAAGAATCGTTACAAGAAATCAAGAACAGTGGCGGATATTTTTGCCTAACACAATCTTGGAAAAATGGCCTTCTTACACGCACACTCGTGTGAGTGCCTTAAGTCGGAGCTTGAGCTATTCACATTACCACCGACTCAGACAACAATTGAGGGAGCACATACAGTGTGTTACAAGCCAATCTCATCATTGACGGATGATTCACCGATAGAGTTTGTCATACCTGGTCAGGGAGATGAGTACATTGATCTTGCACACACCATGCTGAGTATGCGTGTTAAGATAGAGAGTCCAGACACGAAGGATACTACGGCTCCTAAAGTAGCCCCAGTCAATAATCTACTGCACTCAATGTTCAATCAGATCGATGTATTTTTAAATCAGAAACTTGTGTCACCTCCTAATAACGTTTATGCCTATAGGGCATACATTGAAACCCTCTTGAACTACGGGCCTGGTGCTAAGGCCTCGCATCTCACGAGTACTTTGTGGTATAATGACTCGGCTGGTAAAATGGATGATACAGAAGATAATAATGTCGGGTTTGCAAACCGTCGGACCATATTAGGTAAGAATAAAATGACCGATCTCATCGGCCATTTGCACTGCGATATCTTCAATCAAGAGAGGTTTTTGCTAAACGGTGTTGAGATGTGTTACGATCCAAGAACTTTTCACTTGACTAGCACTTCACCCGCAACTAGACTTAACGGCTCCGCGCTACCTCTTTTATCATTTTTTCCCCACTCAATTAACTATTAGATTCACCCCCAGTAATCAACTAAGATCGTCACAAGAATCTATACGCAGCCTCCCAATTAAAACATACATCTCATCTCCCACTCCTCAATTATCCAAGAAGAAGGGCACCCAGTGACCCAATTACCATATAGATCTCCCTTCCTCCTCCAAAAATCTAAGAAGAAGCAGTCAAAATATGAAGAAAGCACAACGACCCAATTAAAATATAGTCCGCAGGAGAAGGGTACAGAATCGACCAACTAAAATATAGATCCCCCTTCTTTTAACACGGAGCATGCGCATCCCAACCACAGAACCCCTTCCCTACTTCTAACATCATAGAAGAGGCACGCGACACTTCTCCAAGGTCTTAGGTTCCCACGGTACCCCCACCACGGACCTTCACGACTTCTAAAGCCTAGAGCCCCCTCCAGATCTCTTAACGCTAGCTACCGATACCAAGATGCGCACGTGCCACTAAAAACCTTAAGGAAATGAACTTCGGGATTATGAGTCATCGCCCTTGAAAACGGCACGCGCCCAAATCACAGCTACTTCTCTCAAAGACAAAGAACCCCCTCTTCTTACCACTATATCCCTACTAAAACTCTATTAGGTTAGTGCATGGATTTTTGATATAAAAAGGCCAAGCTTTCTCAGCAGTCACAGTTACAATTACACTTCGACCAGCTAACAATTAATCTTCAATAGTCTAATTTGCTGCTAGTCACTGGATTAGACTAGTCAGCAACGTCGCTCTACCAATAGCGCAATAAGAATCTGCGGAGGATTCTCGACTAATAAGTGTAAAATAAATCTAACCATACAAGTGTAACTCATCGAGACAGAACTCGTATATTGTAGTAGTAATCTTAGAGTCAGTGAATTGTGTTGCGAAAATAAAAATCTGTGTAACGAACTCGTATCGGATTACTCTTTTATTTCTCATCGAATCTCCAAGAATAATTGTCTCACCACATCGAGTTCAATCGGATTATCACCAACGCACGACCAATAACAGAGTGAGTCGAATATATCTTCGCATAATCTCTCGCATGAGTCGAACCTGACCATCGGACAACGTCGAACGATGGCGCCGTCCTAGCATAAAACCCCTCCGAACCGATCTTGTAGTAATATTTAGGCGAGGCTTCCGTCCCTGAGTAAAGGACTTAATTGCCCTGACTCGAAAAGAGAAGTCGACCGTGTTTACGAATCCTCATACTCGGGAGAGTCTAGCAGGTCGTAACAGATGCGTCTGCGTCTCGTACGGACCAATAAAGCTTTTTGTCTTATGAGCTCTTCGAAAGATTATACCATACGTATTACGGAAGCGTCGCTACTTGTACGACGTGTTAAGATAGCACCGGGTATACTTTTAGCCCATGCAAGAGCTCTGTCTAAATCTACAGCGAAATACCCTTTGACACGAGTCGAGGTTAAAGCGATATCATTGCACGCCGGGGTGCATGGTGATACTCTTGATAATGTCATACTTGGCCAGCTGCCTAAACGTATAATTGTCGGTTTTGTCGATAATAAGGCCTTTAATGGTGATTGTAAAATGAATCCCTTCAATTTTCAGAATTACAATATTAATTATTTTTCTTTGTATGCCGATGGTTTGCAAATACCGTCAAAACCTCTACAACCAGACTTCGCAGATGGAGATATGTACGTGGATGCGTACCACACACTATTTTCTGGTACAGGTATCCATTTTCTCAACGAGGGCAATTCTATTAGACGTACAAATTATCCGCAGGGTAATTGTCTCTTTGCATTTGATCTTACGCCTGATCTCTCGGCCAACTGTAGTACCCATTGGAATCTTGTGAGACACGGTAGTGTGAGGATAGAAGTATGTTTCGTAACAGCCCTAACGTCAACGATTAATTGCATTGTGTATGCGGAATATGATAATGTGTTGGAGATCGACTCTTCCAGACAAGTAATTGTGGATTTTAGTGGCTAGATCGCAGGGCTTATAGAGGGGGAGGTGTCATATATCCACAGAGCGTGCAATATTTGTCGTCAGTCTGTATTCAAAACTCGACGTGTTACGACGATTGAGAAGCACCATGAACATCGTCATTGATATACAGGGCCTGAAGGATAAATATAATCATTTTATACCTAAAGAAGTTGCCGTGGTCTCTATAAAGACGTCGTACCTAGCCCATTGGATTATATCACCACCCTACACTTATAACGTTCTACCACCTAGTGTAAACCGTCAAAACACCTGGTTACAAACCAATCATCATGGTATAGAGTGGTCCGAGGGCGAAACGCATTTACGCACAGTCGAGGCTTCGTTGAAAAAAATTGCAGTGCAGTCTGATCGCCTGTTTACACGTGGAGCTGATAAAGCGGCATATCTGACACAGCTAACGGATTGGAACGTTATAAATCTAGAAGAAGATGAAGACGACGATTCGTCGTTCCGTAATCTTCCCGTGAGCAACACCCGTTGTATATATCATGGTTTGCTGCGTAAAAATTGCTCGTTCACGTGTGCCCTCAACAACGCTGTGAGAATCAAAAAGTGGCTTTCTCATAACGATCGTTCCAGCTCCTTGTGGCAGTATAGAACCACGACAACCTGGAACATCGGCCTACTAGCAGTGGACCGCCGCGAGGAGGGGAAAACCACCGATATAAAAGCGCTCTAGTGTCTCTATAATCGTTGTCTATTATGAACACCGAGCAGCTTCTGCAGGCCCTACGCGGTATAAAGAGTCGTACTGTAGGTGTATACCCAGCAGATCGCATCCCTAAGGTGTGGACGAAACCAGCAGCGATTGTCGCCAATACCGATGGCCACAAGCAGCCCGGGGCCCACTGGGTCGCCATGTACGTCGATCGAAATGGACGCGGATGGTACTTCGACAGCTACGGACTACCACCAATCATCCCGCAGCATCTCCAGCGTCTCCGACAGAACTGCAGGTTCTTTAGCTACAACGCTATACAGCTTCAGGGTCCTGAATCACAGACTTGTGGACATTATTGTGTTATGTTTTTGCATTTCTTGTCTACAGGTCTTGGTATTAATATGTTTAGGAGTGCGTTTTCAACCGATTTAACACGGAACGATAAAATAGTGTATGACTACTACAATGAGTATATGAATAAGTGTAATGAATCTATTCCTTTGAAGAGTGTGCTCAACAAGGGCGCCGATGTAGGGTGTGGGTACCGTTACAATAATCTTAATACTTTTGGTAATAAAAACGCCTTGTCGTGCGTGCAAGGCTGTTGTTCACGCAGCCACTAATTGTACTGTAATTGTGAGCTAAATAATAAAGTGTATATATTTTTTTCAAAAAACGTGTATTCTTTGTTGACTCCTTCAGCGAGAAATTCAACACCGTCTCAAATAGCCGTGATATAGGCACGTTCCATTCTCACGTGATCCCCCTATTTCTCGCTATCACTATGTCATATTAATTTCAACGCACGTGCAAAAACGCTGAGCTAAGCTTTCGAAGAATTCTGAGGTGACATCGCCAAGGCGACTTACTAGCTTTTTTACAAAGTAAGCAAATGTTGCACCAATTAAATTCAGGATGCTTCTCACTGCATACAGAGTAGGGGGAATGGGTCTACGTGGTAGGGGGTCCGCTGTTTCTGCGCTCCTTGATAGACAGACATTGTTCTCAAATCTTCAAAGAAGTAAGCATCGCCAGCTGAAAGTACGTTTAGACGCCTTTTTGCACGATATTGCAACGATTAAAGCAAAAATACGCGTGATATCAGAATTTCGTGCTTTAACGCTAAAACTGAAAAAACTCAAGTTGCACAATGGACTTCACACGAATCAACCAAGTGGGCCGTCTCGAGACGCTTCTCCCTGTCAAAAGATTGGCCGAGCTGGAGCTCGAGAAAGACTACCTTATCACCGACATCAAAATTGTCCAAACGAAATGGGGCGCGCGAATTGTCGTGGACGTGGACGGTACGTTTACATGCTATCTACCAACGAGGTTCGTCAAGGCTTTCGAAGAAGCGAACGAGCTGTTTCAACAAATGAGCCAGGCTGCGAATAGTAAAAATTTACTTATGCAGTACTACGGCACGAAATTCAACAAGATTGAGTTCAAAGCTGCTAAGGAATAATTATAAATAGGTATGTACTTCAAACTCTGTATAAAACGTTTATGTTGCTACACATTTATACGAGTCTCTCTCACACCAAGTGTTTATCTCTGTCCTCCATAGTTAAATCAGTGTCTGATGAGAGAGAGAGAGAGAGGGTCAGAGAGAGCTGTGGCGAGTATGGACCCAAAGAAGAAGAAGAAGAAGAAGAAGAAAAAGAAGCTAACGATTAAAAATCCTAATATTCACTATTTATTGTAAATGTATATATATAAGTAGTAGGGTGCGCACTATGGCGACCCCCACTCCTATCCCCACTCCTTTTCCCCCACTCCGCGGCCGCCGAGTCCGTGGCTCGGTCGGTCGTGGGTGCGGGGGTGAAGAGGCGCGGGGGGAGAAGGGGGGATGGGTCGAGTCGCTATAGTGCGCACGCCTTTATATATATATATAAATTTTCTGAGCGTGGCGGTATAGCGGAGCGCTGTTTTTATTTTTGACATTTTTATTTTTCCGGAGCGTGTCGGTATAGTGACACGCTGCTTTTGTTTCCGCCATTTTTCTTTTATATATATATATATGTGTGTGTGTGTGTGTGTGTGTTTATAAATGTGAATTTTATAATTAAAAAAATTCGATGCCGGCGGTGAGACCCGAACCGTCGACCCTGGGACTACCAGTCTGAGTCGTTGCCTCTGCACCAAAGATCGCTATGCATTTAAATGTACGTGGAAGACTCTTGTAGCGATCGCGAGCACGCGTATCCCCACCCCGTGGTCGCCGAGTACGGCCCGCAGGGTAGTATATATATATGCCTGTTTCTGCCCGATATATATATATATTTTACCGTGTGTGAGCCATATGGCGACACCCACTCCTGGACCCACTGCTACCCCTACTCTGCGGGTCGACCGCGGCCCGCAGAGTATTATATCTATATACCTATCTGTACTCGATATATATATATTTTACCGTGTGTGAGCACTATGGCGACACCCACTCCTGGACCCATTGCTATCCCTACTCTGCGGGTCGACCGCGGCCTGCAGAGTATTATATATATATACCTGTTTGTACTCGATATATATATATTTTACCGTGTGTGAGCACTATGGCGACACCCACTCCTGGACCCATTGCTATCCCTACTCTGCGGGTCGACCGCGGCCTGCAGAGTATTATATATATTGTGACGAGCTCGCTTACCTAAAAATTTCGCGAAACAAGGCGCGAGCTGCCAGTCGACATTCTCTGATGACGCCCAATTTGTTTTCTGCCTCTTGTTCTAACGTTGCCGGTTAGGCGCCAGGTGTTTGTACCTACCCCTTAACACCAAGGGTATCTCGTCCTCCACAATTTTTTCCTTTCGCACGGCTAGTATCAGGGAATGTCGGGATTCGAAGGGCACGCATTGACAATTATTACCACTATACCGAAATAACGGGTGAGCACCGGTAATGATCGAAATCGCATACCAAGACAATTTATTATCGGACTTCTTGATACAATATTACGTTCGCTCTCGACACACACTCTTTCATTGCGACCTCCGGAGACGCCGGAGGGCACAGCCTTTTCTTAAGGGGCGAGGGGACGAGCCTAAGACGCACCCTACTGCACCGCGGTACAATCGAAGAGATGCACCACGTGCGCCTACCTTTTCTCGCCGTTCCCGCTCGCTCTCGTTCCCCCGTCCTCGGACCTCGCTCTCGCTCGCTCTCGTTCCTCTCCACGGACCTCCTCGGACCTCGCTCTCGTTCGCTCGTCCTCGGACCTCGCTCTCGTTCGCTCTCGTTCGCTCGCCGTATCCGCTCTCTCTCTCTCACTCACACGCTATACCACACTATTCTCTCACACGTCTCAACTTTCTCGCTGCCGAAATCGGACTGTCTTTACTTCTCTCGTACAGTTTTCTCTTAGCCTAATGTCGGGGGAAAAGGGGAGAGTTAGGGGTACTCCTCACGGCGATCGCTGTCCGATCACCGGCACAGCCATCCCTCTCTCTCACGCTCCCGGGCGTCATCCGTCGCTCGACCGGCCCTGCCTTTCTCTCTTGCTCTTGCGCGCCGTCCGTTCGTCCTCGACCGGCAATGTTTACAGCTCGACCCCCATGTCTCTGTAATGTAACGAAGTTTTCGCCGACAGTCGCCGTTCTCGAACGCCAATTTCCTTCACCACGGGTGCGAGACGACGCAACTCTGCTCTCGCTATCTCTGTCTAATATTACTTAGAATATTTCGTTCCGACGCGATTGCGAGGAGGGTACCGCCTCGTCACATCCCCCCCACTAGGCTTTTGTCTACCCCGCAAGGAGGCAGGCACACGCCGATACACCCCTCATCGCGTCGCAGCAGAGTCGCGGCTCATCTCGCCCCCGATCGATCCCATCACCGATCACTCAAAAACTTAAACACTATTCCCTAAATAGTTTCCTAACTAAGAGCACAATAATCCTAGTTAACCTAAGAAATCAATATCAACTCGACGTCAGTTTTTTTCCCACAACCATATTTATTAGGGACTCTCCCACCGACAATCCTGGTCGCATTGAGTCCCGTTCTAACCACAAAAAGACGTCTTCACATTGGAAGACCTACAACAAATTTTTTTTTTTTTTTTTTTTTTTTTTCTTTTTAAAATTTGTTGTTTCGGCTGGTTACGCCGAGCTCTCCGCAGCTCGTTTATTACCTGTAATCTTTAAGTCTTTGACATGCCAGGTCCCCGCAGGTCGACCAGCATTATCGGACAACTCGACTACATTCGGCGATTTCATTCTAGTTATGACGAACGGTCCGGCGTACTTTTTCGCGAACTTCGAGGTTAAATTGTTCGCGGCGCTCGATAGTACGCGGTATCGCCGATATACGTGGTCGCCGACGTGCAACGGAACATTTTTCCTACTCCGATTATAGTTTTCAGCTTGCTTGGCTGAGGCTTCGCGAATATTACGCGTCACGAGGTCTCTCAACTCGACCAATTTACTCATTCTCGCGACCCATTTGTCGCGATCGGGTACGTTCGGAACGTCGTCTTCCGAAATTCGAGCCCAGTATTGAGCTGGTCGAGGTTCTCTACCGAGGTTCAAGAACGCTGGGCTTACGCCCAGGGACGAATGCACAGCCGTGTTATACGCGAACTGGAGTTCGGCTACGCGCATGTCCCATTCGCGGTGATCGGCGGAAATGTAGCTCGAGATCATGGTCTTAAGATTCCGGTTGACTCTCTCTACAGGATTGGCTTGGGCGTGGTACGGTGGGGTCGTCACTCGTTCAATGCCGTATTCGTCCGTCAGTTTCTGTACCGTCTGATTTACGTACTCGGTCCCGTTATCGGTCAAAAGTCTACGCGGCGTTCCCCAACGACAGAGTACTCGCGCGCGGAACGCGTCCATGATGGTTTTCCCCGTGGCTGCCGCCGCGGGTACACACTCAATCCAGCGTGTGAACATGTCTTCGAATACAATCAAGTATCGATTTCCCGCCTTAGATCTCGGGTACGGTCCCATCACATCGGATGCAACCGTATCCCACGGTTGTGCAACAACACGCGGTCCCATTATCCCCATGGGCCTAGCTTGATTCGCCTTATGCAACGCACAGGTGACACACTTCCCTACGTATCGCTTCACGTCCCGGTACATCCCTGGCCTATGATAATCGTTAGCTAGTCTACGGTACGTTCGGTCGACCCCTGGATGACCAGATTGCTCCGCGTCATGTGCGCGCCTCAACACTTCCTCCTGCTCTTCAGAGGGTACCACTAGCTTCCACGCGTCAACATCCTCACCTATCGCGCTTTTGATCGCGTTCGGCCGGTAGAAATAAATGGAACGGCCTTCTACTTGCCAATCCGGAAACTCGCGAGGGTTTCGACGAATCGCGTTCAGCCTTTCCTGATACCAACCGATCTCGAAACAATCTCCTAGAGAATCGACTTGAGCATCAACATTCAATTCCACGTCCTCGAACATGCGCGATAGTGCGTCCGCCGCTTCGTTCTCGGTACCTTTTCTATACTCGATTGTCATCTTGTACCCCGATAGTTCAAAAGACCAACGCGCGAGCCTACCAATCGGGTCCGCGAGGTTATACAACCATCTCAAGCTACTATGGTCGGTCACAACGGTGAACTCGTACCCTTCCAAGTATGGCCTGAATTTCCGTACGGCCCAAATTACTGCGAGACACTCTTTTTCGGTTACGGTGTATCGCGTTTCCGGTCCAACCATCGCTCGACTTGCGCATTCGATCAATCGTTCCGACTCACCATCCCTCTGTGTTAGCACAGCCCCGATCCCACGATCGCTCGCGTCCGTGTACACGATGAATGGCAATTCGTAATTCGGGTACGTCAGTATCGCAGCGTTCACAATTTCGTCCTTGACCGCTCGGAACGCAGCCTCTTCGACGTCTGTCCAATCCCAAGTCACAGTCTTACTCGTCAGTCTGTTCAATGGTCCGGCGACTCTCGAAATATTTTTCAAATGGCGATGGTACCAATTCACCATCCCATTGAATCGCCGTAACTCTGTCGCGTTTCGCGGTCGCGGATATTCGATTATAGGCCGAATTTTCTCAGGGTCTGGGCGCAGCCCTTCGCTGTTCACCAAAAACCCGAGATAGCGTACCTCGTTTCGACAAAATTCGCTCTTCTCATAGTTTATTATAAGACCGGCCTCTCGAATTATCGCGAATATTTTCTCGATCCACTCGAGGTGTTTTCGGAACGTCCTATTTACGATGATAATATCGTCTAGGTATGCAAACGCGTGTGGTTCAAGTGCTGGACCGATCAGCCGATCCATCAGCCTTTGAAACGTAGCTGGCGCGTTGCACAGCCCGTAGGGCATTCTACGAAATTCGAACAAACCCTTTCCTTCTACAACGAACGCGGTGAAATGCTTGCTAGCCTCCGCCATCATGATCTGGTGGTAGGCCGCACTCATATCTAACGTTGTGATATACACGGCCTCCTGGAGCTTACTCAGAATCGTGTCCATTCGCGGTAGAGGATACGCGTCCTTTCGCGTTACTTTATTCAGCTCGCGATAATCCACGCAGAATCTCCACGTACCGTTCGGTTTCGCGACCATCACCGGCGGACTAGCCCATTCGCTTTGCGACGGTTCGACGATGTTACCGGTTAACATCCTATCTACTTCGGCATGCAATGCGTCTACTACGACCGGCGAGCGTCGGTACATCCGTTGTTTCACGGCGCGGTTTGTCGTCACCTCGATCACGTGTTGCGTGAGTGACACAGCAACATTAAAATCTTTCGGCATTGTCGGGATCACTCCCGAGAGCATCTCCTCCAAATGCTTCTGCTCGTCGCGTCTTAGTTCCTGAAGTCCGCAACATAACCCGATCGCGGCAAGTTCATCGTTCGGCTTTATTATCAGGTGCTCTATTCCGACCTCGTCCAACGACCAGACTCCCCGCCCGGCGCAAACATTTACTCCGAACGCGTGCATGAAGTCCATGCCTAATAGACAGTCTGATTTTAGATTACGCACGATTATAGCGGGGAACCACTTTTGGACCCCATCCAACGAAATCGGGAATAACGCTTCCCCGACTACCCTTTCTACTGTACCGTTCGCCATCGTCACGCAGTCGAGTCTTGTTGTCGGGTATTGTCGGTAGGGTATCCCTAGCTCATCGACGATGTGGCTACCTATTCGTCCAAACACGGAAGTTGTCGCACCGCTGTCTGCCAACGCCTCGAGATGCCTTCCACCGATCTCCAGCGACACGAAAATCCTCTGTCGTCCCGGTTCGCGCTTCCACTCTTTCGGTGGAGCGGGAAATGCAAAAGGAAACCCCGTGTTTACTTCGACCGGAATTTCTTGTTCAACCGGTTGGTCGCGCGCCCCGTTGTCGCGATTTTCGCTACTCTTATTACCGTCTTTATCGCGGCCGGCTTCGTTGGCTTCGCCAATTACGCGCGTCTCGGGCACTTCTTCGTCCGACTCTTCCGAATCGTCGAGTGTCCAAATGCCAATCGGCCCGTAGGGTGACTCACCTGTGTCGACTTTTTCTACCCTCGCCGATGCATTTGCGCACGGAGAGCTCGCTGCACCTGTAAGTACCTGTTTCCCTACCTCAGTGCTCACCCGCTCTATCCTATCACTACTCGACTGGTCGGGAATTGGGCGAAGGGGGAGGGGATTTGCTCCCAACCCTTCGCCTCTGCTTGGCGGGTCTTTTACGGGGAGCGCTGGCTGTCCCGCCGTGGCCAGGCTCGATTCTCGTTTTTTGAGAAGGCACAGCCACAGTTCTCGGCCGTTACCTCTTTCCTGCCGCAGCCTAAGCACAGCTGTACCTTCGTTTTGTCACAATTGCGGCTGAAGTGACCTGCGTCACCGCAGTTGAAACAAAACAGTGGCGTTCTCCTTGCTGGAATCGGTGAACCTCTTTGAGCCGCATTTCCGGAGACTCGATTCCCCGGATTCGGTCTACCTCCACCGTTGTTCCCCCCACCAGACTGCTGTTGCGTCTGGTGATTATTGGCTGAACTCGCCGGAGGTCTCGCTGCAGCGTTAGCATACGACATCGACGGCGTCGTGGCTTCCGTCGTTGCAGCCTGTGCGCCGCTGCCCTCGCTCTTCCTCCTTCGGCGTCTCTTCGGCGCAGCCTCTGGCTCAGCACTTCCTCGTTTTGCTTGTCTGTCCGACACAGCGTTCACCTCGTATGTGCGATATCGTTGGTTCGACGATTTCTTCGGATCCATTGACGTCGTCGCAGCCTTTCCCTTGGCGACCCATGCAAACTCTTTGACATGGCACTCACTCCTTGCTGGTGGTGGTCGGCGTGTCTTCGCCCGAGCCCACCGTCGTTCGATCCGGGATGCTCGCTCGACGAGTTGTGCATACGTGCGTACTTCGCCTCGGTCCAGCTTGTCCCAGTACTCCGGCCTCAAGCCCGCGTACACTCGATCGAGCTGGCTCTTCAGGCTCTTCTTCCGGCGCAGCCGATTGTACAATCCTTGGATGCAGATTAGGTAATCCTTGGCCGATTCATCCGAACCCTGCGTTCTAGCTCGGATGTCATCCTTCAGTCCTTGTTGGTCATAATCGGCTCCGAACCAGGCACGAAAATCGTGTAGGAAGTCACGCCATTCTTCCCACTCGCACCGATTCGATCGGTACCACCGGACGGCACGGCCCTTCAATACCTCAGGCAACACTTGAAGACGTTCGTGGTATCGAATATCCGACGCACTGATTTTTTCGTAGAGTTGCTCGATAAACTCTTCGCATCCGAAATCATCATCTCCTGTGAACCGCAGTTGCCATTTTCGCGCAACTTCCCCGGTATCACGTGCGTGTCTTCGTAATCTCGGTCGCTCCCAACTCTCATCGTCCTCCGAGCTCCTTCGATCGGGGTGTCTTCGTCGTGGCCTCTCACCACCGCCCCTTCCGTACGATCGGTTGTTCGGTACAACCACTGAATCGAGCGATGATGACGACGAATCACTCGAATATCCTTCATGATCTCTCGAGTTTTTCGTTACTGGCCCGCAACTCTTCCCCTGAGCTCTCGCGCGGCGCTTCGAAGTTCGCTCAAAATCCGTTGCTTCCTCAGACGACTGTATTCGCGGCGTCTTCTTGCTCCTTGTCGGCGGTTGTTGTCCACCGCGCTCGCTGGTATCGCTGTCGGTTTGCACGCCGATCTCTCGGTATTTTGGCGCAGGCCTTTCCCTCGGCGTCAACGCGGCACGCCTCTCATCACCATCCTGCATCCCCCCTGGCCCGTCACCGTGGACTCTTCTCGGGGCCTTGCTCGGTTGACGAGATTTGCGCGCGTCTTGGTCCGATGTCCATAAGTCCTCCACCATGCGCTGATCCTCGGCGCTTGGTGCAACCGACCTCCTACCGCGAGTTCCTCTCGGCGTCGCGGCCGCTCTAGCGTCGGCGAGCATGCCTGTTTTCCGTCCCATATTTAGTTTCGCGCTCCGTGATCCATCCGCGGGGCTCACCGGTCTCGAGCCGCCATCTTGACTCGTTGCTCGCGACGCGCTCGATACCCCCTCTCGCAATCGGTTGCGAGTCACTGCTGACACACCAGTGGGGTCGATGAATAGCGCTCGGAGAATCTCGCGAATTTTCCCAATATCGGATTTGTCTATCTGCGCGAGCTCCTTCTCGAGACCATCCTCGGGAATCTGGTCACACGATCCCCACGTGATGCTAGAGTATCCCTTCTCGCGGAGCTTGCACCTTCGAAGTCTATCGCGAAGCACGTCACTCGTTCCTTCGACACTCGCGCCCGCCGCGCGTAATAATTGTCTAACATCGCTGTCCGGCATAGCGTCTGTCCATTGTAATGCATCCGGCGCACGTGTTCCGCGTCCACGCGTGTTCACTTTTGATACGTCGACATCGACATTGGTGGCCAGACCCGCACTACTTTCTTCCCCGACCGAAGCGTCAACATCGACACGCGCCCGCTCCTCGGCCATGGTCGATTCCGTCCGTTACTAAATTATTGAATTACTCGAGCGATTTAATGTTCGCGAATATTCTCTATATATTTTTCCCGAATGATTGCTCGCTACTGTCACCCGCGTTTGATTTTCACGCGAGATGATTGGTCGCGAACTTTGGAGATTATTTATTTGCGGGGCGAATTATTCGTTGTGCGTGTCAGAACGAGCTTTATCGCGCTATTTATTTTTTTCCGCGATCACAATTATTACGTCCGTCACAGAGCGAATTACTGTTTCGTTCTCTTTTTTTTTTTTTTTTTTTTGCACACCGAAAATTATTTAATTCCGACGCCAATGTTATGTATTGTGCCCTCAGGAACTATTTATTCACGATGCGAATTATTTATGGCCACATCGAAAGTCAGTCACTCAGTTGTCGAAAATTACTTATTGGCGCGTAACTCATTTTTCGTGAATTTTAATTTATTTATTTACCGTGCCAATTATTATTCGCGGATTTCAAAAATGATGTATTCTCTTTGCGAATTATTTTTGTCGGGTTGAGTCCTCTCACTTAACCGAGCGCGCACTGTACCATACAGTTAAAGTTCGCGGTGGTTGAGTACCTCGACGCCCTGGAAATCCCGAATATAATTTTCGTACAACGATTCCTGAAATATTCAAAATAATACTTCGTACAACGCTTCGACAATTTCTTGCCGTGGTCCGCACAGCGTATCTCTTGAAATATTAGTCGCACTATTTTTCTCGATGTCCGTTCGACCGTGAGAGCGAGCGCCGTGTTTACATCGCGCGCGACGCTCTCGCTCTCGTTGCTCACGCGAAATCTCGTTCTCGGCTTGTAGCACAGCCGCTCGAGTACACGTGCACTCGCTACGAAATTTTATTTGCCACGGCCCCACGTTGGGCGCCAGAAATTGTGACGAGCTCGCTTACCTAAAAATTTCGCGAAACAAGGCGCGAGCTGCCAGTCGACATTCTCTGATGACGCCCAATTTGTTTTCTGCCTCTTGTTCTAACGTTGCCGGTTAGGCGCCAGGTGTTTGTACCTACCCCTTAACACCAAGGGTATCTCGTCCTCCACAATTTTTTCCTTTCGCACGGCTAGTATCAGGGAATGTCGGGATTCGAAGGGCACGCATTGACAATTATTACCACTATACCGAAATAACGGGTGAGCACCGGTAATGATCGAAATCGCATACCAAGACAATTTATTATCGGACTTCTTGATACAATATTACGTTCGCTCTCGACACACACTCTTTCATTGCGACCTCCGGAGACGCCGGAGGGCACAGCCTTTTCTTAAGGGGCGAGGGGACGAGCCTAAGACGCACCCTACTGCACCGCGGTACAATCGAAGAGATGCACCACGTGCGCCTACCTTTTATCGCCGTTCCCGCTCGCTCTCGTTCCCCCGTCCTCGGACCTCGCTCTCGCTCGCTCTCGTTCCTCTCCACGGACCTCCTCGGACCTCGCTCTCGTTCGCTCGTCCTCGGACCTCGCTCTCGTTCGCTCTCGTTCGCTCGCCGTATCCGCTCTCTCTCTCTCACTCACACGCTATACCACACTATTCTCTCACACGTCTCAACTTTCTCGCTGCCGAAATCGGACTGTCTTTACTTCTCTCGTACAGTTTTCTCTTAGCCTAATGTCGGGGGAAAAGGGGAGAGTTAGGGGTACTCCTCACGGCGATCGCTGTCCGATCACCGGCACAGCCATCCCTCTCTCTCACGCTCCCGGGCGTCGTCCGTCGCTCGACCGGCCCTGCCTTTCTCTCTTGCTCTTGCGCGCCGTCCGTTCGTCCTCGACCGGCAATGTTTACAGCTCGACCCCCATGTCTCTGTAATGTAACGAAGTTTTCGCCGACAGTCGCCGTTCTCGAACGCCAATTTCCTTCACCACGGGTGCGAGACGACGCAACTCTGCTCTCGCTATCTCTGTCTAATATTACTTAGAATATTTCGTTCCGACGCGATTGCGAGGAGGGTACCGCCTCGTCACAATATATACCTGTTTGTACTCGATATATATATATTTTACCGTGTGTGAGCACTATGGCGACACCCACTCCTGGACCCATTGCTATCCCTACTCTGCGAGTCGACCGCGGCCTGCAGAGTATTATATATATATATACCTGTTTGTACTCGATATATATATATTTTACCGTCTCTCTCTCTCTCTCTCTCTCTGCCTCACTTTGAATGTTGTTCGCATTCAGAGTACGCGTGTTTTTTAAATTTACTTGTTTTTTAAATTTGACAAACTTGGCTTACCAAAATTTTGCGCTGCTCTCTTCTGGTTTTTCTCGATTTTATGTTTGTTTTATTTTTCGCGCACTCCTGTTTTTGTCACATTTCAGTTTTTCGCGCACCCCTGTTTTTCTCACATTCTAGTTTTTCGCGCACTCCTGTTTCGACACTCACATACATCCACTCCTCTTTTTCACAAATGGTTTTTCGCGCACTCCTGTTTCGACACACACACACGCGCGCGCGCGCGCGCGCTCGTACAACTGTTTTCGCGCACCTTATAACACAAATGATGCGCACGAGCCATCCTGAACCGTAAGTTTTACGGTGCAGTGCCTCTCACGGTCGAGGATGGTGGCCGTCAGCGTTTCAGCCGAGAGGAGAAATTGCACGTCCATAGGGTCGCGGGCTCGCGTAGCGCGCTCGAGGGTGGGAATAGCGCATGCAGCCATTAACGCGGGAGGTCTTTTAAAGTTCTCGGTGGACTCATACATACAGCCGCTCTCCGCGCACTCACCGTAACCGTCGTCGATATAAAACACACGAAGCCATTCGGTGTTTGTTGGCTCCTCAACGACGGCCCGGTGAATCTCGGAGCCGAGCGCGACTATATAACGATCGCCTTTTTTGGCGGTCGTTACATCGACGGGCACACCGCGCTTTTCGACCGCGTAATAACGCCGCATCTCCCGTTGCATCTGCCACCACGCACTGTCCATAAGCGATGTTCGCAGGTATACGCGCTCCCAATTATCAAAATTAACTATGATACATCTGAAGCGGTTGGGCAACACGCTAGCTGTGAACACCCGCTCCATTTCCGATATTTTTGTGAAAGCGTTCTTTACCCGTCGCGACGTGGATTGAAACTGATTTCTAGAGGCTGATGAGGAGCAGCAGCACCCTGAATGTACCTATGTGTACTGTGTGTTGATGTAGAATGATATCATTTTACATGAACACAAAACGTCGCTGGGTGTTTTCGTTGGAGATGTATCGTGGTGTGGCGTGGAATGCACACCTGGGGCCGTCACGTACTTACGACACAGCGTTTTTCAAGCAATCTTTTACTGATAAATTTTATCCTTCGTCACGAATTATAAATATTAATTTATGCACGAAATATCGAGCAATAGTGTTCACATGCAGTAATTTAATTCATCCAGCACGAATGAGTGCCCCGAGAGCCTGCCGATAACTTACTATGTTAAAAGAGCGATAAGTATTAAGCGCGAGCTCCTTTTCCACGGATAGGCAATTTTCAATGTGGATTTTTTCAAAAATTCTTAAGAGTTGCGCGCTACTACATTGGCAAATGAATATGTGGGTGGTCACCCTCACCTGGTATAAATATAAAAAACTAAAACCCGCCCGTCTGATCTTCCCCTTGTAAGAAAGAGCGCTCTATACGAACAGCCGCACAAAGAGGGGGCACCGTTAATAGCATATAGAACACAGCAGCTGTAGATCCATAGGTCCCGCGTAAGAGAGAGAGAGAGAGAGAGAGAGATCGAGTGTGTTCACGAAGATCCGCACAAAGAGGAGAGCCCGCTAATGGCATATATGGTCTGTAGCATACCCCTCTTACCGTTCACCACCACCTCGTCTATACTTTGAATCAGAGACCATGTGCTCTCTGCCTTTTTAAATCGCTGTATGCGCAAGAGAGAGAAAGAGCTATAGCTGTCTATCGAGAAAGATAGATAGATAGATAGATAGATAGATAGAGAGAGAGAGAGAGAGAGAGAGAGAGAGAGAGAGAGAGAGAGAGAGAGCTTCCTTTACCATAAGACAGTTTTTATATTTTTTCATAATTTTACTTTTAACGATAATAAAAAATTTCTTTCTTTATTGTTTTCTATTTTTTTCCAAACTCGATTCGATTTTCAGTGCTACAGGCCGCTTCTTCCATTTTCGAATGATATAAAATTTTCCTTCAACGCTATAATTTGAAAAGTCTAAAATTGTTCAGTCAACATCGTTAAAATTTTAATCGCCAGTAGTTAACAAATGTTCTCCTTGGCCCGTTAAACAGCTCGGCGTTTAAAATTAAATTGTCAGAAAAACTTTCCAGCAGCGAAATAATTTCAACAATCTGTGCGAGATGATTACACAAAAGGAAATTTTCTGTAAGGGTGAGGGTGTGGCTACAGTCGATTTCTTTTATTTTATTTTTCTTACGTTATCACTCTTTATTTAAAAACGATTCGCCCTTATCAAGGCAAAAATATTTATAGGAACTTTTCTTAAGCCGAAATAATTTAAACGCTCTGACCTTTTATTCAACTAATATTTACTGCCTGTAAAATTTTAAATACATCGATGGTCTTATGTCTAAAAGAGCGCGCGGCGTTTTTCGAATTTAAATTTTAGCTGGTACATCTCTGAATCATATAAAAGTTTATCTCAGCGTTTTCCATGCACATAATACGAGAGAGAGTATACAGCTCGCTCTGCTCAAGAGAGCGAACGATAGGCGATGCATAAGAGCGAAAGAGACAGAGGGGCGAGCTTGCGAAGACGGCGCGGCATATACGTCCCGCAGCGTACCCTTCCCCGTACCGTTCACCGCCATCTCGTCTATACTCTAGATCAGAATGAGCGCGCTCGCTCTATCTCTTAAAGGCGTTGCATGTATTAGAGAGAAAGAGCTCTAGAGGTCTCCTTAGGAAGACAGAGACCATTCTATCGCCTGCTTGTTTTATTTTAAAAAACATAGCACGCACACTTTTTTTTACCGTCTTTTACTTCAGAATATTATTAATGTTATTATACCCGAGGAACCGTGTATGAGAGAGAGAGAGTAGCATGCCCCTCTTTCTCTTTAGGAAGGCATGCTATAGCCTGTATACATTGCACGTTCAGCCCTTGAAACCTCTGCATGTGTGTGAGAGAAAGCGCTACAGTGAGCTCTGAAAAATTATTTTCACCTAGCACAATTTTTAATATCCAACACCAAAACAGTGTCTTACGTTATAGCACTCTATTAAAAAAAAAATGATTCATCCTTATCGAGACAAAAATTATTTTTATTTATAGAAAACTTTTCTTAAGCGAAATAATTTCAACGTTCTGACTTTTTATTCAACTAATATTTTAGTACAATTTTTCACTCCGGCCCGTTAAACAATCTGATGTTAAAAAATAAATTGTAAAAACTTTTGTCAAACGAAATAATTTCAAAACCTACCATTTCTCTTCCGAGGCTATCATAATCGCGATGACTTACTACGAATTGAGCTTCGGTGAGGAATTTATATAAGAAAGTCAAGGTAAATTGAATACATCACTGATCTTTTACTCTTATTTAATGATCATTATTGAATAAATATTCAAATTCTTTAAATAAATATCAATTTTCGTTCATATATATATTTCGTTATTTGCTCATAATTTCTTTAATAGTAGCCCGAAATGAATCGAAATTTTTTCGTTCTTCAATGCGCTTTTCAAAAAACAGCGAAAAATTATTTGAGGTGTATAGAGGCCTCTCTAGGAACACAGAGACAGTGCTACAGCATGCTTCTTTTTATTTTTTTTACACCCGAATAAATATCGTCAAGATTTTTCATCTAACAGTGATGTATGAAAAAGCGCACGATAGCGCTTTGTAAAAAGATACGAGAGAGAGAGAGAGAGAGAGAGAGAGTATACAGATCGCCCTGCTCAAGAGAGAGAGAGAGAGAGAGAACTATAGGTAGTGCATAAGAGCGAAAGAGATAGAGTTAGTTAGTTATTAGTAAGAGCGAAAGAGATAAGTTTCGAAATTATTTCGTTTAAGAAAAGTTTTTCACAATTTACTTTTTAACATTAGACACCTTAAGACAGAGACCATGCTATCGCCTGCTTCTTTTTATTTCAAACAAGATTGGCGCATACTTTTCTTTCTCACCGTCTTTAACTTCAGAATATTATTAATGTTATTATTTTTAGCATAGTACGTGCGTTTTTTTAAATATTATACCCGAGAAACCGCGGGAGAGACAGAGAGAAAGAGAGAGAGAGTACCAAGCGTCTCTTTCTCTCGAGGAAGCCATGCTATAGACTGTATACCATGCACACTCTGCTTCCTCCGAAGAAAAAATGTAGAAAAAAAATGGTAAGTTTCGAAATTATTTCGTTTAAGAAAAGTTTTTCATAATTTACTTTTTAACATTAGACACCTTAACGACTCGCGGAGAAAAAATTGTACCAAAGCAATAGTTGAATAAAAAAGTTTCAACGTTCTGACTTTCTAATCAACTAATATTTTGACACAATATTTCTCCCCAGCCTGTTAAACAATCCAATGTTAAAAATTAAATTATCAAAAACTTTTACTTAAACGCAATAATTCCAAGCCTCTTCTTCTTCTTCATCGGCCACATAATTGCATCGGCTTATCGTAAGCTCTCTGATGAGCGAGGACAAACATGCACAGAGTGAGAGTTTTTTCGTATCGCCGAATGAGAGAGAGCGAGAGAGAAAAGGTTTTGCTTTTTTAGCTTTAATAATTTCAAAACCTACCATTTTCCATAATTTGTGTTTACGGTTAAAAATAATTTGTCTTTCTTCATCGTTTTCTATTTTTCCAGCCTCGATTCTAGAGTCAACATTTGTTTATTCGTATCATCGAATGAGAGAGAAGAGAGAAGGTTTTACTTTTCATCTTCCTCCGAAGAAAAAATAGTAGAACAAACTGGTAAATTTCGAACTTATTTCGTTTAAGAAAAGTTTTTGACAATTTATTTTTTCACATTAGATTCCTAACTTAAAATTGTACCAAAGTATTCGTTGAATAAAAAAGTCAGAATTTCAACGTTCTGACTTTCCAATCAGCTAATATTATGGCATAATTTTTCTTCCCAACCCGTTGAACAATCTGATGTTAAAAATGGAATTATCAAAAACTTTTCTTAAACGCAATAATTTCAAACCATTTTTTTCTTCATGGACCACATAATTGCGTCGGCTTATCGTTAGTTCTCTGCTGAGCGACAAACCCGTGAGGGCATACACGGAAATATAGTCGTTATCTATCTATCTATTTTATCTATTTTTTTCTTCAGGGGCTACAAAATCGCGATGATTTATCGTTAGCTCTCTGATGAATGAGGGCAAACATGCACAGAGTGAGAGAGAGTTTTTCTTTTTCATCTCTCGTCAAAGAATCATTTCACCTAAGACAATTATTAATAAGCGACATCAGGTTTTCTTTATTTCCAAAACTAATAACAATTTTATACACAAAGTGCTATTTTTTTAATTATATAATCACGATGTCTTATAATTAGTTCGCTGATGAGCAAACCGTGAGCGAAGTCTGTTAACACCCAGGGGGTACACTTTGCCTAGTTGTTGTTGTACATCCGCGCATATTTTACGACGTTTCGTTGGAACGACACGACGTACACTGTTTATGGATAATTTCGGTACTGCTGATGATATTGATGTTAAGAGAAACTCTCTACATATCTCTACCTCCCCGCAGACGCGGCAAAGACGCGCCAGCAAGGATAATTTAATGAACTCTTCTACGCTTACAAATCCAAATCCATTTCTACTTCTTGATCTCCCTGAAGATATTCTGCGATGGTTGTGATGTTTTACCGTAAACTCTTCATGACCGATGCGATTGTAGTGTGGAATCTTTTGAAATTCAGATGGTGAATTTATTGACGATTCATTAATTGCGACTGGTAGCAATTGTATCAATAATATTAAATGATTTGATATCATCTATGAATCTTGCATATTCAAGAAGATCAGCTTCATCATTGTGACCTGTTTGACGTAATGCCTGTATAAATTTTTCGTATGCGTACGGTCCTCGTGTCTTTATCGTTAGTACGATATCTTGCGCTATATCTTTACAATGTATCCTCCTCTGAAAAACAAATATAATATATAACAAAGAAAATCTTGAAATAAAGGAGAATATTATTTATACTTACTCTCCAACTCGGTAAGTTGACATCATCGTCATTGAAAACCTTCAGTTTAATTAAAACTGGTAACACTGCACACATTCGTATTTTAAAAATAATATTTTGGCAAAAAACATCAATTATATTACGATCGCGCATATCCATTATTAATGCTCTCCTTCAATCTTCTTGCGATGCTTCCCCACACACTGCTTCCAATACAATAAAATTATTTCCAAGTAGGGCGCTGCTCCTGCATTTAGTACTCCTAAAGCAAAAAATGATGACAGAGGGGAGAGAGTATAAATACATTTGACGGAGGTTTTTTTCTTTAGAAATACTAAATGTAGGAGCAACTTCTCGCTTACTAAAGAAAAAATGGTGATGGAGGGGAGAGAGTATAAATACATTTGACGAATGTTTTTTCTTTAGAAATACTAAATATAGGAGCAACTTCCACTTAGAAATAATTGTATTGTATTGGAAGCAGTGTGTGGGGAAGCATCGCAAGAAGATTGGAGGAGAGCGTTAATAACGGACGGAGAGCAGAAGATATAATTTTTAAAGAAAATCTTGAATTAAGGAGAATTTTATTTATACTTACTCTCCAACTCGGTTTGGGTTTGAGACCCACCGCTCGTGATATCGATCGATCAACTTTTTATGTATATTATATTTTTTTATTTTTTTGTTATAAGCATCCCGAGTTTTCCAAATCTGACACGGTGTTGAAAGTTCTTAATCACCCTCATCGATGCTAAAGTAATCAAAAACTGCGCTATGCGCGACCGAGTCTTCTCGCATCTTTTGTAGATGTCTAGACAATGTTTTGACATAATATATACACGCGCTGTAGCCCTCGTGTTTATTGCTCATAACGAGGGGTCAAATGCTTCTGCAAAAATGCTGAGACATAAGGCCGTGACAATCACCGTTGCTTTTTCTCTTGTATCGCTGCGTTATATGCGTGTAAAATGCAGGGGTGATGATGATCTCTCGCTGCCTTTAGAAACCAGTTATCATTCTACAGAGCAGCCGCGAACATGAAGGACATTTATACCCCATCGGTTTTACCAGACACATTCCTGTGTGAGGTGGTCGGTTCTTTCGGGTTTGATGAGGTGTACATTCGTACACCTCTAATTACAGAGGCGTATACGCAGCTGCGCGCTGCGTTAGAAAAATATTATATCGACGAGCAGCACGGTGTGATAGTGGCATCCTTCGTTATTAAGGTGGGGTTAGAGTGTGTTGTTCGGCTGAGCTCCCGCGTGTGTCGTGCCGTTGTTTAACAAACATCGTGTAATGGGTTAACGGGGGTGTGTGTTATCGACGAGGGCTTTGATGCAGTTGTGAAGGCGACACAAATTTATGAAATTACGCCGTCGTTTAAAACACCACCAGCCTTAGTAGTGGCTTGTATGGTACACGGTGTGGAGGAGGGGTGCATCGATGATTCACCCCTGAGCATGGATGCGTGATATTTCCTTGAGAACCGCTACTTTACAGCGACAGTTGTTAGTCGCGAGGGACAAGGCGCGATCCATTTGACAGTTAGTGAAGATGTCGATGTGGCCCGCCATTTCGAAACCACCGATCACGCATCAACCAAGTAGGCCGCCTGGAGACACTTCTCCCTGTCAAAAGACTAGCCGAGTTGGAGCTCCAAAAAGACTTCTATATAACCGGTATCAAAATCGTACAAACGAAATGGGGCGCGCGTATTGTCGTGGACGTGGATAATGAATTTACGTGCTACCTATCAACGAGGTTCGTCAAGGCTTTCGAAGAAGCGGCCGAGCAATTTCAACAAATGTGCAAGGCCTCAAACAACAAAAATCTAATTATGCAGTATTACGGCACGAAGTTCAATAAGCTAGAATTTAAAGCTGTTAAGGAATAATGATAAACAGGTATGTACTAAAAATCATGTATAAAGTACCTATGTTACGATACGTATATACGATATTCTCTCACGCCATATTTCTCTGTCTTCCATAGTTGAAACGTCGAAGAAGAAGAAGAAGAAGAAGAAGAAGAAGAAGGTGCTAACGATTAAAATTCTAATATACATTACCACTTGATTGAATATTTATCAGGGAGATCAAGAAGTAGAAATGGATTTGGATTTGTAAGCGTAGAAGAGTTCATTAAATTATCCTTGCTGGCGCGTCTTTGCCGCGTCTGCGGGGAGGTAGAGATATGTAGAGAGTTTCTCTTAACATCAATATCATCAGCAGTACCGAAATTATCCATAAACAGTGTACGTCGTGTCGTTCCAACGAAACGTCGTAAAATATGCGCGGATGTACAACAACAACTAGGCAAAGTGTACCCCCTGGGTGTTAACAGACTTCGCTCACGGTTTGCTCATCAGAGAACTAATTATAAGACATCGTGATTATATAATTAAAAAAATAGCACTTTGTGTATAAAATTGTTATTAGTTTTGGAAATAAAGAAAACCTGATGTCGCTTATTAATAATTGTCTTAGGTGAAATGATTCTTTGACGAGAGATGAAAAAGAAAAACTCTCTCTCACTCTGTGCATGTTTGTCCTCGTTCATCAGAGAGCTAACGATAAATCATCGCGATTTTGTAGCCCCTGAAGAAAAAAATAGATAAAATAGATAGATGGATAACGACTTTATTTCCGTGTATGCCCTCACGGGTTTGTCGCTCAGCAGAGAACTAACGATAAGCCGACGCAATTATGTGGTCCATGAAGAAAAAATGGTTTGAAATTATTGCGTTTAAGAAAAGTTTTTGATAATTCCATTTTTAACATCAGATTGTTCAACGGGTTGGGAAGAAAAATTATGCCATAATATTAGCTGATTGAAAAGTCAGAACGTTGAAATTCTGACTTTTTTATTCAACGAATACTTTGGTACAATTTTAAGTTAGGAATCTAATGTGAAAAAATAAATTGTCAAAAACTTTTCTTAAACGAAATAAGTTCGAAATTTACCAGTTTGTTCTACTATTTTTTCTTCGGAGGAAGATGAAAAGTAAAACCTTCTCTCTTCTCTCTCATTCGATGATACGAATAAACAAATGTTGACTCTAGAATCGAGGCTGGAAAAATAGAAAACGATGAAGAAAGACAAATTATTTTTAACCGTAAACACAAATTATGGAAAATGGTAGGTTTTGAAATTATTAAAGCTAAAAAAGCAAAACCTTTTCTCTCTCGCTCTCTCTCATTCGGCGATACGAAAAAACTCTCACTCTGTGCATGTTTGTCCTCGCTCATCAGAGAGCTTACGATAAGCCGATGCAATTATGTGGCCGATGAAGAAGAAGAAGAGGCTTGGAATTATTGCGTTTAAGTAAAAGTTTTTGATAATTTAATTTTTAACATTGGATTGTTTAACAGGCTGGGGAGAAATATTGTGTCAAAATATTAGTTGATTAGAAAGTCAGAACGTTGAAACTTTTTTATTCAACTATTGCTTTGGTACAATTTTTTCTCCGCGAGTCGTTAAGGTGTCTAATGTTAAAAAGTAAATTATGAAAAACTTTTCTTAAACGAAATAATTTCGAAACTTACCATTTTTTTTCTACATTTTTTCTTCGGAGGAAGCAGAGTGTGCATGGTATACAGTCTATAGCATGGCTTCCTCGAGAGAAAGAGACACTTGGTACTCTCTCTCTCTTTCTCTCTGTCTCTCCCGCGGTTTCTCGGGTATAATATTTAAAAAAACGCACGTACTATGCTAAAAATAATAACATTAATAATATTCTGAAGTTAAAGACGGTGAGAAAGAAAAGTATGCGCCAATCTTGTTTGAAATAAAAAGAAGCAGGCGATAGCATGGTCTCTGTCTTAAGGTGTCTAATGTTAAAAAGCAAATTGTGAAAAACTTTTCTTAAACGAAATAATTTCGAAACTTATCTCTTTCGCTCTTACTAATAACTAACTAACTCTATCTCTTTCGCTCTTATGCACTACCTATAGTTCTCTCTCTCTCTCTCTCTTGAGCAGGGCGATCTGTATACTCTCTCTCTCTCTCTCTCTCTCTCTCGTATCTTTTTACAAAGCGCTATCGTGCACTTTTTCATACATCACTGTTAGATGAAAAATCTTGACGATATTTATTCGGGTGTAAAAAAAATAAAAAGAAGCATGCTGTAGCACTGTCTCTGTGTTCCTAGAGAGGCCTCTATACACCTCAAATAATTTTTCGCTGTTTTTTGAAAAGCGCATTGAAGAACGAAAAAATTTCGATTCATTTCGGGCTACTATTAAAGAAATTATGAGCAAATAACGAAATATATATATGAACGAAAATTGATATTTATTTAAAGAATTTGAATATTTACTCAATAATGATCATTAAATAAGAGTAAAAGATCAGTGATGTATTCAATTTACCTTCACTTTCTTATATAAATTCCTCACTCAAGCTCAATTCGTAGTAAGTCATCGCGATTATGATAGCCTCGGAAGAGAAATGGTAGGTTTTGAAATTATTTCGTTTGACAAAAGTTTTTACAATTTATTTTTTAACATCAGATTGTTTAACGGGCCGGAGTGAAAAATTGTACTAAAATATTAGTTGAATAAAAAGTCAGAACGTTGAAATTATTTCGCTTAAGAAAAGTTTTCTATAAATAAAAATAATTTTTGTCTCGATAAGGATGAATCATTTTTTTTTAATAGAGTGCTATAACGTAAGACACTGTTTTGGTGTTGGATATTAAAAATTGTGCTAGGTGAAAATAATTTTTCAGAGCTCACTGTAGCGCTTTCTCTCACACACATGCAGAGGTTTCAAGGGCTGAACGTGCAATTTATACAGGCTATAGCATGCCTTCCTAAAGAGAAAGAGGGGCATGCTACTCTCTCTCTCTCATACACGGTTCCTCGGGTATAATAACATTAATAATATTCTGAAGTAAAAGACGGTAAAAAAAAGTGTGCGTGCTATGTTTTTTAAAATAAAACAAGCAGGCGATAGAATGGTCTCTGTCTTCCTAAGGAGACCTCTAGAGCTCTTTCTCTCTAATACATGCAACGCCTTTAAGAGATAGAGCGAGCGCGCTCATTCTGATCTAGAGTATAGACGAGATGGCGGTGAACGGTACGGGGAAGGGTACGCTGCGGGACGTATATGCCGCGCCGTCTTCGCAAGCTCGCCCCTCTGTCTCTTTCGCTCTTATGCATCGCCTATAGTTCGCTCTCTTGAGCAGAGCGAGCTGTATACTCTCTCTCGTATTATGTGCATGTAAAACGCTGAGATAAACTTTTATATGATTCAGAGATGTACCAGCTAAAATTTAAATTCGAAAAACGCCGCGCGCTCTTTTAGACATAAGACCATCAATGTATTTAAAATTTTACAGGTAGTAAATATTAGTTGAATAAAAGGTCAGAGCGTTGAAATTATTTCGGCTTAAGAAAAGTTCCTATAAATATTTTTGCCTTGATAAGGGCGAATCGTTTTTAAATAAAGAGTGATAACGTAAGAAAAATAAAATAAAAGAAATCGACTGTAGCCACACCCTCACCCTTACAGAAAATTTCCTTTTGTGTAATCATCTTGCACAGATTGTTGAAATTATTTCGCTGCTGGAAAGTTTTTCTGACAATTTAATTTTAAACGCCGAGCTGTTTAACGGGCCAAGGAGAACATTTGTTAACTACTGGCGATTAAAATTTTAACGATGTTGACTGAACAATTTTAGACTTTTCAAATTATAGCGTTGAAGGAAAATTTTATATCATTCGAAAATGGAAGAAGCGGCCTGCAGCACTGAAAATCGAATCGAGTTTGGAAAAAAATAGAAAACAATAAAGAAAGAAATTTTTTATTATCGTTAAAAGTAAAATTATGAAAAAATATAAAAACTGTCTTATGGTAAAGGAAGCTCTCTCTCTCTCTCTCTCTCTCTCTCTCTCTCTCTATCTATCTATCTATCTATCTATCTATCTTTCTCGATAGACAGCTATAGCTCTTTCTCTCTCTTGCGCATACAGCGATTTAAAAAGGCAGAGAGCACATGGTCTCTGATTCAAAGTATAGACGAGGTGGTGGTGAACGGTAAGAGGGGTATGCTACAGACCATATATGCCATTAGCGGGCTCTCCTCTTTGTGCGGATCTTCGTGAACACACTCGATCTCTCTCTCTCTCTCTCTCTCTCTCTTACGCGGGACCTATGGACCTACAGCTGCTGTGTTCTATATGCTATTAACGGTGTCCCCTCTTTGTGCGGCTGTTCGTATAGAGCGCTCTTTCTTACAAGGGGAAGATCAGACGGGCGGGTTTTAGTTTTTTATATTTATACCAGGTGAGGGTGACCACCCACATATTCATTTGCCAATGTAGTAGCGCGCAACTCTTAAGAATTTTTGAAAAAATCCACATTGAAAATTGCCTATCCGTGGAAAAGGATAGGCAATTCGTTCGTTCCAATCATTCGTGCTGGATGAATTAAATTACTGCATGTGAACACTATTGCTCGATATTTCGTGCATAAATTAATATTTATAATTCGTGACGAAGGATAAAATTTATCAGTAAAAGATTGCTTGAAAAACGCTGTGTCGTAAGTACGTGACGGCCCCAGGTGTGCATTCCACGCCACACCACGATACATCTCCAACGAAAACACCCAGCGACGTTTTGTGTTCATGTAAAATGATATCATTCTACATCAACACACAGTACACATAGGTACATTCAGGGTGCTGCTGCTCCTCATCAGCCTCTAGAAATCAGTTTCAATCCACGTCGCGACGGGTAAAGAACGCTTTCACAAAAATATCGGAAATGGAGCGGGTGTTCACAGCTAGCGTGTTGCCCAACCGCTTCAGATGTATCATAGTTAATTTTGATAATTGGGAGCGCGTATACCTGCGAACATCGCTTATGGACAGTGCGTGGTGGCAGATGCAACGGGAGATGCGGCGTTATTACGCGGTCGAAAAGCGCGGTGTGCCCGTCGATGTAACGACCGCCAAAAAGGCGATCGTTATATAGTCGCGCTCGGCTCCGAGATTCACCGGGCCGTCGTTGAGGAGCCAACAAACACCGAATGGCTTCGTGTGTTTTATATCGACGACGGTTACGGTGAGTGCGCGGAGAGCGGCTGTATGTATGAGTCCACCGAGAAGTTTAAAAGACCTCCCGCGTTAATGGCTGCATGCGCTATTCCCACCCTCGAGCGCGCTACGCGAGCCCGCGACCCTATGGACGTGCAATTTCTCCTCTCGGCTGAAACGCTGACGGCCACCATCCTCGACCGTGAGAGGCACTGCACCGTAAAACTTACGGTTCAGGATGGCTCGTGCGCATCATTTGTGTTATAAGGTGCGCGAAAACAGTTGTACGCGCGCGCGCGCGCGCGCGTGTGTGTGTGTGTCGAAACAGGAGTGCGCGAAAAACCATTTGTGAAAAAGAGGAGTGGATGTATGTGAGTGTCGAAACAGGAGTGCGCGAAAAACTAGAATGTGAGAAAAACAGGGGTGCGCGAAAAACTGAAATGTGACAAAAACAGGAGTGCGCGAAAAATAAAACAAACATAAAATCGAGAAAAACCAGAAGAGAGCAGCGCAAAATTTTGGTAAGCCAAGTTTGTCAAATTTAAAAAACAAATAAATTTAAAAAACGCGCGTACTCTGAATGCGAACAACATTCAAAGTGAGGCAGAGAGAGAGAGAGAGAGAGAGAGAGAGAGAGAGAGAGACGGTAAAATATATATATATCGAGTACAAACAGGTATATATATTGTAACGAGATTTTCTCGCCACCTTCGTACTCCCCTTCGGCCGCCTCTCTGGCCGGGGACGCGATCTCCTGCCAGGCTGACGGGGCCGACCGGGGCGGTTGGGCGCCAGGTACCGTGGGTACCACCGGTCAAGACCGGCTTATTTTAGTTTTCCGCCCCGGTGGCCCTGCGCCCCCGCGAGACGAGGGTCGAAGGGTTTCCGGCTCCGTAACGGGCCAGCTCAGCCCGCCAATTGGCGAACTAGGTAGAGGGGTGTGGACGAAGGTGAGAAAGGCCGTGGCAGCAATAATTACTCCAACGATGGTCGTGAAAATTTATCAGATTTATTGACGTGGCTCGCCGGGCTTACGTACTAGGCTTTTCTTACATTTGCTCGCTTACTACTAGCTTACATTAGTAGCGGTACAGCTAACCGGGCCGCCGGCCCGTCTTAAGGTTATGCGAATCTCCGACCTGAGTCGGTAACGACGCGTGGACGATCGCGGGTACGTAGCACCATTAGATAGCCGCGGAATCGGGGTGTTTATTTTCCCCCTTAAGGATGCGCCAACTAACTGTCCGATCGGCGGACTTGACCGCCGGAATTATCGCGGGTACGCAGCGTCGTTAGATAGCCGCGGAATCGGGGTTTCAGTCTCCCCCTTAAGGATGCGCAAAATAACTGTCCGATCGGTGGACTTGACCGCCGGAATTATCCCGGGTACGCAGCGTTGTTAGATAGCCGCGGAATCGGGGTTTCAGTCTCCCCCTTAAGGATGCGCAAAATAACTGCCCGATCGACGGACTTGGCCGTCGGAATTATCGCGGGTACGCAGCGTTGTTAGATAGCCGCGGAATCGGGGTTTCAGTCTCCCCCTTAAGGATGCGCAAAATAACTGTCCGATCGGCGGACTTGACCGCCGGAATTATCGCGGGTACGCAGCGTTGTTAGATAGCCGCGGAATCGGGGTTTCAGTCTCCCCCTTAAGGATGCGCAAAATAACTGTCCGATCGGCGGACTTGACCGCCGGAATTATCGCGGGTACGCAGCGTTGTTAGATAGCCGCGGAATCGGGGTTTCAGTCTCCCCCTTAAGGATGCGCAAAATAACTGTCCGATCGGTGGACTTGACCGCCGGAATTATCGCGGGTACGCAGCGTTGTTAGATAGCCGCGGAATCGGGGTTTCAGTCTCCCCCTTAAGGATGCGCAAAATAACTGCCCGATCGACGGACTTGGCCGTCGGAATTATCGCGGGTACGCAGCGTTGTTAGATAGCCGCGGAATCGGGGTTTCAGTCTCCCCCTTAAGGATGCGCAAAATAACTGTCCGATCGGTGGACTTGACCGTCGGAATTATCGCGGGTACGCAGCGTTGTTAGATAGCCGCGGAATCGGGGTTTCAGTCTTCCCCTTAAGGATGCGCGATAGATAGCCGCGATAGATAACCACGATAGATAACCGCGAGAGGTAAACGCGGGGGATAGTTACGATAGATAGCCACGCTAGATAACCGATAGATAACCGCAAGAGGTAACCGCGACTGATAGTTACGATAGATAGCCACGATAGATAACCGATAGATAATCGCAAGAGGTAACCGCGACTGATAGTTACGATAGATAGCCACGATAGATAACCGATAGATAATCGCGAACGAAGTGTAACTCTTTACTGGCTCGCAGACGTGTGAGAGAGACGGGACGAAGACTACTTTAGACCTACTACCGAAGACGCAAACATCGGACTCACATTTCTCGGGATAAACCGAGGTACGCACGGGACAATAACTGGGGATCGCCGTAGAGGACAGCGGCGGCGAAGCGGCCGACTCGTAAACACGAGCCTGCTACTGTGCGCCACGCCGGCCGTGCCGGCCGGCGAAATAATACTATCACGCGCACAGAGTTGACGATGTAGGTTTCGACTCCCCGACGGCCAAATAATACAAAATTCCATTAATGGCTTAGGCGCTCGAGCCCTCGAAATTATCGCCCCGCCAAGGGGAAAGCTTGAGCCCTTAAGTCACACACATTTCCACTCAAACAAAAGGCCGCCGAGTCGTCGAAAAGAGAATCGGTTCCCCCGAGAAGGTACGAGGTTGACTTACGCACAATGCGGGCTGCCGGTTCTGCTGAAAATTCCTTCGTACCTCTTGTCGCCTTCCTCCGTCACGTATCCTCCCGTCGGTCGCCGCTCTCGCTGTTCCTGCTACGTAGCCGGTGGGTCTCTCCGTCCACCTCGTCTAATGGCTCGGGCCGAACTGATTTACATTGCTCGTTACGGGAGAATTGCGACTCTCTCCTTTTCCCCTTGTTCGCAATGGCCTTTCCCCTTTTCTCGCTTTCTTCGACGATTCCTTTGTCGATGCTCTCTCTCCGCGGAGCTTCTCCTCGGTCCTCCCGTGCCTCGTTCCCCTCGACGGCCGTCGAGTGACCCGAGGCCAGGGAGGGGCAGAGTTGACGGGCAACGTGCACAGTTCGCGTAGTACCCGAGTGCTCCCGTTACCCCGGTCAACGTCTCCCCACCGAGCGTCTTCCTCACGGAGCCCGGAGTAGTTCGGAGGACGGGGGAGGCTCACCTCGCGGGGCCGGCGTCCCGTATCCCCGCGGTTGACCCACGCTCTATGCCACCAGGCTACTCAAAACAACACCGCGTCCCCCCTCGACACCCCGAGCCCCAACAAACGAGGCGCCGTGTTGAGCGGTCCTCGACGCTCGGTGTACTTCCGAGAATCCCGCGGAGACTCTCGATCTTTGTTGTTCGTCCATCGGCCAAGGGACGTAAATCCGACCCATTCCTCGATCGAATTCGTTCGCGTAGCGAGAAGTCGGCGAATTCTCGTTACAATATATATAATACTCTGCAGGCCGCGGTCGACTCGCAGAGTAGGGATAGCAATGGGTCCAGGAGTGGGTGTCGCCATAGTGCTCACACACGGTAAAATATATATATATCGAGTACAAACAGGTATATATATATAATACTCTGCAGGCCGCGGTCGACCCGCAGAGTAGGGATAGCAATGGGTCCAGGAGTGGGTGTCGCCATAGTGCTCACACACGGTAAAATATATATATATCGAGTACAGATAGGTATATAGATATAATACTCTGCGGGCCGCGGTCGACCCGCAGAGTAGGGGTAGCAGTGGGTCCAGGAGTGGGTGTCGCCATAGTGCTCACACACGGTAAAATATATATATATATCGGGCAGAAACAGGCATATATATATACTACCCTGCGGGCCGTACTCGGCGACCACGGGGTGGGGATACGCGTGCTCGCGATCGCTACAAGAGTCTTCCACGTACATTTAAATGCATAGCGATCTTTGGTGCAGAGGCAACGACTCAGACTGGTAGTCCGAGGGTCGACGGTTCGAGTCTCACCGCCGGCATCGAATTTTTTTAATTATAAAATTCACATTTATAAACATACACACACACACACACATATATATATATATATAAAAGAAAAATGGCGGAAACAAAAGCAGCGTGTCACTATACCGACACGCTCCGGAAAAATAAAAATGTCAAAAATAAAAACAGCGCTCCGCTATACCGACACGCTCAGAAAAATTATATATATATTGTCACGCCGCGGGTGAGAGGGAATTTGGGGGTACAAAGGGGGGGGGGGGGGGGCAAAAGACAAGAATTCAATAATTAACAAAGTTTTATTTCTGATCGTTTTCAACGGCGGACTTTCTCCGGGGCCATTGACAGTTATGTCAATACAAAAAAAAAAGAAACAAAATTTTTCTGGTCCTAATGGGCGCCAGTTAATTTAATACAAAAGAAAATTAACAACTTTTAATATCGCTTACTGGAACTATGAGAGGGGAGTTACGGCTAGCGCTTGGGAAGGGAAGGGGGGGGTCGAGCGGGAAGAAATCTCAGGGAGAGGATTCGCCGACGCGATGGCCTCTTATTAATTACCACTGGCGAATTTTATTTGTAATATCTCAATAGGCTTTTCTTAAATCTACGATGCCGTGAACACGGTCAGTCGCAGGGAAAGGGGTAGGTGGGGGGAAGGGAGAATTGTTTGGGTTTGGCGGTCGGCTGTGCCGAGGAAGGTCGGTCGAGAGTATCTCGGCCGAGCGAATGTTCGAACGTCGAGATAGGTACTATCGGAAGGGGGGGGAAGGGAGGTCAGGCGGGAAGACGACCGTTACGCGCGAGAATACTATCGGGTAAATTACTCGTAATAATGTTATCGTATAATTTCCTACTGCCGTCCCACACGGCTAACACAGAGGCCGAAAAGAAGATGAAGCAAAGGGTCGGCAATCGCGAACAGAATTTTTTTATACGCCGCGAATCTCTCAAAAATGAGCCGGGTTCGAATTCGGGGGGGGGGGGAGGTACCTGTGCAAACACTCACCGTTGCAGGTTCCCTTTTCGGCGTCGCGGCTATCCCGTTTCCTTCTCGTTCTTTCCTTTTCCGTGTCCGTATATTCGTGTCCTTAATCGTGCCAAATTTGTCCTCGTATTTGTCGTCGCGCAATCTCCTTTCTCTCTCACACTCGCTCTTCACGTCTTCCTTCTCTCTCTCACTCACACTCTACACGTCTTCCTTCTCTCTCTCACTCACTCTATACTCTCTATACGCTCAATTTCACTCTATACTCCTCGCCGGCTCGTCACAAAGTGACGACCGCATGGCAGGCCGGAAGCTCGCGAAATCTTCGCGCTCGCTGATTGGCTACCGGCCGGCATCGATCATCGAGGCAGCAGCGACACGGATCGATGGGAGATGGGTCAACCGCGTGGTCGATTCAGGACTGTCGCGAGCGGGATCTATTGGGGATAGGCGGGTAATTAGGTCGGTCGGTAAGTATGGGGAAAAATTTTCGAACGGGAATTTATGATTCTGGTAATAAGGTAGGGTAGGGTAATCACCGTACGCTGCTGCCACCTTCGTCACTCTGTCGCCGCACGGCCGATGGATGGCCGGGGTGCGGGGACGGACGGGTACTGTAATTTGGACAGATACGAATGTTTCGAGTGTAGTGCGAGTGTTGTGAGTGATTTTGGAATTTTCTCTGACTTCTCCGGGGTGATGTTTTTTCTCGGAGGTGATGAGTGGCAGCCGGGACGAGCTCTCCGAAGGGGAAATTATCTTCGGGCCGGTCCAGGTGAGTACGTTTCTATCAGTTTCTTCCGATTTTCCGTATTTATTATCTCCTTCCTTTCTTTCTAGGTTAGGCCGGTCGTTCCAGGACGACGTCTACGACGACGATGACGATGACACTGACGACGACAACGACGATGACGACGACGACGACGATGACGCTGACGACGACAACGACGATGACGATGACGATGACAACGACGATGACGGCGGCGAGGGTAGTATAGCGACTCGCGGGGTCTGGCGGGGTCAGTCGTAGTGACTGACTTCTTGCGCAGGTGAGTGCGTGCACAGTTTTATTATTTATTGTGTAAAATTTTATACTTATCTGGTTTTCTGTCATTGCAGGTGTGGGACGGCTCCTCTGCACGAGCCGGCTGCAGGGGAGGCTGTGATGCATGTGGCGCATGGCGTCACAACACCCCCCTGCCTAAACGAGAGTACACCTGGTGGTGTACTCGAGCGTATCTTGGGTTACCCTGGCTGCCTGAAATCACTCTCATCCGTGCACTCTCGCATTCATACTATTAATATTTTCTCGGCAGCGAGTGTGTGTTCGCACAGCTCGTCCTCCGTATTTCCCGACTCATTGAGATTTGTACTGTCGGTGGCTCAGTCTCGCTTCCTCTCCTCTGCCTCGACTAGGGTGCGTGGCTCCTCGCTCGCGCACTTGACGTCTTTGGTTTGGCCCTAGGCCAGCCTATCTGTTAACGTTTGGGCCGGTCTTTGTAAGTCTGCCGACGGGCGTTGGCGGAAGGTGTGGGGACTTGTGGGAGAAGGGGTTGGGTTTGGCCTGGCGGGCCTAGCGGGTGGTTTTCGGGGGTTAAGGGTGGGGTGTAGAGAAGGTAAAAGGGGAAGAAAGATGCAGGGAAAGGTTGGGAACTAGGGAAGAAGTAATAACAAAAAAACTTGGTCGAAGCCATGTGTGGACAGGAGAAAAAAAAACAAAAACGTGGTCGGTGCCATATATAATAACGTAAATCATAAGAACAAAAATGTGGTCGATGCCATAGGTAATAAAAAAAATAAAAAGGTGGACGAAGCCATAAGAAGGGAGAAAGGAAGAAGAATAGCATTGTCCAAGCCGGGTAAAAAAAATGAAAGATTAGGACAGCGAGTCAGACGGGAAAAGAGAGGGGTGAAGAGGGGAGAAAATGTGATGTTGTCGGGTGAGGATTTAGAGGGGGATGGGGTGTGGGTTTCGGCCAGGCGGGGTAATTGGGGCATGGGAAGGGTGGGGATGAGAGGGGAAGGGACAGTGTTAAAGGAAGGGGCTGGGTTTTAGTGGGGACGCGGGCGGGTTTCGATCCGGTTGGGACACTGCTCAGACAAGTGTCCCAACCGGCCGCACTTCCAATACCTTTTGGGTGTGGGTGCGCGTGGGAGGTCGGGGTGGCGGATTTTGAGGGACATGAGGGCTGGGATGGCGGGTGGTGGGGTAGGGGGAGCTGGGGGAGGGGGTGAGGGGGTGTTGAAAGGGGGGTTATATGGAGGGACATGAGGCTCGGGATGGGGTTTGGAGGGGTAGGGCGAGGGGTGGGTTGGGTCGGTTTGGCGGGGGGGGGGGTGTAGAGGGGAACGGGGAGTGGGAGCGGCGGCCGAGGCGGCGGCTCTGGCTTCTTCCGCCAGAGCTCGGGCCCGCCGACGGCTGCGCCGCTGCCTCTTCGAGGGCTTGTTGCGGCGCGGAGGGGAGGGGGAGGTAGGGGCAGAGGGGGTTGGGGGGGGTGCTTTCGGGTGATGAGGTGGGGGATGGAGAAGGGGGGTAGTCCTCTCGGTAGTGGCTTGTGCCTATTTCGACCGAGAGGGCGGAAACGCTTACTAGGGGGGTGGTGGCGGAAAAAAGGTGTATCGTAGGGACTGACAGGAGCGGGAAGGTGGCGCGTCGGGGGAGAACGGTCCTGGGGACCTGGGACGTGGGGAGGGGGGGGCGAATGGACAGGGGCAGGGGGGTGGAGGCGGGGGAGGTGACCGGGTTTGGCCGGCGCAGGGATGGGGGGTGGGATGGGGTTGTTGGAGCGGGTTTCAGCGGGGAGAGGGAATTAATGGCGGTTGGGGGAGGCGATGGGGGAGGAGTGGGCGTAGGAGATTCCTCCTCCTCCTCGTCGTAATATCCCTCCGGGATGGGGATGGTGAGGGGATAGGAGACCGGCTTGGCCCTTCGCTGGAAGGCGGGGGTGCCGGCGAAATCGTTGCACCCCGCTTGCAGGGTGCCCGTCGGCAGGATATACCTCCGGTGGCCCGTGGGCCGACCGGTTCTCCTTAGACTCATCCTTGACTCCTGAAATATGATTGTACGGGATTAGTGTCTGTCAATATAGGGCCAATCACGGTGTAGTGGGGGGGAGGAGGATACCCGCATCCGTCGGCGGGTGATACGCCTTTAAATCGGATACGTGTACCCTCGGGTTTTTTCGCGAGTGGGGGTCATTTAATTCATAAATCACGGGAGATGGAACGCTCAATACTTCATAGGGGCCGGTGAAACGAGGGGCGAGTTTGGCTGCAAAATTCTGGGGTCCGGACGAAAGAACGCGGTTTCGTCTAAGTACCAAGTCACCTACCTTGAACCGCGTATCTTTCCTGCCCTGGTTATAATGACGGGCTTGGCGCTTATGCGCTTGCTCTAACTGTTTTCTTACCCAATCATGTAACAGGGGCAGTCGTTTGAGTCTGTCGGTCCAAACTTGGGGGTCTGTTGGTTGAATGGTGGGAGGAACAGGAGTATTATCGCGTATACTTTTGGTCGGTCGGGGATTTCGACCAAAATTCAAAAAGGCGGGGGTCATGCGGGTCGAAGACTGTACTGCGGTATTCAGGGCAAAACACAGCTCGGGAAGATGCTGATCCCATAGACGGTGGTCTTGCCCTACGTACGCCGCGATCATCGTTTTTAGCGTCCTGTTCACTCTCTCCACCGGGTTGGCTTGGGGATGATACGGAGGGACGGTCGTGTGGTGTATGCCATTCTGAGAGAGGTATTCGGTGACGTGGGTATTTATGAACTCGGTTCCGTTGTCGGTTAAGAGGTATTGGGGGCAGGCCCAACGGTTAAGGATGAGGGTGTCGAGGGCTGTCGTAATGTTGGGACCGTTGGCAGTTCGTATGGCTTTCGCCTCTACGAATCGGGTAAAAAGGTCTTGAAACACGACAACGTACCGGTTTTGGCTTTTACTGGGAGGGAAGGGACCCATGACGTCGGTCGCGACTACGCACCAGGGGCCTTCGGTAGTGCGTTCTCGCATAAGGCCTCCAGGGGCTCCCTGGGAGACCTTCTGGAGTTGGCACTCCTGGCACCGGGTGACGTAGTGCGCGACGTCTTGATACACACCGGGCCAGAAAAAGTCCTGGATGACCCGGTGGTATGTTTTATCGATGCCTAGGTGGCCGGACTGGGGATGATTATGTGCCTCTCTCATGGCATCAGGACGGGATTTTTGGGGCAGGACTAGCTTCCACGCATCGAGGTCAGCCAGTGTGGGATCTATGATTGTATGAGGCCGGTGGTAATAGAGTTTCCCATCCTCGATTTTCCAACTCGGGTACTTTCTAGGGAACTCTCGCACATTTTCCAGCTTCTCCTCATACCACCCGTCTACTGCATCTCCTATGTCAGACAGGGTGGCTATTTGGGATTCATGCATTCGGGACAGGGCATCGGGTACTACATTTAGGGTTCCTTTTCGGTGGACAATGGTCATGTTATAGGCTTGCATGGCCAGTGCCCACCTCGCCAGTCGACCAGAGGGATCTCGTAAGTTCTTGAGCCATTGGAGGCTGCTGTGGTCCGTGATGACCGTGAAGGCCGTACCCTCAATGTACGGCCTCAGCTTCTTCACGGCCCACAGCACCGCCAAGCACTCCTTCTCAGTGACTGTATACTTTTGTTCCGCGCGGGTGAGGACTCGACTGGCGAAAAGGATAGGGTGTTCCTCTCCCTTCACCTCCTGGGTCAGGACGGCGCCCACCGCGAGGTCGCTTGCGTCCGTGTGGATGGTGAAGGGGAGGGTAAAGTCGGGACGGGCAAGGACGGGAGTTCGGGTGAGGGCGTCGCGGAGGGATCGGAAGGCGGAGTCTTGTGTCGGTCCCCAGTTCCAGGGAGCGTCCTTGTGCAACAGCTCGGTCAGGGGTGTTTTGTCCTTAGAAATATCACCCATGAACCGAGCGTACCACCCGACCATTCCCAGGAACCGGCGTAATTGCTTGACGGTTTTGGGTGGCGGGTATTCCAGTATGGGAGAGATTTTGTCCGGGTCCGTCTTCAGTCCGTCCGGTCCAATTACGTATCCCAAATATTTAACTTCCTGACAGAAAAATTCACTTTTGTCGCGATTTATTTCCAGTCCTGCGTCTCTGAAAGCTGTCAGTACTCGGGTCAGGTAGTCATAATGCTCGTCTTCAGTGTCTGTGGCAATAATTACGTCGTCTAAATACGCGAACACGTGCGGTTCCCATTCGGGGTCGATCAGCGTGTCCATAAGGCGTTGGAAGGTGGCAGGGGCATTGGTCAATCCAAAGGGCATGCGTTTGAACTGGAATAAGCCGCGCCCAGGAACTGCGAAGGCAGTTATGGGCCGGCTGTTGGGGTGGACGGGGATTTGGAAGTATGCCTGGCTCAGGTCAAGTTTGGATATGTATCGGGCCTGCCTTAGGCCGGCCAATATGCGATCCATGTTCGGGAGAGGGTAGGCGTCTTTTTTCGTGACTTTGTTCACGTCCCGATAGTCCACACAAAACCGGTGTTTACCACCCGGTTTCGGGACTATGACGGGGTTGCTGAGCCAGGCACTTCGGGATCTCTCGATAACTCCTTCTCTCCACATATTGTCGACCTCCGCCTGCGCGATCTTCAGGAGATGTGGAGAGATTACTCGGGCTCTCTGTCGGATGGGCGGGTGTCCTTCTACGTCGATGTCGTGTTCTGTAATATGTGTCATTTGTAACTCGGGAGAGGGGTTGGGAACGATGTACTTGTCTAGTATCGTCCTTAGTCTGTATCGGGAGTTGTCTGTGGGCACTACGAGACCGGCACAGTCTCGTAGGCTCCGTGCTAGTATCGTTACGTCGGTTGTTAGAAACGTCCGTGGTGTACTGTGTCGTGTCTGCCAGGTTTCGTCTCGGTAATTTAATATCAGTCCAAATTGTCGGAGGAAGTCGAGCCCGAGTATGCAGGGACAATTGATGGCCGCCACACGCATTAATATCGGGCCATTCTCCCCGCCAATTTCCAATTGAAGATGCAAGGCGCCATCAACGCTCATCACGTTACCGTTGGCCACCTTGACACCTTCGTCTATGGGGGTGAGAGGGAGGTCGAGTTGGGTAGCCAATCCGGGGCTTAGGTACGATCGACAGGAGCCTGGGTCAACTAATCCCGGGAATTTATATTCTCCCAGGAGGACCCACAGGAAATGGCGTTGGTCTCCGTCGATCATTTGGAGGGGAGGGGTGGTTTCGCGGGTTGTACGGGACGGTTTGGGTGTTGGGCCTGGGGTTGAGGGGGTTGGATTCGGACGCTTCATCGTCCGCATGGGGAGGGGGTTTGGGGAGGGTATGGGTGGTGTGGGACGAGGTGCGGGGTTAGGGGTTGGTTTGACTCGGGGTTTGGTTACTTGGGCTGGTTGGAGGGTATTTAGCTGGGGGGTGGGGATGAGGTTGGACAGGGGAGGCGGGGAATTTATGGCCTCCCCCCGGGGTAGTTTCCCGACCGCTTCCACAGGCAGCCGGGGCAGGATCTGGTGTCCGTTCCCCGTTGCCCGCACAGTCGACAAAAATACCCAAGGGGGTGGGCGCAATCTCGATACCTGTGGCCGATTTGGCCACAGTTGAAACCGGGACCGGGGGGGTAGGAGGGGTTGTTTACTGGGAAGTTTGGGGGAGGGTGTTTCGGCGCTACATCAGCTAACCGGGGGAGGGTTTTGGGCTGTTGGGGGAGGGAACGGGGTAGTGCGGGGTAATTGTTCTGTCGGGGTGGGGAAGGGGGTGCTGCCGCGGCTACGTCGCGGTAGCTAGGAGTGGGGGTGGAGGGGTTGGGGGGTTGTTGGCGGGGTCGGGGTGCGGGTTTGGGGAGTGATTGGGGGAGTGGAGGTGGGGTTGGCTCTGCTTCCACTGCCGCCGTCCTCCGTACCTCAGGCTTGGCCGTCGGCCGGTAGGCGACGTAGGGATCGCAGGTGGGGACGGAAGTGGGAGGGGGTCGGTAGGCTTTCCGGCGTTCCCGGATTACTTCCCGTTTACGGCAGGCCAACAGCAGCTCGCTGAAGGTCGCGATGCCGTCCCGGGAAATATATTCGCTGTAATCCGGGTGCAGATTAGCGTAGCAGATGTCGATTTGCTGGTCCAGGGGGGGGAAGGGGGTTGAGGCGTTTGATCAGGGTCCGGATCTTGTCGAGGTATTCCCCGCAAGGTTCATCCGGGCCCTGAGTCCTTAAGCTTATTTCGTGGCGGATCCTCTCCTGACTCGCCTCCACGCCGAAACGGTCGCGGAAGTGGGAGAGGAATCCGACATAGGTGGCCCAGTTCTCTTCCTCCAGGCGATGCCACCTGAGTGCATCGCCTGTGAGAGCTTCGGGCAGGCAACGGAGGAGGTCGGTCTCATTATAATCGCGGGACCGACAGTATTCATGTAGGCGGCGGAGGAATTCCTCGCCGTCCTCTCCCCGTTTTCCCGAAAACTTCGGGCCATTCCTCCTCCAGTCCTCCCCCCTCCGGGCGTCCCGCGATCCCAAGGATTCGTGGAAGCCCGAGGGGGTGAAGGCCTGGGACTCGGGGGGTCTATATGCGGTCCTAGGGGGTGGGGGAGGGGGTGCATTCCACGTACTATGTAGAACGGGCGCGTATTGGGCGGAATAGGGGTAGGAGGGGTTCCAGGGGTGGTCGGATGCCGGATCCACCGGTTCCGGTCGGGGAAAGGGGGTTTGGCTGGTCGCCGGGGGGGGTTGGTATGGTGGGAAACGAGCGGGAGGGGATCGGGCAAATGTTACCGCCGGCGTGGCTCGTCGGGGAGGGTAAGGGGGGGAGATGGGTCGTTGGGGTTCGTCCTCCTCGACGGCTGCGAGGAGGTTATGGTGATAGGGGGGGGGGGGGGGGGGGGGAACGAGGGGAGGGTTGGGGTCTGTGAGGTTCCGCGTCGGGGTATGATGGTCGTTCAGACCGGGAAATTGAGTGAAGTGGGGGGGGGCGATAAATTGTGAACTGCCGGCTTCCGGCAGAGTTCTTTGAGGGAATTGGGGTGGGGCTGAGGGGTTATGGGACGGGATATGCGCGGTCTGGATGTCGAGGGAGAAGGGAGGGAATAGGCCGGATTCCTCATCCGCAGGGTCCCATAGGACGGGGGATGAGGGGTGCAACCGGCGGGTCTCGTGTCGGATTAACCGATCACGGATACTGTTTAGATTGCCGCGAGAGCTGATCCGGGCGACGATACACATCCGGATCAGGTCGCGGACTTCCTCAACGCCGTAGATCCGATCCCGGATCTCAGAGAGGGGATCTAGAGGGTTGAGGGGGGGTTGGGAGGTAAGGGGAGATAGTGGGGGGGGTTTGGGCGGTATGTGCGATGGGTGCGGTGACGGTCGTGGTGGTGACCGTCACGGCGGTGGTGGGGGGGGGTAGTGAGGGTGCGTTCCATCATGGTAGGGTCAGTGGTACACAGTATTCAAAATGCGATAATAGAAACAAATGTACTTAATATTACCAAGTTCCTTATGCTATGAGCGGGGAGCCACGCAATCCTACGTGTGGGACGACGCAAATAATACTCAATCGCAAAAAAAACAGAATTGAGTGTAAATATGTTGATCGGTGGTGAGCGATATAAAAAAAAATGAATAGCCAGTGGTGGGCGCTATTATAAAAAACTTTATATTGGGGGGGGGGGGGCGGGAGCAGCAAGCGGACAGTACGGCGCAGTTGTGTTATCGTATTACCTTCGCAAAGGGGAGGGTAAGGAAATAATTCGCACTCAAAAAATTTTTTTTTTTTTTTTTTTTTTACAAGTCTCTCTCTGGGGAGATGACTCTCGACAAAAATCAAGGTCCCACTAGGGAGCTCCCAATCTCAAAAATTCGGAATAAAAAAAAATATATTCAAAACAACCAGAAAAAAGAAACAAAAAAAAATCTCAAAATAATTAAATCCGCGAATCTCAAAAATAACCAAGGAGAAGAAAAAAAAATTAAAAAGAAAGTAATTCTCAAATCTTCACCCCCGAAAACTCCAATATTTAAAACAAAAAAAAACAAAAAAATCTCATAATAAATACATCTGAAAATCTCAAAAAGAACAAAAAAAAGAACAAAAATAAAAAAAAGTAAACTCTCAAATTTTTTTTTTTTTTTTTTTTTCGTAAAAAAAAACAAACAATTTCAATTGGTACCCGGTTTTATGAAGTACGGTTGCTGCCGATACTTCCGCAGCGCTTTAATGTTGAGGGGTAGGGGGTAAATTTTCAGGGGTAAAGTTTCGGAGGGGGGGGGGTTAATTTTCGAGCCCCACGTTGGGCGCCACTTTGTCACGCCGCGGGTGTGAGGGAATTTGGGGGTAAAAAGGGGGGGGGGGCAAAAGACAAGAATTCAATAATTAACAAAGTTTTATTTCTGATCGTTTTCAACGGCGGACTTTCTCCGGGGCCATTGACAGTTATGTCAATACAAAAAAAAAAAGAAACAAAATTTTTCTGGTCCTAATGGGCGCCAGTTAATTTAATACAAAAGAAAATTAACAACTTTTAATATCGCTTACTGGAACTATGAGAGGGGAGTTACGGCTAGCGCTTGGGAAGGGAAGGGGGGGGGGTCGAGCGGGAAGAAATCTCAGGGAGAGGATTCGCCGACGCGATGGCCTCTTATTAATTACCACTGGCGAATTTTATTTGTAATATCTCAATAGGCTTTTCTTAAATCTACGATGCCGTGAACACGGTCAGTCGCAGGGAAAGGGGCAGGTGGGGAGAAGGGAGAATTGTTTGGGTTTGGCGGTCGGCTGTGCCGAGGAAGGTCGGTCGAGAGTATCTCGGCCGAGCGAATGTTCGAACGTCGAGATAGGTACTATCGGAAGGGGGGGGAAGGGAGGTCAGGCGGGAAGACGACCGTTACGCGCGAGAATACTATCGGGTAAATTACTCGTAATAATGTTATCGTATAATTTCCTACTGCCGTCCCACACGGCTAACACAGAGGCCGAAAAGAAGATGAAGCAAAGGGTCGGCAATCGCGAACAGAATTTTTTTATACGCCGCGAATCTCTCAAAAATGAGCCGGGTTCGAATTCGGGGGGGGGGGGAGGTACCTGTGCAAACACTCACCGTTGCAGGTTCCCTTTTCGGCGTCGCGGCTATCCCGTTTCCTTCTCGTTCTTTCCTTTTCCGTGTCCGTATATTCGTGTCCTTAATCGTGCCAAATTTGTCCTCGTATTTGTCGTCGCGCAATCTCCGTTCTCTCTCACACTCGCTCTTCACGTCTTCCTTCTCTCTCTCACTCACACTCTACACGTCTTCCTTCTCTCTCTCACTCACTCTATACTCTCTATACGCTCAATTTCACTCTATACACCTCGCCGGCTCGTCACAAAGTGACGACCGCATGGCAGGCCGGAAGCTCGCGAAATCTTCGCGCTCGCTGATTGGCTACCGGCCGGCATCGATCATCGAGGCAGCAGCGACACGGATCGATGGGAGATGGGTCAACCGCGTGGTCGATTCAGGACTGTCGCGAGCGGGATCTATTGGGGATAGGCGGGTAATTAGGTCGGTCGGTAAGTATGGGGAAAAATTTTCGAACGGGAATTTATGATTCTGGTAATAAGGTAGGGTAGGGTAATCGCCGTACGCTGCTGCCACCTTCGTCACTCTGTCGCCGCACGGCCGATGGATGGCCGGGGTGCGGGGACGGACGGGTACTGTAATTTGGACAGATACGAATGTTTCGAGTGTAGTGCGAGTGTTGTGAGTGATTTTGGAATTTTCTCTGACTTCTCCGGGGTGATGTTTTTTCTCGGAGGTGATGAGTGGCAGCCGGGACGAGCTCTCCGAAGGGGAAATTATCTTCGGGCCGGTCCAGGTGAGTACGTTTCTATCAGTTTCTTCCGATTTTCCGTATTTATTATCTCCTTCCTTTCTTTCTAGGTTAGGCCGGTCGTTCCAGGACGACGTCTACGACGACGATGACGATGACACTGACGACGACAACGACGATGACGACGACGACGACGATGACGCTGACGACGACAACGACGATGACGATGACGATGACAACGACGATGACGGCGGCGAGGGTAGTATAGCGACTCGCGGGGTCTGGCGGGGTCAGTCGTAGTGACTGACTTCTTGCGCAGGTGAGTGCGTGCACAGTTTTATTATTTATTGTGTAAAATTTTATACTTATCTGGTTTTCTGTCATTGCAGGTGTGGGACGGCTCCTCTGCACGAGCCGACTGCAGGGGAGGCTGTGATGCATGTGGCGCATGGCGTCACAATATATATAAAGGCGTGCGCACTATAGCGACTCGACCCATCCCCCCTTCTCCCCCCGCGCCTCTTCACCGCCGCACCAACGACCGACCGAGCCACGGACTCGGCGGCCGCGGAGTGGGGGAAAAGGAGTGGGGATAGGAGTGGGGGTCGCCATAGTGCGCACCCTACTACTCATGTGATATTACTATTAGTATTTGTTATTTCAAGTTTATACGGTTCAGAGTTTTCATGTTCAAAGGTTCAATTTTTTTTTTCTTTTCATTTTCATACCACTCCGTTGTTTAGGAGGGGGTATTGTGGCGACACGAGCCAATTCTAAACATAAGTACTTGACTACCTCGCTGGGTAGTCTATGGTAGGATATAGAGAGTTTTGCTTCCCGCGGAACCACGAGGAGCGAAGGCTTAGAGGGAACATAGCGTCTCATCGTCGACACAAGCGTACGACAGTGTTTGCCGAAATTATAATATTTATCTTGTTGAAATATACGTTAAAACCAAAATATTGTTCGTGTGTTATTAATACGATCTAGTCTATGTGAGGACCCCGAATCCCCACACACATGACGATACTAGCGACATCTTACCACTGGGGCAAGAAGTGAGCTTTATTGGAACTCGATCTTCGTCGATATGAGTCTTCCCTCTCTTTCATTTATCGATGATCCACCTCTGTCATTGTACTCATCGAAGTTTATTGTTGTTTTTTCAATAAGAGACATTTGAAAGTTTCGTCAAATCAGTGTTTTGTTTGATAGCAAACAGGCTAAAAAGTTATAAAAATTCTAGTTTCCGAGAAAAACATAGTATCCGAGAAAATTTAAGGATTCAAATTAATCATACATAATCAATATTATTAATCATTTGTGACATAAACCTTCAAGACTACAAGTTGTACACTGCCTCTTCATCCATGTAAGTATTTTTATACAAATACTTGGTTATGAAAAGTAAACAGGTACATTTGATATTAAGAAAAGGTATACTCGATTTAAAAAAAAATACAATTTTTTCAACTTTTATTTTACTTAATAATTTATTCTTCCTTACAAATAGTTTAAAATTTGTTATGTATGTATATATTCATATCGATATAATACAAATTAATCATCGAAAAATAAGTATATATATTTTAAAAGGAAATTTTGTCTGTATACAGAAATCATGGCAACATCTGACACCAAGCTTTAAATCAGTGCTACAAACGACGAGCGCTTCGACAACGGGATCCGCATTTTCTCTGACACTGATTGTAAACAACGGATCGTGTTACAATTTTGAAGGTATCTATAGAATTATGGCAAAAAGTGGCTAAGAGTTTTTTTTCCATAATTTTGAAAACAGTGTTACACGCAACGAGCGATTCGAAAACGCGATCCGTACTTTCTCTGGGACTGAGCAACCGAGAGGATTGAAATTTTGAGGGAATTATGGCAACAATTTTGCACAAAAAAAAACTGTTAGCCACTTTTTGCCATGATTCTCTAGATACCCTCAACGTTTCAATGCGATCGGTTGCTCAGTGTCAGAGAAAATGTGGATCACATTTTTGTAGCGCTCGTCTGTAACACTGACTCTTAAGAGAAATTCAAGAAAATATCAGTCGTAAAAACTCTTATATATATATATATAAAATATTTTATCTCAATTAACTTTGATGTCAATGACATGATACTGCATCTCTTAATATACAATGACGTACATACACATAACAAACATACGGACGGTCACACACGCGCAAAACTTTCTCAAGCATCAGTGAAAAGTGATAATTTATATTTATCTTGGAAAAATTCGATGTTCCTCACAGCTAGATACTTTAAAATAACAGTAGTATGGTGCGCACTATGGCCACCCCCATTCCTATCCCCACTCTCATCCCCACTCCTTTCCCCCACTCCTCGGCCACCGAGTGTCGGTCGGTCGTGGGCGCGGGGGGTAGAGTTGCGGGGGGGGGGGGGGATAGAGTGTGTGGCCATAGTACGCTTTTTTACCCCCACTCCACGGCCGCCGAGTGTCCTTGGCTCGGCGGGCCTTGGGTGCGGGGAGGGGATGGATAGTGTCGGTATAGTGGAGCTCTTGTTCTTTTTTAATTTTTGGCGTTTCATTAGAGGGGGGAGGGAGTGTCGGTATAGTGGAGAGCTTGTTCTTTTTTTTTATTTTTGGAGTTTTATTAGCGGGGAGGGAATGTGTCGGTATGGTGGAGCGCTGTTTTTTATTTAAATCTTTTTTAAAGAATTAAAAAATTCGATGCAGACACCGAGATTCGAACTGCCGACCCTCGGATTACCAGTCTGAATAGCTACCGCTACACCAAGACCCGTTATGACATTAAGTTTATGCGGAAGGCTTTTATAGCAACCGGTCAAAATCTTTAATATCAGTAAAGAGGATCGCTGTACTCTCTGAAGGAGAGGGGATGGAGTATGTCACCGTAGTACGCGTTTCTTGAAGTTTTAAATCTGTAATTAAACCTAGCACTTACCAGTTGCTATGCTACCCTCCTTTTATTGCGCAGCTGATCATCCATATCCGTTTTCTTCCGCTCAACACACATACACACACACACACACACCTGTTTTTTCGCGCACTTTCACACCCGGGCTAAATAGGCGATCGAACCATCGCGCCTGCATCACCGACTACATAGAGCGTTTGCTCATTTTTTAATTTGTCACAACAACTCGCGACGCTTCCTCGACTTGAACTGATTTCTAGAGGCTAATGAGGAGCAGCGGCACCCTGTTGCGCTGCTCCCCAAATCCCAAGATCAGCACTTTTGCACGTGCGTATAACTCATCGTCGCGAGAGAGAAAACAATTGAGATCGAGACATAGACGGTTGAAATGAATAGCCCGCACGGAGATAGTGCTCGTGAGAATGAAGAAAAAATTTATTATAGTATCCAGAATAAATATTGAATTATCGATCGTCCCCCGGCATGAATAACTACCGCGCGTAATAAATTATTTGTTAAAAATACGAGATATTACATTTTTATGTTTCACGCGCGACTGTTGGAAAATAACTAAACTCTAGCTAACAACGAAATTATTCAACAGATCCCCAGGTCTCTTTCTGAACTATCCTAAAGTTTATTATGGTATTGTTGACACAAAGACGATTCAGCATTTTTGCAGAATATACGATATCCTGCATACCGCAACGATGCGTCATATACGTATGATTGCTCGGGGCGAGCGCTCGAATCATCACGTACCTATGACTAATGTAAAAATATTGCATAGATATGACAGAGCTCGTTAGCGCGTACCGTATGCTATAACATGATGGGAGTTAATTTAATAATTGTATTTTTAATTATAAGGATCTTACGCTATTATGCGTAAATATGTTTGTATATATATATATAAAGAGAGAGCGAGCTCATGAAGGCATACGCTCTCAGGTAAGAACGAGAGAGAGAGAGAGAGCGCGCGCGCGAGGTAGCGAAGAGGAGAGACCGCTGACAGCATATACGACTCGTCGCGTACCTCGCCCCGTACCGTTCACCACCACCTCGCCTATACTGTAGATCAGAAGGCTCGAGTAGTAGGGTGCGCACTATGGCCACCCCCACTCCTATCCCCACTCCTATCCCCACTCCTTTCCCCCACTCCGCGGCCGTCGAGTCTTCAGCTCGGTCGGTCGTGGGCGCGGGGGGACGAGTTGGGAGGGGTGAAGAGGGGGGATGGAGCGTGACGTCATAGTACGCTTTTTTTCTTTTTTAAAATTTTTTCCTTTCCCCCCACTCCGCGGCCGCCGAGTTCACGGCTCGGTCGGTCGTGGGCGCGGGGGGAAGAGTTGCGCGGGGAGGAGAGGGGGGATGAAACCATTTTTTTCTCGGAGTGTGTCGGTATGGTGGAGCGCTGCCTACATTGCCGCCATTTTTTATTTTTCAGAGCGTGTCGGTATGGTGACACGCTGCTTTTATTTTCGCCATTTTTTCTTTTATAATTAAAAAAATCCGATGCAAGCGCGGGACTCGAACTCGAGACCCTCGGATTGCCAGCCTGAGCCGCTGTCTCTGCGCTAAGGAACGTTATGATATTAAGCATATGTGGAAGACTCTTGTAGCGAGCGCGCGTGTGCATACCTTATTCTCTCGCGCTCTCTCTCTCTCTCTCTCTCTCGTACTTCCACAAATTTACTATATATATTGAAAACCAAGAAAAAATCGGACGCAGAAGGCAACATCCGAAAGAGAGTAGTGGTAGACTTTCGGAAACTCAATGAAGTAACCGAAGGAGACTCATATCCTCTGCCTAATATCACTGACATATTAGACCAGTTAGGAAGAGCAAAATATTTTACAACTCTTGATCTCGCCTCAGGGTTTCATCAGATACCCATGGCAGAGAAAGACAAACAAAAAACTGCTTTCTCTACACCGCTAGGGCATTATGAATTCAACCGAATGCCTTTTGGGTTAAAAAACGCGCCACCGACGTTTCAAAGATTAATGGACGCGGTACTAGCCGGTTTACAAGGAATAAAGTGCTATGTATATCTGGACGACATCGTTGTATACGGATCATCACTCGAAGAACACAACAAGAGACTGAGAGAAGTATTCGAACGGCTACGGGAAGCCAAACTAAAAATCCAACCGAAAAAATGTCAGTTTCTGCGAAAAGAGACTCAATATCTGGGACATGTAATAACGGAAATCGGAGTCAAGCCTGACCCCGAAAAAATCAAAGCGGTTCAACAATTTCCTATACCAAAAAATGTGAAAGAAATTCAATCATTCCTAGGACTCGCAGGATATTACAGAAAATTTATACCAGATTTCTCAAAATACACCAAGCCAATAACGGATCTGACGAAGAAAGAAACAACATTTGAATGGACGAAGAACTGTCAACTAGCTTTTGATAAATTAAAAGACATTCTCAGCACGGCACCAATTTTACAGTATCCAGATTTTCAAAAGCCATTTGTCGTCACAACGGACGCATCGGATAAAGCGATTGGAGCTATACTATCGCAAGGGAAAATCGGAGAAGATTTACTGATTTGCTACGCTAGTCGAACACTCAATAAAGCCGAAGTCAATTACTCAACAACGGAAAAAGAAATTCTAGCTATTGTTTGGGCAGTAACTCAGTTTCGACCATACATTTATGGAACGAAATTTACTATTGTCACGGACCACAAACCTCTTACGTGGTTATTCAACGTTAAAGATCCCGGATCAAGACTCATGAGGTGGAGAATCAAACTAGAAGAATACGAGTACAGTATCGAATACAAAGCTGGAAAAAAAATACGAACGCAGATGCTCTAAGCCGAATGTATGTCATTATACAATCACAAGGGATAACGACAAATAATGCACAAGGTAGGGAAAGCGAAAAACGCAAACGAGGCAGGCCGCGAAAGGTTGCTCCCTGTCCGGCACCAGTCGAGATCACTATGAGTTCCACGCCGGCCACCGGGCCCGCACAGCTGATCAACCGCCCGCGAGGAAGACCGAAGAAGCAGCCAAGTATCGTCACAGACGCCAAGGTCGCGAATCAAAGTCCCAGCGAGATAGCTAACGATAAGACCCATACAAATGAGAACGAGGAAGAGCTTCCTATAAGAGAGGAAACACGAGACGGCGATTCCGACGTAGAAACGGTCGCGAGCGAGATAGCTCCATGTTCAAGTGAGAGCGAGGCGGAAAGCCTCAATATAGACCGAGCGTGCCCGAGCGAGAGAGAACGAGCCACGATACTCAGAGAATATCACGACACTCCTCTCGGCGGCCACCCCGGAGTGAAAAGAATGACACAAAGAATAAAATTGAAATACAACTGGCCAATGATGACTAAAGATATAAGGGAATACGTAGCAACATGTGATAAATGTCAAAAAAATAAAGTTGCGAAAGTAAAAACAGCACCTATGATAATCACCGACACACCAAGACGAGCCTTTGAAAAATGTGCAGTTGACATAGTAGGACCACTCCCAGAGACGGAACAAAGGCATAAATACATCCTAACTTTTCAGGACGCTTTAACAAAATATAGTGCAGCGATTCCCCTCGTTACACAAGAAGCACAAGAAGTCGCGAAAAAATTCGCAACGAAAATTGTATGCAAATACGGCACACCAAAATTTGTTCTATCGGATCAAGGGAAGAATTTCCTCAGTGAACTTTTTAAAGAAATGTGCACATTATTACATATTAAAAAGATTCAGACTACAGCGTATCACCCGCAATCGAATGGAGCATTGGAAAGATCACATCGAACTTTGGCGGAATATTTAAAACATTTTATTAGAGAAGATCAGAGAGATTGGGACGAGTGGTTACCATACGCAATGTTCACGTATAACACCACCCCACACACGGCGACAGGGCACACGCCGTACGAGTTGGTATTTGGACAGATTGCCGAGTTACCAACATCGTTAACACAAACACCTCGAACGACATATAATTATGATGATTATGTCTCAGAACTACGAGAGCGGCTCCGCGCGACATGGAAAATCGCGAGAGAAAATTTAAGGCAGAAAAAGGAAAAAGTAAAGGAAGAGAGTGACAAAACCACAGATAGAACCGAGTACCGACCGGGTGATCTGGTACTTCTACACGACACCACTCTGCGTCGTGGAAGATCCGCTAAGTTAACCCCCAAGTGGACAGGACCTTATACAGTTCGAAGCCAAGAATCTGCAGTGAATTACATCATCGGCCGTGGTCGCAGGACGATCCACGTCCATGTTAACCGGATTAAACCGTACATCTCTCATTAAAAAAAAAAAAAAAAAAAAAAAAACACATAAATATTCTTATTCTTATTCGTTATTACAGGCTTACTATGGCAATATTCGGACCCAGCATAAACTACGCAAAAGAAACCCAGGAAAATTTCCACCTGGAAAAGTTTACATCTTCACCGGGAATTTATTATGAAGAAGTCGGAACATTATTCGTCGTCCGAGATATTTGGAAAATGGTAATCCGAATGGATCTCAAACCAATTGCTTTGAGAGAAGCGAATGTCAAAGTGTCACTAAAAAATCTTTTGAAAACATGCCGTGTAGTCCGAAGCGATGCGTTATGTACAATTATAACTGAGTCGCTCGTACCCATGTTAGATAAAATAGAACACGAGGTAGAAGCTATATACGATATAACAGGAACTAATAAACGAATAAAGAAACGAGGATTAATCGACGGTCTAGGATCAATAATCAAATCGATCACAGGAAATATGGACGCAAACGACGCTCAACAAATTCATCAAGAAATTATGGCAATTGATCTAAAACAAAAAACGACAGAAGACGCACTGAAAGAAAATTTACAAATTTTAGAATCCACAGTAGCAATGTTCAATAAAACCACGAACCATCTAACAGCTAATGAAAATACTCTCAGACAATTAGTAACCCAAATAGAAGATAGTTTTTCAAACCAAGTGTTAGACGTTCTGACGAGACAACAAATGGATGAAAAGATTACAGCAATTAGTATTATCGTAGAATCACTACTGAACGACGTCCGAAGATTGGCGAATTTCCTAGTAGAATTACCAAAAGGGATAATCAACCCGACAATTCTTTCACCCAAAAGCTTAACAGAGTATCTAGCCAGCGCTTCATTACATTTACCTAAAGGACTTAATTTCCCAACCGTTATTCGACGAAGCGAAATAAACAACCTACTCAAAGTCACGGAAGTGGGAGCATATTGTAGTTCAAATACCCTTGTATTATTATTGAAAATACCTCTCATCGAAAGCGTAGAATATAGTATAAATAAAATTTACCCTCTACCAGTAAAAACGAAACACAATCGATTCCAGTTTATCGAAACCTCCACCAAATACGCAATAATCAATCGAGAACATAGAAGTTATATTCCGCTAAGCGAGAACGAATTACATTCTTGTAAACGTAAAAATAATGAATACTATTGTCACCCGAAACATGCGACGCAAATTATAAGAACGCAAATACCGTGTGAAATAGGTATATACTTGGGAGAACATCTCGAAACCTTAAGCTGTAAACGACGCATAGTACACTTAAATAATACACTGATTATAGCACTCGAGCGAACAGGCCGGTGGCTATACGCGGCACCGTCGGAAGATATGCTGACGATTAAATGTAAGACTAGTATAGCAAAACTCGTTACAATAATCGACACTGGCATACTGGCTCTGGATGGTAAATGCTCCGTCACATCTGCGAATCTTAGACTAGAAACGCTAAGAGAAATCACTCAAGAACTATCTGTGTCATTTTTACCACCGTATAATTTGTCGATTTTAGCAAACGAATCAGAAGTTTTTCACCGTCATATGAACCACCCTCTCCCACACAAAATAGTAATTGATCCTTTAGAAATAAACCAAATAGGGGAAAGAATCGAAAAATTAAAGTCAAAAATGGAAACTGACGACTTTATAAATTCTAACTATATTCATATTCTAGGGAACTATTCGTTAAGCGGTATAATACCAATCGTAATAATTATACTCTGTGTCTATACATATATAAAGCGCCGAAAAGTGCAACCTACAGCGGAGAACAATGATCCTACTTACTCCGCACCCAGCCGATCTAACGCTAACCGTAAGCGTAAAGGTACGCCGAGACCACTCAAGGTGTCATTTAAACGAAACTCACCACGCACCAGTACTGCATAAAGGTATAATGTAAAATACAAACTGAAACGTGGGATGAACGAAAAGATACATATGACACCAATTTAAAGGGTAATTAAATTAAAGGGCGTATAATAATCATATGGGGAATTAACATAACAAAAACGCCTGTTACAAAAGGGGATTATAACCACGATAGAGATAAGACGATATTGTACTTCAAAAAAAAAAAAAAAAAAAAAAAAAACATTGTAAGCCAAGAGACCACCTGCTCAAAAAAAAAAAGGAAAGAAAATTTTTTTAATAAATCGTCGAAATACTAGATTTCGTCCTCCTAAGGGGGAGGAATGTTGTGCCTTGAATGCAAGCACTAATCATTGCGCTGCTGTAGCGCTTGGCAACCGACAGAAAAGCGATCCAATATCGTACGACGGAAACAAATCAGCGTTTTCTGCCAAAGTCACAGTTTTGAGGGTGACTTTGGGCCGCACGCGCTGCTGACGGTGCAATGCCCAAAGCAGATCCGTGGGAAGTCTGCCGAAGCACCGAGCATCGACCAGTACGCCGATGCTTCGATTAGGCAGTCTCTTAGCAACAGCAAGAGCGATAAGTCGTCGGTCTCGAGGCGATAAGTTCGATCGCGATTAGTAACTAAATCTTTGTATTGTGTTAATAAATTCACCCGTTTAATATCGTAGTTTTCGTAGTTGGAGTGCGCTCATTTTTGGTAACCCTAAAGAACCCGTCCTCGAATATCTCGTTCCCACGTAACGAGAGTTGGGGGGCACAACACTAGAATCGAGGCTGGAAAAATAGAAAACGATGAAGAAAGACAAATTATTTTTAACCGTAAACACAAATTATGGAAAATGGTAGGTTTTGAAATTATTAAAGCTAAAAAAGCAAAACCTTTTCTCTCTCGCTCTCTCTCATTCGGCGATACGAAAAAACTCTCACTCTGTGCATGTTTGTCCTCGCTCATCAGAGAGCTTACGATAAGCCGATGCAATTATGTGGCCGATGAAGAAGAAGAAGAGGCTTGGAATTATTGCGTTTAAGTAAAAGTTTTTGATAATTTAATTTTTAACATTGGATTGTTTAACAGGCTGGGGAGAAATATTGTGTCAAAATATTAGTTGATTAGAAAGTCAGAACGTTGAAACTTTTTTATTCAACTATTGCTTTGGTACAATTTTTTCTCCGCGAGTCGTTAAGGTGTCTAATGTTAAAAAGTAAATTATGAAAAACTTTTCTTAAACGAAATAATTTCGAAACTTACCATTTTTTTTCTACATTTTTTCTTCGGAGGAAGCAGAGTGTGCATGGTATACAGTCTATAGCATGGCTTCCTCGAGAGAAAGAGACGCTTGGTACTCTCTCTCTCTCTTTCTCTCTGTCTCTCCCGCGGTTTCTCGGGTATAATATTTAAAAAAACGCACGTACTATGCTAAAAATAATAACATTAATAATATTCTGAAGTTAAAGACGGTGAGAAAGAAAAGTATGCGCCAATCTTGTTTGAAATAAAAAGAAGCAGGCGATAGCATGGTCTCTGTCTTAAGGTGTCTAATGTTAAAAAGTAAATTGTGAAAAACTTTTCTTAAACGAAATAATTTCGAAACTTATCTCTTTCGCTCTTACTAATAACTAACTAACTCTATCTCTTTCGCTCTTATGCACTACCTATAGTTCTCTCTCTCTCTCTCTTGAGCAGGGCGATCTGTATACTCTCTCTCTCTCTCTCTCTCTCTCTCTCTCTCTCTCTCTCTCGTATCTTTTTACAAAGCGCTATCGTGCGCTTTTTCATACATCACTGTTAGATGAAAAATCTTGACGATATTTATTCGGGTGTAAAAAAAATAAAAAGAAGCATGCTGTAGCACTGTCTCTGTGTTCCTAGAGAGGCCTCTATACACCTCAAATAATTTTTCGCTGTTTTTTGAAAAGCGCATTGAAGAACGAAAAAATTTCGATTCATTTCGGGCTACTATTAAAGAAATTATGAGCAAATAACGAAATATATATATGAACGAAAATTGATATTTATTTAAAGAATTTGAATATTTATTCAATAATGATCATTAAATAAGAGTAAAAGATCAGTGATGTATTCAATTTACCTTGACTTTCTTATATAAATTCCTCACCGAAGCTCAATTCGTAGTAAGTCATCGCGATTATGATAGCCTCGGAAGAGAAATGGTAGGTTTTGAAATTATTTCGTTTGACAAAAGTTTTTACAATTTATTTTTTAACATCAGATTGTTTAACGGGCCGGAGTGAAAAATTGTACTAAAATATTAGTTGAATAAAAAGTCAGAACGTTGAAATTATTTCGCTTAAGAAAAGTTTTCTATAAATAAAAATAATTTTTGTCTCGATAAGGATGAATCATTTTTTTTTAATAGAGTGCTATAACGTAAGACACTTTTTTGGTGTTGGATATTAAAAATTGTGCTAGGTGAAAATAATTTTTCAGAGCTCACTGTAGCGCTTTCTCTCACACACATGCAGAGGTTTCAAGGGCTGAACGTGCAATGTATACAGGCTATAGCATGCCTTCCTAAAGAGAAAGAGGGGCATGCTACTCTCTCTCTCTCATACACGGTTCCTCGGGTATAATAACATTAATAATATTCTGAAGTAAAAGACGGTAAAAAAAAGTGTGCGTGCTATGTTTTTTAAAATAAAACAAGCAGGCGATAGAATGGTCTCTGTCTTCCTAAGGAGACCTCTAGAGCTCTTTCTCTCTAATACATGCAACGCCTTTAAGAGATAGAGCGAGCGCGCTCATTCTGATCTAGAGTATAGACGAGATGGCGGTGAACGGTACGGGGAAGGGTACGCTGCGGGACGTATATGCCGCGCCGTCTTCGCAAGCTCGCCTCTCTGTCTCTTTCGCTCTTATGCATCGCCTATAGTTCGCTCTCTTGAGCAGAGCGAGCTGTATACTCTCTCTCGTATTATGTGCATGTAAAACGCTGAGATAAACTTTTATATGATTCAGAGATGTACCAGCTAAAATTTAAATTCGAAAAACGCCGCGCGCTCTTTTAGACATAAGACCATCGATGTATTTAAAATTGTACAGGTAGTAAATATTAGTTGAATAAAAGGTCAGAGCGTTGAAATTATTTCGGCTTAAGAAAAGTTCCTATAAATATTTTTGCCTTGATAAGGGCGAATCGTTTTTAAATAAAGAGTGATAACGTAAGAAAAATAAAATAAAAGAAATCGACTGTAGCCACACCCTCACCCTTACAGAAAATTTCCTTTTGTGTAATCATCTCGCACAGATTGTTGAAATTATTTCGCTGCTGGAAAGTTTTTCTGACAATTTAATTTTAAACGCCGAGCTGTTTAACGGGCCAAGGAGAACATTTGTTAACTACTGGCGATTAAAATTTTAACGATGTTGACTGAACAATTTTAGACTTTTCAAATTATAGCGTTGAAGGAAAATTTTATATCATTCGAAAATGGAAGAAGCGGCCTGTAGCACTGAAAATCGAATCGAGTTTGGAAAAAAATAGAAAACAATAAAGAAAGAAATTTTTTATTATCGTTAAAAGTAAAATTATGAAAAAATATAAAAACTGTCTTATGGTAAAGGAAGCTCTCTCTCTCTCTCTCTCTCTCTCTCTCTCTATCTATCTATCTATCTATCTATCTATCTATCTTTCTCGATAGACAGCTATAGCTCTTTCTCTCTCTTGCGCATACAGCGATTTAAAAAGGCAGAGAGCACATGGTCTCTGATTCAAAGTATAGACGAGGTGGTGGTGAACGGTAAGAGGGGTATGCTACAGACCATATATGCCATTAGCGGGCTCTCCTCTTTGTGCGGATCTTCGTGAACACACTCGATCTCTCTCTCTCTCTCTCTCTCTCTCTCTTACGCGGGACCTATGGACCTACAGCTGCTGTGTTCTATATGCTATTAACGGTGTCCCCTCTTTGTGCGGCTGTTCGTATAGAGCGCTCTTTCTTACAAGGGGAAGATCAGACGGGCGGGTTTTAGTTTTTTATATTTATACCAGGTGAGGGTGACCACCCACATATTCATTTGCCAATGTAGTAGCGCGCAACTCTTAAGAATTTTTGAAAAAATCCACATTGAAAATTGCCTATCCGTGGAAAAGGATAGGCAATTCGTTCGTTCCAATCATTCGTGCTGGATGAATTAAATTACTGCATGTGAACACTATTGCTCGATATTTCGTGCATAAATTAATATTTATAATTCGTGACGAAGGATAAAATTTATCAGTAAAAGATTGCTTGAAAAACGCTGTGTCGTAAGTACGTGACGGCCCCAGGTGTGCATTCCACGCCACACCACGATACATCTCCAACGAAAACACCCAGCGACGTTTTGTGTTCATGTAAAATGATATCATTCTACATCAACACACAGTACACATAGGTACATTCAGGGTGCTGCTGCTCCTCATCAGCCTCTAGAAATCAGTTTCAATCCACGTCGCGACGGGTAAAGAACGCTTTCACAAAAATATCGGAAATGGAGCGGGTGTTCACAGCTAGCGTGTTGCCCAACCGCTTCAGATGTATCATAGTTAATTTTGATAATTGGGAGCGCGTATACCTGCGAACACCGCTTATGGACAGTGCGTGGTGGCAGATGCAACGGGAGATGCGGCGTTATTACGCGGTCGAAAAGCGCGGTGTGCCCGTCGATGTAACGACCGCCAAAAAAGGCGATCGTTATATAGTCGCGCTCGGCTCCGAGATTCACCGGGCCGTCGTTGAGGAGCCAACAAACACCGAATGGCTTCGTGTGTTTTATATCGACGACGGTTACGGTGAGTGCGCGGAGAGCGGCTGTATGTATAAGTCCACCGAGAACTTTAAAAGACCTCCCGCGTTAATGGCTGCATGCGCTATTCCCACCCTCGAGCGCGCTACGCGAGCCCGCGACCCTATGGACGTGCAATTTCTCCTCTCGGCTGAAACGCTGACGGCCACCATCCTCGACCGTGAGAGGCACTGCACCGTAAAACTTACGGTTCAGGATGGCTCGTGCGCATCATTTGTGTTATAAGGTGCGCGAAAACAGTTGTACGCGCGCGCGCGCGCGCGCGCGTGTGTGTGTGTCGAAACAGGAGTGCGCGAAAAACCATTTGTGAAAAAGAGGAGTGGATGTATGTGAGTGTCGAAACAGGAGTGCGCGAAAAACTAGAATGTGAGAAAAACAGGGGTGCGCGAAAAACTGAAATGTGACAAAAACAGGAGTGCGCGAAAAATAAAACAAACATAAAATCGAGAAAAACCAGAAGAGAGCAGCGCAAAATTTTGGTAAGCCAAGTTTGTCAAATTTAAAAAACAAATAAATTTAAAAAACGCGCGTACTCTGAATGCGAACAACGTTCAAAGTGAGGCAGAGAGAGAGAGAGAGAGAGAGAGAGAGAGAGAGAGAGAGAGAGAGAGAGAGAGAGAGAGACGGTAAAATATATATATATAATACTCTGCAGGCCGCGCTCGACCCGCAGAGTAGGGGTAGCAGTGGGTCCAAGAGTGGATGTCGCCATAGTGCTCACATGCGGTAAAATATTTATATATACTATTGTTACGGACCGTTCGGCCTGGGAATAAGCAACCAGAGAACTCCGCAACTGCACGTGCCGCCGAATCATCAAATCCGGCAAGGCAATTCGCCTCACCGCGGAAACTTCCATGAGAACTCACCTCGCGATGCCACGCGCCGTGGAGTCAGCTAATTTAACATCGATTCTCACGCTAACCTCATCAAAATCAGAGACATTCGAATCCCAGTGAGCAACCCGACACTTCCTGTCGCCCTCGCGAGACTCCCCCGACGCCCTCGCCCACGGTAACGAGGATCTCGTTCGATCAAATCATAGCCAGTCTTAATTGATACCTCCGTCTTGGCAGACGCATCCACCGGTCGATCGAACTCGTTCCTTAGGGCAAGTACATCTCGCGTACTTAGAGTCTCGCGAGTGTAACATCGAGTTCGGGAAACCCATTAAACCAGTTAAGAACTCTATACGCGAAAGCAAACCTTAGCGGCGCTTCACGTCACTCGAAATATATTTGTACCGCGTCAATTACCTTAGCGGCATTGCGCGTCGGAATATTTCGAGATTAAATATCATTCCTATCCTGTTGAAATATCATTCTTATAAACGAGGCAACGCGTACGAGTCTAACGAGCCGAGACGCAATCCGAGCGCTCGCCTCCTTGCCGACTCTGCGAAACAGCAAGCGTAGTGGCAGCGCTTAGTATACATGTAAGCTGCTACGCTCGTGCTCATATTCGAACAAATAAACAGCCAACAGCCATCTTGCGCCTTCTTATCTCGACGGCCTAGAAGACCGTCGCGACCGACCTTCCCGTCGACTCCAGCTATTCACCACGTCAGCAGGTCGGGGCTATACACAACGATAAACACACACACGAAAAAGGTGAGGTGCGTTACGCCGCTTTAAAATAGACAGAACCCACAAGTCGGGTCTCCTGACAACTCGACTATAAATAATAATAATAATATATTACGACGGAATCCCGTACGTAACACTATAAAAGAAAAAGCGTAATATACCGACAGGGTCCATCCCCACTCTATATTCTTGGTTTTCAATATATATAGTAAATTTGTGGAAGTACGAGAGAGAGAGAGAGAGAGAGAGCGCGAGAGAATAAGGTATGCACACGCGCGCTCGCTACAAGAGTCTTCCACATATGCTTAATATCATAACGTTCCTTAGCGCAGAGACAGCGGCTCAGGCTGGCAATCCGAGGGTCTCGAGTTCGAGTCCCGCGCTTGCATCGGATTTTTTTAATTATAAAAGAAAAAATGGCGAAAATAAAAGCAGCGTGTCACCATACCGACACGCTCTGAAAAATAAAAAATGGCGGCAATGTAGGCAGCGCTCCACCATACCGACACACTCCGAGAAAAAAATGGTTTCATCCCCCCTCTCCTCCCCGCGCAACTCTTCCCCCGCGCCCACGACCGACCGAGCCGTGAACTCGGCGGCCGCGGAGTGGGGGGAAAGGAAAAAATTTTAAAAAAGAAAAAAAGCGTACTATGACGTCACGCTCCATCCCCCCTCTTCACCCCTCCCAACTCGTCCCCCCGCGCCCACGACCGACCGAGCTGAAGACTCGACGGCCGCGGAGTGGGGGAAAGGAGTGGGGATAGGAGTGGGGATAGGAGTGGGGGTGGGGGTTCTAATTTATGTACGAAATAGTTATCAATAACGTTCACATGCAGTAATTAATTTGAATTGCTGCGAAATAATGAGAGAGAAGTATAGGGTATCTGTAGTGTAAAAGAGAGAGGCTACGCGAGCTCGTAAAGATATAAACCCCCCTCATAAGAGAGAGAGCGAGAGAGAGAGCGCGTAAGCTCGCTCAAAAATGCTGCAAACGATATATTTTTTTATTTGTCGCCACGTGTAGTGACCGCCAGTGCTGTGTATGGCGAAAATATAACAGTTCGTTTACTCGGTGAGAACGGTCAGGATGTGGCACGAGAATATTTAGAGGGGGGAAATAACGGACTCGGAGGCCGCGGAGTGGGGGAAAAGGAGTGGGTATAGGAGTGGGGATGGGGCGAGTCGCCATAGGGCACACTACTTTATATATATATATTTTTTCGCGAGGGACAAGGCGCGATCCATTTGACAGCTAGTGAAGATGTCGATGTGGCCCGCCATTTCGAAACCACCGATCACGCATCAACTAAGTAGGCCGCCTGGAGACGCTTCTCCCTGTCAAAAGACTAGCCGAGTTGGAGCTCCAAAAAAGATTACTATATAATCGGTATCAAAATCGTACAAACTAAATGGGGCGCGCATATTGCCGTGGACGTGGATAATGAATTTACGTGCTACCTACCAACGAGGTTCGTCAAGGCTTTCGAAGAAGCGATCGAGCAATTTCAACAAATGTGCAAGGCCTCAAACAACACAAAAATCTAATTATGCATTATTACGGCACGAGGTCCAATAAGCTCGAATTTAAAGCTTAATGATAAACCGGTATGTACTAAAAATCATGTATAAAGTACCTATGTTACGATACGTATATACGATATTCTCTCACGCCATATGTCTCTGGCTTCTATAGCTGAAACGTCGAAGAAGAAGAAGAGGAAGAAGAAGAAGAAGAAGAAGATGCTAACGATTAAAATTCTAATATATAGTACCACTTGATTGGATATTTATTCTTTGTGTATAAAATTATTAATAGTTTTGGAAATAAAGAAAAACTGATGTCGCTTATTAATAATTGTCTTAGGTGAAATGATTCTTTGACGAGAGATGAAAAAGAAAAACTCTCTCTCTCACTCTGTGCATGTTTGTCCTCGTTCATCAGAGAGCTAACGATAAATCATCGCGAATTTGTAGCCCCTGAAGAAAAAATGGTAGGTTTTGAAATTATTTTGCTTAAGAAAAGTTTTCTATAAATAAAAATTTTGTCTCGATTAGGACGAATCGTTTTTTAAATAGACTATTAGTGTCTATTTAACGTAAGAAACTTTTTTGGTATTGAATATTAAAATCTGTGCTAGGTGAAAATAATTTTTCGGTGAAAGATGTAAAAAGCAAAACCTTCTCTCTCTCTCTCTCTCTATGGCGAGGGGAGAGAGTATAAATACATGTGACGGCGGTGTTTCGTTCTAGAAAATCGTTAAAATTCGATTTGTGAAATATTCATTATCGGTCCGTGTGAGTAAAAGAATTTTTTTCATAAAAAAGATAGTCAAAATTGTCGACACATTGCTCTACCGTCTAACAGAATTTGCGCTATGATCTGTGGTCCGTCGAATTATGGAAAATTTAATTTTCTGCTGGGTATAATTGAAAGCATCGAAAGGATAAAAAATCGGTCCGTAGCTCGCTCCCTGTCTACCGGGAGAGCTGATGTAGTTCTTTATCTATTTGACGAATAGCAGTTTAAAGAGATACAGCGTGCATAATCTGCGTTTTAAAGTATAGGCGCGGTGGCGGTAAACGGCAAGAGGGGGTGCTATGTATAACAGTGTTCAGCCGTATATGCTGTTAGTGTTCTCTCTCACTCTCTCTCTCTCTTTCTCTCGACTCAAACCACTCTCTCTCTCTCTCTCTCTCTCTCTCTATCACGCTCCATATACTGTAAACGGTTTCTCCTCTTTGTATAGATCTTCGACAGTAAACCAAACCCAAAAGAAAAATGGTGTGCTTTGAAATGTTTGCGTTTAAGCAAAGTTTCAAACCGCACATAACGCATAGTACATCTGACACGTGTTTTAACTCGATAAGGACGAATCGTTTTTAAAAAAAATATAGCTCTATAAAATAAAAACCTTTGATATTGGATATAAAAAATTGTGTTAGATGCAAATAATTTTTCGATGAACGATGGAAAAGCAAAACTTTCTCTCTTTCTCACTCTTGGACTGAATCGGTTTTTCTAGACATCTACAAAAGATGCGAGAAAACTTGCTCGCGCATAGCGCAGTTTTTGATTACTTTAGCAGCGATGAGAGTGATTAAGAACTTTCAACACCGAGTCAGATTTGGAAAACGCGGGATGCTTATAAATATGGTTAGGGTGTTCTGTCTTAATTCTGAAAAATTTCATAATCTGTCAAGATCATTCATGGTAAAAGCACCTCTTAGAAAAATCATAAGAAATATATTTTTCCTAAACAGAAAAGTATATTCAAGTAACGTACATATATGCTCCCAAAAAAATAGAAACAGTCTGTAGCATACTCTCTGTCTTCGTATAGAGAGACCCTCCATAGTTCTTTCTCTCTTACATACATATAACAGTTTAAGGAGACAGGAAGCGCGCAGTCTCCGGTTCAAAGTATAGGCGACGTGACGGTGAGCGATAAGAGGGGTTGAACCCCACCGGTAAAAGATTAAAAATTAAAATTTTTTTGAGAAGACCATTCAAAAACGAAAAAATTTCGGTTCAGTTTGGACTACTATTGAAGAGGTTACAAGCAAATAACCAAATATATATATTTACGTAAATTGATAATTATTTCGTATAAAGAAAATAAAAGAAACCGCCTGTAGCACGGTCTCTGTCTACCTATAGAGAGCTCTATCGTTCTTTCTTTCTTGCACACTCAGCTGTTGTAAGAGCTAGAGAGCACGCGCCTTCACATCCAAAGCATAGGCGAGGTGGTGGTGAGCGGTAAGAGGGATATATTACATGCCGTATATGCCGCGAGGTCTATGTCTTTACAACTGAGTGTATATGCTGCTAGTGGTCTCTCCTCTTTGCGCGAATCTTCGTTAGAAAAATAAAAAGAAACAGCCTGTAGCATACTCTCTATTTTTCTAGAGACCTTACTACAGCTCGTACTCCCTCATACATACATCTGCTTAAAGAGACAGAGAATGTATGGGCACTGCGGATCTTCGCGAGCTTACGCGCTCTCTCTCTCGCTCTCTCTCTTATGAGGGGGGTTTATATCTTTACGAGCTCGCGTAGCCTCTCTCTTTTACACTACAGATACCCTATACTTCTCTCTCATTATTTCGCAGCAATTCAAATTAATTACTGCATGTGAACGTTATTGATAACTATTTCGTACATAAATTAGTCAATATACTTGAGAGGTTACAATTAGTAATTATAATTCGGCTAGAAAGATAGAATATATTTATCAGTAAAAGATCGGGTGTAAAAAGATGTGTCATAGGTACGTGACACCTCCCAGATGTGCATTCCTTGCGATTATGTGTACTTCTGCTCAAATATTGTTTTCCAAACAGCCGTGTGCACGTGCAAAAGAGCTGTGACAGCACCTGATATGATTCAGTGGTAAAGAGTGGTGGGTGGCTGCACGATGCTCTGAAAGATCTTGTAGCGCCATAGAACTTAGTTCTTATTCATACGCGAAACAATCAACAGTATTCATATACTTATATTGAGATGTATCCACTGTGGGAGATACAGACTATGCCGCCGCGCTTCGCTTGTTCCGTAATAGAATTTAAGGATTTTGACGAAGTCTACGTCCGTACACCTATAATGGATCAAGTGTATCGGGAGCTCCTACAATGTATGGACGTTTTTTATATAAGAAGCGGCCATGGTGTACGCGTAAGATTAAATAATATCGTCGAAAATATGTTTTGTGCGGTGATCGTGGGGGCGTCTGCATACAGGGGGGTAATCCGTCAAACGTCTTCGGACGGGTGTTGCAACGTCGAGCTTATTGACGAGGCTCGCGAAGAGTTCGTGGAGCTTGTCAATATTTTTTATTTACACGCGCATTTTAAACTGGCGCCTATTTTAAATATCGTTTGCAGCATTTTTGAGTTAAATAATTTAAACTATGCTCACCGTGCAAACGATATATTTTTTTATTTGTCGCCACGTGTAGTGACCGCCAGTGCTGTGTATGGCGAAAATATAACAGTTCGTTTACTCGGTGAGAACGGTCAGGATGTGGCACGAGAATATTTGGAGGGGGGAAATATTTATGAAGAAGAAGAAGAAGAAGATGACGGGTTTCATAGCATGTAGTGTGGAATGTGAGAGAAACAGGAGTGCGCGAAAAGTGTGAGAGAAACAGGAGTGCGCGAGAGTGTGACAGAAACAGGAGTGCGCGAGAGTGTGAGAGAGAAACAGGAGTGCGCGAGAGTGTGAGAGAAACAGGAGTGCGCGAAAGTGTAAAAGAAACAGGAGTGTGTAAAAGTGAGAGAGAAACAGGCGTCCGGGAAAAAGTACGGGATATTGAAAAGGAGCGAGAGAAGGATAACGGTGGGGGAGAGTCAGCGGTGGTAAAGGTAAGACATAGGGAAGAGTGGATGTTTATAAATATGTATAAGGTACCCTGTCTTAATTTAGAAAAATTTGAAAATCGTATATCTAATATTTGAAAATTGCGTTCATAGGAAATTACTTCTTAGAAAAACCATAAGTAGTATATTTTTCCAGAGTATATAGCATATTCGAGTAATTTCTTAAATAAATTACACGCATTTATTTAATTGATATTATTAAATAAATATTCATTTAATAACTATAGCTATAAATAACATAAAAAATATTAAATAGACTAAATATACATAAATTAAATAGGTTTAAATATGAAGAAAATAAAAAGCAGCCTGTAGCAGGCGCTCTATCTTTCTAGAGAGGCTACTATAGCTCTTTCTCGCTCATACACACAGCTGATTAAAGAGACAGAGAACGCACGCCCATTGCTTTAAAGCGTAGGCGAGGTGGCGGTGAAAGGGAGAGGGGCACGCTACTGGTCGCGCGTGCTATTCACGGCGTCTCCTCTTTGTGCCGATGTTCGTTAGCTCGCTCGCTTTCTCTCTCTCTCGCACGTACTCTACGACAAAATATGTTTTGTGCGGTGATCGTGGTGGCGTCTGCATACAGGGGGGTAATCCGTCAAACGTCTTCGGACGGGTGTTGCAACGTCGAGCTTATTGACGAGGCTCGCGAAGAGTTCGTGGAGCTTGTCAATATTTTTTATTTACACGCGCATTTTGAACTGGCGCCTATTTTAAATATCGTTTGCAGCATTTTTGAGTTAAATAATTTAAACTATGCTCACCGTGCAAACGATATATTTTTTTATTTGTCGCCACGTGTAGTGACCGCCAGTGCTGTGTATGGCGAAAATATAACAGTTCGTTTACTCGGTGAGAACGGTCAGGATGTGGCACGAGAATATTTGGAGGGGGGAAATATTTATGAAGAAGAAGAAGAAGAAGATGACGGGTTTCATAGCATGTAGTGTGGAATGTGAGAGAAACAGGAGTGCGCGAAAAGTGTGAGAGAAACAGGAGTGCGCGAGAGTGTGACAGAAACAGGAGTGCGCGAGAGTGTGAGAGAGAAACAGGAGTGCGCGAGAGTGTGAGAGAAACAGGAGTGCGCGAAAGTGTAAAAGAAACAGGAGTGTGTAAAAGTGAGAGAGAAACAGGCGTCCGGGAAAAAGTACGGGATATTGAAAAGGAGCGAGAGAAGGATAACGGTGGGGGAGAGTCAGCGGTGGTAAAGGTAAGACATAGGGAAGAGTGGATGTTTATAAATATGTATGAGGTACCCTGTCTTAATTTAGAAAAATTTGGGTCCAGGAGTGGGTGTCGCCATAGTGCTCACACACGGTAAAATATATATATATATCGAGTACAAACAGGTATATATATATATATATAATACTCTGCAGGCCGCGGTCGACCCGCAGAGTAGGGGTAGCAATGGGTCCAGGAGTGGGTGTCGCCATAGTGCTCACACACGGTAAAATATATACATATCGTGTACAAACAGGTATATATATATAATACTCTGCAGGCCGCGCTCGACCCGCAGAGTAGGGGTAGCAATGGGTCCAGGAGTGGGTGTCGCCATAGTGCTCACACACGGTAAAATATATATATATCGTGTACAAACAGGTATATATATATAATACTCTGGAGGCCGCGATCGACCCGCAGAGTAGGGGTAGCAATGGGTCCAGGAGTGGGTGTCGCCATAGTGCTCACATGCGGTAAAATATTTATATATACTATAAAAGAAAAAGCGTAATATACCGACAGGGTCCATCCCCACTCTATATTCTTGGTTTTGAATATTTATTGTAAATTTGTGGAAGTACGAGAGAGAGAGAGAGAGAGAGAGAGAATAAGGTGTGCACACGCGCGCTCGCTACAAGAGTCTTCCACATATGCTTAATATCATAACGTTCCTTGGCGCAGAGACAGCGGCTCGGGCTGGCAATCCGAGGGTCTCGAGTTCGAGTCCCGCGCTTGCATCGGATTTTTTTAATTATAAAAGAAAAAATAGCGAAAATAAAAGCAGCGTGTCACCATACCGACGCGCTCTGAAAAATAAAAAATGGCGGCAATGTAAGCAGCGCTCCACCATACCGACACGCTCCGAGAAAAAAATGGTTGAAATGTAAGTAGCGCTCCACCATACCGACATGCTCCGAAAAAATTTATATAAAAAAATAAAAAAAATATATATATATAAAGTAGTGTGCCCTATGGCGACTCGCCCCATCCCCTCTCCTCCCCCCGCGCACCTCTTCCCCCCGCACCCACGACCGACCGAGCCACGGACTCGGAGGCCGCGGAGTGGGGGAAAAGGAGTGGGGATAGGAGTGGGGGTGGCCATAGTGCGCACCCTACTACTGGCTCGCGCTCTGTCTCTCTCTCTATCTCTTAAATGTGCTGTATGTATGTGAGAGAAAGAGCTATAGAGGTCTCTCTATTAAAACAGAGACCGTGCTACAGGCTGCTTCTTTTTATTTTATTTATTCACGAATAAATATCGTTTTAACCAAGCCGAACAACTGCGTAATCTTTTCGGTTATTATGAATAATATATATATATGGGCCGCCGCACATCAAACAGGGTAACTACCAGAATTTTTTATTTTCACACTTTTGATTCTTTTCGTACCCCTACTCTGCGGGTCGACCGCGGCCTGCAGAGTATTATACCTGAGCCGCTGCCTCTGCACCACGGATTATTATAAGATTTACTATATGCGGAAGCCTCTTGTAGCCAGCGCGAATTTACCTTTCCGCGTGTGAGCACCTAGGCTTATATATATATATATATATATATATATATATATATGTGTGTGTTTTTTATTTTTTAATCTTCTCTCTCTCTCTCTCTCTCTCTCTATCGGGGGATGGAGGTGTCAGTATAGTGATGCCCTAGCCGAAGGTTCTTATAACGCTCGATCGAGATCTTTAATAGAAGTAAACGTGGGTGTGTGTGTGTATGTGTGTGTTACTCTCTCCTATGTCTTACCTTTACTTCCGCTGGCTCTCCCGCGCTGTTATCCCTGTTTCGCTCATTTTTAATATCCCGTACTTTTTCCCGCACGCCTGTTTCTCCCTCACTTTTGCACACTCCTATTTCTCTCACACTTTTCGAGCACTACTGTTTCGCTCACTCTTTTCGCGCACTCCTGTTTCACCCACACTTTCGCGCACTCCTGTTTCTCTCACACTTTTCGCGCACTCCTGTTTCTCTCACATTTTCGCGCACTCCTGTTTCTCTCACACTTTTCGCGCACTCCTGTTTCTCTCGCACTTTTCGCGCACTCCTGTTTCTCTCGCACTTTTCGCGCACTCCTGTTTCTCTCTCATACATGCTTATTCTTCTTCTAACAGGTCCAAAAAATGGGTGGCCACATCGATGCCATCCTCGTCATCCTCATTCGCCGACCTCTTAGCTGTCATCCTTACGAGGGTCGCGTCATCCCCGCGAAGGATGACCACAGCTCGCAATAAATACGAGCGTAAAAAAGTTATTACCTCGCCTTTGCGGTGAGAAGCGTCGATGTGTGCTAATCTATGTATCGAGCAACGAGCTAGCGTTGTCTGCCTACTAAAAAAGGGGTTTAGATGATAAAGATCGGCCAGATCGACGAAGGCGCTATGCCCCTCGTCTACTAGCCAGACATCACAGCACTTATCGCTCGATACATCGAGTACCACACCCCTGTATATACATGGCCCTATCCGCGCGGCACAATATACACCGGTGGCAATGACGGCCTCGTGAATAGGCACCCCGCATCGTCCCTTATAATAATACCCGTGTAAAATCTCACGCAATTCATTATACACATCGCACATCTCAGGAGTGCGCACGTACAATTCGTCGAACCCGTCGAACTCGACAACTGTGCAAAAAAAGACGGTCGGCAGACCGCGCGTAACACTGCTCACCGTAGAACTCATTTTATACAATTAACGGTTTCGCTGTCGAATAAGAACTGTATTCTATTGAGCGATGAGAACTTTCAAGAGCTCGATGCAGCCCCCGCCCCTCACCCTTTACCTCTGGACCGTGCTAAGGTTTGTCACGGTATTTTTGCATATGTATGCGGCGCATCATCGCGAGGAATGCACGCCTGCATCCGTCACGTAGGTACCTATGTTTTATATGAGTTTCAAATTAACACGGTATGATAAAAGAGGCAGATATCGTGTATGGTAAACAATATTTTTGTGTGTGTGTTTGTCGAGCTCGGATCCGCAGGATGTGAGTCGCGAGTGTCTTTTGCACGTGCATACGGCTGTTTGGAAAACAACATTTTCGGAGAAGTACACATCATCGCGAGGAGTGCACACCTTGAGATGCCACGTACCTATGACACATCATGTTTACACCCCGCTCTTTTACTGATAAATATATTATATCTTTCTAGCCGAATTGTAAGCTCTCAAGTATATTGACTAATTTATGTACGAAATATTTATTAATAACGTTCACATATAGTAATTTAATTTATTTGAATTGCCGCGAAATAATGAGAGAGAAGTATATGGCATCTGCAGTGTAAAAGAGAGAAGCTACGCGAGCTCGTAAAGATATAAGCCTTCGCATAAGAGCGAGAGAGAGAGAGAGAGAGAGAGGCTGCGCGAGTTCGTGAAGATCCGCAGTGACCATACATTCACTGTCTCTTTAAGCAGTTGTATGTATGAGGGAGAACGAGCTATAGTAAGGTATCTACAAAGACAGAGAGTATGCTGCAGGCTGTTTCTTTTTATTTTTCTAACGAAGATCCTCACAAAGAGGAGAGACCACTAGTAGGGTATACACCCACAATCAGTTGTAAAGTCATAGACCTCGCGAGTAGTATATCGGCCACTATGGCCACCCCCACTCCTATCCCCACTCCTACCCCCACTCCTTTTCCCCCACTCCGCGGCCGCCGAGTCCGTGGCTCGGTCGGTCGTGGGTGCGGGGGGAAGAGGTGCGGGGGGGGGGGGGGGGGGGGGGGGGGGGAGGAGAGGGGATGGGGCGAGTCGCCATAGGGCACACTACTTTATATATATATATATATTTTTTTAATTTTTTATATTTTTTTCGGAGCATGTCGGTATGGTGGAGCGCTACTTACATCTCAACCATTTTTTTCTCGGAGCGTGTCGGTATGGTGGAGCGCTGCTTACATTACCGCCATTTTTTATTTTTCAGAGCGTGTCGGTATGGTGACAACTGCTTTTATTTTCGCCATTTTTTTCTTTTATAATTAAAAAAATCCGAGCAAGCGCGGGTCTCGAACTCGAGACCCTCGGATTGCTAGCCTGAGCCGCTGTCTCTGCGCCAAGGATCGTTATGATATTAAGCATATGTGGAAGACTCTTGTAGCGAACGCGCGTGTGCACACCTCATTCTCTCTCTCTCTCTCTCGTACTTCCACAAGTTTACAATAAATATTCGAAACCAACAATATAGATTTTTCTTTTTTATTACATTTGATAATTTTATAATTATAAATATATTTTACAGTAAATATTCGGTGGTAATGCATATTTTATAATAAAAGTAGTACGGTGAGTAGCGGATATTAGCTTCTTCTTTGGCGCTATACTCGTCACAGCTCTCTCTCTCTCTCTCTGATCAGACGATGGTTTAACTATGAAAGACAGAGATAGACACACGATATGAGAGAGGATCGTATATACAATTCGTTCCATAAATGCTTTATATAGGTTTTTAGTACGTACCTGGTTATGATGATTCCTTAGCAGGTTTGAACTCCAGCTTATTGAACTTCGTGCCGTGGTATTGCATGATCAGGTTTTTATTATTGGCAGCTTCGCTCATTTGTTGAAACAGTTCGGCCGCCTCCTCGAAAGCCTTGACGAATCTCGTAGGTAGATAACACGTAAATTCACCATTCACATCCACGACGATTCGCGCACCCCATTTGGTTTGGACTGTTTTGATATCAGTGATATTATAGTCTTTTTGGAGTTCCAACTCCGATAATCTTTTGACGGGGAGAAGCGTCTCCAGCCGACCCACTTGATTGATTCGCGTGAAATCCATTATGCAACTTGAGTTTTTTCAGTTTTAGCGTTAAACTACGAAACTCCGATATTGCGTGTATTTTTCCTTTAACCGTAGCAATATCTTGCAGGAAAGCGTCTAAGCGGATTTTTATTCGGTGCTGCTTACTTCTTTGAAGACTCGAGGACAATGGCTGTCTATCACAGATCGTAGATTCTTCGGACCTCATACCAAACAGAGACATTCCCCTACTCCGTATACAGAGAAGTGTAGACTGGATTTAATTGGGGCAATATTTGCTTATTTTGTAAAAAGTCAGTAAGTCACTTTGGTGGTGGTGGTGGTGGTGGTAAAAGCCAGCAAGTCGCTTGGCCATGACACCTCTGAATTCTCCGAAAGATTAGGTCAGCACTTTTGCACGTGCGCTGAAATTAATACGACATAGCGATGGCGGGGAAATAGGAGATGATCATGTGAAGATGGCACGTGCCTAAATCAAAACACGATTTTGAAAAACATACTTTATTTTTTATCATAAAATTATCGTAGAATTAGCGGCTGCGCGAACAACATCCTTGTACACACCCAAAAGTTTTCATACATAAAGTAATGAGGTCATTATAATGGTACCCCCCACCCACAGCGGCTCCCCTCTTTAACACATTATTCAAGGATTTGGATTTATTACACTTATTCATATACTCCTTGTAATAGTCATAGACTATTTTATCGTTTCGTGTTAAATCGGTTGAAAACGCACTCCTAAACATATTAATACCAAGGCCTGTAGACATGAAATGCAGAAACATAACACAATAATGTCCACAAGTCTGTGATTCAGGACCCTGTAGCTGTATAGCGTTGTAGCTAAAGAATTTGCAGTTCTGCCGGAGACGCTCGAGATGCTGAGGGATGATTGGTGGCAGTCCGTAGCTGTCGAAGTACCATCCGCGTCCATCTCGATCGACGTACATGGCGACCCAGTGGGCCCCGGGCTGCTTGTGGCCATCGGTATTGACCACAAGCGCTGCTGGTTTCACCCACACCTTAGGGATGCGATCTGCCGGGTATACGCCTACAGTACGGCTCTTTATACCGCGTAGGGCCTGCAGAAGCTGTTCGGTGTTCATAATAGACAGCGCTTATAGACACACTAGAGCGCCTTTATATCGGTTGTTTTCCCCTCTTCGCGGCGCTCCACAGCTAGTAGGCCGATGTTCCAGCTTGTCGTTGTTCTGTATTCCCACAAGGAGCTGGAGCGATCGCTATGAGAAAGCCACTTTTTGATTCTCACTGCGTTGTTGAGGGCGCACGTGGACGAGCAGTTTTTACGCAGTAAACCATGATATATACAGCGTGTGTTGCTCTCGGGAAGATTACGGAACGAGGAATCGTCGTCTTCATCTTCTTCTAGATTTATAACGTAGCAATCCGTTAGCTGTGTCAGATATGCCGCTTTATCAGCTCCTCGTGTAAACAGGCGATCACACTGCACTGCAATTTTCTTCAGCGAAGCCTCGACTGTGCGTAAATGCGTTTCGCCCTCGGACCACTCTATACCATGATGATTGGTTTGTAACCAGGTGTTTTGACGTTTTACGCTAGGCGGTAGAACGTTGTAAGCGTAGGGTGGTGATATAATCCAATGGGCTAGGTACGATGTCTTTATAGAGACCACGGCAACTTCTTTAGGTATAAAATGATTATATTTATCCTTCAGGCCTTGTATATCAATGACGATATTCATGGTGCTTCTCAATCGTCGTAACACGTCGAGTTTTCAATACAGACTGACGACAAATATTGCGCTCTCTGTGGATATATGACACTTCCCCCTCTATAAACCTTACGATCTAGCCACTAAAATCCACAATTACTTGTCTGGAAGAGTCGATCTCCAATACATTATCATATTCAGCATACACAATACAAATAATCGTTGACGTTAGGGCTGTTGCAAAACGTACTTCTATCCTCACACTACCGTGTCTCACAAGATTCCAATGGGTGCTACAATTGGCCGAGAGATCAGGCGTAAGATCAAATGCAAAGAGACAATTACCCTGCGGATAATTTGTACGTGTAATAGAATTGCCCTCGTTGAGAAAATGGATGCCTGTACCAGAAAATAGTGTGTGGTACGCATCCACGTACATATCTCCATCTGCGAAGTCTGGCTGTAGAGGTTTTGACGGTATTTGCAAACCATCAGCATACAAAGAAAAATAATTAATATTGTAATTCTGAAAATTGAAGGGATTCATTTTACAATCACCATTAAAGGCCTTATTATCGACAAAACCGACAATTATACGTTTAGGCAGCTGGCCAAGTATGACATTATCAAGAGTATCACCATGCACCCCGGCGTGCAATGATATCGCTTTAACCTCGACTCGTGTCAAAGGGTATTTCGCTGTAGATTTAGACAGAGCTCTTGCATGGGCTAAAAGTATACCCGGTGCTATCTTAACACGTCGTACGAGTAGCGACGCTTCCGTAATACGTATGGTATAATCTTTCGAAGAGCTCATAAGACAAAAAGCGTTATTGGTCCGTACGAGAAGCAGACGCATCTCAACACCGTTTAGCAAAAACCTCTCTTGATTGAAGATATCGCAGTGCAAATGGCCGATGAGATCGGTCGTTTTATTCTTACCTAATATGGTCCGACGGTTTGCAAACCCGACATTATTATCTTCTGTATCATCCATTTTACCAGCCGAGTCATTATACCACAAAGTACTCGTGAGATGCGAGGCCTTAGCACCAGGCCCGTAGTTCAAGAGGGTTTCAATGTATGCCCTATAGGCATAAACGTTATTAGGAGGTGACACAAGTTTCTGATTTAAAAATACATCGATCTGATTGAACATTGAGTGCAGTAGATTATTGACTGGGGCTACTTTAGGAGCCGTAGCATCCTTCGTGTCTGGACTCTCTATCTTAACACGCATACTCGGCATGGTGTGTGCAAGATCAATGTACTCATCTCCCTGACCAGGTATGACAAACTCTATCGGTGAGTAGTATATCGGCCACTATGGCCACCCCCACTCCTATCCCTACTCCTCTCCCCACTCCTTTTCCCCCACTCCGCGGCCTCCGAGTCCGTGGCTCGGTCGGTCGTGGGTGCGGGGGGAAGAGGTGCGCGGGGGGAGGAGAGGGGATAGGGGCGAGTCGCCATAGGGCCCACTACTTTATATATATATATTTTTTTTATATAAATTTTTTTGGAGCATGTCGGTATGGTGGAGCGCTACTTACATTTCAACCATTTTTTTCTCGGAGCGTGTCGGTATGGTGGAGCGCTGCTTACATTGCCGCCATTTTTTATTTTTCAGAGCGCGTCGGTATGGTGACACGCTGCTTTTATTTTCGCTATTTTTCTTTTATAATTAAAAAAATCCGATGCAAGCGCGGGACTCGAGCTCGAGACCCTCGGATTGCCAGCCCGAGCCGCTGTCTCTGCGCCGAGGATCGTTATGATATTAAGCATATGTGGAAGCCTCTTGTAGCGAGTGCGCGTGTGCACACATTCTCTCTCTCGCTCTCTCTCTCTCTCTCTCTCTCTCTCTCTCGTACTCCCACAAGTTTACAATAAATATTCAAAACCAAGAATATATACAGGGTGTCCCATTTTAATCTTACACCTGATTTTTCTCGGAAAATACTGCTCCGATCAAAAATTGTGTATAATGAAACTTTTAGGGTTCGAAGGGGGACGTCCAAAAAAAATTTTTTTTTTGTATCATAATTCAAAATGGCGGCTGTAAGATGGCCGACATATTTTTTTTAAATAGAAACCGGCCATTTCTTTGTTACTAAAAAATTTGTCGGATCAAAACTAACAACTTTTATAGGAACATTTTTTTGATAAAGTCCATAATTTTTGGAGTAGAACACCATTTTTGACTATTTTAGCGTTATCCAGGATGTACCACGAGGAGGTAAAGTCTTTAACATCCCAAGTGTAAGTGTGTGTGTGTGTGTGTGTGTGTATGTGTGTGTTTGCGCGCGTGTGAGTGTGAGTGTGAGTGTGAGTGTGTGAAACACTCACAAGGATTAGGTCTCTGCGGCTCGTCACTTCCGCAGTATTTACCGACTCCAAAACCACCTCCTTATGAGTGTTCTCTGAACTCTTAAAGGTGTTCGAAGATTCCCCCATTCATGTTTAAGCATTGCCCGAACTCTCCTCTCAAAACCATCGACTGTTCGCAAGAGAACAACTCTCGGGATTGCACGGCAGGCAGCTCAAATGATATGGGGTACCATGAAAATTTTCTCTGGAATGTGTCGCTGTTGAAATTTTTCTGTTAACTGGATACGGCAGGACAATACGAATTTTCATGGTACCCCATATCATTTGAGCGTTTCAAGTTCGCTTCGCTTCTGATCGAAATAAGAAAACGAAATCTCACGTTGAACGCCTACAATAGACGCGGATTTGTTAACCGTTTACTGACGGCAATTCAACAATGGCTGATTTCAGTCCCAACGAAATCGTTGATATGCTCCTTATTTTAGGGAGATGCCGGGGCAATTATTTACGAGCAGAAAATTTGTATCGACGCGAATATCCTGATCGTCGTCATCCATCGCGGCAGACAATCCGAACCCTCGAGAGGAGAGCGAGGGCAGGCCGAATAACCCGCCACCGCCAACGTTGCCAAAACGTGAACAATGATTTTGGTGGCCCGCATGAGGCTCGAAACATGGCTATTTTAGCGATGATAGCAATCGATCCTCATTTGAGTGTTCGAGTGATCTCGGAGCGACTGGGGTTTCCCGGATCCACAGTGCACCGAGTACTGAGAGGTGCAAGGCTCCACCCGTACAGGATACAATTCCACCAAGATACGCCTAATCCTGATCCGTTGCGAAGGATGGAGTTTTGTCGGTGGGCATTGAGACGAATCGAGCAATTCCCAGATTTTTTTAGGTTTGTTATGTTCAGTGATGAATCCACATTCAACAACCGAGGTCAGGTAAATCGATGGAACTTTCGGTATTGGACTGATCAGAATCCACGATGGGTGCGACAGATCGATCACCAGCATCGGTGGAGTTTGAATGTTTGGTGTGGAATCATTAACGGGCAATTAATAGGTCCTCATTTCTTCGAGGGAACTGTGACGGGAGCCCGTTATTCTGACTTTCTGCAAAATGAATTGCCGCTTTTGATGGAAGACATTGATTTGGTTACACGTCAACAGATGTTGTTTCAGCAAGACGGTGCACCCGCTCACTGGGCTCGTGTTGTTCGAAATCACCTGGACGCAACATTCGGTCAAAGGTGGATCGGACGAGATGGACCTGTCCATTGGCCTCCAAGATCACCTGATCTTACCTCTCCCTACTTTTTCTTGTGGGGTTATCTTAAAGACGCTGTCTACCGTCAAGCTCCAACCACACAAGAGGATATGAGGGTGCGGATAAGAGCTGCCTGCCGTGCAATCCCGAGAGTTGTTCTCTTGCGAACAGTCGATGGTTTTGAGAGGAGAGTTCGGGTATGCTTAAACATGAATGGGGGAATCTTCGAACACCCTTAAGAGTTCAGAGAACACTCATAAGGAGGTGGTTTTGAAGTCGAAAAATACTGCGGATGTGACGAGCCGCAGAGACCTAATCCTTGTGAGTGTTTCTCACACTCACACTCACACTCACACTCACACTCACACTCACACTCACAAGGAGGGTTTGGAGTCGGTAAATACTGCGGAAGTGACGAGTCGCAGAGACCTAATCCTTGTGAGTGTTTCACACACTCACTCACACTCACACTCACACTCACACGCGCGCAAACACACATATACACACACACACACACTTACACTTGGGATGTTAAAGACTTTACCTCCTCGTGGTACATCCTGGATAACGCTAAAATAGTCAAAAATGGTGTTCTACTCCAAAAATTATGGACTTTATCAAAAAAATGTTCCTATAAAAGTTGTTAGTTTTGATCCGACAAATTTTTTAGTAACAAAGAAATGGCCTGTTTCTATTTAAAAAAAACATGTCGGCCATCTTACAGCCGCCATTTTGAATTATGATACAAAAAAAAATTATTTTTGAACGTCCCCCTTCGAACCCTAAAAGTTTCATTATACACAATTTTTGATCGTAGCAGTATTTTCCGAGAAAAATCAGGTGTAAGATTAAAATGGGACACCCTGTATATTATAACCCGTTTTTTTATTGAATCTTATGACCTCATAAAGTAGCATTATAAAGTTTTTTACGTATCGATATACACACATACATATATATATATACATTTACAATAAATAGTGAATATTAGGATTTTTAATCGTTAGCTTCTTTTTCTTCTTCTTCTTCTTCTTTGGGTCCATACCCGTCACAGCTCTCTCTGACCCTCTCTCTCTCTCATCAGACACTGATTTAACTATGGAGAACAGAGATAAACACTTGGTGTGAGAGAGACTCGTATATATGTGTAGTAACATAAACGTTTTATACAGAGTTTGAAGTACATACCTATGTATAATTATTCCTTAGCAGCTTTGAACTCGATCTTGTTGAATTTCGTGCCGTAGTACTGCATAAGTAAATTTTTACTATTCGCAGCCTGGCTCATTTGTTGAAACAGCTCGTTCGCTTCTTCGAAGGCCTTGACGAACCTCGTTGGTAGATAGCATGTAAACGTACCGTCCACGTCCACGACAATTCGCGCGCCCCATTTCGTTTGGACAATTTTGATGTCGGTGATAAGGTAGTCTTTCTCGAGCTCCAGCTCGGCCAATCTTTTGACAGGGAGAAGCGTCTCGAGACGGCCCACTTGGTTGATTCGTGTGAAGTCCATTGTGCAACTTGAGTTTTTTCAGTTTTAGCGTTAAAGCACGAAATTCTGATATCACGCGTATTTTTGCTTTAATCGTTGCAATATCTTGCAAAAAGGCGTCTAAACGTACTTTCAGCTGGCGATGCTTACTTCTTTGAAGACTTGAGAACAATGTCTGTCTATCAAGGAGCGCAGAAACAGCGGACCCCCTACCACGTAGACCCATTCCCCCTACTCTGTATGCAGTGAGAAGCATCCTGAATTTAATTGGTGCAACATTTGCTTACTTTGTAAAAAAGCTAGTAAGTCGCCTTGGTGATGTCACCTCAGAATTCTTCGAAAGCTTAGCTCAGCGTTTTTGCACGTGCGTTGAAATTAATATGACATAGTGATGGCGAGAAATAGGGGGATCACGTGAGAATGGAACGTGCCTATATCACGGCTATTTGAGACGGTGTTGAATTTCTCGCTGAAGGAGTCAACAAAGAATACACGTTTTTTGAAAAAAATATATACACTTTATTTTTTAGCTCACAATTACAGTACAATTAGCGGCTGCGTGAACAACAGCCTTGCACGCACGACAAGGCGTTTTTATTACCAAAAGTATTAAGATTATTGTAACGGTACCCACACCCTACATCGGCGCCCTTGTTGAGCACACTCTTCAAAGGAATAGATTCATTACACTTATTCATATACTCATTGTAGTAGTCATACACTATTTTATCGTTTCGTGTTAAATCGGTTGAAAACGCACTCCTAAACATATTAATACCAAGACCTGTAGACAAGAAATGCAAAAACATAACACAATAATGTCCACAAGTCTGTGATTCAGGACCCTGAAGCTGTATAGCGTTGTAGCTAAAGAACCTGCAGTTCTGTCGGAGACGCTGGAGATGCTGCGGGATGATTGGTGGTAGTCCGTAGCTGTCGAAGTACCATCCGCGTCCATTTCGATCGACGTACATGGCGACCCAGTGGGCCCCGGGCTGCTTGTGGCCATCGGTATTGGCGACAATCGCTGCTGGTTTCGTCCACACCTTAGGGATGCGATCTGCTGGGTATACACCTACAGTACGACTCTTTATACCGCGTAGGGCCTGCAGAAGCTGCTCGGTGTTCATAATAGACAACGATTATAGAGACACTAGAGCGCTTTTATATCGGTGGTTTTCCCCTCCTCGCGGCGGTCCACAGCTAGTAGGCCGATGTTCCAGGTTGTCGTGGTTCTATACTCCCACAAGGAGCTGGAACGATCGTTATGAGAAAGCCACTTTTTGATTCTCACAGCGTTGTTGAGGGCACACGTGAACGAGCAATTTTTACGCAGCAAGCCATGATATATACAACGGGTGTTGCTCTCGGGAAGATTACGGAACGACGAATCGTCGTCTTCATCTTCTTCTAGATTTATAACGTAGCAATCCGTTAGCTGTGTCAGATATGCCGCTTTATCAGCTCCACGTGTAAACAGGCGATCAGACTGCACTGCAATTTTTTTCAACGAAGCCTCGACTGTGCGTAAATGCGTTTCGCCCTCGGACCACTCTATACCATGATGATTGGTTTGTAACCAGGTGTTTTGACGTTTTACACTAGGTGGTAGAACGTTATAAGTGTAGGGTGGTGATATAATCCAATGGGCTAGGTACGACGTCTTTATAGAAACCACGGCAACTTCTTTAGGTATAAAATGATTATATTTATCCTTCAGGCCCTGTATATCAATGACGATGTTCATGGTGCTTCTCAATCGTCGTAACACGTCGAGTTTTGAATACAGACTGACGACAAATATTGCACGTTCTGTGGATATATGACACCTCCCCCTCTATAAGCCCTGCGATCTAGCCACTAAAATCCACAATTACTTGTCTGGAAGAGTCGATCTCCAACACATTATCATATTCCGCATGCACAATGCAATTAATCGTTGACGTTAGGGCTGTTGCGAAACGTACTTCTATCCTCACACTACCGTGTCTCACAAGATTCCAATGGGTACTACAGTTGGCCGAGAGATCAGGCGTAAGATCAAATGCAAAGAGACAATTACCCTGCGGATAATTTGTACGTGTAATAGAATTGCCCTCGTTGAGAAAATGGATACCTGTACCAGAAAATAGTGTGTGGTACGCATCCACGTACATATCTCCATCTGCGAAGTCTGGTTGTAGAGGTTTTGACGGTATTTGCAAACCATCGGCATACAAAGAAAAATAATTAATATTGTAATTCTGAAAATTGAAGGGATTCATTTTACAATCACCATTAAAGGCCTTATTATCGACAAAACCGACAATTATACGTTTAGGCAGTTGGCCAAGTATGACATTATCAAGAGTATCACCATGCACCCCGGCATGCAATGATATCGCTTTAACCTCGACTCGTGTCAAAGGGTATTTCGCTGTAGATTTAGACAGAGCTCTTGCATGGGCTAAAAGTATACCCGGTGCTATCTTAACACGTCGGACAAGTAGCGACGCTTCCGTAATACGTATGGTATAATCTTTCGAAGAGCTCATAAGACAAAAAGCGTTCTTGGTCCGTACGAGACGCAGACGCATCTCAACACCGTTTAGCAAAAATCTCTCTTGATTGAAGATATCGCAGTGCAAATGGCCGATGAGATCGGTCGTTTTATTCTTACCTAATATGGTCCGACGGTTTGCAAACCCGACATTATTATCTTCTGTATCATCCATTTTACCAGCCGAGTCATTATACCACAAAGTACTCGTGAGATGCGAGGCCTTAGCACCAGGCCCGTAGTTCAAGAGGGTTTCAATGTATGCCCTATAGGCATAAACGTTATTAGGAGGTGACACAAGTTTCTGATTTAAAAATACATCGATCTGATTGAACATTGAGTGCAGTAGATTATTGACTGGGGCTACTTTAGGAGCCGTAGCATCCTTCGTGTCTGGACTCTCTATCTTAACACGCATACTCAGCATGGTGTGTGCAAGATCAATGTACTCATCTCCCTGACCAGGTATGACAAACTCTATCGGTGAATCATCCGTCAATGATGAGATTGGCTTGTAACATACTGTATGTGCTCCCTCAATTGTTGTCTGGGTCGGCGGTAATGTGAATAGCTCAAGCTCCGACTTAAGGCACTCACACGAGTGCGCGTGTAAGAAGGCCATTTTTCCAAGATTGTGTTAGGCAAAAATATCCGCCACTGTTCTTGATTTCTTGTAACGATTCTTAGCTGTCTGTTTTGTTGCTCTTCTTCTTTTCACAGTCTTCGTCTTCTTGCCCTGTTTCTTTTTCACAGAGCCCGAACGTTTTCGCGACCTCACAGCCTTCTTTCGTTTTTTCACACCGGTACGTCGTGATGCGCTCCCGGCAAGAGAATGGAGCAGTTTATTAATTTTACCGGCTTTATATCCCGAACCCTTCATGAGCGTGCTAATTTTTTCTTCAGCCTTACGCTTCAGATTCTCCCCCGATTCGCGCAGGCGTGTTTTGAATGCTTCTCGTGGGTGAATACCAGAATCCATGATATCGGTAGCCACGTTGATACCCGACCGAAGTGCCTCTTTACCAACAGCCCGAGCGCCTTGTTTCAAGAGAGGTATTATTCGTCGAAAGAGCCCACCAAGGAAACTCCCAATACCATGACCCCTTTGATTCGGCGAGCCTATATACACATGACTGATACCACCATAACCGGTTCGACCACCGCCCGTTTGCACATCAAAGTATTCGTCATAGTAAGCCATTTTAGATTGGTTCAGGTTAATCTGTACGTTTGAACTGTAGCGTCACCGTCAACGTCCCGTACTCGAATGGTATAGGCTTGCCAAACTCATCCCTTATATCAATCGTTATTGTTTGAAAACTAGTGCGTAATAGGGGAATATAGCGTGGTGGTGAGAAGTTTCTTATCTTCACCGATCCATAATTACGATTATCAGCGGCAACGATTGGCACGACACGCAGCAGTGGCGTATGCACATCTCCGGTGATATAGGACTCGCAGATATCCGTATAAACGTACATCATATTTGGGGTCCCATGGGCTAGATTGGCAGGTCTCTGAGCAGTGTACTCACTCTGAACTACCACATCCTTGGCCTCGGTGAATCCTAAAATCTTGTTCAATACGTCGGAGAAGTAGAACGAGTGTTCCACGTTCTTACACGATTCACAGATACGTGTGACCGTCACATAACCGTTACGGCCATGCTTAAATTTCAAATGATCCGCAACACACGATATCTCGTTAATAGCCTCGATTAATGTGTCTATGCTGAGGTATACACCTGGAGGTACACAAACACGGTCTTCCTTAAAGTCGGTGGTTGTCATACTACCGGGTGCTACTGTGTTTGTTATGACATTCATAAAGTTCCGCTCGCCCTCGGGTGGCACATGCAAAATCGTCGTGGGTATGTGTATTTCAGCTAGAGAAACAGCCCAGCTACCGTGAAGAGACATACATTGGGGCAAATGCGTGGTATACCTTGTTGTCACATTATCAGGATAATAATTCATACTACTATTACTGGGTAAAACCATGTAAAATTCCTCCTTCATTTGGCCGGGTGTTGCTTAGACGCCTTCGTATGCACTCTCGATAACTCAGCCTCATAAAATATGCCGTCGATATCCTCGTCGTGGAGATCACGCAGGGTGTATGTCACCGGACAAATGCTGTGCGATACACGTATGATCTTAAATAACTCGTTGCTCCAACTACCCTCGTAACCTTTTGCAAAGGCTGCCTTCGCGCTACTGATGCGCACGATGTCACCAACACTGTATTTAGGAGAGCAATTTTCGGTTCTTCTGTACCGCTGTATTAGGTTATTCCGGGCCTTAGCCGCTGTAGCGTGTGTCACCGTGACAGGAGCCATTTTTATACCGCTATGCGTGGTGTGATTGTACGCCGAAACGATGTTCTGCAGAACGTCTAGGTAACGTTTTTTTCTAGAATACGTAAAATACCGCCACATTCTTTCTTTCAGTGTTCTATTGAATCTCTCGACAATAGCCGCTTTTATATCAGGGTTTCTCGCAACACGGAACTGTATGTTCTTTTTCTTTAAGAGAGCCTGGAATGCAGCACCGGTAAATTCTTTACCTCTGTCCGTCTGTAGGTAAACGGGTAGTCGACCGTTACTATTTTTTTTAGATAAAATGAGATCAAACGCATTAGCCACAGATGCAGCAGACTTGTCACGTAAAGGCTGAACCCATGCAAATTTACTAAGAACGTCTATAACGACCAGGAGATAAACATAACCATCATTATAATCTTTAATCGAGCGAAGATCGACGAGATCAGCCTCCCAGAAGTCGTCAATGTTTCGGACATTATAAAAACGACGCGGATAATGACGGCGCACGGACCTGTGTTTTGTATAAGTATCCTGTGCTTCAAGCCACTGTAACGCCTTTACACGGGAAATTTTTTTCTGACGTGCCAGGTGTAACAATTTGGTAGCGCCTGAAAACGATGCTTCATGGGCGGGGTTAAAGTACACGTTTTCTAAGATTTTCATGATTATAATTTCAGGTTAGCCCAAGTTACACGCCTTTTCTTATTATGATAGCCACCACCTCTCTGCTTATCTCCCTGTGTTTGCCGTGCTGGTGATCTGCTCTCAGGACCGCTGAAAAACGCTAACTGGTCCGTATCGGGTGATCCCTCGCTGCTCGTACTACTATCACCAGCCTGCGAATGACGCCGTGGTGTATTAACTCTAGACTCCGCCCACAACTCCTCATTACCAATAAATTCCCGAGGGGCCTTGATCGTTCGGAGAACTTTGGCAAAGGCACCGCGTCCAGCCGGATTAGATATTTTCCTAGCCCTCATAGCATCGTTCACGAGATCAACAATATTTGAATCCTTTATCGGTTTCCCGCTGACCAACACGACGCCGTCAGAATCCCAAGAAAAATTAGATCGTGGAGCAGTACGCAAACGGCGAAGCAGTAGTTTCGCTTTCGCGCGAAATTTAGCTGGTACACTCTCAATTATAATGGCATCACTCATACCGTCACCGGTTTCGTCTTCTTCTCTGTTTCTATCATAGTCAGACTCTACAGCGCCTTTATTCTTCATAAGGCCTCGGTACTGCTGAGCTCTCTCATCATCGATGAAGTGGAGATAACGCTGTAGTACAGTCAAGTACGCCGCCCACTTTTCTCGCTCATCCTTGTATGCGCAGGAATGCAAAATTTCATTCATTTCCGCGTCTAAACGGGCCAGCGTAGTGTCAATACCCCGCACTGGCTGTGCTTGAGGTGCATCCACGTTAAAAACAGGCTGCGTATGACTTTGTGTGTTCAGGCGCGTTAGATGCTCCTCCGGCACGAGTACCATTTTTCTTGCGTGCTCCATTATCCACGACCGCCGATCAAACTTGATAGAACAGTACCTAGTATTGGTGCTAATAAGAGAGGTAGAAATCCACCGCTTTGAACAACAAACCGTTTTTTACTCTTCCAACAGCCCTTTTTTGAGGCTAAACGCCGGAGAACCGGTGCGTGTCGGCCTAATTTTTTTCTCTGGTCGGGCTTCAGTGGTACATTACCGCAGAGAACGTTCAACGCACACTCACAAATACAGCGGATAATGCTTGGATCCGCTTTGCGTAAAACAGCCTTGCGCTGCTCCTTATTCAGGTGTTGAAGAGCACGCAATATCGCAACGTGTTTTTTGCAGAGCGGTGAACCACCCTGCGCCATTACGTCTGATGAACTGCCGACCGTCCTGATGTATCACTCCTTTTTAAACCCTTTGCACGACATGTCTTTGGGGCTGTGGTCGCCCTAAGAATGTACCACACACACTGACAAACGGAGTGACTAGCACTTATTAGTTTTTTGTGCGTGTCAGGTGTATTACGCGCTGTGTTGGGTTGTTGAAATACACTCAATATAGCTATACATTTTTCGTGACACGACGATGCTTTAGGCGCCATTACATGCGTTGAACTGGTAATTCGCTTGTGCCCGAACTGCTTTTTAACTTTTTCCGCGGTATGTACACAAAATGATGGGTGTCGTCGGGAAAAATACAAGTACGGTATCTACAGTTATCAGGTGTTGATTGTTTCAAATCGAGTAACAAATAACCATGCGGTTTCGATGTTGCGTCATGATAGGCCTCTTGTAGAAACCGCGGGTTTTCCGGGCATACCTGGCGCGCGAGATGTTGAATTTGAGCACGATCACGAGGATTTTTAAAAATTACGATATAATTGGCGTTCAATGAAATATCGCGTTGACCGTGTCCTTGATGGAACAAGTTTTGGGTAATAAAAATAACACTCAGGTTTTTATGATGGCTACCTTTGGTGAAAAGATCTACAACGCTGTTGTTCGATGCCTCGCGCATCAAATCGTCGATTATTATGAGTTTTGCACGAGGATCGTTCGCGTAATCGGCACTCTGAGGCAGGCCTTCATGAAATTCTATTGATGTGCCGTACTCTGTGTATGCAGGCTGCCACTCGGAATAATAAAAAATAATTCTCTCGAACGGCTCACTGTTCATACGCTCTATGAACTTCAAAAACTTTTTTACAAAGTACGTTTTACCGCAGCCCGTGGGACCACAGATCATCGAGGTCCAGGGATGCTTCCACCGTGTGTCCATCAGGACGAATGAGTATGTTTTATTCACGACTGTATAATTTAAAGTATTCGTCATATGTATACGGATTTTTATTTTACAATATCAGTGCAAACATTTCACAATGATAGCATAAATATTTACAATAATAACAGTACTTTACAATATTAAACCCTGTAGCCGTAAGGGAGCGAGCCATATTCGCCGTCACGTCTTCGTTTGATGCTCGATGGCATACAGGTTTTTGTTTCGGGCCGCGTAACGACCTGGTGGAATGCCGTTCGTCTAATAGCATCGTAGCGTAATACAATTGGTGCCTCTCTCTCACCAGTTACAAAGGTGCGCACAGATCGGTAATTGATTAACGAGCTATTGGTAAAATTGAGTGTTATGCCCTTTACTTTACACATCTCGCTTTCGGAGCCGTCGGGGCATTGCACAATAAACGAATAAAATTTCGGACCACCAGAAACAAAACTTTTTATATAACTACCCTCACCATAAGAGCATAACTCATCGGTAAGATCCCCTAAAAGTTGACCGGTCGGAGGTTCGTATTCACAGGTGTCATTCTTCTTCGATACATATATCACAGAGTCTGTATCACAGTATAGTGCACGAGGACCCAAGCGCTCGAGATAACTATATAATTTCAAACGCGCTTGTGCTGTTGTATATGCTGCTATTACAACGTTTGCTATATCAGAAGGTATTACAGCGGTGTCGACCCTCGTGTAATTAATATATAGTATCTCGTTATTAACAGGTAGAATACCTGTGATTTCATATTCAGGACTGGTCAATAATTCCATGAGCTTTTCACGAGACGAAATTATTGTCGTTTGCGGTAAGTTCTCACGCTGACCGAATTTACCCCAAAAAGAATTAAGGCATAGTTTAGCTACAGAGCGTAACCCTGGGTTTTTTCTAATATTGCAGCGGTCTAGCTTAACACCTTCAGACCTCTCAAAAGCTGCTATGTATTGCTCTTGCGCCGTTTCATCCCCCAAACAACTTTCGGGCCAGCCACTGGCCTCCTGTTTGATTTTCAAAAATGTATTTATATAGGAAGCAAAGAGGCCCCCCTCTTGAGTTTCACGATTGAGCTGTGTGATCTCATACTGCCAGATTTCGTATACTTCGATAACTATATAACCGCATAAGATAGCTTTGCGTAGCTCATCGACCACCCATGTACCATCAAACATATGGTCAGAAGGATCTTCATGCGTGCATGTTTCTGGGTGCATACTCTCGGAACAGCTACGGCATAGAGGAAATAACAATCGGTGGTGCATACGCACCGGTAATACGGGGTGATAAAGATTCGTAGGTGGTAATACACGACATTTAACAAGACCCTCTACGTGTGAAAGATCATTATTATTTGGACCTGTCAGTTCAATGCATTCAGAGCCCGTATATACGCGGGGGTGTCCTACGGGATATTTGCCAAATTTACAGATGTAAGGGTATAAAGAACAGACATCCACATAACGTATCTGCTCCGAATTCTGGGCGTCGTAAAGCGTAACCATGTTTTCTGTACGCCCCCCAAAGAAAGCATCGCGTGGGTTAAGAGGCTCTATACCAACTAAAGGATGGTTCTTTATGAGTGCACGCATTTCCGCATCATCTTCTAACAAGCGATCGTACTCGCACTCCCAAATCTCTGTTAATACATGACCTCCCTCTCGAATCCTATTCGATATACTTATAGTTTTTTCGAGACGTTCGTCCATCGATGTACCATCACTCTGTCGCCGTTCCCTGTTTAAAGGGTAACATCGCGGACAACCGTGCCAATAACACCCGTGAAATTGTAATACATAAGAGGTATCGTCTGTTTTGTAGTAACCGTCTACTAGTAAATTTTGCAATATTTGAAATTCACGTCCCCGGCCTGCATGAAGAATTCGTTGCCCTAGAGAGTGTTCCATCCACACGAGCCATGAAACTGCTTTTTTAGATTGGTTATGAGCCCATCTGTAGCCGTTCGTTGGAATAATACCTATCGTGTTATCTTTCAAAAAGTTTTTACGAAAAACGCGAAAACAGGCTGACGCTATTGTTGTGCACTCTTCGAACGGGCAGACATTGCCGCTGGCAATGAACATATTCCGAAAAGCCATAGACGCCCGCCTTAATATCGTAACATCTGTCGTGCAATAATCAACAATTTCTTTCTGAAAATTGAACAGATAATTACGATCTTTCAATGACCGGTACCACGCAAGAAATTGTTCGCGTTCACCAGCACGCATTGTATCAGGTGAATAATATTCCAGGTTTGGTAGAGGACCTTCATAATTTTGGTTTTCCGGTCTGTTGAATAAATGAGGAAAAGTGCCTTTTGTGACAGTATTCGCGAGACCAAAGGCTTTTGGTAGAGCACTTAAAGACATGTGAAAGTAGTGTAGGCTATCGAGAAACACAAGATTTTCAAGCCGCATCGTAATTATTTTTGTACCGTTCATGATTAGCGATGGTAGCTGTGTCTTTTTTTCTTCGATTAAATGCCGCAGAATAAACTGCGCATCAAAGCCCCCTGCGTTATGAGCAATACAAATTGTACGAGAAAACCCCTTGATACTCGTCATAGCTAATTCTACAAGCTGAGCTACGGGACTATGCTTGAAAACAAACTCGTGCACGCCGCAATATTCGCACGGCTCTGTTATGGTATCATCAGTACAACAAAACGTACAGAGTCGTTGAGCTACGCAAAGGTTTGGTTCATGAGCAAAAGTAGAGGTATCACCCTTTAAAGGTGTGCACTGCTGTGTTTCAAAGTCATAGAAAATGAAAACTGCTTTACGCGTGTCTTTATATGTACGAAGACTTTTCATGAAACACATATGATTATTCGGCTCGTTGTGTTTACATGTCTTGCAGTATTTCACACCGCATATATGTTTCTTCCGTTCTAAAGGTCTTATCGTTTGGAAACACCTACGACAGCGTTTCACAGTTTCGCACACACTCGCTCTTCGACGGTTCCTGACTACAGCGACAGTCTTGTGTTTTTGCAAACACTGATCTCCGAAAAAAATACGATTACAATCAGCACATTTAATCGCATCATCTGTGTTAGGATTACAGGGCGGTAGCGTAAAACACCGGGGACATTTCTTTTTTGAACATCTGTGATCATCTCGACGACTACTTACATTACAAGTCGAGCAAAAAGCTCTACCACCTACAGCACCTCGAAGATTCAAAATAGGTTGAAAATGATGCGTGCGTTCGTAATATAATATATATAACGTGTATTTTATCGTGCCTACAGAAGCCAAAGTTCGTTTTCTACCATCGAATAAAGGTTTTTGACGACGCCCCAGAGTTAGAAACTCGTATACAACAATAGCAATACCATCGCGCATTAAATAATCTTGATATTGAGCGATCTCATATACGCCGCAGCCGTTTGTAGGCACAGTGATATTAGCAGCTCTCGTAAGATTAATAGCTTCGTTTTTTTGCAAGGAACCGTTAATCCGCCTAATACGTTGCCATCTAGCATGTAAGTCTCCCGAGCGTATTTCACCCCTCTCGGCATATGCGCGTGCTGCTACCAGTGAGCGCGGTAAGCATAAATTATCAAAATTACGGATTGTCAATATCGATTTTTTCGTAACAGCCTCGTGGGTCAGACCTTTTCTACCACGACCCTCGACGCCTCTCACTATACAGGTTTTTATAACGCACACATCACCGATATTCAAAGATGTTGCACTCTGAGCAACGCTAGTTATCAATTGCCAGACATCTTCAAACGTATAGTCTCTGGCGGGTCGGAAGGACAACCATACTGGTCCGTGTGCTAAACTATCTGCTGTAAATGATATTCCTACATAGTCACCACCGGCACAGGTGCTGGTGATGTGTGTCAGAAGATCACGGAATGCACCACCGAGCCAATCTATTACAGACGAACCTACGTGAGGTGGTCTGATACGCAGCGTAGTTTCGCGTCCTTGAAGTTTGAAACGTTTAAAATAGCGTGTGAAATCCCTGATGATCTCGAAGCGGTTTCCGGGTGGCTGAATATCCCTGAACGGCTCTGTACCAGTGTATGTACGCCTCTTCCCAGCGCCAAGCTGCGTCTCTGAAAATAAATACGGGTGATTATCTTTACATTGTTAACGTATACATACATTTTTCAAGCCTATTATCAGTATTATTGGTACCTTTTATATAATAGAATTCGGCTATTCATCAAACAATAATCCCTGTGTTGAATAACCTACGATAGATTAGCCATTGCGCTTATTTGCTCACTAGAATAAGCGCTTTACTTTTTAGCTATAAAAGTAGGTTATGCTTACCAGAGTCGGTGTCATCCAAGAGATGTTGAAACCAATCATCAATTAACGGTATCGGTTCTTCATCGTTGTTCATCATATTGCCCTCTATCGGGTATTCCCATATCTGATTCTCATGCTGCTGAACAACCCTATTATCTTCTATCACTTCTTCAGCCGCTTCTTCTTCTTCTTCTTCTTCTTCATCTCCTTGCGCTGATAAAACGACGGCGTTACGATCGTCAGACATATTAGCGAAAACATCTTCTTCTTCTTCTTCTTCTTCTTCTTCTTCGTCGCTGCTACCCGTATCGATTATTTCAGATCTTCCGATGCTTTTTGATCTTTGGCATAGTCCTGAAGGACCTGCAATCGGCTCACTTTGCTGTTCTCCATAGGTTTCTCCCAGTGCTTCTAAAGAAGAGAATAAGAATAAAGTTAAGCTCGCAATATTGAAAAATCAATGGTTTTGTTACACGAAAAGAATTTCTTATTAATTTTTATTGTGAAAATGTGTACGCTACATTAAAAATTTACTGTTAATTTCAGTAAAAATTCTTGAAAATATTTTTAATTTCTGTCATGAAACAGTAAATTTTTTATTCATTTCCGTTAAATGTATAATTTATTTGTCACTCGGCTACTATAATTTCATAGTAAAAATTACTCAAAGATTCTTTCCGTGCAGTTACGTAGTAGCTCGAAGAATGAATATTTATAAATTTTCGATAAGTTAATCTAAATACTTACGTTTCACGATATGTTTCTCCAAATTTTCTACAGTGCAGACAGCATCTACAAGAGCAGTTTCTTCATCACTCGATGCGTCCCAAAGTTGCCGATAACCTATTATATCATTTCCGACATATTATGTTGTTTTCATTATTTTTTACAATTTGTAAAAAAGTACTTACTTCTGATTTCATCAGCAATACCACGAACACTCTGAGATTCTTGAAGGCCTCTTCTCTGTAACTCCTCATACACACACGTTAACACCCTCTGACCCCGCAATATACCTCTGTTATACGCCGTCACTATGTTGCGCAAAGGCGCCCACCATATAAGGTACTTCAATCGATTGATGAGTTTATCACCCGATAAATGTTTTAATTCGTAACACCACTGCCTGTCGCAACGACGCCGTATCTGTACACTGTGCAATTGTACAAAACGCAAAAAATCGCGAATACATTTACGAAGGGTGCGGTCTGCCATCACTCACAATAAAATATAATGCACTGTTACGCTGTTCGATTAAGACTGTAACTTTTGCATCATCTTAAGTGTATAAAAGACGATCTCGCGCTCGTGTTTGATTTGCCGGCATTTTTGATCGAATCAACAAGGCACGTCTTGTTTAAAATATGCAAGGGGTGTCAGTTTCACGAGGCGTTAGCGTAGACTAAACGTCTTTATACATATAAGATTAAAAATTTGAACGTAACAAGCACATATAAAAACATCTCAAATGGTTTTTCTATATTTTTTAAATCACATTCAAAAACGAAAATTTTCAATAAAGATTTAATTTGAACTACTATTAAAGAAGTTATGAATAAATAGTCAGAAAGAGCGGCTTTTTTTTAAAGACTATATATTTTTAAAGGATAATAAAAAATTAAAAAATTTGCCGTATTTCAAAAATCGAGAAAATAAAAATTCTGACAGCTATCCTGTTTGGCATGTAATATAGTGAATATATATATATATATATATATATATATAATAAGAGAAGCAGGCTGTAGCACGGTCTCTTTCTTCCTATAGAGACCTCTATAGTTCTTTCTCTCTCGCACACACACACACACAGCTGCTGTAAGAAAGAGAGAGCGCACGACTTCTTATCCATAGTATAGGCGAGGTGGTGGTGAACGGTACGGGGGGAGGTACGCTACAGCACGTGGATGCTACTATACGGTATCTTCGCGAGCTCGCCCCTCTGTCTCTTTCGCTCTTATGCGCAACGGGCTGCTCTCTCTCTCTCTCTCTCTCTCTCTCTCTCTTGCTCATAGCACTACCATGCATCGAGCTCTCCTCTGCGCGCAGGTATTCGCACAACGCTCTGTATGCTTTCTCTCTCTATTATCTTTACAAAACGCTATTGCGCTCTCTTTCGTACATAAGATAATTAGAAGGCATCGTATCGCGCACAAACGTTATTGTTTTACGCATAATAACGCAGATATACTAATAATTATAAAATTAATTTCAAATATATCATGATATTCGGCGTGCGATATACGTTCATTTTCAAAAATAAAAAATATACCGGCGCCAGTAAAAATTTTTAATTTTTAATTTAAGCTTAAAAATTACATTCAAAACACCTGAAATAATGTTTTCTATTTTTGAAAAGTACATTCAAAAACGAAAAAATTTCGGTTCAGTTTGGGCCACTATTGAAAAGTTATGAGAAAATAGCCATATGTATATACGAAAATTGATATTTATTTGGTGTAAAGAAAATAAAGGACACCGACTGTAGCATGGTCTCTGTCTTCTTATAGAGATCTATATAGGTATTTCTTTCTCTCGCACACACAACTGTTGTGAGAAACAGAGAGTGTGCGCCTTATTCTCATCCAAATCCGTCGCTCTGTCTCTCTCCGCGGCAATTCAAATAAATTAAATTACAACACGTGAACGGAATTGTTCGATATTTCGTACATAAAGTACCAATTATAATTCGAGTATAAGGATAGAATTTATCAGTAAAAGATTCCTTGTAAAACGCTGCGTCGTAAGTACGTGACGGCCCCAGGTGTGCATTCCACGCCATGATACATCTTCAACGAAAACACTCACCGAAGTTCTGTGCTGATGTTAAATGATGTCATTCTACATCAGCACACAGTACACCTCTCCATAGTTAAACCAGTGCCTGATAAGAGAGAGGCAGAGAGAGCTGTGATGAGTATGAACCCGAAGACGAAGAGTGTGGCTGTGCGCGCGCGCTTGTGTGTGTGTGTGTGTGTGTTTATGAAAAAGTTTATATAAAAGTGCTGAATCGTAAGCACGTGACGGGTCCAGGTGTGCATTCCTCACGGCGGTACATATTCTACGAAAACACTCGTTTAAGTTTTGCGTTGATATACCATAGGTGGTAGGAAAGAGTGTGGAGGGGATAAAACAATGAGCTGTTGAAAGATCTCATCGCTCAATAAAATTCAGTTCTTATTCAGCAGCGGAACCGGTCACTTTAAAGCGTATAAAAATGTGCGAGTTCTTTGAGTCGGCAGTGCTACCGTCGAAGTTTGAGTGTGTCGTAGTAGATTTTTATTCTTATACGGAAATCTATGTTAGAACGCCGCTGATGTCAACCGCGTATGGGCAGCTCCGCGAGGACCTTCATCACTACTACAATTGCGCCGTAAGAAGTGTAGTGATTGACGCCGCCCGTGTTAAACCCGGGATGCGCTGTGTTATCCGCATCGGTTGGCATGTATTCCGCGCGGATATACGGCATACGTCCTCCGACGGCTGTTGCGGAGTGTGGCTGATCGACGAGGGCTTTTATGAATTTGTGGACGGGGAAAATATATATGCTGCGCCTCAATGTTTTAAAAGCCCGCCACCGCTGCTGGCGATGTGTGCCTTAGAAGGCTTTGCCGAAGACGAGCCCGTAATCGACCGGTTCGGTATTTTGTGCCTTCTTGCCGGCTTAAAACTCTCGGCAACAGTCGTAAGTCGCGAGGGAGGAGGGCGTATAATGCTAACAGATAAAGACACCGGCATTAATGTGGCCGAACATTTTTTCGTAGGGTTACGAGAGTAGTGCGCGCGCGCGCGCGTGTGTGTGTGTGTGTGTGTGTGTGTGCGAGTCTTGTGACATCGACATAGTGGAGCGTGAAAAAAGTGAGAAAGAAACAGGAGTGCGGGAACGACAAACACAGCAGGGCTCGTGCAAAACGAAGAGAGAATTACGAGAGTAGTGCGCGCGCGCGCGCGTGTGTGTGTGTGTGTGTGTGTGTGTGTGTGTGCGAGTCTTGTGACATCGACATAGTGGAGCGTGAAAAAGTGAGAAAGAAACAGGAGTGCGGGAACGACAAACACAGCAGGGCTCGTGCAAAACGAAGAGAGAAGGCGAGAGAGAGAGAGAGAGAGAGAAAAAATGGTAAGTAATAGATTTAAGAATTAACGAAGTAACGGTTTACGAATTAACGAATTACCTGAGAGTGGACAATTTTTTAAAAATTAAAAAATAAAAAATAAAAAATAAAAAATAAAAGAAAAAACAGCACGCCACTATGCCGACACCCGCCATCCCCCCTCCTCCACCCGCGCACCTCTTCCCCCCGCACCCACGACCGACCGAGCCACGGACTCGGAGGCCGCGGAGTGGGGGAAAAGGAGTGGGGATAGGAGTGGCGGTGGCCATAGTTTAAAAATTAAAAAATTAAAAATTAAAAATAAAAGAAATACAGCGCGCCACTATGCCGACACCCGCCATCCCCTCTCCTCCCCCCCCCCCCCCCGCGCACCTCTTCCCCCCGCACCCACGACCGACCGAGCCACGGACTCGGAGGCCGCGGAGTGGGGGAAAAGGAGTGGGGAGAGGAGTAGGGATAGGAGTGGGGGTGGCCATAGTGGCCGATATACTACTTCGGTGAATCATCCGTCAATTATGAGATTGGCTTGTAACACACTGTATGTGCTCCCTCAATTGTTGTCTGGGTAGGCGGTAGTGTGAATAGCTCAAGCTCCGACTTAAGGCACTCACACGAGTGTGCGTGTAAGAAGGCCATTTTTCCAAGATTGTGTTAGGCAAAAATATCCGCCACTGTTCTTGATTTCTTGTAACGATTCTTAGCTGTCTGTTTTGTTGCTCTTCTTCTTTTCACAGTCTTCGTCTTCTTACCCTGTCTCTTTTTCACAGAGCCCGAACGTTTTCGCGATCTCACAGCCTTCTTTCGTTTTTTCACACCGGTACGTCGTGATGCGCTCCCGGCAAGAGAATGGAGCAGTTTATTAATTTTACCGGCTTTATACCCCGAACCCTTCATGAGCGTGCTAATTTTTTCTTCAGCCTTACGCTTCAGATTCTCCCCTGATTCGCGCAGGCGTGTTTTGAATGCTTCTCGCGGGTGAATACCAGAATCCATGATATCGGTGGCCACGTTGATACCCGAGCGAAGAGCCTCTTTACCAACAGCCCGAGCGCCATGTTTCAAGAGAGGTATTATTCGTCGGAAGAGACCTCCGAGGAAGCTCCCGATACCGTGACCCCTTTGATTTGGTGAGCCTATATACACATGACTGATACCACCATAACCGGTTCGACCACCGCCCGTTTGCATATCAAAGTATTCGTCATAGTAAGCCATTTTAGATTAGTTCAGGTTAATCTGTACGTTTGAACTGTAGCGTCACCGTCAACGTCCCGTACTCGAATGGTATAGGCTTACCAAACTCATCCCTTATATCAATCGTTATTGTTTGAAAACTAGTGCGTAATAGGGGGATATAGCGTGGTGGTGAGAAGTTTCTTATCTTCACCGATCCATAATTACGATTATCAGCGGCAACGATTGGCACGACACGTAGCAGCGGCGTATGCACATCTCCGGTGATATAGGACTCGCAGATATCCGTATAAACGTACATCATATTTGGGGTCCCATGGGCTAGATTGGCAGGTCTCTGAGCAGTGTACTCACTCTGAACTACCACGTCCTTGGCCTCGGTGAATCCTAAAATCTTGTTCAATACGTCGGAGAAGTAGAACGAGTGTTCCACGTTCTTACACGATGCACAGATACGTGTGACCGTCACATATCCGTTACGGCCATGCTTAAATTTCAAATGACCCGCAACACACGATATCTCGTTAATAGCCTCGAGTAATGTGTCTATGCAGAGGTATACACCTGGAGGTACACAGACACGGTCTTCCTTAAAGTCGGCGGTTGTCATACTACCGGGTGCTACTGTGTTTGTTATGACATTCATAAAGTTCCGCTCGCCCTCGGGTGGCACATGCAAAATTGTCGTGGGTATGTGTATTTCAGCTAGAGAAACAGCCCAGCTACCGTGAAGAGACATACATTGGGGTAAATGCGTGGTATACCTTGTTGTCACATTATCAGGATAATAATTCATACTACTATTACTGGGTAAAACCATGTAAAATTCCTCCTTCATTTTGCCTTCGTATGCACTCTGGATAACTCAGGCTCATAAAATATGCCGTCGATATCCTCGTCGTGGAGATCACGCAGGGTGTATGTCACCGGACAAATGCTGTGCGATACACGTATGATCTTAAATAACTCGTTGCTCCAACTACCCTCGTAACCTTTTGCGAAGGCTGCCTTCGCGCTACTGATGCGCACGATGTCGCCCACACTGTATTTAGGAGAGCAGTTTTCGGTTCTTCTGTACCGCTGTATTAGGTTATTCCGGGCCTTAGCCGCTGTAGCGTGTGTCACCGTGACAGGAGCCATTTTTATACCGCTATGCGTGGTGTGATTGTACGCCGAAACGATGTTCTGCAGAACGTCTAGGTAACGTTTTTTTCTAGAATACGTAAAATATCGCCACATTCTTTCTTTCAGTGTTCTATTGAATCTCTCGACAATAGCCGCTTTTATATCAGGGTTTCTCGCAACACGGAACTGTATGTTCTTTTTCTTTAAGAGAGCCTGGAATGCAGTACCGGTAAATTCTTTACCTCTGTCCGTCTGTAGGTAAACGGGTAGTCGACCGTTACTATTTTTTTTAGATAAAATGAGATCAAACGCGTTAGCCACAGATGCAGCAGACTTGTCACGTAAAGGCTGAACCCATGCAAATTTACTAAGAACGTCTATAACGACCAGGAGATAAACATAACCATCATTATAATCTTTAATCGAGCGAATATCCACGAGATCAGCCTCCCAGAAGTCATCAATGTTTCGGACATTATAAAAACGACGTGGATAATGACGGCGCACGGGCCTGTGTTTTGTATACGTATCCTGTGCTTCAAGCCACTGTAACGCCTTTACACGGGAAATTTTTTTCTGACGTGCCAGGCGTAACAATTTGGTAGCACCTGAAAACGATGCTTCATGGACGGGGTTAAAGTACGCGTTTTCTAAGATTTTCATGATTATAATTTCAGGTTAGCCCAAGTTACACGTCTTTTCTTATTATGATAGCCACCACCTCTCTGCTTATCTCCCTGTGTTTGCCGTGCTGGTGATCTGCTCTCAGGACCGCTGAAAAACGCTAACTGGTCCGTATCGGGTGATCCCTCGCTGCTCGTACTACTATCACCAGACTGCGAATGACGCCGTGGTGTATTAACTCTAGACTCCGCCCACAACTCCTCATTACCAATAAATTCCCGAGGGGCCTTGATCGTTCGGAGAACTTTGGCAAAGGCACCGCGTCCAGCCGGATTAGGTATTTTCCTAGCCCTCATAGCATCGTTCACGAGATCAACAATATTTGAATCCTTTATCGGTTTCCCGCTGACCAACACGACACCGTCAGAATCCCAAGAAAAATTAGATCGTGGAGCAGTACGCAAACGGCGAAGCAGTAGTTTCGCTTTCACGCGAAATTTAGTTGGTACACTCTCAATTATAACGGCATCACTCATACCGTCACCGGTTTCGTCTTCTTCTCTTTTTCTATCATAGTCAGACTCTACAGCGTGTTTATTCTTCATAAGGCCTCGGTACTGCTGAGCTCTCTCATCATCGATGAAGTGGAGATAACGCTGTAGTACAGTCAAGTACGCTGCCCACTTTTCTCGCTCATCCTTGTATGTGCAGGAATGCAAAATTTCATTCATTTCCGCGTCTAATCGAGCCAGCGTAGTGTCAATACCCCGCACTGGCTGTGCTTGAGGCGCATCCGCGTTAAAAACAGGCTGCGTATGACTTTGTGTGTTCAGGCGCATTAGATGCTCCTCCGGCACGAGTACCATTTTTCTTGCGTGATCCATTATCCACGACCGCCGATCAAACTTGATAGAACAGTACCTAGTATTGGTGCTAATAAGAGAGGTAGAAATCCACCACTTTGAACAACAAACCGTTTTTTACTCTTCCAACAGCCTTTTTTTGAGGCTAAACGCCGGAGAACCGGTGCGTGTCGGCGTAATTTTTTTCTCTGGTCGGGCTTCAGTGGTACATTACCGCAGAGAACGTTCAACGCACACTCACAAATACAGCGGATAATGCTCGGATCCGCTTTGCGTAAAACAGCCTTGCGCTGCTCCTTATTCAGGTGTTGAAGAGCACGCAATATCGCAACGTGTTTTTTGCAGAGCGGTGAACCACCTTGCGCCATTACGTCTGATGAACTGCCGACCGTCCTGATGTATCACTCCTTTTTAAACCCTTTGCATGACATGTCTTTGGGGCTGTGGTCCCCCTAAGAATGTACCACACACACTGACAAACGGAGTGACTAGCACTTATTAGTTTTTTGTGCGTGTCAGATGTATTACGCACTGTGTTGGGTTGTTGAAATACACTCCATATAGCTATACATTTTTCGTGACACGACGATGCTTTAGGCGCCATTACATGCGCTGAACTGGTAATTCGCATGTGTCGGAATTGCTTTTTAACTTTTTCCGTGGTATGTACACAAAATGATGGGTGTCATCGGGGAAAATACAAGTACGGTATCTACAGTTATCAGGCGTTGATTGTTTCAAATCGAGTAACAAATAACCATGCGGATTGGATGTTGCATCGTGATAGGCCTCTTGTAGAAATCGCGGGTTTTCCGGATATACCTGGCGCGCGAGATGTTGGATTTGAGCACGATCACGAGGATTTTTGAAAATTACGATATAATTGGCATTCAATGAAATATCGCGCTGACCGTGTCCTTGATGGAACAAGTTTTGGGTAATAAAAATAACACTCAGGTTTTTATGATGACTACCTTTGGTGAAAAGATCTACAACGCTGTTGTTCGACGCCTCGCGCATCAAATCGTCGATTATTATGAGTTTTGCACGAGGATCGTTCGCGTAATCGGCACTCTGAGGCAGGCCTTCATGAAATTCTATTGATGCACCATACTCTGTGTATGCTGGTTGCCACTCGGAATAATAGAAAATAATTCTCTCGAATGGCTCACTGTTCATTCGCGATATAAACTTCAAAACCTTTTTTACAAAGTACGTTTTACCACAGCCCGTGGGGCCACATATCATCGAGGTCCAGGGATGCTTCCACCGCGTATCCATCTCTACGAATGAGTGTATTTTCTATACAACAGTATATATATATATATATATATATATATATATATATATATATATAAAGTATTCAGATATTCGGTATATGTATAAAGTTTTATTTTACAGTAACAATATAAAGGTTTACAGTGTTTAACAGTATTTACAGCATTTACAAAAATTTATAATATAATTTTTCATAAACTAAGATCTGTAACCGTAAGGGAGCGAACCATACTCGCCATGGCGCCTTCGTTTGACGCTCGATGGCATACAGGTTTTTGTTTCAGGACGCGTAACGACCTGGTGGTATGCTGTCCGTCTAATAGCGTCGTAGCGTAATACAACAGGTACCTCTCTTTCACCGGTTACAAACGAGCGCAGAGAATTATAATTGATTAATGAGTTGTTGGTAAAATTGAGTGTTATACCCTTTACCTTGCACACCTCGTTTTCGGAACCATCGGGGCACTGCACAATAAATGAATAAAATTTCGGACCGCCTGAAACAAAACTTTTTATATAACTACCCTCACCATAAGAGCACAACTCATCGGTAAGATCCCCTAAAAGTTAACCGGTCGGAGGCTCATATTCACAGCTGTCATTCTTCTTCGATACATATATTACAGAGTCTGTATCACAGTATAGCGCACGAGGACCCAAGCGCTCGAGATAACTATATAATTTCAAACGCGCTTGTGCTGTTGTATATGCTGCTATCACAACGTTTGCTATATCAGAAGGTATTACAGCAGTGTCGATCTTCGCGTAATTAATATATAGTATCTCGTTATTAACAGGTAGAATACCTGTGATTTCATATTCAGGACTGGTCAATAATTCCATGAGCTTTTCACGAGACGAAATTATTGTCGTTTGCGGTAAGTTCTCACGCTGACCGAATTTACCCCAAAAAGAATTAAGGCATAGTTTAGCTACAGAACGTAATCCGGGATTTTTTCTAATATTGCAGCGGTCTAGCTTAACACCTTCAGAGCTCTCAAAAGCTGTTATGTATTGCTCTTGCGCCGTTTCATCTTCCAAACAACTTGCGGGCCAACCGCTCGCCTCCTGTTTGATTTTCAGAAAGGTATTTATATATGCAACAAAGAGACCCCCCTCTTGAGTATCACGATTGAACTGTGTGATCTCATACTGCCAAATTTCGTATACTTTGATAACTATATAACCGCATGAGATAGCTTTGCGTAGCTCATCGACCACCCATGTACCATCGAACATACGGTCAGAAGGATCTTCATGCGTACATGTTTCCGGGTTCATACTTTCGGAACAGCTACGGCATAGAGGAAACAATAAGCGGTGATGCATACGCACCGGTAATACGGGGTGATAAAGATTCGTAGGTGGTAATACGCAGCATTTAACAAGACCCTCTACGCGTGAAAGATCGTTATTATTTGGACCTGTCAGCTCCATACATTCAGAGCCCGTATATACGCGGGGGTGTCCTATTGGGTATTTACCAAATTTACAGATGTAAGGATATAAAGAACAGACACCCACATAACGTATTTGCTCCGAATTCTGGGCGTCGTAAAGCGTAACCATGTTTTCTGTACGCCCCCCAAAGAAAGCATCGCGTGGGTTAAGAGGCTCTATACCAACTAAAGGATGGTCCTTTATGAGTACACGCATTTCTGCATCAGTTTCTAACAGGCGATCGTACTCGCACTCCCAAATCTCTGTTAATACATGACCTCCCTCTCGAATCCTATTTGATATAGTTATAGTTTTTTCGAGACGTTCGTCCATCGATGTACCATCACTCTGTCGCCGATCCCTGTTTAAAGGGTAACATCGCGGACAACCGTGCCAATAACACCCGTGAAATTGTAATACATGAGAGGTATCGTCTGTTTTGTAGTAACCGTCTACTAGTAAATTTTGCAATATTTGAAATTCGCGTCCCCGGCCTGCATGAAGAATTCGTTGCCCTAGAGAGTGCTCCATCCACACGAGCCATGAAACTGCTTTTTTAGATTGGTTATGAGCCCATCTGTAGCCGTTCGTTGGAATAATACCTATCGTGTTATCTTTCAAAAAGTTTTGACGAAAAACGCGAAAACAAGCTGACGCTATTGTTGTACACTCTTCGAACGGACAGACATTGCCGCTGGCAATAAACATATTCCGAAAAGCCATACACGCACGCCTTAATATCGTAACATCTGTCGTGCAATAATCAACAATTTCTTTCTGAAAATTGAACAGATAATTACGATCTTTCAATGCCCGGTACCACGCAAGAAATTGTTCGCGTTCGCCAGCACGCATTGTATCAGGTGAATAATATTCCAGGCTTGGTAGAGGACCTTCATAATTTTGGTTTTCAGGTCTATTGAATAAATGAGGAAAAGTGCCTTTTGTGACAGTATTCGCGAGACCAAAGGCTTTTGGTAGAGCGCTTAAAGACATATGAAAGTAGTGTAGGCTATCGAGAAACACAAGATTTTCAAGTCGCATCGTCATTATTTTTGTACCGTTCATGATTAGCGATGGTAGCTGTGTCTTTTTTTCTTCGATTAAATACCGCAGAATAAACTGCGCATCAAAACCCCCTGCGTTATGAGCAATACAAATTGTACGAGCAAACCCCTTGATACTCGTCATAGCTAATTCTACAAGCTGAGCTACGGGACGATGCTTGAAAACAAACTCGTGCACGCCGCAATATTCGCACGGATCTGTTATGGTATCATCAGTACAACAAAACGTACAGAGTCGTTGAGCTACGCAAAGGTTTGGTTCATGAGCAAAAGTAGAGGTGTCACCCTTTAAAGGTGTGCACTGCTGTGTTTCAAAGTCATAGAAAATGAAAACTGCTTTACGCGTGTCTTTATATGTACGAAGACTTTTCATGAAACACATATGATTATTCGGCTCGTTGTGTTTACACGTCTTGCAGTATTTCACACCGCATATATGTTTCTTCCGCTCTAAAGGTCTTATCGTCTGGAAACACCAACGACAGCGTTTCACAGTTTCGCACACACTCGCTCTTCGACGGTTCCTGACTACAGCGACAGTCTTGTGTTTTTGCAAACACTGATCTCCGAAAAAAATACGATTACAGTCAGCACATTTAATTGCATCATCTGTATTAGGATTACAGGGCGGTAGCGTAAAACACCGGGGGCATTTCTTTTTTGAACATCTGTGATCATCTCGACGACTACTTACATTGCAAGTCGAGCAAAAAGCTCTACCGCCTACAGCGCCTCGAAGATTCAAAATAGGTTGAAAATGATGCGTGCGTTCGTAATATAATATATATAACGTGTATTTTATCGTGCCTACAGAAGCCAAAATTCGTTTTCTACCATCGAATAAAGGTTTTTGACGACGTCCCAGAGTTAGAACCTCGTATACAACAATAGCAATACCATCGCGCATTAAATAATCTTGATATTGGGCGATCTCATATACACCGCAGCCGTTTGTAGGCACAGTGATATTAGCAGCTCTCGTAAGATTAATAGCTTCGTTTTTTTTGCAACGAACCGTTAATCCGCCTAATACGTTGCCATCTAGTATGTAAGTCTCCCGAGCGTATTTCACCCCTCTCGGCATATGCGCGTGCTGCTACCAGTGAGCGTGGTAAGCATAAATTATCAAAATTACGGATTGTCAATATCGATTTTTTCGTAACAGCCTCGTGGGTCAGACCTTTTCTACCACGCCCCTCGACGCCTCTCACTATACAGGTTTTTATAATGCACACATCACCGATATTCAAAGATGCTGCACTCTGAGCAACGCTAGTTATCAATTGCCAGACATCTTCAAACGTATAGTCTCTGGCAGGTCGGAAGGACAACCATACTGGTCCGTGTGCTAAACTATCTGCTGTAAATGACATTCCTACATAGTCACTACCGGCACAGGTGCTGGTGATGTGTGTCAGAAGATCACGGAATGCACCACCGAGCCAATCTATTACAGACGAACCTACGTGAGGTGGTCTGATACGCAGCGTAGTTTCGCGTCCTTGAAGTTTGAAACGTTTAAAATAGCGTGTGAAATCCCTGATGACCTCGAAGCGGTTTCCGGGTGGTTGAACATCCCTGAACGGCTCTGTACCAGTGTATGTACGCCTCTTCCCAGCGCCAAGCTGCGTCTCTGAAAATAAATACGGGTGATTATCTTTACATTGTTAACGTATACATACATTTTTCAAGCCTATTATCAGTATTATTGGTACCTTTTATATAATAGAATTCGGCTATTCATCAAACAATAATCCCTGTGTTGAATAACCTACGATAGATTAGCCATTGCATTTATTTGCTCACTAGGATAAGCGCTTTACTTTTTAGATATAAAAGTACGCTATGCTTACCAGAGTCGGTGTCATCCAAGAGATGTTGAAACCAATCATCAATTAACGGTATTGGTTCTTCATCGTTGTTCATCATATTGCCCTCTATCGGGTATTCCCATATCTGATTCTCATACTGGTGAACAACCCTATTATCTTCTACCACTTCTTCCACCGCTTCTTCTTCTTCTTCATCTCCTTGCGCTGATAAAACGACGGCATTACGATCGTCAGAAATATCAGCGTAAGTACCCTCTTCTCCTTCTTCTTGCGATGATAAAACGGGGGCGTTACGATCGTCAGGAATATTAGCGAAAGTATCTTCTTCTTCTTCTTCTTCTTCTTCGTCGTCGCTGCTACCCGTATCGATTATTTCAGATCTTTCGATGCTTTTTAATCTTTGGCATAGTCCTGAAGTACCTGCAATCGGTTCACTTTGCTCTTCCACGTAGGGCTGCGCTGGTATGTCTAATGGATAAAAACAAAAATATAAGAATAAAGTTAAGCCTGCGATATTAAAAACCAATGATTTTAGATAATCAGATTTTAATTTCAAAATAAAAATTTAGAATATCAGGAATCTAAATACTTACGTTTCGCGGTATTTTTCTCCAAATTTTCTACGGCGCAGACAGCGTCTACAAGAGCAGCTTCTTCATCGCTCGATGCGCCCCAAAGCTGCCGATAACCTATTATAGCGTTTCCATCATATTAGATCGGTTTCAATATTTTTACGATTTGTAAAAAAGTACTTACTTCTGATTTCATCAGCAATGCCACGAACACTCTGAGATCCTTGAAGGCCTCTTCTCTGTAACTCCTCGTACACACACATTATCACCCTCTGACCCTGCAGTATGTCTCTGTTATAGGCCGTCACTATGTTACGCAGAGGAGCCCACCATATAAGATACTTCAATCGATTGATGAGTTTATCACCCGATAAATGTTTTAACTCGTAACACCACTGAGTGTCGCAACGACGTCGTATCTGTACACTATGCACTTGTACAAAACGCAAAAAATCGCGAATACATTTACGAAGGGCGCGGTCTGCCATCATTCACAATAAAATATAATACGCCGTTACACTGCTCGATTGAGACTGTCACTTCTGTATCAAAAGATGAGTATAAAAGCTAGGCGACTGTATGCTTTTGATTTGTATGCCTTTTTGCTCAGATCCACAAGACACGTCTTGCTTAAAACGTGCAAGGGATATCGGTTTCATGAGTGGTTTGCATAGTCCGGTCGCTTTTATACACACACATATATATGTATATATAACATTCAAAGTAAAAATTAAAAATTAAAACTGCATTCAAATAACCCCTCCAATAATTTTCTATATTTTTAAAAGTACATTCAAAAGCGAAACTTTTCAAAAAGAGATGTTTTTTTCGATCGAAGAATTTTTCGATTGGTAATGAAAATATTAAAAATGCAAAAATTAAAAAATTCTGGCAATTGCACCGTTTTATGTGCAGCGGCCCCTATATATATATATATATATATATATATATATATATATATAGGGGCCGTATAATTGTGTATAGGGGCCATAATTGAAAAGATTATACAGTTATTCGATTCGATCCATCACGAAAAACGATATTTATTCTCGTATAAAAAGAATAAAAAAGAAGCAGGCTGTAGCATGGTCTCTGTCTTCCTGCCGAGACCTCTATAGCTTTTTCTCTCTCATGCATACAGAGCCTTTAAGAGATAGAGAGCGCGTACCTTCTGATCTAGAGTATAGGTGAGGTGGTGGTAAACGGTACGGGGGGAAGCACGCTACGAGCCGTATATACTGCTAGCAATGTCTCCTCTTCGTTACCTCGCGCAGTCTCTTTCTCTCTCTCTCTCTCTCATTCTTACGTGAGAGCGTGAGAGCGTATACCTTCATGAGCTCTCTCTCTCTCTCTCTCTCTCTCTCTCAAAAAACGAAAATTTTCAAAAAGAGGTGTTTTTGAAAAACCGGTGTGTTTTGAGAGGGTAATTAAAATCTCAATTTGTCGATGGGTAATTAAAAATCTCAATTTTTCGATAGTTACTGAAAAAAATATAAAAAATGCAAAAATTAAAAAACCGGGCCGTTACACCGTATAATGTGCAGAGTTCCGTATATATCATTTCAAATAATAATTGAAAAGATTATACAGTTATGCCCTTTGGTGCAGCACGAAAAAACGATATTTATTCATGTATAAAGAAAATAAAAAAGAAGCAGACTGTAGCACGGTCTCTGCCTTCCAACAGAGTGCTCTATAGTTCTTTCTCTCATCCATAGTATAGACGAAGCGAAGATGAGTGGTACAGGCGAGGTACGCTGCATGTCATATATACTGCAATGTCTTCGCGAACTCGCTCCTCTGTCTCTTTCGCTCTTATGCACTACCTATGGCTCTCACTCTCTCTCTCTGGAACAGAGGCATTCCCTATATGAAGCTCTTCTCTGTGTGCGGCTATCCGTAGAGTGGTCTGTACACTCTCTCGTACCTTTATAAAGCGCTATCGCGCGCTCTTTTGCACATACGATCATTGATGTATTTGACAATTTATAGGTAATTAATATAATTAAGAGGAATTGCGCATATATATATATATATATATATATATAGAGGTTCATATGGAGACCGATTGTACATATCGCATAAGCGATATACATCGGCTTACAATTGTAATTAGAGATATACATGTTTACTTATTTCATTATGTATAAACAATTATGGATAATATTCGAAATTTTTTATTTTTATATGGAACGGTTAGAAGCGGGACCTTAGTCTTCTACGTATTGGTACATATAGGGATCAGAAATATTTCATTGATATTCATCACCTTTAATTATGAACCCAGAATTACATAATGATTATATAATTATTGTACAATTCTACGTTTGTAATTACATGTCATGAACATCGGCACATTATTTTATATTGTTACGTACGGGATTCCGTCGTAATATATTATTATTATTATTTATAGTCGAGTTGTCAGGAGACCCGACTTGTGGGTTCTGTCTATTTTAAAGCGGCGTAACGCACCTCACCTTTTTCGCGTGTGTGTGTGTGTTTATCGTTGTGTATAGCCCCGACCTGCTGACGTGGTGAATAGCTGGAGTCGACGGGAAGGTCGGTCGCGACGGTCTTCTAGGCCGTCGAGATAAGAAGGCGCAAGATGGCTGTTAGCTGTTTATTTGTTCGAATATGAGCACGAGCGTAGCAGCTTACATGTATACTAAGCGCTGCCACTACGCTTGCTGTTTCGCAGAGTCGGCAAGGAGGCGAGCGCTCGGATTGCGTCTCGGCTCGTTAGACTCGTACGCGTTGCCTCGTTTATAAGAATGATATTTCAACAGGATAGGAATGATATTTAATCTCGAAATATTCCGACGCGCAATGCCGCTAAGGTAATTGACGCGGTACAAATATATTTCGAGTGACGTGAAGCGCCGCTAAGGTTTGCTTTCGCGTATAGAGTTCTTAACTGGTTTAATGGGTTTCCCGAACTCGATGTTACACTCGCGAGACTCTAAGTACGCGAGATGTACTTGCCCTAAGGAACGAGTTCGATCGACCGGTGGATGCGTCTGCCAAGACGGAGGTATCAATTAAGACTGGCTATGATTTGATCGAACGAGATCCTCGTTACCGTGGGCGAGGGCGTCGGGGGAGTCTCGCGAGGGCGACAGGAAGTGTCGGGTTGCTCACTGGGATTCGAATGTCTCTGATTTTGATGAGGTTAGCGTGAGAATCGATGTTAAATTAGCTGACTCCACGGCGCGTGGCATCGCGAGGTGAGTTCTCATGGAAGTTTCCGCGGTGAGGCGAATTGCCTTGCCGGATTTGATGATTCGGCGGCACGTGCAGTTGCGGAGTTCTCTGGTTGCTTATTCCCAGGCCGAACGGTCCGTAACAGCCCTCCCTTCTTAGACGGAACGTGGCACCCATGGTCCTCGCTTCCGCCGTATTGCCGCGGCTGCTGTGCAGTGCTTGCCGATCGGGTTACCATCCGCTTCCGTAGTTTGCTGGGGGCTATGTCTATAAAACTGTGATTTGCGTTTCGCCTTCATCACTTTGGACGAATTAGCGGAGGTAAGTGTTGCTGGCTGTAATACGTCGAGTTGTTCCTGGTTGAGTGATTTCGAATGGGGTTTTATTATTATATTTTTTTTTCAGGTTGCAAACTGACGATAGAGAGGAAAAGAGCATTTGAAGATGGCCAGTTCTGGATTTAATTTTGGTGACCGTCGTGTGCGGATTCTCACCCCGGCGGAGATAAATTTCCGCGCCGTGTATGGACGTTTGCCCGGCCCTGGAGACGTGTTGGAGTGTGTGTCCATGCCGGAACGTGATGATGGCCGGTCCGCAGCGCTTGCCGAGTTCCGGGCGGCGTTTGGTCGGTCTCCCGTGGGATACGAGTCCGTGGAAGGGCATACGACGTCCTCTGGGGTGTACTATCCGCCGGGTACTATCATCCGGCCAGCGGGGGCGAGCGACTCGGAGGATGATGACTTTTGGGAGGCGTTTCGGCCGTTGTCTCCAGTCGTACCCGCCGGTGGGTCGGAGGTCGGCGGGCGTGAGCCCGTAAGGGGGCATATGACATCCCCTGTGTTGTCGTATTCGCCGGTGACCGCGAGCGACTCTGACGATGCCGATTTCTGGGAGGCGCTACGGTCGTGGTCTCCCGTTGTTTCCGCCGGTGGTTCGGAGGTCGTCGGCGAGTGTGGGTGTTGGTCTCCGCGTTCTCCGCTCGGTCGACCGAGAGACCCCTTTGACCTGGTGGACGCTTCCGATGAGTGGTGGGCGTCGGGCGAGGGATTCGATTCCGGCCCTTGGCGGTGTGAGCTGCCCCACTCCGGCTTCACTGATTCCTCCGATGACGGTTCCGGGGACTCCCGTGGCTCGGCGGCTCCGGCTGGGCGGCTTGTTAGTCGTTATTGTGATAGTGAGATATTTTTGTGAGAGGAGTAAAATTTAATGTGAATTTGTAAGGAAAAAGAACGGAAAATTGTATTTGTATTGGTTATCGGGTTTGTAAGGGGAACGGATGCGAGAGGAAGAAGGAGAGGAAAAAAAAAGAAAGAAAATAAACATCGGTTTTTATGTTATTCGGTGTGTCTGTGTTCCTTATTTTGTGTTGTCCCTTTTTTTTTTTTTTTTTTTTTTTTTTTTTTTTTTTTTTTTTTTTTTTTTGCTAAATATTGATTTATTCGTGCTGTTTAGATCACTTGTCTCAAGCGGAATATCGCAGAAATGGCTGGATATCTGTTTGCATATAGACAGGTTACAAGGTTAATTACCAATTTATTAATAGAGAAGTTATCAATCTGTCGATCTGTTATCGGCTAGATGTTACTAATTTGGTTCTAATGAATCCGATTTGTTAACCATTAATATTCATCGCGTAATCTTTATTGTCGATAAATATCGTTTATTTTATCGTTTATTTCGAAGGAATTCGAATCTTCACTTTTTGGACTATTTGATGTTTGGTCCGATGATTGTCTGGGATGTTTTGATATCTCCGATTATTGCATCAGATTTACCTTCCCTGCGAATATGGTGGAGAGCTGTGACGCTCCTGAGTAATTACCCCCTTTTTTTTTTTTTTTTTTTTTTTTTTTTTTTTTTTTTTTTTTTTTTTAGTAGCAGGTAACGTCTGAGACGAACGCTGCATTGGCGATGGCTGTTGTCTCTGCTGCCCCGTTGTGTGTCGGTAGTGTGGGGGCTTGCCTAGGTGGTTCTGCAGGGATCGTCAGTGCTGTTTGTGTTGGCTGCAAAGGGTACGAGATTACTCGTGTTCTTTCTTGCTGTTGCAGCGTTTTCCGGGTTAGGTGTCGTTGGGGGCTCGTTCGTCGGCATTTCGCATACAGCGCTATAACAATTGCTGCGATGACTAGTAATGACAGTCCTCCGGAACCCGTGTACATCGCGATATTCGTTGTTCGTTCGCCACGGTGTAGGTGTTTTTGCGTCTCTACTTCCCTTTCGATATCGGCTAGGCTTTTTGCGTTGTTGGAGTTGTCCCAGTTGTTATTGGCGCTGGAGTTTATCTTGGGTATGATCCTCTCTAGGATCGGGAGCGTGGCTTCCTTTTCCGCGCTGTTTAGCAGCGATGTGATGTCTAGCGTTGCTATTGGTGCGTAGGTGTATGTATTTTTTGTGACGATGGTTTCTTGCGCGGTGAGGCGTGTAGATCCCGTGGAGGCGGTGCATCCCGGCGTAAGGTGCAGGATCCCTGCTCCTTCCAGGGTTTCGCTGCCGATTTGGTCGTTTTTTCGTGTGATTTTGATTTCTATCGGTTTAATGGTGGAGTATATCCAGCTATTTGTTGTTTCTAGCCGTTTCCAGAACATGTTCTTGGTTGAAATCACCCTTACGTCGCATGATCGCCAATTAATGTCCTTATCTTGCGTGAGGATTTCGATTTCGCACGTTTTCCTCTCGCTGGTTGTAAATAAAGGCAACGTAAGTTGGCAGAGATGTTGATGACGGTGCAATTTGCAGCGGCTGAGGTAGTCTTGTGTGGGTAGGATATAGTATCGGTTGTCGGGCGTTAGGGCAAGGTGCGCCACGGTTGGTTGTATGAAGGTTGAGATGGTGGCGTTTCTGATTTTTTGTGTAACGGGGCAGGGATGCCCCTTGTAAAGGATGAAAGGTTTGTTATCGAGTAAGGGGATCTCGATTTCTATTATCAGCCTTCCTTTGCTATAGGCGAGCGATATCGTGCTTACGTCGTTTAAGGACTCGGTGTGTAGTTCTGTTTCTGTGAGTGGGAATTCGAAGGGCGTGCTTGATTTGATTTGGTTTGCGGCGGTTATGAGTTGCCGGGGCGAGAGGATTGCGGGGTGAATCGTGCCCTTCTTCGCGAATAGCACGGCCGTGGTGAGGATTGTTATGCACATTCGGTAATCCGCCACTTGTCGTTCCATTTCTACAATCCAGCTTCGAAGATCTCCGCGATACCCTATGCACAGCACCCATACTACAATATCCCGACTTTAAGAAGGCGTTCATCCTAACAACAGACGCCTCGGATGTCGCAATAGGAGCCGTGCTGAGTCAGGGAGAGAAGGTAGGTCAAGATCTGCCAGTTCAGTACGCCAGCCGAGTGCTGAACGACGCAGAGAAAAATTACACCACGACGGAAAAGGAATGCCTCGCGATGGTCTACGCGGTGAAATATTTTCGACCATATTTATACGGCCGAAAATTCACCCTCGTAACCGATCATCAGCCGCTCGTTTGGCTCCACTCGGTTAAAGACCCTTCCTCGAGACTCGTCCGCTGGAGACTCCAACTCGAGGAGTACGAATACGACGTCACCTATAAAAAGGGCAAGACGAATCTGAACGCCGACGCACTCTCAAGGAATCCAGCAATAACATTACCAGTGACCCCTCGAGACGACGAGGAGTTCAAGGTCAAAGGTATATTACAGCGGAACCCCGACGAGAGCACCATCGCCAGCCGGATTCGCGACCGGGGCCGAGCGGCTACCACCGCGGCTTACGATGACCCCAGCCTCCAAAAAGTTGGCTCGTCCGCACCGTCGAGTAGCTCGAATTCGTGGACGACTCTGCGGAGAAACGTCGTGAGCGATTTCGACGCGCCATCATACTCCGGGAGCGAACGTATCGCTCCGCGGATTTCTTTGCGGCGGTTACCGAGGGTGGTTTGCTCGAGCAGTGACGTTAAGAGCTCCGTCATTTCGGGAATTGTTTTACCAGGTTAATGAGAAAGCGATAAAACAAACAAAAAAAAACAACAAAACAAACAGGGAAAAAAAAACGTGAGTTGGTAGACAAAATCCCACTTCTGACACCAGTTGTTACGTACGGGATTCCGTCGTAATATATTATTATTATTATTTATAGTCGAGTTGTCAGGAGACCCGACTTGTGGGTTCTGTCTATTTTAAAGCGGCGTAACGCACCTCACCTTTTTCGCGTGTGTGTGTGTGTTTATCGTTGTGTATAGCCCCGACCTGCTGACGTGGTGAATAGCTGGAGTCGACGGGAAGGTCGGTCGCGACGGTCTTCTAGGCCGTCGAGATAAGAAGGCGCAAGATGGCTGTTAGCTGTTTATTTGTTCGAATATGAGCACGAGCGTAGCAGCTTACATGTATACTAAGCGCTGCCACTACGCTTGCTGTTTCGCAGAGTCGGCAAGGAGGCGAGCGCTCGGATTGCGTCTCGGCTCGTTAGACTCGTACGCGTTGCCTCGTTTATAAGAATGATATTTCAACAGGATAGGAATGATATTTAATCTCGAAATATTCCGACGCGCAATGCCGCTAAGGTAATTGACGCGGTACAAATATATTTCGAGTGACGTGAAGCGCCGCTAAGGTTTGCTTTCGCGTATAGAGTTCTTAACTGGTTTAATGGGTTTCCCGAACTCGATGTTACACTCGCGAGACTCTAAGTACGCGAGATGTACTTGCCCTAAGGAACGAGTTCGATCGACCGGTGGATGCGTCTGCCAAGACGGAGGTATCAATTAAGACTGGCTATGATTTGATCGAACGAGATCCTCGTTACCGTGGGCGAGGGCGTCGGGGGAGTCTCGCGAGGGCGACAGGAAGTGTCGGGTTGCTCACTGGGATTCGAATGTCTCTGATTTTGATGAGGTTAGCGTGAGAATCGATGTTAAATTAGCTGACTCCACGGCGCGTGGCATCGCGAGGTGAGTTCTCATGGAAGTTTCCGCGGTGAGGCGAATTGCCTTGCCGGATTTGATGATTCGGCGGCACGTGCAGTTGCGGAGTTCTCTGGTTGCTTATTCCCAGGCCGAACGGTCCGTAACAGCATTTTATATTTAGGACCTGGAAAATTATAATTAAGGAAACACTTTCTTATATATTTTTTTTAATCTGGTTACTAATCCATGTTTTGATAGAAGCCAAATTCCTTTTCAACAACACTTCATGTTTGTTGACAACTTCTTGAATCTCTCGGAGCGGCGGCAGTTTTTTAGATTGAATATTGGCTCGAAATTCTTTTAGAATTATATTTTTTTCTTCTGCTGTCCAGCGTACTCGCTTACATGTCCCGTATGGAGAAACTAGGAAAATAAAATATGAATGAACCGATACAAAAAATTACTTGTTTCAATAAATATATGAGATCTTACCCGACCGAGTTTTCCGTTTTTTGAGCGATACATCGGAATCGGCAATACGTTGAATTGTTGAATTAAGTCCGGCTGATGTCACGATCGGTTCATGGTTGCTTGGTTCATTAATATTCGCCATATTTGAGACGTTCTCTTCCTCAGAGTCGCTGCCACTATCGTAATGGAAATCTGTTCCTTGAACGACTTCTAGAAGTTTGGATACATGTACAATATCGCGAGCGATTGCTGGTTGTCTATAGTGAGCCCGGTGTATTTTGTCTGCGTGACCCATGAAATTGGCTAAATCGGAAACTTCACCGTCTGTCAAATTTATGTGTGCGCACATTGTTGCCACGTGCTTCCGCAAAACGGTAGCGCGTAAGGTTTCTGGCTTTGCAGCGCCACATTCTGCAGCATATCGGCGTAGCAATTCGCAACTGCGCAGATATCTGTAATGTCCCCCTATGCGCCCGGGAACGCCAAAGACGTAGGGATTGTTATCATCAACCTTTGCCGTCTTTCTCAATGACAATAATCTTTCAATATACATTAAAAGTTCCCGGTGCATTAAAACAGGAACAGTCCGATTCAATTTTCCTCGTATTACGAATCGAACATATTTTTCAGTAGCCGCCTTTTCTGTCACTGAGAACTTTTCATATTCATGTCCGATATTTTTATGATCAATCTTTTCGTAGTTCTCGAAATCTTTGATTAGTATTCTTTCAGTTTCCCCAGGACGGCGCCGATTAAATAACTGAAGGAGCACCAAAATACATGACCCCATATTTAACCATGCAGATGCTGAAAATTCTCGTTCCAAGACGTGATAATTTTTTTCGAGCTCGCTACGAAGATACAATTGAAGTTTTCTGATATCTTCAATCGATGGCAATATAACTTTTTTTTGCCGATTCTGCTGGGCATGCGTTTCTATTACCGTACGTGATATACTGGTAGGGTAATCTTCCACGAGTAATTTAAGATAGTCTTCCGCCAACGTTTGCTTTTCTTTATTTTGCTGTTTTATATACTCCGAAACGCAAAGATATCCCACTTGCTTAAGCAACGTCCCGAGTGATGATGCGAGAGATGGGACAAGGAATCCCGTTTGGCTCTCATTTAGACCAGCAAGCGATTGTATCGATATTATCGTTGCGTCATAATTTTTCGGCAAAAACACATCGTAAAAACTGTGAATATCTTTAACGTGTTTGCGAAATTCAATCAAGAAACGTCCAAGCTGACGAAGCTTCTGTCGAATCATGTCGTAAAAGTGAGGGTCTTTGTATTTTTGACACAATTTATTTCCAAATCGCGTAATCAATTCGTCATACCGGATAGCCTTCACTACCGCATCTTCGTGCATCGTTGGATAAATGTTCTGTCTTAATATGTTACTCGCTTCCCGATGGATTCGACCTACGATTTTTTTTGAATCAATCAGTATATCGCGTTTTCCACCGCTTCTTTTTCGGCATCGTCGGACATGATGGCGTAGCGAGCTTTTCGCGTAATCACCCAGGCATGCAGGGCAGGTTGCAAAATCGATCGCGGTTTTTCCAGACTTTATCGTTGGTCGTCGCGTAACTTTTCGCTCGCCAGTATTAAAATTTCGGTTGGTATTAAAGGCAAAATGCGATTTTTTTCGAATTTTTGCCATTAGTTTCTTCCGTTCGTCTGAACCCACTGGATATGATAAATACTCCACAACTTCTTCCTGGTCTCGATGCTTTCGTGTGATATGACGACTCAGCTTTGCCTGCATCATGTGGCAGTATAGGCAGTAATCTTTTTTTGTGCCCGATTCAACAGTCATGACGAACATGTCTTGGTCGTCGGGTGCACTATGGCCTACAGTATGGTTAATAAGCAGTGAATCACGTTGACTTGTATGTAAGGATTTAGATGCCTCTGTGTTTTTGTTCGCGCGATTGCTTTTTGAAGTATTGGGCAATTCATTGTTTTCATCAGAATTCTCGTGTGACATATCCGAGTCCGGTGAGTACTCCGATCCGATATCGCTACTGTCTAATTCCGTTTCCAGTGGGGCAACGTTGGTTACATCTTCAGATAAAAAAAAGATTAAATAAGTATAGTATTCGCACGATTAATGACTGTATGGAGTGAAACACAATACCTTCTTGTATCGTCCGAAATGAAAAAGATGTACCAAAAACGTCTTCCAGCGAGGTGTTTGCTTTACCGTCGAGGTATCTAGTTAAATGAGCAGAGTAAATTTTCATCAAACAGTATAATTCAAGTATTTTATTTGCCGTTAGTCTTCGAGTGAGTGAAGTAAATCTTGTCATTTACCTGTCGAGGTCAGCTGGAATTGGTGTCGACTCAAAATTACTATAAAACGTGGGCAATATTTCATCACCATTCTGGCATTGAATATCATTGAAACCACTATTATTACTACAGTTTCCAAAATTATCTTCCACCATTGATTGGTTTGCGTTCATTAGTAGGTTCGCTGTTGCAACCAGGGATGTATCTATTTTTATAAACGGCAATGTAAAATTTAATTATATACATATTGGGGTGAAGACGATCGGTCGCTATTTTTTTAAATTAGACGTCAAGAGTCAAAGTTTATTTTTCTATAGAAAAAAATCATTGCTAGGTTGCAAAAAGTTGAGCTAGGAAAAACTTTGGCCTTTACCTCTTTCTAGCCATTCCGCGTAAGGGGGATCAGTCACTTTTCAGAAATTACTCAAATTTTGCATATCGTTAGTTCCTGACGAGATAAAATATGGCGTCAAGTATTTTTTTTTAATTGCAAAATTTGTCGAGTTATGAATAATGGAAAATTTGTCGACCTTTCAATCGATAATTGCATAACTTTTTTCCTTTAAGTGGAATAGAAAATATGTTTAAATTAAAGTTATCATAAAGGGACGATATTTTATGATAAAATTATTTACAACATAAAAAAAATTATTTGGTACTATTTATTTAACAGATTATTTTTCAATAATTTTTTTAACTGTCAGGGAAACGATGAAGAAAAAAATTTGTCAGAAACTTTCAACCTTCCAGTATACTACAAACAAATTTTTATCTATGTGTTTTGTTTCGTTATCGAGAAAATAATTCTTCACGCGTACAGAAATTCAACAATTATTTTCTCGATAACAAACAAAACACACCGATGAAAAAATTTTATAGTATATTGGAAGGTTGAAAGTTTCTGACTAATTTTGTTCTTTTCATCGTCTCCCTGACAGTTGAAAAAATTATTGAAAAATAATTTGTTAAATAAATATTATCAAATAATTTTTTTTATGTTGTAAATAATTTTATCATAAAATATGGTCCTTTTATGACAACTTTAATTTAAACGTTTTTTATATTGCACTTAAAGGAAAAAAGTTATGCAATTATCAATTGAGAGGTCGAAAAATTTTCCATTATTCATAAATCGAAAAATTTTGCAATTAAAAAAAAAATACCTAACCCCATATTTTATCTCGTCAGAAACTAACGACATGCAAAATTTGACTAATTTATGAGAGGTGACTGATCCGCCTCACGCGGAAGGGCCCATATACAAGACAAAGTTAATTTAGGGGACAAAGTTGAGACAGAGCTGGGAGTGTGGTGAAATATTTTGCATGGTTTTTGAATTACCGTAACCGTCAATCAATTGCCATGTTTTCGTTGGGCTGTCGTTATTGTTAAGCTTGCAGAAGTTTCCAGGTATGTCTTCTACGATAACGGGGATACCACGTTCATGTGAGAACGGTATATTGTTTTCTAGTTTGTCTGCTGAAAGATATATTTATCTATATATACAGCGTATATGGGGCATTCCACACACATCGATCACTTTTAGACTCGACCCCTTTTGATTTCGCTATAAGTTAGATATATTATTATTTCTATCTAGAAACGCTTGTGGGATAATTGTTTTTTTAACATGATCAGAAATATGTAATCATTTTTTGAAAAAAAACTACATTTTTTTGAATGCTCATAATTTTCGGATAAATTTACCACTTGGCCATTTTTTCTTTAATTTTTCATTATTTAATGTTTTTTACGGAGAAAAATATTTATTATATACAAATCTTACCACGATGGGGCTTGCAGCAAAAAATGACAAATTTATTGTATTTTTTACGAAAAAATAAAATAATAATAATAAAAATCGAACGTAGGAGATTTTGAAAAGCTCAAATTATGTTGACGATCACTTTGAATATTTTAAAAACATGTTTCTTCATAAAGAACATTTAAAAACGAAACATATGAAAACAATCTTATTTGATCTACTGCGTACCACTACGTATTTCCGACCATGTAAAAAAAAATTTTTTTTAATTACGCGAGTGTTTTTATTGTTAGATAGAAATTATAGGCTATTTATATTTCCGCCGAATGGAAAGCAGTCGGGTGTAAAAGTAATCGATTTCGCGTAGAATGTCCTATGTACATCTCTAATACCTATATAAAAATATATTTTTCTTTTCATTTTCCATGTTTCTTCGCCTCGTATGACAGTAGATAATGTAGAGAATTTCGAAAATACAATCAAAGGAACTTGCAGTGATAATGTTATTTCATGAAAATAACTTAGCATCATAGATAAAAATTGGGAAGTCATATACGAGGATGTACCTGCACTATTCTTCGACGGACTCTGTTGCTCAGTTCGCACGTTAGGGACTGCTTTATTTTTTTCTCCATTTAGAGTTTCGTGTTTCAACTTTTCCTTCAACTTTCCTTTCCCTTCATTTTCTCCATCATTTGCATTTTCGTTTTTCAGTTTTTCACCCGCTTCGTTTTCTTGATCATTTCGATTTTCTTTTTCTAACGTTTTCTTCAATATGAGAAGGTCTTGTTCGTTTTCTACAGAGTATATAAATCGAATTTACTACATACAACGATAGCAAGACTTATGATATCAATCTGAAGAACACGAATCACCCATCATAATAAATTTATGTAAGTTCCCTGACTACACTTGTTTCGAAACATTATTCTTTTACTTACCCTTAGTAGTTATGACTTTCGCCGCGAATCCCGATCCTTTGTATCGCACAGTAGTATGATTGTTTTTTGTCACGACATCTTTCATTTTACACACATAAAAACTTTGGTCTGAAAACTCCACTAACGCAAACATTTTTCGCGAGCGTTCTTGTCGTCTCAACCGCGTAACCATAAATGAAGAACTCGCTCGATTTTTGGCAATATTTATACAAAACATGGACATGGCAAAAGCCAACACTAAAAGATCTTATATATGAAAGGTCCCCATAAATACCTTTCCACAAACTGAAGTTAAAACCAAAGCCGATTCTTCGTAAATCCTTACAATGTATAGCAATTCCAAATACATTGAATAAAGTTCTACGTCAGTAGCAAATAAACTTAATAAATTAAGATTCGTATATTAATCTTAGAATTCTGACAGGATTTGGAGAAAAGCATACCTAATTGTCTTTTTGACGCTTGAAGCGAGAATATGTCAACGTCGGTACCGGAATATACTGTTACAATAAAGAACGATTTTTTGTGCAAAGGTATATTCTAGGACCGCGAATCCTACATAAGTCTGGCAAGTCCTCATTTTTATCAATACGCCATAAGTGTACATCGGTGCCACAAAATATTGTTTGTCATAGAAGTACATGATAAACCGCATCTATTTTGTCTATCCAACACGGTTTATGTCGGTACCGCTATAAACCGAAAAAGCATAGACGAATACAAACTGCAAGGAGATTTCGAATGATAACGTGCGCAAATTAATTGCAATTTTGAATTATACAGTATGTTGGACCGCAGCATGTACCGTAATTACTGTATAATATTAACGAATGTGATATAATAACGCCATAACTAACGTTTGAGGTCCTGTATAAAGAAAACTGGAAATTCCATATATTTTATAGCATGATGTTTTTGGTTCTATAGAAATATGGTTATACTGAATTGTAATTCAAAACGATTATGGCCAAGTTTGAATATATATATATATGTACGCTGATCGGGAACACATCGTTTCTGCTTGCAATTTTTATCCGGCGTTAGAATTCGAGATTTGTTAACACGAGCACCTACATTAGTTATAAATCATAATTATCATAATCATAATGATTATGTAATGTTAAAAAGACAGATAATTAGTATATTCTGCCAAATATTATCTTATAATCATTACGACGGTTTCAAAACACAACTTTGAAGTACATCTATATATAACGGTACGTATGGGCACCGATGTTAATTCGTAACGTTTCATACGAGGACCGTGTCATTGACGGTCCCAGTTTTTACCTCTGCACCGTATTGTATAGATTCATCCATTTTTTACGTAATGTTACATGCGAGTACCAGTTACCGCATTGTATCGATTCAAATGGGTACCGTGGTATACCGTAGGCATGGCACTGATTTAAATGAAACGCATATGGTTTTAGGCTCAACTCGAGACATCGGAATAAAAAAGTGCATATAAATAATAAGTACGATATTTCCCCGTTTCGAAAAGTACATGTCTCGAGCATTCAAGACGTCCGTCATATTTTATAAAATATCGCTGTTGAATTAACGATTTATAGACTTCCGGTTCTCCTACTTATTGACAACATATAAAAATCAGTTATCCTAAATATTATCCATATTTATGAGGTGACGATTGGTAGAGAATAGTAAAATCGAATTAGCGAACACGACACACAGATGATAATTCGTGCATGTTCTTTTTTGAAAGTATACCTTGAGCATGTACATATGCATGTAACGGTAACGAATTAGTATCATGACTGGTGTGCAATGGGTTATTCGAGGACCACAAATTTCGTTATAACGTGCATAAGTTTTGCGGTCCTTATATCAACCATTGCAAATCCGTGATGGTACTAATATATGTCATTACGTCCGTAGATACGTAATGCGTGTATGGAACAGTCAATATAGGGTCTGTAAACTTGGTGGCCTTTGTATTAACCATTACAACTTACTAACGGTTCCAAAAAATATAAGCATGTATCCACTACTATAGATTGGCCTCGCAAAAAACTGATGCTAGCAATGCCTATAAATGTTGTATTGTGGATTTAGAATATAGCTGCGATTTGGAAATCTGTAAAGTGCAATTAAAATTTTCGACATTTGCCAACCTGAATAATTATTGTTCATTCCGAGATCATTAAACCGCTACTGTAATCATCAACTTATAATTTCTTATAGTGCGCAATATTAAATATGCGAAAAATTGTCTAATATTAAATATGCATCATGATATTGAGTCGAACATACATTTTCGTACGTGTCTGTCATATCTCTGGTCCCCGTAAATGCCATTCAACAAGTATTTCTCAAGGTCCTCATTATAACCACTATAACAAATTGGGACCGGTCCTACTATTACACCTTGTATATGAAAAAATACCGGGACCGTCCCCATATGTGACAAAAGTCCTCATATGAACCAACACCGTTCGGAAATGGACCTGGCATGAACCTCTCCATATATATATATATATATATATATATATATATATATATATAAATATGCGCAATTTAATATATGCATAATTATATTATATATATGCATAATTTATTTGAATAACCGTATATATATTGTCACGCCGATGGTGGGAGGGGATTTGGGGGAAAAAGGGGGAAAAGGGGGAGAATAATAATTATGTTCAATACTCGAACATAAAGTAAAACAAACGTAACAAAGTTTATTCAAAAAAAGATTAACAGAACTAAATGATCGGCGGACTATCTCCGGGGCGATAATACAATCGAATACAAAAAAAAATTATGCCGTGAATTTTTGGGCGCCAGTTATTTTAGGAATAAAAAAAAATAACAAAATACTATATCGCAACTCTGTACTTAAAGACTAGCTAACGGGGGGGGAAAGGTCGGACGGGATCTCAGGGGAGAGGTTCTCCGACTCTATGTGGCCTCTTAATAATTACCACTGGCTTCTTTGTTAGGGAAATAATATTTGAGAGAGGCGAATTTATTCGCGATATTCGGGCGATCGCTTCTCGCCGAACGCCGCTTACAAAAAAAAATAATAATACAGTCTCGACACTCTCGATACAGAAAAAGAAAAATACCTATTCTCACAAATATTCGCTCGGTCTTACGATCTATTATTTCGGTCGATCTTAGGAGAGGGGCAGGCGGGGAGAAGGGAAAATGTAACGGTACGCGAGGCGATTGGGTGGTAAGGGGGTAGGCGGGTGCGGGAGCGTCGCTCGACGGTAGCCGTCGCTCGACTTGTGCGTATGAGGGAGATGGCCAGGCGGGCCAGGCGGGGAGGGGAGGGAATGACCGTGAAATTTTCTTACACGCGGACTGACTAGATAAATTATGGCGTATATTATTTCGCTTTTCCTTAATTATTACAACCGTCCCACCGGTTTCGCAATATCACAAATTATTTTATTTACTCTTTTATGCAAGGGTATTTGCCTAGATCTGCACGCACGCAACGGGGGAGGGAAGATAACTTTTATGCGCAACCCCAGATTTGGGGAAAATAACTCGTTATTAATTTCGACTCGACAAAAAGAAAGGGAAAAAAAAATAGTAACAAATACAAGACTCGGGAAAATTATTCGGTATGATTTATGCACGCTCGGGGGGGGGGGGGGATAATAGCCGTCGTAAGTGTAATGCCGGGGGAACTGTGCAAACACTTACCGGTCGGCTGTCTCTCTCTATGCTCCGTTCCTTTTCGTCGCTCGTTCTCCTTGTTCTCTTCCTCGCTTTCCTGATGTTTCCTATCCTTTTCCTGCTCGTCGTTCTTTCTCTCCGCACTCACTCTCCACACTCCTTGCACTCTCTATAATTCTGTATTAATTTCCTCTAATTATCTTTCTATTAAACTTTTCTCCAATTTTCGATCCTATCTCGTCACCGGCTCGTCGCAAAGTGACGGCCTCGTGGCCTGCCGGAAGCTCGATAATTTTCTCGGCCGTTGATTGGCCGAGCTTACCGGCATCGACCACGGGTCGCTCGATCCTTCGGCAGCAGCGTCACGGGTCGATAGATGGGTCAGGCGTATGATTGATTACGTGCCTGACGGTAGCGGGATCTATCGGGGACGGGTTGGTAAGTAGGGCGGTCGATATGTCAGGGATATTTGCATAGGGAAATGTGTAATTGCGGGTAATGGGAATTTTCGGGATCGCCGTGCGCTGCTGCCATCTTCGCTTCGTTCTCCGCTCAGCCGATGGATGGCTGGGGTGCGGGGACGGACGGTTGCGTCGTTTGACAGGTGGCTGATGTTCTCGAGTGCGACGTGTGTGTTTTCGGTGTTTTGTGAATTTTCTTTCCGTTCTTCTTGGGATTTCTTTCTTCGGGGATTTATGTGTGACGTCGGTGTTCGGGCTGACTCGTCGGATGATTCTCGCGTGTTCCAGGTGAGTGTTTTTCCGATGTGGGGTATTCTTGGTTTCCGTAAAATTAATTTCTTTATCCTTTTTCAGGTTATGGCTGCGGTCGACGACGACGACGATGACGACGGGGAACTGCCGGCGACGACGACGACGACGACGACGACGATATTGACGACGACGACGACGACGATGACGGGGATGATACGGACTGCCGGGGTCAGTCCTGCGAGCGACTGGCCTCCCGGGTAAGTCTTTGCACAGTTCTTATTACTAGGTTACAATGTATAATTTATACTTAGCTTTTATTTGCAGATTTCGGGGGACGGTTGCCTTTGGGACGAGGCCGGCCGGAGGGTATATTGTGCAACGTCACAACACCCCCCTGCTGAAACGAAAGTACGCCGTTTGACGTACTTGAGCTAGCTAATTACAATTTTAATATTGACTCATTCATTCCTCATTCACTCCGGAGACTGCGGTCAGTGTTTCCACAGCTCCCCCCAGAACACTCCTCGGCTGATTGGTTTGTCAGGATCGGTCCCCGTGCATGTGTGCAGTCTTCTCCTCTCTCTAGTTTGACTTGTGTCCGTGGCTCCCTGTGTACTATTCGTTTTTCCAGGTCGGTCAATTTTATGGCAGACGGCGAGCAGTTTAGGGGCCTTGTGGGTGGGTATGAAGGTTCGTTTCTGGCTGGCGGGGTTAGGTCGGACAGAATTGGGAGCAGTCTTGAGATTCTCTCTCTATTATACTATTTATATGCCCGTGAGTCTTATACTCCCGAGGGGTGTGGCCTCCACTCGTGGAGGTGACTGATGAGGGGGTTCTTTCCTGAAAATGATTGAATGGGTTTATTACTGGCACTTTATGGTCTGTCATTGGTCTAGCACTACTTAGTGAGGGGTTGGGGGTTGATACGCTTTTAAGTCGCTGACGTGTACTCGAGGATTTTTCCTCGAGTTTGGGTCCTTTAGTTCATACACAACGGGGGAGGGAACGCTTAGAATTTCAAACGGCCCCGTAAACCGGGGGGCGAGTTTCGCGGCGAAATTTTGCGGGCCCGAAGATAACACACGGTTTCGTCGCAACACTAAGTCTCCTACTTTGAACCGTGTGTCTCTCCGTCCCTTATTGTGGTATCTGGCCTGTCTTTTGTGAGCTTGCTCCAGTTGTTTGCGCACCCAGTCGTGGATTAAGGGCAGTCGTTTGAGGCGGTCGGTCCAGATTTGTTGGTCGAGCGGGTCTAGTGTTGGAGGAACAGGAACGTTATCGCGAATACTTTTGGCCGGACGGGGATTTCGGCCAAAGTTGAGGAATGCGGGGGTCATGTGTGTGGAGGATTGTACGGCGGTGTTTAACGCAAAACATAGCTCCGGGAGATGTTCGTCCCAGAGTCTATGGTCCTGCTCGACGTACGTGGAGATCATGGTTTTTAATGTCCTGTTCACTCGTTCAACGGGATTGGCTTGAGGGTGGTAGGGGGGAACGGTCGTTTGGTGTATGCCGTATTGGGAAAGGTGTTGCGTCACATGGGTGTTGAGAAATTCTGTGCCATTGTCAGTCAAGAGGAATTGTGGACAGCCCCAACGGTTCAGGACTAATGTATCAAGGGCGGTCATAATGTTGGGACCGTTGGCGGTGCGGAGGGCTTTTGCTTCTACGAATTTTGTGAAGAGGTCCTGAAACACAACGACATATTTGTTTTGTGCTTTACTAGGGGGGAAGGGGCCCATGACGTCCGCGGCAACTACGCACCACGGTCCTTCGGTCGTGCGCTCTCTCATAAGGCCGCCAGGGGCTGCCTGGGAGACCTTATGGAGTTGGCACTCCCGGCACCGGGTGACGTAGTGCGCGACGTCCTGGAATACCCCGGGCCAAAAGAAATCTTGTATGACCCGGTGGTATGTTTTGTCAATCCCAAGATGGCCGGACTGGGGATTATTATGTGCTTCTTTTAAGGCATCGGGACGGGAGTTTTGGGGTAGGACAAGTTTCCAAGCATCGAGGTCGGTCATGGTGGGGTCGATGATGGAATGGGGTTTATGATAGTATAGCTTACCGTCGTCTATTCTCCAATTCGGGTATTTTCGGGGGAATTCCCGAACATTTTCAAGTTTCTCCTCGTACCATGAGTCGACCGTATCTCCAATGTCTGACAACGTGGCTATCTGGCTTTCGTACATTCGGGATAAGGCGTCTGGAACTACGTTTAGAGCTCCCTTTCGGTGGACAATGGTCATGTTGTATGCCTGCATGGCCAATGCCCACCTCGCTAGTCGGCCTGTAGGGTCACGCAGGTTTTTCAGCCATTGTAGGCTGCTGTGGTCCGTGATGACCGTGAAAGCTGTGCCCTCCACGTAGGGTCGCAGCTTCTTCACGGCCCACAGCACCGCCAAACATTCCTTCTCCGTCACGGTGTATTTTTGTTCCGAACGGGTTAGGACTCGACTAGCGAAAAGGATCGGGTGTTCTTCACCATCCATATTTTGGGTGAGTACCGCGCCTACGGCGAGGTCGCTGGCATCGGTATGGATGGTGAAGGGGAGGGTGAAGTCTGGTCGGGCGAGGACGGGCGTGCGGGTGAGGGCTTCGCGGAGGGCTTGAAATGCGGTGTCTTGCGCAGTCCCCCAATTCCAGGGAGCGTCCTTGTGCAGCAGCTCGGTCAAGGGGGTTTTATCTCTCGAGATATCCCCCATGAACCGAGCGTACCATCCGACCATTCCCAGGAATCGGCGGAGCTGCTTAACATTCGTCGGGGCGGGGTAGTCCAGTATGGGCGCAATTTTGTCGGGGTCCGTCTTTAGTCCGTCCGGTCCGATTACATATCCGAGGTATTTAACCTCGTTGCAGAAAAATTCGCTCTTGTCTCTGTTAATTTCCAGTCCGGCGTCCTTGAAAACTGTCAGTACGTTCGTCAAGTACGTGAAATGGTCGTCCTCTGTGTTTGTAGCTATTATCACGTCGTCTAAGTATGCGAACACGTGTGGTTCCCATGCGGGGTCGATCAGTTGGTCCATAAGTCGTTGGAAAGTCGCGGGAGCGTTCGTCAGTCCGAAGGGCATTCGTTTAAACTGGAAAAGTCCTCTGCCGGGAACAGCAAAGGCGGTAATAGAACGACTGTCGGGGTGTACGGGGATTTGGAAATACGCTTGGCTCAGGTCTAACTTTGAAATATATTTGGCCTGTCGTAGGCCTGCCAAAATTCTATCCATATTAGGGAGAGGATACGCGTCCTTTTTCGTTACCTTATTAACGTCCCGGTAGTCCACACAGAAGCGGTGTTTTCCACCGGGCTTCGGGACTATCACGGGATTGCTGAGCCAAGCGCTTTTTGATCTCTCGATAACTCCTTCTCTCCACATCTTGTCGACCTCCTCCTGGGCGATCTTCATAAGATGCGGAGAGATTACTCGGGCTCGTTGACGTATAGGGGGGTGGTCTTGTACGTCTATTTCATGTTCGGTAATGTGTGTCATGCGTAACTCGGGTGAGGGGTTGGGGAGGATGTACTTGGTCAGTATCTGGTCTAGCCTCTGTCGGGCTCGGTCGTCAGGGACTACAAGACCAGCGCAGTCTTGCAGAGGACGGGCTGTCACGGAAGTTTGGGTTGTATGGAAGGTCTGAGGGGTATTGTATTTCGTCTGCCACGTCTCGTCTCGGTAATTCAGTATTAGTCCAAATTGTCGGAGAAAATCGAGCCCGAGTATGCAAGGGCAATTAATGGCCGCTACTCGTACCATAATTGCTCCCTGCTCACCACCTATTTCTATTTGAAGGTGCAAGGCGCCGTCGACGTCCATGACGTGGCCGTTGGCAACCTTGACACCTTCCTCGAGGGGGGTGAGGGGAAGGTTTAATTTAGAGGTCAAGCCGGGGCTGAGATACGATCGACACGAGCCAGGGTCTACCAATCCTGGGAATTTATATTCCCCCAGGAGGACCCATAGGAAATGGCGTCGGTCCCCGTCGATCATTTCAAGGGGTTGGTCGATCGTTTCGAAGGGTTGGTCGGTCATTTTGGGGATATATTCGGGTTGGGGGGAGGAGGTGTGTTGAGAGGGGGTATGATAGCGTCGCGAGGGTTTGGGGGTGAGTTTTGGGGTTGGGTGTTGGGTATTGACGCGTTTTAGGGGTTGTTGGTATGGCGGAGGGGAGGTATTTTGTCTGTTCGGGAGGGGCAGTATTTTCTCGACCGAGTCGAGAGCGTGGAGTTGGGCCGAAGGACTAGCATAGGCTAGGGGAGGCGGGGGATTTACTGCCTCCCCCCGGGGTAGTTTCCCGACCGCTTCCACGAGCAAGCGGGGCAGGACTGGGTGTCCGTGCCACGCTGTCCGCACAGCCGGCAAAAATACCCGAGGGGGTGAGTGCAGTCCCGGTACCTATGCCCAATCTGTCCACAATTGAAGCATGGTCCGGGGGGATAATAGGGGGTATTTGGGGTGAAGTTCGGGGGAGGGTGTTTGGGAGCTACGTCTGCTAGACGCGGGAGGTTTGAGGCGGGAGTTTTGGTCTGTTGTGGCGATGGGCGGGAGGTTCCAGAGTATCTGGTGGGTTTGGATGGGGGGGGAGGTGCTGTCGCGGCTACGTCGCGATAGCTGCGGTCAGGGCTGGGGTTTTTGGGAAGTGTTTGCGACTTCCTTGGTGCCGGACGGGGTTGGGAAGGGGGTAGTGCGGGAGGTAGGGGTGCGGCTTCCAGGGCGGCCGTTCGCCGTACCTCTGGTTTCGCCGGGGGTTTGTATGCGACATAGGGGTCGCAGGTGGGGAATGAGGTGGGAGGGGGGCGGTAAGATTTCCTTCTCTCTCGTATTATTTCCCTCTGACGGCAGGCTTGCAATAATTCGCGAAATGTCGCGATGCCGTCTCGGGGAATATTCTCCTGAAAATCGGGGTGGAGGTTAGCGTGACATATGTCTAGCTGGCTTTCAAGGGAGGGGGGAGGGGTTAGTTTGCGGATGAGGGTGCGGATCTTGTCTAAATAGACCCCACACGGCTCATCGGGTCCTTGAGTCCTCAAACTTATTTCCTGCCGGATTCTCTCCTGACTTGTTTCCGTCCCGAAACGTTCTCGGAAACAGGAGAGAAATCCGGCGTAGGAGTCCCACGATTCCTCCTCCAGACGATGCCATCTCAGGGCATCGCCGGTAAGGGCCTCGGGGAGGGAAAGGAGCAGGTCGGCCTCGGTGTAGTCCCGTGACCGACAGTACTCGTGGAGCGCGCGAAGGAACTCCTCCGGGTCCTCGCCGCTCTTTCCTCCGAACTTTGGGCTGTTTCTCCTCCAGGCGTCACCCCGCCGGGCATCCCGCGATCCATAGGACTCGTGGAAACCCGAAGGGGCGAACGCCTGGGGCTCGTCTGGCCTCGAAGGCGCACGAGTTGGGGGAACAGGGGGTGGGGGAGCGTTCCTCGTGCTATGTAGCGCGGGACCGTTTTGGGAGGGATATGGGTGGTGTGGGTTCCATGGATGGTCGGACTCGAAGTCCATGGGTTCGGGATGGGTCCGGTGTCCACTGACCGCGGAAGGGGGTGGTTGGTACGGAGGGAGTCGGGGAAGGGAGGATTGGGCAAATGTTACCGCTTGCGCCGCTCTTCTCGGCGGTGGTGGCGAGGAGGGGGGGGAAAAGGGGTTTCGCACATCTCCTCCGACCGTAGTTAGGAGGTTTTGAATGCTCCGAGATGTGCGAGGAGAGGCTTGAGGAGGTCGAACATCGCGTTCGCGGGGGTAGGGGGGTTCGGGGCGGGGGTTGGTGTGATAGGGGAGTAAGGGGGCCATATAATGGGAAATTTCGGACTCAGGTAGGGTCCGATGGGGGTAGGTGGTAGAAATTGCGCGATGATTCGAAGGTAATTGGGCGAGCTCGCCATCGAGAGAGAAGGGGGGTGATAGTCCCGATTCGTCTTCTACGGGATTCCATAGAACGGGGGAGGAAGGGTGTAAAAGGCGAGTCTCGTGTCGGATCAACCGATCACGGAGAGCGTTGAGGTTTCCGCGAGAGCTTATCCGGGCGACTATGCACATCCGGATAAGATCGCGGACTTCCTCGATACCGTATATCCGATCCCGAATTTCGGAGAAGGGATCACGGCATTCGAGGGTGAGGGGCCGGTGAGGGGAAGAGGGGGACAGGCTGGGGACGGTATGGGTTATGGGGGAAGTGACTGTCGTTACCGTGGTAGTCACGGTGGTCGTGGGGAGCGTTGGTGGGGTGCGCTCCATTATTAGTCCTAAGGGGGGGGGGGGGTGAGGATAGTCACCAATACACAATATCAACAAAAGATCAGATACAATATCCTAGGGCTATATTTCCTACGGTTGTACACAGGGAGCGACCTACTTTCCGTGTGGGACGGTGTAATTCAGTGTGCTCGACTTGAGGCACACGGAAGAGAAGAAAAAAAAACAAAATATTTTTAAATAAAATAGAAAAATTCAATTCCAATAAAAAAAAACAACTAATGTTGGGGGGTAGCGGCCGGACGGTATTGTCGTCGGCGCTGGAAAAAAAAAATGTGTGACAAAAAAAAAAGAAAAAAAAAACGAAGGGGGGGGGTAGATTACTAAATTGCCAGTGGTGGGCGCTAATAATAATAAAAAAACAACTTTTGTTGTTAAATAATACTGTTTAGGGGCGAAGCAGCGGGGAGGAAGCTCGGCGCAAAAAGGGAAAAAAAAAAATTTTTTTTTTTTTTTTTTCTCAGTGAAAAAGGAAAAAAAAAAAAAAAAAAGAATTCTGAAATATCGAGAAAAGGGGTATATCGCAAAAAGAGAAGATTTCCAACAGAGGGTATAAAAAAAAATTCCAACAAGGGTGAAGAGAGAAAAAAAAAAAAAAAACAGTGTACTCAAACAGGGCTAAAAAAAAAAATCTCAATAATAAAAAAAAGAATCTCAGAGACCAAAAAAAATGTATTGGGGGGAAGCAGCCTTGCTTCACGCGGGGGGGGGGGGGGGTGAAACGAGAAGAAAAAAAAAAGGAATTTTCAAATTCTGTCGTATCGACAAAAAAAAAAAAAAAAAAAATGATAAAAAAAATATACTTTTTACTCAAATAAAAAAAAAAAAATCTAGACGAGGTGCTGCCGGTTGCTTCCTTTCGCGCTAAGTGTCTGGGAAGGGGGTTATTTTTCGAGCCCCACGTTGGGCGCCAATTTGTCACGCCGATGGTGGGAGGGGATTTGGGGGAAAAAGGGGGAAAAGGGG